>JAWZYU010000009.1:25766400-27016400 GCA_038380435.1 Ryuthela nishihirai | reverse complement strand
AAACAATTGATCTCTTACATTTTGAGAATTACAATGAATTCAATTTGATAAAACTTTCCTAGAAAATTTTATGCCCCCTAACCAACTAGTCACCCCATACTTTGAAATCCATTTTATACAGGCTTAATAAAATTGAACACATTTTTTCTTGGCAAACATAGTGTGTAACTGTAAGGTATGCATTCCTAAATTTACAACAAAGAGACTTCTGTTATAAAGAATGGAGTACAAAAATACACATTCATATTTCGTATCCATCATATATTATTAAAATTACTATCTACAGCCTGCTAAAAGTTTGGAACAAAACAAATTTCTCCTCTGGCAAATTTTCATATTAATAATTTTCACAATTCCTGCCAAAAGTGGGGTGGCTCAGTAGCATGCCAGGTTTGTAATCTGCAGTTCCAGATTTGAGTCTCACCTGTGCCAGCATTTAAATTTATCTCCCCACCCCATCAAAATGGAGACATCAATGGGCTTAGAAAGGCTGCTGTCTATTGGATGGGATATGTGGCCGAGTGGTTAGCACGCTTGGCTACTGATCTAAGGGACCTGGGTTCGAGCCCCGGATTTAGGCATGGATGTGTGTGTCATTTTTCTGCTGAGGTCCTGCCATCCTCTCAGATCTTCTACTGTGGCATATAAACTGACAGGCTCCTGTCAGACCTCTGTGGCAAGCAGCTGCTTGAGGGGGTATTTATTTATTTATTAATATCATGGCCCCATATGTAGGAGCACCACACCCTCTGCACATTAAAGAACACAATGAATGACCTTGACAGGAGAAGTAAAACAACCCAACCCTACTAAAAGTTTGGTGAAAAACATAGTTCTACTCTAGTACCTTTGCTGATTGACAACTTTACAATCCCTGCCAAAAGTTTCCTACGAAACATATTTCTCCTTTGCTTTTCATTTTCAATGTAGAGTAGTAGAGGTGATGCCAGTGCCATCCAAACTGACTAGAACATTCCACAACAGTAAAAAAAAATTACCTCAGAAATTAATTAAAACATAAATAATAAGTATTGTTTCAAACCATTTAATGAAATAAATATACATTTCAGAAGTTTGCGTAATGATTATTTCAATATTGGACAATTACTAATGATTTTTACAAAAGAAGATAATTTGTCAAATATTCCAGCTTTCATAACTCTTTAAAGACTGGAACAAATATTGTTGAAAAATTGAGATTTAAATATCATAATAAAGTCCATTTATCTTCAGTCACATTTTTCCACTAAATCATATTTTTGAAGATACAGAACTTCAAAGTTAGATACCCATTGGCATAACATAAAAATTCTCTCTAATATTTTGGTAGGCAGTGTATATAGTTTTTTTCTCAGGAAAGAAATTTTAAATTTAGATCATTTGCATTTATTAATCTTTTAATTTCGTTGGGAAAATTATCCTTAATTTCAGTTATTTTTTTTTCTGTTGAAATTAGCTCATGGACCATAGTGGTCCAAAGGGGCATGGTTTGTTGATACTACTACTCTGTTTCAAGGGCTGATTTACTTTTTTTCATAGATAATTTTTTATTTGTACCAACTGATTCAATTATTGGGTTGTTTTCTCTATTCTGGATATCAGGAACAAGGAGTGGAAACAATAGCAATGCCTTATTTTCACCATCTCATTCACATGAAAAACATATATAAACAGCAGGTGTGTTTGAAGTTCTGAGTGTTTTACCCTAACTTGCTCCAACTATTCATTTATTTTGGTAACACTTATGGAGTTTAACATTTATATTATTAATATTAAAGTTCATTAGTGAACACCACTGCTCAAGAATTTTTATAATAAATACCTGATCAATAACTGCAGAATGCTTCAGTGGTAGATCTTCTGCTTCCACTGGTCCAGTTTCAGATGTAGTTCTAAGCAATTCATGCTTGCTTTCCTAATTTAGAAAAAAATTGGTAACAAATGATTTCTTTACATAACAAATAATCAAAAACTTTACATATCAAAGTTCAGTTGAAATTAATAAATACTGAGTTTATTATTACTGCTAGTACAAATACCTCAAATCGATTCATTACGTATAGTAGGGAACGTCAAGAAAGCACAAAGCAGGTGAAAGGTAGAAGATGGCTGAAGAAACAAAGCAAAAAGTAGAAGGTTTTGACTATCTTATAATCAACTTATAATTTTTTATCTATATATTTAATACATATTTGCTATTATTACTATATTCCTCTTTTCCACTTCTGCATCTAAATACAAAACATTGAATAATTGGTATCCTATCCATTTTGATTCAATTTACTTTAAAAAAATACCTTACCAGTGACCAATGGTATCAAATTTTTTTTTGGACTAATGTTGTTTTACTGCCCATTTCTCTTTTTCCTCATCAGATGGTGTACTCAGCTTACAGTTTGCACCACATATCAGAATTCACAAGATTCTGATATGTGGTGTGATAAAAAAAATACCGTTATGAAAATCCCTCATTTATGGAATTTTTTTACTTGTACTAGCTGGTCCCAATTACTAATATGCCAAGGACAGTTTTCTTACCATATATTACCTACTTGTGTTGTCTTTAACATTTTCCTCTGAACATGCCATGTGACTTTTCTATCTTTATCTATGATCCTTGAACTTCCAATATTCTAGTGCTCTTACATTAAAAGTCTTCCACTAATAATCATCATCAAAGACAGTCATCTACTCATCTCATGTCTAAGAAATACATCTATATTAAAAGCTTTCATTCTTTTTTTTATTGTCTACTACAATTTCTCATATTCCTTCTGCTATCTGCATGCTTCTGATTTTTATTCCTCATTAATGTCGCCATTATTGGTCTGAAATATTTTTACCAATATATTGGCATATAATAATTGTTCCATTTATTAAAAAAATATTTTGTTAACTTTAATTTTTTCAGAACAACAAATGCAGAAGTAAATGTTTTCTTTTTGTGATAATACGAACAATAATTGCGTATATTAAGGCAGTGTTTAAGCTCTGATCTTTTTCAAATCATCAAATGGTGTTCACATCTAAATATTATTACAATTATGAACTCCCATCATGAATATTACTAAACAAATACTTAATGTCTATTATCACTTGATGTTTCTTGCAACATGTTTCTAACAGGTAAATGCTTTTAGCAACTTTTTGAAGCTATCTCATTTACGATTATAGGCAATCCTTGATTTATAATGCTTTTACATTACAGTCCTACTTTTAACACAACAGTAGGGCATTTATGATAGAGCACAGTTGCCAATCTAGCAAACTTGTCATGAGATCTGGTGGACTTCTTATATTGTAAAAACAACAAGACTCTAGCAGCAAATTCATTAAAAATTCTAGCAAATGTGTTAAGTTTTTGTTATAATTATTAATACTAACCACTTTTAAACATATTATGTTTTATTTTATAATCACATTTTTCCTAGTGTATCAAATATTCATCTGGCAATATCTGAGATGAATTTTACAACTCTTTCTCCCTCAATGCACCGAAGCATTGGAATCTCTGCAAAAAGCATATTAGAGGTATAATTGTATTAGCATAAACATGATTTTATGTAGCAAGCAGAAATATGGATACAGATGATACATTGCACAAAAATAGCAGTTGTATATCAAAAAAGAAAACAATAAATTAGGCGACATGTGTCACAAAATAAACATGGGAATTGAGCTATTAATATAAGAATGTCTATGAAAAGGTACCAGATCCTAAATATTGAGTTAAGTGGATTTTTTTTTATGTAAAAGACTTAGACAAAAGCCAGTTTATTTTTAAAAATTATATGTGTTTCTTGATATTATAATAACACAAATATGAAACAAATATTTTCATCATTTGCTAGATATCTCACTCATGTTCATGACTGTTGATTCTTGGTGTTAATGACAATTTTGCCTTGTCTCCCATAAAGCAAACTGACAACAATTTTGAGGCAAGGAGTCAAGTAAAAAATTGCAAATTAAAACTGACTTCTTAGTTATTAGCAAAGATTTTGCAATCACAGCTCATGTTTTTTTGACATGCATAGATGTGACTGGCTCCCTGATTACATCTGCTTCAATAGAAGGAGATTCACTGTTCAAGAGAACCACCTTCTGGTGGACAGCAAGATGAGACTTTATTGAAAGATGTAACAGGTTGCTACAGGTTGCTCTCCAGCAATGAATCTGGTACAGTTGCATGCCCAATGAGGGCTGTTCGAAATGCCGTACTTCAGGATACCATTAATCATCTAATTGAAAGAATGCCGAGACATCTACAGGCTTGTTGTATAACTGCCCAGGGTGGGCCTACTATGTACTGATGAATCTGTAATAAGCATATGCACTCTAGCATTCTCACATTCAATTTTTTGATCCTTCGCATATCTACCCTCATAGCTCCTGTCCTGTCAGTTCTGGGCATATACATCACTTTCTTCATGATGTTGCAATTTGAGCAGTGTAATAGATAACCCCACACTAAATAAAAGGCAATGTGTAGAGGCATTTAGTGTAGGAATTATTTCCCATAGCATTTACATGTGCACAATATATCTACTAATATTATATATTAGCTTTGCATTGGGCACAATGGATATGGGAATTAGTATCAGCATAGAAATGGATTCTTTAGTGGGGTCATGATT
This sequence comes from Ryuthela nishihirai, assembly GCA_038380435.1. NCBI lineage: Eukaryota > Metazoa > Arthropoda > Arachnida > Araneae > Heptathelidae > Ryuthela > Ryuthela nishihirai. The sequence continues at coordinate 27,011,763 of JAWZYU010000009.1, read as the reverse complement.
CAACTGGACCACACGAAACACTTTAATATTTCACTTACAATTAACCACTTACACCGGGGAGGATGGCAGGCATGGTTTAATAGTCAGGTACAATAACCACTAGCCCATACCTGGTCTAGTGGTTATTCTGACTATTAAACCATGGCTGACATACTCCCTGGACTGTGTATGTGATTGTCTGTTTTATTTGAGAAATCAGGACAAGCCCAATAGAGCTTTTAGGTTATCAACGTCCTCTGTATAGAGAAATATCATATTCCCTTTTTCTTAAAAAAAAAAACTTAAATTTTTTTAGTACTGTTGAATACATATCTGGCAATTTCAAATGCTAACAAATTTCATGTAATAAATTACAATTTATTGGCTATATTCTTAATAACAAGAATAATTTTAATACTCACTGGCACTTTTATACAGGATGAATTATCGATTGTAGAGTAGTCTATGACTGACAAAGGACGTTGTAAAGCTTTTGACTTTGGAGAGTAATCAGAAGTGGAAGCTGCTCTTTTTCGTAATATATTTGCATCACTTCCTGCTAAATGATGCTAAATAATAAGGAAGAAAATACAGTAAAATTTGCTGCCCTCATTAAAATATTTTGAATTAAAAATGTCTCATGCTCATTACACTAAAATCTTTTTAATTCAATTATTTTTTACCTGAACTGAAAGAGTGTAAGATCAACAGCATCATTAGCATCCTTGCATTAAGAAAAGAAAAACGTATATTAAATTATTTTTATCACTTTCAGGAATGTTACTGCTGATTTGAAGATGGCCAAACTAATAAGAAGGAATTATTTTCAAGATGATTTAAAGTTAAACACATTAGTCATGACATAGGACTACAAATTACATTTGGAGTTTTGGTCAGTTCTTATGCATTACTTGTTGAATTTATCAAGAGAATTTTATTAACAGTTAATTACCTTTTTCCTGCTAAATAATAGAAGACCAACTTGGGGGGAATGGATATAGATGCTTATCTATTTCAACCACTGGTTAATAATTTAAAGATTGCATGCATACTATAAAGTCGCATCACACTCAAACTGACTGACTGCAAGGACATGCATTTATGCACCAAATTCTGTATTATTTGAAGATGAAACATTTTTCAGTTCTATCCAATATCTACTATTCTCCTTCAGTTTTCTGTCTAAATGTATGTTACAAACACCAATGACAGGATTTATTTCTTACACATTGGTCCAAAAGCTTAACAAAAAGTAAACAATATTTGGATTTGGCCAGAGAAAATCAAAACTGATTTAGTTGCAGAGGTTAATCACTTGTTCTTTTTTACATGTCAATAATGAAATGTCTATTCTTCTTAAGAATATATATAATTAATTTATAATATATTTTATATTAATGATATAATATGATAATATATGTGGCATCAAAGTATGTGATTGGCCCTAAACAGGTCAGTTTCAGAAATTTTTAAGGCTTATGACCTTTTCTAAAGAGGTTTTCTTTAATTTAATAAAGTAATGTAATAAAACTAGGGCTTAAACTGATACTTTCACCTGAGAATAACAATAATCAGCAATTCTTTTTGTTATATACATTTCCCAGCTCTTGCATCTTTCATCTACAATTTTTAGGTATTACTTACTATGAGAGGAAGTGATGTAAAATGTGGATAAGTTACATAACTGAAGATAAATGAAAATCAGGTACTAAGGAAATTTGCAGACCAGCTAAAAAGAAAATTTTGTTTGCCTATTTGTTTAAACAGTTAAAAACATAGTTTAAATATATCTAAATGATCTCAAATGCAAGTCATTAAAAGCATGATGATTTGATAACCAACAAGAAGCGATCATGTGATTACTCCATTGCTGGATTCAATCTCTCTTATTACATAGGTATTTCTGCTATTTGGTATTGCATCTAAATCTAATTTTCTTTCCCTGCAATTTTAAGATGGGGCTTTAACATAGTAAATATTTATGGTATGTAAAACTTTCTGCTTACTTGCAAATCTTTTAACAGATGAGTAACAATGCTCATCTGCATTTTAACATTTCATAGTGTTACATATATATAGAATTGTACTAAACACTTGATATGTACTGTTCTTCCCCATTATTGACTAAAGCAAAATCTGTCCAAAAATTCTACCATGTGAAAGAGTAAATTGATACTATTCATATCTTTTAAACACTTTTATGTTCTATCTTGGAAACTGGACGTGTCTCAGGCAAGTCATATGGTGCTTGAAAAGATGGTGCCTGAAGTTCCTACCAGCATCGGTGACTTCAACCTTTAGCAGAAGAGGAACAGGTCTTTGCCCCATGCCTGCAATCAGGGGGCTGTTTGATATTGTTTGCCCTACCTATCTCAATAAACTTAGTTTCTTCAAAAATCTTAGTAATCATTTTCTCTCTGCAGGAATGTGGAACGTGAGGTCATTACATAGAGATTATTCTCTCAATGTCCTCATGCAGGATTTCCAGCATTATAACCTAGATATTCTAGGCTTGCAAGAGACAAGATAGACAGGAAGTGGTGAGATACTTAAAAATAACTTTAAATTTCTCTTTTCAGGGAGGGAGGATGGAAAGCATCTCTAAGGTATAGGTTTGCTTCTCAGCAGACATACCAGTGATGCTCTTCTAGGATATGACTGCATTAATGAAAGATTTCTTACAGAAAAATTTAAAACAAAAATTAAAGACTTGAATGCCATCTGTTGTTATGCCTCCACAGAGGATTCTGACGAGAACGAGGATGCGTTTTACATCTAGCTTCAGGATATTTTGAATTCTGTGAAAGAGATATTTCTCTTGTGCTAGGTGACTTCAGAGCTAAAGTTGTTACTGACTCTAATCTTTGGCAGGAGATTTAGGTCTGGTTGTTCAAATAACAATGGGGAATGTCTCCTAAATGTAAGTAAACTTAATGGTTTGTGAATAACTAACACATACTACAAATACCAGAATATTTATAAATATACATGGGTTTCACCTGATGGGTTGCACAGAAATATTATAGATTATATTTTAATTAACAGCAAATGGACCAGTTCAGTTAGGAATACCAGATCATACAGGGGAGCCGAAATTGAGTGTGACAATTACCTGATTAAAAAGTATTTTGCAGTTGAAGCTTAAGAAATGTTGTGCTAAGGTTAAGAAAATTGCCTTTAACACTGAAGGTCTGAAAGATCCTGATATAACCAAACATACCATGACAGGTTACTTAGTTATGATGACAATCATTGGTTGCTTACATCTGAAGTTGAGAAAGAATGGGATCAATTTAAACAGGCTTTTCTTGAAACCAACAGTACTCTTTTGGGTAAAAGGAAACAGGGGAAACAAATTTATTTGAGTGATAAGGCTATGGAACTTATTTTTGAAAGAAGGAAATGTAGGATTAATAGGAATCAACACCCTACTAGTCCTAACAGAAGACATTACAATGAGCTTAATAGAGGTGTAAAGGATCAGTTAACAGCTGATAAGAATCTTTGGCTTGATAGCTTGACTGACAAAGCAGAGGAAGCATTAGACATCACAACAGCAGTATAGCTCTCTATAGCGTGTAGCTCTCTATAATAACACTGAGTCGTGTATGACAGTCAGTACATCTTGTAGTGATTGGTTTAGCATTGCTAGTGGAGTTAGACAAGGTTTGTCTCCTTTTCTCATTTGTTTTATTATTGATTATGTTATGATGACAACACAAATATTCACACAAATATTATAAGATTTTGGCCTTTAATGGTACCAGATTGTTAATGCTTTATGTGGGAAGAAACACAGGTACACAGGAATAAACATGGCAAGGTGGTTGAAGGTGAGGCTTCTGTGATGGCTAGGTGGCTGAGCATTTCAGAGATGTTCTAAATAACGTGATTATTTCCACTCCCATTGTTTGTAATAAGGATTGATGCATTACTGCTTTAACAATGGCCCTATATCACATTCCAAAGTTGCTCTGGCTATCTCTAAATTAAAACTGCATAAATCCCCAGGGCTGGATGAAATCATCACTGAAATTCTTAGAGCTGGCAAAATTTGTGTTGTTACATAGCTGACAAAATTTAGAATTTTTTTTTATAATAAAGGTGTTGTTTCTAAGGATTTTACTAGAGCTATTATTGTCCCGTTTTTTTAAAAAAGGTGATCATAGTTCTTGTGATAATTATAGGGAATTAGTTTACTTTCTGTTCCAGGTAGAGTTCTCTGTATGATTATACTTAATAAAATTAAGAATTTGGTTGAGAACAACTGCTTGGTGAACAGTGTGGATTCAGAAGTGGTAGGGGACATATTGATCAAATATCTTCACTTAGACAGATCTTGAGAAATGTTTGGAGTTTCAGAAACAAGTGGTTACTAGCTTTATAGATTTCAAAAAGGCTTTTGACTCTGTTGATCAACATAATTTGTGGTTGATTGTTAGATCATATGGGATACCTGATAAGTTAGTGTAATGAAAGCGCTCTATAATAACACTGAGTCGTGTATGACAGTCGGTACATCTTGTAGTGATTGGTTTAGCATTGCTAGTGGAGTTAGACAAGGTTTGTCTCCTTTTCTCATTTGTTTTATTATTGATTATGTTATGTGAAATTCTTTGCAAGGGAAAGATTTTGGCCTTAAATGGTCTAGAGATTACAAAATTTCTGATTTAGATTATGCAGATGATTTGGCCCTGTTGGCTAATGATGTTGATGAGATGAATTCTTTCATTAGTGCTGTTGATGAGACTGGTAATAGAGTAGGTTTTATGATAAACAGAGAAAAAAACTAAAGTGATGAAAATTGGTAAGGTAGGTGGTGCTTCAGTTGCTTTGAATGGCTGCACTCTTGAGCAATTGTCTTAGTTTAATTATCTTGGGAGCTAAATAACAGATATTGGTGATGTGCAGCATAAGATAAATAGAAGAATAGGGATTGCCACTGGGACTTTTAAGAATCTATAGAGTGTGCAAAAACATAAGCATGTAACATAAGCATAAGCAATGTACATGCTTATGTTTCATAATTTTAAAGAAAGTAAAAGACTAAGACTAGTAAAATAGTTTGGTTCTTTCTAAGGTTAGTTATGGTAGCGAAACATGGATCCTTTGTAAGCAGAATAACAAGAAACATTATGTCTTTGATTCTAGATGCTTATGCAGTATCTTGGGCATTAGGTGGTTTGACTTTTTTAAATGATGAGATTAAGAGTCATCAACCTCCTTTGAGCAGCATAATGTGCAGAGAGAGACTGTTGGTTTGGCCATGTTGCCCGTATGAATAGCTGCAGGTTGGCAAATGGGAATATGAACAGTGTGCCTAAGGGTTTCAGAAAAAGGGGAAGACTTAGGATGTGATGGGCAGACAATGTCAAACAAGAACCTTGGTAGAATTGGCCTAGAGTGGTAAAATGCAGCAGCTGTAGCTCAGAAGAGACATGTCTGGAGAGGAAAATTACACAGTCTGGTTGGACCTGCATAGCCCATGGCTGCATGAGGATTTTGTATGTATGTATGTATGTCAAGAAAATATGTATAAGCAGGCCCAACTATTAAATGATTAGATAATGAATGATTTTAATGGAGAAAAAAATTATGTTTCATAATTTTAAAAGTAGATGAGTCCTGCATATCAGACTTATTTCACACATTTATTGAAGTGAATTTTTGGGTGGGTTGTTTTACACTCTGACTGGCATTTTTTTTTGCATATAGTGGGTTAAATAGCGAGGTCACCAGGATCGCAAAGACTTGGACAGGTTGTGGGGGGGGGGGGGATGGGAACCCACTGAACAGCTGTTAGGTGACAGATGGTAGCCCCCCCCCATCAAGGCCATCCATTGTGTTCTTTAATGTGCTCTCCAGCAGAAGGCTAGAATGGGATAGAATCCCATTCCAGCCTTGTGCTACAGGGACTAAAGCTTAATATTCCATCTAATGGACAGCAGACTCTTCAAGACCATCAGTGTTCCTCTATTGACCGAAGGCAGGGTATTGAGTTTTGCAGAGATAATGCTGTCCCAGGTGGGACTTGAACCTGGGAACCATAGATTGGCATGTTACTATGAGCCTGGCACACTGCTGATTGACCCACCCTCACCTCAGTGAAATTTAGAGTTAGGATCATCATAAAATGCTAATTAATGTTGCTTTGCATTTGACAAAATTTTCTTTTTTTCTCTAGAAGTATTCAACTATATATGTACTTTTTATTTAAACAATACAAAAAAAAGTCCTCTCTGGATGCTATGGTTTGTTAGAACATGACATCTTAAAATTATATTTGTTATATATTGCACGATGTTTATTAAAAAACAATGTTTGAAAAATTAAATTATAAAAAATATTAAACACTATTAATTACAAATTGAAATAAAATTCATAACTACACTATGTTTTCACAAATCATTTTCACCTACCTTCAACAACACTAAATCTATTGTTGGTACTTCATGGTAAAATTTATATAGTTACAATTTTTTTTTGAAAAAATGTGATGAATAATTCAGAGGTCACACACAACAGTTCACAAAATTTTTATTTCATAAAATATTTTTATAATTATATATTCTATTATATTCTAAAAATAGTATATGCTTAATCACATTTCATTGTCTAAATGTATCTTTTCTAATGCAGAAAACTTTCTTTTACCTTATCCAAAATTAGATATTTTGTATTAATAACGATTTTTCTTTGGTTAGATAATATTTACTCACCTCTAAATAGTTTCTTTTCATTGATAAAAGATAAATAGCAAGACAATCTACTTTTCAACTTACCACTACACTACTTTTATCCAAAGGAATGCCATCTTCTCCAAGAACACTGTCTACACTATCATATATAAGACTTAGCCTTCCATCTTTTCTTCTTTTACTTTTCTTTCTGTCCTTTGAAGACCTAAAAACTAGTTGGCCTAAGTGAAAATTTCCTGGTGTATTTCCCTTTTCTACAACCACTGCCTGACTAAGTTTATTTGGAGACTGAGATTTCTTAGCTAAATAGTGATCATCATGGAACACATCATCACTGTTTAATATCCTAGATGAGACACTGTCTGGAATGCCTGATAGCACTTCACTACTAGAATTAGACTGTTGATCTCCTTTCCTTTTTTGAAAACGGAAAGCAAAACTTTTACGAAATTTTTGCAATAAACTGTCTACAGGAGAAAGATGGGGGGTTGAAGTGCGTAGAGATAAATATCTTGATAATAAGCCCGATGAACCTTCTGGATTGTTATAATGCTGGTCCATTGTTGTTAAAACAGGTTGTGAACCACTGTTCATGCTTGTTAATCGCAGCAAATTTGGTATGTTATTAGGGTCTGAAGGGGATTGTGGGAATAATTGTGCTTCCAGTTCAGAATAAAAATGAGATGTTGGCCGTTGTACATCAAGAGTGTCTGATAGTGTCTTTCTCACATTTTTTGTTATGGCTTCTGAAGTGCTTTTTCCTTTCATACTCCTGTCACATCGAGACATTGCTTTATTACGAATGCGAGGAACTGGTGAAGTATTTTTAGATTTACTTACAGGTGTTACTGCAGAACTAATGTCACTGTTTTCTGAACTAGAGATATTCTTTTCATTGGGGATACATTCTTCAACCATTGTTAAATCTGAGTAATTATCTGCTGTACTTAACATATGGTTGCTACCCAAACCCATTATCAAGTCAAGCTTCTTAGCAGGTACTTGTTTAGAAACATCCAGGGAATGATTAGTTAGGCTAGTTGCATCATCGCCATTAGTTGTCTTGCCATCTAATTTCTGCAAAAAAATGTAAAAAGTTAACTTAAGATATATGTTAAAACATGCGAGTTAAAAAGTATAAACACTGCAATATAACAATACTGTACAGTGATAATAATAATAATACAGTAAGCAATTATATGCAATATATACAGCAATCCCATTCGGGGGAGGGGGGTTAGAGAGTTACAATGTAATCTTGAGGGCTTGGATATCATATTTTCTAAGAAAGTGCTTGAAAATTGAAGACTCAAGCTGTTATAGCCTCAAACATGTTACGCATCAACCTCTCCCCCCCCCCCCATCGAAAATTTCTGGATGTGCCACTGACAGTAATAGATATGAATCATTTTTTGTGATTAAAGGGAGGCATCATAGTAATGAAAAATACTATAATGTAAAGTTATCCAAGACTTAGTAAATGCATGTTGATTTTTAAAATTCAATAAGGACTTTGGAAATATTTAAACTCAAGAATCCTTCTCCTGCCTTTGGTATACTCTAATTAGAGATGGTTTGGGTTGTTTTACCTCTGAGGGCACTTTTTTTGCACATAATGGACTAAATGGCCAGGTCACAAGGAACCTGAAGGCTCAGAGAAAGTTGGGGGAAGAGACCCACTGTAACAGCTGTTGGGAGACAGATGGTAACCTCCTGTCAAGGCCATCCAGCGTGTTCATTAATGTGCACAGGATATGGCTCTCCCACACATGAGGTCACAGCTTAACATCCCATCCGACAGACAGCAACCTTTCCAAGCCTATCAGTATCCCCTACCAACTGGGGGCAGGGTGGGAGTTTTGCGGAGATAAATCTCAAAGCTGACCCAGCTGGGACTCGAATGTGCAGATTACGAGCCTAGCACGCTACCAAATGAGCCACCCCCGCCCATGATTTAGAGACGAAAAATTAGCATTTTCTTAAAGACAACACACAAACTAATTCAGGAAAATTAAGAACTGATATTTACATAGAAAATAAAAATGATAATTTGAAATCTATACATAACTTCTGGTAGTGACAAGGGAGGCATTAGAGTTGAAAATGCCTTTGGATATACTGCTGCAATTGTATTGTTACATGATTAGCATACATTTCATATGCTATCCACTAGAATAGTTGAAAGCCTGTCAAATTTGCATTACTCACCTAGAAAGCAAGTGTTGGAAGTGCTGATATGTTCATTTGAATCATATGCTGCAAGCAGTACTTTTGAAAATTGGCAAAATGAAAAGCAGTAGCTCATGTATGGAGAACACACTGCACAGTCTGGTTGGACCTTTGTAGCCCATGGTTACCTGAGGAGGGAGGGAGGGAGGGTCTGATATAAATCATGCGTGTTAAGACAGCATTTAGATATCAGTCCAGTGGTGGAATGGCTTTAATAAAACAAAAGTGGTGTGCGCACATTTTTGACTCCATTGGACACCTCGTCACTCCCATAACTTCTGTATACATTTTAAAAACACCACATATTGATGCCCATAATGCAAATAATTTTTTTTCAGTTTTGTTATTATTCTTCTGTTGAATATTAAAATTAATAATTTAATTTAATAACAGAGAAAAAAAAGACATAGACCAGTTTAAACAATACTGAATTATCATAAAAGTTTATTGTTAGTTTTTCCAGTTAACAAATTTGTCTAATGTTTAACCAAAATATTTAAATTGCCTCTTAATATAGATTTTAATTACTTCTTTAAACAAGAGGTACAGCTTACAAACGTTGTATAAACTTTCTCATACGCCAAGATTGTAAGCATAAAATGCAGTGGAATGGTTCAATTAGTTTTCACAAAGCCTTCATACTATAAAATATTTCAGCTAAATGTAAATGCAATCTCCCATTGTAAGATTGCATTGCAGGTGAATTTATTTTAGTGAATGTGAAAGTGATGATTTTATTTTAGTGAAAGTTAGTTTTTCAAACATATGGAGAAGTAGCAGTGTTTGGGGCTGTACTTCCTGTAAATAGATAAATTTAATGGAAATCATTAAAGTTATTTAAGGAAAAATCTAAATTTTATAAAATCACTCTATGGCAGCAGCTCAAAATATTGCATTACAAAATAAATAATAAATAAACTCAACATATTTGGTATCTACTAATAAATTACCACTTTGAAGTCGATTCAATTTTTTTTCTTCATCAATTAGAGAGGAGATATTGATTGGTGGCAGGTAGCTCAGTGGTCCAGAGCACTAACATGTTACCAGGAGGTCATGGGTTCGTATCTCACCCGGCTCAGGACAATTTTTCCTCTGAAAAATGGAATCGACTTCAAAGTGGAAATTTATTAGTAGATACTAAATATGTCGAGTTTATTTATTATTTATCAACTGTATTACTTGTAAGGAAATACTTCCATCTATATGGCATTAGCTGCTGCTTGTGGCGCAATTGCCGGAACAGTCCCTGCATATGATGTAACGTAGGTTGAAAGGTTCATATCATCAATTAGAGGAGATCTTGATTGGCGACCAGTAGCTCAGTGGTCCAGAGCACCTGACATGTTATCAGGAGGTCGTGGGTTCGTATCCCACCCGGCTCAAGACAAGATTGTGTTACAAAATTGATATCAATTTTTAATCTAATTTTTCAAAATTTTCAAAATTATAAAAAAAAAGTCAACAAAATCTGAATAAAATAAAGAATAATAATATTTCATTATAATGCTGTCAATGCATTTTTTTCCAGCTTCAATAGAACCACTGAGCTACATTTTGATTTCACCAACCTGATATATGAAAGGGCAATCAATATAGGAAAAGCTGCGAATAAAACGAAAAAGTATCAAAGAAGTAAAATTAAATTTCCAACTGAAATCAACGCATCGAATTCAATACTACAGAAAAGCAGATTAACAATAACTTCTCCATACCGCATCAAAAACCAATACAAAGGCACGCTTTGGAATAAAAAAAAGAAGTTTCCATGGAAACTTAACATCTTTGAAGGTCACACTACCAAACACTGGAATTCGAATTCCAGAATCTCGCTACTCGCCGTAAACACATTCTTTCAAGTGACAATTTGATCGGAAATTTCATCTCAAAAGATTCAATATGGATGTTTCTAAAAGCAGTGAACGTGAACTTAATCAAGGAAAGGGAAACCGGCTTCACTATATCATAAGATCAGAGTCATACAGAGAAAGAATGAGTGGAGATGTCCTGGATATCTGAACCTCAAAATAGAAATTCGCATTAAAAATTGATATCCATTAACAATACTCAAAAATTTTTGTTTTACATCGCTCATTATGATCAACCCAATAATTTACTACTGGGTTTTGTTTTGATGTATTTCCGCTGAGTTCCTGACAGATCTCTACGGAGTATTATACCGACAGGCTCCTGTCAAACCTCCGTGGCAAACAACAGGCTGCTTGAAAAGTAATTTATTTTATAAAAATCTAACGTCACATAAAGAATATCATTTATAATTTATTTTTTGCTCCGACTGTAGTTGCTTATTTCGAAACTTTCTTTAAAAGACATTCTTTGGTAATCTTTAAACATGAGCAGAAAGAAAAATAGTATCGCAAAACAATTCATTTTAGAAAATACTCAAACGTTGTGATTTGAAGGAAAAAAGTAATAAAAAGCGAACATTGGAAAAATACGACTCGATGCTTTTGATTAATGTTAGAATTTATATTTACTCAAGTATGTGGAAGAATTAATATTTGGTATTTACTGAAGCAAATAATTAAATTTCATCCAAGAATAACGGATTAAAGGAAAAGAAGAACTGCTCAAAACGATGAAGTATAATGAAAATTTGATTGATGAACTCAGTTCTGCAAATGTCTCTTTTATGAACAGATTTATTTAAAGTTTCCGAATCAAATATCTTGCCATTTTTGATGAACATTAACTTCAAAAATAAACAAAAAGAGCGCTCGGTCATTTTTCCTTGCAATTATTCCATAGCTATCCATTCCCATACCAACTTTCCTAGCATCTGGAAAGTCACTCATATAGATCGCAATTTATTGTTTGCAAAACAATTTACGTTAGATGACTAATTCTTTTATAATCGCAAATAATCTCCAAATTTACTTCGCTAACACTCCAGAGTTTTTAAAGATCATATTTCTCCATAAAAAAGTAAAAAAAAAAAATTCCTCTCAAACAGCTGCTTGCTACAAAGGTCTGACCGGAGCCTGTCAGTTTATACGCCATAATAGAAAGTCTGCGAGGATTGCGGGACCTCAGCAGAAAAACAACACATACATCCATGCCTTACCCGTGGTCGAACCCAGGTCCCTTTGATCAGTACTCAAGAAGACTAAACACTTGGCCACCGGACGGCTTAGGTATGTTACAAATATTGCATTGTTTAGAAATTGAAAGTAGTGCATTCTCAATTATTTGGTTGCAGCCCGTATTTGATCAACAAGTAAAAATATTTACAAATATACCAATGTACGTAAAATTCAGTGGAAGTTACCAGTGGTGTAGGGGTAGAGTTGGCTCAATCGGTACTGCGCCATACTCTTAAGCTGCAGTTTCCAGGTTCTAGTCCCAACTGTACCAATGTTGAGATGGCAATATTCACCAAGGGTCTAAAGGTATTTATATCTACGTATTCAACCAATACAGGTGTATACCTTCAAACAGACTACAGCTTTAAAGGGGAAAAATAGCTAAATTGTCTATATGTTCAATTAACAACTGCCCAATTTCATAATCTCTTCGGTTGCCAATGGAAATTATAAAAGAGTAACAGACATTTTAATTTGCGGGTGGAGAAAGAAGGCGGTGAACAACAGAACCAACGCTGCTGTTCGTGAACTCATTAAGGAAAACCCACACATCACCGTTCAGGTAATAAGTTTAGAAGTCAGTGTTCGATTGACAGTGTGGAAACCATTATTCACCAACATTTAAAGTTCCGAAAGATTTGTGCCAAATGGGTACCACAAAAATTGACAGAACAGCAAAAAAAAAAAATGCGACTCGTGCAAGGAGATGCTGGCAATGTTTGAACTTAGTGACCCCAAACGGTTAACAGACATTGTCATAGGGCCTGGTTTTATTATTATTATACAACTCCCAGGAAGACCGACAACTATATTTGGTTTGCGTAAGGTGAAATGCATCCTCAAATCCTCCGACAAGACGTTCACTCGCGGAAGAGGATATTCACATTTTTTTTTCAATTCCCAAGGAGCGGTAGCCGTGGACACCTTACTTGAAAAAATGACTATAAATGGCCAATAACTACACCAACATTGTTTTGCACAAAATGGTGAAGCGGAGGTGGCTGAGTCGGTAGTGCGCCAGGCTCATAATCTGTAGTTCCCAGGTGGGCCACTGATGGGCTTGGAAAAGTCGCCGTCCGTCGGATGGGAAGTTAAGCCGTGTGCGGGAGAACCATACCCTGTGTACGTTAAAGAATACGTTGAATGGACTTGATGGAAGGTAACAGCTGTTCCAATGAGTCCCCTCACCCAACCTTCTCTAAGCCTTCGGGATCCTTGTGACCTGGCCTTTTATCTCATTGTGTGCAAAAAAAATGTCGCTCAGAGGTAAAACAACCCAATCCAAGATGGTTAAGGAGATGAAGGAGTGTCAAGGGTTCTCTTTCATTTACAATGCCACTGCTCACAAAACCCAGAAAGTTACAGCCTATCTGGAGCAGGAAAAAATCAAACGGCTACCCCACCCTGAATATTCAATCATAATTTGACACCAAGCGATTTTTGGCTGTTTCACAAGAATTAAAATGGTACTTGCTGGGAATCTTTTTTTTAAGTGTGCAAGACCTTAAAAAATGTATTCATTCGGAGTTAGGGAGTATTCCCCAACAGGAGTACCACCAAGCATTCCAGAATTGGGTAGACGTCTGCAACTTTGCATAGATGCTGGAGGGGAGTACTTTTAAAAACAGTAAAAGTTTTGTTCAGGTAAGTGCAATAGTTTTTGTTCTGCAACTGCATGTCAAGAACTTTTTAAATGCCTCTCGTAATGTAACTCTCAGCATATATTAATTTTTTGATTAGATCTAATTTCAGTATTCAAATCTTTTTTCGTGCGGTATTCACCAAAGAGATTCTAACAAAATAAAAGGAAAGCCTTCATATAAAGTATTTAACATTCAACAGATATTTTGAATACTCTCATTCTCTCTCTGCAGTCCAAGCAGGTCATTCCATATCGCTAAACTCACTGACTTTCAACAGTCGAACTCGAAAGACTAATCGTTTACTTCCTTCCAATGGTTGACTGTTTCGAAGATTTTCATACTCGGTGGGCAATTTACATCCTGAACTCTGCTTAAATTGGCGTACAATTGCTTTTTTTACTGCACGTATATGACAAGCTTGATAGACCAGAGGAAAAAAATAGCATTGACATTCAGATTATCTTAAACAACTTCACCCTCCTTATTAAAACACTTCATCGAAAGACGGATGGACCTATAAGAGTTCTTTTTAAGCAAACATCTGATTCTCTGTCTTGGTTTTCCCCAACAGACAGATTTAGGTCCGGCACGTACAAGGGTTAGCGATTCCTAAAGCTCCATACCAACTTCCGTTGCTGTCAGCGACAAGCGAAAGGCTTTTGTGTATGGAAGACGGCGGCAATCCTCTCAGTCATCATCTATCACTCCGACACACAGTAGCTCATCCCACCAACTTGACAGGTCACTGACAGAACAAAGCGTCAGCTCGCCCTCCTCGTTGCTAGGTGATCAGTCCCTGTGCCTCTGGAGTCTCTCTGTCAGCTTTCATAGAGCCGCTAGTCCCACTCGGCCAAGTTCACGATTTTTTTTCAGTACTCTTGTTGTTCTTTGACTATTTCTTTCGTCCATCAGAAGCTTTAGAAGGTAACAAGCCTTCATTGTAGACAGTGAAAAGAATGAAAGTTTAAGGGAATACAGTGCGCAATACGATGAAGAGGATTGTCTTTTGACAACACAAAAAGTATATTAAGATAATGGACATACACCTCACGACACTGAAATTGCCCCACCCAGAAGGAGTGAGGGGATAGAGGTGAAATGTAGCACACATATAGCAATACCTATTGGCATACCACGATTTAATTTTCAGCCACTTACAGCTGTTAGAAGATGAGATAATGCAGCACAATGTGACTGCCTCAGTAGGTGGTTGCACCGCCGTGAACGGCAATACAGGCTGCAATCAACGTAGCATGAAGTCATACACTCGATGGATATGGTCCTGAGGAATTGCACACCAAGCAGCGTTGACTTGCTCCCATAATTCATCGAGATTCCGTGCCGGCCGGTGAGAGGATTGCACACGTCGTCTAATGTGGTCCCACAGATTTTCTATTGGGGATAAATCTGGAGATTGCAACATGTTCAAGTATTGACATGGCCAGCACAAACATTGTCTGGAGACCCTAGCAGTGTGTACATGGGCATTGTCTTGCTGGAAAATGGGCTGCTGCATGTCTTCCAGGAACGGTAACAAAATGGGCTGCTGCATGCCTCCCAGGAACGGTAACAAAATGGGCTGCTGCATGCCTTCCCAGGAACGGTAACAAAATGGGCTGCAGAACTGCACTAATGTATTGTGCAGCTGTCAGTGTTCCCGTGATGCAGACAAGATGTGAACTGCTGTCATATCCAATAGCATCCCATACCATTATACCTGACTGACAGGCAGTGTGCTGGTCACTAAGAAAAGCTGGATCCGTCCTCTCGCCAGGTTTTTGCCATATATGGACCCATCGATCGTCAGCACCCAGACAGAAACCAGATTCATCACTAAACACAACAGTGTTCCATTTTGTGACCCCAGTTCGCACGACTTTGACACCAAACCACACGAGCACTGTGATGGTTTGCAGTCAACGGCAGTCGAAATAACAGTTGCCTATAGCACAGGCGTTCCTCATGCAACCTTCGGTTTACGTTCGGAACATTATGGGGACGTCCATGACTGCTGACACAGCCCGTCGAATAGCACCTGCAGTGGTCTGTGGTGACGAACGAGCATGTGGAACAATGCGCCTATCAAGCCATGCTGAGATCTGTCAGACGGCACAACTCTCTCTGCTACACATGCTAGAACCTTCATTTTGCCACTGTTGTCAACAGTGTCATCACTTTTCACATTCGTGCATCCTGGTGAACATGGGCGACACGATGTGTAGTCAATCCAGCCTCACATAGGCCTATAATTCTTCCTCTCTCAAAAGCATCCAAATGATGATAAACCTGCCGACGGCGTGTACCAGGTATTTTCGGCCTTCGTTGAATAATTTCCAAGAGGAACCACCTAATCTCAACCGTTCGCACGACTTCCACCTGCATAAACACAATACCATCCCTGTTTCTTCTTGCACCTTTTATCTCTTGAGCCACACACGTCATTGGCTCCAGATTATCATCATTTGCATATCTCAGCTGCACACACCCACCCTTCTATTTGCACGTTTGTACGACAATGTCCTTCTGGTGGGGCACTTTCAATGTTGAGCAGTCTAACTAGGAGTAATTTTTTACAATAATTATTTGTTATTTTTTTCCACAGAAATATATAACCTAGAAACTCTGAGTTTAAACACAGAGATAGTAATACCGGTAATACAAAGTCACGCTAACAGTAAAGGCTAAGACGTTATGTTAGTTAACCACTAATCTACACACTCAAGAAGTCACTTTATTAAGTAAAAGTTCCCTGTTATGTTAAAACTCTGATACAAACTCATCACTTCTTAAACAAGCTTTTTGTGAAAAAATATGACTGAAGATAATTTAAAGATCTCAATCTTATCTATTTAAATCTCGATTTCCAAGAATATTCGTTCAATTTTTAGAGAGTTAAGGAAATCGAAGGATACAACAACGATACCAGTTTAAATAAGCGCTGTGAAAAGTTAATAAAATCAAGTCAAAACGAAAGCAATAACCGTTATACTAAACATTACTAACACGCGTAAAAGTGTTTTTTTAGCAAATTCACCAATTCATTTTTTGCAGAAGGAGCTAACGTGATAATTGGTTTAGCTTCCATAACTCTTTAAATACTGAATGCATATTGTTGGAAATCGAGATTTAAATATATTTGATTAAGATCGTCAAATTACCTTCAGTCATATTTTTTCTTATTAATTATTAAAAATTTTCTTTATTATTAATTATTAAAAAGTTTAGTTAAGAAGTTACAGAGTTCTGTATCTAAGCTACTACTTGACATGGAACGGTACCTAAGTGAGTGGTCTTTGAGTGCATATATACTCAAAATATATTTTTTATCCCTGGAATCTGAATTATTTTTATATATTAGTCAATATATATATATAACAATCAAATAATAACTAAACTCTGTTCGCTTCGTTAGTAAGGCAGAACAAAATTTGCAAGTTACGAAAAAGTAAGAAATTATTGGAAAAAAAAAATTAATTACATAAGCTGTAAACTCCCCTCCCCTACCATCCTGGTGGGAGAGGGGAATTTACATCTTATGTAATTAACAACAACCTCTGCCAGAATGCTGCAAATTCTGCCTCTGCCAGAATGCTAACCACCACAACAGCCTCTGCCAGAATGCTGCGAATTATGAGAAATTAGGCGTTATTATAATTCATATAAATGATAAACGGTTACTAACAGGCAAACGCAAGTAAGCATCTGTAGGATGAACAATCTCAAATGGAGAGGAAAATTGTCTTGAGCCGAGCGGGATTCGAACCTAAAACTTCCTAATAACATGTCAGGTGATCTGATCACTGAGCTATTGATCAAGAGCTTCTCTACTGCTGGCCTCAAACATTTTATGACGGGATCAGTCATTAGAAATAATCTTGACTACAACTGAAGATTCTGGTCAATATAATACTTTCCAGGTATGTGCACATCTTAAGCATTATCTGACATGGTATATATTTTTTTAAGTCACTCACGCTTTATCAAGGGCAGAGATATTATTATAAATAAAAAAATAAATACCCCCTCAAGCAACTGCTTGCCACAGAGATCTGACAGGAGCATATCAGTTTATACGCCATAATAGAAGGTCTGTGAGGTTGGAGGGACCTCAGCAGAAAAACAACACAAACATCCATGCCTTACCCGGTGCTCAAAAACAAGCAAATACAGGTAAGCACCTGTAGGATGAACAATCTCATGTATAGAGGTAAAATTTGATTCCACCCGGCTCAAAACAATTTTCTCTCTAACCTGAAATAATAAACGGAATTGACATTTGCTATTCTTAATATTATTTTTAAACTATCTCTCTTTCACATTGATTATTATTTTATATGAAAATACTTCTCAAAGTCTCCTTTGTATTGGGTCATACAATAATCACAAAAACCAGAAAGGACACCGACCCAACTCACAGAAGGAAAGTGTTTTTACATGTGCCTATTTTAGGAATATCTTTGCAGTTATGAATACTACGTTCAATTACCCTAATGAAAACGTGAAAGAATTTAAAAAGTTCTAGTAAAAGTCATATGTCAGAGATATTAAGCATAAAGATCCATCCACTGAAAATAATAGGATTGACACTTGTTTTTATCAACAGATAATACTTAACGCAGCCTTTGCACCCGAGTTCCGACTTTCAAGCCCACTAAGAATTTTAAAATCGCCAGTGAACCGAAGTGAGGAAAGCTTCGTATAATGTAAAGGAGTACTTTTAAATTTTGAGAAAAAAACGGTTGAATTCCTTCATTCAACACTCCAATTCACCGGTTGGTTGGATGCTACTACGATGAATAAAGCACGCGTTCGCAGTCTCGGCGCATTAATTATCAATGGCATCGCCGCAGAGAGAGGAGATCCCCATCAGCATGTTTCTATTCGAGAAGAGGCGCCTCTCTAACTGCTCACAGTTACATTTCCTAATTACGTATTGCGTGGTACGGATATACAGGTCACTCACCATTATTTATGATTACGAAGCCAACAGGAATTAATTAAAAGCAGGACAATGCCAGATGTGAAGGGGCACTTTGCAATACAAATATCTTTTCTGTTGGGGCAAAACAGCATGTAAAACGGAAGAAAAGAAAACCAATGATTACAGACCACACACTATTTGCAAACCAGTGTAATAGAGTATACCGATTATTCCATTATCTGCATTTGGTGGAGGTAATAACGTTATTAATTATGAATCGCAGCAGGCACAGACTGATACACTTAACGATGAGCTATTGTTGGTTCGTTTAATTCAATCGTTGTTTACTTGAGATCATTTCAACGTTAAGAAACGATACTTTTATGAAAATGCTGGAATGAAAATAGCAAAGGAGTCTGAAAGAAAATAGTTTTAAAAATGCTACACAAAAGGTTAAAAACAGGGAATATGCTAAATAAGTTGAGACAAACATATTGCTTACTAAGTAAAAGTGAATTGCTTGGGGAATGCAAGACAGTCAAATGATAACTAAACATGTTCGCTGCTTTGAGTAAGGCAGGGAAAAAAATTGCAAGTTACGAAAAATAAGAATATTGGAAGAAAAAAAATTGATTGAATTGAAAAGCTGTAATGAAGAAATTGAAAAATTGTAATATTTTGTTTTATATAACGGCCCAATTAAGTTTAATCGAAATTTTAACTCCTTGAAAATAGAATTAAACGACTTTTCCTAAAATGCCAGTGGTTAGCTTCGATGGCTTCACAGAACCTGGTTCGAATTACACGTTATGATATTTAATGTTCTCTGTGGTCCACCTCACGAATTTATAACCGTTTACATTAAACAGATTATTTATAGAGCAGTCAGAGATGACTGAAGGTGTGGTTTCTTGAAGTGACACTATTTCTGTTTTCACTTTACAGTTTGCTGTTGTTATTTAATGCTAAGC
This sequence comes from Ryuthela nishihirai, assembly GCA_038380435.1. NCBI lineage: Eukaryota > Metazoa > Arthropoda > Arachnida > Araneae > Heptathelidae > Ryuthela > Ryuthela nishihirai. Next base: position 26,992,218 of record JAWZYU010000009.1, on the reverse strand, counting down.
TAAATAATGGGCTGATTAGGGCATTTGAATATTGGGCAAAAGGACCCAGATTCGAATCTAGGAAAAGGCATAAATAGGTTGTTTTTCATAGCTGAGGTTCTCATTTCTACAGATCTTTATATGTCGTATTATAATGGCAGGATCCTATTAGTCCTCAGTGGAAAATGGAGCTGCTTGAGAATTTTCTTTTGTAGGTATTGTATGCAAAATATTCTGATTATTTACTACAAGTAGTAAAATGTGAAACTAACATTTCATGGAATGGGTATTTCATGGTAGGGTATCGATATACTTTTCATGGTTCCCTGTCAGTCTCCTACTCTAGATTACAGATCTGTCGAATCTTTCATCTTGTGGCTGATTCCAACTCCTCTCTTTGCTTGCTCTATTACACAGTAATAAAACAGTTAGGCAACTGAAACAAATTTAATGCCTTTCTCTGTTTGTGAATGTTTCAATTAAAATCTGTGATTATTACGATTACCACAAGAAAAATTTAATTTATTTCTTAAATATGCTGAAGAAACTTGGAAACAGAAATCTTAATTAATTGTGCATGAGTATATAATGAAATCTTATCCATTTTTCGAAGACTCTCGCACAATAATAAGTGTAGAACCAGTTTAAAGCAGATTCATACAATTATGCTTAAACAAAAAATATTATTATCACTAGACCCAGATCTTTCACACGTGACTGACACGAATCTTAAGTTAATTGAGTATCCAACGTCAGTGCAATGACTACAAAAATGAATGTATCGGAAAAACCAACAGCAGACATCTATAGCTGGAGGATGCGGATAACTTTTAGCAAAAATTTCCGTAACAAGTGCATTCACACTTCACCACACCCTCGGCGGACAAGCAGAACTTAAAAACGAAAATACAACACAGGAAGGACTAAACACACATTGAAGGAAACTGAAGCCAATGAATTCATAAAGGTCGACTTTTCTCACTGAGTGTAGCCTTCAAGGTACGAGGTGAAAGGAAAACGGGGGCAGCAGACTGAGTCCTAGAAGCCTCGATTCGTCTCAGAACAACAGCAAAACCACAAGACAGATATAGGATCTGCCCTTGCAGCCTTGAAGTCAGCAGGGTGCTGCTTTATGTTGTTGTTTTCTTTCTCTTTTTGGGAGCATTCTTTCAATAATCTAGGCAAAGTGTACGAAGTAATTTAATATTTTACATTCTGCTGCGCGAAACATTAAGGATTAACTGACATTAATATAACCTAATGGGTTTATCACCCGTGTAAATGAATGTGAAGGGCACTATCATGCTAAATGGAACGTGATTAGAAATAGTGAAATAAAGTGATGACTAAATCATAAAAGATTATAAATAAAGCAGCTGCTCGGCAAAAAGGGCTGACAGGAACTTGTTAAGTATACGTCGTAGAGAAGGTCTGTGAACAAGGCAAGACTTCAGCAGAAAAACGGCGCATGATATATCCATGCCTCATTTGGGGCTTGAATTCAGATCTGTATGATCCGTAACCAGGCAAGCTATCCATTCTGCTACTGGAGCAGTAATGAAAGAAAAGAGAGCATTATTACTCCGACTAATTTCTTTTTCTTTACGAAAAAGATTTTTTACAACAGTTATTTTTTCGGATTTTAATTTTCTGCAATTCAGGTAGTAGAAATTGAGGTTACTTCGTTTCATAATATTGGTCAATAATTTAAATTTTTTTATTGAATCAATTTGGTTCAAGTCGAGTTTCATTAACCTAACAGTCTCCTGAAGTATTTAAAAGAGTTTCTCTTTTAGCTTTCCATATACATATAAAACTAAGCGAAACAAGAATTAAGCGAACTAAGAGAACTAAAAGAATTGCATATCGCCTATGGCAAAGAAATGGAATTATTGTTTTCAAAGAGAATTAAGTTCGTTTCTTTCGATTTTATCACCCTCTAAAAGCGGAAATTCGAACTAATGGATGATTCAGAAAATTTCAAAAAATAAATTCAGTAATATTTTATTATTACATTTCCATCACAAAATAATTTTTCATTTACCTCTCAAAACAAGTTTTTTTCCCTCCTCTGGGGGTAAGAAGACAAATTACTATGAATTGAAACCCATTGAACACCACACTTTTCACAGCTTCCTCTGTCTTCTGTATGCCCCTGCGTTTCCAACAAAATTTGAAATCTAGCTTATATAGATAATTTCCAATACTCATTTAAGGGGCTGCACTTTTCAACTTTAGGTCTAACTGTGGAAATTCAAAGTACTAGATGATTAGAAAAATGTAAATAGTAAGTTCTTTTTAGTACCTATCCTATAAAAAGGATTTTTTTTCATTCATATCTTAAAAAGTTGAATGAACAAACGAAAGAGTGAAAAGGTTTAGCTTTTTTTTTTCGAAAAAAAACTAGCCAAAAAAGCCAGTTTTAAACAGGCTTCTCTACCTGCAATCATTGCTTAGAGTTAACGCATTTTCCGTAAAAGAGAATTCTAATGACACTTTTTAATCTATCATCAGCGTAAATATTGTAAATAAAAATCTAAATTTACTTTAGTTAACTTAGTCGTGCTTTTAAGTCACTCGTCGAATTCAAAGATTAGAAAAGAAAGGGGTATTTAAGCTCGAAGAATAGGAAACGAAGACGAACGGGCTCTCTAAACTGAATCTCTTACAACTACTTTAGATAATTGCAGTAAATAGCTGCAACGATTACAGGAAGCACCCCAGACATCACTCCTTGTCCAGCCGCATTGTTCAGGAAAAATCTAGTTTGGAGAGTAAAAAAATCATTCGAGCTCCTTCCCCATGGTGACTCCGCATGAGTCATCTGGCATTACGAAGCACCATGAAGCAGTTCCCTCTTACGTCTCGCATCTTCTATTCATCCCTAAGGGATGTTATACGGACGCTGACGTCAGAGTGGACGTATTAACGTGTATTGATTTGTTATCCACCATTTGACATCCAACTAGATTACAAGAGAAGGCGAGTTAATTATAGCTTAGCCCCTTGCGCTGATTTCAGAGGGAAAAGTGCTTGATGAATGGTCTCTGTGAGAAAGTCGCTGTTACAAGCTTAATGACCGCCTGCAGACCTCCTGGAAGGCGAACGAGTCCGTCTTTTCGTTTCCTTTAAAACTTTTGTTGCAGTCGCCATCTCGCAAGGAAAAGCTGACTAGAGGATACTTTGAAGTTGAGTTGGGTTGGGTTGTTTTACCTCTGAGCGGCACTTTTTTGCACACCAAGGGCTAAATGGCCAGGTCACATGGACCCCGAAGGCTCAGAGAAGGTTGGGGGAGGGGACCCACTGGAACAGCTGTTGGGAGACAGATGGTAGCCTCCCGTCAAGGCCATCCAGCGTGTTCTTTAACGTGCACAGGGTATGGCTCTCCCGCACACGGGGCCACGGCTTAACGTCCCATCCGACGGACGGCGGCCTTTCCAAGCCCATCGGTGTCCCCTACTGACCGTGGGCAGGGCGGGGAATTTTGCGGAAATAAATCTCAACGCTGACCCAGCTGGGACTCGAACCTGGGAACTACAGATTACGAGCCTGGCGCGCTACCGACTGAGCCACCCCCGCCCCTTTGAAGTTGAGAAAAACCAGAGAGACAACTTCGTGTAAACTCAGAAGAATAGCAACTGTCATTGTGGCACTGAGCTAACCCTATGCTCAACTCCTGAAAAAAAAATACCCCAAAAGCAACAGCTAAGAGTTCCGAGAATCTTGTTATATAAGAAGAACGTGAAGTTGCCACAGGGGATGTTTTACTAGTGTATACGTAAGAGAACATGCAACTCTGGAATAAGGCGGTTAACTACTTGTAAATGGGGGAAGTTTTAAAATTGGCTCAATACGCCAAGTATAACTAGAAAGAAATCAGTGGATACCTAGAGAAAAAGCTTTTTCGTTTGGTAAAGGAGTAAGTAATCTTTTTTAGCAAAAGGAAATGTACTACAATTCGTGCTACAGTTACGATTTTTTTTTAAATACACCAATGTAGACGACAGTTTGAGAATTTTCAAAAATGTTAATATTTGAATATTTGTTTACACATATACAATAAAAAAAGACAGTTGCCATATCAAATCATTAGAGATACGGTTACAGATTCCAGGCAGGGTATAAAAAAAATCACAAAGCAAAAACTTGCAATATTACTATTTTCTATAACTCTTTCCTTACATTTATATCTAATATTAACGTAAACACTTAAATGCTATTTATAGCGTTTTTTTAAATTATTAGAAATAAATATCAAAATTCACTACAAATGAATAAAGATATTTGTAGGATCAATAATAATTTTTTAACACTGGTTTAATCTATATTACGAAAGTAATGGGCAAACTGTAAAATTCAATTATAAGTTTAAGTTTATTATTTATTTATTGTTTATTGTTTCTACTAAACATTACTGTTATACATTTTTTCCCATTTCCGAGCGCTTGTAACATAGCTCTTTCTTCAGGAAGTGTCAAAATATATTTTTTAAACAATTAAACTTAATCTATCTAAATGATTCATTAGTATATAACTGCCCTAAATATTTTGAACTGCCTATTTTGTCCAGAATACCAGCTCTGAAATTGAAAATCTGACTTAAAAATTCTAAGCCGACAGAATATTTTCCCCAATCACCATTGTGGCACTAATAAAAAAAGTATATTAGCTTTTTTTGGGATGGGGTGGGGATAAATTATCTGTATTTTGGCATCCACTGACTACTAGAAAACGACACAACAATCTGAGACATTATATTCAGTGGACTTGAGTTCGGAGGCATACACTACCCTCCAACATGTATCGCGACGCTTCCATTTATGTGAATGGATAGCCAATTGAGATTTGGTGAAAATTGGTATTTTTCCATAAAAAGCTTATTTTTTAAATATAAAAGGATCTGATTGTGAATTCACATACATCGAAGTATTTCAATACATGCTTATATGAAAAAAGAACATCTTCAAACCCATCTTTTACCTCCGCAACAAGGTCACGGATGGACATGCGTGTCTTAGATTCATAAAGATAAAATTCAACGCTGAAAATTCGGAGACATAACTTGCAAATCTGATGTAGCGAAAGCAATAGATAATTCATAATTAGTATATGTAACACCATTATATTAATATCAGCGATGCATGCTTGTAAGACAGGCCGGAACAGACTATGTATAATTTAAGCGATAGCTTGGATAAAGGCAAAACAAAAAATGCTAACACGGTAACAACTGGCGTCTGCTGTTATCGGTAAAGATACTTGCATATAGGTGAAGACTGTCCTTGTAAGCGATATACAGAATGCTACATCATTCACTTTTGCAACGCTGGAAAAAAAGTTTTTTTTGTGTGTGTTAATTCCCGATCGCCATTAATCGCCCATATCCCTAGAGCCCGACGACGTTAAAGGATGCCGGGTTCTGAAGATGACAATCAGTACGGTAATGATGACAGGAATAATGATTCCACTGACTGGGTACACCATCACTCACCTAACTAATGGTCCATGTGAAAGGTCATCTCCTTTATCCATCTGGCCACATGGCTGTAGCAGATTTTCACACAGTCTGAGGCGGGACTATAGAAGATTGTCGTCGTTGAGGTCGTTTGTATTCAGGAACTTGGGACAATAGTGTTTTTATAAGGGCATTGTCAGCTACACCTTGCTAATGGTCTATGCTCGTTTAGTGACCAAATGTCCGGGAAGAATTTCTATAGGCTATTCATTAAAGAATGGTCGAGGTCTTTATTACCGAACAATTTAGAGAACAGGAATTTGAGGTTTTTTCAAAAAGAAAAATATCAAATGAGCATTATAATTCTTAATTTTACTGTTACCAAATTTCTTTCTGACTATGAAATTATACATCAGTCAAGGCATATATTTTGTCGTTTGAAAATACGAAGCTTGATTTATAAACATTGGAATAAATTGCCAAGACTGAAAAGTGAAAAAACAACGATTACGTCCATCATAATTTTATTTGAGGCGTGATAAGAAGCTTTCTAAACGATAAGTTTATTTAATATTAAGTTTAATTTCGAAATATAAAAATTATTGGCCGAAATGAAAGTAATATAGAATAGGAAACCATTACATTAGTTTGATGACCAAGGCAGCGATCGGAAATCACTATTATCACCCAAATTATTTGAAAATAAAATCATAACGTATCACAACCTACAAAATGAGAGCAAGTGTTCTAAGGTGCTCGAAGCCGCGTTCCGGTACGTACGATAATCAAAGCTACACAACCGTGTAATTTCAAGCAATCCATTTCTTTCTTTCGTTTATTGAATTTAAGTTTTTTCGGGGGTCAGAAATGAAGATAAAAATTATGCACACGCAAAGGTAAAAAAATAATAAAAAAAATTGGACATACCTTTCCCATTTTTAAAGCAAAAATCTGTTCTTTTGTTTTCCAATTTTTTTTTTGAGAATTCAAATACATTTCTTGTTTCGCTGTGATATTTTGCATTTTTCACATATCATCGGCGGGATAAAAGTTTTCTTTTTAGACCAGATGTATATGTATAATGGACCAGTAAATAACCCCTGGGAGAGACTTTACCAACACACCCCGACCACTTTGCCAACCGCTGAGTATGAATAAGAGTTCTGTTTCTATTGTGTTCCACGACGTGTTTTTATTGATAATGTGATAAACGAGGGAACAAATTGAGTCTAAATATAATATAAACATTCAACTACCTTGAAACCTTGAGTCTGAAAGGTTCCATAAAGAAAAAAGGCAAAAAAAAAACTATTGCGTGTTGTGAGTTATTCTTTATTTCTTCCAAAACGATCCAGACAAGCGCTCAAAATATATATTGATAGGTATTTTTTTCTTCATCAACTACTCTACCAAGGAAGGCTACTTGATATATTTGCTTAGCAAAGCACAGCATTTCGTTTTCATACAAAATATTTTCTTTCCTTATTTTATATTTATGATCAGCCACCAGTATTACTATATAGTTCCGAATAAAAATGGAATTTTAATTTCGTTATGTCCAAATTCGCATTATAAACAAGGGTATGCTGCATAAATTCTTTTGGCTCACATGGAATAGAGCTACACAAAAAAGTTATTTTCCGCAGGATACAATGTTGGAATATGAAAGGTTAGAAAACTCCTCTTCGATCGTATTTTTTGCTTTTCAGAGATCTATAGTGGAGCAGAGATAAATATTTTAAACATCTAGCCAATGAATAGCAGCACTAAAAACATCTCAAAAGTCTTGAGCAATGCATTTGGTTTTTTTTTTGGGTCAGTATACTGCTTATCTATCTAAATGGATGCAGAATATTGCAGCCGTAATCATTTTAATAAGATATTACACATAAAGAAAATAATACTTGGTATTTTAGGTCACGTACAAAGCTCGTCTTTTCGAATGCAAGGGGTTTATAGTATATCTTCTATTTTAGCCCCCTCCCCTTCTGCATACCCAACCAACGCACATAAAGTTAACCATATAACCCAACATCTTCTTTAACGTGCACAGCGTGTGGTTTTCCTGTACAGACGAACACAGCTTTAAGCCCCACTCCCCGACGAAGGGCGTCCTTTCCAGGCCCATCGGTGTCCCCTTTCTCACTGGATTCAGTGGAGATAAATATCCGCCCCTCTAATATTACTGACTCGACCAGAGTCGGTGCGATAGGTGAGGCTGCGAGACAACCACCTCGGGGCGCTTTTCGAGAGGCGGTAATAATGAAGAAAAATTACTGTTAAAAGAAATATAATATCAATTAAAATATCTGATTATTTCTGACTTATTAAAATTATGTGATTTAAAAACGTAATTCGTTATAGTTTACCATAACACGGGTACTTTGGGTTTTAGAACAAAATGAAGGCGCCATCAAATGGAAGCCATTTTTTCCTTGCATCACGTGCCAAAAAACGACCTAACAAACATTAATATATCCACCTTAAACTCCACGATGTTGCTTGAATATATATGAATATATTGATCTAGATAAAATGATATATTGATCATATATCTATTGAACATATAATTACGTAATAAGTATCACAGGAAAATATCGTGTAGACAAGAAACATTTGAAATAATTAGCTGAAAGAAATTAGCTGCCGTGTGTAGAATTCGAACCCACGTCTGCCAAGAAGCATGCCAGGCGTCATAACCGCTAGACCCCCAGAGCTTTGGTGATCTGATAGTTATGATGTCTGCCATTTTTCTGGGAGACGTGGATTCGAATCCCACTCATGGCAATCAATTTTTTTCAGCTAATTATATCTGGTAATTATTTTCGATGTGGGAATGATGTAAAGAATTACACCAAATTGTCGTAGGAAATCGTGCAAGATACTCTATGTTAAGTGGCTGACGTTGAAAACCATCTATGACCTGGGTTCGAATCCTAGTGGTGATATTGGTGTTGAAATTTTCTTAATCTGGAAGCTCTTATAGGTTACAGTGTCTTATGAGTGAGAGAACAGAAAAAAATAGTCAAAATATTAACATTTTTACATAACAGACTTCCGCAATTTAATAGGTTAGTCCGCTGAACTGCGAATTCAGTGTCTACGATGGATTTTGAATTCACAACCGACGGGTGCAAAAACAAAGCCAAAACAACCAAATCAACAGAGCAACAAAAAAGATCCTGTTATGTAAGCAGCTAACATTTCTTTTATATCCGGGTAGCGTGACTGACATCTTTGCTTTTTGATCGTTACAACGAAGTGTCCTCAGCGTCTAACTGCTTTTGTACAGCAGGTTCAAATGTTAAAAACAGGGTTAATCGCAGATTTCGATGGAAATGGGAACAAATGTTGGGCAGGAAGTGATATCTTTCATCAGACTGGATGGTAATAAAACAGAACTAAAATCTCGGGTGTCGATCAAAACGGGAACATGTTAGACAGGAGCTGTTATCCCTCATTATTCAGTTGATATCAGCACAGCGGATCATTCTTAAAAAGATATTATCGCCTGCAACGGGAAAAAAGATCACTTAGCTTAATTTTAATTCATTTTCGTGACATTTCCGCAAACTCGCAATCCACTTTACCCAAAGTCTTCAACATTAAATTCTTTGGCTGTCATGATCTAATCCTCGAACTTCATCATTTTACGAATACTGTCACTTCTTTGAAATCAATCGCGATAACTTCGTTATTTAATTCTAATACAGAAAATTTATTTTAATGGGGACTATTGAACAATAAAACCTCGTATAAAAATAATGAACGAAAAAAAAGTTACCCACTCAGCTAGGAGACCTTTGTCACCCGTAATAAAAACTTTCACAGAGAAAGAAACGTTACGCAGAATTAGGTGCGAAGGAACAAACAAAATTGCGTTTTAATTAACTACAAGTTAAAGCGAAACACATGGGGAAAAACCGCACAACTCAGCGGATTGTCATTTGTTTGCTCTCTTACTAATTACACTAAGCACGGGGCAAAGCCAAAGGAGAAAGCGAAAGGCTGGGAAATCGACTTTATGTCGTGATCCTATTTGTCTGTGGCGGGCCCATTAGGAAGAAACGAAGGTGGTCGTTTACGCCCCTCCCCCCATCTTCTGGCTGTAGGGTTAATTACTTTATAACAACATAATCTGGCTAGTTGTTACGCCGAGAAGACAGATGAGAAAATAATTTTATTTGCTGTTTCAGGCTTTGCCTTTACATATAAAAGGCCGGTGATGGCCTAACAGGAGTGGGGCTTCTAGCTGGACGACAATGAATTTGTATTGGGATATCTTCAGCACTTTTTTTAGCAAATGGACTGTGCTTTAATTCCCCTCCTAATTAACTGCTTCAAATTTCTTTCTAGCAGAACTCTAGTAAGGTAATACAAAATAATACAAATAAAAATACATTTCTGATAGCATAGTTCCTGTACATAAAATAAGCTCTGAACTTGACCGAAACTTACAAAGTAGCAGATAGGAGAAGAAGTATGATGTGATGTTTGGCAATATTTAAAATTCAGGCTGATGCACATTTTAACATTTCTATTGTCCGTAAATTGGTCTGTAAATGGTAGCTCGGTAGTCACTGGAAGATCTATGCACCAATCCCCTGTGATGATGAATAGAACCGTCCAGGCCTAGCACCCAATGTCCGACTTCGCCCCTCTCGTGGTGCAGGCCGTTAGTACCTTTCAAAAGAGATACTCTCTTGTGGAAGTGAACGGAAGGGGAGGGCTGCCAGATTAGTGTGGCCTACTGATCTGGACAACTATAGCTACTTTTCTTTTTTTTCTACCCTGCTGAGGAATGGTCAACTACACAGGGTCCTGGTGCTGACCATATAAACCCACTGGACAGATATATGGCTCTGAGCTTGATTATGGATCCTGATTTTGCTGCACTGGTGGGCTTCTGTGGAGGGAAAATCTTCCGCTGTGTTTTCTGTTTGTTTGTGGGTTGACAGCCCCAAGTGAATAGATTCACAGGATATGTTTATCAGCTGGTGGATAATCCTGAGCAGAGGTCATCGCAGGCACCTGAACTCTTTGCTTCTATTGGCATGGTCAAATTCTACATTGGAGGAAGTCTTCCAGTGTTTTGAGGGATTCAGCCTTTAGTGGTGGGGGAACGGGTCTTTGCCCCATGTCTGCGATTAGGGGGCTGTTTTATATTGTCGGCATTCCCTCTTTCAATTAACACTTTCTTTAAATATCCCACTAACCATTTTCTCTTTGTAGGTAGTGGAATGTGAGAACTCTGCACAGAGCTTATTCTCTTGATGTCCTCACACAAGAATTCCAACGTTATAATTCAGATATTCTCGGCTTGCAAGAAACCAGATGAACTGTTGGGTCAGTATACTGCTTATCTATATAAATGGATGCAGAATATTGCAGCTGTAATAATTTTAATAAGATATTACACATAAAGAAAATAATACTTGGTATTTTAGGTCACGTACAAAGCTCGTCTTTTCGAATGCAAGGGGTGCAAGAAACCAGATGAACTGTTGGGTCAGTATACTGCTTATCTATATAAATGTATGCAGAATATTGCAGTTGTAATCATTTTAATAAGATAAAGCCTGTTTAATAAAAAAAAAAGAGGAGATATTACTCTTGTTCTAGATGACTTCAATGCCAAAGTTGGTACTGACTCTGACCTTTGGGGATGGGCGATAGGCCCTTTTGGTATTGGTAGCTGCAATGGCAATGGGCAACGTCTTCTACAGGAAGTAAACTTATTGGTTTGAGAATAACTAACACTTATTACAAACACCGCGACATACATAAGTACACATGTGTTTCATCTGATGGGCTGCATAAGAATATGATTCATTATATATTTAAAATAATAATTTCTTGTGTTCACTTCCACTACAGAGTATATCTTTTAAAAGGTACTAACGGCCTGCACCACGAGAAGGGAGATCTCCTTCCAGTGACTACCGAGCCCATTGTCATTGCAGCTACCAACCAATTACAGACCAATTTACAGACAATAGAAATGTTAAAATGTGCATCAAGCCTGAATTTTAAATATTGCCAAACTTATTCCTAATCACATCATACTTCTTCTCCTACTTTGTGAGTTTCGGTCAAGTTCAGAGCTTATTTTATGTACAGGAACTATGCTATCAGAAATGTATTTTTATTTGTATTATACAATAAAAACAGATAAAGGTCAGATTCTTAAAAACAATCTTAAATTTCTATTTTCAGGGAGAGACAATAATAAGCATCACCAAGGCGCGGGTCTGCTTCTCAGCAGACACGCTAGTGATGCTCTTCTAGGATATGATTGCATTAATGAAAGGTTTCTTACAGCAAAATTTCTGACACGCATTCAAGACTTGAATGTTATCTGCTGTTAAGCCCCAACTGAGGATTAGGATAGGTTTTACGGACAAATTCAGAATATTTTGAATTATGTCAAGAAAGGAGATATTACTCTTGTTCTAGGTGACTTCAATGCCAAAGTTGGTACTGACTCTGACCTTTGGGGAGATAGGACCTTTTGGTATTGGTAGCTGTAATGGCAATGGGCAACGTCTCTTACAGGTAAGTAAACTCAGTGGTTTCAGAATAACTAACACTTATTACAAACACCGCGACATACATAAGTACACATGGATTTCACCCAATGGGCTGCATAAGAATATGATTGATTATATATTAATTAATAGCAAATGGCTAGTTCTGTTAGAAATACCGGGAATACAGGGGAGCTGAAATTGGATTTGATCATTACCTTGTTAAAAGTGTCTTGCAACTTAAACTTAAAAAGTGTTGTGCTAATGTTAAAAAATTTACCTTTAATACTGAAGCTCTGAAAGACCCAGTTATAGCTAAAGCTTACCGTGATAGGTTACTTAGTCATTATGACAGTCATGGTTTGCCTACTACTGAAGTTTAGGAAGAATGGGACCATTTTCAACAGGCTTTTTTTGGAAACTAACAGTACTCTTTTAGGAAAAAAGGAGCAGAGGAGACAGAATTATCTGAGTGATAAGGCACTTGAACTTATTTCAGAAAGAAAGAACTGCAGGAATGTCCTTAATCAATACCCTACTAGTCCTAATAGAAAGCATTACAGAGAGCTTAATAAACATGTAAGGAATCGGTTAGTAGCTGAAAAGAATCTTTGACTTGATGGCTTGGCTGACAAAGCCGAGGAAGCAGTTAGACAGCACAACAGCAGAGAGCTGTACCAGGTAATGTTTTGCGTGGTAGAAAACGAACAGGTAGATATACAGGGATTGAAGGATAAACAAGTTAAGGTTATAGAAGATGAGGATTCTGTCATGGCTAGGTGGGCTGAGCGTTTCAGTGATGTTCTAAACAATGTACTTAATTCTACTCCCATTGTTTATAATGATGATAGATGCATTACTTGCTTTAATGTTGGCCCTATAACACAATCTGAAGTTATTTTGGCTATTTCTAAACTTAAACTTCATAAACCCCAGGGGTAGATGAAATTACTACGGAAATGTTTAGAGCTGGGAATGTTTCAATTACCACTTGGATGACTGAAATTTTGAATATCTTTTATGATAAAGGCATGGTTCCTAAGGATTTTACCAGAGTTATTATTATCCTATTTTCAAAAAAGGTGATCGCAGTTCTTGTGATAACTATAGGGGTATCAGCCTACTCTCCGTTCCAGGTAAAGTTCTTTGCATGATTGTGCTCAATAGAATTAAGAATCTGGTTGACAGGCAATTGCGTGATGTGCAATGTGGATTCAGAAGTGGTAGGGGATGTGTGGATCAGATATTTTCACTTAGGTAGATTCTTGAGAAATGTTTAGGGTTTCAGAAACCTTTGGTTGCTAGCTTTGTTGATTTCAAAAAGGCTTTCAACTCTGTTGATCGTCATAATTTGTGGTTGATTGTGAGATCATATGGTATATCAGACAAGTTAGGTAACACAATGAAAGCTCTCTATAATAACACTGAGTCGTGTGTGAGAGTTGGTAAGGCTTGTAGCAATTGGTTTAGCATTGTTTCTGGTATCCGACAAGGGTGCATTTTGTATCCTTTTCTCTTTAGTTTGGTTATTGACTATGTTGTGCGAAATTCATTGCAAAGGAAAGATTTTGGCCTTAAATGGTCTGGAGATACGAAAATTTTTGATTTAGATTATGTTGATGATTTAGCCCTTTTGGCAAATAATGTTGATGAGATGAACTCTTTCATTCGAGCTGTTGATGAGACTGGTAATAGAGTTGGTTTGGTGATAAACAGAGATAAAACTAAAGTGATGAAAATTGGTCAGGCAGTTGGTGCTTCAGTTGCTCTGAATAATTGTGCCCTTGAGTAGGTCTCACAGTTTAATTATCTTGGGAACTATGTAACAGATACTAGTAATGTGCGGCATGAGATTAACAGACGAATAGGGATTGCTGCCGGGACTTTTAAGAATCTATGGAGATTGTGTAGAAATAGACGTATTAAGCTAAAGACTAAAATTAGACTTTTTAATAGTTTGATTCTTTCTAGGGTTAGTTATGGTAGTGAGACTTGGACGATTTGTAAACAAGATAACAGGAAACCAGAAGATTTTGATTCTAGATGCTTACGCAGTATCTTGGACATTAGGTGGTTCAACTTTGTAAATGATGAGGTTAGGCAAAGGAGTCGGAAACCTCCTTTAAGCAGCATATTGTGCCATGTTGCCCGTATGGATAATCATAGATTGGCGAATAGGGTTATGAAGAGTGTGTCTAAAGGCCTCAGAAAGAGGGGGAGACCTATCGGTGGGCAGACAATGTCAAACATGACCTTGTTAGAATTGGTATGCAGTGGCCAGATGCAGCAGATGTAGTTCAGGACAGATATACAGTACTGTGCAAATTAGTTGGGACAATAGGAAAATGCAGTAACAAAGAAACAACTAAAATATTTATTTGTTTAATAGTGTAGTTAATAGTGAATATGACCCCCCTTAGCTTTAATTACTTCTTCCACCCTCTCAACCACTGATGCCACTAGCTTTCCACACATCTCCTTCACTTCACGGTCGTGGTACCACACTTTCATGACACTTTCTATCATTTTGGTTTCGTCGTGCAATCCATCTTAGATATGCGCGCTTTAATAATGGCCCACAAATTTTCAATGGGGTTTAGAGTGAGTGAATTTCCTGGCCACTCCAATACCTTCAAATGTTTCTGGGTAAAGAACCTCTTAGCAAGCTTAGAATTGTGGCATGGAGCCAGATCCTCTTGAAATACCCCATTGCCATTAGGAAACAGCTTCTGCAGTGTTGGGACCATTTTCACTTCCAGAACGCCTATGTACTTTTGCTGTCCATCATTCCTTCAATGGGGTGAAGCGTCTTGTCCCGGGAGCTGTGAAACATCCCCAAAACATGACCTTGGGTGGGTGTTTGGGGGATTGCTGGATGTGGTCAGATCGAAGAGGTTCTCCAGGCTTCACTTGTCCCAAATAATTCGCACAGTACTGTACTTGGAGAACTAAATTGCACGGTTTGGTTGGGCCTTCGTGACCCATGGCTGCTTGAGGATGATGATGATTGTTTCACAAAAGAGTGACGTATATTGCTAAAATGTGTCCTAGAATAATGCCTTTCTTTTGCAGTTTACCCTTTAGAGCAAGTTAATGGAAAAAAGCTATAGGGTTGGGTTGTTTTACATCTGAACGGCAGTTTTTTGCACACCATGGGCTAAATGGCCAGGTCACATGGACCCCGAAGGCTCAGAGAAGGTTGGGGAGGGAACCCACTGGAACAGCTGTTGGGAGACAGATGGTAGCTTCCCGTCAAGGCCATCCAGCGTGTTCTTTAACGTGCACAGGGTATGGCTCTCCCGCACACGGGGCCACGGCTTAACGTCCCATCCGACGGACGGCGGCCTTTCCAAGCCCATCGGTGTCCCCTACTGACCGTGGGCAGGACGGGGAATTTTGCGGAGATAAATCTCAACGCTGATGCAGCTGGGACTAGAACCTGGGAACTACAGATTACGAGCCTGGAGCGCTACCGACTGAGCCCCCCTCCCCAATAAAAAAAAAAGCTATAATAGCTTTTTACAAGCATAAATAGTACAGAAATGTTCTGAAAGTCCTTATTAAAGATGTTCAAAACATTTGCGCCGTACCTACAATAAAGATTTTTCCAACGTGCTAGTACTATTCTAGGATATCCTGCATATAATAAGCATCGAGTTGGGCCTAGTCCTCTTTCTCTGCACGAGAAATAATTTTTATGATTTATGGTATTACCAAAAAGCTTTAATGTTTCAATTCGGAAAAGAATAATTACAACCCTATCCATGTGTCGCTTAGCAAACACAGGGGATAAAATTAATGCGAACTTCACAATTTATTGGAATTTTAACCATGCTTAAATGAGGCATCTAATTAATATTTAAGCAGGATACTTAAGTATGCATCATTTAGAAGTTTTACCACAAGATGCGTTACCTAGCAACGCTCTTACTGCTTGCGTAACTGATATGCACATTTGCATCCTACTTCAATTTTAACACTTGATCTCGTACAAAATGTGTGTCGTGAGTGATTTAAGAGAAAGTTATTTTTAAACATCATAGACACTAGAAATTCAGATAAACCAGTACAGAATTTTCATCTTCTTGTTTTACACTAGAAAGACATAGAAAACGATCTAAGACGACTGAAATCTTGCTGTCTTTACGTAAAACACTCTGCACTTTTGGCAGAGGCGTAACTCTAGGGTGGTAAAATTCCATAGAGCCCCAAGCTCGGGATGGGGGGAGGAGGAGGGCAGACATCAGCGAGAAAAAAATAATTTTGAAAGAAAAACACCGGATGCTCGGGGAAAAGAGGAAAATAAAGAATGCAGGCAAATAACAAAATCATCGAGGTTTGCATGTTAAGAAGATTATTTGAATTGCTCTTTTTTCTTTGAGGGGGAAAGGACGGGGCCTGACATGGAAATTTGCCAGGGGCTCTCAAGGCAGTAGTTACGCCACTGTCTTTTGGGCGTTTTATTGCTTCATTTCTTTAAAATCAATCAACCGGAAATTCATTATCAAAAACTCATATAGGATGGCAGATAAAAAAAAAAAACAATTTTAAATCAGCAGACAAATTGTCTTTAGCCGGTAGAATACGAATCCCATGGGGACGGGGAATATTTTTAGCTAATGCAGATAAAGACAATTTTCTCGCTTACTTGAAAATTTCAGCTTATTAAAATTTATATTGTTATGCAGAACTCTTCGCTGCCTTCTATTCTTTACATCGAAAAAGGCTAACCACGTTCTAAAATTGGTAAAATGGAAACTATTAATGAACGCGCATAATACAAATCATGAAGAGGGGGGGGAAAAAGCGGAGATTTTATGTCTTAACTATAACAATAACATATCGTCTCTGGTGAATATGGAAAGCTTGTTTCCAAAAATGCTAGTTTGTCCTTTTCTGATTAGCACCCTCTAACAGTGGAAATTAGAACTTATGGATGATTCATAAAATGCAAATAATGTTCCATTAGTAGCTATCAACCTAAATTGAATTTTTCATTTACCTCTTAAAAATAGTTGCGTTTTGCCACCTCCCCTATGGAAGGGGTCCGAGAATAAGACTTGAATAGGGTTTCCCAATTACTAAAAACACTCCTACACCGACGGGAAAGGTTAAAATTATATGTTTACTTATTAAATCTATTTTTAGTGCTGGGCATACAGTATGGGGCTAAAATAAAATTATACAAAGATCTGCTTTGAACTTCAAAGCAGGTAGAAAAGTTTGAGATATCGTGTAAGACAACGGGATTTCAGAGGGGAGGAGCCGGATCCCCTGGTCCCTCCCACTACTCTCAGTATGTTCTTGCATGATGGAATTAAAAACTGGGAGGAATGGTTATCCAAAATTTAAGCTCAAAATCTGAATATATACCTGCTTAATTATGCTTTTTTTAGCTTAAATTTCCACGTAACAGTGTTTATATACAATTTTAAAAAGGTTTATCAGTCTTAATCTTAAGGCATTTTTTTTTATTATACTGTGATATTTGAAAAGTAACTTTATGAGAAAATTTATTTGACTTAATTTCAGTACATATTTCAGTCATCGTCTAGAATGAATTCGCATACACCGACAAAAGACAGCAAAGATACTGCTAAAAGACTGCCCAGTAATCTCAGATTCTTTTTTTAAAAGCTTTCGAAATAATACAAAGAGTTCTAGTCAAGATACCTGCAACAGGGAAGAGAGAGGGAACCATGTCTCTGAATTTGTTTTTATAATGGCAACGCGAAATTCCAGAGTTTCGGTAAATGTACTAAGTCAGCAGCGCGTTAGGCTCGTAACATAATTTTCCAAGGTTTGAGTCCCCACGACCTTTGCGTCGAGATTTTCTCGCTCTGTCCTCAGTGACATTGGGATTACCGAAGTGTTGGAAAAGATCGTCGTCCGTTTGATGGGAAATTAAGTGTGTGGCGGTAGTTGAACCTGTGTACGCTAATCAACTTGTATACGATCAGCTTGATGGGATGCTTTCACGTCTCCTAACAGCTGTCTAATGAATCCCTTACCCAGCTCCGAGCCTTTATGACCTGTCCATTTAGCTCATTTGTGCCAAAAAGAAAGCGCCTCTCAAAGGTAAAACAACCCAAATCGAAAAGTATAAGAGTTCTAAAGGGGAAGATCTGCCGAAATCTATGGTAAAGGTATCGTTTCTCTTGAAAAATAGAATAAGAGAATAAATGAAAGTCATTTAAAGTTCTAGAATTTCAAAAGTATATATATATTTGCATTAATTCGATTTCATCAATTATCTGCGTTACGCAAACACCTGAAAATTTTGACTTCCAACCTCAACGAATTTCGCTTTGTTACCTCTCATTGCAAATGGCATTGACTGATTGACCTTAATTTCCAAATTGCCGTTAATGAAACGGTGGCCAAAAATATCCGATTTCCTCTGGTGGCTTCCTCAACACAATAACTTTTAATTAGCTCTCCGAGTTTCAGCCTCATCATTGTCTGTAACAAAATACAAAGCTTTCGTCTGTCTGCACGCTCAGTAATTAATAGCGTTCTGTTAAAACCATGCACAGATGCAGTATCTTGTTTCAGTTAGAGCGAATTGAAGTGTGCCATTTATCACTGATCGTGTACAACTGTTCACTTGGTTTTCGAAATAGAACGCGTTTTATGGTCGCTTTAGAACGAAAAGAAGCAATCAAATTAATAAGTAGAATTGAAAACAGAACCGAGTGAGTAAATTCGGTTGTCTGTGAACAATTAAAACAGTGCAGAATTAGTGTTCTTGTTATATATCCCAAGATTCACAACAAGAATTAAAAAGAAAAATCGAGAAATGTTCTCGATTTCAGAGAAAACTACTCTAACAAAAAAATTTCACTGCATTTAGAAAATGACAACTATAATTTGAAACTGAAAGCTATCTCAATGTGATACCAATTCAAATATTTATTTAAAAGGCTGTTATATATTCCCGAACCTGATGAAAAATATTTCAACCGTGTACGTTGACTGAGTTCGCTTAAAAATGCAATGATTCCTTCACCAAACAAAAAGATTCCCTAAGAAACCTATGTTATTGACGGATATATGCTAGCCATATTTTATTACGAAGATTTCTATCGCAGATTCTAGTCTTATTCTCGAAATGACAGCGAAATAGATCGTCAAAGGAGACAAACAAATTCCATCGTTTTAAGAAAAACTTGCCTCGTTAATCTCAACTAGTGTCAAATGGAATATCAAACCATCTATGATCGCAACGTCAGAATTCCGCAGTTTTTAAAATTATATAGTCTCATTTCTTCCGCCGCAGGTGAGGAAACACAGAAGTATAATTTAGTATCAAGAGACAAGCTCATATTCGAGCTATAAATCTTAAGGGCTGCCGTGTCCTAGTGCATATGAATGGGCAGAGTAAAATGTTTATCTTATGAAAGGAGCTATGATGCGCTGACGTGAATTATAGAACTTCAGTTAAAAAAAATATCCCTCAAGCAGTTGCTTGCTCCAGAGTTCTGACAAGAGCCCGACATTATAATGCGCAATAAAGATGATCTACGAGGAAGGCTAGATCCTCAGCAGAAAGACAAAATAGAATAACATCAATGCTTTATCTGGGGCTCAAACCCTTGATCAGCAGACCATACTCTAACCACTCGACCGTGCATTGAAGAAATTGAATCTTTATACAGAGACGGATACATTGGGAAAAATGCATCTCCTACCTTTAGGGTCTTACATTTTTAATATTAAATAATAAACTTTTGTTAATAGTTTAATCTGACCCTTAAGGTATTTTTAATTAGGGCTTTATACAGTAGTATTTCGATTATCTAGAGTTTGATAATCCGACCATCTACTATTACCCTTACCCATCTTCCTATTGGTCGGTTTGTGGATTTGACAAAACGTTGTTCCACCATATCTTTCGAACGCGATGGAGAAACAATGATTTATGTGCCAAATGAAAGCTTGTGACGCAGGGAGTGTCATAGACCATAAAAAAATGATCCCCCGTGCTTTTACTTCCCTAAAAAAGGAGAAATGTGAAAACTATTGCAGAACGCGAAGGCCGAAAGTAACAAGCTGGTAGTCGAATGAAAGCTTCTGATGCCAGGAATGTCGTGGGCTATGAAACATTGACCCCGTGCATTCTTCCCCCATAAAAATGGGGGACAATGTGAAAATGATTGTTCCTCTGTATCACCTGAACGCGAGTGAGGAAAGTAACGAGTTATGTGTTGAATGAAAAAAAAATGAAAAAGAAAAATGAAAGCTTGTGACGCGGGGAGTGTCGTAGGCTATGAAAAATTTACCTCCCATGCTTTCTTCCCTCCTAAAAAACGGGAAATCTGAAAGTCGTTTTACTATATCATCGGAACGCGAGGGCCTACAATTACGAGTTGGTTGCCAAATGAAAGCTCCTATAATGACGGTCGTAAGCTATTTCGAATTTCGCCTCCACTATTCCTCCTGATAAAATATGGCGGGGGGGGGGGGGGGGGGCTCATTTTCGAGGAGGTCGACTTTAACGACTTGTATCTCAAATTAAAGCTTGTGATGTCTGCAATGTCGTGGTCTACCTAAAACGTGACTCCAAAAGGGGGGTAAATGTGCTCGATGTTTATGAGTCGTATATCAAAGTTTTGGAAGGTAGGTGTTTTTAGTGACAACAAAATATATATATAAATTAAAAAATACCTATCGTCCTACAGGGCCCTAAAAAGTAGAAAATAAACCTAAAAATATCGATGGCGCAATCGGTCACCGAGTTCGCATTTGCTTCGAAGTAAGCCAATTTACCTACTCGACAAGATTGCCAGCGCCTTATCTTCCTTTGCAGTGAATACGAACTCAGTGACTGATTGCACCATCGATATGCTTTAGGTTTATTTTCCACTTTTTACGGCCCTATAGGAAGAGAGGTATTTTTTAAAAATTTTAATTTATATTTTTCTTAAAAAAGTTGGGAGATGGTTGGGTGTTTTTACCTCTGAGTAGCTTTTTTTGCAATGGGCAATTAGCCAGGTCACAAGAATTCAGGGCTCAGAGAAGGTTGGAGAAGGGGACCCACTGAACAGCAGTTGGAAGATGTAAGCCTCCAGTCAGGGTCATCCAGAGTATTCTCTCTTGCAATCGGGACCACGGCCTTTCCAAACCTTTCTCACCTAGGGTAGGGTGAGGGTTGGCGGAGATAAATCTCAACATTAGCACAGTTCAGACTCGAACCTGAGAACTGCAGATTACGAGCCTGGTGCACTACCGACTGAGCTAATCCCCGCCCCGGTTGATAGAGACCTCTAATTGATAGGTCCTTATGTAATGATGATCTCTACCGTACTGAATGTTCAACTACGAGAGAAAAAAATGGAAACAGTTCAACGTTATGATAATAGGAAGAGTGATTTAGAGCTCGCTGACTGCTTAAATAAACTCTTTTTTTTATGAAAAATCGTGATTGAAGAAAAATAAATCTATTTAAATCTCGTTTATCAACAATATTCGTTCAGTATTCAGAAAGATGGCATTTTTAAATCAATTAAAAATTGATTTGAAAAGTTAATTTAACTTCAGATTTAAATGATATATTATAAATTTGACATATTAATTTTATATTAAAATGAATTAAGTGTATTTTTAGCAGTTTGCGTAATGATTTTTTCAATTCTTGCCAATTTTGAATTTTTGCAGAACGAGCATTAATTATTAGAGAATTAATTGGTATGTCTAATTTACTTTTAGTCAGATTTTCTTATTAAAAGCTTATTTAAAAAGTTAATTCGCTCTGAATCTGACTCCCTAATGTCATAACGTGCAATTACTTTTTCTGTCCAGTGCCTGTACAAAAACTACCGCGACTTTACTGCAAACAGAAGATATAGAAAAAACGTGTTAACGAAACTTCAAACAGAGCGACAAGCTTTCTACCGTTTTTTTTTCTTACGGAACCTACATACTCTTATCGTAAATCTAGAAGCTCTTTCTAATTTTTCTAGTCTATATTTTTTTTCATACAAGGACAGTGGTCAGAGAATTGACCACTGTCCTTTTTCTTATAATTTGTTTTTTCTTTTTATATAATGCAATTCTTTAATTGTAATTTAATTTTTGATTTTTTTTTATAATGTGCAATAAGTGAATTTTCCAGCATTATGGATTTAACTCATAACTATCTGGCTGCAAGCCTGGTACACAATCCGTAAATCTCTGGTTGCAGGGCTGATACACTATGAGCCATCACTAGCAAAATTAGGTCTTATGAACTTGCAAAAAAAAATATATATATAGCAATTTGCATTTCATTGGCCCGCTGATGATTGGTAATATATTTTAAAATGACCAGCCAAGTCTTACGAATCCCTTTTCCTCCAGAAGATAAATAGCATACATACATACATACATCTAAATACTTCTTTACGTGATATTTTGTCGTAACATTTTTAAAGAGTTGGAAGCAGCATTTGCGAACTGCATCATCGTGGAAGAATAAATTAGTATTACACATTGTGCTCCAGAAAATGAACCGCAGCCCAAATGTAATGTATAAATCCAAAGATGCAACCTGTTAAACAGAAAAGCAAATCTTAATTTCTGTAGCGAACAGTTAAATAAACGAATGCTGAGGATGCATTTCTCGCATTATCCCCAGAGCCCGTAATTACAGAGAGCGCCCTTAAGCACGTCGGATAGTGAGAGTGAGCGCACAAACGTCTCCAAAAGCATCCCTGTAAACCGGTAGCAATCTAGGGAGAAGAGGATGCACGTGGACATTCAAAAGTAGAAGCCCAGGAGGAATGATCTGGCCGTTACATTGGTACTGAATTAGAGAACACACAAGGCACTAAGGTTGAATGCTACTGAAATCCTTATTCTTAAGTATATTAGAATGGCTAAACATACTGCACAAACGGTTGATTGAATATCCAGGAAGACAAAAAAAAAACCCCCAAAAAAGTCCACGCTAGAAATATTTTTAAGGTCGCATGAAGAAAATAAAAAATCGTGAAACAGTTTTTAGTTATAGTCAATCTTCCATGTGACGCCAGTATTGATAAATTGAATAAGATGGTTCGGAGAATAGAATGGGAAAGCTAACAACACTGTTAAATTGACGGAGGACGCTAAACTATTTTAATTAAAAAAGTTAACTTCCTTCACAATTAATTAATCATTGATATTAGTAGCTATCGTGTGCCTGTTTAGATTCATTCAAATTATTTTAATGGATACATAAATACAAGAATATATATATAATAGCAATGTATGGAGAAATGGATCTAATAAACGAACCTTAATCGCTAGCTTCCAATCACCAACATGACAGCATTTTTAGGTGAGGAAAAAAAAATCAGAATAATGACAACTACAATATATAAAAAACAAATGATGATAGTAAAAAGCTTGATGCTTTTAAAGTCGATTGTTATCTCTATTTCTGGTATCCGATGGTTTGACTTTGGGAAAAAATGATATTCGATCTTTTCCCCCCGATTCTGAAAATTCGCTAAGTTGCTTATATTTTTATCAGTGAAATAACAAGTCATTACTTACGAAAACCAGTATATGCTGTACTTATAAAGATTACTAGAAAAAACAGTATATAAAGTTAAAATTAACCTTAAGACAATAACTTTCCACAGAACTGAAAGATTTGCTAATGATAAAGGAAGCGTTGTGGAGGATGCGATATCTTAGGCGAAAAAAAAACACAAAACCTATCGTGGGATTTAGTCCCGATATACAGGGTGTCTCAAAAATATAGGTACAAACTTTTAGGGGAGGTAGATAACATCTAAAGGAATGAGAATTGCATAGGAACCCATAACCGGAAACGTCACCGTAAGTCAATAGGCGGCGCTGTTCATCAGTGCGCTAGAGGGGAAATTTCGGATTTCCTCATTCGAGCGGTAGTCGGCTTACGACGAGCATGCAAAGTTATTCGAACAGGGAGCTGGCAGACATGCACTTAGTGTATGGAATAGCTGAGGGCAACGGACGACCCGCTCAACGAATGTATCAAGAAAGCTTCCCACACAGACATGTACCGGGCCACCGTTTGTTTGCGCGTGCGCATCAAAATTTATGCGATTATGGGCCATTAAGAGGTAGCAGAAGTAAGGGCAGACCACGATCGACGCGTACTCCCGCCATGGAAGAAAGTGTGTTGGATGCCGTGGAGACTAATCCTAGTACCAGCATACGTGCCGTTGTCTCTGCTTTAGGAGTGTCTCGTTGCAGTGTACAGCGTGTTTTGCACGGCGAGTCCTTACACCTCTTTCATCTCCAAAGGGTTCAGTTACTTCTCCCCGCAGATCATCTGCACGTGTGCGTTTTGCGCAGTGGTATCTCGAAGAAAGTGTCCAAGATGTGAATTTCCCAGCTTATGTTTTGTTTACTGATAAGGCCAGTTTCACTCGGGATGGCGTATTCAATCAGCACAATGCGCATTTGTGGTCTCACGAGAACCCCCACGGTGTGCGCACCCATGAGGCACAACATCGTTTCGCAGTAAACGTGTGGGCAGGTTTGGTCGGCGACTGCTTAGTCGGGCCATACCTTTTACCATCCCGCATGACCTCCGCGAAGTATTTGATCTTTCTGGAACAGGTTCTACCAGGCTTACTTGCCCATGTTCCAGCAAATGTGAGACGCAACAAGTGGTTTCAACATGATGGGACGCCTCCTCATTATGGAAGGTGTGTTCGTGCGCATTTGAACATGTCTTTTGGGCAACGATGGATTGGGCGTGCTGGACCAGTTGCCTGGCCCCCACGCTCACCTGATTTAACGAGCGTTGATTTCTTTCTGTGGGGGCCCCTCAAAGCTACCGTGTATGAATCGCCTGTGGAGTCTGACATGGATCTCGTGGCAAGGCTCGTCTGCGCTGCTGCTACTATCAAAGAAACTCCAGGTATGTTCGACTGTGTCCAGCAATCAATGCTCCGTCGGTGTCACGCATTCATCGCGTCTCATGGTGGAAACTTCGAGCATCTGCTGTAACATTATGAAATGTATCATCTAGTACGCTATTTGTAATAATTATGTCCAATAAATGTTTTCCCATTAATCACTGTCTTGTGTCCTTTCAGATCTTGTACCTCTGCTACCACTTTCCCATGATGTTTCCGGTTATGGGTTCCTATGCAATTCTCATTCCTTTAGATGTTATCTACCTCCTCTAAAAGTTTGTACCTATATTTTTGAGACACCCTGTATATTACATTAAATATTACGATATATATATTACATTAAATACAGGGGGGGAAAGGCATATGCAACTACAACTTGTTCAGTTTGATTGTTAAAATTTTAGACAGTGCTTTTAATTGCTATATAAGAAGTCATTACATGAAAGAAAAATTTGTTCGAACTCCTTAATATCATAGTGTCTTTTACTGGTAGTTCAATTAAGTTCCAGTGAGAATACAAAAACGTGGATACTACTCTTATTACAGCATGCACATGATGATGATGATGAAACCCTTCGTATGCTGCATTCTCCTATATTGCTCAGATAAAAAATATTCATTCAAGGGCTCAATTCCTAAAAAAATGAAGTTGAAGAGTGATAAATGTATTTGAAGTAAACAAACACTGATGGAAAAATTTATCTTGCATCGCTTCCGAAAAACTGTTGGATTACATGAGTTGAGGTTAAAAGACTCAAGGTATCGCAATTTTTTTTACATACGAACGTATAAGCTTCATACCATTCATTGGCTCAGTTTTTCAGAGAGAAGCTTCCATTTCAAGTTAATGACAAAAACAAATCTTAGATAAAAATATCCCGGCAAATATATACCATTCTACTCACACTGAAAAATCACTAGGGAAATTAATTGTGGCTGGAGATGACTGTTGAAAATCAGCCGGTGTCCAAATCAATTTATTACGCCTCAGTAAGCAAGCAGGCCTCACCTCCTAGCACTGAGGCATTCAATTCATTGTCCTTGAGACACTTGCCGTGAAGCAATAGCGATTTGATCTCGGCGTAGTTCTCAACTCTTATTGGCAATGGCTGAAGCGGCAGTTAAGTTTAATAAAGCGTGCAAGACAATTTCACTAAAGGGCACCTGAAGAGTTCGGTAGCGGCAGTAAAAAGCTGCGATAAATATTTTTCTATGTCTTAAATTTTCTTTTAAATTGATTCAAACGCCACTAAAACAGATTAATTGAGTATAAAGAAAACGTGGTTGGCTACCTGTGGACAAAAATATGTTTGTTATTAGAACCAATTTATAATATTATCAAGCCAAAGATACCGAAGATAGCTCTTAATTCTGAACTACTGACCTCAGGAAAGGATTATTATTACATCGCGAAAATTAATGGAAACGCAATTTACAATGTCACATGTTAGTAAAACAACGATACGGGGTTACAACACCGTCTTCAAAAAAAGTTTTTCTTTTGTCATGTAATCTTTTGTGGTTTAGACTTTTGGGTATTTTAGATCTTCGCTTTATGCGGAGATTTAAAATTGATATATTTGCGATTTAGACACAATGGGATATAGTCTCAAGGGAAAAAAAGGAATTATAAATGGAATAAAATAAGAAACAACAAAAGGATAATACTAATACCTCTTTGGAGTTCATTGCATTTTCAACAAAAAAATTTCCATTACTATTTATATGGAATCTTATAATTTTCAGTTATACATCAGTAATAAGAAATATTTTGAAATTACATTTTTTGAACTATGCCATCCCATGGCCGAGTGGTTAGCGCGCTTGGCTACTGATCTAAGGGACCTGGGTTCGAGCCCCGGGTAAGGCATGGATGTATGTGTCGTTTTTCTGCTGAGATCTTGCCATCCTCTCAGACCTTCTACTATGGCATATAAACTGACAGGCTCCTGTCAGACCTCTGTGGCAAGCAGCTGCTTGAGGGGGTATTTATTTTTTTATTTATATCCACGTGTAGACTGTAATAATATATGAAATACAGACTAATGTAAATATGGATTAATATAATATTTTCCCTTATTCAAAAATGAGCGATGTTACAAATATGAGCAATTTATAAAGATTTCTTTTCTTCTTGTCGAGCAAGGAACTGAGATTAACTTTCGTAAAAAAATACACTAATCGATTTTTTCTCTGTAATCATTTAAATCAAATGGACTTTTTTTGCAAATGAATATGATCCCTGTTCCATCAGCTTTCTGAACAGAGATAAGATTTAATGTGCTCCTAGCAAATAGAAGCACAACCGTCTCTTCTATTTTGTCTTTTACTAGGAATGTCTTACTCGAACTAGTAACATAAATTTTCAACTTTTTTATTTCATGTAAAATAAGTTTTCTATCTTCATGCAAGGATATTTATTATACTTAAAACCTATCTGTAACAGTTGAGACAAAAGAAAAAAAAAAGATGCATTTTGAGGATTAATCATCATCTTAATGGATAATCACATAAAGCGATGATCAAGTGCAATGCGCTTTCTAATCTGTCTTCGGGCAGGAAACAACTCCTCAGGGTTTATTCGCAATAGCAACGTCAGCAAAGATGTGCAGTCACGGAAAAAATAAAAAAGAACGGTGCCCCAGGGACAAGGATAGGAACATCTTTACCGCGAAGTCATAACCTCACCGCCACTCATCCAGAAAATAGACCTCGCGGTAGCAGTGATGAAACGTCGTAGCACCGCTATTGGATGCCCAGAAGTTGTGCGCTGATAGCTAAAGTGTCTCAGTGCAACATTTGCGTCGCCCTCTTGACCATCACGATGTTTGAAGTTTGCGCACGTGACTCAAAAAGTATCTGGCGCTTGCGTGCAGACTTCGGGTAAAAAAAAGTAATGGGGGAAAATTTCTCTTCATGGAATATACTTATACAGGGGAAAGTTTCAGATTGATAAAAGCAGCTGATTATTTCTTTTGCTGTTACTTCTTTTGCAGTGCGAGTCGAAATACATTTTTTGCTCTAATTTTAGTTAAAAGATTTGGCTAGCTAGTTTTTTATTATTATTAAAAGTAACAAAAAGTTCTTCAGGTCGAACTGAGTTCTTTAGGTTGATTTTTATCGTCAATGTTAAAAGAGTATTTTTAGAATTCCATAGTTTGACGCTATTAAAGATCAGAGTCGTTCAAGAAGTCAGTTGAGTTGAGTTGTTTTACCTCTGAGCGGCACTTTTTTTGCACACCATGGGCTAAATGGCCAGGTCACATGGACCCCGAAGGCTCAGAGAAGGTTGGGGGAGGGGACCCACTGGAACAGCTGTTGGGAGACAGATGGTAGCCTCCCGTCAAGGCCATCCAGCGTGTTCTTTAACGTGCACAGGGTATGGCTCTCCCACACACGGGGCCACGGCTTAACGTCCCATCCGACGGACGGCGCCCTTTCCAAGCCCATCGGTGTCCCCTACTGACCGTAGGCAGAGCGGGGAATTTTTGCGGAGATAAATCTCGACGCTGACCCAGCTCGGACTCGAACCTGGGAACTACAGATTACGAGCCTGGCGCGCTACCGACTGAGCCACCCCCGCCCCCAAGAAGTCAGTAATGACTTCTTTAAATAATCTTATGAATGGATGCTAAAGAGTTAGTAAGGTCTTACGCAAAAAAATTGCAGCAACGTGGTTGGGTGAAATAAAATCCTGCATTCTGATTGGTTTTAGGCATACATTAACTACTTGAGGACTGCGTATGTACAATGTGTGATTTAGCCAGAGGATGATTATTTTTCTTTCAGAACAGACCTTCTTTTCAAGAGCGCTTCTAAAATAAGTAGGTACTTGAGACAAAACGTCCTTCTCAGATTAAGACTACAATAAAATGAAAAAGATCATTGTGAAGAGGTTCTATATTAAATATCACAGAAGTTATTCGATTAGGTTTCGAACATCAAAGTCATTGCTAAATGTTGAGAAACAATACATTTAACTTAATTCATATAGGATTGCACCTTGAGCATTTATTTTCTTTTTGGGGCGGGAGTGGCTCAGTCTGTAGCGCGCCAGGCTCGTAATCTGCAGTTCCCAGGTTCGAGTCCTAGATGGGCCAGCCTTGAGATTATCTCTGCAAAACTCCCCGTCCTGAGCCCGGTCAGTTGGGGACATCAACGGGCTTAGAAAGGCCGCCGTCCGATTGGACGTTAAGCCGTGGTGACGATTTAAGATTAGGATTTTAAATCGTCACCATGGCTTAACGTCCAATTTTAAGATTAGGACGTTAAGCCGCCTAATATTCAACATAAATTAGTGATCCGGCAACCTTCGTGTACAGTACACAAAGGTTGCCAGATCACTAATTTCTAAAAAAAACTTGCCAGATACTTTTTCTGAATTCTGTGATCAACCATAGTGTTCGGATATTTTTTTGAGCAGCTGTACGTTAAAGAACACGCTGGATGGTCTTGACAGGAGACTACCATCTGTCTCCCAACAGCTCTCTAGCGGGTTCCCTCCCCCAACCTCTGAGCCTTCGGGGTCCTTGTGACCTGGCCATTTAGCCCATGGTGTGCAAAAAGTGCCGCTCAGAGGTAAAACAACCAACTCTATTTCTTTTCATCATATAAATCGTTCATCATTAGTGCACATTCAGTGAAGTAGGAATGTAAAAACCACTATAGTAAGAGAAAAGCAAATCGACTAGACGGTCAAATGGAAAGTAAAAATCAGTTGGATGGAAACCAGTTTCGTAAACGCCACTGAAAACAACAAGGAAGTATTTCAAAATTACGTTCCACGCGATCAAACAGAAATATATGTATTAACATATTTAAGAGGTGGGAAGCAAATGCCTATGTGGATGCTTTAGCTGCGGAGGTGGAATGACAGCATTTTTAAGTTTATTTTGTGTATTAGTATGGATATGGAGTTTGGTGGAAGCTATGATTTCAAATCGTTCAACTCTTCAGCATAACAAATGCTTAATACCAATTGAAAGCTTTTGAATCTCGTGAATCTATTTAATTATTTAAACTTATTTTTACCACAACTGCAAAATCTAGATGTGGATATAATATAGATCATTATTTAAGAATAAGACTTCTAACAGTTATGTATTTTACAATACTTTACTGAATATTATACACGTATCTAGGGAGGAAGGGGGGCAAGGGTGCCATGCACCCTCTTTCAGAATGCTAGTAAGGGCAATAGAAGAAAAAAATATTAAATTTATTTATATTTCATGCCTTGTTCAAGAAATTTTTTAAAGCCTGTAAAAAGGAGGGGGAAATGCATTGGAAAACGTCTCTTTCTCCCCTCCTTTTTACGGCTCAATTGTTACTTCCCCCCAATCGATTTTTTTTTATATCCGGGCCTGTACTTATGCATACTTGACTATACATATTGTTTATTATATATGCATGTATACTTCATTATTATATTTTAAGGAAAATGTTACAATTAAAAAACGTAATTTGTTTTCTACAGAATTGTAAATCAAAACTCCCTTCTGACTGAAAGCATTCTGCTTCTCCTACTAAAAAAAACACTACCAGTTAAGAAATAACATCACTAGTTTCTTTTCGGTTAGTGAAAAAAAAGTTATAATGAAAAATAATGAGAAGGTGAACGAAAAAAAAAAAGATAACGAGATTGGAAAAGGGGAAAAAAGCATCAGGACAAAACGGTTGCAAAGAGTGAAAAGAAGGAAATCCCGACCAGGAAGGCGTGAGAAAGCGCATGCAATCGACAACTAATGTAACTTGGGAGATCAGTGGGAGCAAGAGAGAAGGGAGGGGGGAAGGAAAAAAAAAGTGGCACTTAGACTAGGCCTCCGATCGTGGCAGTTGAGGTGGGCGGGGTTGGATAACATAGGATGCCAAGGAAAAACGTACTTCTTTTCGCACATGGCTGGCTTTCCATGAATAAAACCCTTAATCTTTTAAGCCACGGCTGCCCTCGTGTAGTCAATGCTAGCCAGACACGGAACCATCGTCAAGATACTAACGATTCATACAGAAAGTTTGGCAGCAACTTTTCGCATTACATATCGGAACACGCGGTTGGGCCAATGTCAAGGAGCGGTATGGAGGTGCATATTGATGATGATTCCGCAGACCGATGTCGCAGAAGCATTGGCTTGGCGGATAAAAATCCAAAGTACAACTCCCGCGAACTGCAGCATATTGGGAGTTAATTGTCGTCTGGAGAGTTGAATTTATTCTATTAGTTTCAAGCACGCCTGTTGGACATCTAATACTAATTCATTTGGAATTTATAAAAATGAGTATTCCAGTGTAAAAATAAATAAATAAAAATAAATACCCCCTCAAGCAGCTGCTTGCCACAGAGGTCTGACAGGAGCCTGTCAGTTTATATGCCACAGTAGATCTGAGAGGATGGCAGGACCTCAGCAGAAAAACGACACACACATCCATGCCTAAATCCGGGGCTCGAACCCAGGTCCCTTAGATCAGTAGCCAAGCGTGCTAACCACTCGGGCAAATTGAAAATTACTATAAATTCTTTTGGATAGTTTATGCTCAGATATGGCGAATAAACATTTTTTTTTTTTCAAATTATTGACAACTGTAATGCTCGTGAGTTTATTTTAGCTATGGTGTTAGACAAAACAATTACAATACAATAATGTTAAATTTCTAATTTATACTGCAAAGATTTTTCAATATTTATTTCATCACTTTGAATTTAGTTACATTAATTTTTCTGGTAGTTAATTAAAAATAAAATTTTCTACACACCATTGTGATTATTTAATTATTTTCCTAATACCTTTTTCAATGCCAGACTTCATATTTTTACATATAGAGCACAGGGATACAAAGGAAATAATGACATCAAAGTGCGTTCTCACTGCCACAAGGACAGAAAGAAAAAAAAACTTGTTAACTATACGGAACATGCTTATTATTAAATACATAAATAGAGCACTAAATAAAGAAAACACCATCTGAAACAGGTTACCCCGTTATCAATTATCATTAACAAGTTAGTGTATCAAAAGCTGAAGGAATTGAAACTTCTTTCTTTGAGCTGTGCGTTGTACATAATACATGTATATACTACGTTTTTTAATCAGTGCGAAGTGCAAGATAAGTTTTTAATGAGATATTATTTAACATACATTTTTAAAACCTTATCTTCATTTTCATCCGGCAATCCGGAAGTTACTCTCAGAGAGAATGGGTGTCAACAAAAATGTTTTTCTTACCTTACTTAAGGTATTCTATAAGGCCATTCCTGCAGCTGAATCTCAAACGGGTCCGTTGCCGATATGGGGGGGGGGGGGAACAAAAAATGCTAATAATAATTAGGATAAGAACAAATCGAACTGATATATATTCGAAACAGAAACGTAATGAGTTCTTAACCCTTGAGCCTAGTTAATCATGATTGTGTGATGTAGCATCGCAATAGGGTAGGTGACCACGATGTCTTATGGTATATTATGCACGAAACATATACTGTCTACACAAAAAAATTTCAACAGCGGAAAGCCAAATTTGATTCTCCGTAACTTCTTAAATAAACCTTTTATAACATGTTATTGAAGGTATGTTAAAGATCTATATCAAACCTATTTAAATCTCGAATTTTAACAATATTCATTCAGTTGGGCTATTTTACATCTGAGCAGCACTTTTGTGCACACAATGGGCTAAATTACTACTGGACAGCTGTGGTAGGAGACAGATTTAAGCCTCTCGTCAAGGGCATTCAGCATCTTTTTTAACATAAACAGGTATGCACAAGGAGTCATGGCTAAATGTCCTTCACAAAGCAATCGGTATCCTCTTTCTTACAGTGAGTAGAGCTGAAAAAGCTCAACGCAGGCACAGATGGGACTCGACTTTGTAACAACAGATTATAAACCTGGCGCGTTACCGACTGAGTCAACTCCTACCTCTATTCGTTCAGTATTTAAAGTTGTGGAAGCTTGAATATTTAGCAACTGCAATGCCAGTCATAAGAATTTACTTCAAAAATTAAAACCTAGTAATAAGTATTATTTCACACTAATAAATGTATATTTTAGAAGTTTGTGTAAAAAAAAATCTTTCAATATTAGTTAATTTTGCATAACTTCTTAGGATTGGCATCGCAAATTTTTAGTTTCCATAACGCTTAAATACTAATCGAATATTTTTTAAACTCAGAAATTAATTGGCTTGATGTACATAATTCTTTACCTTCAGTCAAGTTTGGCAAAAAATATTTTAGAAGTTACGGTGAATCGAATTTGGCTTTTTTGTTTAAGCAGTGTGCATCACTGTTGCAGAAGTTAATATTGGCATGGATTACGAACCTAGACCTAAAGTTAGTAATGTCAACCAAACTATCGTTCCGTCATCTTAAAGCGCAAGAAAGGCAACTAATCAATAGCAGTAGTCTTTGCCACTTTATATAGCAACATCTCTATTTTTCCTTAACCCTCAAAGTGTCAAGTGTTTCTCACAAAGTACGTAATTGTGGACAATATAATTTTTAACTTCTTTCGAACAAAGAAGTAACTGAACTTTCGAAGTAATTAATTGTTTAAGCAAAATAATTTCACAGCTTTTTACTTAAAAATGAAACAAGTTAGCAATTATGTACTATTAAAACTGTTGTGCAATTTAAAGGTGTACACCTGCATTGTTTAAAAATACATAGCTATAAATACCGTTAGACACGATTGCAAAATATTGTCAAAATCCAGTTTTTCAGAGTATCGTTGTTTTAAAATGGGCAATTGGAGGTTCCTTTGTTTCGAGGTTTATCACAGCCCTTTTCAGTTCTTGATTTAACGTGTAATTTTATTTCACGTTTCACAAAAAAAGGTCCGGATGTCTTGTTGTTGTTGGAGCTTTTTTTTTGTTTTTATTTTGTAAATGTCCGAGCACTATATAGTTGCACCTCCAACTGCACATCTGAAAACAATGCACTCGGTTTTGACAATATTCTGCAATAATATGAACTTTTCTAGCAGTGACTAACAATATATAGTTATATGATATATAGTCAAATGAAAGAGCATTCTATTCTGAATAACAAATTAAAACGAAGAATACCAAAGTTTTAATTTTGAAAAAAATAAATAAATAAATAAATAAAAAGTTAAATGGCTTTGGACGGTTAAAGGGTTAAATGCATCATTGGTCTAATACGGATGCGCATTCTAGCTAAGCCGGATCGAAGTTGAAGCCTTTCGACTGCAGTTAGAAGCGTTCCTCGGTAGGCTGCCTCTTTCACATTCAAATACTTGTCTAACTGTAAAAATTAATTCATACGTGGCTCACTAAAATGCGAGCAATAATATCTCTTTATGTATTACAAAAAAAAATATCAAATGCTATTCCCTCGCAACTGCAGAACAAAATAAAAAATTTCACACTACTATCGAAACTCGGTTACAAAACGACTATTATTGAATTAGATTTATTTCATGTCATTCTTTTTTGTTAGTAAGCCCTCGTACAAATATATTCAGGTATAAAAAGAACGTGAAAAGATTGGGAAGATAAAAAAAATACAACATAAATTCATCTTAACCAGGTAAAAAACCTTGGAGAATCGATTCTCGATTCTTGTTCTCCACAGAAAGAGAGTGGGACCATTGGCGGTTCTGACGTTGTTTTTGCAGCGATATTCCAACAAGGTCGCAGTCTCTTCTCAGCTGGCAGTTTCCCAGAGATAAATTCGATTTTTCTACCCCAACATGAATAAATACAACAGAAAAAAAAAGGACGGTGCAACGAGATCTAGAGATGAAAAGCGCAAATTTGAATTTGTATTCCTCTGGGGATGTAAGAAATCACACGAGAGAGAAAATTATACAAATGCTAGTTTGCCATATAATCATAAAGCCAAGATTATAGACGAGTGTACAGTTATAACTCACGTATTTATAACTTTTTTGTCATTTAATACCGACAATGGAAATAAATGATCGCTCGTGTACATGCTTTCGAGCGTCAGGTGGTAGCTACAACTTGGAGATCTACACGAGAAATTGATTTGCAAAAGCTTTGCAGCTTAGGCCAGTCCAGAAAGAAATAGCTGCCGCACTGTGCAACATAAAAGCACACTCTTGTTCCCATTCCTCTATCTGCAGATTCTCTCAAGTTAACAGTTTTGCATCCTATTAGAATAACATTTTAGACAACAAAAGCATTCATTCACTTTAGCTTTACAACGTATAATTAAATAATCTTTGTAAAACAGACGGATAAAGTATCAGTTGCTCAATATGATAATGACTAGGGGTAGAATTTTAAACCTTCCCAGTCACGGATGAAAACGACCTTCATGTTTAATAATTCTGATTTAACCTCTCACTTGTAACAATTGCTGGATTCATTCGTCAGTGAATGATTTCCAATTTCATTTCTTGTTCATTTTAATAACAAGTCTTATAGAAAGTATCTTGAGTTTTGACGGTACCTTTTTAAAAAAAAGCAGGAAAGATATGTGAACAATGTCAGACTCTATGACTATTTTCTTGTATGAAGGAATATCAAAATTCAGATTTCAATATACTATTTTTGATTATGAACCATTTTATTATGTCATAACTTAGTTTATATTATAGAACATATGCAGTAATATGTTAGATTATAATATAGGCAGATACTTGTTAAAAATATCTGCAGAAAATTTTAACTTTCCAACCTAAACCGTTTTAATCTAATAAAACATAAATCCTGCTAAAAACCTAGTTCTAAAACTGTAACTCATATTAAAACATACCTTAAGACTCGAAAAAACATTTATTTACCATTTGCATTATATTCCAAGCCTAAATATAATTGGGCTGTTTTTCCACAAAGCTTAAACATCAGAAAAACATTTGACAAAATAGGAAAGCAGTTACTTCAAGGACCATCCTTCTATCACTGAAAAAGTAGAATGTCTCTAAACTTTTTTCAAATTCATTAAGTTACGACGAAGTTAGGCTCGCATATGGTTGTCACGCACACCAAACAAAAAACGTAAGAAAACCGATGCCTCATACTAAGGACACCTTCATAATTATGCAGTTAGAAAATCAAAGTAGTAGCAATTAGATCATTAAGAGGAACAAGACGACATTTGGTGTTTCCCACATACCGCGATACAGCCTCAGTTGGCAACTTTCCTAAAGGCTACATCGATTTCCTACTACCTCTAGATTTTTGTAAAAGTACAAACAAAGGTGACAGACATCCGAAGGATGGAGAACAGCCAAAACCTCAATCTCAGTCGCTGAAGATTGCTAACGGATGAGAAGGGAATCCATCAGATAATTTTGTGTTCGTTTATGAGGAAGAGATGTTGGGCTGCATCACTTCTGATAAATACTTTTTTGCCCCATAAAAGGGTAAATTGCTAAATTAAAAACAGGTTTGGCACAGGACAATTCTTTGGGGAATATGGTAAATCTCCGGAAAATCTCCCGTCCAAGCCATCCACTGGGTATTTTGACATGCCAGGGTTATGAATGATTCTTCTGAACACAAGAACAGGGATTTTAAGTTCCATCAGATAGACAGCGGCCTTTCTTTTCTCATCGAGAGCAAGGGGCAGACATGCAAAGGACATTTCGATACTGACACAATTAGAAGCCGAACCTGGAAACCGAGGTTGCGAACCTGAAGCGCTGCCATCTCAAGAGAGAGCTAGGAGGAGTCTCGGCACTATTCACAATGTATTATAGAAACGAATGAAATGAAAAACGAGGAACATTCGTGCTAAAAGTATAAAAAAGCAATTTTCTTTCATGGCCTTCCATAAGTTTTCAAATGGTCTTGATAGAATGATAAATAGAGAAATAATAAACATTGAGCAAGAGGACAGAAAATAGAATCGATACAACCTTGTAGATGGAATGACACTAGTAGTGTTTGTACCAAAGTATTTCTACGATTATTTATAATATTTTTTTTTATAATTTGAGTTCCAGACAAGAAAACGTGTGTTTGTGTTCACTTCCTGTTAAGGAGTGATGGCCTTCACATATCTTCCCCATAATTATTTAATCTATATATTTTACCTTAATTTTTAGTTATCATGCAAAACAACAGACCACACTCTTTAATTTTAATTCCTTCTGCACTTTGTTGGAATTTTATGTTAATACAGTATTCTTCCTTGCTAACTAAAGAAACGAAGTTCATTAAAACACACTCATAGCCTATGTTAAGATCACAGTCACACTTTATACACCGAAACCGGTTGGATGAATTTCGTATACAGATTAATCATAAAAAAATAACAAATTTGAAATTATGGGTTGGGTTGTTTTACCTCTGAGCGGCACTTTTTTGCACACCATGGGCTAAATGGCCAGGTCACATAGAAGGCTCAGAGAAGGTTGGGGGAGGGGTTGTTGGGTTGTTTTACCTCTGAGCGGCACTTTTTTGCACACCATGGGCTAAATGGCCAGATCACATGGACCCCGAAGGCTCAGAGAAGGTTGGGGGAGGGGACCCACTGGAACAGCTGTTGGGAGACAGATGGTAGCCTCCCGTCAAGGCCATCCAGCGTGTTCTTTAACGTGCACAGGGTATGACTCTCCCACATACGGGGTCACGGCTTAACGTCCCATCCGACGGACGGCATCCTTTCCAAGCCCATCGGTGTCCCCTACTGACCGTGGGCAGGGCGGAGAATTTTGCGGAGATAAATCTCAACGCTGACCCAGCTGGGACTCGAACCTGGGAACTACAGATTACGAGCCTGGCGCGCTACCGACTGAGTCACCCCCGCCCCTGAAATTATGATAGCAGAGTATCAGCAAAAGCGAGAAATACTATGTCTTTTTAAACAGTTCGACATTACCTGGGGGCAAACTTTTAGGTAAAGTAAAACTAATATCCGAAACTTAACATCAAAAACTATACTTAGACACAGCATTTGAGCTGGAACATACGGAAAGAGTGCAACGGTAGAGAGACGATTTGGGAGATTGAGAAAGTAGGGTGAAGGAGTGTCGTACAGAAATAACGAGTATTGGTGAAAGAAGACATCGGTTTTTCTGCAGATCAATGTCTACAGGACGGCAGCAGATATGTTGCTCAAAACAGCAGTGATCGAGAAGATCTGCAATAACGGATGGGCGGCAGGTGGTCATTGTGAATGGTCCAAGTTCGGGAAGAAGAGTCATCAATTGGGGATTTATCAATAGAAGCTGTCAGAGAATGCCGGCAGTGCAGAAAGTTGATGATAGGTATTCGCACCGCATTTGCCTGTGGAGAATTCGATTCGAAACCGGTAAAGATGTTTTACCTTTGAGTTGCCTTTTTTGCATATAATGGGCTAAACAGCCAGGTCACAAGGATCCCGAAGGCGCAGAGAAGGATGTGGAGGAGGGGAGTCATTGGACAGCTGTTAGGAGACAGATGATAGCCTCCCATCAAGACCATCCTTGCACAGAGTATGGCTCGAACCTGGGAACTGCAGATTATGAGCCTGGCGCGTAACCGAGTGAGCCGCCCCCGCTCCAAATTGGTTAAAGACAGCGACAGATTGGTTACATTCTGAGTTCAGTGTTACTGGGTAAGAAGCTTTTCAAATTTAGGTCAAAATGCTCTATATAACTATCGAAATATTTGTCATATTCCGAAAAATCAATTTTTCCAATTATATACAATTGACACTACTCCCTATGTCACTAGCTTTCATTTGAATTACTTTCACGGATCAACTCCGTGAAAATTTCTCTCCTCCTTCTTTTGAGCGGAGCAGAAAGGATGGAACAAAATTTGAGATAGCGCATGATATTCCTCATGTCAGCTTTCATTTGAGATATACATTGCCTGGCCACAAAACATGCCAATGAGAAAAATTTCGTACTTTTCGTTACTTTCATTTTCGTGCATTTACGTTATGAGAAGTCCTAAAGGCATGGTGGAAAGCAAACTCAAACGTGACATGCGTAAAAAGGCTGATCTGTCTTCGAAAGGGGGCTCATCGTAACGGAGATGATGGAACTCAACGGAAAATTACGTGATACAATATCTGAAATGTATGGAGAATGGGAATGGTTTTCAAATGTGGGAGAAAAAGGCTCTGACAGACAAGGATAGGCGTTTGTTGCTACGAACTGCAGGGCAAAACAGAGCTGCTACAGTTTATCAGATGACCGCTAGCAGTACTTCAAAACCCATTTCAACGAGAACTATGTGAAGAATTAAAAACTTTGTAATTTGGAAACTGTACCATGATAATACATACGACGAAGTATTAGTTAGGTGTTCGTAATAATTTAGCCACACAGTGTAATTTGTTAAGCTCATGAATCGTTTACGCAGTTCCCTTTTTCGGGATACTTTCTTTTGGAGGGAGAAAAAGGTTGGGGGGCCTCTTACTTCGTTTTTTGATCACTGAAAACTATATAAAATATTTGGTGATCCTAGCTATTACTATTTAGGAGGAATTTTCTCTCGCATTTTGGGAGGAGTGAGAAAATTTAAGGGATTTTGGGTTGTTTTTACCACTGAGTGGCACTCACTTTTTTGCACACTATATGGCAGGGAAGGTGACTTTTCTGTGATTCTAATTCTGCTGCTTGATATTTTTCTCCATAATGGCAATCGAATTACAGTTAGGAGTACTAAGCAGCCGAAATAACTAATACATAACCAGTGTATGTAGTCTGTCAAAAACTGAAAATTCCAAATGGCGAACCAAAAAGAATGGGGGGGGAGGGGGAGGTGATTTCGGGTTTTGAAATAAGGTTCTATGATAGGTAGAACTGGTAGATAGGTACTCTTATAGTTAGGATTAATGCAAATATTTCCTCTTGAAATTCAATGGGTTCCTTGAACAACCACCCACCTAAAACAAGGAACTAGGTTCTATAACAGAGACTTTCATTTTTTAACTGAACAGGGGGCTGGTGGCAAAGTATGGCATTTGAGGTCAGCAGGTCAATTTCGTTTGAAGTTACGGTTGTGTGAGTCTTTTTGTGTAGGGGGACGACAAGTGATTCTTGATTCGAGATAAAAATAGAGGAAAAAAGGATCCTATTATAGGGACTTAAATTTTTAACGTAATACAGGGGAAATCAGTTTATGAAATTTGGGATCGGTTGGTGAAGCATTTGGAAAATTACGGGGGAAGGGAATCTCAAGCTGTTAAAAATGACAGTAAACTCAATGAAGTGACGCGCGCTTCTATTGGTCTGTTGGGACTCTGCCAAGAGCTGCATCAACATGAATTGTCACGGGTGTTGCCCAGAACACCGTTGAAGATGCAATTTTCGGAATATAAAAAAAAAACTCCTTTACTAGAACGTATGAACTATTTTGAAATCTGAAAACAGCGATCCAATTTACGCAGAATTGTGAAACGATTGGTTCTTGGGTTGTTTTACCTCTGAGCGGCACTTTTTTGCACACCATGGGCTAAATGGCCATGTCACATGGACCCCGAAGGCTCAGAGAAGGTTGGGGAGGAGACCCACTGGAACAGCTGTTGGGAGACAGATGGTAGCCTCCTGTCAGGGCCATCCAGTGTGTTCTTTAACGTGCGCAGGGTATGGCTCTCCCGCACACGGGCCACAGCTTAACGCCCCATCCAACGGACGGCAGCCTTTCCAAGCCCATCGGTATCCCCAATGACAACGATTGGTTCACGAATAATCCACCTACCACCAATACGTTCTGAGATCTCATCTTTCTGAGATTACAAAGGATCGGTTCTCATGTCTATTTATAACAATACACATAAAGTCAAGAATACTTGTAATATAGATTACCATAACCACATTACTAATAGCAGCTGCATCTATTTTCTAATAGATCATAAAAGAAAAATCAGACGGATAGAACTGCTACCCTTACAGAAGATGCAGAAAACAAAAAGAATGAACTCAAATGTGACATCATATATCAAATTAGATATCATATTACATACCGTATATATATATCAAGCTACTAGGTTGACTCATAAGTCTGTGTGTTTTATCGTCTAGTTGAGAAATGATTATTACAAATAACGAACCTTACTCAGCGAAATTAAACCATCATTTTCAATAGTTCATAGCCATCTGTCAGCAAGTTATTCTATTGCTGTTTGACAACGCATTTGGTGCTTGGAGGTGGAAAACATTCGACATCCGTTTTCGACTTTCTGAAATGTTTTAAACTGCCTACCTTTAAGATAATGAGCCATGGAACAAAAGTGGTGGTAGTCGGAAGGAGCTAGGTCCGGATTATACGCTGGACCAGGAAGAAGCTCAAATGCCAGTTCTTGAAGTTTTTCCTTGTTCCAAATGTGGTGTGCGGTTTTGTGTTCTGTTGAAGGAGTATATACCTGATATCCTGGATAGATTCTGGTTAGCGTTGAAGCATCACGGAGTGCACACGCTCCAGTTGTGCTGAACATAGCTCGCATTGATGGCACGTCCATCGGAAATCAGTTCGAAGTGCACTACACCATCAAAATTCCATCGAACACAGAATATTGCCTACGTTTCGAATCGTCCCCTCTTTTGGAATGGAATTGAGAGCTGCCCTGGGTCAACAGACAGCTCTTGAGTGTTTGGACTGTTGAAAAAGATCCATTTTCCATCACACATAACAATTCGCTTGATGAAACGGCGATCGCGTGAATTAGCAAGGAGTTTCCTGCAGACTTCGATATGACGGTTTGCTTGTTCAGTACTCATTTCATGTGAAACACTTTGGCAACTCTTGATTACCTTCCTAGTGCGTTGCAGATGCTGCACTATAGTTGCTCTAAGCAACTAAGTTCGGATGAGATCCTGTGAGTGCTTGTAGATGGATCAGATTGTGCGATCCATCTACAAGCACTCGCAGAACAGTACAGAATGTTGCAATCTACCGATATTGGCCGTCCCTATTGCAGCTTACTTTTCAGGCTTGTGTTATCATCTTTTAACTTTTTGAACCAAGCTCGAGCAGCACGAATGAAGACTGCCTCCTCACTTTCACTTCCCAAATTTCTCGGCCGCTTCGGTAGCTTTTAATTCTTTTTTTCCAGTAATGACGTAAAATTGCACAAATTTCAAAACTTAACTCATTCATTGTACAACGTTTGTAACGATGAAAACCAAGACTCCGACACTTCTAATAGTTATGAACTGATGCAGGACTTTATATTTTCCCTTAGTATTACGTTCAGAGGTAAGCAAATGAAACACGGTATGTGTTACCGTACATTTTGCTTGGCGAAAAACGCACAGACTTATGAATCACCTAAGTATTAGATACGGTATCAAGCTAGACATATATATTCTTGTGCAGTCATTTGCCACGGTGATCTAAAATGATCCTGTGAATATAAATCGTCACAGAGAATATTTTGGAAGGAAGCGAGCATGGCACAAAGGCAACACTCATATCCAGGATTTTATGAAGGATTTCAACCCAAAATCCTTTACACTGCAGCAAAGATAATCTTTCAGCTAGTGGGTCAGCCTTGATTAGACAGATACAAAGAGAAGAATATATAATGTGCATTTGGGTCATATACTGGAATTATTGCTGTTGCTGAGGTCGCTAACGTAAGGTATTATAACATTTGTCAGATGATGGAACAATCTCGAGATTGCGTGAAGCTTATCTAAGCATGCATTACAAAGGGATCGGACGGAAACTCTATGGGAAGTAGGGCGAATTGAGGACAGTTAGGACTGTCAAAGGTATCTGTTTGTGTTCTGAACACAAAGAAAACAAGCGCTATTATGTTGACTTTTCTTCAGATAACTGGATGTATTTCAGCCAAAAAAAATTTTTTTCTCAGTTTTGTATATGGGAGAGGGCAAAATCAGTTACTGCTACAAAAATTATTTTTTCTTTTCCTTTTCACATTACATATTAGTTACTTTGATGGTAACTGAATAATATTAAGTTTTTTTTCTCCAAAAAACCTAACATTGAAACGAGCTTTCTTTTTGTATAGCTTAAAATGAAAAACAGCGTGAAGAAAAATAAAAAGTATTTATTCAGTGTTTTAGATTAGCTGAGTAGAAGTTAATTCATTCGCTCGCATTAACAAGGGGAATTCTGATTCGGATTTAAAACCAAGATTGGACTTGATCTGCAGAAAGCATCAGTTAATTTATATTAAGTTAC
Source organism: Ryuthela nishihirai (assembly GCA_038380435.1). NCBI lineage: Eukaryota > Metazoa > Arthropoda > Arachnida > Araneae > Heptathelidae > Ryuthela > Ryuthela nishihirai. Next base: position 26,949,313 of record JAWZYU010000009.1, on the reverse strand, counting down.
TTACACAGATCGAATTTTGACTGCTGACAAAACACTAATATATTCAGTTCCTAAAGGCTAAGAGTTAAGCTTAAGAAATTTCTGAGACAGAAGTTGCAGTGATAATGCAATAAGCGCAAAAGAAGTAAGAATTCAATCAGAGAAAAATTAAACCGCACATGCAATTCTTACATAATTTAAGGAAAAAATGATATTAACACGCGCTTCATTGTTTTTCGTTCTCAACTGCAGAGTAATTAAGATTAATGAAAAGCAATTATTTTTGAGGATCGTGACGACGAATGCATTAATTAGATGAAAGCAGCACTGTGCAGTCAAGTCAAAGAAGAAATGTGAAGCAGCACACTTCTTTCGAGCGATTCAATTCGTCAATTAGCACGTCTCTGCACAAGACAAATAATTTCTAATGCTAAAAGTGAAATGCTAACGATACAGTAAGGCGCCGAGAGACGAGCATGTGCATTGCCACATCACCGCAAGTTTCTAATCACACTTTAACGTAGAACACTAAATGTGATCAATATCAGATGGCGCGAGAACGGGTTACATTTCGATATGACACGCTCATACGGAATTCAACGTGAGGGATGACCTATGTCAGTGCATTATTTTTGGATTTGTAACGGAAAATAAATTTCAAAATGCGTGTCTCCACGTTCTTAATGATTCAGCACGAAGCATGGCGAGTTTTGCAAATGTGATATCATTGTCATGAATTAGAATGGTATGGCAGGAAGCAACGAAGTCCATTCATTACTGATAGGTATAGGGGTTGATTTTGAGGTTTCAGAAATGTCAAAAAACAATATGACTTTAAACGTTCACTGAAGAATAGACAGTTTACTCAGTTGTTCATTGTTTTTCTGTGTTCTTCTTCAGGAAATTGCGTCTTGTGGATGTTGTAACTGTTCCTCACATATTGATCGTCACAAAGAGTGTCTTTCTTTACACTAGGCATGGTGCCCAGTATGTGAAAAGTTACAACGCCCACCAGAAGCAATTTCCTGAAGACGGAAACAGAAAAAAAAAACTGAACAAGTGAGTAAACTTTTATCTTCCATATGTTCTTGACTAAACGTTTGAATTACTTTACGAAGACAACCATTAATACAGTAGTTTAAATAACAAACCTTTTAATCGATCGAATCTCTATTATATTCTCTTTTCTAGTAAAAGGAGCTTCTTTGCTTCAGAGGAACTTTTTTTGCTCCAAAGCAGACTAAGAGTCTGATTACATTAACTCCAAGACTCTGGGCACTATTAAGGAACGAAATCCACTGAGCCTAAGTATAGATGGAAACATAAGGATGGCCTGCTGCTGAATCATTAAGAATGTGAGACAACTCGTTTTTACACTTCTTTTTTAACCACTTTCCCATCTGATAGATGATAGTCTTTCTCAGCTCTAGAGTGTCACCTCTTTTCAAACAAAGAAAAGAAACAACAAACTTTCAAATAGAGCAAGTGAAAAGAAAAGCGAAATTAAGCTCGGCACTAGAAAGTCGACAGTCAATTTAAGATTTTAGAAACGTAAGTGTTGATAGCTTCGTAGGTTCGGTTGTTTTACCTCAGAGCGGCACTTTTTTGCACACCATGGGCTAAATGGCCAGATCACAAGGACCCCGAAGGTTCAAAGAAGGTTGGGGGAGGGGACCCACTGTAACAGCTGTTGGGAGACAGATGGTAGTCTCCCATCAAGGCCATCCAGCGTGTTCTTTAACGTGCACAGTGTATGGCTCTCCCGCACACGGCTTAAAGTCCCATACGACAGATGGCGGCCTTTCCAAGCCATCGGTGTCCCCTACTGACCGTGAGCAGGGCAGGGAATTTTGCGGAGATAAATCTCAACGCTGACCCAGCTGGGACTCGAACCTGGGAACTAGATTACGAGTCTGGCGCGCCACTGACTAAGCCACCCCCGCCCCCAGCTTCGTGAACACTTATAGGGAAAAGAACAACCTTTAGAAGGAAAATTGTCTTGAGCAAATCACAAATCCTTATAAGCAGGTACTACCGAAGATTTCTGCTATTAACAATGATGAGCCCATATGACTTATGTGGTCCTGACTAAGACGGGGCGGGGGTGGCTTAGTCAGTGGCGCGCCACTGACTAAGCCACCCCCGCCCCCAGCTTCGTGAACACTTATAGGGAAAAGAACAACCTTTAGAAGGAAAATTGTCTTGAGCAAATCACAAATCCTTATAAGCAGGTACTACCGAAGATTTCTGCTATTAACAATGATGAGCCCATATGACTTATGTGGTCCATTATTAAAAGTATTCCAGATTCTGGGACGATTGAGGAAAGAAACCATTGGGCATAACATAAACCCTGTTAAGTGTATATTGAACTCATCAAGACTGACTTTTTGTAATACCTTGAAAATAAATAACTCACTTGGCTTTGTGTATCGATCATAGGGACACACATTCCTTAGTACACTGGTCTCCAAAAGTTAAGCACAGTTGACAAAATGTACATATACACATTTCCAGGGGGTACGTGAAGCATAAAAGGTTGAGAACCACTGCTATAGAGCATGTGTGGGATGCGTTGGAGAGACGAATTTTAACGTCAACCTCCTCCCAGAACTCTCCTGGAGCTCAGATCTGTTCTTTTACAGGAGTGGGAGAATTAATGTCGCATGACCTTCTTACTACCCTCGTCAATAGCATGCAACGTCGATGTAACACTTGTATCGCTTAAGGGGTCATCAGACACCTTACTGAACTCTCGTGCACGAGCTCCAGGTAACTTCTCCAATTGGCACCTATTGAACTGCTGCTTACTCCTGTATTTTATGTCAATTACATCGCGCACTTGTTTCTTCTTTCCGTATTGCATCTGCACTATATCGTCCATGTCATTCTATCGGCATGTATTTTCATTTTATCCATTTTGTTAACTATGCTTAATACACTCGTATTCAAAAGTTCAGCACATCATTTCTAAACGTTGATTGCGCATAATAAAAATCCAATTTCTAGTTGCACTAATCTGTCTCGTCCTGATTGATGCACAAAGTCAGAGGTGTTCCTGTCGATCGGAATCTTTTAGCTACAGTCAAATCACTGTATTTTTAATGACTGATTTAATGATTCATAGCTGTTAAGAGAAAATTTTGCGGGCAACCCCAGAGCACTTGATATGCTATTAAAAAGTCCTGGGTTCGTATCCCACCTAGCTCAATAAAAATTTTCTTCTTCTTTCAAAATGATATGTTATCCACTGAATTCTTTCGCACCTTGATGTAAGTGGAATAGCTGAAAAAAAAATAATCTTGTTTGTTGGATGCACAATCATTAAATTATAAAACGTGACTCTTTTCCTCGCAAGCGCATGCTCCCACTGACCGACTTGTGCACACTGTAGCTATCCAGGCCGTTGGCTGCAGCAGGGAGATGGGCTGTTTATTAGCAAAACAGGTGCAAACAGCCGAAACGCTGGTGGCATCGGTCAAGGACTGAACGAACAAGACAGAAATCCTGCAGTAAAAAGGAACTAGCGACGCAGTTGCTTGTTAAAAGAGTTACACCAACAATGCGAAAGGGTAACAATGTAGGGCATGGTTATTTAACGCGAAAGTGTTCACATTGTTCATTTTCAAATGTTCGGCCCGTATTGCTTGAGTGTTTCTGTTTGTCAAGAGAGGTCAGTGAAATCTGCCATGATAACAGGGTCATGGGCTTGAAAGGCACATGACGTATCTTTCTATTATGTTTATTGCTGTTACACGACTTCATAAAAGAGTTATGTCTCAGCGAATATAGTTGATTATGTGCCATCGAGCATTATGTGCCACAAAACACTAAAAATAAGAAAATGCCACATTTATTCGCTTTTATATTGACTATTCTGTAAAAGAAAACTAACTAATTTGTGTGACCCAGAAAACTAATAATCTGTTTCAACTGATCCGCCATTTTTTTATGTACTAATATCACTTTTCCTAATGCCACAAAAAATATGTTTAATAATTTTGCTCTTAGTTGCGGTATTCTTTAGGTGTAATATTTTACTGAATAGCAATCATTTAGATCAGGGGTCGGCAAACTACGGCCCGCGGGTCAAATCCGGACCGCCGCCTCTTTTTGCAATTGGTGAAAACTTTTTTTCTTGTTATTTAAGTAGGCTTACCTCTATAAATATCCTCAAGTTTGCCTCTTGGCCCGCAGAGCCTAAAATATTTACTATTTGGCCCTTTACAAAAAAAAGGTTTGCCGACCCCTGATCTAGATTACTGATTCTTATGCACAGAAAGAAATGCATTATTAAAGTAACAATTCAAACAGAAATTTATCTGTTGAAAAGAAACAAAAATCTCGCTTAAAAATTCAAAAGTCACAAGAGCTCCAATTCAGGATTAGCCAATGGAACAGGGCGGATTAAGCATACTTCTTAAATGGGATTAAAAGCATAGGAGATTGTTTTCTGATGAAGACTGAGGTATAACATTCTAATTGACCATGTATTTTCATTCAAACCATTCTGGTGTTTCTTTTTATGATGAAAAAGGAGTGGAGAGATAGATCAATCTGTAATGTTGTCATGACTTTAATGTACAAATTTCAGGTTACCAGCCACGACTATGAGCTATCCGTGATTTACGAGCCAAGTTAAATGTTGAAAAGATAATGAAAAATGCTGAGGTATGAAAAAAGAATCATTGAAGTCTCATTTAAAAAAATATTATTTTCCTCAAATATAATATGGTCAACGGATTTATTCAACACTGAATAATGGAACGTGTTGCAGGGTAGTTACAGATTATTATCCTTATACAATTTACCACAAAAAAAGTTAGAAATTTCCTGAAAAAAAAAAAGAAAAAGAAGCAATCAAATGTATAACTCCCATACTCTTTTATGACATACAGAAACAATACTCATGCATTCACACCAGGACGCAATAGTGGATTGGATTGTTTTACCTCTGAGCGGCACTTTTTGCACACAATGGGCTAAATGGCCAGGTCACAAGGACCCCGAAGGCTCAGAGAATGTTGGGGGAGGGGACCACTGGAACAGCTGTTGGGAGACAGATGGTAGCCTCCCGTCAAGGCCATCCAGCGTGTTCTTTAACGTGCACAGGGTATGGCTCTCCCGCACACGGGGCCACGGCTTAACGTCCCATCCGACGGACGGCGGCCTTTTCAAGCACATCGGTGTCCCCTACTGACCGTGGGCAGGGCGGGGGAAATTTTGCGGAGATAAATCTCAACGCTGACCCAGCTGGGACTCGAACCTGAGAACTACAGATTACGAGCCTGGCGCGCTACCAACTGAGCCACCCCCGCCCCCAAACGCAATAATGATAAGTTCATCAATAGCCAAACAAACCGTCAAAAAAAAGGTACACCAACGGTGGAGATTCCGACTGATGTTTTATTTACTGTATTAATCGATTGCATTAAAATGATAACTAGTAGGCGATAAATTTGTATATTACAGAGACCGATATTGCTATTTTTGCATTTTCCTGTGTTTACATATTTATACATCGAAGAGCCAAAACATTATAACCACCTACCTAATATGATGCTGATTCTCCACGTGCCACTAAAACAGCTCTTACCCGGCGAAGAATGGACGCTGCAAGATTTCTAAATGTGTCTTTTGGTATCTGGTACCAACACGTTACCATAAAATCCTTTAATTCTTGTAAGTTACGTGGTTGAGCCGCCGCAAACCGGATATGCTGTTTCAACACAAACCACAGTTGCTCGTTTGGATTGATGTCTGGGGAATTTGGAGGTCAGGGCAATACCTGGAAGTCTTCCTCATGTTCCGCGAACCATTCTCGAACAATCCGGGTAATGCGACATGGCGCATTATCCTGCTGAAACAAAGCACTATTAGAAGGGTATACCGTTGTCATGAAAGCATGTACCTGATCTGCAATGATGTTTAGGTAGGTGATAGACGTCATAGTTTCCTGAACATGATGACTGGACCCAGGATTTCCCAGCAGAACATTGCCCAAAGCATTACACTTCCTCCACCGGCTTGTTTTTTTCGTCCCATGATGCATCCTTGTGCTAACACTTCCCCAAGTAAACGATGCACATGTACCTGGCCGTCCACATGTTGCAACAGGAAACGAGATTCATCGGACTAGACGACCTTCTTCCAATCATTCAAGGTCCAGTTTTGATGCTCGCGTGCCCATCGTAGGCGCTTTCGATGGTGAACCGAAGTTAGCAAGGGCACTCGGAGCGGCCTGTGACTATGCAGTCCCAATTTCAGCAGGGTTCGATGTGCTGTATGTTGTGACACATTACTTCTGTCACCAGCATTCAAATTACGGGCGAATTGCGCCACAGTATCCCTTCTGTTGGCTTGTACCATACTAGATAGCCTTCGCTCACCTCTAGCATCGATGAGCCGTGGTCGGTCCACACTTTGTCACTGGTTCGTGGTTTTTCCCTCCTCGGATCACTTTTTGAAGGTACTAACCACAGCTGACTGTGAGTACCCCACAAGCCTTGTTGTCTCGGAAATGCTCTGACCCAGTCGTCTGGCCATTACAATTTGGCCTTTTGTCTAACTCACTTAAATCTGCTGCCTTTCCTTTCTGAAGAAAAGAATAATACTGATTAACAGAGCTCACTATCAGGTGTTATTTATACCGTTTCGTGATCTTCACACGCACCGTCGTTTACCTGTAGTTGCTCCGATTTGCATAAAGACGCGGTAGTCATAACGTTTTGGCTCTTCGGTGTATATTGATATATTCAGGACTACAGCATACATATGGTTCGCAATTATCCACTTGCAAGTTACGTACTAACTCGTGTGAAAATTGACTATGTATTGTTTATTTATTTAAATATTGTATGTATAAATTGAATTGAATCTCAACAGATTTAAAGCACTTCAAACTGGTCTACATACCTATATTTAATAAATAGTATGTAGAAAATATATAGTAAGTATATATTTTCCATTAAATAATAAATATACAATTTGGAGATTTTACGCTGAATGTTAAAGTGGCACTCGGATGGCTTTTCTTTGCGGAGTCGGGCAACGGAAATCTTGCATTCCATGCTCACTGAAGCAGTTGTGTTGTAACCGTCAAAGAAAATATTTAGGGATCCAATGGGAGAGAATCCCGAACCAGGGAATCATCGATGTATAAGCGAAGGAAGTGATGCAAGTCCACGAGGTTCTTATGCTGTTAAGTTCACGTGGGAACGGAGAGAAATTCTTTTGCGTGAAGATACGGGATCGTTAGCTTCGCTTTTACTACACTGCAACGTTTGACAAAGTTGCTCTTGGGAAATCGCTCGAATGGAAATAACGATTGACCTTATGAGTTTTTGTGATATATATACAATGTGTACGAAAAAAACTTAAGTACATTAAAATGAAGGTTGAGTTCGCTGGAGTGATGGCTCATATCAACTGAGTGGTTTGGTTGACTGCCAGCAGTGTTGCGATGGAAGAATAAGGATTGATGTGCATGCAAGGACAAACGGGAAAAGCTTTTCAAGCTCAACATGTGCATCGTTACTCAGTGTTCGTGCGATCCTGTCGCAAGATCGATTAAAAATCATTCGCAGTTTTAACAACTGAAAAATAAGCATGTGAAGAAAGCAAATAAAAGAGCATAAATGATAAATATGTATATTAGTTGTTCCTGATGGCAATTAGGGAAGAAGGGGTGCTTTCTGTTTGTTCACAAGATCCTTTCCGTGAGAGGTGTGAACGCATATTGGTAGCATAGCAGTATCGTAACTTGAAGTTTTAGTTCTGATTCCCACTTTTCTGGTCATGGCCGAGTCTCACCTTAGTCAAACGATGAGCGTGTAAAGGCTGATGTCCATTAGATCTTGGCCAATCAGATATATATGAAAGTATAAGACATAATAATAGTGAGATAATACAGGGCCGTTACACTTTATGCACGTAAAGATGTATGTACGTATGTATATAAAGAACATGATGGTTGATTTTAACTGCAGCTTCTCACACCTGCTCCTCAGACTATCCAGCTGTCTCCTAGAGTCAGCACTCAAAGCATCGATGAGCCGACTCAAAGCATCGAAAGCTCAATGAAAAGACTACAAGAGCCTCGAGGCTCTTGTAGTCTTTTCATTGAGCTTAGTAAGTGTAGCTAAAAAGAGCTTCTAAGGGATGAAATATTCAACTTCTTTCAGAGAGTTTTTCAGAACACCATTACATCAATGACAAATTTGTGATACTGTGGCTAAACCAGCCAATTCAGGTGTTCGGAGAGGGAAAAAAAAAGTTTTGAAAAATCAGTATTTATCGCCAGTACTTAAAGGGTGATTCGAAAGACAACGGCAAAATAATCCATGATTTTACTGGGGTTCGAACATGTACCATATACGCTATAGCCTAAGAACGCTAACACTAATAGTAATAAAATCGAATTAATAAATAAAATCGAAACGCATTTGCTGAATGCTAAAATTAGGGCAAAATTTTCACGGATCGAAGCCAGTTTTGGCAATTTACTGTGAAAATATAGGTAGAGACGCAAAAATAGATGTCTTAAAAAAATGAATTGTTCTTTAAAATTTCAGTCAACTCTTCAAAGCACAGCTTTGCCACTCAAGTGGGGAAACTTGACTGCGTTGTGCACTGCTCAAATTAAACGACAGAAGTCAAAGCCACAAAGGTTGCCTGCATCTCAAAAAGTATCTTCAAAAATTTCTATCCAACAATACTTAGAGATTTACTACTTCCTTTGACGAACTCTGCTTCACTTTGACATTAGATTCGCTAGTCGACAGATTTTTTAAATACATGCTCATGAATACCCAAACAGAAAATTTCTGAATATTTTCAAGATGAGGGCAGATACTTCTACAGAAATTTAAATAGCACATAGTAGTTGTAGTCATCAACGGGGTGGTTGTTATATGACACTGCAGGGTGAGATTTCTAAAAGGGCGTTTACAAAGCGGTTGCAAAACATTCTTGGTAACGGCCAAAATCCTCCTGTCCTCAGAAAAGGTGAAAAGAGTGACCTTGCATGCAGACAGTTACAGCCTCTAACCATTACAAGAAAATGAAAAAAAAACTAGGCTGGGCAGTCTTCACAGGAAACAAACCACTACCTTCACAGCTGCTCAGTGGGGCTCTTCCCCCTTCGCCTCCTGATGACTCTAAGAGAAAAGCCTCAGGCAGATGATCAGCCAAGCAATTAAATAAAAACAAGAAATTTGCTTTGATAACTTCCATGGAATGCTTCGTGCAGAACATATACGTTAAAAAATTAAAATATAACAAGCCAGGTAAAAGGAGTTTTTTTTTTATGATAAACGATGTACATATTGTGATAACAAAGGCTTTCTTTTTTATATCTGTTGATCGTGTATCAATGGGATTTTTATAATTCCGCAGTTTTTCTTGATTACAGGACGCGTCTATGCGGGAGATTAAAGACTAGCAATAGGACCTCCACTCGAAAAGTCACGTTTTCTATTCATAATGCTGGAAAGTAATCCTCCGCACACAGGTAAGAAGAAGACTGCGCTTAAAGAAATAGTCAAATGCAGATAACACTTTAAGAGCAACTCGAACTGTACTCGTGTTAAAGGCACAAAAAAAGTATGCGATTCATATTCCCAATGAAACCAACTTTGATTATTTCAAATGATGCATAAATTTGTTTTCGGCGAGATTCATTTCTGTGAAAGTTGGGTTGTTTTACCTCTGAGCGGCACTTTTTTGCACACCATGGGCTAAATGGCCAGGTCACATGGACCCCGAAGGCTCAGAGAAGGTTGGGGGAGGGGACCCACTGGAACAGCTGTTGGGAGACAGATGGTAGCTTCCCGTCAAGGCCATCCAGCGTGTTCTTTAACGTGCACAGGGTATGGCTCTCCCACACACACGGGGCCACGGCTTAACGTCCCATCAGACGGACGGCGGCCTTTCCAAGCCCATCGGTGTCCCCTACTGACCGTGGGCAGGGCGGGGAATTTTGCGGAGATAAACCTCAACGCTGACCCAGCTTAGACTCGAACCTGGGAACTACAGATTACGAGCCTGGCGCGCTACCGACTGAGCCACCCCCCGCCCCATTCTGTGAAAGCAATAACAGAAAACATGAAAAAAAACTTTACATATTACGTTATGCGATTCATAAAAATATATGCTATGTGAGAATATTATTTGAATTTCTATAAATTATTTCCATTATCAGCTACGACAAGCTTCTTCCTACTTAAGTCAATTCGAGCATGAAGAAAACTTGATCTTCTTACCACTTTTCATTTCTTCTGCAATATTGATAGCTTTAATTAACGTCGTCGTCAAGATGGCTGTTCTTTATGAAAACATATCGTGCGAAAACTCCCTTAATTAACGCAATTCTTTGAGTGAAATAGAAAACTAAAAATAAGTTTTAAATCTAAAACAATTTATTTTTAAAAACATTTCATTATAGCCTTTTTCGAAATGATCAGACATTTATTTTCTTTTGTAAAAAAAAAACTATTTTGCACAATCTCGACCACTTTGGAAATACCGAAAAACTAAGCAAGTTTTAAAAAATTCCCTCTTATGAAAATGGCTAACAAGACCATTCCAAACAATTCAGAATCGTGCATCATTTTCTAAAAGCAAATCTGAAAACGCATTAACAGATTTACAAAAGAAGAAATATTTTAGAATTTTATTAGTATTTTAAAACTTTTAATTTTAAATCAATAGTGTTCATTAGAAAGTTTATACAATAAGGAAAGGAGTAATAATTATTTGTACATGTAAACGAACAGGTAACCAGTTGGAATGTACACCCTTCATTTACAAACCCTTGAGCAGCTGGCGAGGGTGGTTCAGTCGGTAGAGCTCCATATATGCTCATAATCTGATATTCTCAGATACGATTCCAACTGTGCCTACGTTTAGATTTTCCCCTGTAAACATCGACGAGAGAGCAGTTGGGTACCTCTGAGAGGAACTTTTTTGTACAGAATGAGCTAAATGGCCAGGTCACAAGAACTCCAAGAAGGTTGGGGAGAAGGGAACCACTGGACAGCTACTGGGAGACAGATAATGGGAGACAGATGTTCTGGAGACAGATCCCTGGGAGACAGATGTTCTCTCTTGCACACAGGATCACGGCCTACACACGGGCCCGAGGGGAGGGCGGAAATTTTGCGGAGATAAATCTGAACCCAGGCGGGACTCGAACTTGGGAACTATAGATTATGAGCCTGGTGCGCTACCGACAAAGCCACCCCGCCCCTATTATGATTGGAATTTTTCGAATATTTCAATAATTTAAATTACGACCGTCGGAGATCGATAAATTCGAAAATGTGAAATATATACGAATACTGAAAACAATAGTCATTTCTTGGGTATCGGAGAAAAGTATCTAAATATAGATAAATTTGTAATGGAACGTCTTTGGGGATCTTTTCAAACGAAGTCTATAATTTCTTCAGTGTTTTTCAGTCAAAAACTTTAGTATATTGATTTCAAAGTATTTGTTTGTAATAGCTTTATTACCTTCTCACCGAATTTATGCATTTTTATACAATATTAAACGCTCTTATTCCCTTAAAAATTGTTCTTTAAGGAAATCTGCGCTGTCTTTTTTCGAATCAAAAGTGTTAAAATTTGTAGATCAAATCAGCTTTCTTAAGTCTTGAGCAAATTACCCTTTTAGTTATCCGAACTAGAACCGATCTAACTATTCTAAGGATTCGATCATGAACGCAACCAGCAGGCAGGCGTAGATGAACTGCAACTCCTGATGACAATTGTTCCGATCTATGAACATGCTGAATTAGTTAAACAATTTAAATGGTGTTTACATTTCTTTAATTAATGGAGGATTTTTTTCCATTCTAATAGGGAGAGAGCGCTAGTGTTGTAAACGTGAAAGTTTTAGTTTTTTGTAATGTGCTAATGTTATGGAGATTAAAGTGACATTGATCATAAATAGTATATGAAGTCTGGAAGTTGATAGGGTAAGCTTATCAGCAGCGGATATAAGGAAAATGGGAATTAAGCCTGTTTTTTTCCCCCTTGTTTCAAAAATGCTAAATTATTTAATGAATTATATTCTGACACATTTAATCGAAATTTAATATTTTTAATAACTTTACAATGATTAATAGACCTTTCCGTAAAACGGTGTCTTCGACTCAAAACTAATAAAATGTACTCAAAGATGGTGCAATTTACCGAGGCAAAGGAAATTGTCTTTGTATAACTTCTCACGTGTCTAACAGCCTATCAAGTCTGAAATCTGCTGACATACCTAAACATAGAAGCTATCAATCATACCCTAGAAGTAATGTTTCATAACTTTTGGTTGAAGATAAATTGCACGCAAACTTCAAATTTATTTTAACTAATGAACAGGGCAAACACATTTCAAAGATTTACATAGGAGTAAATACAAAGATTTGTTTATGATTTCCTTTTATGAACTTCAGTGGATTTTTGGGTTATTTTACCTCTGAGCGGCACTTTTTTGTACACAATGGGCTAAATGACCAGGTCGGAAGGACCCCGAGTGCTCAGAGAAGGTTGGGGAAGTGGAACTACTAGATAGCTGTTGGCAGAGACAGATGATAGCTTCCTTTCAAGACCATCCAGCGTGTTCTTTAACGTGCCCAGGGTATGGCTTAACGTCACATCTGACAGACAGCGGTCTTTCCAAGCCCATCGGTCTTCCCTACTGACCGTGGGCAGGGCGGGTGTTTTGCGGAGATAAATCTCAACGCTAGGCCAGCTGGGACTCGAACCTGGGAACTGCAGATTACGAGTAACTTCAGTGGAATACATATAAATACGAAAGCATAATTCTTGGAACTTTATGTTGTTAATTACTTAGGCGGAATGTAGATGTCATAATTACTTAGGCGGAATGTAAATGTCATAATTACTTAGGTGGAATGTAGATTGACTTAAATTAATCGATTTAGTTAAAAAATCTGAAAAAAATTATCGCTGATGCGACAGGAATGAAACCCGCAACTCTCCAGATTCATGCTAGAGCGCACTGCACTTCAATCTGGAGAGCTGCGGGTTCGATTTCCGCCGCGTGAGCGATAATTTTTTTCAGATGTTTTAACTATTGTTGAAGTTTATTCCTAGAGGTAATCTGTGAATTTACTATGGATTTAGTTTCGATTTAGTTTCCATGCACTCAAGTGTCAAAATAACAATAATTTTACAGTCACATAACACAAAACATTACAAAGTTTTGTGAAATGAACTCTGCAAAAACTCTCTTAGAAAATAACTCGGTATGAATTTCTTCCATGTTTAGTTGTCAATATGCATAACAGTAAAATCTGAAAAATGCATTACAAGTCCACCCTAAACTGTCGAAAAATACATCTGCACTATGGGACCAAGTGCACGTGGCAAGGCATCCCTCATGACAGCTTCAGAAATTTCTACGCCGCTATGCTGTGACGTGTCGCTGAATGTATCAGAGGTTTCACTACATATAAAGGATGTACAATTTACCTATTCAATACGTTTAATTTTTTGTATTTAGCTGTAAACGAAATTTCGTCACATCCATCTGATCATCTGTGTCTGTCTGGAGTTTCAGAAAATTCTGCCCTCTTCTTTTGAGTGGGCAATTTTAATGTCGAACAATAAATTTAGTGACATAAATTAGGTATGACTGCATGTCTTTCATCCATAGGGAATATGTCACTGGTTAATAGTCTATCTACGCTAAAATTCTGATTTTAATTGGTAGTGTGGTTAAGGAGTTTGACGACAGCAACCCAGGGTGATGGGCAAAAAGAAATTTTTTAAAGAGATAAATTATATTTTTTTCTGGGAAGAATAGATACTAATAGAATATTACTACTTGCATTTTCCGAATCTTTCACTAGTTTAAATTTCCACCGTTAGAGGGCACTAAATCTGGAAAATGTTTCAAAAAATTTCCCTTTGAAAACAAGCTGTCAGTAGTCACCAAAGGTGACGGGACATTCTAACACTCATTGTGTTTTCTTTCTCTTGATCTGAAAGTATCTTATTCCTCTTTTTACCTATCTTCCCATTTTTTTCCGCTCGTCATTTGCCAGTTTGTGGATTTGTTCCACCATATAAGTTCGAACGCGGAGAAACTTAGATGATTTATATGTCGAATGAAAGTTTATGACGCTGGGAGTGTCATAGATTATAAAAAATTGACCCCTCATGCTATTTTCCCCCCTAAAAAAGGGAGAAATATGAAAACGATCATTCCCCTATTATCTCCAGAATGAGAGTATCGAAAGTAACAAGCTATGGATCAAATGAAAACTAGTGAAGCGGGGAGAATCATAGGCTATACAAAATCGACCCCCCCCCCATGCTTTCTTAACCCTAAATAACGGGAAATATGAAAACGATTGTTACGATATATCTTCCTAATGCAAGGGCCTATAATTACGAGTTTGGTTGTCGAATGAAAGGTCATATGAGGACCGTCGTAGGCTATTTCAAATTTTGCACCCCTTCTCCCCACCCCCTAAAAAGGGGGGGGGGATCTTAACGAGTTATATCCCAAATTAAAACATATTACGTTGTCAATCTCATGGGCTATTTTAAACACGACTCCAAAAGCAGTAGGAGGAAAAATGTGGTCTATGTTTATGAGTCATATATCAAATGAAAATTTCTAAAAGTCGGTTTTTTAGTGACAAAGAAAAAACATATAAATAAAAGAGAAATAAAAAAATTATATCTTTTTATATGCGGCTTAATAAAAAAGCAGAAAATAAAACCAAAACATATCAATGGTGCAATCATTCACTGAATTCACATTCACTTCAAAGGAAGATGGCGCTGGAAATCTTGTTTAGTAGGTAAATCGTCGCCCTATCTTCGTTTGAAATGAATACGAATTCAGTGACTGATTGCACCATCGATATGCTTTAGTTTCGTTTTCTACTTTTTAGGGCGCATATGAAAAAAAAAGGAAATTTTTTAATTTATTTTTAATTTCTATAGAAATTTCATTTTCTTGGTATGCAAATACAGAGGACGGAGAAACGCATAAACTACTCCTAGCTTCTACAGATGTTCTCACACAAAACGTTACCCACTGAGACAGGAAACAGCTTCTCTGCACAGTTCTTCAGAACAACATAAAGATATGCTCATTCGAATAACAACTAGTTCCCTAACCATTTATCCCGTTATATTATAAAACATACATGTACTAGCTAATTCATCCGGCGTTGCTCGTGTCTGAAACACTCTAAAGTCTATTGTAGATGGCGCTCCCTACGTGGCAAGCTTTCATTTCGCATAATCTCGTCTTTAGGTTTACCACCCCATCGTGGATGGTAAACCTAAAGGCGACGAGATCTAAAACTCTCTAAAGTTGTAGTAATTGGTACTCCACACGTGATTTTAAATAACTGCTAATGCCAAGTCTATGAGAGACACTGCTTTTTAACTATTAATGTCAAGTCTAGATAGACAGATAGATAACTATTTCAAACTGTACTGTAGCGTCACCTAACGTAAGGTCCGAATTACTCATTTTCTTCCAATTCTCTTTTAGTTAAGACCGTCATTAATCTGTCTGGTTTTGTAGCTTTCAACAGAAGATGGAAAAGGTGTTGATATAGCGTAATATATCAGGAAAGGGAAAAAAATATTCTAGCTACTTGACGAATGTGTACAAATTAATATGCTAATCACAGTCTTAATAAACTAGGAAAAAGACGGAAAACGTACTCAGTGTTGAGTACCGTTAAGTGCTGAAATAGTAGCAAAAACGTCTTGCCAAATAGTTTGTCTATTTTCTACATTTGCTCGTACAACATGAGTCTTACAACAATACGGAAACAAACTGAATTATGAAAATATAACAATGTATTCGACAGCTAATTTACAATCAAGTACTAATACCATACTTTGAAAAAAAATTCGCAGGCAAACCGCGGCGGCATGCAATGTCACTTGACTCGTGACGCAAAAAGTCTCGGTTTGAAATTAGCCGTGGCTGCCAGTTGTTTTTTTTTTTTTTCATAATAGGCCCATACCTCTTATAACAGAAGGCTAGTGGGCCAAATTTATGATGTCAACCTAAGTAGTCTTATTATTATATAGACAATTCTTATATTTTTTTTATTCTAATATTATTATTGGTGGACGCTTGTGATAATCTTTATACTAATGTTTATCTTTAAATATATTTTATTTAGGAGAAAAATTATTCGTATTAATTAGCATTATAGCATTTGATATTAAATACGAATTATTTTTTTTTCTAAATACATTTATAGATAAACATTAGTAAGAAGTTTAACACAAGAGTCTACCAAAAATAACATAAATGGAAGTATAAGAAGTACCTAGATATCAGGACTACTTATGCTGACGTCATAACTTCCTTTGTAACTATCCACTGTGCCTCTAGTTTGGTGTCTCTAATTGTTCTGAAGGCCCTAATGCATAAGCTAACAGACACGCAAATCTTCTTCTCTATATATTAGATTAAACATATCTCATGTTAACTCGGATAATTACTACTGGAAAAATCTTTAGCAGAATTAAACTCTGGAGAATCAGAGAAGTGATTAAAATAAACTATTACAATTTTTTTTTATTGAGGTTTCCCTTTTCTTAGAGTTCTTTATGCGAATTGCAACGACTAGTTTTGGAGAAAAGATATATTAGCTCTTTTATATAGATTTCACTGCAGCCACACAGTTGATATCTTGCCTCATAACAACGTACCGACTTCGCATCTACCAATCAAACTCCAGCACGTGTACATCAGGCACAAAAAATAGCAACAATAATAACGCAGTTAAGCAACTTCAAATGCAATGGACTTCGACGACGGCGATGGCAACTCCAGATAATCACTGCTCGAAGATGCCTAAAGCAATATTGAGCAAATGGAAGGTAAGGCAGGTCGTGGTGAAAAAAAAAGCCATTGCCCGATGGAGGACGTCCCCCAGACGTGGAGGCCAGTCAAGCGAAGCGTGCGTTGAATCTACCCTCCTGTGTCGTGTAAGTCAACGGAGGACAAGCAGACAGCATCAAGAGTCGCCAGGACGGCTGATAAGGGTTTCACCAAGTAGACTGAGGCAGATGGGATGGTCTCGCACGTGTGCTGTCTCCACCCTTGATGTGCTCGGATCTTTTCTCGCTGCATCTACGAGCCAATGTTTGAACGATGAGGAAGAAGAACGGATGGCCTGTTAGTGGCCAGTGCTTCGAAGATCAAGATGGGGGTGAGGAAGGCGACAAAGAAAGACGTTCTTCAGATGTGACAGTACACAGCCAACTGGCAATAAATGTAGAGCATACGAAAATTACTTTTTTTTACTCTTCAAAAATATAGTTCGTAAATTAGCCCACTAAAAGTGTTAACTGTAACTAGAGAAGGTAAGGAGTCTTTTTTTTATCACATAATTTAAATGCAAGAACCGTCATCTTTAAATTCAAAGAGGAACTTTGTTCCTATAGAAATGTACATTATTTTCTTTGTTTCTCAGTCGGTAATTAAATGGTAACTTAAACTGTATTAAAATTTTATTTTAGCTTTTAGGTTAACATGGGGAGAAGGAGTGAAAGAAAGATATTGTTTAGATGTTGATGGACATGGGCCAACTCGCGACAAATGCACATGCAGTATTCTACGAGAGGCATTCAAAAAGTTCTTCACGTGCATCAGCAGAACCAAAAACCATCGCACTTACCTTAATAAACTTTTACTTTCTTTCAAAGTACTCCCCTCTAGCATCTTGCAAAGTTGAAGACGTCTACGCCAATCCTGGAACGCTTGGTGGTACTCCTGTTGGGGAACACTCCACAACTCTGAATGAATGCCTTTTGCAAGGTATTATACTTTGAAAAAGCCTTCCGAATAAGTTCCTTTTTAATTTTTGGAAACAACCAAAAAACGCATGGTGCAAGTTCCAGTGAATATACAGGATGGAACAGCTGTTTGATTTTTTTCTCTGCTCCAGATAGGTCGTACTTGGCGGTTTTGTGAGCACTGACATTGTCATGAAGAAGGAGAACTCTTGACATGCCTGTTGTTGGACGTTGCTCCTCATCTCCTTAACCATTTTGGGCAAAACAATGTTGGTGTAGTATTGGTCATTTATTGCAATTTTTATTATATTATAAAATATATTTATAATTATTTAATATATATTATTAAAAATATATATTAATATAAATATATATTTTTAATATATTTATAATATAAAATTTTTCACGGCTACCACTCCTTGGGAATTGAAAAAAAAAAAAAAATTGTCAACATCCTCTTCTTTGAGTGAAAGTTCTGTCGGAGAATTTGGGGGCGCGGTTCATCTTCGGCAACCCAAACATCATTGTTAATCTTTCTGGTAGTTGTATAGTAATAAAACCACGTCTCATCTGTGACAATGTTATCGTTTAAGGGCATAGGTTCAAACATTGCCAGCATCTCCTTGAACGAGTCGACTCTAGCCCTTTTTGTTCTGTCAGTTTGTGGGATACCCATTTGCCACAGATCTTTCGGAACTTTAAAGGTTGATGAATAATTGTTTCCACACAACCAATCAATACACTGACATCTAAACTTATTACCTGAACGATGATGTGTAGGTTTCATTTAATGAGTTCACGAACTGTAGCGATGGTTCTCTCGTTCACGGACTTCTTCGGTCTTCCTGCACGAGGACGTCTTCCAAGCTCTGGCGAACTTCTTTGAATTTGTACATCCATCCCGTAACACTGCCATACGAACAGGCATCGCCATATACTTGTGATTAATCGGCATTAATTTATTTCGCGTCGTCCTCAAGCTGCATCCTTGTGAAAATGTAAAATCTTTCCCCGTATTTAATAGAGTCCATAGCAACAAAGCACAGATTTCGCAGACCCGAAGTTTACCCGCCACCAGCGAAGACAAATGATGATACGGCCTTTGTTTTTAATACGTAATGAAAAGTTTATAAAAGCTTTCAAACAAGCCGTAGCCCGTTAATTTCGGAGCAACGAATGCATATCTACAGACATGTGTCAAGAAAGTTTTGAACGACTCTGTAATAACACGAATATACCACGTGCAGTTCTTTTTTGTGCAAACGACACCAACAATTTCAATTCCGTACAAAAAAAAGTGTTTTGCACCAGTACACCAGAGAAACAATATACATTGCATTGATGATTCTTTAATGACTGAACGTAATGAGCAGTCCACCTAAGTTTACAAAGAAGGCGCATTTTAAGTAGAAGTATGTAGGCAGTAATGCTTGTAGCTGTACTACTAAATTTGATGAAAATCATAAGCCATTTTTGCAAAAACTGATATTTTATAAAAATCGCTCTGTGGCAAGTACGCTCACAGGGTCTGTATTGGTTGGGACACTAGTCTGGATAAAAACTAGATGGCACCTCTTTGCCCACAGTAGAGTTATATCGCCAGATCACAAGGACCCCTAAGGACTCAGAAGTAGGTTGGGGAAGAGGATTGACAGGAGAAAAACTATTTCAAGTGGCACTTGAAATGCACTGATAACCGCTGACCTCCAAGCCAACTGTATTCATATGAGAAAACAAAAAGGGAATCGTAACGTCATATAACAATTTTATGTAATGTATAATTCACTTATAAAATTGGTTTCAACTATTAGAATTAGCTTTTCAAACTATCAGAATAGTTTTCGATCTTTAGCGAAATCGTACTATTATTAAAAATTCTGCAGAGCTTCAACCCTTAAAAACTGACATACCTATAACTACAACAGTATATTGCTAAATATCACATTGACTGTATATATATATATCCTCATTATTTTGATTTTTTGCGCAAGGAAAAATTCATTTCTATTTGGTACACTTTTCCAATCACCAGAAAATTGAACTGAACCCTTATAAAACATTGACCTCACAGTTCGAAAAAAGAAGTGGGATGTTGCCGATTTTAGTACATGTGAGTGACAGATTTCTCTCTCGACAACGAACAGTGATGGGTTTGAAAGAGTCACCGACTGAAGAATAGAGCGTTAAAGCCATGTGCAGGAGAGCCACACCATGTCAATGTTAAAAAATTGTCTTGATGGGAGCTCCCATCTGCTCTTCACAGCTGCTCGGTGCGTTTCTTCACCCAACTCTGCCCCTGAGCGTTAAGGAATGGGTATTTAGCCCAATTGTTTCAGAAGAAGAAAAAAAGAAGGGCAGTTAAAAAAAAACTTAATACAACAGTTTCATACCAGTATACTATTTTATATAGGTCAGATCGTATATAGGCCAATTACATTATTTCATAGCCAACACATAATTCTATCTCCTCCAGATCTGGAATAATTCCGTATTTATAAAAGATGAAACTGGTCACGAGAAAGCAAATTTAATATTACATTTAGCTTAAGATAATTATGGGTTGGGTTGTTTTACCTCTGAGCGGCACTTTTTTGCACACCATGGGCTAAATGGCCAGGTCACAAGGACCCCGAAGGCTCAGAGAAGGTTGGGGGAGGGGACCACTGGAACAGCTGTTGGGAGACAGATGGTAGCCTCCCGTCAAGGCCATCCAGCGTGTTCTTTAACGTGCACAGGGTATGGCTCTCCCGCACACGGGGCCACGGCTTAACGTCCCATCCGACGGACGGCGGCCTTTCCAAGCCCATCGGTGTCCCCTACTGACCATGGGCAGGGTGGGGAATTTTGCGGAGATAAATCTCAACGCTGACCCAGCTGGGACTCGAACCTGGAAACTACAGATTACGAACCTGGCGCGCTACCGACTGAGCCACCCCCGCCCCCTTAAGATAATTATGAAAATCACACTAAAATTCATTAAATGAAGAAAAATATATCAGCAGAAAAATCGAAAATTTTGAAGTTCAACGTGTAGAACTCTTCTTTATATTCTAGTTAAGTTATTATATTTAGTTATATACATAAGCACCAAGATTTTCATATAATTAAAGCCAGACTACTAAAACAGATACATTTAAACCCCTGATGTTATCAGCACTTGCTCATAACACCGAATTCTAGATGCAAGATTTCACCATCAGAAAATAAACGAGAAATATCTGCGATATTGAAAGGCACAAAGAAGCGTTTTCGAGTAATCGTTCTTCAGAAAATCCATCAGTGACAGATATTTCGAAGGATATTACTTTCACTCAGATCCAGTACAATCTGTATGCCTAGAAAAGACACGAATGGCTTTTATCCGCAACAATAAGGAACATACATTCCTTCCACCCGTATTTTACTCGCTATAGAGAACAACTGAATTTTCCTTCCCATATATATAAGTACATATGGAAAAAATTGCGATAGGTTCCCTATACATTTCAAGCACACGAGGTTCTCTATCATCCACGGGGTATTTTCTATTCTTCCCTAGAGAATAGGTCGTTGCCCGGTACAGCTACCACTGCAAAGCTAACACGCGCAATTCCTCCTTCCGATGCTTACAAAAAGGAATCCAACCATCTGTATGAGAGTTTGTCTCTGGCGTAGGTTCGGAAGAAGCAGTGGGTTCTCTTTCTCGCTTAGTAAAGGGAGAGAGGATGCAGCTGAACAGTGGTCGAGATTCTTCTTTTTGCGATGAAAAGAGAGCATTTTCTGAGGCCAGGTGTGGATGTGAAAGGTGTTTAGGAAAGAAAATAGAGAAATTATATATAGAAATATTGGTATGATAAAAATGGTTACAAATAGGTCTAAAAGATATTACACGAGAAACCGCTCAGTAAATTAAGGGGAATAAAGAATATTAAGAGATATAATAGCTAACAAGTCTTATACTGTTCTAATGCAATTGAATGATAAGTTTGACTGCTGTGTCCAGATTAATGAAGGCACCAGTGGCTATGAAATTAACTATAAAGAGTAACGTTTCTCAAGTACTCACAACTCTTACTTTTCCTCCTTGATCTTTTCACAACAATCAAAATCTTGACTAAATGTATAAACATTGACCAATAAAAAATCTACTATGCAGATCTGACAACAGCCTGCCAGTATTGTCAGAAAACCCCATAGAAATAGATCTGTAACGGAAAAGAGACATAAGCAGAATGGCAACACAATAACATTGTCTTCTCCTGAATTTCAACTAATGCCTCCAAACAATGTTGAAATGTTTCTAGTTGTTAATGCAAACATCGGTACTGCAACTACTTATGGTAAACACTCTATATATTAGAATAATAAAACAGAATATTCGCTGTCATGTAATCAACAAGTGAACATATATCAGGGACTAAAACCTTAAATTTTGATCAGGTTAACTCATCAATTGCCGTTTTTAATTGTATAATGAATTAAATGACCAGGTCACATGACTTAAGCTGGTGGAGATCCACTGAAACAGCGTGAAAGGGTATCACATAAGAGCTTCCATCCAAGCTATCCAATCTTTTTACCGTTAACAGAGTATGACTTTATTACACAGAGATCACAGCCTTTAACATCACATTTCACAGTTGATGTCATGTAATATTACATCTCGCAATCTATTTTTCAGGCGAATTTTTATGTCCTATCTATATGAGCGAAACCACGAACGACAGGAGAAAATCTCACTACTAACACTGTTGAGCTAGAGCCTAAGAGTTTTGGCTGTGAGTAGCATTGCATGCATTACGTTGGGTCAAGAGAGGTCGATGACAGAGAATTAAAAATCCGTCTACTGAAAAGGAAAACATCCAGTAAGTCAATTTTGTATTCAAAACATGGCACATAATTCAACTTGCTAAAACCTGTTCTGATTTCTATGGTAATGTAAACAAGGTAATGAATCTTTTATCTGAGTAGTGTGTAAATTTTAAAACTCGTAAGAGTCGGAAAGTTACACGAAAACTTTCATTTATAAAGCAAACCTTTGCTTTCGAAAAAACTTGCATTCTCTCCTCTTATCAAATGTTCAGAATATAAAACTTGCATACATCTTATGGGAGATTTATAGTGTATTCCATGTTTATATCCAGAAAAGATGAGATAGTTTTGCAGTAACTGCAATATTTCGGTCAGCACAGTTACGAAAGTACGCTGTTAACGGTTCAGATGCTGCTAAAAATAAACACCAAGGGAAATATAAAGCGAACTCCTATAACACGCTGCAGTGACGAGCCTCAGTCATCGAGGAATCACTAACGCCGAGATCATCCTATTCTTGGAGAAATGGTACGAGTTTTTACCGTCACCAACAGGTGTCAAGTGCAACAGACCGTTCACAAACTTTGTACAAGAGTTTTACTACTGTGATGAGGTCACACACGGGATCTGTAATTTGCAACACAAAAAACAATTTTTTCCAGTATTTCCAAACTAAATATATATTACAGTAAGTCAGATTCTTACGAATGATCAAATATGCTAAAATTAATCAAATGTACGACATGGTATATGGCATTTTGACAACCAGTGGCGGGTTACGGCACAGGAGAATGAGATGTTCGTTGGGGGCCTCAAAAAAAAAACCTCTTCAAAAATCGAATCCCCCCTTGACAATATCATTACATGAACTCTGGTATTTACTTAGGTTAATGTCAAATATAAAGTGAATTTTGATAAATACATTATAAATAACAGATATTTTGTTTAGATTTAGTTTTCTTTTGTTTTCCAGTATGTGCAAGTTTATATAAAACATATTAATTTTCTACTTATGCATTCTCTAATTCAATTTATTTTACCTCCTGCATACTTGTTTTTTTTGATTCGCAAGTTTTAAAAGTTTATGTAGATTGAGCACCACCCCCCTCCCTGACAATTGGGGCCCCCCGAACCTTTGGTGCCTGTGATCTTCAGATACCTTAATCTGCCACTGTTGGCAGCGAATGATTTATCACAGCATTGATAATGATAACCCTCAAAAAGAAAGCTCTTCAGTTACTTGAAAGCAATAACACTGTGCAAGTGATTTGAATGAGACATATTTGAGCTCTATACTTTCAGGGGAGAATGCATTCTTTTATTATTGACAATAAGTTATTCGTAAAACTACAGTAGTTTTGACTTCATGTATAACATTTTCAACGACCCTTTAAAGATTAATGTCAAAGCATATATATTCCCCCAATATTTTTGTCAAATATTCTCCAATTATGTTATTTTTGAGGAAGAATGAAATTATTCTAAACTACCACAAACAGTTATTAGAATCGTAATTTGTAAGTGCCATTCACTTGACAATATGAATTACATGAACTCTGTTAAATGCGTTTTCAACAACGATTTCTACAACTCATCATATCAATAGGAAAAGTGTATTGCATTTCTGGATATGAATCATAACGATTAACCTAGTCCGATATATATATATATAGTATGATTTGTGTCTTGTATATTTATAGCATTTGGCCTGAAGAGT
The DNA here is from genome assembly GCA_038380435.1 of Ryuthela nishihirai. NCBI lineage: Eukaryota > Metazoa > Arthropoda > Arachnida > Araneae > Heptathelidae > Ryuthela > Ryuthela nishihirai. The sequence goes on along the minus strand of JAWZYU010000009.1, from coordinate 26,925,021 downwards.
TATATGACTTAAACAAGAATTCCAAATAAGGAGTTAGCAATTTTTCCTGGTTATTGTTTATAATTACACCCTCTTCGACAAGAGTTCGACATTTAACTCTCCCTCTCGGTTGACCGATAACTACTTGGATCCGTTTCTTCCGTGTATGAACTAGGTTATTCTGCTGGATTCTCTGATGTCAGGCAAGATTCCTTAATAGGGCCAAAACATTAATATTCTTTAAATAAAGCCACTTATTTACATTTTAAACGACAAATAAACACTAATTAAAAAGTGTAGATCTCGTTACTTTTTCATAGACACTGTGATTTATGTCTTGAACTAGCAGAACCGTTAACGTACTTCGAATCAAGGAGAATCGTGCTTAGAGAAATAGGACATGGATTCGAATCAAATATACAAGGCAATGGCTGTTGTTGTTTACTCACTTCCATACATCACTCGCGGATCTTTTCTATGAATATTTACACTGACAGTTTTCTGTCAAACCTCCGTGGCAAGTGGTTGTTAAATTACAAAGTTATTTTCTTTTGGCAGAGAATTACAAATTCAACTGATATTCTCTTTTGTGAGTTCACATCCCTGAATTCTCTGGTTGGGTTGTTTTATCTCTGGGCGGCACTTTTTTTGCATACAATGGGCTAAATGGCCAGATCACAAGGATCCAGAGGGTTCAGAGAAAGAGGAAGGGGACCCACTGGACAGCTGTTAGGAGACAGATGGTAACATCCCGTCAAGGCCATCTAGTATGTTCTTTAACGTGCAAAGGATACGGTTCTCCCGCACACGGAGCAATGGCTTTATGTCCCATCCGACGGACGGCAATCTTTCCAAACACATCGGTGTTCCCTACTGACTGAGAGCAGGGTAAGGGTTTTGCGGAGATAAATCTTAACGCTGGCCCAGGTAGGACTCGAACCTGGGAACTGGCAAACATATTGATACTATAAATGTCTTTTCACTTTGGTATCGAATGACTAGAATGCTTAAAGGCACATCTGGCCTTTCTGCGTTGCACGAAAAGTACGGAATGAAGGCAAAGCTGGTTTCCTCCCTAATGAAGATTTCAGTCAGCAGTTAGAGTTAAAAATAATATAGAATGCAGAATGTGTTGTCTCGAATACGAATAAAGGTAATAAATAACAGTACTGGGCATAAAAATGGAAACATCTGAATGTTTTGTCAATAAAGAATCAAATTCGAAGCTCAATAACATTTTAAACAAGCTTTTTACGGAGAAAAACCCTCAGAAATAAAGATCTCATTCATATCTAAAACTCGATTTTCGACAATATTCGTTCGTATTTAAAGAGTTATGGGAACAGGATTAAGAGCAGTAAAGCAGTCACCATACGCAAAACTAACATATATTGTAAAAACTTTCACATGCACATCTATAATCTATACTCATTAAATGGTTTGAAATAATAATTTTACTTTAGTTTTAACTTCTGAGGCACATTCTAAGACTGGCACTACTATTGTTAAATATTATTTAAATTCCATAACTACTGAACGAAAATCAAAATTTAAACGCACTGAATAAATTTTTTATCTTCTGTCACATATTTCTAAAAAAAAGCTTAGTTTGGTTGTTCCCCTTCTGAGCTTCACTTTATTGCACACAATGGGCTAAATGGACAGGTCTCAAGGGCTCAGAGAAGGTTGAAGAAGAGGATCCAATGAACAGCTGTTGCAAGAGAAATGGAGACTACCTTTTCAAGGTCATACAGCTTGTTCTCTAACGTGCGAAGGTTATGGATCTCCTGAACATGGAGCCGCGACTTAAAGGCTCGTTCGACGGTTCATCGATGTCTTATTTCTCACTGAGAGCAGGGTGGAGATAGCATAAAAAGTTTAATTAAGAGTTACAGAGATTAGCATTTGAACCTCCATTGACATAATATATTCCAATTTTTTCTCTATATATCCTGTGCACATTAAATGACACGATGATGGGCTGAGGGACACTGGGACGGGAGACTACCACCAGTCTCCTAACAATTGTCCAGTGCATTCCCTCCTCCAACTTTCTGTAAAGTCCTTGTGACCTGGCCATTTAGCCCATTATGTGCAAAAAAGTGCCGCTTAGAGGTAACAACACAATGGTTTATTGACCATAAAATTTAGGTTCTAACTGATGCAGTGGCTAAAGCTAATTCACTATTATGTAATAAGCAGATCCTTGGGCATATATTCGAATGAGTAAGCTGTACAATGAACAGAGAGATTATAAGTTTGTTTCGCCTTTGCTAAGTTGCCAAAAAAAAAACTGTCATTTAAAGTGAATCACTGTTGAGTGAGTGAAATAATTTGCTCCTCCCAGGAAGTGAGTATATTCTTGCTGCTGAGTGCTTTATTATTGGCCGCATTTATTACGACATGGGTTTTCTAAAGTCTGCTAACTGTAAACTTCTTATATTGCTAAAAATAGCACCGACAGAAGAGACCTAAAGAAGCTGCTACGCCGCTGCCCCATCACTCACGGAGATAGAGAGCAATGACAAACCTACGACACATGGTTGTCCTCTTATTCCCTTTTGCCCGCCTGGTCAAATGATAGTGGTGATGAAGATGTCTCCACAAACAAGCTTCTGAGCTCAAACCAAAATGTGGAAGAAATCGTGCCTGAGGAGTTACGAGTCTGAGATGTAGAGGAAGGTGAGCAGACGGATAAGGGAAAGGGATTAAGGGACTGTAAGCAGCGTAAAGGTAAGATTGCAAGCGCAACAGTCAGGGGGAGTGACTCAGCGCCAATTCCCACGTTTGACAACGACAGAGGCAAATATTGCTGCTGTCAATGGCACAGTAGAAGGAAGTAGCCTCCGGTAACGCCAACTGAGGAAGTTGTGGGGATGATGGCGTGGGCGTGTCGACCTATGCGGATCGATATCACCTTCTCCTCCTCTTGTTCTTCGTCCTGCTCTTCGACCACCACTACTAAGGATGGACGGATGGGTTTCTCGCATGGCTCTTCTGCTTCAAACGACTAATGGACTGTGTGATCCTACATCTAGCTTCTACTTTTACTTTTTCCACTTTTTTCTTTCAAACCTCTTTCACTCTTGTGTTTGCAAACACACGTTCCCATTCGTCTTTTGTTGCCTTTGATTTCACTTTATCTCCCCAATTAAAGAACGAGAGTTGACTCACTTTCATTTTTTCTCTCGTAGGGATTTTATTTTTTATCATCTATTGAGAAAAATACTGGGGCAGCTTTGAGAATTAATGATCTGAACTCAAATGTAAAAGAGCATCAGAAAGAGAGCAAAATGGAAAGAATTAGCATGTTACAATTAATTACAGTTCTCTTTCCTTCTCTCAAAACCTTCACATGAGAGATCTCAATTTTGCGATTCATCACTAAAAATTTATTTATGACGTTCACTTGATTTGGGCTTATTTTAAGAATAGTAATATAAACGGTAGTAACACCTCATGTTTAATGAACGAATTGGAAAACAGATTTATCATTCCAATCTAACAGCTTAAATAATCTACAAAAGTATAACGTTTGGCGTACTGTAATTGAATTTTTTCTTATATCGTATTAAACACGATATAAATTCTTGAAGCTTTCGGGTTAAGGCTAAACTGCATAGAAAAAATGAAAAGAATCATAAATTTATTTATGCCTTTGAACTGGAATTTTTCTTATTTCTTTCTCGCAATAATTGAGTCACGAAAGATATTCTGCTAAAGAGGAAAGGGAAGTGCTTTTGACGATAATTTATTCCTGAACCAAATACATAGATAACGAATAAATATTGTTAATCAATGCATAAGTTATATCAAACATGCGTTAAATTTCATAATGACAAGATATACATATTATACCACAAAATGAGTTTCGAGTTCATCAGATTCCAAAGAAGTTATATGAACGACTGGCAGAGGAGAAAGGAAGGATTCAGAAAAAAAAAAAATTTGGGGATGTGGGAACAAGTGGCGAAAGAAGACTATACTGCTTCCCAAAAGTTATTCTCGCCAAGCTGTAAAATATAGGCATACTCCAATATCGTCGCTAATTCGCTTCTGATAATGGCGGTAGTATAGGAAACGATAGTATTCGTGGAGGAATTATATAGGAAACAAGGCAATAAATAACTTTCAATTGTTTTGTTGTTTAAAGACCCAAAACATTCATGTTTTGCAGAGCAAATAAAGAAATACATAAACATCATGTAGGTTGAAACTTCATTACAGATAAGAAATAAACCTCATTCAGGACATTAGTTTTTCTAGGAAAAAAAAATACATAAAAAGTACTTTCTGGAATCACCTCCCCCCCCCCCTATTTTGTCTGAAATACTGAATTTTTCTTTTTCACTCTTATCGAACAAGACAAAATAAAATTTATTAAAAATATATGTACAGCAAACACAATCAGCAGCACAATGGCAAATCGAAATTTTGTAGTTCATTGTTTCGGATTTCGGTTGATTATCTCTGAGCAGAACTTTTTTGGCACACATTGTGCTAAATGGCAAGGTCATAAGGACCTCAAGGGCTTAAAGAAGGTTGCGGGAATAAGACCCACTGGACAACTTTCAGGAGACAGATGATATCCTCCCGTTAAAGCCATCCAGTTGGTTGGTTGGGGCTTTATGGTTGGGTTGTTTTATCTCTGAGCGGCACTGTTTTGCACACAATGGGCTAAATGGTCAGGTCACAAGGACCCCCGAAGGCTCAGAGAAGGCTGGGGGAGGGAACCCACTGGAACAGCTATTGGGAGACAGTTGGTCGACTCCCGCCAAGGTCGTCCAGCGTGTTCTTTAGTGTGTGCAGGGTATGGCTTTCTCCCTCACACGGGCCAGGGCTTAACGTCCCATCCGATGGACGGCGGCCTTTTCAAGCCCATCGGTGTCCCCTATTGACCGAAGGCAGGGCGAGGGGGGTTTTATGATGCAAGGACAACAGAGGCCATGTTGTGCCAAACATGATTTCAAAACTAAAGCGACAAGTACCCCTCAACCAAAGTTAAAAATAAAACAGAAATTGGACAAGACACGAAGACACAGACAATAAAACTGTAAAGGAAAACCAATATAGGAAAAAGACATGGACAAAAAGATCAACAGATTATATAAAACAATTATCTATTGATTATACCACAAAACCTGTTGTTGATTATCATCAACAGTATAGGACCCATAGGATAAATATAACAGGTCAAAAGATAAAAACATGAAATATGTGTAAATAAGTCTAGGGTGTTCAGCACGATGCTGGCAAAGAGTTGCTGGTACATGCAGTCAGGTGTAAAGGGCTTCCCCGTCCTGCACAAAGTCTCAGGAAGGGGAAACAACAAGCCATCATGGAAGTGTCTTGGCTGTCGACTGGGCAACGCTATTGAGACTGATGTCTCTGAGGTAGCCTCGGACACGCAAACCAAATGGAAGCCAGGCGATTTTGGTATAACATTTCCCACTGAGGATTGAAAACGCAGTCCCAAGTGGGATGGCCTGGCAAGGATCGCAATTTGGATGCGTATTGCAGGGACAACTACTGATGGCGAATAGATAAGTATAGTCGTCAGTCTCAATGTAAAGACTCTGGAGTGGTGAGGTGAGGAAGGCTCCCGTGAAAACATGGACGGTGTGATGATGGAGGGGGTCGAGCATCTTCACCACAGAATTGCATACCTGGGATCTGTAGTTCAGTTTCAACCGGACAAGTGCACGGGACAGGCAGAGCAAAAAACAACAGTCCGCTCCCCACGAGAGGGAGGAGAAGACCTTCAGGATGTTCAATGTCCACGTGTACCTGAGATGACAGAGGTGTGGTAAAAGGTCAATTTCAGGTCGAAGATGAGACCCAGACTTTGGTCTCCGCCACAATTGGAACAGTAGTACCCTCAAGCCACAGCTCGGGGTCCAGATGAAGATTACGCTTGCGGTCTTATGTGGGGGGAAATGAAACCCATTGGCTGTCGCCCAAACCGAGAGACTGTTCAGGGCTGTTTGCAGTTGCCGTTCAATGACCCTCATGCTGGATGACGAGCAAAAGATGCTAAAATCGTCAACATAGAGGGTATTGCCCACAGTTGTGAGGAAGTTGGTGTAATGGAATTTATCTTGACAGCAAAAAGCGTAACACTTAATACACATCTTGTGGCACCCACTGTTCTTGGGGGAAAGGCAGCGGCAGAGTGTTGCCGACACGGACACAAAAAATACGTGAAGATAAAAAAAAATTGGAGATGAAGTTCGGCATGTGACCTCTCAAGCTGATGGCATGGAGGTCACGAAGAATGCCGAATCTTCAAGATAAAGGCCTCCAGAGTGTTCTTTAACGTGCATATAGTATGGCTCTCCTGCACAGGGAGCCATGCCTTAAAGTTCCACCCGACAGACGGCGGCTTTTCAAGAGCATCGGTGCCCCTTTCTGACGGGGCTTAGGGTGCGAGTTTTGGGAGATAAATCTCAACTCTGGCCTGGGAACTACAGATTAGGATCATGGCATGCTACCGGCTGAGCAACCTCCGCTTCGGCAATTTCGAATGCTGTTGTGTTCGATTATGTGCAGGAACTGCAGCTTAAAATATATCCATGGAAACAGTTCAAGTGTAAAAATGCTTTGACGATAAGGGTGAAAGAATTATCACTGGAAACGAGATTGTGCGAAATGCCATTATTCGAAGTGACGATATGAAAGGTTTTCTTTCATTCTAACAGTCTTTCAAAAAAAATCTTGTAGAATATGCGTAATATATACGCTATGCATACTTTTTTTTTGTCCCCTCAGTTCTGGTTATTAAAATTCTCCTGTACGTCTTGACTCATGATTAATAAAAATAACCGACCGTTGAAAATCTGCCGAATATTTAAAATTTTGCAATTTTTTTTCTAAATATCATCTTTTTTTTCACATGAATTACAGTCAATACAAAATATAAAGATTTACTGATAAGGCTTGAAAACAAATCTTAATTTTTGAGCCTAAATGCAATAAACTATATATTTCATCAGGTTTAAATATTGTGCGGGGCGATCAACTTAATTAATTTTGCTACTGCGTTTTACATATTTAAATCTGGGGATTCCTGTTTATAACTTTGGGGTGTTGTGGTGTCTGGACACTCTTAGGTGTCAACTCAAATAACGAACTACTGTTTTCTGAACTTTTCTTCAGATTTTACCTTTTTTAAATTGTCCTAAGTTATATATGATAAAATTTATAAGTAAGGTCTCTCTCAAAAAAATATAGCATATTGGGTTTCCTTCTGTGGACTTAAAAAGTAATGGCGGAAGCATTCTTGAAGAGATGAGAAATGCCAACAGATAAGTATTTGATGTTAACCCAGTTAGTTAAAATATAAACACTTTCGGTGGAAGAATGCAACAAGTTGCATTCTTCCACCGAAAGTTGCATTCACCTAGTGAAATTGACGCTGAGAAGCAAATTATGCAATCTTGTTAAACCGAAATATCCAACTTTGATTGTTTAAAGATTGTGGAAACATATATCTTCAAAAAAAAGAGGCTGAAAATGCTTTCATTTTCAGTTCCAAAATGAGAAGTTTCTAGGCAGGAAAATAAATTGCAATCTAATAATTTAGATTTACAATGAACATTTATCAAATACAGAAGTGTCTTGATTCTGTGGAATATACCGCTATTCAAAGTGCTAAACGGCGCTAATCTGCCTTCGTAAAGTTGATCCAAAGTAGACAAAGGCGAGCTTGTTTCTCAGAAACAGCGACTAACAGCGAAACAGGAGATAGGAAACATTAACTACCACTCGAGATGATGGAGTATGAAAATACCATCGGAGCAGTAATTAGTTTCACATTTGCGCTTTGACAAAGACAAGGGAAAAAAGTAAAATGCTCGGAGAACTTGCTAATCATTTTTAGCTCTTTACCCAACCATGATAATACAAATTTGTCACAGGACCAGTGTAAATGATCATGTATACGTAACGAAAAGTTTATGCAGTGAGTGAAACTCTGGGCAGATTCCGGTTCGTTATTTTAGGAATTCCAGTAGAAATAGCAAACAATTATGAAGGAAACGCTGCTCCTAAAAAGGTGTTGGTATGTTCCTTTCAAATTCTTGTGTTATTTCTCCGTATCTCTCCTGGAACATGTCAGGAGCAGAATATAACAAAACAACAACAACTTAAGGGCTATGAAGCTTCGTGTAAATGTTTTACGTTATTGTTTCGGTACTCTGTAGAGGGTATCAGAATAATTTCAAATTAAAATATGAACCGTTCTCAAAAACAAGGAGGCAGATTCAGTTGCTACGTCGAAAATTTTCTACTAGTGGTCATAATTTCAGATTTGGCATGAACATCATCATCATGACAGTGCAGTTAACATGATTGGCTGGGGAGCAAAAGGGATGTGGGTTAGGGTCTCGAATAAGGAAAGAATATTTACTTTTTTATCTTTTTTCTGAGGTCTCGTTTCTTCACATATCTTCTCTACGGCGTATTATAAGATCCACATGGCAAGTGGGCTGCTTGAAGAATTTATTTTTAACAAACGCAAGCATTAAAATCACTAGTTTAATGGCATATTGAGCTAAGCATTTTTATTACCAAATGATTTAAAGCCACTCCACATTTTTGTGCGCCATATCCCAAAGAATGTAGTGCATTCCTTATTAAGAGTTTGCGAGCTAAATTTATTGCTATACACTTTTTATTTTGGAAGGTTCGATATTTTAAGTCGTTAATTTGAATCTTCAGATTGCTTCAAAAGACGGATTTCCAACACAAAAAAGTAAAGTGTCAGAGAACTTGCTATAATTTTCTGCTCATTACCCAACCATGACAAATCTGTCACATTATCATCATCATCATCATCCTCAAGCAGCCATGGGCTACGGAGGTCCAACCAGACCGTGCAATTTAGTTCTCCAAGCAAGTCTATCCTGAGCTACATCTACTACATCTGGCCACTGCACACCAATTCTAACAAGGTCCTGTTTGACATTGTCTGCCCACCGCATCCTAGGTCTCCCCTTCTTTCTGAGGCCTTTAGGCACACTGTTCATAACCCTATTCGCCAATCTATAATTATTCATACGGGCAACATGGCCAAACCAACGGAGTCTCTCTCTGCACAATATGCTGCTTAAAGGAGGTTGCAAACTCCTTTGCCTAATCTCATCATTAGTTACAAAGTTGAACCACCTAATGCCCAAGATACTGCGTAAGCATCTGGAATCAAAAGCATCTAGTTTCCTGTCACAGGACCAGTGTAAAGGTTCATGTATACGTAACGAAAAGTTTACTGCAGTGAGTGAAACTCTGGGCAGATTTCGGTTCGTCATTTTAGGAATTCCAGTTGAAATCGCAAACAATTATGGAGGAAACCATATTCTAAATAAGTGTTAACATAAGAATTTGAAAGGAACATGTCATTTCTCAATCTCTCTCCTGGAATATGTCCGGAGCAGAATATGACAAAAAACAACTCAAAGGCAGGTTGAAAACTGCTTACTAGTATTTCCAAGAACGTCTGAAGCACGGAATAGTCTATATTTACTGTACACGGAGACTGTTTTCTGTTCCTGCACTTGCTTCAAAACGTTAAAGATATCAATGTTCGGTACATGGTAAATAAGAGAAAGCAGACCCAGAGATAGGCTCCATCATTCAGCAGATTCTTGAATGTGTGTTTGATGTGATTCTTTTCATTACAAGCACATAAGAATATAGGAAAGGTAAGGGATTCAACCAGCAAACTTGTGGTGCACTACTTATAGAACTTTCACACGCCTATAAATATCATATTTACTCGAAGGCTACGAGTTCCTTTTCTTCCAAGATGAATTGCAAATATTAAAAAAATACTTATTAATCAAGTGTCGTACATTTCTGTGCCTTCGGTACGATTATTCTGCGTCATTTGCTATCACCTATCATTTGAGTGGATCGAGGGTTAGCTTAGTTTATAGCACGCCAGCCTCGTAACCTGATACTCCAAAGTTCCTACTGCGCCTAATGGCATACTCAAGGGAGGAGGGGCTTGTTATGGAGTTACACGCTCCACCTTTGACGGCTTAAATATTACATATTTTCTAAGGCAGTCCCGAAAATCATCAGAGACTCAATCTTGGTAACCTTTTCGTCCCCATTGGACACATCAAAAACTCTCACATTAGAATTTTGGGGGTATGCCACTGATTGCATCTGCTTTGAGATTTTCTCAGCTAATTTCCATCTTGCCCTCGATGAGAAAGCGGAACTGACTGGCTTTGAAAGGTTGCTTGCCATTCGTCGGATAAGATGTTAAGCTATGATCCTGTGTGCAGGAGAGGAACCTTTTGCAAGTTCAAAAACACGATGGATGGCTACAATGAAAAGCATATCTCTAATAGTGAGTCTCTTCACCGTACCCAGCTCTGGGCATTTGGGATCCTTGTAACCCAATTTAGTCCACTGTGTGCACAAAACTGCAGCTCAGGGATTAAAAAAACCAACCTAAAGGTACTGAATAACAAGATTTGAATCACAAATTCAACAAATCGGAAAATTCTGAGGAAGAATTTTCTCACTGTGATTTGATCAATGAATTGTCTAGCTCAAACGCAGTCTCGTTAACCAATAGGTCATGTTCATTTTGAGCAATAGATAGTTTTATCAGATTAATTAGACTATAAACAACCTTTTCCATTATCTGGTAAATAAGACACTTCGTAAAAGTAATTCTAAGGATGATAAAGGTATTCATCACATCTTACTTTATGGTCCAAGACAGGAAAAAAGCTATTAAAAGACGACTTTATAGGAGCAGCACGTTACCCCTTTTCAAGATTTCAATCTGTATGGTGCGACGGTAATCAGGTCACGTAGAATGTCATTGCGCTCTTTCGTTGCTTATGTGATGCTTCGACAGAGCGTACGTTTGGCCAACCAAGCAGAGAGTTGGTGAGACAATGAATGCAAAAAGGTTTACTCTTGTAACTGTTTGATTAATACAGAAATGAAAGAGGCAATTTAAACGTAATCATTAAGAGTCCAACACTGTCTGTGGAAACTAATAATTAAAACTTTCCCATAAAAGAACTGGAAGCTAGAAAAACAACAGCTTTGTATTTTCATAAAACAACTCTGCAGTAAAGTATGTCCATTCGGATTTAATCCTATTTTATCAGATTTCATACTAGTAGGAAAATGTTAAACTAAATAAAATTTAAGCTTTTTGCTCCATCAGTAAAACGTTTTTTTTTAACACAAATTATTGAGATTGAGACTCTGAGAAGTTAGAACTCTGAGAAGTAGAAACAAGTTATTAAATAATAACTTGCTTCGTAAATATGCAAAAATGTGTGTAAATTTTGAATTCATTTTAATATCAAATGCGTATATTACTAACGTTCGAAAGGCCATCATCCTAACAGATTTAAGCCAAGAATAAGCAAAATCTCATTTCTTCTGTCAGCAGTTTTGCTTAAAACCTTTAAATGTATACTTGAGCAGATCATCCTTTAGAAACCAAGGTCAACCAAATTCTGTTTAATTACCTAATCCGAATCGTACCCATAATTCAGTTAACTTCGTACAGCAAAGGAATTTTACAAAGACGCTATACATACATATATTGCAGCCATAAACATACTCTATATGAACTGGAAAATCGTATGAAATACCGAGATGATAAGGTTACACATCGCACGGGTTCAACTTATAAACAAATCACTGAGATCAAGACACTTGCCAATCGCTAATTAGTTTTGACATGCACGTCATTTGAAGATAACAGGCTTATTCATTCCAGACGTCTGACTTCCTCCTCCATTGAGTGATCCCAACATATCTAAGATTATCACTTTAATGAGGATCTCTAAAGTGCACTTACAGATAATATATATTTACGAGTTTTCTACTTAACGTTCCTTTGATTTCAACTAGGAATGAAAAACTTCACGGAAATTTCATTTTCACAATCTCTTTACCACTTTGCAACGCTATTTTAGGTCATACAACATGTTTGCTGCAATAAACCCTTAATATGCCACATTAACAACAATGAATGCATTTCTGGCAAAGTAAAATTTTAAACTTTTTTTCAGTAGGAAAAACAAATGAACTTTAGAACATATCCTGAAGGAACTAACATAGGTCATGCATGTTACATAAAAATGAAAAAGCATTTAATTCCGAATAATATATGCATTTTTTTAAAATTCACGTCTGAATGGAACGAGGGTTGACTCACTTGGTAGCGCGCAATCTAATGTTTTTAGGCTTGAGTCCCAATTGTGACTGCGTGAAAACGGGGGCAGGACCAATGGGCTCGGATAGGCAGTCGTCAGTCAGGCAGAACGTTACAAGCTGTGCAAGAAAGCTTTATACTATGCGAACATTAAAACACACTGGAATGCCTTGACGGAGGGCTTCTCTCTGTCTCCTGACAACTGTCCAGTAGGTCTACTTCCCATGCCCAACTCGAAGCCCTTGGAATGCTTCTGACCTGGCCATTTAACCCAATGTCCACAAAAGTGTAGCTCAGAGATAAAGCAACCAAAATCAATACAAACTTAATTTTTAAGGCGTATTTTCATGCTTCAAACTTTGGGTTGTTTTACCTCTGAGCGGCACTTTTTTGCACACCATGGGCTAAATGGCCAGGTCACATGGACCCCGAAGGCTCAGAGAAGGTTGGGGTTCGGTTGTTTTACCTCTGAGCGGCACTTTTTTGCACACCATGGGCTAAATGGCCAGGTCACAAGGACCCCGAAGGCTCAGAGAAGGTTGGGGTTCGGTTGTTTTACCTCTGAGCGGCACTTTTTTGCACACCATGGGCTAAATGGCCAGGTCACATGGACCCCGAATGCTCAGAGAAGGTTGTGGGAGGGGACCCACTGGAACAGCTGTTGGGAGACAGATGGTAGCCTCCCGTCAAGGCCATCCAGCGTGTTCTTTAACGTGCACAGGGTAAGTCTCTCCCGCACACGGGGCCACGGCTTAACGTCCCATCCGACGGACGGCGGCCTTTCCAAGCCCATCGGTGTCCCCTACTGACCGTGGGCAGGGCGGGGAATTTTGCGGAGATAAATCTCAACGCTGACCCAGCTGGGACTCGAACCTGGGAACTACAGATTACGAGCCTGGCGCGCTACCGACTGAGCCACCCCCGCCCCATATGCTTCAAACACTTTAAGGGTTAAGCAAGTGCAGTTGCCATTAGGATTAACGTAAGACTGATGAACCAGAGTAAAGTTTCGGTCGTTTATACACTCTGCAATGCAAATAAAAAAAAAGGTAGGTACGCTTTTTTGAATAATTGTGATAACCTGAAATGAACAGTAACTTCATTACATTTTTGGCTATAAATATTACTGAAAATTTCTCAACCTTTAGTGATTCGCACAGCAACAAAATTCAAAAGCTAAGACTTAGTTGTACTAGTTAGAAAGTAATGAAATTATATCTATGCAAGAAATAATAAAGATAATTTTATTTTTGTAAAAAAAAATTTTCTGAAATCTTATTCTCTGAAAAAACTAAAATAACTTCGTTCGACGTTAATTTCAAAAGCTTAATATTTCTGAATATGCCCTTCCGAAACACAAAATAACTAAATAAGATCACAAAACTGTTCTTCAATGGATGTTCCAGGTGGTCGGGGTTTTCTGCAGAAGGAAAAAAAAAGGTAAACGAAGAAAAAACAGCTGAATATTTCCCGGTGCCGAGTGAGTTGGGGTACGGGGATTAGTAATACAGCAAAAGGTTTTTCTGATCCCATTCGCTTTTACATATTTATGAGAGAGCGGCTTTATTCTTTTTCTCTCTCTCTCCAGATTGAAGACTAAATATAGACACAAAGTCGACCGCAGCAGACATTTTAGATGGCGTCTGACATCGATCATACCTGACATTACTCTGTTTCTCAGAGCAAGGGCACGAAACACATTAATTTCTTTTTTTCTTATGCGTTCTTATTTTAGCGAGCTTTTTTTTTACTATGAATTGTTCCATATTGTTTGCGTTCAAAATTTCTAAAATAAAAGCCGAGCCACGCCTAAAGAAGAGGGTTTAGATTTTTAAAGCAGCGTTAAATGGCATGCAGTTTAACGCTGTTTTAAAAAGCGTGCGTTTTTAAAGCAGCGTTAAATGGCAAGCAGTCAGGAAAATGTTAATTCTGTATACTCTATTCACGCTTAGGTTGGGAACATTAAACATTATGGAAAATTAAGAGATTATTTTTTATACAGATGAAAATAGTTACGCTCTTGTATCATTTTAGAAGATTCAGAGACGGAACTCCTCATTCAGGTGAATTTATTGCAAACGGCATAAGCCATAGCCAGATTGGATCTGTTTAACCTAAGAGACATTAAACAGATGGGATATTATTCTATTGGCTATTTTACCTCTCAGATATGGAATAAATTATACAGTAACTGAGTAACTGAGAGTTGGGTCGTTTTACCTCTAAGCGGCACTTTTTTGAACAATGTGGGTAAATGGACAGGTCATAAGAGCCCCAATGGCTAAAGCCATTGGGAAGAGAAAGTTGACGAAAGGATCCACTGGTGAGCTGTGAATAGATGGGAGCCTCCCGTCAAGGCCATACAGCGTGTTCTTTAACCGCAGACAGAATCACGACTTTACGTCCCATTCGAAGAACGGCGGCTTTCCAAGTAAACAGGTATCCCCTTTTTCACCGAGAGAGGTGATAAATCTCAAAGCTGGAAGCATCTGGGACTCGAACCTGAGAACTGCACATTACGAACCTGGCGCACTCGATTTTAACAGGGGGGGGGGAATTATTTAATAAAGTATCGGTAGTTATTAATATATTTATTATTAAGAATTTTTATAAGTAACACCAATTTTCAAAATTACAAATATTTCAATAAATACTGATTTAGTCTGACATGAGATACGGGACACAGCTGCAATCAACTGACACTGAGAACCTTGTGACCAAAAGCTGTTATTTATTATCCATAGATTAGTATGTCTTCAGAAACTAAAATATTAGACTACAACCGAGCTAATTTTAGTAGACGGATATTGTTATTTACACTCGCTCTAGTGCGAACTACGAAATCTTGGTTTACCTAAAATTAGTTCGCATTTTGTAGGAACAAAATTTAATGCTTTCTGCTTATATTTAAGCAGTAGACAGCTTTAAAGAAACATTTTAATGGAAACTAATGCGGAAAGTTTTCATTATAGAATAATATTTGTCACAAATATGACGAATAAATACATCCTGAAGAACTGAATATATAAATTTAAAAATGTGTTTGACATACTATTACATATTATAAGAACAACGTATGTTAAATTTCAAAATTTTCAGAGCAAAACGAAAAAAATACTGAAAAGGATTAAAGTAAGATGTTGGGTATCTGTCAGGAGAAAGTGGAACGTAAAGATAGGCAAAAAAAAATACGGCGAAATTCCAATGAATTTTGATCTGGGAATGAAAAAATTTAGGAAACCCAATCCAACAAGAAAGCTTATTTACAAGCAACTTTTTGGGACGAGGATTTATAAACAAATACACATAAATGCACTGAAATCTCGTAATACTTTCCAAGTCATATCATTTTTGGTCAGATCTGTTACATAGGAATTTAAAACGTTGATCTCTTTAAAATTTACTTTTCAAAGACGCATAAACATTCGCCATCAAATACTCTGTATTCAATCAAATACAGACTGTTCAGAGTAGCCTCCGGTGACAAATATTTTACGCTGACTTTTTTCGATGGCTTGGTTTTTCTAGAACTAACAGCCCAGCCCCATGGTGAATACTGTGTAAGTCCTCATTATGCGCGCTAGTGAATATAAAGCATTTCTAAACATTTCCCGTGGGGACCGCAGCAATCGCACATCAAATGATCGAAGGAGCACAAATATTTCCGAAAAAAAAAAACTTTCTATTTCTACTCTAAACCGAAAAGCAATTCGTAAACCAAATCAAAAGCCTGGCAAATCCATGGGACAAAAATAACTCGACTAAGCTACATACGACGCACTTAAACTTGAAGAGCTTACGAAAGCGATAAAAGTGGGAATTTGCTAACTCAGTTTTCATGTTTATAAATTAAGGAAGTTTGAGAGTGAAAACGCGAGTGCACACAGACGTAGTATCGGTGTGAGTGGGAGAGAGACTGGCTGTAAGGGAGAAGAGAAGTTTCCTATCTCCGTCTTTCCTTACGTCAGCAGTACACAGTAGAACCGAAGCCGATACGAGCTCCATTGACCTAGATATTTGGTCGCTAAATCAATCGATGGGTGGTTAAATATTGCTTCACCAAGGCTTTTAGAAGTGGACTTTCAGAGGGAATGTATTCCACTGGAGTTGAGGTGAGGATCGAAATGACAACCTTAATATTAGCGGTGGGGTCAATATTTGATATTGAATTTATTCTCGGCTTTCATATAAAATACGTTCTCAAGCGTACTTGTTCTTAAAACGCCGTTTCGGTAAACTACCAATATGTTCAATAAACTTAATTCCTAAAGAAACAATTTATATGACATAAAGGCTAGGATAAAACGAACGATTTGAAACGTTTTTTAACAACTGAAAGAGCTACTACATAAATTGATAAAATTTCGATATATTTCATTTTTCTATTTAAAAGTAATAAGTTTATACATACACTTAGCGGTCACTTGATTAAGTACAATTCCATGTTAGGTCAGTAGTAACTCAGATACAGAAACCAGTTTTTTAATCAAGCTTTTCATTAATAAAATGTAACTGTGGAGATAATTTGAAATCTCAAAAAATCGTTTTAAATCTCGATTTCCAATAATAATCATTCAACATTTAAAGAGTTATGGAAGCTGAAACATTTAGGAAGTTAGTTCATTCCGCAAACAAGCATTCAAATTTCGCAAAAATTAACATAATTATTATTACGCAAACTGCTAAAATTGATCTTACATGTATTACTAAAGTTTAGTATAATTGCTTTATTTGTAACTTGTTTTTATTAAACTTTTCAGCGGAATTATTAAACTGGGATTATTGTTGTTAAATATTCCGATTTCCGTAACTCTCCAAGTGGCAACTGTATATATATGTTTAGTAATTTTTTTTCTATTATCCCGTATCGTCTGGAGAGAATTTCATAGTTATTTCTAGTCAGCATCACTGAATTTACACGAATTCATTCTTACCCAGTACCAATGGCCAACGGTTAGTGTGTTTGGATGCAGAGTCCAAGGAATCAGAGTTTAAATCTCGGAAACGGAATGGTTATGTGAATTTTTTCTACTGTGCATCGCGCCTGAATCATGTTTTTTAATTGACACAGTATATTGGCATATGAGAAATTATGTCAGGGTAAAAAAGAGGAAGCACTAAGCAAACTAAGATATATTTCCTGACTAGGAATACGAATGGTCCGTGCATAGAAAGACGCTGATAGGCTCAGAAGCAAATATTCCTAGGTATAGATACTCAACTGTGCCAGCTTAGAAATTTTCTCTGCTTGATGCGACTTGTCCTTGATAAGTAATGGCCTCCATCGAATGAAAATTTAAACCATGGTCAGTGTGCTGTAGAGCCATGTTAAAAGACAGCTACTGACCTTCACGAGAGTTACATCTGGTCCTAACAGTTACCCAAGTCTTCCTCAACCCAGTTTATATAGTCCACTATATAGCAAAATACTGTCACTTAGGAGTAAAACATTCAATTTCTGCGTTAAAAAACTTTTTGCAATTAAAAATGACTTGCAGAAATCAAAACTTGCATGGTTTAAATTCCAAAATGGGATCTGTTAAACAATCAGAGTAGTTACACAGATTTTTGTGATTTAATTAGTTATTTTTACCTACCTTCGTATTGCGTTTCGCTCGACATTTGTCGGTTTGTCAGTTTTTGGATTTGCCAAAACAGTTGTCCCACCATATCTTTCGAACGTGATGGACAACCTTAATGATTTACCGATCAAATGAAAGCTAATAACACGGGAAGTGTCATAGACTATAAAAAATTGACCCCACATGCTTTCTTCCCCCGTGAATAGGGGGAAATTAGTCAATATTATATTAATAATAAAATAATAAGAATATTTTTGGATAATTATTAAGAAAATTTTTATATATAAAATAAATTATAAAATAATTAATAAGAAAATTTTTCTACGAAAATTTTTGGTGTCTCCAGAACGGAAGGGCCTACAAATTAGGAGTTCGGTGTCAAATGAAAGCTGATATGAAGCAAATCGTAGACTGTATTGAATTTTGCCCTCCACAATTCTCCGCCTCCTTTTTTTGGGGGGGGAGAGATCTGTCAGGAGAAGAGAGGTGTACCTTAACGAGTAATAACTCAAATTAAAGCTTGTGACGTCTCCAACGTCATGGACTACCTTAACACGACTTCAAAATACAGGGGGAGGAAAAATGTGGTCGATGGTTATATCAAATGAAAATTTCTGAAGGTAGATGTTTTTAGTGACAAAAAAATATAAATTAAAAAATTTAAAGGCTACTTATTTTCCTATATGTGTCCTAAAAAGTAGAAAACTAAAGCATATTGATGGTGCAATCAGTCACTGAATTCGTATTCGATTCAAAGGAAGATAGGGTGCCGATTTACCTAATCAACAAGATTGCCGGCGCTCTATCTTCCTTTGAAGTGAATATGAATTCATTGCCTGATTGCACCATCAATATGCTTCAGTTTTATCTTCTACGTTTTAGGGTGCATAAGGAGAGTAGGTATTTTTAAACTTTTTAATATTACAGTTAAAATATTCAATCTGCTCCATTAGTAAACCTCGACATTGGTACAAATAAATAAAAAGATCGGGGAATATTTCTTTTTCTACGTAACTAACTGATGACAGAGAAACATTACATTTCCACGATGTACTTTAATGTGCACTACATAATTCAAGCAAACAAAAGAGTACATTAAGGCTATCGACAATACCGAGACACTTTTTGTTGTAAAAGAGCCCATAGGGAATAATAAAATACACTGAAAGCACAATTTATTATACACATTGCACCCATCCACAAACCTGCCCTACTCGGCCACAATACCTGCGGTTATTATGATAGGTAAACACAGCGACCTGAGCGAGTTCGATAGTGGGCAGATAGTTAATGCGAGAAAGATGGTGCATTACATATCCACGACTGCAGAACGTCTGGGATTTCTGTGTCTGACCATCACACATGTACCAAGTCCACATCAAAACCAGCAGAACCTGTAGCTGCCAGAGAAAATGGGGCCTGTAACCGGGTCATTGATGTTTAAAATGAGTGCTGCCTCTCCTGTATCATAATGTTAGAAGGGAGGGCCACAGTGCAGGTGATAATATTGCCATTCAATGATGGGGCAGTTACAAAGGTTTGTGCAAAGACCATTCGATATACAATGGCACGATTGGGCTATGGCAGCCAACGCCCACATCGAGTACCCTTGTTAATAGCATGTCACCAGGCTAAGGCTGCAGTGGGCAAAGGAACATTGAAGTGGACCATAGAAGACTGGAAACAGGTGGCTTAGTTGGAATAATCAAGGTTTTCAACTACAATACGCTGAAAGGAGGATACATGTGTGGTGTAGACCACAGAAGGCCATAAACTGCAACTGTCAAGTAGGGTGTTACAGGTCAGTGGAGGTGGTGTAATGTTCTGGGGAGTGTTTATATTGGCCACCTTGGGGACTCCCTGTACCTATTGGGACTACCATGACCGCATACAGCTATGTTGAAGTACTCGCCGACCACCTATACCCATTCATGGCTATCGATTTCCCACAGCAGGATGCCTTCAAAAAGACAATGCATCTCATCGCTCCCGTTTGGAGAAGGATTGGTTGAAGTAACATTCCAATGAATCTCGCCAACCCTCGAATGACCTTCTCACTCTTGGATTTGAACCCTATTGAGCATATGTGAGACGAATTAGAGCGATGAATTTGAGCTCGAAAACCCACCACTGGCAAATCTCGGAATTTGTTTGGCGTTTTATGGAAGGATGTCCTGAAATCAAGGGTCGCAATACCACCCAAACGTTTACAATACCTGGTAAAGTCAATACCACGACGTGTTGCTGCTGTTGTGTGGGCGAAAGTTGCACCCACACATTATTAGGTGGATGTGTATAATAAAATTGTTGAAGTGCTTAGAATGTTTTAGCAGTCGACTAAGAGTCAGTCGACTAAGAGTGCTTGTTTTAGCTCCATTAATCCGCAACGCAATTTTCAGAAGTAAATCTTATGGGGACTGAGAAATGTCATCGTGTTACATAAAAAAAAAAACTTCACGAAATAAACAATACTTTATCAACTACATATTGGGAAGAGACAGTTCCCAAGTTTAAACTCGTGAAGAACCGTTTAATAGGGACAGTTTTGGATAGACAATTCTTCAAATGTTGAATTTGAATTCGAGAACGAGAAGAAAGCACAAAATAACATTATTATGCTTGCTACATATCTGCTGCGAAAGTTAAATTCCATGACCATGCACCAAAGTTTAGCATGGTTTGGCAATTAGAAAAGATCTGCCTGTCACATTTGAGTGCTTGTGTAAATGGGGTGGTTGGATAAAGTAGTCAATATATATGGAATTACGAATTTTGCTTAATTCAAAAATCTTGTTTTGCTCCGGAACGGTACTTGTACAATGGTGGACCAAAAAAAAAAAACCCCACTAACAGCGATTATAAGCAGAATAGAAACCTCTCACTAAAGCCATTCAATGTTTTCTTCTTATGACTCTTCCTGTCAATATTTCAGAGGGATTATGATCTCAGAGAGGACAATAGAAAAAAAAAACTCACTAAATTTAGGTTTCGAATCATAGTTGAGGTCTCAGCACTCTATAAATACTTTAAAAGCCAAAACTTGAATGTTATCTGAATTGCGGTGCAGAATTTGACATTATTGCAAGCAATTAATTGATATAAAATAAACTTTGATGAAGACTCGTTCAACAATTACTTACTCAAAAATCTACTGCCACTACAGATGCAATTAATAATTATTTTTATTTATCTACGAAATTATCGCATTTCTTTACGGTAAATAAATTATTACTTTTAGAATGAATAAGTGAAAAAATAAAAACTATTTTCTTAGATTATAATGGAAAATATTTGGCACCACCCCCCTCTGACGATCTGAAATCCTTTAAGACAGGGAATGTTATTAAATGAGTGAAAACAGTTTTAAGCTTTTACAGATCTAACTAGTGTTTGCTCCTTTCCCTATAAAGTTCAGGAAAATCAAAACAAGCTTTTGTGCAAGAAGAATGGGAAGAAATCTTATGTTTATAAATGCTTATTGTTAGATAAATATGAATAAATTCCCATTGTTGCAAAGCTTGAAATAGTCTTCCTTCCTTCCTTTCAAAGTTTATTATCGTTCAAAAAATAATAAAAACGACTTGATGGATTTTTCCTTTATTTTCAATTTTTGTAATGGCTTTTGGAAGTTTACCTTTTTGCTGTTCTCCCTGCTGTAAATGTTTTACCGTTACAAAAGAAACAACGGTACTACAACAATTTTTACGACTAGGAAAGAGCGAGGAAAAATGGAAATCAAAGATAATTTCAGAGCCGTGAGATTTCGTGAACAAAAGAATGGTAGTTTATATAGTCATTGAAATACTACCCAAAATATTCAGTCAGAAAATTATTGTAAGAAGGTAAAAATAAACGATATTAATAAGTAAAAGTATATTTTATTATAACAAGGAAACCATGCACCTTGGTGGTCTGTAAGAGACTATCAAGTTTAAATAGGTTTCTATAGATTATACTACCTAACTATGTAGTTCGGAAGTTTTTAATACAATTAGAGGAGTTTGCAGTATAGTCAATAATAATAATGTATTGCACGTTTGAAAAAAATAGTCATACGTATAAAAGAAAATCTGTGTAACCAATAAAATTTGTATTATTAAATCTTGAATACAAGAGTTAGAAGCATAGCTAATAACACACCATGCACTATATATAGCACAACAGATAAATATCTGTCATAACCGATACAAAATTTCAATACATTGAATACACAATGAAATTTACAAATATGCAAAGTCGCTAAGTAATTCATCACGATATCAGGAATAAGCTGGATTTTTCATCACGTGGGCCTTTTTAGTGCTGGAAAATGAAATGCTGCATGGGCCAGACCATAAAGACTTCCTTATGGTTGACTCTAACGAACATTGGGTAAAGCTCTCCTAAACTCAGGATAAAAGTTGTACATCCTATCAGATATTTGGTAAATTTTAAACCCTACAAGAGTGATGCTACGGAGGCTAGAAGAACATTTTTTGGAAAGTGGGGAGAGTCAAAATGCAATTTTGTGATTACAGAGGAGAAAATGTCATTTTACTATTGTTAGGGTTGTCGTTGTTGCAATTCCAGGAATGGTCGGTCGGCAAGATGTTATTTGTGTTTCTTCTTTTTATTTTGCAAGTATACATGTGGTTTATATTTTTTTGTATATTCCAGGCGAAGAATTTCTTTTTTCTGCTGGTGCTTATGTTTCATTTCTTACTAAACACAAAAGGAACTATTAACATTAAAACAGATTGGACTTGAAACAGAAGATCATAGCTTTTAATACGGCATGCTAGCACCAGAGCCATTTGCGCCTCAAACATAGAGGGGAAAAAATCAAGACAATTTTAGATCGTATTGGATTTGATACTCACTTAGATTTTAAATCCTTCAAGCATAATTGAAAAGTCAGCCCCTTTTGTCTAAAACCCTCTCTCTTCTTAGATTTGATTTATATTTCCGGTTACTGCGTCCTTGGCAGCTACAAATCACTTAAAAGAACACCAACATTGCTGTTATGCTTGTTTCTTATACTGAGAAAATAAGAGAAAAATATTCATCTCCACGTTTTCAATAGAAGTGAATAATGCAGCATTTCCAGAGAAACTTATCCACGGAGAGAAACAGAACAGCACATAAATCCTTGACTGCAAGGACGTGTTCCCAATACGACTGGAAAGCTCGGGACAAGAGAAGGTAGACAATTCGAACCTCCTGAATGCAGATACGAGTTCTTCTACTTAAAGATAGCAGAAAATAGTTGCGTTGTAAAGACTAAAACAATAGCTCTCCACGGCAGGAAGACGTGATTCGATATTCTTAACAGAGTTCATGTGTCCAGTTCCTCACTTCCTCCGACGCAGGGATGACAGGAATAGTTGCAATGCCTCACGGAAATGTTGCTAGTCGACAAAGCTTTTCATTAAAACAGTCTAGATAATGCTTCGAATACAAACATAATAAGCACGGGGGTTGAGAGGGGTGGGTGATGGGCGACCAGAAATATAACGTTATCACGTGATGAACACCATATCTCATTCCTCGAGTCCTATTATGTCAATAGTGGAGGGATGGCAGAAAGGGGATTGGCGAGTAAGATAGCAAATGTGAAAGGTGAAGGAGTCGTTTTTTCTTGTACATGAAAATGTATATTGTCTTCCTGTATCTACTGCCCTGGATGTTTTCCGAAGAAGTGATCAGAAGACTCATGCATACGACAAGTATGAAAATAAAGACTACGGATTGCAAATGTGACCTTTCTCGGGGATTAAGCAAAGGACGGATAAACGTTGCAAGACAAATGTCATTATATGCGTAGGCTGGAAAAGTTCAGGTTTGAGAATTTGATGCTTGGATGAATATGTGGGATAACAAAAGTTTGTCGGTGAAACGCGATGCGAAAATTATAGGGATTTCCCTTTCGCCAAATTACAAGTCTTTGTCGGTTCACGTGCTGCTGAGTTCTCTCAGGCTCTTTTCTCGTCCAAGAAAGAGAGACTTCCTGTTCTTCTTTATATTTTGTTTTAGAATGGAAAGAATTAATCTGAGTGGTCTAATCAGATGAAAATAAGAAACCTATATTTTCTTTCTTATATCTGTCTGCATTTCTTTCTATAAAGCTTCCAGACAAAAAAAATATAGCATTCATAAATAAATCTGCAAATCCGAGTAGGGGCGGGGGTGGCTCAGTCGGTAGCGCGCCAGGCTCGTAATCTGTAGTTCCCAGGTTCGAGTCCCAGCTGGGTCAGCGTTGAGATTTATCTCCGCAAAATTCCCCGCCCTGCCCACGGTCAGTAGGGGACACCGATGGGCTTGGAAAGGCCGCCGTCCGTCGGATGGGACGTTAAGCCGTGGCCCCGTGTGCGGGAGAGCCATACCCTGTGCACGTTAAAGAACACGCTGGATGGCCTTGACGGGAGGCTACCATCTGTCTCCCAACAGCTGTTCCAGTGGGTCCCCTCCCCCAACCTTCTCTGAGCCTTCGGGGTCCATGTGACCTGGCCATTTAGCCCATAGTGTGCAAAAAAGTGCCGCTCAGAGGAAAAACAACCCAACCCAACCAAATCCGAGTACATAGAGAGAAGATGAACAAAACGACATATATTCCCGAATGACTGATGTTATTATTGAGCAGATGGATAAACTTCCAGATACTTTTTAAACATTGATGATCACATTATATTACACTGGTTTCCATAAATTAAAGAAAATCCTTATGTTAAGTCAATGGGAAGATAACGTCAAAGCTCTATAACTTCTAAAATAAGTTTTCTTTTTGTTTTGAAAAATGTGACTGCAGATAAAGATCTCAATCAAATAAATCAACATCTCGATTTTCAACAATATTCGTTCAGTATTTAATATGAGTTATGGAAGTTTGAATATTTAGTGACAACAATGCAAGCCACAAAAATTGACCAGAAATTTATTAATACTTATTACTAAGTATTGTATCAAAGTGTTTAATAAAATAAGTTTGTATTTTAAAACTTTGTGCAAAGAATTCTTTCACGATTCTTCGGTTTTGTGTAAGTTTCTTAAGACTTGCATTGCTCTTGTTAAACATTCAAACTTCCATAACTGATTAAATACTGAAAGAATATTGTTGAAAAACGAGATATTGATTTATTTGATTGAGGTCTTTATTTACAATCATATTTTTCAGTTTTTCAGATTTTTTAGGTTCTCAGATTTTTCAGTAGGTCTGTAAATGGTAGCTAGGTAGTCACTGGAAGGAGAGCTATGCACCATTCCCCTGTGATGATGCATAGAATCGACCAGGCCTAGCACCTAATGTCCGACCCCGCCTTCTCGTGGTGCAGGCCGTTAGTACCTTTTAAAAGAGATACACTCTTGTGGAAGTGAACGGAAGGGGAGGGCTGCCAGATTAGTGTGGCCTACTGATCTGGACAACTATGGTACTTTTCTTTTTTTTTCTACCCTGCTGAGGAGTGGTCAACCACACAGGGTCCTGGTGCTGACCATATAAACCCACTGGATTGGACAGATATATGGCTCTGAGCTTGATTATGGATCCTGATTTTGCTGCACTGGTGGTCTTCTGTGGAGGGAGAATCTTCCGCTGTGTTTTCTGTTTGTTTGTGAGTTGACAGCCTCAAAGTGCATAGATTCACAAAATATGTTTATCACCTGGTGAATAATTCTGAGCAGAGGTCATCGCAGGAACCTAAACTCTTGCTTCTAACAGCATCATCATATTCTACATCGGAGGAAGTCTTCCAGTATTTTGAGGGATTTAGCCTTTAATGATGGAGGAACGGGTCTTTGCCCCATGCCTCCGATTAGGGAGCTGTTTGATATTGTCGGCATTCCCTTTCTCAATAAACATAGTTTCTTTATACATCCCACTAACCATTTTCTCTCCATAGGTAGTTGGAATGTGAGAACTCTGCACAGAGCTTTTTCTCTTGATGTCCTCACACAAGAATTCCACAGTTATAATTTAGATATTCTCTGCCTGCAAGAGACCAGATGGACAGATAAAGGTCAGATTCTTAAAAATAATCATAAATTTCTCTTTTCAGGGAGGAAAGACAATAAGCATCACCAAGGTGTGGGTCTGCTTCTCAGCAGACACGCCAATGATGCTCTTCTAGGATATGAGTGCATTAATGAAAGGTTTCTTACAGCAAAATTGCAGACAAGCGTTAAAGACTTGAATGTTATCTGCTGTTATGCCCCCACTGAGGATGCCGATGAGGAGGAGAAGGATAGGTTTTACGGACAACTTCAGGATATTTTGAATTCTGTCAAGAAAGGAGATATTACCCTTGTTCTAGGTGACTTCAATGCCAAAGTTGGTACTGACTCTGACCTTTGGGGAGGACTAATAGGCCCTTTTGGTATTGGTAGCTGCAATGGCAATGGGCAACGTCTCCTACAGGTAAGTAAACTCAATGGTTTGAGAATAACTAACACTTATTACAAACACCGGGACATACATAAGTACACATGGGTTTCACCAGATGAGCTGCATAAGAATATGATAGATTATATATTAATTAATAGCAAATGGGCTAGTTCTGTTAGGAATAACCAGTTCATATAGGGGGGGCTGAAATGGATTTGACCATTACCTTGTTAAAAGGTTAGTTTTTGGAAACTAACAGTATTCTTTTAGGAAAAAAGGAGCAGAGGAGACAGAATTATTTGAGTGATAAGGCACTTGAGCTTATTTCAGAAAGAAAGAACTGCAGGAATGTTCTTAATCAATACCCTACTAGTCCTAATAGAAAGCATTACAGAGAGCTTAATAAACGTGTAAAGGATCAGTAGCTGCTGATAAGAATCTTTGGCTTGATGGCTTGGCTGACAAAGCTGGGGAAAGCAGTTAGGCAGCACAACAGCAGAGAGCTGTACCAGATAGTTAATGTTTTATGTGGTAGAAAACGGACAGGCATACAAGGATTCAAGGATAAACAAGGTAAGGTTATAGAAGGGGAGGATTCTGTCATGACTAGGTGGGCTGAGCATTTCAGTGATGTTCTAAACAATGTAGTTAGTTCTACTCCCATTGTTTGCAATGATGATAGATGCATTGGTGGCTTTAATGTTGGCGCTATAACACAATCTGAAGTTATTTTGGCTGTTTCTAAACTTAAACTTCATAAATCCCCAGGGGTAGATGAAATTATTATTATTACGGAAAATGCTTAGAGCTGGGAATATTTCGGTTACCACATGAATGACTGAAATTTTGAAATCATTTATAATGAAGGATTTTACCAGAGCTATTATTATCCCCATTTTTAAAAAAGGTGATCGCAGTTCTTGTGATAACTGTAGAGGTATCAGCCTACTTTCTGTTCCAGGTAAAGTTCTTTGATTAATTGTGTTTAATAGAATTACGAATCTGGTTGACAGTCAATTGCGTGATGAGCAATGTGGATTCCGAAGTGGTAGGGGATGTGTAGATCAGATATTTTCACTCAGGCAGATTCTTGAGAAATGTTTAGGGTTTCAGAAACCTTTGGTTGCTAGCTTTGTTGATTTCAAAAAGGCTTTCGACTCTGTTGATCGTCATAATTTGTGGTTGACTGTGAGATCATATGGTATACCTGACAAGTTAGTTAACATAATGAAAGCTATCTATAACAACACCGAGTCGTGTGTGAGAGTTGGTAAGGCTTGTAGCAATTGATTTAACATTGCTTCTGGTGTTCGACAAGGGTGCATTTTGTCTCCATTTCACTTTGGTTTGGTTATTGATTATGTTATGCGAAATTCACTGCATGGGAAGGAGTTTGGCCTTAAATGGACTGGAGATACTAAAATTTCTGATTTGGATTATGCTCATGATTTGGCCCTTATGGCAAATGATGTTGATGAGATGAAACTCTTTCATTCGAGCTGTTGATGAGACTGGTAGTAGAGTAGGTTTGGTGATAAACAGAGATAAAACTAAAGTGATGAAAATTTGTCAGGCAGTTGGTGCTTCAGTCGCTCTGAATGATTGTGCCTTGAGCAAGTGTCACAGTTTAATTATCTTGGGAGTTATGTAACCGATACTGGTGATGTGCGGCATGAGATTAACAGGCAAATAGGGATTGCCTCTGGGATTTTTAGGAATCTATGGAGAAATAGGCGTATTAAGCTAAAGACTAAAATTAGACTGTATAATAGTTTGGTTCTTTCTAGGGTTAGTTAGGGTAGTGAAACATGGATCCTTTGTAAACAAGATAACAGGAAACTTGATGCTTTTGATTCTAGATGGTTGGTCAACATCAGGTAGTTCAACTTTGTAATTAATGAAGAGGTTAGGCAAAGTAATTGGCAACCTCCTCTGAGCAGCATATTGTGCAGAGAGAGATTCCGTTGGTTTGACCGTGTTTCCCTATGGATAATTATAGATTACTGAATAGAGTTATGAACAGTGTGACTAAAGGCCTCAGAAAGAGGGGGAGACCTAGGATGCGGTGGGCAGATAATGTCAAACAGGACCTTGTTAGAATTGGTGTGCAGTGGCGAGATGCAGCAGATATAGCTCACGACAGATTACACTTGGAGAACTAAATTGCGCGGTTTGGTTGAACCTCCGTAGCCCATGGGTGCTTAAGGATGATGATGACATTTTTCAAAACAAAGAAACTTATTTTAGAAGTTATAGAGCTTTGACGTTAGCCTCATATTGACTTAACATAGGGATTTACCTTAATTTATGGAGACCAGTGTATTACACATAATAAGTAAACAATAAAAACGTCTTAAAAAGAAAAGCAGCAAGAAGCAACCTTTAACTCAGTATCAAGATTACAAAAATTATTTAGAATAAAAGGCAATAACAACCTTAATTTACGGTTCTGGGTTTTAAACATTACAGTAATATGATGGGCAGCATTCCCTTACTTATAGTTTTGCCTGACAAAGGCCCAAATGAGGCTTTTAGAATGGAAATGTTCGTTCTGCTTCTGTTCACGTACAACTTCGCAGTAGATCCGATGATACTTTATTTCTGTTGATTATAATCTGATCTCTAAAATGATGGCAAAGAAATATGGATAGCAAAAAATTCTACATCGTATTTGACTCCTCCATTTGCTAATATCGTGAGAGAAAATATGAGCATGCTCTACATTCATACAATTTCATAACAGGCTCTCTCTTTCGTGACGCATACATAGACTTCCTTTTCTTAAACATTCTTTATCCACACACAGTGAAACACTCAAGATGCTTTCCTTTTTTGCACGAGGCGGTGCAATTGGTAATGTGCCAGGATTATAATCAGAGCGCGCCCACGCCCTTTCTCTATTACAAGTGACGTCGATATATGCATCAGAGGGCTTGGATTTCTTATTATTCCACTTGGACCTAACAACTATCAAAAGTCAATTTTTGATAACTGTTGTTAGGTCCAAGTAGTTCAACACGATAAGTTCAACGCATTTCTTACTATATTTTTGGCATTAACCCTTCTCAGACCAATGTCAAAACATTCATATGTCATTATCTACAATAATGTTCTAATTTATTATATTCAAGTAAATTAATAAACACAGTAATAGGTCGCACTGAGTGGAGTAACTCAGACAAATTGAAAAATAAGAGCGTAAGAAGTACTAATGGTACTAAAAGGAATAAGCTTACCCACTAAGTGTTCTGTTTATGCTGTTTAGCAAAATAAGCTTGCCAGTGAATTAGAGAAGACAATTTGATTTATATGGTTTGATTTATTACAGAGCTATTTTGGAAAACAGAAAAAAGATCATAATAGTTTGCGCAGAGTACGTGATGACACATCACAATGTGGGCGTCTCCAAGTGTCAGAACTTGCAACATACCATATCAGATACTATTTTTGCCAAATATCGTTACCGGCTTTTAAACGATGCAGAGTAGCAATCAAATCACAGATCAACTGCTCAGTTTTGGCCGTTTTTGAAATAGAGGTGCATACCAGCAGACAGATTACCTCAAACTAATAAATATATTTCAAAATCATTACCTTAAAATTTTCTTATTGTATCGTTTATTTTTCATACGTTAATTCTTTTTACTTGTCTGGTGGCCGTATGCTTGCCTACTGATCAATTGCTACTGATCCGGGTTCGAAGCGCGAATAAATCATGAATGTTTTATTTCTTCTGTTGTCTTTCTGCTGAGAGTATGCTCTGTGGCGTATCACACTATTAGGCTCCTGCAAGACCTCTGAGGAAAGTAGCTATTTGGAGCAATTTTTTTTAATGCAATTATGTTGAAGTCAGGGAACAAACAAATTGCTGCTTATTGTGAAGATATGCAAACCTATCAAAAGGTATATATTAGTGCAATCTCCGCCTCCATCACTTGCGAGAACAATACTTTTGTATTAAACTTATGTATTTATAAACTAAGCAAACCACCTTTTTTCTTTTGGTACTATTTAAATATGTTTTCTGTGAATTTGGCCAAAAACTTATCTCCAAAACTTATTATAAATTTGACAGGATGGGAGATAGCAGAAATAAATCTCAACGCGACACAGTTAGTACTCGAACTTGAAAACATCAGATTACGAGCTTGGAGGGTACGTATTTTAAAATGAACCAAAATGTTATGATATGCGAATTATATGTATTATCTAAAAAATTACCCCTCAAACGGCAACTTGCAACTGAGCCTGAAAGGACCTATCAGTGTAATGCGACAAAGAGGTCTGTGAAAAATGCGAGACTTAAAGATGAGAGAATACATAAAATGCGAAAATAAATATAAAGTGTTGTCGCAGGCAGAAAAATACCACTAGCAATGATCCCTTCGTATCCCTTATTAAATTTCATGTCGCTTAATTACTAACATTATATCACACTGTAACAATTTCTGAAACTAGGTAATGCACACGAAGTGAATTCAATATTTTTGAAGAATTGTTTTGCTAATATATTTCAGGTTTTTAAAAAACGCGAATAAAACTATCTTTTCCGCACGAAGGCTCAAGGCAGTGCAATTAGGTCTTCAGCCAATCAATGGCAACTTATTTTACATGGTAGAATAGATTATACTTTCGCCACATGGTTTTTCTAGCTAGCGATGATCCTTTCTATGAGTCGCAGAGATCAATTCGAACTAAATGGTTAAATTCATTTTCCCACGAAATTGGCTTATCAATTGACGTTTGGTGTAGATATACAATTTTTTGACACTCAGCGCTATTTTCACTCGGAAAACCACTGGTTAATTCTTATTTCGATTCACATACTTAATAGGATCAACTCAAATAAGAATTTATAGCTAAGAGATAAAATATTGATATTTTTTTCTCATTATCTCTGAGCAAACAAGCCTAATTAACACAAGCTGCTTAGGAAGCTGAAAATGATATAATGACGCTTGGAAAAATATATCCAAATGCCAAAACTATTTCTCACGTTTAAGACTTTATTAGTTCATGAATGTTCGCGAAGCTGTTTCTGTCCACCAACGTTTTGATAAATAATCCCACTTAATATGCAAAAACTATCGACTGAAAGAATAATGTTTACACAAAAGATAAATTACTCCTTTATCAAAAACACAAAATAAGAAATTGCTATCTTTACGCATATATTTAGTACTATATGTCTACGTGTTTTCTTTAAACAAATTACTGGAATAAATGATCTATGAAAAAAATTGAAAGATTTGTCACACGTCTATTTTTTGTTCAGATTTATGAACCCTCAGCAGTTATTTATTAGCTATTATTGAAGAGCAAGCTTTTGTTGTTATTATTTCCATCCCACAAATTTTGTTTATTTCCCATGTCATTCACATTCTTCAAATACAGTTGGCTAATCTCGTACGGAAAGCATGAAATTACCCATCATTCTTTGCGATTCAGCGATCATTCTTTGTTCGGAGAATTCTTGGAACACCTACGAAGAAAAGGTATTAAAGTAAGTGTTCCATATGTAGGCCACTGGGTAAAGATCTACATAGGTTAAATCATCCTTCCTCTTCCTAGACATGTTTCCGTTCAGGCATTCAGAGTTGCTGATGCTTTAAAGAATGTATTAGAATTAATATAAAGAAGAATCATTAGTTACATCGGTTAAAACACAGAATGTCTGTAGCGCTTTAAATTATTTTGAAAATGAAAGCTCATATCTCAACTTCCTCCAAAGCATTTTTTCTGGCACGTTTTTTAACCTGCATAAGGTATGGCTCTTTTGCACATGAAGTCACGGTTTAATGTCCAAACCGATGGGCAGTCAAAGTGAACCTCAAAGCAAGACCAGAACATTATAAGCTTGCGCGCTACCGTCTGAGCCAACCTCTGCCAAATATAATAGAAATAAAAATGCTGCTTTTAGTATTTGGACACATGAAACTTATTCGGCTACAAAAACACTTTTTTTTTTCTTAACAATCATTAGATAATTTTAAATTTTCAAAGAATGATGACCAAGTCCGTCCCGTGGCAGAGTGGTTAGCGAACTTGGCTACTGATCTAAGGGACCTGGATGAGGCATGGACGTTTGTGTTGTTTTTCTGCTGAGGTCCTGCCATCTTGACAGACCTTCTACTGTGGCATATAAATTGACAGTCTCCTGTCAGACCTCTGTGGCAAGCAGTTGCTTGAGGGGGTATTTATTTATTATTATTATTAAGACCAAAATTTTTTCGCTAAAGGATCACGAAGGACACTTCGAATAGTAAATATTTAAAACCGATCAGTTTCTTGGTTTAGCTTTATGATCATCACTAAAATAAGCAACTTTCCGCTTACTGATCGGTAAAAGTTTAAAGTTCCATAAGAGCAGAATTAAAATTAATGTGTAAAACAACGAGAATGCACAACGCATGTAAAACTACGAGTATGCTTCCACAACACACACCGCTTTAGGCGTAATAAAATACATCACAGCCATCGATTTGAACACATGAATAGGATGCGAATAATGGTTTTAACACCTGTTGCGTTTAAGGAAATGAGATGTGCTATGCCAAATTTACCTCGTTGATACTGATCAATGCGATCCTTCAATGAATTTCAACATTTTCCAAAATGACATCGCAAACGCGATAGACAAATCTATATTTGCATGGAACAATTTGACAACGAAAACGAACCGTTAATTTCTTGACTATTTTAAGCTCGGAATCATGCACTCTTTAGGTTAATACGGTAAGCATTATGAAAAGAGGTCAACAGTTCACCTTCGGTAGATCGTATTAGTTTTTTTTGTTTAAGCAAAGGAAGTGTTCAGCCTTTTGAAAACAAAAGTCAATAAAGATAGTAAAAGTACTATCGCATGCAGCTTAAATATTTTTTATACTCATTTCATTGTGTACTGTTATTTTGAAACGATCGTTAAACAAAAATTCGTTCAATAAAAAGTGTCGCTGAAATTAGCGCCCTCCCATTTTTACCGATTTCTACATTTGGAGTATTATAAATAAGAATCTGGAGGATTAGTCGCTAACCTAACCAAGGTTTTATAATTTATTTTCCAACATAGGCGTATACTTATCCTTTTTTCCCCTTCTAATATGCTATCGTTATTTCCATCTCTTGACATTAGTTATAAAAACTCATTGCACAGCCCAAAATATATTTCAAACATTCCCTTTTATGAGAAATTTGGTAAAAAAAGAAGTGCATGGCAATTTTATGTCACGTATCGTAGATTTGATAGACTCACCAAAATGAGAACATTGATTGTCATCCTCTTGGAAACAGAGTTGTTCCATCAACCCTATCCTCGTGAACATTGTTGCGAAAAAACAGAAACGAAATTTTTTTTTTTCTTCGCCTTATCATTAATCCACTGTTATTGCTATGGCAACCACGGGGCGAAAATGTAAGGCAACATTCAGAGCCCACCATTCAAGTTATAAATAGGTATATAGTAAAAATAAAGGGCAGGAGGTCAACCATGACAACTCTTTACGATAGGTTTGCAACCTTTATCCACTACTGTCTAATGACGTGAAATCAATAATTTTAAAAATAAATTTTATTAATGATCAGCTTTCAAGGACCTATTTGTTACGACACTCGTCGAATAAAACTCTCCTTTAAATGAGTTTAACATTTTTTTTTATGATATATAAAATTTTGCTATTTCGTGACCTAACTAAAAAAACAATTTTTCCATTGTATTTCTGGTTTATATATTATAATGGTTTATTTGCGGATATTAAAATACTGCATTTATAGATTTAAATGCTTCGTTCGAATAGAACATAAACAATTCTTGTTTACTACTAATGAAGCAAAACTTTAACCAGAATACTTTATACTTTAATGTAACAAGAAATTTGGTATATTAACTTCACTTCAAATATTTTTATATCACTATTCATTAAAATATATGCTAAAGAAAGAAAACTAGAAAGGCAAATTGCTTCTGGAGAATATGGAATGCTCATTTCTAAATGGGAAAACGTTTGTCATTTTCTAACTTTAGTGCTATCTAACGACTGAAATTCAAACCAATGGAAGATTCGAAAATGCGAATGGTAATATTTCGCTAGTACTAAAATGATTTTTTTAATTTTCTCTTGAAATAAAGTTGAGTTTTCTTTCTTCTATCTATTCACTCCAGAAACAAAGTTTCAAGAATGAATAACCAGTATACATTCAAGATTTTCCCAATTTCGAACTTTAGTACACTGTAAATGCGGGAATTAAAAGCATTGGAAGTGTCGGTGAACGCGAATCGTAATATTTTATTAGCATCTATCCAATCCAAAAATAATTTTTATCTCCAAAAACGTTGAGTTGAACAGTTGGACACACAGAGAACAAAGTGAAAATGGACTTTAAAAACGGTAAAGACCAATGATGATTGTGAGAAATAAACAATTCAATTAATTCAACATCCCATCGATCATAAGGTGGCCTTTCAAAGTCCGTCGGAGTCTCCTCACAAAGGAGAGGGTGTGAACAAGCGCGGAAAATCTCATCGTTGGTCCGTACATCTGGTACGCCAATCTGTGAAACTTAGGTTATGAGCCTAGTGAGTACTACCTTGCATACAAAACATATCTTCAATACCAATAAAACCAGAATATACACGATATTATCAATCGGGCACTTGTTTTGTGAATGGAAAGCCATGCCATATTCGAAGCTCCCTAATTTAAAAATAAACTTGACATGGAAAAAATATCACTCGAGAAGTTCTAATTCAAATCAGTTTAATATTTAAAGAGTTATGGAAACGGAATATTTAACAGCAATATTGCTAATCATAGTTACTTATATCAAAAGTTAATAAAAATACTGCATATCATTTACTAAAATAAATGTAATTTTGGAAGTTTAATATGTTTTCTTCTGTTTTCGTTTATTTTGAAGAAAATTGTTTCAAGACGTGCGTAACCAACAGTATCTGTCATTGAAAGTTCCAGTATAAATGAACTACTTAAATATTAAACGAAAATTATTGTATATTTTGAGATTTAAAAATATTTAAATGAAACCCTTCATCTCCAGTGAAATTTTTCGGGAAAAAACTTATTTTTAAAGTGAGAGATCTACAAATGAGGCTTTCATTCATAGAAATATGAAAGTGTCCGATGACTTTTGGTAATATAGTGCATTTAATCACATGCTATTTATATCTTTACTAGATTTATTGGCAAAAAAAAAAACTGCTCATAAGTAGGTGCAGATGTCCTTAGCAGACAATTCTTACGAAAAAAGAACTCTCGGGGCAGATCTCTACGACATCAAGTGACAGATTTAGTGATGAAACAGGTATCGGCAGAGTGGTTCAGACACTGAATAAATGCGATGAAACTTGAAAACGGCATTTTCTTACCTATTCTTGAACACGGAGATGGGAGAAAGATATATGAAGATCGAAAAAAACACCCAACGTAAGACCAAGAATTCTCTTCGAGGCTAGCAAAGCGTCCACCTCACTGCAGTCCATGGGTTTCTACTTGGGGAATAGATAGAAAGCTTTCAGCCTTTGGTTCACACAACAAAAAGTCTCATAAACCAGACCAAACCTCAATTGAAGCGGATTTATGAGGACATCTGCCAATTACCGTAAGGGGGAAATACTCGTACCAATAGAAGAGAGCGGCGTAGTTCTGGTGGAGACCTCTCACGTCAGCGTGGCAGGTGCTGCTCTGGACAACAAATAGCTTCTGTGCCTTGCTACTCAGAATTACAATCCAATGCTTTTGTGCCCGTCAGACTCGGATATATCAGGTGGCAAAAGAACTTCAAAAAGAATCTGAACTTCTGCAAAAACTTCGGAAAAGTTTCGATATTTTTTTTTTCTAAATTTTGCTCTAACTTTAGAAACAACATAGAAAAATATGACATATAATAGATGTAAGATTATCGATGCTCTCTTATTTGCACAATCTTTCAGTCGCCTATACTTTGCATCCAGGGAGAATATTGATATGCCAGTAGACTGGTAATCACAGCTCTATAATTATTACACCAATTGTACGTAACCTAAATTGAACTTATTAAAATATTAATTAACTTATTAATGTATGAAATATTTTATATCGTTTACTGTTTGCAATGCTCTAGGTGCAGTACTTCTCAAAGTGGTGGTCCGCGGTTCGCAGAGAGCTGCCAGGAAAGAAATATGTTTTCAGAAGCGTAACACTGATGACATAGCCCCAAAGTTTGTACGTTCCAACACTCAGATGATGTCACGTTGTGCAGAGTGAGAAGAGTATCATGCGCATATGCATACCTTGTTTCTTGAGTCAACACACGGCCAGAAACTTCAGGCACATGCGCGGCCAAGAGATCTCAGAAGCGATTTGCTGCCGGTGTGCCACCTCAGAGTATGAGAAGCACTGCTCTGGTATATATATATATCTGATTTACACTGACTTTATTTTGCATACTGCAGCTATTGTACATACAGACAACTAAGCTTAGAAATTACGTTGAGAAACATTGAAAAAATTAAAACTTATAATCTGTTACAGTAATGAAAGAATAGCCAAATAATAAACATGAAGGTTGGTTGTTTTACCTCTGAGCGGCAATTGTTTTTTGCACGCAATGCGTATTAAATGCTATACTTTTGAGCTATCAACAATGCAAAACTTTTATTTAAAAATACAATATATACATAAAACCTTGCAAAGTTATATTGTCAAGAATCTAAACAAGAATGTCGGCTTAAAATCTGAACAACGCGAAGGCCAGTCTTTCACAAGTATTTTTTCCTACAACATGAACTTCCTCTCCCATAAACATTCTACTTAATTCTACCTGGTACCTTGCTTTAGTATTGCAGCATTCATACGAACAGAAGATGTACTGATTTTCGCATTTTTCAAATCACATCATCAAAGTTTTCTTCAAAGTTAGCTGGATTCGTTCAGTAGTTCGGTAATTAAATTTATGTTTACTCCAGATAGATCTTAAATTTAGAAGTGTTCATTTTCCTTCAAGTTTATGGACTTTAGCATTTCGGTGCTTGTGGCTTGGCCAATTAGCCCATTTTGCGGAGAAAATTAACTCAAGCAACAAACTTAAAATGTAGCGAGGTTACAGTTTTTAATTTTACGCAACCCCTATTAACCAAGAGCAAGAAACAATTAAAGACAAGGTTCTACATTACCTCTTAATATGACGAGATTCACTTATTTCACTCATTCCTGACGGAGTCTTTCAACAACGAAGGATAAAACAACTTTCGCAAAAGAAAGCATTGTTGCATAGCCCGTAACGGCAATCTTGTGGGTTCCGCTAATCGCCCACTCAAGCATATAACCAATGCACATAGACAAACATACATAAACGCGAGTCTAAGTACTGGAAGCTTGCGTGACACGAAGTGACTCTGAGTGGCGGAATATTCATCAGTAGTTTTAGCTTCATGTTCTGGCATCTGATTAGCTAGCACGAGTTATGCAGTGACGGTGCGAAGAACTTCTAGGCACGGTACGTCACGTGTTCCACACGGATATGATCATTGCACAGGTGCGAACATGATGAACATGAGATATACCAATACTCAACGAGTCTGAGTTAATAGAGCATAACAATGTCGAAACTGACCATGGCCAACCTGCTTCTAAACAGAAACTTTTAACATAAACGTCTTTTCAGAAAGATACTTCAAATAATTCACTGTTAGAATACTCTTTATACGGTGTCCCCTAGTGACCGTGCGCAGGGTGGTAAATTTTGCGGAGATAAATCTCAACGCTGACCCAGCTGGGACTTGAACCCGGGAACTACAGATTACGAGCCTGACGCGCTACCCCCGCCCCTTATTCATTCGGTAGTTAAGGAGTCGTGGAATCTTAATAAGTGCTGTTGTTGTAGGTTCCAGTTTTTAAAATACAACCCCCCCCCCCACTTCACAAAACCAAAAAATAAAACTAAAATTCTTTCATCTCATTAAGGAAATTTAGAAATAAAAATTAACAAAAATCATCGTATTCCGTTATATCCATAACATTTTTTTAAGAATTTTAAAAGTATTATGCAATTTTTTAAAAAAATTTTCCTTTTCAAAAAAACAAAAAACAGAGTTCATATGAAATTCTAGCATTACAATACTTTTTAAAGCATTAAAATATTCCTGTACTCCAATATTTCTAAAGAATTAAAAAATTACTACCTCAAATTTTGGATAGTTCCATAAAACATTGTTGACGATCACAACCTCTTATCTGCTTTCTTCATTTTAAACAGTTTGTCTTTTAAATTGGAATCCCTGGTTCTGATTCTGTTTACTTTAATGATTAATGACATTCTTTTTTTTATGAAGTTTCAATTTTTTCCATTTCGTTCTAAAAGGTTATCTTTAAAAGTAATAAAAATTTAAAGAAATTGTTTCAAACTTCGAAAAATACAACCATTTTTAATCGATAAGTTATATATGTTTTAACTAAATTTTCAGGAAAAAATAATCAATTCAGGATTGGGTTGTTTTACCTCTGAGAAGCTTTTTCTTTTTTGCACACATTGAGCTAAATGACTCGGTCACAAGGACTCCGAGGGCTCAGAGATCGTTGGGGAGGGGGACCCACTAGACAGCTGTTGGAGGACAGATGGTACTTTCGTCCAGGCCATTCACAGTGTTCTTTAACGTGCACAGGGTACGACTCTCCCGCACATTAGAACACGGCTTAACGTCCCATCCGAAGGATGGCGGTCTTTCCAAGCCCATTGGTGTCCCCTACTGACCGAGGGCAGGGCGAGGAGTTTTGCGGGACGCTATTAGTAGAATGCCATATATTATACAGATAAGTGTGCAAACTGGTTATAAATGTATATATATAAATACAAATTTTGTTGCATGATAAGCTAAATCTTTACTACTTAATTATATGTGATCGAATTGTTGTTTGTCTTAATAATCATAGTATCTAGTGTATTGCATTTATTTTTAATCCATTTGCTACCGGCATTGCTATTTATGTAAATAAACTTGTAAATGAATTCATTTGGCTTCTTGCTTGATAAATTCATAACAATATTTTGATTAGCTGTAATAAAACATGTTAGCATTAACAAAGAACAGATTTCAACATAGAAAAATTTTCCTCATTTTATATCCATAAGAATGTTTAAAAGGAGAACAAATGTACTAATCGTAACATTTTTATACATAGTAATCCAAATGGCCCAGCGGTTAACATGCTTGACTGCAATGGGGACCTGGATTCGAATACCGGATAAGGTACTACTATTTTCTTTCTACTCAGGTTTCGCCTTCCTGAGAAATCTTTTTCATGGCGCATTTTACTAACTGGCTCTTGTCAGACCTCGGTGGCAAATAAGCTGCCTGAGGAGTAGTTTAAAAAAAAATAGCATATTCTGCGTTGTAACACGTAGGCAGTTTTCTTGAGCATTCCAAATTTTCATTACCATTCTCTCCATGACCTTCCACCAAATTTACTATAGGTTTGAGGCGGACGTACCAGTCATCATAAACAACAGGAATCTATTCATGCACGACAGAACATCTTTCAATTTTTCTTGTTAAATCTGAAGTTAAAGACAGACATAACTTTAATAACATGGCAAGCAAAGCATGTTAACTTATACATACTTAGGATTGTTTACTTGCAAACAGGCCAAAAGAGTACATGACCTCATGATCACCTTTATTTTTTGATGTTCTGTTTGCTTTCTTTTGTTTACAAAGAACACGTTGAATCTTTTGAGTGCCAGTCATCAAAATCGTCTTTTAAGTCCAAGAAATGTCATTTTTTTTGCCATTCTTTGTAAAAGCTTTGTTCATGTCATTCTTAACGGCAACCATTCTGTTACGATTCAACACGTTTTATAGGCTAAAAGGAAAGCATGAAGTATTTTTAAGATGTGAATACTATTGACATTTCTTGTTTGAACAATATCTTACTTATTTCTGTTTGTGTCCCATATGATATTCTGCGTGTGCAATAACTAAATTTCTACAAAAATATTCTTTACTTTCGATCACTATTGCTTACGAGACCAAATCAAAAACATCCATGCAATGTTACGATTCTCTACAAACACTACACGGATATTCTTGAAAAATCAACATTTGGAAACATTTGAGATCTTAATCTCCAATCAGTTTTTACCACCACAATAAAAAATTATACTCAAGGTTACGGATTTCGAATGATGATGCATGTATTATCTACCAATAGTTTCCAGCAGTTAGGTTAAAAAATGTTAAAGATTAAAAAAGTTAGAAAAATTTTATTAATGTTTTCGTTAATGTAAAACGATAGCTGATGATTTCGAAAAAAGTAAAATTTTCCGAAAGGGAGGAGAGAAGGTGTAAAACTTCCATTAAATACACTGACTATGGCGCTCTTTTCAACTGGGTTCGAATCTGGAATGCATTGAACGTTTGTGTAACCTTTTAAAAATCTGTTGACCTTAGAGTTTGCTTTCAACATTTACACTGGCCTGGATTTTCTGCATCCTTAACTGACCTTCAGAGCCTTGAGTTACTTGTGCTGAACGTGACATGTATATTAACACAAATACATACAAAGTTAGCACAGTAATGACTATAATCAATAAAGCTACGGTTCACTGCAAAGAATTATTCCGATTTAAAGGAAATATTCACTTCTTACCTATCTTCCTATTGCTTTTCGCTCGTCATTTGTCGGTTTGTGAATTTCTCAAAACTGTTGTTCTACCAAATCTTTCGAACGCGACGAATAAACTTAATGAGTTATATGTGTTAAATGAAAGTTTGTGCCGACCGGGAGTGTCATAGGCTGCAAAAAAAATTGAGTCCCTCCCCCCCCCACGCTTTCTTCACTCCTAAAAAGGGGTGTTCCGCCATATCTTCGGAACGCGATGGCCGAAAGTAAGCTATGCGTCAAACGACAGTTTGTGACATGGGGAATATTACAGGTGTTAAGCTCCCCCCCCCCCCAGAAAAGAGGAAATATGAAAACGATTTTTCCGGTATAACTTCCGCACGCGAGGACCTACAATTATGAGTTAGGTGTTAAATGACCTTACTTTAAACATGACTCCAAAAGTATGAAGAGGGAAAATGTAGTCAATGTTTATAAATGAAATTTATGAAATGAGAGTTTCTGAAGGTAGGTGTTTTTAGTGACAAAGAAAAAATATAAATAAATTTAAAAAATACCTATCTACGCCCTAAAGAATAGAAAATAAACCTAAAACATATCGATAGTGCAATCAATCACTGAATTCGTATTCACTTCAAAGGAAGATTGGGCACCGATTTACCTGCTCAACAAGATTGCCGGCGCCCTATCTTCCTTTGAAATACGAAATTAGTGACTGATTGCACCATCGATATGCTTTAGTTATATTTTCTACTGCTTAGGGCGCATATATATATATTTTTTGAGTAACACACAAATTCCATCCATTTGGCAATATTTCTAAAATGCACGATAGCCAGTTTTAAAAGAATATCAAGCTTAGAAAACTCGGAGCGATATGTTTTTAGCTACAGAGTGAACTAGCTATATGGCAGGTTAAAAATGACTGCCAAGTTTCCGATAAGGGTGTTAGAACGAAACCCACTAGATTTGTTAAGAGTAATATGTGAACTTCCGTCAAAGCCATTTAGAGGTTTTTCTAAGTCTACAGGATATAACTCTCTGTCTATGACAACCGCTCAGCAAATGCATCTTACTTAAAAGCAGATACATGGATAGTGGGATAACAAATAAGTCCATCTTCCCACATCCGAAATCGTAGAAGGAATTTTTCTTTTGATTTTTTGTCATTCTTTTTTACGATCATCGGAAAAATTTCATTCTTCAATTCCCCGACAAAAATCATTTGAATTATTCATGCTGACGATGATAAATTGAAGTTCACATGACCTTAAAAAGAACACAGCCACTTGAAGTTTCCAGAACAATAAGAAAGAAGTAAAAAAGGGGAGAATGTGGGCCAATTACATGATTCTGGCATTAACCTCTTAACAATAACAACACTTGAAACAGCACGAAATAACCAAGAATCGTAAGAAAACTGTTTTAGTAATTAAATGCAATTCTTGTTAAGGTTTTGCAGAGCTCTTGAATAGTTATTTGACCGAGAAAACAGAAAAGTTGAATTAAAAGAGCACTTTAGCTGCAATTTTTCTGCACAGGAGCAGAATGAAAAGTATTTCAACAGGAGGAAGTCTTATCGATTCCGTACCTCAAAAGAATTGCGAAGCACGTTGAAATAGAAAACAAAATGAATTACAATAAATGAAAAGTACCAAAGTGAAAGTCGGAATAAAGCTTTTGAATGTTACTTGGAATTTCAATCAGTAGACTGATGATTGACATTGCTAAAGAAATAAAAGCCGCCCATCGTGTTGAATAATAAATCAAATGAGCGGTTTCTCGAAGCATATTTTATAGTCTTTTTTGGTAAACGCTTCGGCATCAATGTTTTCAAACATAACAAAATTTACAGAACAAAAAAATGCAAAAAAAAGTTTTTGACATTTACTAATAGTGAGCTTCATTAACTACTAATTTAATATTTTGAGTTAGTTCATTATAAATCAACGCACACTTTTCCTTTGTTACTCAGACTACAACTTGAAATGCAAAAATAATTTACCTATTTAACGTATAAACAAAATCTGGGTTTCAATGTTTAAACGTTTTTTGAATATTCTTAATACATTTATTTTCAAGGAGAAAACAGATGTTCTGTAATAATAAATGTGATTTACAGATGTCTGTAATAATAATAAAAAAATTTATTTCAGTTAAAAGTTAAAAAAAATCTATCTTAGGGATATTAAAGCTAATCGTATTTATTCTGGTTTGGTATTCCTACGTTAAAAAAAAATCATTGGTAATAAATGTATCGGATTTTTTTCGAAAATCATTCCAATGTTTAATCCCTTAAGAAAACTCTGGAAAAAGACGTTTTTCTTGCATCAAACCCCACATAAACGGCACATGAGCACATTTAAAGCTTTCAGCCGCACACCTAAAAAAATATAGCAATTCTCGCCTGATTTAGTTTCGTCAGTTTGTTGAAAAATCGTAAATGCAATAAGCCTAAATTCAAATTAGAATATTTTAATTTGTTAAGCACATATAAAAATTCGTTTCAGTCAGAAAATGAATGAGTCAACATTTAAAAACAATTTAAACTTAAATTAGTCGCAAATCGAAGGCAG
This sequence comes from Ryuthela nishihirai, assembly GCA_038380435.1. Classification (NCBI taxonomy): domain Eukaryota; kingdom Metazoa; phylum Arthropoda; class Arachnida; order Araneae; family Heptathelidae; genus Ryuthela; species Ryuthela nishihirai. The sequence continues at coordinate 26,881,726 of JAWZYU010000009.1, read as the reverse complement.
AGAAATCTGGATTATTATATTTTAAATTCAGTCTGGACAAATAAAAGTAATTTAATCAGGCTTCGAGACAAGTAAATCTAATTAAAAATAAGCAAATCAAATTTTCTTAATTTTTTTCGATGCAAGGAAAATACATTTTTTCGCCTCCAGCTTTTTTTTTCCATTAAAAATAACTGCTAGAAAATATATGAATTCTTGTCTAATATGGGGTTATGATTTTTTCAGTGCACTAATTTGAAACTCTAACAAAACTAGAATTTCAGATATTCAAGTCTAGTTTTAATTTGATATAATATGCAACGTATATTACACCTGCCGAAAATATACTTTAACCTCTAATATTTAAATCTTTTTTCTTTATGAACAGCAAGCAATACAATAGCTTTAGCACCTGAATATTTTGAGATAGAACTGATTATAAGTTTAAATCGTCTAATACATTTTGTTTTCAAACAAACCTTTAACAAACTTTTAAAATCAGAAAATTATTTATAATCAAAACACTCGTAGATATGGGCATACAATAAATATACTAATAACATGAAACTTCGGTAGGAAAAACACTGTGGAAAAAGTTGTTTCTCTTCTATCAAATCCACATAAATAACCACCTGAGCACAAAGCTTTCAGCAACATATCAAACCTAACAATTTTTTATTATGAAAATTGTTTACATTACATTTATGCCTGAAGAAGTAGCAACATTAGATGCCTCGTGTGTTTTCTATGTTTATACATTTATAAAGTAACAAAAGTCAGTTTTAATCGGATATGAAAATTAATTTTAATAATTTGACGAAAATTCATTCTTAAATATTAATTAGCATTTACAAAACAAACACATGAGCATTAATGATGTTTTCTTTTCATGGAAAAAAGGGACCAGTCTCGCTGAAAACTTGGGGACTGGAGCACTTCATGTAACTGTTGGTGCGAAAGAAGTGGGGCCTATGACTGGGTAACATGAGACACAGAAGTTTCCCCTAAATCACACAGCTGCAGACATGGGACAAGGGGTCTCAAGAAAGGGGACGGGATCACCAACATCTGCCATGAGAACTGACACCGGAAGATGGAGATGACGAAACAGAACAGGCGGCATTTGTGAGATGTCAGGTTTAGACTAAACAGTAGTCTGCCAGCAAGAAACATTTTATTTGGCTGCACCATTTAGAGTATACGGATATTCTTTTTCTACAGTAGTTATCGTCGCCTTTATCCATCATCATCTGCCCTTTTTAAGCAAGTAGGATTCAGCAATTCAATAAGAAAATCTCAGTGGATACGCGTCCAAATAAAAATGAAGATTCCTGTGAATCCTAGTTCCAGTTTCTTTTAAAAAGCTATTGGTACTCGAGTTCGTAGATTACATTAAAAAAAAATGCCCCCTCAAGCAGCTGCTTGCCACAGAAGTCTGACAGGAGACGCCATCCTCACAGACCTACTATGGCGTAGTTTATACGCCATAGTAGGTCTGTGAGGATCGCAAAACCTAAGCAGAAAAACAATACAAACATCCATGCCTTACCCGGGGCTCGAAATCAGTAACCAAGCGCGCTAGCCACTCGACGGCATTATAGATTACATTAATAAAAAATAAATACCCCCTCAAGCAGCTGCTTGCCACAGAGGTCTGACAGGAGCCTGTCAGTTTATATGCCACAGTAGAAGATCTGAGAGGATGGCAGGACCTCAGCAGAAAACAACACGAACATCCATGCCTTGACCCGGGGCTCGAACCCAGGTCCCGTAGATCAGTAGCCAAGCGCGCTAACCACTCGGCCACGGAAAAAGTCAAATATTGAAATGCCAATTGAAGGTCGAATTTGAGTTTTGTGGTTAATATGATTATGGTGAATTAATAGTGATATAATTATTGCCATGTTTTGGCTGCATATAGGAAAAAAAATATTTTTTATTTTCATTGCTTTTTTTTAGTAGCAGACTCTTTCATTTGCAGGTGAAGTTATTAATAAAAATAAACCTATTCTTCCTCCGTTCTGGAGAGAAAATTTTAATACCTCTACCTTATTACGTTACATTTGATAGCTAATATATTACGATTGTCACTCTGGTTTGAGAGAGATGAGGAAACAAGTATTTTAACAAATTAGTACAGCAACTGAGAAATAAGAAGCGAAAATCAATTAGGAGATAAAATCAAAGCTATTTTGCTTGATAACGTATTTCACAATAACTCGTTTACATGATAATATAAAACTATTAAAGCTTAGTTATAGATGTATATTAAATCTAAATCTTTAACAAAATTTGCTCACCATTTAAAGACTGGAACAATTATCACGAGAGTGGATTTAATTTTTTTTTTGATAATACACGAAAATTAGAATAATAATACGACAAATTTCTACAAACTGATTTCTTATTACAGTACATGGATTCGACCCGACGTTTGAAGTCCATTCAATTAGATTCCAGGCTAAATTCCTGCGTTAAGAATCTAGTACTTAGTTTTTACTTTGACATAGCAAGGAACTGGCTAGATAAACTTTGTAACAATAAAGCCAAATAGCAAATTTTATAATCGTATGACTCGTTGTCTGACAAATCCTGTTCTTTCGCCAGTTGGTCAGAATTGGAACTCAAACCAGATGCAGAATTTGAAAACGGTTAAGGGGAAATATAGCAAAATGCTAACTATTCCATGTGATTTGCGATTGAATGAAAGTTTATCCCAACAGCTTTTTTGTTGCTAAGACTAAAAAAATCGAAAAACAGAGCATCAAAGATTATTTGGAATGGACTGGATTTTAAATTGCAACGTTTGGGGGACTTAAAAATGCTTTGAGATATATATGGATAATTCTGATTCTAAATTTTACCCATGAGCGGAATATTAGACGAATAATGAGCTAAAACTGACTGTGAACTCAGGAGTTCCACGAAATTCTTTTCAAAACATGAAAAACAAAAATCCTTTTTTTCTTCCTTTCCTAACCTAGTAAATAGAGTATACTATCGATGAAGATTGGACGAATATTTCTGCGACGATTTTCTTGTTAATTGAGCATGACGGTCTCAGCCAGTCTCAAACAAAATAGCCAACTTATTTCGAAAAAATATTTCATTTTATTAACACATGACTGATTTCAGTTGGCATCGTGCAAGAAAGTGAGCCCCAACTCGGCGGTTATTTTCCTTCGTAATCCATTCCATGCTTGAATAAATTTGATCGACAGATGCCCTCAAGGCTAATACGACTAAGCTTACACAGATTGAATGACAATGAAGCTAATATCAAATGGATAGACATTTCATCTCCCTTTCCGGCAGGCAATTTTTTCTGTTCTTCAACGCTTAACATTTGAAAATTCCGTAAATATTTGTAGTATTTCACCTTAGGATAGCTACAGATAAATCTCGCAACAAAAAATAAGGTTTAGTCCAGCAGTAAGAATATCCATAAATTTCAAGTAGGGTTTTCTCAAAATGAATTCATATTTCTCATGTTTATACAGCATATGTTTTTATTTTTACGACTGTGTGTAAAATTTAAATCAAATTTCCGCACAAAGCTCTTTAAAAATAGGTAAATGCAAATGAAGTTTTTCACAAGTGAAGTTAAACCCATTATTCAATGAAATCTTTCTTGAAATAATCGTTTTCCTCCAAGCATATGAGCTTCCAAACCCCGTTTCTAGAAATGCAAAAAATAACATTTATTGGAAATCCTTATTTAATAGCTGATTTTTCTTCTTCTTTTTCAGCATGCGAAGAGAATTTTATTACATTAAAAAGAAATACTGTCTATATAGAATATACTGTTTGATAATTAATCTTTGTCGAAATACTGTATTATAATGAAATAATAGAATATGGTTTTTATACCGTTTGATAATCAATCTTTGTCTTATATACTGTTAGATAATTAATTTTCTGACTGTATACTGAGAAATGCTGTTTTATATTAATCTTTGTCGGCTTATTTCGTTCTCTGCTTCGAAATTGTTTTACTTCCAGATCCATAACGTTAACTATTCCGCATTCGTCGCTAAATATTTAATTTTAGAATCTTCTCAGCACACTAATGGGAATAATAGAAGAAAAACCATTCTATCAAAATATTTTTGAACTTAAAATCCAACAAAATTGAAATTCTTGATAGTCTTTAATAAAACCAGCAGATACGCTCGATCGGAATTAAATCAGCTGTTGTAACTATTAATAACCTATATTTATGAAACTTATTTTTATTATATCCATTATTTATGCAAAATATCATGACTGAACAAATAGAAGAGTTATGTTATTTCCTAATTTTTTCGATTAAACTAAATTTTTTTTTCCCGAGGAAATTACTATTTCCCCATCCCGCAAAAAATGTTTAAAATTAATAAATTTATTTCAATGGAGCCGTACCTTAATGATTAGTAGTTTAAGTTTGGATATATTATGTAGTTGGCATTCGAAAAATCATTTATACAGATGTTCAAAAGTTTCAACTACAAGTTATGTCAGTGGGACGTTAACTTCGAAAATAAGCTATATGTGGAAAAATTGACTAAAGATAAAGATCTCAATCAAATCTAACTCTCGATTTTCACAATATGCGTTCTGTATTTAGAGTTATGAAAGTTAGAATATTTAGCAGCAGTAATGCCATTTATATAAAAATATACCTCCGAATTTAAATAATAAGCATTATTTCAAGACGTATACTACAAATGTTTATATTTTAGTGCATAGTTTATATAGCTAATTCTTTCATTATTCGCCAATTTTGTGCATGTTTCTTAAGACACAATGATGCTGTTAAATATCCCAGCTTCCATAACTCTTTAAACAGAACGGATATTTTTGAAAGTCGAAATTTAGATATATCAGTTGAGATCTTTATCTCAATCACATTTCTCCACAAAATGTTCATTTTAGAATTTATAAAGCTTCGAATTTAGCTTTCCAATGACATAGAATGGGGATGTAACTTAACTTTTAAACACTAATTCAGTAATATATTTCTTAAATAATTTGGATAATACCAGTTTCAGAAAAATTACTTATAATCACATTCCACTAACCTAAAATTATAAAATGCAACAGGTAGGAGTTCTTAAATAGTACTTATTCAAATTAATCAAATATTAAAGCAATATTTAGATCACAGCTCATCATTGATTTAACGAATATTCATCCACTATCAAGCTGCTTTTTAAATGACAGGAGAAGATCGATGTAGAGGAAAAATGATTCCTCTACACCCATCTTCTCCTATCGCTTAACAACAGCGTGATAGTGGATGAATATTCATCATATTAAAACAATAATTGCACACAATAGGTAATATTATATTCATACCAGGCTCTACTAATTACATTCAGATTACATTAAAAATATATTTCAGGCGAAAGTTTTTACTCTATTGTAAATTAATTTAGGTAACATTCTGCAGTAGAGTAAAATACACTAACATCAATAACGGAGTCAGTGTAAGCTTAATCGTAATATATAATCCTCAAATGGCTACGGAAGGCCAACCCAGACTGTGTAATTTAGTTCTCCATATACTGAACTACTGCTGCTGCATTAGGCTACTGCAAGTACTGGTATTTCTAAATATGTCCTGTTTGGTATTGTCCAGCCGCCTAGCTTAATTAGGTTTAGGGCACACTGTTCATAACTTTAATAGTTAATTTATAGTTCTTCATGCGGAAAACAAGGCCAGCTAACGTAATCTCTCCCTAAATACGATGCTGCTTAGAGGTGGTTGATGACTACTCCTTTGAACAGCTAAACGTTTATGTTTGCATATCGATTTGTATTAATGGGAGGTTTTAAATGAAATGTATGCAGCATATACAGTGATAAACATAGAGTAAAGAGTATATTATGAACCCAACCAGAGCTTACGAAGTCAAATTGGACTGCACAATCCTTTTGCTGTCCACGTTTATATAGCGGGCTGAGTCACATATCTTTGCCAATCCAATTTCCTCCAAGTTTTGAATCATGCTGTGGCGTCCATTTCATCGTTATTTAATGAACATCCTGTATCACCCTCTACCTATATTAAACCTTTCATAATTCATTTCGCAATAGCCTGCTTCAAAAGTCATTAATCAATTGCAAAGCCTCGAATGGCATTCTTTTATAAGATTTTGCAACGAGGTAAGTAAATTATCTTTGACACTTAAGTTGACCATTGATCGTTTGTCCAATCGGACCTAAATTCGTCAACGCAATTTTTAGATTACTGAAGTAATTATCCCACTGCTATGTTGTATTTATATAAAAATTCTACCCATGACCCCTACTTACGATTAGAACCGTTATAAATCTTAAGAAAACGAAACAAATGAAAAGCAATGTTTATTTCTGATACAGTTGAAGGGGTAGCATAGCTCTTCTCATATTTGATTTAGTCCAGCATTGATAGTTCAGATAAAACTCAAAATTAAAGATTTAAATACTTCTGTAGTAAACCTCCTTGTACAAATTTAAATGAGTTTTGAAATATCCTTTTCGCATTGAAAATAAGGTAAAAACGTTCATAACATTAAATGCAACTATTAAGTTAAAGTAAATACAACTATTATAAATGACATTGCTTTTATTTCCTAAGACTCTACCTTCTTTGAATTTTCCGTTGTTCGCCACAGTAGGGTATCGGACTAATTTGAACCACTGCTAGAGAGTGAAACGAATTATTACACACCAAGAAAGCAACAACTTAATCAACTTTATCTTCTAGAGCCACAATATTAATTTATACATAATTAAAAAATCACTCAATGCTCCTCAATGGTGGCAATATATAGAAATGATTTACAAACCAAAGCTCCGCATGAATTAAATCCTACCCTAACATCAATCCATCACTTCAAATACAACAGAATCTTACCGAACACAAAGTCGGTCAAACACTGGATGATGCGAGAAGATAGTGAAATTCATTAGCACATCTTAAAGAGATTCTTAGAGGCAGTAGCCTTGGTAGCCAGGTAACACAAGCGCCTCCAACTCCTCCCCAGCATATGCCCAACTTCTTGACATGTGTTTACACATTTTGCCTCCGTTACATGTCCATTTCACATAAAACAAATCGCTAAAGGAATTGGATTGATGAAAGGTTTCTCACTTACTGGTACAGCCGTTCTCAACCTCATAGCTCCAGAATCCAAAGGAATGCATCATCCATTACTAGAGACAGATCTTTGCCATGTCCGAGAGTATCAGTCGCAAATACACATATGCCGCTATTGAGCTCATCCCACACAACCTGTCCCACCACCATGAAAACTTGGACTTGCCGTACAGTGCCGCCATCTAGTGGGTGCGGCCATCATGCTAAAGCCAAGGTATCGATTGAAGGGCCAGCGGAAGCTCATAATATGGCTTGCGAACGATACTTAAATGGCAAGTCGTATCATATCAAATAATCCAAAAGCCTTGCTTTCCTTAATTACGTACCTTCTAGAACTTTATTTTTTGTTTCTTTGCGTGAAAAAATTATGTTAGGATGCAGAGAAACTGAGGCTGAAACAAAACACATGGCCCGAGCCTTTTGCTGATATTGATTTCGAAAAATTAGGCAACAATACCTTCTGCTTTTCTCGGCATACATTATCTTAAACGCTCATTTACTTTTCAAAAATAATTGCATTAAATCCAGACTGGAGAGCAGTATTTCTTGAAATTTACATTTTCAAATGTTATGTAAAAATGTTTTTCTTTCCTCTTTTGCAAAAATCAATGATCCTCCTTCCATTTTATTTACTATTTCATACAACAAAAAAATACCTGCTATTTTAATAAGGTACATATAGTTTGAAATATTTTGTTAAACCGAGCGTTACAGTTAAAGATATTTCATAAGAGTTGAATTTTATTTACGCGACGCTAAAAGAATTTTAGGTTAATAGAAAACACAGTCCTGTGAAAGTAGTATGGTTTCTCTTTTTGAGGAATCGATACAATCATCATAAAAATCGAACAAGCAAGCTTCGGAATTGTCTAAGGTTTGCCATCAAAGCAAACATAGAACATCATTCATTTGAAAGTCTATTAACCAAAAACATCAGTTACACGGGGGGAAAAAAATCACGGGTCATCAGTCGTCATTCGACAATAAATTCAACATCCGAAATTGAAAGAAATTAAAGAATCATCTGTTATTACAACTTCTGCTGTCACAGATGAGGCCTAAATCATCTAGAGTAGGGATTCTCAATGTGTGGTACTCGGCGAGGGCTCAAAAGTCACTAGATCTAGTAACAAAGTTTTATTCCCATTGTTATACTATAATTATAGTTTTATCTATCTATCTATACAAGGGTATGCCAGATACATACACATTTCCAGGGGATACGGGTTGGGTTGTTTTACCTCTGAGCGGCACTTTTTTGCACACCATGGGCTAAATGGCCAGGTCACATAGACCCCGAAGGCTCAGAGAAGGTTCGGGGAGGGGACCCACTGGAACAGCTGTTAGGAGACAGATGGTAGATTCCCGTCAAGGCCATCCAGCGTGTTCTTTAACGTGCACAGGGTATGGCTCTCCCGCACACGGGGCCACGGCTTATCGTCCCATCCGACGGACGGCGGCCTTTCCAGGGGATACGTGAAGCATAAAAGGTTGAGAACCACTGATCTAGAAGAGCAATGATTCCCAATAATATAGGATAGGCTATATGTCAGTTTATCGAAAAATTATTTGTTCAATTAAATTTTTCATGTCAACCTCTGTATTACTTTATTAATAATTACATTATTACTTTATTCTGCAGTCCGATGAGGCAATCTTCAAATTTAAAGGATGTGGCAACAGACACAATTGTGTCTTTGGAGTGATGTTAATCTCCATGAGACAATACAGGAGGAACTGAATGTGTCAAGTGCACTAAACAAAACGCGAATTACTCTGAACAATTCAAATGATATATGTAAATGTAATATTAAATTAATATGCAATTATTTATACAATAATAATGTAATTTTTAATAAAGTAATATGAACGTTAACTTGAAAAAATAAACTGAACAATTATCTGTAGGGGCGGTATATGGAGCCAAGGAATAGTGGGATCTTATTTTTTTTATATTTTTTTAAAGACACCGTCAATGCCAAAACTTACCCAGAAACATTAGTAAATGTTGTCTACAAGAGTTACAAAACAGTCTGCAATATGAAGATGTCACATTCATTTGGCAACAGGATAAGAATGGACTGGGCAACGTGAAGTGGCTAATTGGCCCAGCAAGATCACGAGACTTTTCAACGGGGAAGTAGTATAAAAGACAGAGTGTATTCGGAGAAACCAACTGATCTAAATCACACGAAGATAACTGAAAAGCTATTTCACATTATGGATAAACAGCTGTGTAACGTCATTGGTGATTCTGTTGCTGAACGATATTTCATGTGCACTGAACAAAACGGGAAATATTTTGAACAATTCAAATAACATCATATGTGAATGTAATATTAAACTAATATGTAATTATTAATACAATAATAATGTAATTTTTAATAAAGTAACATGGTCATTAACTTGAAAAATTAAACTGAATAAATTATTTTTCGGTAAACTGACAATATGGCCATCCTGTATTTTGCAACAACTTACTTGTGAATATTCATGATGGGAGAGGTGAGATGTGACAATATTGAAGTTCATGTGCAATGAAGACATTTTTTAAAATATAGCATAAATGTAGTAAGTTAAATAAAATATTCTTTCACGTGATGTTATATAGAACATGCATAAATTAATATTGTGCATTGATCATGCATAATACCGAGTTGGTACGAGTTTGAAAAAAAGATCTTTGTCGTCTTCTTGCCTCGAGATTACCACAGTTACCAATAGTATTACGTTCAATTGTTTTGCAACAGTATTTTTTTAACACACTTGCATTTTTTAATAGATACGTTCATATACTTTTCTAAAGTATGAAATATAAAATAAATTTGATACGATATTTTAGATGTGATTATTTATTAATCTAATATACACTGGGTAAATAAGAGTTTGGTTCATATATGATACATTAATACAGTTTTTTAAAAGATATAACTTAGTGACAATAATGTTTTTATTGTTTTATGATTATTAATTAGCAGTAGTGATAACTGGTCAAATTTCTGCGGAGGGAAGAAGGAACAAAATGTATATTTTGCTGATTTCCAAGAGGATAAGTCACTGATGAAACTAATTTTTAATGTTACTGCATATTTCAGAGAGATATATACCATCCATGCCAACTGTCATATATGTAGGCGAGAAACTATCAAATTTATGAAGTGAGGATAGTTTTCCCTTGAACGATATTGTTTTTGAACATAATGGTCAGATCACAAAATCCCCAGGGGCTAGGGAAGGTTGGGAAAGGGGATTCACTGGGCAGCTGTTAGGGGACAGATGGAAGCCTTCCTCAGACCATTCAATGAATTCTTTAACATGCACAGTATATGGTCCTTCGTTTGCACAGGAGACCACGAATAAATGTTGCATTTGAGGAAGGTTGCCGTTCCAAGATAATTGGTGTTCCTCCTTCTGGCGAAAGGCAGAGTGAGACTTAGTGGAGAAAATCTCCAAGTAGGTACAGTGGGACTCAAGTTTGGGAACATCAGATTACATGCATTGTGAGCTACAGACTGAACAATTTTCCGCTCCATTAAAAAGTGAGGCTTTAAAACAAAATATAGGGAACCACTAAGCTATAGGAATCGACACAATACTTTCGCGAGGGGTAGTTTTAAAAGCTCAAAAGAAGTAGATTTGATCTAGTTTATTTCAGGCCCTACCACATCATTACAAATTATCCGTAAAAATTCATTACTTTGAATACTCACAATTCATCAGTCATTAAGGATAAAAGAAGTTCTACTGTATACCACTAGAGGTACTAGTATACCTTATGAGTGCTATAACACCGTTAATAGTTTCCTCATCGTTATTCGAAATTAGTACTTCATTATGGTTATCAGAAAGCAGGGATGAGCAAACTATGGAAAAATAATCCATTTTACAAGATCCACTTTTGAGAATTACAAAAACAATCCCTAATTTTACAAATCTTTATCGGTTTTGTACTTTTTTTCTAATTTAAAATCTGAGAGCTTTTTAGTTATTAGTTTACCACAACTGGCAGGTTGTCGGATTTTAACGATTTAATCCTATCTCCCGTTTCGAAGAGAGAACTTGCAGCAGGGAAGGTTCAATGTTATTTTCATGGGTTCAACGCAATGAAGTGCTACGTCTAGTCAGTTAATGAATGGGTCGTTATAAAAGGATGAAAACATTAAAGCATTAAGTAAACTCTCTATATCAAATGAAAGAGAAAGCATTTCCTGAAAGTGTTTTAACTCCTTATCGATGCACTTACTCTGTAAGCACAATTTGCATAAAAACTACAGCGTTAAAAGCGAGCGTGGAGAAAGGCTCGCTTACGTGGCTTCGCTAGAGTGTGAAGGAAAAGCAAACACACTCTGCTCAGTCATCAGTCTGATAGATACTGATGTTAAAATAATCCGATGGATTTTCAGACTTCGAAGAAGAGGATTTATTTTCGGAAGAGGATTTCGTCTCTATGAAAATATATTGTGCCACAAATAGCTGAATTTCCAAATAAGATTAAAACCAAACAAGGGGGCAGAAGATACAAAGAACTTCAGTGAAAGGTTAATGCTGAGAAGTATTTAAAGCACATCAATGTGGTACGCAACTGAGAGGTACAGGAAACACAACAATGTGGGGTTAAAAACCGCGCTGAACAGATTATATCAATTTCTATCTTCATTAATTAGGTTATATGGAGGGGGGGGAGGGGGTAGCTCCGTCGCTAGTGCGCCAGGCTTGTAACCTGATATTCCAAGGTTTGAGTCCGCAATTTGCCTCTCTTGATATTTTCTCCGCTAACCCCAGCTCTATTTTCTGTAGAAATGCGAACGCGGATTGGATGGGACACGTTAAGACATCATGTTGCTGGGAGAGCCATACTCTGTGCACGTTAAAGATCACGCTGAATGACTTTGGTGAGAGTCAAATCACTTAAACATATTAAAAAAAAAAATAAAAATATTACATAGACAGCCCTACCAAACGATTTAAAAAATTCCATGTTATGTCAATGGGAAGCGCTGCAACTTCTTAAGTTTTTATAGAAAAATGTGACTGAAAATCTCAATCACATCTAAACCAGGATTTTCAACAACATTTTTTCAGCATTTAAAGAGCCGTTGAATTTTTTAATATTTAACAACAGCAATAGAAATCTACCTGAGAAGTTAGAAGTGAATAAGTATTATTTTCATACCATTTAATAAAAAAAAATTATACACATATATTTGAAATTTGTGTAAATAATTCTTTGCACTATTCGTCAATTATGCACAAGTTTCTTGAAAAGCATTGCTGCTGTTAAATATTCCAGCTTCTACACTACTTGGTAGGTAGGTAGGTTGAAAATTTGCTAGATCTGATTCCGATCTTCAATTTATCTTAGTCATAATTTTTCCTGAAAGCTTATTCCGGAAGTTATAGAGTTTCGAAATCATTTTACTATTGACAAAACGTGGAAATTCTGTAATAATTTGGCGCGACTCTGTACTATCCTTAACTATACAACGTTTCGCACATTGCACACGCCTAATACAGAATAATATGTAACTTTTTTTGATAGGATCCCAGAAAGCAACATTTAGAGAAGTGAGGTCTGGATACCTTGGCGTAGATTCATAAATTCAGTGACCTCGTCCCCAATCCAATGTCCAAGTAACAGATAAAAAAAATGCAACATTAGTCTACGATATGTGACTTATGAATACGATATACATATATTTAAAAGTTTGAACTAGAAGAAATCGCCTGTCAGCTATCAATTTCCTACGTGACCAGATATGACAAGTTAAAAAAAAAATCAGTTCTGAAATTTGATTGATAATATCTAGAATCTAGTTTAAAGAACATCTTTAAACTCTGCATATGTGATACTAATAATCGAAAAACCACTTGTTCTACATATAGGATAATGCCGCCTTTAATGCACTTCATTTACGGATTTAGATTCACATGTAGTCATATACCTTCATACCAGTAAGCAACTTTACACCACATCAAATGAAAGAGCCACAAGAAAACTGGAGCAGAAAATCTCATTAGATGGGCATTCAGGAGCTCAGCGTCCTGATTATCGGGCAGTGAGACACGCAGTTGCCATGGTAACTAAGACTCCGCCACGTGACATCACCAGTCGTCACTGATACGCTAACAATAGCAAGATGTGAATGCAACGCGATGTGAAAGGGGAAATTAACGATTATAGAAGTTTGCATTTAAATGAAAAAAAACTTTCTTCTGATAAAGTTATTTCATGGAAGCAAAGGAATACAGGGACTGAAAAACCCGATACGAAGCTTTATCGGTGACCAAACTGCCGGCTTACAGCATACCGACTAATGATATTAAACGAGGTGTTTCTTAAAAGACACGTTTGGGAAATTTTAATCAAGAAATAAACTCGAGCAGAAGACGTGTCTCTTCATAAATTTCTCTTCAATTTTTGGAAAATTAGCTTATTCCTCTGAGTATTCTTTTTCGAAGCGCTGCAAATTGCTAATTTCCTGTTTCTAAATAATTACCAGTCATGAGATTTTTTACGTCAGCTTTGCCAATCTCACTATGAATTTTCAACACAGTGGCCTTTAAAATACAGGGTCTTTCTAAATTAGGTCGCAATTCTGAACAATTAGATCTCTGAAATGTATAGCTGTGGCTATGAAAAAAAGTGTATATTACTAAAGAAAAAGATATTTTTTCCATGACATTTTTCGCAAATGTTTCGTGTGGTGTCATGTAACATGTCAGAGTTAACTGTGATAACAGCTGCAACCAGATAGAGGCAGATTTATCTGTAGGCTTTTTTCAGAAAAAAATTCATAATGATAAATATCAATTAAAAAAACAACAACATATCGCTGGTTGTTAATATGGAAAGCTCGTTTTCGAAGGGAATTAATTTCGTCATTTTAAGCTTTTAGCACCTTCTCATGGATTATTTGGAAAATGCAGATAATAATACTCATTAGTTTTTATCCAATCCAAAAAAGAATTTTTAATTTATTTCGAAAGGAAAGAAAACTGCGTTTTACAACATTTCTTGGGGATAAGAGGGTCAAATCACTGTTGTCAGCCATTACATTCTACCACCAAAAATTCAAATTTCATAAATGATAAAAGTCAAACGACCGGGCAATTGTTTTTCAATCGAATGTGAACTATTGTCAATCGAGTACCTACGGCGAAACCATCGTTTCGTTTGCTGAAAAGATGGGTGAGACGTGTCTTTTAAATTTCCCAACTTTCAATTAAATTCTGAATGCTATTAACGTAGCTTTTTGGTTAGGTTGTTTTACCTGTGAGCGAGACTTTTTGCACATAATGGACTAAATGGCCAGGTCACAAGGACCCAGAGGTCTTAGAGAAGGTTGGGGGAAGGGAACCCACTAGACAGCTGTTGGGAGACAGATGGTAGCCTCCTGTCATGGCCATCCTGAATGTTCTTTAACATGCACAGTGTATGGTTCTCCCGCACACGGGAGAACCATACACTGTGCATGTAATGTGCCTGTGTATACACTGTCCATACACTGTGCCTTTTTGGTTAGGTTGTTTTACCTGTGAGCGAGACTTTTTGCACATAATGGACTAAATGGCCAGGTCACAAGGACCCAGAGGTCTTAGAGAAGGTTGGAGGAAGGGAACCCACTAGACAGCTGTTGGGAGATAGATGGTAGCCTCCCGTCATGGCCATCCTGAATGTTCTTTAACATGCACAGTGTATGGTTCTCCCGCACACGGAGCCACGGCTTTACGTCCCATCCGACAGACGGTGGCCTTTCCAAGCTTATCGGTGTCTCCTACTGACCGAAAAAAGGCGGGAAATTTTTCGGAGATACATCTCAACGCTGCCCAGCTGGCACTCGAACCTCGGAACTATATATTACAAGCTATCGACTGAATCACCCCGGCCCCTATTAACGTAGCAATAAATAAATTTTAAATGAATGCATTATGTCTAAAGCTATAGGCGGCAAAATGTAAATCCGCCACTGACAGCAATAATCCTTGTTCGCCTGGTACATTTGATCCTTGATGTTGCCCTACAAGGAAAAGGTTGATGGGGTCAAATAGGTCTATAAGAATGAAGATAATCACAAAATTTTTAATCTGTTCTTAATGGAATTCATTGTCAATTGCTTGTGCAGCAATTTCTATGCAAAATATGTTTAAATTCTTACTAACAGAATATCTCGAATTTGGGGAAAGAAATACCAAAGAGCATAGTCTGAACATCACAAATGTTATTAACCCTTTTTATTTCCCATGGCCGCTATAGGAATACTAACTGTAAAACTATTTTTAATTGATATAAAATGGTTAAAGTAAATTTCCGAAAATTATTTATATGAGAACATGTAATATATTTACAATTAATAAAGGGATTTTAATTGTAGTTTTATTTCTTTTTCTTCCCCTATTATTATTTTTTTATTTTCTTGTAAAAAGTTATTTACTTGGGCCCAAATATCTGTCTTTTATTGATTTTGTGGCTGACGTGCTAAACTGTGGGAGAAAAGGATTTTAATTTGACCCAAAAGTAAAGCATTCACAACTGTTTACTGAGGAATAATTCATAATCCCATTAAGCAATTATACTTCATACATCATTTTAATGCTTTTTGACTTCGATGGGTTGTGTTCGGTGTTTTAACTCTGAGCGGCACTGTTTTGCACAACACGGTCAGATGGAAACCTCTCAAGGCCATCCAGTCAGTTCTTTAACTTGCACAGAATATGGCTCTCCTGCACACACAGTACCACAGCTTAACGTCCCATCCGACGGGAGTCTTTACAAGCCCATCAGAGTTCCCTTTTTCATTGAGGGTAGGGTGAGGGTTAGTAGAGATAACTCTCAATGCTGGTACAGTTCGAACTCGAACCTGAGAGTTGTACATTAGGAGCTTGGCGCGCTACCTACCGGCTGAGCCACACCACTCTCGATGGGTTTGGCTGATTAAAAAGATTTGTTCAGGGAAGGTATAAAGGGTTTGAATTACAAAACCCTTATATACAAGTATATTGTAAGTATCTACTATTACGTTATTGAAATATGCTGATGCCACTGGGTAGGGGGCGGGGGGGGCTCAGTCGGTAGCGCGTCAGGCTCGTAATCTGTAGTTCCCAGGTTCGAGTCCCAGCTGGGTCAGCGTTGAGCTTTATCTCCGCAAAATTCCCCGCCCTGCCCACGGTCAGTAGGGGACACCGATGGGCTTGGAAAGGCCGCCGTCCGTCGGATGGGACGTTAAGCCGTGGCCCCGTGTGCGGGAGAGCCATACCCTGTGCACGTTAAAGAACACGCTGGATGGCCTTGACGGGAGGCTACCATCTGTCTCCCAACAGCTGTTCCAGTGGGTCCCCTCCCCCAACCTTCTCTGAGCCTTCGGGGTCCATGTGACCTGGCCATTTAGCCCATTGTGTGCAAAAAAGTGCCGCTCAGAGGTAAAACAATCCAATCCAATCCAAAGCCACTGGGTAGAAAGGAAAATTTAACTTGAGCCGGGTGGGATCCGAATCTACGACCTCTTGATAACATTTCAGGTGCTATGACCGCTGATCAATCTCTCCTCAGTTTAAGGTATTATAAGGAGGTCGCGAGATCGGATCCCATCCAGCTCAACACAATTTTTCCTCTGTACCCAAGTGACATCAGCATACTCCAACAACTTTATAGTGGGTAAATTCCTTGTAATTGTACAGTGCTGTGCGAGTATTGTCCTTTTGATATTAAAACGTGACTCTCGTCAACGATAATAAATCATGCATCATATCAGAGCCATTAATCTCTACATATTTTATTAACAAAAGAATCAATGATCGTCATTCATAAATGCATTACTACTATTATATTCCAGCATAGAGGCTTGTCATTATAACTTTTGAACTATAATTTTAAAAACAAACCGTTGTAGATTATGCAATGATGCAATACTAATATTGCTTTAGGTTAATCCAACACAACAGAAAATATTTTTGCATGATGCAATATTTTATTCTGTGTGTATAAATTCTCATTGAATTTCAACGGGCTGCAGCTACAAGATATAAAAGGGTATATGTTGGTGAGTTAGAGACAGCTTTTCATTTCATTGTTCACGAAAATCTCGTCTACTTTCATAATAAACTTTATGAATGTACCACCAGATCAACATGTCCCAAGCTCACAAGCCTACGATCTGAATTCTGAGGCAGCTTTAAAAATAAGGTAAACCAGAGAGTGTAACTAGTGATATAAACAATGATAGCTATATCTGTAAATGCATAATGAAGGTGGTGGGAATTCCTGTGTGTGAATTTCTCTCAAATTTGTACTACAATTTAGTATTTGTTTGCCAAAACTTGAATTTTTTTACCTTGCACATTGTGAAAGTATCCGAAATTCTTTCCTGGACGGTCATGGACGAGTATGAAATCAATTTTAAAACAAAATATTAAACTTAAATTGGATTGACAAACAGTGAAAGGCAATCAATTTATTGCTCACTCTCTATAAGAAAGCAACCTACTTACAAAAATTAATATCTTGTTTGAAATTTCAATAGGGGGAAAAAAGGCATTCAAAACTCCATTAATTCTTTAGTGTTAAGTTCTTTTACTTCTGAGTATCCCAATGGCCTCAAAGAGGTGTTGAAAGAAATCCACTGTACAGCTGTTAGAGGCAGATGTGTGTTTTGTAATCAATGATGACCCTCTTGCACACCACTTAATACGCTCTCAACTGACAGCAGTTTTAAAATATCTCCGTTCCCTACTAAAAGAGCAAAAAAGAGTACTAAAAGGCAAAAAAGAAATGCTGATACAACTGGAATCAGAGTCTGAGAACTACACGTGAGTTGTTTGACACCAAAGATGGAAAGAGATAGAGGTAAATAATTACTTAAATATTCATTAAATAATTACGAGATGCCCATAGGACAATAAAACATGTATTTTCTGAAACAGTTACCAATTATTTCATTTCGAACTGCGATTACTAATTCCAAACCTCGGTACGATTTTTTGTTAAATTATGCACACTCACACCCGATAAGTAACCCGGAATATACTCCGTCAAAGACTGTTGTCTGTACACGAGCAATTTTATACTTCTCAAAACTCGTTTATCCTACCTTCCTTATGTTTACTTAACGCAAGGAAGGTGGTGTTTATGTTTATCGTAGTTAAGTTTATGTTACAATACAAACATAAAGCCCCTGTTGTCCAGAGTGAATGTCCCTTTGCTAAATATTGCTATATTTGCCAAATTTGTTCCAGATTTATTATTCAGTAATATTCCTGTCCTTATGAATCAGAAACCAAAAAGAAAGTGAAAGAAAGAAAAAAAGATTCTGCTACAAGCAAATCAGGAAAACAAGAGGGAAAAAACATTATCCTACAAGCAAATCAGGAAAACAAGGCATTCATACTTTTGAATATGCAAATTTCAAATCTTAATTGAAAAGCATTCACGTTATATTCCAATTTACGATTCTTTACAAAGTGCATTTCACACCCATACTCCACATTTTCCCGCCGATTAATGAATTTATGATAATTTTGTTTTATCGACTTTATGGCTGAAGAATCAAGATCCGCCTTACTCTACGGACCAGTTTTCAATTAACTCACGCTGAAGGAATTAAAAAAAAAAGTGTACACCCTATAGTACCCCATATACATCGAAGTGTATGGCATCATTTTCTGAGTTTGCTGCGCCCTAATGCTTATTTCGGATAAAGGCTAGCGGAGCAATCTCGAAACTGTCTTCGGATATTTTCGTCATTGACGGAGACAAGCAGGGAACTGGAGCAATAAAGCTCAGCGTCCTGCTTGTTTCGCGTGCGCTGAACTTCTCCTCTTGATGTTGAGAGAAGCGCTTATGTCCTGGAAGAATAACTCCCTCACCAAGGCAATTACCGTCCACTGTACTCGTTACGGATGTTCTAATGGTACGTATTACGTGCCATTGTGATAATGAAATCAGGTGAGCTACTTATGACATCGATCGACGAACATCACTGCGCAGGCCTAATGTCCTAGACTCCACCCTTTTCGTTACACGTCACGAATAATTGTGTTATGTTAACTGTAGCCAATGAACAAAGGAACAGTGAGAGTATGAGGCAAATCGAATAAAATGCGCGAACTAGAATAACATCATTCACTACAGCTGCTGCAGTTAAATGCTCCGTTTGATTTACAACAGACTGAAATCAAAGGAGAACTGTGTTGCTAAGTGTACCCAAAGATGGAAAGAGATAGAGGTCAAACTACGGATTTTAAATAAAAAATAAATAAATACCCCCTCAAGCAGCTGCTTGCCACAGAGGTCTGACAGGAGCCTGTCAGTTTATATGCCATAGTAGAAGGTCTGTGAGGATGGCAGGACCTCAGCAGAAAAACGACACACACATCCATGCCTAATCCGGGGCTCGAACCCAGGTCCCTTAGATCAGTAGCCAAGCGTGCTAACCACACGGCCACGGGACGGCCAAAAATCTCCGACGATTTAACTCGTCATAAATATTCATTTCAACAAGAATTGAATAGTTTTTTTGCCCCATACACATCCTAAATCCAAATAATATTTTTATGAATCTGCAGAAATTATTTTTCTCGGTATACATTACACAAAATTTCATAAACTGTGCTGAAAATGGTTTATAGCACTTAAAGCTAGAGGAGTAACTTTGAATTTTTTATATCTTGAATTGAGCCCGTCCGAAAGCTACCTTGTCATATTATGCAAAAATATAACATCATAAAGTAATATTCATTAAATAATTACTTAGTCCTAATAATTCTTTAATTCTTAAATATTTCCTACGCCGCATTTCTGTTTTGAACCAAAGATTTGATTTCTATGCATCAAGGCTCGGTCACTTCTTTGGGATTATTGTTTAATTTTTGTTAAATGATCACGGCATACGTACATAAGCGTGACGTCACCAGGACGACACTCGCTACCTTTTCGACTTGCTATCACGACGTTTGACCGCTTATATGTCATGGAGGTTCTTATATTCTTAAGTGTTCTTGGAGGCTAAACTTCTTATTGATGTACACCGCATTTTAATAAGTAAATACTGCTGATTTGATACAGAAACTTAATCATTTCCTGTCTAATTGTTATCTGTCACTCCACTTGGTTTGAGCTCAAATGAGCATACCTTGTATCTGGGGCAATTTCAATGACCCCCCCCCCCCCAATCCACTCCACAGTATATGATGATGATCATCTAACACTGCATTTTTTTCCCTGCTTTTCGGTAACATTAACGTTTTAACAATTTTCAGATATATATCATTTAATATGAGTCTCAGTCGTTAGTGCCCCAGGCTCATAATCTGCAGTTCCTAGGTCCCCCCCCCCCCCTATCATCAGTCAGAAAGAGGATAGCGCTGGATTGGAAAGGCCGCCGTCCGTCGAATGGGACATAAGACCGTGTACAGGGTCTTATGTCAGCTGCCATCTGTCTCCTAACAGCTGTCTAGTGAATACCCTACCCAAAACTTCTCTGAGCCCCTTGAGTCCTTATGATCTGGTGATTTAGCCCATTGCGTGTAAAAAAAAAAATGCCGCTCCGAGGTCAACCGCTCCGAGGTCCTGCCCAACGAAACTCATTTATTTATGATGAGATACAGTGAACTCGATTTCATTTAAAAAGGAGTCATTTACAGGGTTAAAAATTGTATCAATACTGTTCTTAAGAAAGAATTAGAGTATTACGAACTGGTGTATTTTACAATAGCAAGAACAGAATACTATTGCATTCAGTTCCACATTACACTAACATAAATGAACCATTAGGGAAAAATACATCTCTATCACTGCTCTATAGTTCTACGTGCTTAAATGTATGTACTTTTTTCAATGATAAAAATGGTTACTGAGCATAGCGATATGGGTCATGTTAGGGTTTTACAGTGCACCAATAAATGAGCTATTAAGCATCAACTTTGTAACAGGGTACAAATGAAATATGAACTACAATAATACAAAAATTAATTTATTTTTATCAGACTCTACATATTAAGAAATATTTTCTTCTCGCTCAAGTAGCACGGATCACGCGGCCAACAATAAGTAGAATACACTCTTTCATGTTCAGCATGAGAATGGCACGCAGTGTTCCACATGGTAAGAAGCAATCGAAATTTTATAATTCAGTTATTAGTTAGTCTGTAGCATTCAAATTTTACTAAGTAAATGAGACATTTGTTCTGTTTTAATGTATATGATTTATAAATTAATGGAAAATAAATAAGATTCGTACCATTAAGCCAACATTTAAAGCATCTCAAAATGGAGAGTATGAGCCAGAACTTATTCATTATTAGAAAGAATTTTGAAAATAATCTTAGAGGAAAGGCCTGGTACAACAAAATACTAGTCAAGTTAGAAAATTTAAGTGGAATTAATAGGGAGTATCATGCATATGGTAAGTGGATTCTTTGTTATAAACGCTAAAATTGTATTTACTTTCCAAATTCTATATGAGAGTAAGATTAACTGGAATGAAATTCGAAACGGTTACGCCTTTCTAATTAAGGATACAAATCAATTTTAAATACTTGCCTTTATAATAGCCATATATGCAGTATATCTATTGCTGCTACGTTCCTGAAGTATTAAAAGATAAATTTCAAACCAAAATTCATTGTCATTTAGTGTAAACGTAATACATATTTACTAATACTGTAGTAATGAAACATAAGAATTTGCTACAAGCATGTTAATCATTTAAATAATACTGGAATGAAATTTCGAATAAAAACAGCATATTCTATTGCTACTCATTTATTACTATAAAATGTTTTCAAACGGTATGCTTTATTTTAAAAGTAGAATAATTGAAAAAGAAAACAAAAAGATATTAAGAAATTATTTGAATTTAGATTTTTTTACTTACAAAAATAATGAAACTGCACATTAAAAATTTCCTTACGAGTTGTACGTTTTCCTTTTGCAGCATTTATCGTCCTGGCCACTATCTACCTTGTCTTTGGACATGGAGCGCAATTACTTTGTAACTGCATTGGACTCTTATATCCCTCATATGCTTCGTGAGTAGACAGCTATTACTTCTTGACAAGTTTTAATCCGTTAATAGGTATTAATGCATGCATATGATAAACGAATACAGATGTTGTTTGTTATAAACCTTATATATGAATTGCCAATATTATCTTGAAGTTTGTTAATTCAGAAATTAGTGTACTCCACCCTTTAGACAACGAGGCTTCGTGAATACTGAAAAATTCAGGAGGTAGGAGTTAGTGAATACCGGGAAATTTTTGAAAGAGGAGTAAAAATATTCAAAAAGACAAGGGTGGGAGGTAGCATGAATACCAACCCTCTAGTTACGGATTTGGTATCAAATTACCCCTCACCTTAATCAGGGGGCTCAACCGTCCCTGGGCAACTCTACAAGCCTCCCTCTAACAACCTCTTTAATCTGTTTAAAATTTTAAAACTTTTTTCTACTATACAATACAGAGATTCATTTACATTAAGAATACCGATGCAAAAATATGTGGCTGTTACAGACTCCCAGGTCCAGTTCTTATTTTATAAAAAAAACTTTGATTAGTCAGCCATATAAATGCTAAAATCCCCTCTTTGTTGCTTCGGCTGGTTATGGGCTTGATGAATACTGGTGCACTTAAGTGGGGAGGGGGGAGAGAGAGCATATTAAGACTGTAAAATGGAGGAGAAAAGTTCAAAAGTTTGGGAACTATTGAGTTAAGACATTTCGCTTCAGTATAAATAGTCAAGGTTTTCGCATCCTAGTTAATAAACAGATACCCGTGCTGCCTTAGCTGAAAATTAGCAACACTTAAATCTATGGCAGTTCCCCTTGTATATTATGATTCTGTCAGATGTTGGGCGGAATTTACACCTCAAGCTCCCCTAGGTGCAAGAAGCGACAGTGTACGTTCTTTTTTATTTTCGAATAAAAAATACAAAACTTTTTACTTTTACAACTATGAAGGAAATAATGCTATCAAAATGGATGTAGGAATTTTAATGATCTTTTTTAGTCAATTTCAATTATTTTTTTAAATAAAATAACATTTAAAAAACAAAAATTAATGTAAAAAATTCATAATTAAAACCCAGCATAAAATTTGCACTCTTCAATATACAAAATATTTAATAATGAAATAATTAATTTCTTTTTAAAATCTAAACATCTTTCTTCCTCACTTTTTTATTCTGGTGATGAATAAATTACACTAAATTATTAAAAGTACTGGGCACCTCCATGTTACGGGAATGCAAATCTATGTTCAAAGCTTCCTAACTATGAAATAATATTTTGCATCAAAATATCACAGAAAAGGAACTAAAAATTTGAAAAGAAATTCTCCATATCTCGAATTTGTGCCATGTATTTACTATTTAAAGAGTTCTGGAAGCTAAAACATTTAAATAGCAGTCTTTGTTAATCGTAAGAATTTACCTCAAAAGTTGTAACAAGTTTAGAAATGTAAATTTAGAAGATAATGTTATGGACGTTTAGTTATATATCATATTTATTAATTGGATTGATCAAATGTATCTAACATAACTTGGATACATTTGATTGAAATATTTAAGTTATATTCTGCAAAATTTTGCAGTAAAAAAAGCATATTTTCAAAATTAGAGAGCCTTGAATTTGGTTTTCCATTTAGATAACGCGGAAATATCCAAATACGTTTGATAATATATATATTAATATATATTATAAAAAAAGGGGGGGGGGGTGCCCAAACTTTGCGACATCACGCCCCCCTTTTGATTTTTGAGAAACTCTCACGCCTCCCTACCTCTCATTTATCATAACTCCCCCGTGTTAAACACAATTTTAATT
The DNA here is from genome assembly GCA_038380435.1 of Ryuthela nishihirai. Classification (NCBI taxonomy): domain Eukaryota; kingdom Metazoa; phylum Arthropoda; class Arachnida; order Araneae; family Heptathelidae; genus Ryuthela; species Ryuthela nishihirai. The sequence goes on along the minus strand of JAWZYU010000009.1, from coordinate 26,857,810 downwards.
CATAAGTATTAAAAATAAACATAAAAAGTTTCACATCTACGCCCCCCCGCCCCCCCTGGAATGTCTTTACCCCACTCCCAGTTTTAAAAGTTCACTTTCGTTAGGAGACGTGTAATTGCTCTTATATCAGGATATTTGTAACCAGTTTTTTTTATTACTTATAAGAATTCAAAAATGACAATTTTGTGCTACTTAAATAAACTGTGGCACTTATATGCTAGCGAACTTAAGCAAGTACCTAGCATGCGATATGGGAAATGCAGCCTTTGTTAGATGCTTTCGCAAAGTTCTTTTATTTTTCATCCACTGTCAAGTGGATGCCTGAGTGATATTCTCTCAATGCTTATGAGTCAAGAGAGAATTTGGGTTGGGTTGTTTTACCTCTGAGCGGCACTTTTTTGCACACAATGGGCTAAATGGCCAGGTCATATGGACCCCGAAGGCTCAGAGAAGGTTGGGGGAGGGGACCCACTGTAACAGCTGTTGGGAGACAGATGGTAGCCCGCCGTCAAGGCCATCCAGCGTGTTCTTTAACGTGCACAGGGTATGGCTCTCCCGCACACGGGGCCACGGCTTAACGTCCCATCCGACGGACGGCGGCCTTTCCAAGCCCATCGGTGTCCCCTACTGACCGTGGGCAGGGCGGAGAAATTTTGCGGAGATAAATCTCAACGCTGACCCAGCTGGGACTCGAACCTGGGAACTACAGATTACGAGCCTGACGCGCTACCGACTGAGCCACCCCCGCCCCATTCCAAGAGAGAAAAATCATTGTAACACAAAATAATGTGTACTCAAATGTTTCTGAATGTATAATATCCTGAAAATACTAGCATACCCATTAATGCTAGAGCAATTGGAAGCTATCATTGGCATAAATTAGTCTAACCGACTATAGATGGCGCCACTAGCGTAAGCACTGGGGGGGAAAAAAGTACTGTATGCTGGACATAAAAGGCTTACCAGATGTAATTCAAGGCATCGCCATATACGTCATGTGGATTTCATATTTTATTGTTTGGTGTTCAAACGCTATTAAATATATCACACTGGTCATTCTTTTTACGAGATTTCAAATGACTGGAAAGATTGGGAGTTCCTTATGTCTTGAATTTAAAAGGCAATTAATAATTTTGCGTTGCTAAACAATCATTTCTTTAATCTACGTCGTTGAACTATGGTGAAAATTGAAAACGGCATCATAATAAGCTTTGGAATTTGCAACTGCGGAATCTTAGACATAAATCTCTGGCTAATGAAATTTTGTTATGCTAAAAGCACACATTATCAAAATTTTAAATTTGTCTTATAGAGATGCTAAATACATCTAGACCAGGGGGTCCCAAACTTTGCGGCATCATGCTCCTTTCTGACTTTTGAAAAACTCTCACGTCAAACCTCTCATTTATCATAACTCCCCATGCAAACCATAAATTTTAATTCATAGCAATTAAAAATAAACATAAAAAGTTTTACATCATCGCGACAAACTGGTGGTGATTTCACATCACCATCAGTTTGGGAATCCATGATCTATAAAAAGTGCGGGTTGTTTGGGTTCTTTCACCTCTGAGCGGCACTTTTTTGCACACAATGGGCTAAATGGCTAGGTCACAAGGACCCCGAATGCTCAGAGAAGGTTGGGGGAGGGGACCTACTGGAATAGCTGTTCGGAGAGTGGTAGTCTCCCGTCAAGGCCATCCAATGTGTTCTTTAATGTGCACAGGGTATGGCTCTCCTGCACACAGAACCACGACCTAAAGTCCCATCCGACTGACGACGGCCTTTCCAAGTCCATCAGTGTCCCCTACTGACCGTGGGCAGGGCGGGGAATTTTGCGGAGATAAATCTTAACGCTGACCCAGCTGGGATTCGAACCTGGGGAAACTGTAGATTACGAGCCTGGGCGCTACGGACTGAGCTTCCCCACCCCCTAAATGGCCAGGTCACAAGGACCCCGAGAGATCAGAGAAGGTTGAGGAAAGTACCCACTGGACAGATGCTAGGAGCCTCCTGTCAAGGCCATCCAGCATGTTCTTTAACGTGCATAGGGTATGGCTCTCTCGCATAAGGGCCATGTCTTAACGTCCCATCCGAAAGCTGACGGCTTTTCCAAACCTATCGGTTTCCTCTACTGACTGAGCAGGGCGGGGAGTTTTGTGGAGACAAAACTCAACATTGAGCACAGGTCGGACTCGAACTTGGGAACTACAGATTACGACTCTGGCGCGCTACCGACTTGAGACACCCCCGCTACATTATAAAAGTGCTGATAAACACATAAATAAATGATATATGATAAGTGATATATGCTAAATTACCAACATATTTGTTATACAAAGGAATGCAGATTTACTTAAGAGGAAAACCTATCCAATTCAGGGAGAGGAGGAGCTGCATAGTTTCACCCTTCTACCCCAGAGGGACATAACCACCTTAGAAATTTAGCCATTTGTGTATTTAATCAGAGCTGATCAAATAAAATATTAAATGTCCCAAATATTGTAATGTCGCCAGCGGCGTAGACAAGTTTTTGAAGATTGAAGGTTATTAATTTTGAAGATTGAGGTAATTAATTTTAACTGAAGCTTTTAACAAATTTAAAGTGTAATATTTCATCCATATCCACACTTGATTGAAAAATCATTCTCTGTCGATTTCAGGTTAAAATTATTTTTCAGGTCATTTTATAGTGATTTACATACTAACGCTCACTTTTATTACGAGCACACTTTTCAATTTGATTTTGGCATCTATTTCAGGATTCGAGCGATTGAGAATGAAAACAAGGAAGAAACTGCAGCATGGCTGACGTACTGGGTTGTTTTCGCCATCTTCCACCTGATGGAGCATTTTTCTCATATCTTGCTCAAATGGTTTCCTTCCTACTGGCTCATCAAGGTGAGTGACTGAACTTGCCCTATAAGAGTGGGAGGCATCCCACGGTTTTCTCCTCTTATATGGTCTGTTTACAGTACACATAGGGAAGGCATGCAATTCATGTTCGTTTCCTACTCTACATGTGTAATTGAACTTTAATGGCAAAGACACTTTTGTTATTTCTGAGTGTAACGGTATCTTAGTGGGAGGCAAGGTTAGATCTTTTAAGGTTAATTCTGCAGAGGTTGACAGCAAATAAATTGTTGTTTACCTTTCTCTGAGTCTTAGCAATGAAACGATCTGTGGTTAAAGTGCTGCGCTTCATCATTCTTAGAAAGACTGAATTATTTATCAGCGAAAGCATCATATTTTAACTTGATTTATCTGTTAGTAACAAAATGGCCTCAATAGCGACAAAAAAAAATATGTGTTAAATGTCCATAATTTTCACTACTATGTATTGTATTTATCTTCTTAAATTATGGCATGGTGCAGAAAAATTTGTCACAAAATTTTGAAAAATAAACTTCAACTACCAGAGTGAAAATAGAATTATGCCTACTATATGCAAAGTCATACCCAACAGAATTTTTTTTTCTTTCATCAATATATTTTTAGCGCTCAATGAATACATTTTCTGATGAAGTTTTCAAATGTACCCTAATTATGAATATTATTAGTTTTTAAATTTACGCTCCTTTTCTCGAAATGTATTCCTGCAATCAAAATCATAGTTAAAACTAAAGTAGTTCAAATATCTACTGCATCTGGCCACTGCACACCAATAGCTCAGGATAGACTTGCTTGGAGAACTAAATTGCACGGTCTGGTTGGACCTCCGTAGCCCATGGCTGCTTGAGGATGATGATGATGAGTTCAAATATATTTTTAAATATTTTAGATATCCTATTTGTCAGGGAGGTATGAGAGAAGTTTCCCAATATCATATATAGGTAGAAATAGGCTTGTGAAGGAGGCGAAACCTCAACAGAAAAATAATATAAATCTAGATTACGGCGAATTAAGTACTTTAGAATGCATAAAATTTCCTATTCAATTAAAATATTTCGCGACGCACATTTTTTTTGTACTAACAGAAATGATAACAAAAGAGAGTGGATCTTGATTTAACTACCATGGAATGATCATATGCTAAAACCTTTTATCGATCATTCTCTGCAGCACAAAATTCCTCTTCAAGTCATTCAGGAAGGAATTCCCATAACACATTTCTTTTATGAATCATGCAATGATAAAGATATCGCTCTATCATTTTATCCTTCTTCTTTCTTTGGAAAGCTGAACTCATCAGACATCACATCAGATTCAAAAAACTAATGTGTGCTGAACTCATCAGCACACATCAGATTCAAATATTTAAATTCTCCTTAATGCTCATAATTACTTCTGTGTAAAACTTCCACGGAATTAAAAAAAAAACTTCTAATTGAAATTTCTTGTGCAGCAAAAATGTTTCATCGGAAACCAGGAAACTTCAGTTGAGAGCAAGTCGTGTTTAAAAATAAAGTGAAACCCAACCGCCATTTGCCATGACAACGGACTAGAACAGCATCATAATGAGGCTTATAGCAGTAACCTTGTAAATTGATACGGAGAAGTATTTAGTTCCGTGAATTAATGAAGGAGAGGAATATTTGAGGAACACAAAGAGCCTTTGGTACGTTGCGCGTGTGGGAGGCAGGAATGTAATAAATATATTACGTCTATTTATCCCTGCATTTCGGACAACCTGTTTACTTTAGATCGGTCATTGTCGGGATTCGCTTCCACGGCCCCACTATCTGATCGTTTTACAAACTAAGGAATTTTGACATTTTTGAATGCTAATTATTTTAGTCAAGCAGAGGCATTTCTAAATTTATGATTTTTTATATATCGATAAATTTGGAAGTGGCTCTTATCAGCTTTTTTGCGTTTTAGCACCAGAGCTAGGAAGCATGTTTTGAATACATTCAATGGCCACTTTATTAAGAACAAATTGGTTTTAATATCAACGAGCAGTCTGATTCAGAGCTCAGCAACTTTTTAAGTTTTTTTTATGAAAAAATACGACTGAAGATAAATAATCTCGATAAAATCTAAATCGACTTTCAACAATATTTGTTCTGTATTTAGAATTATGGAAGCCTAGCATTTAATAACCTAGATCGCGCTGCAAAAATCATTCTAAAATGACAAAAATTGAGGTAATCTTAAAACGAACTATTAAAACTATGCTTATACCTTTTACTAAATTTCAATATAACTTTATTGTTTTAACATTCTGAATTTTTACTTTTCAGATTAAGAATTTTGACTGGAACTGCCATCCAGTTAAATGTTTCATGACGCTTTGTATGCTGTAAATATATTGTTCAAAAATACAGATTTAAATAGATTTGACTGAGATCTTTAGTAAAAGACACTAGGCTCGAAATATGACTCTCTACTGACATAAGAGGCTAAGTTGATCTACCTCTGAGTAATATAGGTAATTTTTTTTTTGCCCATAATGGATAAATGGCCACATTACACGGTCTCAGAGAATACTGGGAAAGGTCACTGGACAACTACTAGGAGACATATGGGAGCCTCTCATCAAGAACATCTAGTTGTGTTTTAATATGCACAGGATATAGCTCTCCTGCACTCCTATCAGATTGGCAGCGGGTGAATCGAACCAGGGATTACGAGGCTTTGCGTACTACAGACTGAGTCCCCCAACACAAATAATCTAAAAATGTTTCATTTTGCCGTAAATATAAAAGGTCATTCAAATCAGAAGTGGATAGCCCCTTATCTGGGAACTGACTGAGTGATATCTGTGTCTCATAATATTCTCATGGTATACGTAGAAGGAACTCCTCAACACAAGAATCAGTAGGAAGTATTTGCTTGGACGTGATAGATATTGTGTGGATTCCAGAAAAACTCCATATGGAAGCATCCAAAGTTGAGCAATGTTCGGTATCACTGCTCACGTGCTGACGTTTCAATTTGACTATCAGAGTCTGCTGTTGATTGAATTTCTGAACAATGACACCATCAACCAACAATGATATTACGAAATTATGGGAATTTGAGGATAGGCAAAAATGTCGAAGCGCCCAGTACCTTTGAGAAAACGGTTATTTTACTGCACGATGAAAGTTCACTCCCATTCTGCCCTAGTAACAATAACAGCGAACAGGTATGGTTAGGAATGCTTGCAACATCCTCCCCGTAGTATCTCCTCTATCAGATTTTCACATTTCTAGCACTCTATAAAATGGCATGGAAAGAAGGAAATTGAAGACGGACGAAAAGGTGCAATGCATTGTCACAGACTTCCTCAAGCACCAGCCAACTCATACCAGCCACTCATGCACCAGCTTAATTTCGTTCTAGAAAAGAGGAAATTTGTTGCTAATTTCATGTTGGGCAAAAGTCTCAATAGGCATGGCGTACACTTCATTTTCGACTTATTCACTTTTCATTTGAACGATCTCTGCAAAAAAGACTTGGATAAAATACACTAATTGTTTTCTCTTTTGTTAATGATATATTTTTGGCATAATGATGTCCAGAACTGACTCTTTAAAAAAAGAAAAATACCTACAGAGCCACCAAAAAATTTGTCCAGTTACTTATTTCAAAAACCACCACCTCGTGAATCTTGAGGGTTAAAATTGCATTTCATTATCAACTTTTTATATTTTTGTAACACTCCTAGACTCTAATAAGAAATTAATAACTAATGGCAATAATACTAGAAAATCGCGAATGGTTTAAAAAAAATAAACAATATCCTTCAGTTTATATAGTTGGTGATGAGCCTAAAATCTTCATTAATATATAATTCCTTTTTCTAGTCTGTTAGCTAAATATTCATTTATATTTTTTCAGTCTGCTTTCCTGTTGTGGTGTTATATCCCACAGAAGAAAAATGGTTCCAAGTTCTTGTATGAAAACTTCATTCGTCCATTCTTCCTACTCAATGCCGAAACGATTAACAACGTCCTCAACACAGCAGCAAATCAGATAGGCCAGATGCCTGGTTTTCCAAAACTGGACTAAAGGTAAGACATTTCATTCATCACTTCGTTTCTTGTGTCTACATCGCTTCAATAATTTAAATATTTTGTTTAATAAATTATTACTTTGTAACTACTTATACGCAAACCCCACTACTAAGCATCGCGGTGTTTGATAAAATAAATAAAAATAAATACCCCCTCAAGCAGCTGCTTGCCACAGAGGTCTGACAGGAGCCTGTCAGTTTACATGCCATAGTAGAAGGTCTGTGAGGATGGCAGGACCTCAGCAGAAAAACGACACATACATCCATGCCTTACCCGGGGCTGAAACCAGGTCCCTTAGATCAGTAGCCAAGCGTGCTAACCACTCGGCCATGGGACGGCTAGAAAGGTGTTTGAGGAGCTGTTAAAAGTGCTCGCCAGTGCATACTTTATTAGTGCTCCTAAGCATGTCTGTATTTATGGGTTAATATAATTTCGGTTTGATTTTCTACTGCAAATAAAAATATTGTTTTCTTAATATGTAATGTTTCAGAATTTTGTTCTTTCATATTATTTGCATGCTCAAATAGCAGAATTTGATTTGTTAAAAAATAAATAAATATATACCCCCTCAAGCAGCTGCTTGCCACAGAGGTCCTAGCAATTTATAATTAGAATATAACAAAATTTGTTTAAATAAAGTTATAGTTAAAAGTTATAATTAGATAAGAATGGTTTACAGGGGCGCCCCAGGCCGGGGGGGGGGAGCTGTTGGGCTTCAATCCACCCCTCACTGGAATTCAAAACAAAAAATTATAATTTCCCTATTTTACGGCATATACGACGCACCCTAATTTCAGCAGATAGTTATGGAAAATAAAAACTTATCTTAGAAATACTACGGGATAAAACCGAATAAATGGATTTCATTATCAACTTCTAAACATATATAGGGAGGTTGAAATCACTCTAAACGAGGTTTTTAAATGAACTCGAAAAGAAATCAAAAATGGAATTTAAAATTTAATGATTACTTTAAAATTAATCAATATTTTTGAATTCTAGAATGCATTTTATTTTTGCTAATTTTATAATGTTGCAATTATTAACTATTAATATTATACGACGGTTGTAAAACAAATGTCCCTGACATCTTCCTAACAAATTTTCTAGGTTTTTTTTTTTGTATTTATATGATACGAATGCATTTTTATTTATTGAAAAATATCTAAATAAATGGCTTGTTGTTTTAATACCGAAATTATCGTAAATTTGAGTTTTGGGTGACATAATTTTGAAAAACTCATGAGCTCCTGAATACATATATACAAATATTAAACATAATTTTGACCCCCCCCCCCCCAACAAAAAATCCTGGATGCGCACCGAGTGGCTTTTTTTCTCTTCATTCACACCTGCAGTAAGCCAAACGTTTTAACGGAACTGCTAAAAAAATTATATAATTTAATACTGTAATAACGCATTTGAAAAACAAAAACAAAAATCACATATTTTATGTTATTTATTAAACTAAATACGACCTAATTCACATTCCATATTTCTACACATTTCTACACAAAAAGTGTTCGGGTACTGCCAAAGTTATTTAAATGAAATGCCACATTCAAAGCTCGCTAGCTTTGAAAATAAACTTTTTATAGAAAATGTCACCGGACATAAATAGAATATCTTACTCAGATGCATCTAAACTACATTTTCGATAATAGCCATTTATTATTTAAACAGTAATTGAAGTTGGAACATTTAACAACAGATGCTGTTATTATACTCATCCTAAACACTTTTCTTTAAAAATAACAAAAACTGAATCATTACTTTTACGTTTAAAATCACATTTATTTTGGTAAACGATTTGTTGTAAAAGTAATTATTTGCTATTTAACTTTTAGGATAAATTCTTATGACCAGCAATGCTGCTGTTAATGATTTAATTTTTTCAGTCCCCTTAACTCTTTAAGAAAATATTGTAATAAATTATAAATCATTGAAAATATTAGAGATCTGAATGAGATCATCACTTTACTTCCAGTGACGTTTTCCAGTAACAAAGTATTTTCCAAGTTTAAAAGACTTTTGAGAATGTGATTTTCTATTCAAATAACGTGGAACTTTAAGTACGAACATTTTTCGTAATATAATGTATAACGATGTAAAGTATCGATGAATCCAGTTGGTACCATTGAAACGAACAGTTACAGTGCAAAAAATTTAATTCCAATTATACTACTTGGACGGAAGGAGAGGGAAAGGTCATCGAAAACATTTAGATGCACGATAAGTCCGTCTTGGATTCTTATTGTTCTCACAAAAAGTTGCGAAACCCGACTTAGAACATTTTAGCAATACAGAGTTTGACTATCTAACTTTTGTTCGAATATTTATTATACGTTTAGACGAACTACCAAGTCTCTGTCAACCTTTGACATTAATTAATTTTTTTAAAGACGTAGAAAAAATATAAGAATTGGGGAAAGCAATAATATTCAAAGACTACTTCCTCTTCTCGAAAAACCTGTTTAATTGAGGGTCCTACTTTAAAGTAGTTAAGCCATAGGTATAAAAGGAATGCGCATCATTTAGCAGGCTGTAATTTAGTGGTTCTGAAACTTTTTGAGCCCAGCGCCCACTCCCCCTTTCCTTCATGAAATTAAAAATATTTTTTCCTGTATAAAACTAGTCCAAATAATATACATATGTGAATACAAATATTTTGCATCCATGTATTCTTAACATGGATATATAAATCATGCATAGCTATGTTAATCTAAGAACTATTCAATATTCTATTTAATATGTTTCTACGAAAAAACTCAAGGAAACGCCCCCGGAGGGAACAATTGCTCTAGTCTACAAACTGAGGGTGCTACAATTTTTCCCTCCGGGTGGCGTTTTCTTGAGTTTTTCCGTAGAAACATATTAAATAGAATATTGAATAGTCATAGCTATGTATGATTTATATATCTATGTTAAAAATGTTACAAAAGTTCAAAAAATGCTACAAAAGAGCCCGTCAGAAGTTGACAGACTTAGTAGTTCTTTTATACCTGGAATTTTCGCCCTATTGTAATTGCCCTGTTTTCCATCTGCATGAATGAAGACTCTTTTCCACTTCAGCTCTTATATGGCTATCACAAACCCCTTTCTGTTTCCTATATATTTTCTGCAGCACCACTTTAAATATTATAGAATTAAACTTATTGTCTTTCGTTAAATTTCGAAGACAAAAATCAAAAGATGAACTGACCATTCAGTTTTCTAAGGAACGCCGTGACCTACATAAAAGTGATAAATTGTCTTAGCTCGTTTTAGAGTGTTTACAAAGGCCAATGTTTATCGGTTTCTCTTGAGCAAAAGTATTTGCATTTTTGCACGACCTTTGTTTAAAAGGGTGTCTTTACTGTGAGCATGCCTCCTGGCATGAGGCCTTGACCTGGTTAATTAAATAGAGCGACAAGCTGTGTGAGCACCAATTGTTGGCACCAAAACTGAGGGTGGAGATGGATATGAATTAGAAAACGTGACTGTACTGATTAGTAGGGTGACTGGTTTCTTTTAAACAGCAGTTAAAAAAAATACAATTTTTAAACATATCTTGCCCACATGACATGTGGTTTTGGTTCCTTAACTTACTATTGAGACAATGTTTTTATATCTGCATTACTACTTCATTAATTATTTACAAGCAGCTGCTTATTTTATTATTTGCTCTTAAATCTCATCTAATCGCAAAATCGAGAGGACACACACAACCAGAAAAAGAAATTAGCTGTTAGGCGATATCGTATTATTTGAATAAATGGATCTGTGTAATTGGTCAAACACGAGAAATCTTTTATGTATTAATAATTAACGATAGTTTTAAACAAATAGAAAGTATTATTACAAGTCATGAAACTTTTACCCCTTTTTTAAAATCGTTGCTCCGTGTACATAGCTGACACGTATTTGGCAATTCTATCATGAAAATGACAAAGTTGCGCTTCGCTCTTATGATCACAAGAAACGATAATTGTACTTTGAAATGAAAAATCTAAACCTACTACTTGAAAATTAACGTTTACTACATCGAAATGTGTTTATGTGTGCTACTACATATCAGTATCCGAATCATGGGAAGCGTCTCAGAGAATGTTTTGTCGACCGGCAAGAAGGGTGCGACAATTTCGCTTAGTACATATATTTAATGATACTGACTTTCCTTTATGTTTCATTTTGTACCAAAGTTATTTGCTAAAACGGTGAACACGATAACATGGTGTTAAAAATTTATAGACTTGGTAGCTTTATTTACGTTTATTTTTTACATTGTTTTCCCGCTAATCCCCTTCACCAAGGTCACTCTGACCTCGGTGCAAAGGGAAAAACCGATAGATTTGCAGAGGCTGTCGCCCGTCAAGTGGGGCGTTAAATCGTTGCTCCATGTACAGGAGAGCTATACCCTGGTGCAGGTTAAAGAACACGCTAGATCGTCTTGAAAGGGGGCTTCCATTTATATCTTTTAGCAGCTGCTCAGCAGATTTTTTCCCCAAACTTTTCACCATCATTTTTCAGTCATTTTTTAACAACGGCGGGCCACTTTGAAGTTAAAGGATGTAATTGACGTACCACTGGAATTTTATCACTTCCCCCTACAATCATCTAGGTTTTTTTTTAATATCTTAGAACAAGTCATTTTTTGCTAAATACCTTTTTTTTATAAACAACAAAGTTTAAAACTATAAACACACTCAAATTTAGGAGACTCATTCGTTCTCCCATTCAGAAATTATCAAAAATTCTAATTATCGACAAAAAAGTTTAAATCTACCAAAATGTAAAAAAAAAAACGAATCGGAAGAATAGTGCTTATGACGTTTAGGGAGAAAAAAACGCTATAATTATTAATTTATTAATATTTATACTTCGATAGTTTACTACGAGCACTGCGCTTCTACACCAGTCATATATTTTTTTTATTCGGGGTTCAAATGAGCTCGAAGATAAGCGGAAGGTGAGCTGAATCACGAGTCGATTCCTTTATCACTCCCTATTGAAAAAACAGACTCGCTCAAATACTCGGATGAAAATGGGAAAATGTTTACTACATTTTCACTCCGTCTACTTTCTGGAGTATATTTATGGAATGTTATGAGACTATCTTCCCTTTACAGTAATTCTAACGAAGCATTCGACGAAAATTTCAAATGCGCTTTCGTTTGGAGTTTAGTCAAAAGTGGCAATGATTTGTAATTAATTTCGTTGAATTTAAAAAAAATGCCAATTAAACAAATTTCATTTGTATGCCTCATTAAGGTGTATCCAGAGTCTGATAGTAAATACGTATAAAATCATTAGATTCCACGGACCACTTGTAAACATGCCATGGCCCAGTGGTTTAAAATATAGTGCACTAAAGAACAACATTGCAAACAACGGCACGGCAGAGATCAGTTTTCAGTGGTTAACCACTTAGTGCTAATTTTAATGAAAAGGAGAGACAAATAGATTCAAAAACTCTGGTTGCTGCATTGGCCTTTTCACCAATTCCTGCATACACCACTAGTTCGGAAAAAGACTTCCCGAGTTATGTATCTGTGACAGTTCAAGTGATAAAAACTAAATATTAGTGTTTCAAGCAAGCGCGTATATGAATCCGACTGAAAGTGGAGTACAGATACAACGTGAATGGCGTAAAGTAATTAACGGAGCTTCATTGAGCTGCACTAAAATATTCGCATTAAAATGTAAACTGCACGTGCGTTTTTTACTTATAGTGTCTCTAAAAATCCTTTTTTTTTTGGAACATTCTGTGAATTAAGTACACTGCCTGGCCAAATTATTATGAACATCTATGTAATACTTCGTCGGGCCTCAGGGGAGAATGAGAGACAAGAAAATTTCAATTTCCTGCGTATAATTCCCGTTGGAATGGTTTCGAAATACTGCTAGCTGTCATTTCTCTCATTTGATGAAGTGTAGCAGTTCTGTTTCGGTGTACATTTCTTACCAACAAACGCCTGTCCCTGTCACAGCTTTTTTTCCTCCAGTATTTGCCCCGATTGGCTGACGCTTCTCCATCTACTTGGATATTGTGCCCCGTGAACTGCCGCCGAATATTTTAATTTCATCCCCTCCGTTACGGAACATCCTATTCACTGCGCTCCAACGATGAGGCCCCTTTCGAAATCAGTCAAGTCAGCCTTTTTACCCATGTCGCACTTGCCTTTAAAGCTTTTATATGGCTTTGCAGTGACGTAGAATACTAACGTCAGTAAGAAATTCTGCATATATTGTGATGTTTCATGTCACTTAGCGCACGATGCAATGTTCAAAATTATTTGGCGAAGCAGTGTGAATCACCTACTTAAAATATTATGTATTATTTGAAAATAAAATTTCGACGATTTCTGTGCTTATATAGAATTTTTTTTCTTTGCAAGTATAATAATGTGATTCATTTAGCCATTTATATTACAACAGGTCTTGGCGATAAAGAGTGAAGAATGCTGATTTTTAATCGTTGTGGATGCTTATGCAGCTTAGAAAGAAGAAATTATTGATGGACGTAAATAAAGTTTGATTTTTCCCTGATGATTTTTAGTTTCATTCCAATGACAAAATCTATGAGTAATGAAAAAACAACTACCGCTAGCAAGTTATAAACCAATACATTTTATTCTTTTAAACTTTAACAAAAACCTATCGTTAATAGCTCTCCTTATCACAAATCAATATATTTGAAATTACACAAATACAAGTTCTTTAATATGTCATTCACAAAGAACAGAATGGACCTTCCCATGTCAATGGAAAAGTCATATTCAATGTCCGATAACTTCTCAAATATACATTTTACAAAGAAACTTTACTGAAGAAAAAGATCTCAACCAAATTTAAAACTCGATTTTCAACAATAGTCGCTCGATACTTAAAGAGTTATAGAAGCTGGAATATGTAATAGTAGCAATGTCAGTTAAAATAATTAATTCGAACAGGTTAAAACGAAAGAAACAACGGTTATATTAAACTTTGCTAAAATCTATAAGCTTAATTTAACAATTTGTGTAATGATTATTTCAATTTTTACAGAACAATTTACGTTTCTAAATGCTCAGCTTCCAGTACTCTTTAAATATCAAATGCACATTGTTGGTAATATAGATTTGATTGAGATTTTTATCTTCAATCACGTTTCTCCGTAAAATGCTTATTTGAAAAATTACCTAGTTCTGAATTTAATCTCTCACTGACATAAAAGAAAACGGTCTTAATAAAGTGGCCTACTCAGCGTATTATTTATAACATTGTTTCTTTTCGATATTTAGCTCTAATTTGGGCCAACAAGAAATGTTTTTTTTTTTTCACAGTAGTATCACATGGGAAAGAAGTTGATAAACCTGACATATGCCTTTATAGAAGATAACATCTGAAGTTCGAATATCAATGGCAGATGGGATTATTGACTACACCAAATCTACAACATCGCAATCCATTGATAAAAAAAATCGCATAGTGTAGAATATTTTACCTTCAGTTTAAGAGTAAATAATTCGATATCTTTGTTAATTGAAAGAAACCATAATATTTCGAAAATTTATCTCTAGAAACATTTATTCACAGAAATTATCCCTATTATTCCCCCAAAAACGAAAACAACATGGAGCATATTCCATTGGAATATTAAGAACAAAATAAATTTTGTACGATAAAACTATAAACTACAACGGAAGCAACTGAAAAATCGGTTGTTCTGATATATCGTTGGTTGATTGAGCTTTTAATCACTTGTCAATATACCAATGATTTATGAGAATGTCGATGCGTAAATTGCGCAGTCTTTTCGTCTCAACTACTTTCACTGCACGCTTCACCTCTACTAGATAATGTTAATAAATTATAATTTGCAGTATATTAGGTTCGTAATCAGCTCAAAGCAACGGAGGAACTTTACCGTTTATAAAGAGATATTTGGCATTGATAGAGGTGGGGGGGGGGGGAGTAACACCAAAGAATTTCTATAAAAATAAGAAACAAAAATGCGGCACTGGGACAAAATGTGAGTTGTAGGAAATATTTGTGTCGTCATCCGAAATATATATGAATCCCTGTATTGTAAAGTAGCAAAAGTTAGAAAATTTCAAAAGTCCAAACAGACTGAAAAGTTTGCTAGAGGGGAGCTGCCCAGTCCCCTGCAGTATACTATATATAAGAGAGCTACTTGTTTAAACAAAGTTACTTCTTGTAGGTGTTACTCATCTAGATAAGCATTGCGTTTCGATCTTTTACTTCTTTCTTCGTTCGTCGATACACGTCACTGCTATTCGCAATTGCCTTTCCGTCGAGAAAAAAAGAAACCTTCGGACTATCTAAATATCTAAAGTAATTTAAAGCTTTAAGGCATCCTCTCACGACTTCACAAAGAGTAGAAACTAATATCGCTTGATGCAGACGCTACACCACGCAACGTTCTTTCGCTTTCCTCTTGGAGTGTCTCGCAAATCCCGTATCTAAACAGAGAACTTTCCATTCAAATTAAACTTTTTCAGCACTTCCATCAGAAAGAAACTGCTTATCGTCAACTAGCACTAATTCTTTTTTTTTTATTTTTGCTTCGTCTATCACTAAATCAAAACATTTTCCTATATCTAAAATGTTTACAAAACATTTTAGAATATACGAATTTTATGAACTAAAATGTTTCGTAAACATTTCGTTTACGAAACATCTTAACCACGAATGAATGATTTCGTTACGATATATAAATATCCATGAATAGCATAGAGACGGAACTTCCTCCTACTTTCTATAATTTCATTAACTTTCTTTAATCTTGCTTATCTGGAGTTTAATACAATGCCAATTTATATTTTTTTTCATATACAGACTATTTTAAAAATTGTTTTATGCCTCAACGGAGGGGGTGGCTCAGTCGGTAGCGCGCCAGGCTCGTAATCTGTAGTTCCCAGGTTCGAGTCCCAGCTGGGTCAGCTTTGAGATTTATCTCCGCAAAATTCCCCGCCCTGCCCACGGTCAGTAGGGGACACCGATGGGCTTGGAAAGGCCGCCGTCCGTCGGATGGGACGTTAAGCCGTGGCCCCGTGTGCGGGAGAGCCATACCCTGTGCACGTTAAAGAACAAGCTGGATGGCCTTGACGGGAGGCTACCATCTGTCTCCCAACAGCTGTTCCAGTGGGTCCCCTCCCCCAACCTTCTCTGAGCCTTCGGGGTCCATGTGACCTGGCCATTTAGCCCATGGTGTGCAAAAAAGTGCCGCTCAGTGGTAAAACAACCTCAAAACAACCTCAACGGCACTTTATACACACAATGGGCTAAATGATCAAGTTACAAGAACCAAAAAAAGCTTAGAGAAAGTTGGGAAATCGGACATATGGGAACTGTTAGGAGCCAGGTGGAAGCTTCCCGTTCAAGCTATCCTCTGAAAGGTATGATCTCCTGCACAAATGAGCCACGGCTTAATGTCCCATCCCTTTTTACTTGTCTTAGTTCTCATAGTGCCATTCCGCAGTACTTCATCCACGCATACACTTCATCTCATGAGTCTAAGAATTTATAAATGTCATTTTTTTTTATATTGTCATCTATATTTAACTAGTAGTAAAAGTCGCAATCTCAGAATTTATCAAACACTGCAAATTATTAAATAAGAATTATGCATGACACTGTAGAATGCTATTGGCATCGATAATTTTATAAGCTTCCAAATGTTTATAACAAATTACCTAGGCCAATATTATTAATACTAAAAAATTTCACATTGAATTCCACGGGTCTCTGAAGTGGAAAAATAAAAATAATTTAAAATTCAAATTCAGGTTCCACCATAAGTAGAGATTGGAATATTTAACCAACACGGGTGGCCAGAGGGAAACCCATAAGAAAAATTTGAGACTGATCAATTAAGTATTTTGGAAGAAGGGGACAGGGTATGTGTTACAATCTGAAACAGCAAAAAACATAATTGGGGAGGGAAGGGGGGTGATCATAGATTCCAAATCGGGATCTATGACATGATATGCTGGGACTTAGTGGTTTGAGTGAGAAATTTGGGACTGAATTGTCAGGTATTTGAGATATTACAGGGTTGGGTTAACATCTGAGCGGCACTTTTTTTGCACACCATGGGGTAAATGGCCAGGTCACAAGGACCCCGAAGGCTCAGAGAAGGTTGGGGGAGGAGACTCACTGGAACAGCTGTTGGGAGACAGATGGTAGCCTCCCATCAAGGCTATCCAGCGTGTTCTTTAACGTGCAAGGGTATGGCTCTCCCACGCATGGGCCACGGCTTAACGTCCCATCCGACGGACGGCGGCCTTTCCAAGCCCATCGGTGTTCCATACTTACAGTGGGCAGGGCGGGGAATTTTGCGGAGATAAATCTCAACGCTGACCGAGCTGAGACTCGAACCTGGGAACTGCAGATTACGAGCCTGACGCGCTACCGACTGAATCACCCCGCCCCAGATATCACAGAGAGCGGGAAGAGAGTTCAAATCTGTTAAAAATAAATAGCAACCTCCTGAACAATCATGATGCGCTTTTTTGGGGGGTGGGAGGTGAGAGTATCCCATGACATCTACCAAGGGCAATGTCAACATGCATTGCTGAAAGGAAATAGATATTTAATGGCATAAATTTAGGCCGCTTATTACTACTTAAATACTGATTAGTAATGATATCAATATAAGCAAATCAAATTTTCAGGAAAGCAATGAACACTATTTAATTTTTCAATGTAGTCAAATCAAATACGTTTAAGCTTAAAAAAATTTAATTCTAAGAAATGCTTTTAAAAACAGAAATTCGCCAAAAAACCCACACACCAAGCCGTCGATTTCATCTACCTTTCATATACAGAGGTATATGAATAGCAACATTTTAGAACTGCAACTTACTCTGACTTTATATGTAGCTTTTATTAGTATGCTTCATATATAGCTGTTATCAGTATGTAAAGAATAACATAACCCATAAAGCGATATTGCGTTTTTAATGCTTGCCTAGAAAAATTCAATTTCCATTTCAGATTCATATATTTGAATTGACTAACCTGGAAAAGAATTTTTTTTATTTCCTCAGAAATTCACTTGCTAAAAGGTTTTACGAAAACACAAATAACTAAAGAAGTGAAAAAAGAATATTTCCAAAAAAAAAATATTTCGTAGTGCTTACATTTTACTGCCTATAAAATGTAAAAAGTTTAAACAAGCTACAATAAATATCTGCTCTCCACACATTTATTAATATGCACGTGCCAACATCTCCAATCTGTTTAAAAAGTTCCCACTAGAACCCAACATAGGTGTCTTGCAGCAATTCATGGAACCTATGCTTTAAATATCGATTACCATAGAGAACACAACAAACCAGGCTGTGTCTGCACAGCATACGGCTGAACCTGAAGCGGAATACAAAAACTCGGGAGCTTTCAGAGAGAAAGTTTCAAGTACAGTATCATTTACTTCGCCTACTAGCAAGGAACACAGCCATCGCTTTGTCATCTGATCCAGGAGCTGCCGACAGCACAGACTTGGGAGCAAATCCTTGCGTGTGGCGGTTCCACTGGACACAGTAAAAGTAGCAAGCTGCGTTTGTTCTTTTTTTTCCCCTCCGACCTGTTTGTGACGTCAAGAGTGGAGACCGGTTTCAAATCAAATTACAACCGTTACAGCTGCTTCTTGATAACACTGATTTCAATCAATTCCTGCACTTCTATTTTTCAGGTTATCATAACCAAGTGATTGGAAACTGCTAACTTTTAATTACTAAGTGCTAAAGCCGTGATTAATGTGTTCTGTATCATGTAATAATAATGCTGGATGAGGAATCTGAGGTAGATCTATAAAACACTCGAAAAAAAAAACGAATTAAGGCAGAGATGACAAATTCAATACGATTTTCACTTTGGGGTATTGTTTATGTTACTCAAAACGTAAAAAAAAATTTAAATGTATGAGGGTTAAGACAAACATTTTTGCCTGTGGCTACCTATCTATAATGCCTCGATACCGTGCTACGTGGTCGAATCTTTTGTAATTGAAACTATTAAAATAATCCTAAGACAGCAGAATATTAAACTAAAAAAAGTGTTCAGATTAAAAGTATCTCTCTTTACATTTTACATCACCAATTCTATCACTAAAATATTAGGATCTTAAAGGATTCTACTATGAATAGTAAGAAAAAAAGCCTAATATTACTTTTTCACACATAAATTACTACATTTATGAAAATAATTTATTACTTCCAAGAAACTATCTCTTTAATGAGTATAATACGTAACAATCTAGAAGGATTAAAAATAAATTTTCATACAGACGGATTTTGAAAACTGACAGCAAATATCTAGACCAAAATAAAACGGGGGAAACCAAGTGCAACAACGGAGATGAATACTATTGGTTCAAAAAAAACAATGGAAAGGATTCGTATTAGCTCTTGGCTATATACGAAATGACCATGCGCAGCAATAGAGACCAAATGACAGTTACAGGAGTGTCAAAGATATAGTAGTTTTATCCACTTTCTTACTGCAGAAGTCCTGCAAGAGATCCCATCATCTTAGTGATCGAATTGATAATGCAAAATTAAATGTAAAGAGAAATAATTTTTAATATGAACACGCTTTTTGTTTTCTTAGTCTATATAGTAGGTGTTTCACCAGTAGATGGGCTCTTTTATGTGTCAAGGTGAAAAAGTCACCTCAGTTCGATACTCAGAAATCATTATATCGAAAGCAAGAGACCTGTGGGGTGTTTGACGGGAGGTATCATTTTGTTACAGGATAATGAATGATCAAGCGTGGCTCAATACACTATAGCAACAATCCGGAAACTTCGCCAGAAAGTATTTACTACATTTTGTGTAGCTAGAGCTTGTCATTTCCTATTTTCATATTTTAAGGAAAACTGTAGTGTGTGAGAGTTGGTAAGGCTTGTAGCGATTGGTTTAGCTTTGCTAGTAGAGTAAGCAAAAGTGCATTTTCTCTTTGGTTATTGATTATGTTATGCGAAATTCTTTGCAAGGGAAAAAATTTGGCCTTCAATGTCAGTGGTTTATAGCAGGGGAATATACATGTTATATATATATATGTTTTATTTTATTCCCATTGTTATACTATAACTATTGTTTTATCAATATATACAAGGGGTACGCCAGTTACATACACATTTCCAGATGGTACGTGAAGCATAAAAGATTGCGAAACACTGCTCTAGAGATTTCAAAATTTCTGATTTTGATTTTGCAGATAATTTGGTCCTGTTGGCTAATGATGTTGATAAGATTAATTCTTTCATTAGGGCTTTTGATGAGATTGGTAATAGAGTAGGTTTGATGATAAACAGAAAAAAACTAAAGTGATGAAAATTGATCAGGCAGATGGTAATGCTTCAGTTGCTTTGAATGGCTGCACTCTTGATGAGTGCCTTAAGTTTAATTATCTTGGGAGCTGTAAACAGATACTAGTGATGTGCGGCATGAGATAAACCGAAGAATAGGAATTTTTTCAGGGAATTTTAAGAATCTATGGAGAATGTGGAAAAATAGGATTGCACACCTAAAGACTAAAATTAGGCTGTATAATAGTTTGGTTTTTTCTAAGGTTAGTTATGGTAGCGAAATATGGACCTTTGTAAGCATATAACAAGAAACTTGATGCCTTTCATTCTAGATGCTTGCGCCGTATCTTGGACATTAGGTGGTTTGATTTTGTAAGTAATGATGAGATTAGAAAAAGGTGTCATCAACCTCCTTTCAGCAACATTTTGTTCAGAGAGAGACTGCGTTGGTTTGGCCATGTTGCCCGTATGTATAGCTGCAGATTGGCAAACAGGATTATGAAGAGTATGCCTAAAAACACTTCAGGAAAAGGTGTGACCTGGATGCGATGGGCAGATAATTAAAAACTGGACTTTGTTAGAATTGGTCTACCGTGGTCAGTAGCTGTAGCTCAAAACAGACATGTCTGGAGAGAAAAATTACACAGTCCGGTAGGACCTCTGTAGCTCATGCTGCATGAGAATTTTGTATCCATGTATGACATGGCACGGCTCAATTCCAGCCGAATGGTAATGTGAACGAGACTAACATAGGTGCGAAAAGCAGTCAATAAGTTTTGCGACAGGAAAAGATTTGGTACATAAAAGATTTGGTACAAAGGTGAAATAAGTGCCTACACAAAGTCAACGATTATTTGGATAAATAAACGTAACTCTGGTTCATAAAAAAATAATATTTTTCTCTGACTTAACCGTAATAATAAAAATATTGTATGAGCATTACTCATAGAAGTCTAATTACATCTGTTCCACAATGCGAAATAATATTCCAAATTGATTTCGTTTCATAAAATTAAGCGATATTTACAGATTTTTTGATATTCTAATTAAAAAAATTATCCTGAATTTTTTTAATTGAAAAAATGGACAAATGTTTAGGCATTAAGCTGAAAAATGTCCCGTAAAAATATATAACTTACCTTTTGAAGAAAAATCAACTAAAAAAAGTTAAGACTATCTTTTTTTTAGCTCTACTTTGTATGTACAGTAACTATTTCATCATCTTTTAAAGATGCTCGACTTTCTGTAAAGACTATATAACGGAAAAATCCTGGGATGAGGTTTTCTCTGTGAGTGGGAGAATCACTGAATAGGAGAATCACGCTGCTTATAAAAGTAGAGTATTGGCAAATAAAATCAGGCGATACATTATTAGTTAGCATTAGCAATTATTATATCCACAGCACTAGATAGGTTTACTAAGTTTCTTAACCACTATTATGCTAATAAGTATCCTGTTGACGTGGATATAGAGGAAAAAATATTTTGAACTGGGTGGTATGAAAACCCATGACATCAGGAGGTCGTGTCGCCGCCATTAACACATTAGGAATCCCTTAACAATAATAAAAAGGGAGTTTAAATTAGATATCAATGTTGGTATGATAGCTGTGTTTAGAGTGAAAATATAACTACTCTATCTTATAAGTATGTCATTCCCTCGAATTTTACATTTATCTATTTATTGTATATTTTTGTTGTGTTATATTGTTGTATATATTTTTGTGTTCTTCGAAATGTTTGTGCTGAGATGACTCACTGTTGTTGTTTTCGGGTCTGAAGCTTGCTGC
Source organism: Ryuthela nishihirai (assembly GCA_038380435.1). Classification (NCBI taxonomy): domain Eukaryota; kingdom Metazoa; phylum Arthropoda; class Arachnida; order Araneae; family Heptathelidae; genus Ryuthela; species Ryuthela nishihirai. Next base: position 26,835,785 of record JAWZYU010000009.1, on the reverse strand, counting down.
TTGTTTTAAGAATCAATGCCAGAAGTTGTTTATGACCGTAAACGACTAGCCGAAGGCGCTAGTGCAGCGAGTAGGTCAGTCTGTGCGTTAGCTGTCGAACGAACAAGGTCGTTGCGACACGCGTCAAAAGGACGCCGCCTTTCTCAAAAAGTAACCCTTGAAGTCAGGGTGTGATTCCAAGAGGGAATCTAGATTCTTGGAGAATCTTGTTTTTTATTCTTTTGATTCAGAGGGAGCCACAGTGTAGGCAAAGGAAAATCCTTTCGCCGAGTTTTTGAGGTCTGTAAAGTGAGAAATTGCAGAGTGTGCAATTCTCCACCTCATTTTAGTAATATTTGCAGTAGCAAAGGCTCACGGAGTTGAGCGGTGAATTTGATAGTGGTTCTGTGGATTCAAAAGAACCACAGTGTGAAGCAGCAAAGGCCCACGGAGTGGAGTTCATTCCCAGCACGTAGCTGTATGTAATGTGAATAAAGATTGTGTCGTCCCTATATAACTCTCGTGCAATAATTAATAGACCATTGTTATTCTTCATTCAACGCAGCGAGGTTGAGGCATACAGTGGCACGGGCGTAAAAACCGCGAATCTGTGAATTCACCTAAGTGAATTAAGTAATTTCATCATCGTCCCTCTCTCCTGTGTGGACTGGGTCATCACATCTGTCACAGTCGGACAGGATCCGAACAACGGGTCACGACATCTGTCACACTCTGACAGGATCCGAACTCAAGGGACATCACATCTGGCCCAGTCGGACAGGATCCGAACCCCGGGTCACGACAATGTATGTATTGAAACAAAAACTAGAATCATCATTCCATTATATATTTTTCTTTCTCACTCGTTAATCTCTTCCCAGCAAAGCACCTGTTTAAAATCTAACGACACCTCGAATTTCCCCAAATTAAGCTTCAATATACATAACATGTTAAATGATACGAGAAATAAAATCTGAAGAGAAACGGTTTGTTCAGCGAAGGAGATATTTCTGCGGGTTTTCCCCTCTAAAAATATCCACTGTTTCTGCAAATTAGTAAGGTTTCCTCATTACCGATTATGAACATACCTTTTTTTTTATAGACCAATGCAAAAGTGATATTATGAAAATTTTGGTGCTTACGTTCAGGCTTCAGTGGAATATATTATGATAGGGCGTCAAAAGTAAATCTCTAACACTTTTCACAATTAGTTACGCATGTAAATTCCCAGTAAATACACGCTTTAATTCGAAAGTTTTCACAGACTAGTTGCGTATAAATCCACTACTTGCAACCACTCACGAACTACAAGATCTACATTGAATCTTCCCTCTCACACCAAGTGCTTTTCTTACAGGGCAAAAATGTAATCATGCTTCGAGCCTCCATCGCTCCAAGAGCGATACTTTGTGGATAAGACGAAGAAAAGTTTCCTTTTATAGCTAATATGAACTTAAATACAGCCTCCATCAATCCGTGCTCGCTTTCTCCAAATAGCAGTTTAAATTAGTTTTAAGAAAAGCCCATATATGACAAGTCCATCCCGCAATTTTATATATACCAGCTATTTTGTGCAGCACTTTCTAAACATTAAAAATTAAACCTGTAATGCTTGTCTGATACGCATGGAACGAAAGCTATTTCTCCAGAGGATGTTAAATCCAAACTATTTCCTACAAAATATTCCCTTTCTGCGGGTACTCGTAAAACCCGGGGAACATCTCCAAAAGAAATCAACGCACATTTCACTGACCTCGCTCTTCAGTGGTTAACATTCGCAATTTTTACCTACAATTCCGTGTGTTGCGCTTTCGAATAATAGAAAACTTGACCCTTATCGACTTCTTCCGGTGAACGACTGTTTTTGCTTAATTCGCGTTCCAATCATTTACTTACATCAGAGCCACATGGCTCCAAGACTCCAGAGAGAATCGTTATCCTTAACTCTCTTGATTAGAGTATTTTGTTTAGAATGTTGCCATGACAACACCAACGTCAGAGCCAGCCCAAAGCCGCCACGTCCTAGCCTCCCACATACGAGCACAGAATCCGATAAATGTCGCTAGCAACGGTGAAATGACGCTTCTCCACTAGACTGATGACGGAAGAAGGGATCAAGTTCCTACCAGTATAAGGTGGCATGTTTCTTTGGTCTTAGCGCTATACTCATGTCGCTTCACTTCAAAACGATTATTTTACTAAAGTAATTGGATATTTCTAAACCCACACACGTAGGGGAAACTTTGATCAAAACACGTGAGAAAAACTGCATGTTCACGAGATCTCTGCAATACTAGTTTCGATGATGAATTATAATGTGGGTAAACTCTGCTGGAATAACAAGATTCATAATTTATATTGATGAATGCAATTGAAAGATCTTTTTATTTAAAAAAGGTGGATGCAACAATGCTAAGAGTTAAACAATTACTGGAAGAATAATTCTACTATGTAAAAAACCATATGTATTTCTAAACTCAGGGTGCTAAACACTAATTAAAAGACCAGTGCACAAATCATGGAAAGACAAAATTCATGTTGTCTTTAGTAAAAAAGAAAAATGGAGTCTATCTTCAAATAACTGTGCCTGTGTTGAGATTTATCTCCGTTAAACCCGATCTGCTCTAGGTGAGAAAGAGGACACTGATGAGCTTGAAAATGTCGCCGTCCGTTGAAATTTTAAGCCTTGGCCCGTGTACAAGAGAGCGATACCCTGTGCACGTTAAAGAACACAATGGATGGCCTTAACGGAAGACTTTCATCTATCTTCTAACATAGGGGTTCTCAACGTGGGATACGCGGTAAAAATTTTTGGGGTACGCCGTGAGAGCTCAAGTCGCTAGATCTAGTAACAAAGTCAGTGTTTTATTCCCATTGTTATACTATAACTATAGTTTTATCTATCTATACAAGGGGTACGCCAGTTACATACATATTTCCAGGGGGTACGTGAAGCATAAAAGGTTGAGAACCACTGTTCTAACAGATGCCCAGTGGATCCCCTTTGCCCAATCATCTCTGAGCCTTTGGGTCATTGTGACCTGGCCATTTATCGCAGTGTGTGCAAAAAAAAGCCAATTAGAGGTAAAACAACTTAATCTAACTCTTCAAGTAGCTTTGATAGAATCTTACAATGTAAGCACAAATAAACCACGTACGAAGGCAATACAACTATTCTATAGATATCAGTAGTATTCTAACTTTTTAGAGTGGCACTTGACTACGAGAACTTACAGATAAAGTGAGGATTTTCACTGTACCATAAAATCGAAATCATAAAGAATTGACAAAGATAGAAACGAAAAATAAAAGAGTAGCGTACCGATAATGAAATCAGTCAGTGAATTCGTATTCACTTCAAAGGAAAATAGGGAGACGCAATTTTTGCTCAGTCGGTAAATTGGTCCTATCTTCCTTTGAAGTAAATACGAATTCATCGAGTGATTTCACCATCAGTAAGCTTTACTTTTATTTTTTTACTTTTTAGAGCACATATAGGTAGATAATTTTTTTTTTAAAGAATACTTAAGATTTTTTATTTTTGACTAAAAATACATTTTTAAAAAGAGGAAAAACTGCTATCGTGCACATGCTTTCATTTGGTTGGGTTGTTTGGGTTGTTTTACCTCTGAGCGGCACTTTTTTGCACACCATGGGCTAAATGGCCAGGTCACATGGACCCCGAAGGCTCAGAGAAGGTTGGGGGAGGGGACCCACTGGAACAGCTGTTGGGAGACAGATGGTAGCCTCCCGTCAAGGCCATCCAGCGTGTTCTTTCACGTGCACAGGGTACGGCTCTCCCGCACACGGGACCACGGCTTAACATCCCATCCGACGGACGGCGGCCTTTCCAAACCCATCGGTGTCCCCTACTGACCGTGGGCAGGGCGGGGAATTTTGCGGAGATAAATCTCAACGCTGACCCAGCTGGGACTCGAACCTGGGAACTACAGATTACGAGCCTGGCGCGCTACCGACTGAGCCACCCCCGCCCCCTTTCATTTGGTATACGACCCATAAGGATCGATCACGTTAAATTTCCCTCTCCCCTTTTTTTGGGGAGAGAGAAAGAGGGAACGTAATTTGAGTTAACGACGAGATTGTAGACGTCACAGGCTTTAATCAAATTGAGATATAACTCGTTCAGATCGACTTCCGTGAAATTTCTGTCATTTTTTGGGGAGGGGGGGGGGGAGGTCGATACAGTCTTCACAAGTTTTCATTTGACACCTAAATTGAAACTCTCGGTATTCAAATTCCAAAATATTGTGGAACAACGATTTCGACATTTCCAATATTTTAGAAGGAAAGATAGCACGAGGGTATTTTTTTTCTATAGCCTATGGCACTCCTTCCATTACAAGTTTACTCGTTGGAAAAATATGGTGGAAAACCGTTTCGATAAACATACAAACAAACCGATAAACGAAAACGAATAGGAAGATATTTAATAACAAAAGTAAATATATTAATTTTTTTAAAAAAACACCTACCATATGTACCCTAAAAAAGTAGAAAATAAAACTAAAGCATATCGATAGTGCAATCAGTCCGTGAATTCGTACTCTCTTCAAAGATACGGCGCTGGCAATTTTGTTGAATAGGTAAATCGGCGCCCTGTCTTTCTTTGAAGTGAATACGAATTCGGTGACTGGTTGCACCATCGATATGCTTTAGTTTTATTTTCTACTTTTAAGGTAGACATGATATTGCAGACGTCACAAGCATCAATTTCAGATATAAGGTCCACCCCCGTGAAAATCAGCTCCCTATTGGAGGGAGGAGAATGGGGAGCAAAATTCGTAATAGTGCATGACGATCTTCATATGAGCTTTCATTTGACACCTAGTTAGGTGTCCAAAAAAATTGTCAGCCCTCGCCTTCGAAAGATATAGAGGAGCAATCATTTTCATATTTCCCCTTTTGGGGGGGAAGCATGGGGTCAATTTTTTTTATAGCCTATGTCCTCCTCGAGTCACAAGCTTTCATTTGACATAAATCATTAAGTTTCTCCATCGCGTTTGAAAGAACTTTTTTGAAAAACACACAGACAAAATGACGAGCGAAAAAGCAATAGTAAGAGGTAATAAAAACGGCAAAACTTTAATATTGCAAACGGTGCGCTGGAAATTTGACGTTTAAGTGATATACTCTGGCTTCACAATGATAGTCGATATTTGCTTCCTCCTCCAGGGCGAACTTTTTTGGTTTCTTGAAAACGAGTTTGCTACAGTCGGCTGAAGCAATTAGACTTTCTAGTTCTAAGATTTGCAAACTCATTATATCCTGTTTTCTTATCAATGAGATACCTGGCACTCCATAGTCTTTGCAAACGAAATAAAAGGTTTGATTGCTAAGATTAGTTAGTTTTAAATTGACCTTTTTTTTATGATGATGTTATGCAAAAGTATTTTTTTCACAGTGTTATTCATTGTTTACTCTACCTAATGAACTCTGTACCTCAAAGAAAAAACCTTTCGCTCAAGGGTTGTTTGTTACTTCTGAGTAGCACTTTTGTTTACACATTGGGTTATATGACCAGGTCTCAAGGACCCCAAGGGATCTGAACTGGACAAGAAAAAGGAATTCATTGGATAGCTATTAAAAGACAGATTGAAGCTTCTCGTCAAGGCTATGTAGTGTGAACGTGTACAGGCTCTCCTGTCCACGGTCACGACTTACAGTTCCACCAAGAGACTGCGGATTTTCCAAGCCCATAGGTGCTTTTTATCCCACTGAAGGTTGAGTAAGGATTAACGAATAAATTCGTATATGGGAGCGATTACAAGTACATATACAGATATCCCACATTGACTCATACGTCCCATTCAATGGAAGGCACTCAAAAAAGGATTACTTTCTTTAAGAGAGCAAAGCATGGAAAACAGCAAAAAAAAAAATTACAAAGCTAGTCGGCAAACATTAGCTCTGGAAGAAAAGCGAAGATTTTTACTTTGTATAAAACTCGTTAAACGGCAGTTACATCAAAACATCACAAATATTTAAATTTCCATTTTTTTCCTCACTTATAAATCAAGCTCTGCGATTATCATCATCATCATCATCCTCAAGCAGCCATGGGCTACGGAGGTCCAACCAGACCGTGCAGTTTAATTCTCCAAGCATATCTGTCCTGAGCTACATCTGCTGCATCCGGCCACTGCACACCAATTCTAACAAGGTCCTGTTTAACATTGTCTGCCCACCACATCCTAGGTCTCCCCCTCCTTCTGAGGCCTCTAGGCACACTGTTCATAACCCTATTCGCCAATCTATAATTATCCATACGGGCAACAAGGCCAAACCAGCGTAGTCTCTCTCTGCACAATATGCTGCTTAAAGGAGGTTGCAGACTCCTTTGCCTAACCTCATCATTAGTTACAAAGTTGAACCACCTAATGCCCAAGATACTGCGCAAGCATCTAGAATCAAAAGCATCTAGTTTCCTGTTATCTTGTTTACACAGCGTATAAGTTTCACTACCATAACTAACCCTAGAAAGAACCAAACTATTATACAGTCTAATTTTAGTCTTTAGGTGTATACGCCTATTTCTCCACAATCTCCATAGATTCTTCAAAGTCCCGGCAGCAATACCTATTCATCTGTTAATCTCATGCCGCACATCACCAGTATCAGTTACATAGCTCCCAAGATAATTAAACTGTGACACCTGCTCAAGACTGCAACCATTCAGATTAACTGAATCACAACCTGCCTGACCAATTTTCATCACATTAGTTTTCTCTCTGTTTATAACCAAACCTACTCTACTACCAGTCTCATCAACAGCTCGAATGAAAGAGTTCATCTCATCAACATCATTTGCCAAAAGGGCTAAATCATCAGCATAATCTAAATCAGAAATTTTCGTATCTCCAGCCCAATTAAGGCCAAAATCTTTCCCTTGAAGTGAATTTCGCATAGCATAATCAACAACCAAACTAAAGAGAAAAGGAGACAAAATGCACCTTTGTCGAACACCAGACGTAATGCTAAACCAATTGCTACAAGACTTACCAACTCTCACACATGACTCAGTGTTATTATAGAGAGCTTTCATTATGTTAACTAACTTGTCTGGTATACCATATGATCTCACAATCAACCACAAATTATGACGATCAACAGAGTCGAAAGCCTTTTTAAAATCAACAAAATTAGCAACCAAAGGTTTTTGAAACCCTAAATATTTCTCAAGAATCTGCCTAAGTGAAAATATCTGATCCACACATCCCCTACCACTTCTGAATCCACATTGCTCATCACGCAATTGCCTGTCAACCAGATTCTTAATTCTATTAAGCACAACCATGGAAAGAACTTTACCTGAAACAGAGAGTAGGCTGATACCCCTATAGTTATCACAAGACCTGCGATCACCTTTTTCGAAAATAGGGATAATAATAGCTCTGGTAAAAGCCTCCTATAAAAAACAACTCTGCCTTCATAGCTGAATAGACGCTACTGACATATCGAGAAATTATGGATGGCAGGAGTTTGAAAAGCAAAATTAGAGTAGAAAATATAAAAAAGCACCAAAACGAAGGAAACCAAAGTACCGCTCTTCTGGAAGCCACTATACATGACTGAGCACAGCTATCATCATGGAGTTTTTTCCTGGATGCTTAAAACCTGTCTCCATTCTCCGTGACCTGTGCAAGAGGAGACAACGATTTGCCGATTACGCTGGTTGAAGTATCGGTCGAGGTTATGATGTGCAAGAAAAGCATCATCTTATCTTGGTGATAAATGGGACTCCTAAAAGGACGTTCTCCTTTCGTCGTACAGTCGTTACAGAGTAGATTTCGGAGAAAGTGGAGAAAACAGTTTCACGGCTGGGGAAGTTTAGATGTCAGGTTATAAGTCAGGCAATGTGCTTCTTTCTTTCACTGGCTGATTGTTGTCACATACAGTCACATAAAACGAAAAAAAAAATCTACGGAAATAGCCCGAAATAAAAAAGCAGCATTCATTTGCTTGTTTTCTTTACTTCTAAAGTAACTGAGATTCTAAAGAAATAAAGTCTTACATTTCAACGAATTGTTTCAAATTATTGCAATTCAGCGTTTCTCAAACTTGTTAATACTTGATTTCATAGAATATTTAAGTATACATATTTTTCGAATAAAAGAAACAGGATTGCAATGTTCATAATCTCGAAAACAACTTAACTATTAAAATGAGAATGTTTAGAAATGTCAATAGACATTTATGAGAAAGATTAGATTAGATTACTTCTTATTGCATAACCTGGGCTTAATTTTTGAAACTGCCAGTTTCATTTCGTGTTCCACATTAACTTTTGGTCGGTATTTTCCCTTTATCGCGGCAACTGGTGAAAAGCCTGAAGTGGTTTTAATTCTCAGCTGCATTTTTGTGCACACAATGGCCTAAATGACCATAAGGGGCTCAAAAGATTTTAATTCTGATCGGAACTTTTTTTGCAAACAAATGGTAAGGAAAGAGGATCCACTGGGGAGCTCTTAAATGATAGAAGCCTCCCTCAAGGCCACACAGAGGGTTGTTTAAAGTGCACGGATTATGGCTCTCTTGCATACGGAGTCACGGTTTAACGTTCCATCCGATGGACGGCAGATGTAGAGTGTGGGAATAGTTTCACTGATGACAGAGCATAGATTAGAAAAGAAAATCTCAACGCTGTCCTGTGGGGGGTTGAATCAGAGAACATCTTAGAAGCTTCATGCGTTACAGATTGAGCCAAGCACCGAACCAAAGCTATGAAGCATATAAGATTTTGTTCAGATAATACCGTTCTAAAGGCATGGCATTGTGTTCTAAATACGTAAAAGATATTTGAGACTCCCTTTCAAGTCTTTCATGATCCATTATTATTATTTAGTATCAATATTTCTGAATGACACTAGTATATTTTTATACAGCCAAAACTATTGAAAACTTTAGATCATTATTAAAATTATAGATTAAGTTTACACAAAACATGTGCATCTAATAAACTAATATTAAAAACTTTCAAAACTAAACATGTTTTATTTGGTCGGCTACAAAAGCTTTACATGTTCATTTAAAGAAATGTATATTAAAGGAAGTGTTCTGAAAAAGTCAGCAAAATTTAATTCTTAGGAGCTTACTAGCAATTTGAAATCGAATGAATACGTTTTGCACGTTAGGAAAAAAAATATCTAAAAGTATTAGACACTATAGATTCATATTTCCTTTCAGATAAATTACGAATGGATAATTTCATTATTTACCTTCATTCACATTACTGAATTCTAATTTATGCAAATAAGCACTAAACATTATTAAAATTGTTAAATCTTCAAAAAGCTTATTTTCAGAATTTCGGTTATGCTTTTATGAACATACTAGATGAGTTTTTTTGAAAAAACAATTCTGCAACTCACAGATCTACGCAGATTGCACAAATTATGGTCTACTGATGATTCAGGATATTTTTGATATGTAAAAAAGACGCCGAAAGTTACTTTGTACTAAAAAGATAAGAAAAAGATAATTTATTAAATACTTTTACTAAATAATGTTTTTCAGATAATTAGGATATTAATGTGCTGTGCAGATGGTCTCAGTCTTGTCATATTCAATACTGAATTTTTAAAAGTGTTCCTTTTCCTGTCTAATATAAATTTAATTTCAATAACTGAAAAATACTTCTTTGTACTGCAGAATAATACGGAAATAAATATTATTTTTTTTTTATTATGTGCTCTTAGGGGTTACGATCCACAGTTCTGAAGAGTTGCTCTAAATAACCTATACGATGAACAGAACAAATCTAAATCTATCTTGGGTAAAACAAACTAGAAATTAGGATATACTGGAATCAAAAGAATTAAGTTAGTAGAATTAAATTCTGTTATTGTAAATACTTATGAAGCTGATTACAACAAACATTTATTCCAAAATAAAAAATATATGAAGCTAGCCAGTTATACAGAATCCATTAAAATAACGCATTAAGTCCAGAATAAACAGACCTTGAATCCTATTGTATCGTATTTATTATCCGTAGGAGCAACGGCACGATATAATGCAATTTGCGAGAATTTCTAGAGAAAGGGAGAATGAGGAAAAGAGAAGTCTGGTCTTCAAGGGGCCAAGCTGCTTTGTCGCCTGCTGCTATCTTGTCGTAATGGATACTTGGTGCCTGGCCACCGACAAAGTATGTAATTAAACTTCACTAACTGCTGCTACCAGCTACCATCTCGTTGGTTCCTTTGGTCGATATTGCTCATAATTGGATTACGGTTTATCTCGTTAGATGGCGCCGCAATGGCTTTTCGAAATTGTTCGCCTTTTCCGAACCGAAAAAGTATTTTCTGCTGTCAGAATGCGAGCGTTTTTATAAGGAAGCACGGTAAGATTATAAAAGAAACCAAAAATTGAACTGAAGATTTAAGATTTTTCAGCTCTAATATTACAAAAGAAATTCCGTCGATGTAATTAAAATTTACTGAATACGAATTTTTTTTAACTACGGGATTTTAAACATATGCAGTCATGAAGCACTTTTTATTTTATAAAGCAAAGTCATCCAGTATTAGACAGAAGTAATACTATACATGGACTCTTCGTAAGCAAGATAACAGGAAACCTGATGCCTTTGATTCCAGATGCTTACGTAGTATCTTGGACATTAGGGGTTTCACTTGGTAAGCAATGATGATGTTAGGCAAAGGGGTAGACAACCTCCTTCGGTTGGGTTGGGTTGTTTTACCTCTGAGCGGCACTTTTTTGCACACCATGGGCTAAATGGCCGGGTCACATGGACCCCGAAGGCTCAGAAAAGGTTGGGGGAGGGGACCCACTGGAACAGCTGTTGGGCGACAGATGGTAGCCTCCCGTCAAGGCCATCCAGCGTGTTCTTTAACGTGCACAGGGTATGGCTCTCCCGCACACGGGGCCACGGCTTAACGTCCCATCCGACGGACGGCGGCCTTTCCAAGCCCATCGGTGTCCCCTACTGACCGTGGGCAGGGCGGGGAAGTTTGCGGAGATAAATCTCAACGCTGACCCAGCGGGGACTCGAACCTGGGAACTACAGATTACGAGCCTGGCGCGCTACCGACTGAGCCACCCCCGCCCCACAACCTCCTTCGAGCAGCTTATTGTGCAAAGAGAGACTGCGTTGGTTTGACCATGCTGCGTATTCATAACTTTAGATTGGCGAATTTGATAACTTTAGATTGGTGAGTTATGAACAGCATGCCTAAAGGCCTCGGGAAAAGGGGTAAACATAGGATGTGATGGGCAGACAATGTCAAACAGGACCTTGCTAGAATTGGCCTACAATGGTCAGATGCAGCAACTGTAGCTCAGGACAGACGTGTTTGGAGAACAAAATTGCAGTCTGGTTGGACCTCTTTTGCCCATGGCTGCATGAGGATTATGTATGTATGTATGTAAGAGGGGCGCCATATAACGAGATAAACTGCTATGTATGTATGTATGTATGTATGTATGTATGTATGTATGTATGTATGTATGTATGTATGTGTGTATGTATGTGTGTGTGTATGTTTTATTGGACAGACTGCCCAACTCTGTTCTAAAAAATATTTCAGAGAATTTTTTTTAAAGAAATGTATGTAAGGGTTGTGTTGTTTTACCTCTGAACGGCACTTTTTTACCCACAATGGGCTAAATGGCCAGGTCACAAAGACCCTGAAGGCTCAGAGAACGTTAAGGCAGGGGACCCAGTTGGAACAGTTGTTGGGAGACAGATGGTAGCCTCCCGTCAAGGCCATTCAGTGTGTTCTTTAACATGGACACGGTATGGCTCCCCAGCAAAGGACACGGCTTAAGGTCCCATCCATCGGACGGTGTGGCCTTTCCAAGTCATCGGTGTTCCCTACTGACTGTGGGCAGGGCGGAGAGTTTTGCGGAGATAAATCTCAACGCTGACCCAGCTGGGACTCGAACCTGGGAACTGCAGATTAGGAGCACAGTGCGCTACTGACTGAGCCACCCCCACCACATTATGTATGTATGTATGTATGTATGTATGTACATAAATTATATATGTATATGTAATACTATAAGTATGGATATGACTTAGTAGTTCGCACTGCAGACTGCCCAAACCATTTAAACCACATAAGGGGTTGGACATTGCTCATCTAGTGATAATTTGCTTCAGACAGAGCTTAAAAACTCCTTTTATTTGATCTGGTGACCATTTTGCCTATTCTGCTTGAGCTACTATAAGGAAGGTGGAAAGTGCCTCTCATAATATAGCATGGGAATCTTGCGAGCCACTACATTTCCGCGTTTTGGCTGGAATTGCAGCCTCGCATGCCAAAACGTTAGACTGATGCCTTAATAAGGTCAGCATCAAGTACGAATGAAGCATTATTCTCTTATACTCTATTAACTGTACAAACCGTCCCCCCCCCCCGATAGGGGACCACCTTGATATGGTGGGAGGGGGGCTTAGTGGTGCCTCTGTGAAGTAGGGTCATGGCTCGTTGTTTTCTCATTTGCACGATGGGATGTAGCCTATGGTGGCAGGGCTTGTGAGGGTCTGCAGACTGGTTTGTGGTTGGCTAGTCTAGTGGGCTTATTCACTTGCTCAGGGAAGCTTTAGGATGCAGCCCCGACTGGGGCTGCGGCTGAAGGTTCTGCGGACCCGGCTTGGAACACCCGGTCCAGGGGGCTCAACGGTGCAGCCTCAAAAAGTTAGGGTAGACTGCTTCTGGGGGGCAGTGGGTGCGTGGCACTATGGAGAGGACGAAGTTGAAGACTTGCGACTGGAAGCATTTGCTGGTTGACAGGCTTATCGATGGAAAAGCCAAACGAAGAGTCTCCACCCCGAGAGCCGAGTCAACTTGGTTCTATATACCATTTTTGTGGCTAACCGGGGAACAGATTAAATTTAGGTTTTGACCGATGGATGAACCTTCCTTCTATAGAATTGTTCGCCACAGGTAGCCGTGGATGAGCTGTGTCCTTGTGGCACTGTCTTGCTCCGGCGTAGTTAGTGGAGATTTAAGGCATTCTCCCTATAGTTGGTGTGCAACCATATGTTGCGGTACAACTGGGACTTGCCATTATTTAATGTATAACGTACAAACCGTCAAAAGCCAGTACAAAACTAGAATGATAAATGTTTTTTCACAAAAAAGTTTCGGGTTGTATTACCTCTGAAAGGTCACAAGGATCCCGAGGGCTCAGAAAAGGTTGGGGAAGGCCCACTGGACAGTTGATAGGAGACAGTGGGAGCCTCCCGTCAAGGTCATTCAGAGATTCTCCTATACATAAAGTTAGGAGAATAACTACTATATCAGTTCACAGCTTGACGTTCACCTCTTTCCTTACCATTTGTTTGCAAAAAAAGTTCCGATCAGAATTAACGTGCACAGACTATCTCTGCAACGCCCCATCCGACGGACGGCGGCCTTTGAATAACGAAAATCTTTCAAAAATATTATCGATATCATGTAAAAATATCAACTAATTAATTAATAATAAATTTTTCCCTTGTTCTAATTTAAAAAAAATCAAAATTTAATTCCAGATCATTTTGACTGAAATATTCACCTAAGTACGGTTTTAATAGAAAAAGCGTGAAAATCCAAATAAAGTTAGGAGAATTACTACATAGATAAAATATTCAACACTTTCACTCCAACTTCTTTATAGCTCAATGTTTATTCCCCTGTAATGAAGGTTGGGGATTGCCTCAGTCCAGTGTGCACGCGCGATATGTGAAGTCATACGAAATCCAACTATACGAAAAAGGTATCCGAAAAAGGTATATCGAAAAAGGTATAATCCCCCACAAAAAAAGGATCATTTTCCTTTTTATATTTATTATAATTAATCACTGCACCCTAGTTTTGTTAGGAGGATGTTTTAATTATTAAGAGAACTTTTGTTTTTTCCTTGCACAAGTCATAAATAACTGGTTTCCATAAATTAAAGAAAACCCCTATGTTAAGTCAATGGGAAGCTAACGTCGAAGCTCTATAACTTCTAAAATAAGTTTTTTTTTTAGTTTTGAAAAATGTGATTGCAGAAAAAGATCTTAATCAAATAAATCAATATCTCGATTTTCAACAATATTCGTTCAGTATTTAATGAGTTATGGAAGTTTGAATATTTAGCGATAACAATGCCAGCCACAAAAATTGATTTCAGAAGTTAATTAAAACTTACTAATAAGTATTGTATCAAAGTGTTTAATAAAATAAGTTTGTATTTTAGAACTTTGTGTAAACAATTCTTTCATTATTCTTCAGTTTTGTATAAGTTTCTTAAGACTGGCATTGCTGTTGTTAAATATTCAAACTTCCATAACTCATTAAATACTGAACGAATATTGTTGAAAATCGAGATATTGATTTATTTGATTAAGATCTTTATCTGCAATCATATTTTTCAAAACAAAAAAAAAAACTTATTTTAGAAGTTATAGAGCTTTGATGTTACTTCCCATTGACTTAATTAACATAGGGATTTTCCTTAATTTATGGAAATCAGTGTACTTGGGCGAATTTTGGATAGATACCAACTGCTTTTCTTCCACTGACAACGTACGATTTCTCTATTTTTATATTCGTCAGAGATGAAAATCCTGATTCATGTAAATATGTGGTTCAAAATTGTAGTAAGAAATGGATAGCTTTTGAAATTGCTGAATCTTCTTCTTAGCTCAAGAATCCAGACTTTGCGGAACCCCAAAAAGCTGCTCGGGGAAACCTGTTGAGAAATACTACCTCAGTCCGTAGTGCGCCAACCATGTAATCTGATGTTCCAAGGTTCGAGTCTCTACTACTTGCACTGAAATTTTGTCCATTAACATCAGCTCTGCCTTCGGTGAGAAAAGGGACACTGATGAAGGGAGTTGAGCCGTCGCACCGTGTACATTAACCACGTTGTATGGTCTTGATAAGAGGCATTCATTTGTCTTCTAGCAGTTGCCCAGTCAATCTCTTTCTCAGCTTATTTGAGCCGTTGGTACTCTGGTGACTTGGCCATTTAGCCCACTGTGTGCAAAAGAGTGCTGCTCAGAGGTAAGAAACCAATGAATTTGGAAAGACTGCCGTTTGTCGAATGGGGCATTAACCATGGCTCCCGTGCAGAACGACACCCTGTGATCTTATTAAAGAACAAGCCGGATGGCCTTGACGGCAAATTTATATCTATGTCCTAAATGCGATCCAGTTGACCTCCTTCCTCTACCCAACTCTGAGTTTTCAGGGTCCTTATCCCCTTTAGCTTGTTATTTACAAAAAATGACGATTTAAACAATCAAACACAACCCTGTTATGAATAATGCATAGCATATTATCCAAATGCGAATTTGAATGGGCTGAGCGACTTCTCAATCCTCTAGGATGGACAAGAGCTATGGTTGTGAACACACCTAACTGTTTTACCTCTGAGCGGCATGTTTTTGCACACAATGGGCTATGGGGGAGGGGATCCACTTAACAGCTGTTGGGAGACATAATGGTAGCCTCCTGTCAAGGCCATCCAGCGTGTTCTTTAACGTGCACAGGGTATAGCTCTCTCGCACACGGTTCCACGGTTTAACGTCGCGTCCGATCTGCGGCCTTTCTAAGGCTATCGTTGTCTCCCTACTGACCGTGGATAGGGCGGAGAGTTGGCGTTGATAAATCTCAACGCCGGCCCACTTGGGACTCGAACAAGGAAACTGCAGATTACCAGCCTGGGGCGTTACCGACTGAGACTCCATCACCCCGGAAGGTATAGGGAGTATAAGACAGAAACTACATACACATATATTTTATCAGAGCAAAAATTCCTGACACTGATTCCTAACAAATTATTGGCATTGATAATTTTAACTGTTTTATCCATTTCAATTCCATTCACGGTCCATTATTTGAGCCTCTACTAGGTGGAGAGATTTTTTATAACCAAGTAGAACAGCTACAGCGAAAACCACTTAAATGTATTTCAAAAGCACAAAATGTTTGAACTAGAAAAGAAAACAGGAATAACTATAAGAGCTAAAACTAAATTGTGATACTATGGATGAGAAAATGGTTGATGTCGGATTCATAACCCTTCCCGAAGGGATAGTTTTAAAAACACACAAAAATTGTATATGCAATATCATGAATGCATTTGTTCATCGCTATGAGCTTGCAAACTGAGTTGCGCGGACAACATACTTTAATGAGTAAGAGAACACAACCTGAGTAATGGATATATCCGTTCGCAGCTAGGAGGCAACAAACCGATTGTGGACAGTGCCGGATATAGAAAAAATTAGGGGGGGGGGGGGGCATAAAACTGAACTTGCATTGAAGGGTAGCATTTTTTCCCCTTTTAGAGCTTTTGAAAGAATTTCTTGAAAAAAAGCGTTAAAATACGCACAAGTTTAAATACGTTTGGGCCTCCATTACTCTTATTAACATTCTCAATGGGGGGCAAGGTCCTTTCTCTCCCTCCCCCTAGATCCGACCCTGATTGTGGATATATCAATTCACAGCTTGAGATGAGTAAATCTGAATTTTTTTTTCACTTCCGTTTAAATATATCACTTTTTTCCTCCTCTTTCTAGAATTTCGGTTAACATATATTTTGAATTATTTAGCACACTTTTCAAATTAATATCACGCCTACCGTTTCATTTTCATCTACATTAATCCCCACCTTTCCTTTAAAATAAAAACACACACACACACACACCATATGTCTCTTCATATTAGCGAGAAAACTTTCGCAAGTAATTTACAGATAACTTAGACAGGCGATTTGCTGTTGTGATTGATGCCGACGACAACGTATCGACTACTTGCCGACGTTTTCCACCTCGGCTTCTTCTCGGTGGCTGACAAGGAATTAATTTATCACAATATTCAGACCCAAGTTCTCCCCTTCCCGGCTCTCAGTGCGATGAGTTTCAAGTCTGACATGAATCTTAGGGAGAGAGGGAATTAAAGTAAAAAAAATGAAAAGAGGAGTGCACAGAAATCGTTAGCACATCCAAACGTCATCAATATCGCATTCGCGATGTGAGAAGTTGCATTTTTTGGTTCCCGAACTTCCCATTCATTAACAACTGTCATGCGCAGCGCCGCCTTTAATGGAGCAAAAAGGATATCGTGACGTATATAAAACAAAGCACCCAGACTCTGGGGTTACTACTTTAGTATTGCTATTCGATTTACCCTAAATGTAACCAAACTTCGAATCAATAAAAAAAACTAAATTACATTATTACGATAGGTTAAAATAACTGACTCTCTCTGTAAGCATGACTGAAATGTTACAGAAATCATATGTTTATTTAATACGAAGAAAAAAAATATATATATCAATAAATGCTCTTTTTCGTATGAAAATTTTTCCTTCATGACGAAAAATCAAAGAAAATAGTTTTGGATACCAGGGAGGAAAACGGGATATCATCACTGGGATTGGGTACACAACTCTCCTCCTTCTAGTTTATGCCTAGCTAACCATTTACACACCACGAAACTACTTATATAAATATTTAAAACTTTACTGAAAATAATGCTAAGAAATTTGGTCACCAAGTCTACTGATTTTTTTTCTCTAAAGGATTTTAAACATTTGTTTGAGATGCTGGGAAGCAGAACCTCTTGATACCACGCGTATCAGCCCAAAAGGTCAACGGACTTTGTCGATTAAATCAATTACAGTAATAATCGGATGTCGATTATTACTGTAAATTTTTATTCTCAATAAAAATTAAATATTCACACTCAACAAGTTATTCGTTGTAAAGTTGTTCACTTACAAAGGTAAATTTTGCAGGACTGGGCATCACTTTAGAAGATAAAATTTATTCTACTACGTTTAAAACATATTTTTTTTACTTTTGTTCTGTTATACTTGTCTCGTCAAGTATTACAAAAATAGTTAAGTAGTTATTACAAAAAATTAACACTGTTTGTAATCAACGCTACACATATTTTAGGGGAAAACAAACAGCGAAATCCAAAGTGGAACCGACAGGTTGGGTTGTTTTACCTCTGAGCGGCACTTTTTTGCACACAATGGGCTAAATGGCCAGGTCACATGGACCCCGAAGGCTCAGAGAAGGTTGGGGGATTGGGGTTGGGGGAGGGGACCCACTGGAACAGCTGTTGGGAGACAGATGGTAGCCTCCCGTCAAGGCCATCCAGCGTGTTCTTTAACGTGCACAGGGTATGGCTCTCCCGCACACGGGGCCACGGCTTAACGTCCCATCCGACGGACGGCGGCCTTTCCAAGCCCATCGGTGTCCTCTACTGACCGTGGGCAGGGCGGGGAATTTTGCGGAGATAAATCTCAACGCTGACCCAGCTGGGACTCGAACCTGGGAACTACAGATTACGAGCCTGGCGCGCTACCGACTGAGCCACCCCCGCCCCAGGAACCGACAGTGAAAGCCTGTTTTCTTATTTGTATTCATCTCTATTTTGGCTCCAATTTTACGTGACTTCAACAGTCTGGACGAGAAGCATGCATTTTCCAGCTAGTGTTTAGGTCAAATCAGAATACAGTGACAAAAAAACTACTTGCACTAGAACAAATTCCTTTTTCCTACACTTATGTATGTTAAAGGGTTTGCTGTCGTCGTTTGCTTGGAAGACATCATTTTGGTTCTTTAACATTGTAGACACGTCTACTCTATTCCTACGCAACTTCTTCAAAGAACGGCAGCATTCCAAAGCGGCTTCCATTTCTCATCGGTTCCCAAAATCCGCAACAGCCTAGTTTACAGTTTGTGCTCGGGTCTCGCAGAGAACAAAAAATATTGCGCAGCCAATCTCATTTATAGCGTTCATATTATCTCAGTAGTTGCGACTGCATATAAATATTGTACCTTCTGCATCGTTTGACGTCCCATGGCCGAATGGTTAGAGTGCTTGGCTAGTGATCAAGAGACCTGGGTTCGAGACCCTGGTAAGGGATGGATGTTTGTATCGTTTTTCTGCTGAGGTCCCGCCATCCTCACAGATCTTCTACTTTGGTGTTATAAACTGACAGGCTCCTGTCAGACCTCTGTGGCAAGCAGTTGCTTTTTTTTTTGGGGGGGGGGGGGATATTTATTTTTATTTTTTTATTTATTCGCAATTTGAAAGCAAACAACAATTTCGAAATTCTACTTTTCAAGTAATAATTCTCTGTTCTTTACGGTAATTCAGTAAATCCTATTAAAAGATATTTTTTCTATTAAAAGATATTTTTTCTGACTTTCAGATTTATGCAATATTTATTTCCTGTGAGTTTTACAATGAACAAGTGCACTTATAGCCTTCTTTGCTCAAATAACCGATCATGTTTTATTCGTTTCTGCATAATCAGTTAACTTCCTTCTCTTTCCCTGTTTAATTCAGAAAAAGTCTGATCATTCAAGGTGAAGAAACAATAATTTCTATTACACAACTGAATTTCTTCGAATACTTAATTGACACTGACATTAGAAAATTAATCGCATAAACTTCTGATGAGGCAGATATTTGTTATTTCTTAGTTTGTTTTGGAGAATTTCCTATCTACAACTGGAAAATTATATTTATAGAACCTGCATGTTTTCGGTATCTCAGCATTTCTCACTAAGCTTACATCCTACAAACTTTTCATCTTTCATTGTCTCATTAAACATCTGAGAAGCACCGAAGACGTCGAGTTTCTACAGCACAGCTGCAGGTTGAGAGTAAACTACCTAGAATTCCTACGGATACGACCACAGAAAGCCGTTTAGCGTTATGAACGTTCCCACATGGTCTGTGGCGTCTTAAAATTAAACTACAGCATTAGCAATATCGGAAGGCCAACAATACGGCAAAGAGTATGCAGCTGATTGCTAAACACGCGTGTTTGACAGTCCAGAAAGTTTGAACCGTTAAAAAACGCTAACTTGCTTTCTGTATGACCATACTTTAGTACAGATAACTTGTGCAAAAGCCCAGCTGCAAAAAGAATCAACTCTGGAAAACATTAAGGAGCTGCCAAGACGTTTAAATTCGAATTGCAGCCTCCTAGCAACGGGTGGAGACGAAGTTCCGAGAAAATAATTATTGCATGAAATACTTATATCTTGTTACTCACACGCAGTATCAATTTTGAATGACATCTACATCCCCAGAAGATTAAGAGCCAACCATCTTCCCTACTGACGCCACGTGACACAATGCCAATGGCCTCCATTCGTCCGGTTCTACAGTTACATCACACCTCGAATCACCATCTGCTTTTCCTCGCATCACTTCCCCCCTCCCATCCTTCACAATTTTACAGTAATTATTAAGATTTGCTTGCTGCAACACACACAATCTGAGGAGCGGTATTACAATAGAAACGAAATATTTACAGTTACTTTTTAAAAGGGCGGAAAACATTCTATGAATACAAATCCTTAAAGCTCGTGTTATTCATATTTTTCTTCTTCGATCATATTTTTAAATACACTCAATATCAACGGAAAACAAGTTTCAAATTTTCGTGACTTCGACAATAAGCTTTTGACCGAAAACTGGAAAGAGATGTAATGATCTATATGAAATCTTTCTAAATCTTGATTTTTCAGAATTATTCATTCAATATTTAACGAGTTTTTCAATGAGGAAAACGCAACATTTAATGCTCGTTCTAAAATCAGCCTTAATAAAAATTTTAAAAATACTTATCTTCTCATTGGCGTTTTAAAAGCAGAAAATAAAACTAAAGCATATCAATGGTGGAATCAGTCACTGGATTCGTATTCACTTCAAAGGAAGATAGGGTTGGGTTGTTTTACCTCTGAGCGGCACTTTTTTGCACACAATGGGCTAAATGGCCAGGTCACATGGACCCCGAAGGCTCAGAGAAGGTTGGGGGAGGAGACCCACTGGAACAGCTGTTGGGAGACAGATGGTAGCCTCCCGTCAAGGCCATCCAGCGTGTTCTTTAACGTGCACAGGGTATGGCTCTCCCGCACATGGGCCACGGCTTAACGTCCCATCCGACGGACGGCGGCCTTTTCAAGCCCATCGGTGTCCCCTACTGACCGTGGGCAGGGCGGGGAAATTTTGCGGAGATAAATCTCAACGCTGACCCAGCTGGGACTCGAACCTGGGAACTACAGATTACGAGCCTGGCGCGCTACCGACTGAGCCACCACCGCCCCAGGAAGATAGGGAGCCGATATGATATATCATTAATTAAATTTGACCGTCGTGTTCGAAAAATATGGTGGAACAACTGTTTTAACAGACATACAAACCGACAAATGACAAGAGAAAGGCAATAGAAAGATAGGTAAAAATTCACAAAATCTAAGAATAGGATTTAAATATACCCTTAATTAAGCAAACTATCGATATACAATAAGAGACACTAAAAACGCTCGGAAACTTCCATATTACTTGAATAGAAAGCCACATTCAAAGTTCCCTTATTTTTAAAAAAAATGTCACTAGAGGTAAATTGTAGATCCCACTTTAATCTTTTTAAATCTCGACGATTAATAGTATTAGTTTATATTTAAAGTGTTGCTGAAGCTAGAATGCTTAGAAGCTGCTGCTCCTCGCGTCCTAAATATTTTTCTTCAGAGTTGACGAAAGTTTCAGTATGCTTTTGAGTTAAATTCTTATTACTATAACCGTTTACTGTTAAATGTTCTAGCGTTAAAAATTTTAAATATTACACTAATATTGCTGAAAATCGAAAATTACAGAGATTTGAGCGAGATCAATAACACTTTTCTGTAAAAAGGTTATTTTTCAAGGTTAGAAAGATTTGATGTAGCTTTCCTTTCATATAACATGGAAGTGTCAGAACACTTTTGGTAGTATAATGTATTATTTATGCCTTTAGTTGGGTTGTTTTACCTCTGAGCGGCACTTTTTTTGCACACCATGGGCTAAATGGCCAGGTCACAAGGACCCCGAAGGCTCAGAGAAGGTTGGAGGAGGGACCCACTGAAACAGCTGTTGGGACACAGATGGTAGCCTCCTGTCAAAACCATCCAGCGTGTTCTTTAAACGTGCACAGGGTATTGCTCTCCCGCACACGGAACCACGGCTTAACGTCCCATCCGATGTACGACGGCCTTTCCAAGCCCATCGGTATCCCCTACTGGCCGTGGGCAGGGCGGGGAGTTTTGCGGAGATAAATCTCAACGCCGACCCAGTTGGGACTCGAGCCTGGGAACTACAGAAAACGAGCCTGGCGCGCTACCGACTGAGCCACCCCTGCTCCAACTATATTTAGATTATGTTACAAAAATTGCTTTCGCTATAACCATAAGGAATAGCATCATGGACTTCAAGGCATAAAAGCTTACGGATGACGTCATAAAGTTCACTTGAATAAATACGAATGACATCATAAGCTTCTCACAGCTCGATCTACATTTCCGAATAGATTAAGACGGTATTTTCTGATTTCTATCTTTACCTTTAACGGTGAAATCGCCCATTACTTTTATACCTATTGCAATAAGAGTTCTTATTTTAGGAAAGCGATGTACCTTATTCCAAAGCTTATCCACAATTTCTTGTAATGCGGAATAGAAATTGAAATGTTTGCACTAAAATAATCTACGCAGATGCAGGATTCCATTGAATAGCTGCTACGGGTATAAAGTCAAATATTAACCATTATAGAACTCCATGCATAAGATGGTTTCTTAAGATATTGAAAACGCTAAGGAACATATGTAGCTCTGACCGTTTTTCTTTTGCATGAATTCCTATCTCTTAAAGCTTGTTAAACTCATGAATTACTATATTCATGGTTCTTTTGCTTTCAACGTGAAAAAAGGTGTAACAAAATGTATGAAATGGGACACTACGATGTTTCAATACGAATATCTGTTAAATGTTTTACAAATCAGGTACTGCCTAGACAAAAATTTGATAATTTTTCATGTTATGCAGTGCAATGCCACATTCGATAACTCCGTAACTTTTGATATGAACTTTTATAGTTTTTAAAAGGTTGAGTGCTGCTCTGTAAAGTGTTACTGAACACAAAGCTTTACAAGAAGTCTACCTAAATTCAATTTTGAAAAATATTCTTTCAGTATTACAAGAACGGAAGTTCGAATATTCAACAGCAGCAATGCTAGATCTTTATAACAAAATCGGCAAATATTGAAAGAATTATTTACACAAATTTCTAAAACATACCGATTTTATAAAATAGTTTAAATGACACTACATTTTAACTTTTGAGGTAAATTCTTATTGCTATAGTTAAATATTCAAACTTTCATGACTCTTGAAATATTGAAGGAATATATTTGAAAATCGAGATTTAAATAGATTTGATTGAAATCTTTATCTTCAGCACATTTTTCCATAAAAAAACTTGGTCTAGAAGTTATAGAGTAACGAATTTGGGTTTTCACTTGCATAACGTAGAAATTCGCCAATGTTTTGTAAAGACAATGTACTTATTTAGCACACGCGCATCTAAATAGGATCACAAGAATCACTTCGCATAAATCTTCATAGAAAAGAACTGAACGACCTACCACAACAGGACGAAAAAACAATCATATATCTAAAATACAATCCGATTGACGACTTACATAGGTGAAAATGATTCAGAACAGTGGTCATAGCACTTAAGGTACGTAGCTAATACAAGCGTAAATGGTGAACATATAAAATTGAATGTTTAACGAAAAGTAAAAGCCTAAAGCATTTAAAAATAAATTGAACGAACAAAAGATGCAGAACTGAAATGACTTGTGACGATATGAATAATTCAAACGAAAAAGTTAAATGCTTGTGTTCGAATGCGTTGGGTTGTTTTACCTCTGAGCGGCACTTTTTTGCACACCATGGGCTAAATGGCTAGATCACATGGACCCCGAAGGCTCAGAGAAGGTTGGGGGAGGGGACCCACTGGAATAGCTGTTGGGAGACAGATGGTAGCCTCCCGTCAAGGCCATCCAGCGTGTTCTTTAACGTGCACAGGGTATGGCTCTCCCGCACACGGGGGCCACGGCTTAACGTCCCATCCGACGAACGGCGGCCTTTCCAAGCCCATCGGTGTCCCCTACTGACCGCGGGCAGGGCGGGGAATTTTGCGGAGATAAATCTCAACGCTGACCCAGCTGGGACTCGAACCTGGGAAATACAGATTACGAGCCTGGCGCTCTACCGCTGAGCCACCCTCGCCCCTTTCGTTAAAGGATAATGACTGAAGTTTTCATTATGGTTCCACTGCACTACTTCGGCTTCCATGATCTGGAATGAAACCCAGCAACCAGTTAAGCTGCCAATCACAACTAGCAATTTGTTAGACCGAGTCTTCTAAGCAGATAAACGTTTCGCCAACCTGCTACGTTCTTTTAATCCACTGATGCTTTTACCTGGCGTAGAAAATTGCCCTCAGTTCGTAGCTGTCTCCCCACACAGTCCCTAGTTGTTACTTTCTGCTGCTCACGAGACAGCTAGGTTAATCGCTTCAGTGAGCGCAGATCAGCTCTCAAGTCTCTGACCAGGAGGATGCAGTTGTGGAGTGCGGGGAAGAGCATCTCTTGTTTTCCTTCACCCGGAGATGGCCGAGGTCGGGGACCTTGTCCTCTACATTACATCCCCTGCCATTCAACACTTATTAGTCCGGTCACGTTCTGTCTGACGCTCCCTCGGGGATTGGTGATAAAAGATGGACTACAAGCATGGATAGGAATCACTTTCATTCCAGACATGATGAAAATTCATCCGCCTACTCGACCAGATGATGGAGCTCTTCCCTAGCATCTACTAGTTGAATCGTCGAAGGTGGCACAGCTGTTAATTTTAATCTAAAAAATAATTTAATTCTAAAAGGGGGCGGAGTTCAAATCTCGTATATTGCGTGGCAGTTTACATTGCTTTTCTTCTGTGATCTCATATCTCTTAGATTTTGTATGCCGATTTATACAGAAAGTGTCCTATCGGGGGGCAGGTCTCAGTCGATAGCGCGCCAGGCTCCTAACCTGCAGTTCCCAAGTTCGAGTCCAACTGGGCCAGCGTTGAGATTTATCTCTGCAAAACTCCCCGCCCGACCCTCGGTCAGTAAGGAATACCGATGGGCTTGGAAAGGCCGCCTAACGTCGTATACGACGTTAAGTCGTGGCCTCGTGTGCGTTAGAGAAATACCCTGTGCACGTAAATACCCTGTGCACGTGATGGATTGGCTTGACGCAAGGCTACCAACTGCCTCCCAACAGCTTTTCCAGTGAGTCCCCTTCCCCAACTTTCTTAGTCCTCGGGGTCCTTGTGACCTGTCCATTTAGCCTATTGCAAAAAAAGATCGAGGGTCGATCAGAGGTAAAACAACCCAATCGTACTGTCAGACTTATTGACAAGTGGCTGGCTGTCTGAAGAGAAATGTACGTACCAATCGAAAATTTTCTATAACATAAATACACAAATATATATATAAGGCAATGCAACTCGACGGGGAACAACTCCACAACGAGTCCTAAGAACTCAAAATATTCTAATGTATTGGCCACAAAATGTTCGCTACTCGAGCTACTAAAGCGAAAAGCTTTTGCCATAGAAAGTCAACGATTGGATAAATTGACATTTAACTATGAAGTACATACACCAAAGAGCCAAAATATTATGACCACCTGCCTAATACGATGTTGGTCCTCCTCGTGTCGCTAAAACAGCTCTTACTCGTCGAGGAATGGACGCTACAAGATTTCTAAAGGTGTCTTGTGGTATCTGGCACCAACATGTTACCAGCAGATCTTTTAACTCTTGTAACTTACGTGGTTGAGCCGCCGCAGATCGGATATGCTGTTCCAACACATACCACAGATGCTCGATGGATTGATGTCTGGGGAATTTGGAGGCCAGGGCAATACCTGGAAGTCTTCCTCATGTTTCGCAAACCATTCTGGAGCAATCCAGGCTATATGGCATGACGTATTATCCTGCTGAAAGAAAGCACTACTAGAGGGGAAAACCGTTGCCATGAAAGGATGTACCTGGTCTGATATGATGTTTAGGTAGTGGTAGACGTCAGTTTCCTGCATATGAATAACTGAATCCAGGATTTCCCAGCAGAACATTGCCCAGAGTATTGCACTTCCTCCACAGGCTTGTTTTCGTCCCACGGTGCATCCTGGTACCAACACTTTCCCAGGTAAATGACGCACACGTACCCAGCAGTCCATATGGTGCAACAGGAAACAGATTCATCGGACCAGACGACCTTCTTCCAATCACTCATGGTCAGTTTTGATGCTCCCGTACCCATTGTAGACACTTTCGACGGTGAACCGAGGTAACATAGGCACTCGGAGCTGCCTGCAGCTATGCAGTCCCATTTTCAGCAGGGTTCGATGTACTGTGCGTTGTGATATATTACTCCCATCATCAGCATTCAAATTACGGGCGAGTTTCGCCAGAATATCCCTTCTGTTGGCTCATACCATATGGGATGCCTTCGCTCATCTCTGGTATCGATCCACGAACCGGCGGCAGTAGGAAAAAATAACCACGAACCGGCGGCAAGGTGTGGTCGGCCCACACCTTGCCGCCGGTTCGTGGTTATTCTTTCCTCGGACTACTTTTTGAAGGTGGTATGATGTGGTGAAGGTATAATGAGAAAATAGAGAAGGTGTGTTCGAAATTTGCATAAATGAATATAATATGGGAGCAGCAAGTTACATATAATGATACCATTATTCCAAAAAAAAAAAAAAAAAAATTGGGAGATAGGGCATTGAACCCATGCTGCGAAGCACCCTTTTGGTCAGAACTAAAAGCAATTCCAGATTACAGGCGCAATTAGTTTACAGTATGGCGCATGATCTGCTCAGCAAAATATGTCACGCGAGATATTTTTTTTTCGATAACTTCGTGCGGAATTTTTGGCCTATTGAGCCACCTATTCTGATTCACGTGGAAGACCTTGGTTGAAGGAATGTTTAATCCTCGACAAGTGAGAGATAAATCCATAAAAGACGCAATTTTAAAGCTCGCAGACATTAAAAGAAACCGACTGTAGTATGAAAACCAAGGCACTATAGAGTTTACTATAAGTTTAAAAACTTCATACGTTTCCTCTATATAAACTATTTCACCCTATAATTTATTCTATAAAACAGTGACTTCCAATCTATGCTTTAAAGCCCGCATGAGACCCTCAACAATTTAACAAAATGGGAGTTGGGTTGTTTTACCCTAAGCGGCACTTTTTTGCACACCATGGGTTAAATGGCCAGGTCACAAGGACTCCGAAGGCTCAGAGAAGGTTGGGTGAGGGGACCCATTGGAACAGTTGTTGGGAGGCAGAAGGTAGCTCCCGTGAAGGCCATCCAGCGTGTTCTTTAATGTGTACAGGGTATGGCTCTCCTGCACACGGGACCACGGATAAACGTCCCATCCGACGGACGGCGGTCTTTCCAAGCCATTGGTGTCCCCTACCGACCGTGGGAAGGGCGGACAAAATGGGAGTGTTGCGAAAAATATGTTGAGAGATATTCGAGATCAGTAGTTTGATATTTTCAAGCTATTAATATTTGCTGTATTAAATATATTATTCTTATTCCATGATAATAAACTTAATGGAAGGTATATTCATGTTATGTTCAAAATTCATGCTTTCTGCGGTAATGATTCAATGCAGCCAACTTATATAAAAAGTTGGAAGACCATGCTCTAAAATATCACCTGGCACTTCCAGCTGTATACGATATTCTATTTGAAAACACACTTTGAAACTGGTAATTCACCAGCTCCAAAATACGTTTACAAATAAAGTACTCTATTGTTTCATAAATATTTTTCTTCCAACATTTTTCACATGCTTTCGTTTCATCGACACTTGCCACCTCTTTGAAACAAATGAATCAATAAAAACCGAATGGAAACGAACCGATGGTATTTGGCACATCCGTTTACCAAAAGTGGGCGCAACCTCATTCCAGCATACCAATTGCAAATTCAAATAAACAAAACTGCGGACAAGAAATGTGACTGGAAATTTTTCCACACTGCTGTTTACCTTGCAAGAATGAAACAGGCAAAGATATGGGAGTGCAGCAAATGACGTAACACGTACGGAATCAGGTGATTCCAGTTGCGGTCGGGTCAGCACAACGTGAGGTTTGGCATGGTAAAAGAACGGGAGGGGGGGGGGAGAAAAAAAGAGGCAAGTTAACCCGTTCTCCTTCAGATGAGTGTAGTCGGAGGCCAGCTATTGGGTGGAGACGGTAATTCCACCATCGCTGGCAACAGCAATTTTGTAAGTGGTGGGGTTGCCGTCATCAATCACACGCATGCCCGAGAGTTCGGCCGCATAGGTTGGAGGGCAACGATGAAGCCCCTGAGGCGCGGAGACACCAAGTGGTGCAGGGTCACGCAGCTAGAAAACTTTCAAAACAAGCGCTTCATCCTTTTATTACCATATTGTGTCCATACCAAGGAGAAATCAAAAAAATTTAACAATCCAAAATAGCAAGTTTCAGATTCATCACGAGATGGTCCTTTTGCGAGCTAATCCAAGAATTGTTTTCACAGAATTCGTTCTTTTGATTTTAACATCTTATAACAAGGTTCGAGCCCCGGATAAGGCATGGTTGTATGTGTTGTTTTTCTGCTGAGGTCCTGCCATCCTCTCAGACCTTCTACTATGGCATATAAACTGACAGGCTCTTGTCAGACCTCTGTGGCAAGCAGCTGCTTGAGGGGATATTTATTTTATTTATTTTATAACAACATATTTTTTTTTAAATACTGTATTTGACGTCATAAAAAGACACACCCATTTCACACGAATATTTAGGAAAAACTTTCTTTTAATGCATTTAAGCATTTAATGTTTACTTTGGGTTGGTTGGGTTGTTTTACCTCTGAGTGGTTCTTTTTTGCGCACAATGGGATAAATGGCCAGTCACAAGGACACCGAGGACTCAAAGTAGTTTCGGGGAGGGGACCCGGTGGACAACTGTTGAGACATCGTAGCCTCCCGTCAGGGCCATGCACAGTGTTCTTCAAGGTGCACAAGGAATCGCTCTATTGCATACGGGTCACGTCACATTCGATGGACGGCAGCCATTCCAAGCCCATCGGTGTCCCTACTGACGGAGGGCAGGAGGTGGTCTCAACGCTTGCATAGGTAGGACTCGAACTGAGAACTGCAGATTACGAGCAAGGTGCGCTGCCGGCTGAGCCAGCCCCGCTCCTTTAATGTTAACTGCCATTAATATGAAATAAGATAAAATAAGTCTGGATAAATAGAATAAATCTTCATTAATAATTCCCATAGTAAACTTAGTAGCATGTGACAGAAACATCAAGTTTGTATAACAGTAAAAAAAAAAACTTGCCAAATAATGTGCATAAAACATAAATTTCACGACTAAAGTTTCCGACGGCCCCTTGATTCTTCATCTCTCACGGGAAGTTTCTTTTTTTTGAAGGAATGTTAATCCACGATGTTCACTAAAAAGATCACGGCCTCTAAAAAAATATTTTTCTGTATTACGAGTAGGTTCGGCTCTCAGGTAGGGGAGGATTGACAAACGTGTACAGACATGAATGAACTACAGCGCCGCGCTTCGTCACTCAGTTCTCAGAAATTAATCAGTAACAGTGTTGTCAACTTAGCGACTTTTGAGCTCTCACCCCAAAAAATTTTACCGCGTACCCCACGTTGAGAACCCCTACTCTAGGCTTTCCTGCACATAGTATCACGGTTTAGCGTTCCGCCAGACATAAGGCGGCCTTTCCATACAAATCGGTATCTCCTTTGTCACAGAGTGTAAACCGAGAGTAAAAGGGAAGAAAATCTCAAAGCAAGCACAATGGGAACTCGTACGCAAGAACAACATATCAGGAGCTTGGCCAAAATTTAGGCTCGGGATTAATGCTAATATGGTTTGAAATACATTGCTAGCTCCTGACTAAATAACACATATGATAATGATCAAACTCAAAAATGATAAATGTTTTTTTTTATTCAACAAAAAACATTGCAGTCATACAAAATGCACAACTATACATATAGAATGTCATACAACATGCATTAGCTATTATTTTCTCGCAGAACGTACAAAGGCTTTATAAATCAAATTTCAAAAGCAAAACAGTCTAATCTTCAATTTTCCATTGATACTTTTTTCAAAAGATGTATGGATACAATGATACCGATCATTCTAGTCTTTTAAATCTTCAACAGTAGTATATAACGAAAAAACATATACTACCCTCCATCATGTATTGGGGCAATAGCCACATTCAAAACTCTAACTTTGAAGATCTCACTCAAATCTCTTTAAAACTGGATTTTTAACAATATTCATAATATATTTAAAGAATTACTGAAGCTGGATTATTTAACAGCAGACATTGCTTTTACGCCTGTCCCAAGCACTTTTCTTTAAAATTGGCGAAAACTGAAAAAAATTATTACAGAAGTTTCTGATTGCATTTATATTAATAAACGATTTGTTATAATACTCATTATTTGTGTTTTAATTCTTAAGAGGTACAGTGTGGTCTAGCAAACTGCCACTTGTTATATTTCGCTATAGCTCTAGTAGAAACAATACCAATTACAGGTTAACCTTTGAGGAAAATTCTTACGTCAAGAAGTAATCTGTTTAATGTTTGAGCTTGAATAACTATAAAATATTCCAATAGTTACGCTCAAATTTTCAACACGGCTACAACAGCAGAACTGCAGAATCGTGTTTCAACTCTTCATTTTCGGTCATCATCAATATCAACGGAACGATGGGTATTTTAAATGCGATTCCTGATCCAAACATAGGCAAGAATCTCCCCCCCCCCGCCCCCAAATAAACTGACAAACCCTTATGAATCAATAAACCATAAGCAATACATAAAAACTTGAAATATACACTCTATGTCATAATACACCATTTTGTTGAGACGAGTATAACCGCTTCTACAGTTGAGCAGTGTCTACCATACAAACATACCAAAGTAGTCCATACGACTACTGATGGATTACAAGAATATTATTAATCCTTAACATGCCGGCTTTGTAGAGCGGAATTCACTCTGGGGCGGGGTTAATTTTCAGGTGTTAAAAATTTTCCCTTTAATACTGAAGCTCTGAAAGACCCAGAGACCCAGTTATAGCTAAAGCTTACCATGATAGGTTACTTAGTCATTATGACAGTCATGGTTTGTTTACTACTGAAGTTGAGGAAGAACAGGACCATTTTAAACAGACTTTTTTGGAAAATAACAATACTCTTTTAGGAAAAAAAGAGCAGAGGAGGCACTTGAGCTTATTTCAGACAGAAAGAACTGCAGGAATGTCCTTAATCAATACCCTACTAGACCTAATAGAAAGCATAACAGAGAGCTTAATAAACGTGTAAAGGATCAGTTAGCTGCTGATAAGAATCTTTGGCTTGATGGCTTGGCTGACAAAGCCGAGGAAGCAATTAGACAGCACAACAGCAGAGAGCTGTACCAGGTAGTTAATGTTTTGTGTGGTAGAAAACGGTCAGGTATACAGGGATTGAAGGATAAACAAGGTGAATATTCTGTCATGGCTAGGTGGGCTGAGCATTTCAGTGATGTTCTAAACAATGTGGTTAGTTCTACTCCCATTGTTTGCAATGATGATAGACTCATTGGTGGTTTAATGTTGGCCTTATAACACAATCTGAAGTTATTTTGGCTATTTCTAAACTTAAACTTCATAAATCCCCAGGGATGATGAAATTACTACTGAAATGCTTAGAGCTGGGAATGTTTCGGTTACCACTTGGATGACTGAAATTTTGAATATCTTTTATGATAAAGGCAAGGTTCCTAAGGATTTTACCAGAGCTATTATTATCCCTATTTTCAAAAAAGGTGATCGCAGTTCTCGTGATAACTATAGGGGTATCAGCCTACTCTCTGTTCCAGGTAAAGTTCTTTTCAAGATTGTGCTTAATAGAATTAAGAATCTGGTTGACAGTCAATTGTGTAATGAGCAATGTGGATTCAGAAGTAGTAGAGGATGTGTGGATCAGATATTTTCACTTAGGCAGATTCTTGAGAAATATTTAGGGTTTCAGAAACCTTTGGTTGCTAATTTTGTTGATTTTAAAAAGGCTTTCGACTCTGTTGATCGTCATAATTTGTGGTTGATTGTGATATCATATGGTATACCTGACAAGTTAGTTAACATAATGAAAGCTCTCTATAATAACACTGAGTCGTGTGTGAGAGTTGGTAAGACTTGTAGCAATTGGTTTAGCATTGCTTCTGGTGTTCGACAAGGGTGCATTTTGTCTCCTTTTTTCTTTAGTTTGGTTATTGATTATGTTATGCGAAATTCACTTCAAGAGAAAGATTTTGGCCTTAAATGGGCTGGAGATGAGAAAATTTCTGATTTTGATTATGCTGATTGATTTAGTCCTTTGGGCAAATGATGTTGATGAGATGAACTCTTTCATTCGAGCTGTTGATGATACTGGTACTAGAGTAGGTTTGGTTATAAACAGAGAGAAAACTAAAGTGATGAAAATTGGTCAGGCAGGCTGTGATTCAGTTAATCTGAATGGTTGCAGTCTTGAGCAGGTGTCACAGTTTAATTATCTTGGGAGCTATGTAACAGATAATGGTGATGTGCGGCATGAGATCAACAGACGAATAGGGATTGCTGCCGGGACTTTTAAGAATCTATGGAGAGTGTGGAGAAATAGGCGTATACACCTAAAGACTGAAATTAGACTGTATAATAGTTTGGTTCTTTCTAGGGTTAGTTATGGTAGTGAAACGTGGACACTTTGTAAACAAGATAAAGGAAACTAGATGCTTTTGATTCTAGATGCTTACGCAGTATCTTGGGCATTAGGTGGTTCAATTTGTAGTAAATGATGAGGTTAGGCAAAGGAGTCGGCAACCTCCTTTAAGCAGCATATTGTGCAGAGAGAGACTCCGTTGGTTTGGCTATGTTGCCCGTATGAATAATTATAGATTGGCGAATAGTGTGCCTAACAGTGTGCCTAAAGGCTTCAGAAAGAGGGGGAGACCAAGGATGCGGTGGGATGACAATATCAAACAGGACCTTATTAGAATTGGTGTGCAGTGGCCAGATGCAGCAGATGTAGCTCAGGACAGACTTTTTTGGAGAACTAAATTTCACGGTCTGGCTGGACCTCTGTAGTCCATGGCTGCTTGAGGATGATGTTTTCAGAAGACAAAAAGAAACTTTGAAATCTTATCCCTAAATAACTAATAGACATAATTGATCGTGTCCTACATCAAAATAAAGAGAATCAAATTGCAAATATTCAGAAAATAAAATTTTTGAGAAAAACAGTCAACATACTAATTTTAATAAGCACTTTTTTAAACAATAAAGTAAAAAAAAATAATTTCGTTGGATTTGAATTTTATTCTGAAATGACTAATAAACAGCATATGACGAGTAATACCTTAAACAAAGAACCGTTTAATTCTACATAGTAATATATGGATTTTTTCCGAAACGTTTTAACAAAGAGAAAAAATAATTTTAAAACCGGAAATGTATAAAAATTTCAACACTTAGATATATGCATTCTTATTTAGAAATATCCATTTTATCAGTTTTCTTTAAAGGCTTTGGGTTGTTTTACCTATGAGCGGCCCTTTTTTGCACACCATGGGCTAAATGGCCAGGTCACAAGGACCCCGAAGGCTCAGAGAAGGTTGGGGGAGGGTACCCATTGAAACAGCTGTTGGAAGACAGATGGTAGCCTCCCGTCAAGGCCATCCAGCGTGTTCTTTAACGTGCACAGGGTATGGCTCTCCCGCACACGGGGCCACGGCTTAACGTCCCATCCGACTTACGGCGGCCTTTCCAAGCCCATCGGTGTCCCCTACTGACCGTGGGCAGGGCGAGGAATTTTGCGGAGATAAATCTCAACGCTGACCCAGCTGGGACTCGAACCTGGGAACTACAGATTACGAGCCTGGCGCGCTACCGACTGAGCCATCCCCGCCCCCATTCTTTAAAGGCAATTCCAAAACATTAAGAAAAAGTTGAATGGCAAACAGTTCAAAGAATGTTCTGCACGTAACTTTAGTTTGGAAACATTACCAGAAAGAAAACTACTGGAACAATGTGGGGCAAAATAAGGTTTAAAAAAATGGCAGCATTAATTTAAATAACTTAAAAATTTAAAAAAAGATTGCTATGGTAAAAAACTTTGAGCATATTCTATTGGGAACTACAGTTTCTACCGAATATGAGACTGAGTTTCGCTCTGGGAACTATATTGTCTTCCGGCATGTTAAGGGTTAAAAATCGAGATTCAAAATGATTCAGTTTAAAAATTTTCAATTTATTTTCTGCGATATTTTTTTCTGTAAATAGCTTATTTCCAAAGTCAGAGGGCTTTGAATGTAGCACTCCATTCATATAACATGAAAGTATCCTAATA
Source organism: Ryuthela nishihirai (assembly GCA_038380435.1). Taxonomy (NCBI): domain Eukaryota; kingdom Metazoa; phylum Arthropoda; class Arachnida; order Araneae; family Heptathelidae; genus Ryuthela; species Ryuthela nishihirai. The sequence continues at coordinate 26,801,479 of JAWZYU010000009.1, read as the reverse complement.
TAAGTTGGAGCATAATGTACATATTTATCAGCAATCTCTGAATACTATTACAGAAAAGCAAAAGTTTATGCAAACAGAAAATACATATAACAAGAATACAGGTGTTGTTTTCAGAAAATGGGAAAACAAAAATCATGATTACCATATTGTTTTCTGCTACGAAGTGCATACTTTATGCGTTGAACATCACACAAAACTTGGTTACCAGAGCAGCAGAGACTGAGGTCCCAGAATGTCTACCTCCTACTGCGCAATACTTCGAAAAAGGGACTGCAGTCAATTCCGAAGTCACGCTAAGCGGCTACTTTTAATCCATTTCATGTAGCTTCTAGGAATCTCCGCTTATAGAATGGACAAGTTCCGTTACATCAGGCAATTCATCTAGTTTCTATACGACATGAGCCGACTGTGTTAGTCGAATGGAAGTGATGTTAGGAATGAAATATTTTAAATCAGTAGCATTAGTGAACAGAACCTTATAGCATGGCTATATATTATCATTGTGAAGGTAAAAAGTGTTAAAAATTAGTCGTTTTTAAAGAAAGTCTTCTTTACAGGGATTTATAACACTGAAATTTTTTGTAAATTATATATCTAAAAATATAGTTGAAAAGCAGAAAGAAGTTCTTAGTGTGCTGTGTTCTTTCACGAAATAATATTTATTACCACAGATAAACAAGCCATGATGATTTTTTTTACTGCAAGAAAAATATAGTTATCATGATGTAAGATTTCGTTTCCATGTTAAACTTTTCTTTAACTCTCGCCGAGTAAAATGAATATCGCAATATCCTCTTAATCTAGCTAGTATCACTAAGCATCAGACAAGCTTTCATTCTGTCATGTCACATCTATTTTTTTCAAAAAGAATCTGCAGAAAAATTTGTTCTGAACTTCTAGGTGTTCTACTCTAAGTAGCTAATGAAACCGTACCAATGTCCGCGCGGTCAGCGAGCGTATTTGATTGTAAAACACAAGAACTGAATTCAAATTCCAGGTCAAAAAAAGTTTTATTTCTGATGAGGTGTCACTTTAAAGATCTCCTCTAGAGCGGTTTACCCTGATAAAACTCTTGTTACTCTCCCGGGGGGATTTTTTTTTTCAGATTACTCCCCATATGGGCAAGTGGTCAGCGTGCTTGGAGTAGAATAACGCGACCTGGGATCGAGTCCCTGATACTGCTTGGATTTTTGTTTCTCTTCAGGTGTTATATTTGCACTGAGATATCACTTTCCTTCTGTATTGCATATTATATTGACAGGGTCTTGTCTTTGTGGCAAGCAGATGCTTGAGGGGTAATTTACTTTTGTTACATTTTATAGATTAAATCTTTAAACTATCAATGACAATAACCGGCTTAATCTCTATAATAATATTAATTCTCCTTCTGAATTCCAGTTTCCTGCAATAAAATCCTTGATAGTTGGTTAAATACAATGTGCACCCCACGTAAAAAAATCCCTGATTATCACTCTTCATAATGTGGTTTTCTAAATAACCTTCGGACTATTTTTATTATGACGAATGGCGTAACTATATGCACAATGGATGTTGAATTTGCCGAGGAAAAAGTACTGCAAAGGTTAAATCTATTTAAATTTCTTTGGGCATTGTATCCTAAAAGGTTGCAACCGTAACTTCAAATAAATAAATTACCATAAACTATTAAGCTCACTGTAATAAAAAAAAAAACCCATTATATAACCACAATTACTTGTATAAGGCTCTTTCTCCAAATTGTACTACTGATCTAGTTATCTTTTCGAACATAACAGGACAAGCCTTAACTATGTAGCTGAAAGGTATTCAAAACGGGCAGAAAGCAGCATTTATGAGGAAATTTGCATCCCTATTTTGTGACCGTTATCTAACGCACAAAAAAACTTCCGAAATAATCTCGATACTGGTGATGATGTGACCTTCTCCGAATGGAGAGTCCTCCAACATCCGTTTTCTTTCAAAATGGCGATGGGGTGCTTCCGGCCAGATAGGAACATGCTCACCTTGTTTGCATCCCTCCAATCTTTGTCTCCGCCGAGCGCGTGCAGGGAGAAGTTCGTGACTTTCCATTGTCCTCTTCTATGACGTGAGTGCATTGTGAATGAGGAAAACCAGAATAGCTAGAAACACGTGCATGGTCATGCAATGCAAGGAGGGAAATCGCGAGCTTCACTTTGTTCGCTTTGCGTTCATCTTGCTGCATTTAATACACCCCGACTTGATTCTCTCTGCCTTGCAGCTTACACGATAATGTTCTTCTCACAGTTGTTAATTATACTCGAGTGTACTTATATTAAAAGTCTAGGCTGCACCCATAACCAGGGCAATCATAAAGCGGCTACTTCTGCAATTATTTTACCATTTTCCCACTTTAAACGCTTAAGATATTAAAAAACCGTTTGGATCTTTTTCTGTTTAGTTTTAAGGTATTTTTCTTCGTAACACATACCAACAATTTAATTAAAAAGTTCATCGTCACTTTTTGTACATACTGAGATTATATGTAGTGAAACTAAACGGGCTTATGATACATATTTTCATGGTATACTAATTTCGAATTTAGAGTAAAAAATTTAAAAAAGTTTTCTTTAGCAATTTTTTTTAGCACAATGAAATCATTTTCCTGTCAAATTTTCTCTCATACGAAATTTTCAGAAGTTGAAAAACACAATCGTATTTTATTGTATTACTAGCTACGGCCCATCAACGTTACAACGAAAAGAATTTTTCCTCCGGCAGATTCCTCCATCAGATCCCCTACATTCGCAAAGGCATTCAGGGTCATAAATCCAGTCTCATTAAAAGCAGGGACCCGATTTTTTACGAACCTGCATACGAAATATGGGACCATTCGGTCAAGTACTTAGAGAATTATAGGAGCCAAAATCTGTTAAAATAATGATAAAACTCCAGTTTACGTAGTAATAAAGCATCGTAATAACGAGAGAGCGCCCTGATATCAGTACGCAGCAGGAGAAACACATGCATTCTCTATCAATATCAGCACACTCTGATACCGCTATGATTTATTATGATGATGATGATTGTGCATAACCGGTGATCACATTAATATTAACAGTTCCATGTTACGTCAATAGGAATATGTTTTCAAAGTTCAGAAATTTCTGAAGACTCGTACCTAAAATTTAATTTAGTGGAAATTTAAAACTTTGCTAATACTTTCATTCGGTCATCTCTATCACTCTAAGCATTTCCAATTATGAAGAAAATTATCCTAACATACACATCACTTACAGCAAATGAGAGGATTTTAATCATAAGCTTCGGTGGATGTTTCACTTGATCTGTATTTGAGATAACTTCATTTTTCAAAGGGAAAAATTCGCGATTAAAGTATTTTAAATAATTATGCACTATGCCATGACTGCCTCTGTGAATTAATGATTCAATGAGGAAGCAATTTACTTAAACCCAAAGATGTACACTGGTTCCCATAAATTAAGGGAAAATCTCCATGTTTAGTCAATGGAAAGCTATAGTCAAAGCTCTATAACTTCTAAAATAAGTTTTTTTTTTAATTTGAAAAATGTGATTGCAGATAAAGATCTCAATCAAATAAATTAATATCTCGATTTTCAACAATATTCGTTCAGTATTTAATGAGTTATGGAAATTTGAATATTTAGCGATAACAATGCCAGCCACAAAAATTGATTTCAGAAGTTAATTAAAACTTAGTAATAAGTATTGTACCAAAGTGTTTAATAAAATAAGTTTGTATTTTAGAACTTTGTGTAAAGAATTCTTTCACTATTCTTCAGTTTTGTATAAGTTTCTTAAGACTGGCGTTGGTGTTGTTAAATATTCAAACTTCCATAACTTATTAAATACTGAACAAATATTGTTGAAAATCGAGATATTGATTTACATGGTTGAGATCTTTGTATGCAATCACATTTTTCGCAACAAAAAAAAAACTTATTTTAGAAGTTATAGAACTTTGACGTTAGCTTCACATTGACTTAACATAGGGATTTGCTTAATTTATGGAAACCAGTGTAGTAACTTTAATTGTCATCGATCATATACGAGACGATTAAACGCCGTTTGAAACAAATCCACTGAAATTAACTTAAACGAAACTCATAAAAATTGTCATTCGTTCAGTTTCGCTTCTGATATTCTCCTTCCAAAATTATTTTCACCTTCAAAATTAAATTCAAGAAATTTAGTATCTATACCAATTAAAATGCTCTTTCTCAATGCTTAGAGCACAAAACTGTACGATATATAGGCATAAATCAGGAAACTCATTTTAATTCCATGAAACTGAAACTTCATTTTAAAAAAAATACGAATCGATTACAACAAAAAAACATTCTTAACTACTTTAGAAAATCGCTTGAAATTACCTTCAAACTTATTTGAGATTACTTTAGCAGAAAAAGAAATTATAGAAGAAATACATATATAAATTAATGGGCATTATATGCAGAAATTGGGGCGGGGGTGGCTCAAGTCGGTAGCGCGCCAGGCTCGTAATCTGTAGTTCCCAGGTTCGAGTCCCAGCCGGGTCAGCGTTGAGATTTATCTCCGCAAAATTCCCCGCCCTGCCCACGGTCAGTAGGGGACACCGATGGGCTTGGAAAGGCCGCCGTCCGTCGGATGGGACGTTAAGCCGTGGCCCCGTGTGCGGGAGAGCCATACCCTGTGCACGTTAAAGACCTGGCCATTTAGCCCATGGTGTGCACGTTAAAGACCTGGCCATTTAGCCCATGGTGTGCAAAAAAGTGCCGCTCAGAGGTAACTCAACTCAACTATGCAGAAATTGCTCAGTTTTCTGAGTACAATATGAAAGAATGACATCAGGAAGTACAAAGGTAAGCTAATCATGACTAAAATGAAGTTATCTTCACTTGTGCCCTACTGATATGCCCACACCCAAGGTCAATGTGTGTAGGCAGATGAATGGGCAAAAAAAGAACAATTTGAGCAATCGATCACTTTGTGCAACGAGCAAGAGAGTTGCTCTCCTGTCCACCTACACGAAACAAGGTCCTTGACTTCGAACATCACCCGACGACCGTTCAGAAGTGAACGATCTTCCGCATCGAGCGTTCTTCCGCCTTGACAGGTCTTCCACGTGCAACATTTTCGACCCACACTTCGTCTGTTGACTTTCAGTTCCTTTCCTATAGCCATGCAGAGCTGAATCCACTCATTTTTGTTTATTCCATTTAAAAATGAGTTACTTTAAGCGGCAGTTTACATTCGCATTAACAATGAGTTTCAACCGCCAAAACCCCTAACAAAGGACTGAAATACATGTACATCCTTAAACTCAAGTGTTAATTTGGAATTTATGTTCAGCATTTTTAGTAAAAGTCGACAGATATTAAACGATTTTCAACTAAGTCTTAGCTTACAATTACAGATAGTCTAAAAATTGACGATATTTCCCTTAAATCCAAATCTAAAAAAATAAAATAAATACCCTTCAAGCAACTGCTTGTCACAGAGGTCTGACAGGAGCCTGTCAGTTTATATGCCTTAGTAAAAGGTCTGAGAGGATGGCAGGACCTCAGCAGAAAAACGACACATACATCCATGCCTTACCCGGGGCTCGGACACAGGTCCCTTAGAATCTGCAATCTGTAAATTATATATTTGTGTTCTTCAAAAAGCTTCATTTTGTCACCAAATATCTCTCGGGATCCTTGTCTGGTGACAAGGATCCCGAGAGCTCAGAGAAGGTTGGGGTCAGGGGACCTACCGAACAGCTGTTAGGAGACAGATGGTAGCCTCCCGTTAAAGCTATCCAGTGTGTTCTTTAACGTGCACAGGGTATGGCTCTCCCGCACATGGTCACAAGGCTTAACGTCCCATCCAATGGACGGCGGCCTTTCCAAGACCATCGGTGTCTCCTTCTGACTGAGGGCAGGGAGTTTTACGGAGATAAATCTCAACGTTGGCACAGCATGGACTCGCACCTGGGAACTGCAGATTACGAGCTTGGTGCGCTTCCGATTGAGCCACCCCCGTCCCAATATGGGAGAATGTAATCACGACAACTCTTCATTTACACGTGAAGAAATAAATACTTCAGACTCCGGTTTTCTGAATAATTTATATACATATATTTCGTTCTGTAAAATACCATAAATGTAACTTTTAAGTTAAATTGCTATGGCATAATTGTACGTTGTTCAAGCCTTGAAACAATACCCATAAATTATTTTTCAAATATATGCGCATTTTGCATTATCATAAATTACAAAACGATGCAAAAATTGTACCATTACAAGAAGATATAGCTACGGTAAGGCTGAACTTCATTCTATTGTATTATTTGACTGCTTTATCATTACTATAATGAAAGTATTATTCTTTCATTGAATTCAGTAGTACTTTCTCTGAATCAAGTTTAAAGCTGTCCTATTAGTTCTAGAAACCTACTGAGACGCTAGATGGGAAAAAAAACAACCAAGATATTCGTTGATTATAGAAATATAATTTAAATTATATATTTTTACTAAACAATTGTTTTTCTATTAAAAAAAGTAAAAAGCAATTCTGCATGTAATATATACAAATTTCTGCAACTTAAGAATATTTAAAAAGATAGAATATTTAATAAAGGGAAATTTTAAAATATCAAAACAATACTCACCATGATATCCAATGCTGGAATGAAGTCTTTGAGATAATCAGAATTTGTATCCTTTGACACGAAGTATACTCCTGAATCCAAACTATTTCCGTTCACACAGCCGTTACTATCTTTATCATCATTCTCCATGCTGGATACACTCAAATGACGAACAGTATCATTCCTGGGAGCGCTTATTATATCCTGAGTGCCAGATCGGAGATGGCGAGGAGGATGACGACGCTCCAAATCGGCCTGCTGTCGTGAGGAAGATGTAGAGCGACTGCATCCTCTTAGAGGAAAAGATCTAGGAAGAGATGATACACGTCTAAAGCTACTGAAACACACACATGAACACTTCACTGGACTCACAATCACTTTATCGGTTGCAACGGGTATGCTGCTCTGAGAGCATCGGGGAAAGGGATGGTTAACTAACGGGGAATTTGCGACATCGTCGCAACGCAACTCGCCATATGACAGACACTTACGAATAGATGACAATTGATTGTCTTTTTTCCTCTCATTTTCTCTGTTATTCCACTTGCATTTGGGCTTGGTCTGAACAGATGCCTGTTTCTGCGGTTTCTTCAGCGAGTGCAAGCTCAGGGCGCGAGTGATGTGGCCAAAATGAAGAAGTTTGCGCACCAGTAAAGAACGGTCTGCTTTGCCCATGTCGCCGTTCGCAACGTCGGTCCCTGTAGACGGTGGAGATTCTTCCTGTATCTGTTTTTCGAGTGGGAATCGACCTTCATCAACAACTTCCGCCGAGGAGGCGATAGTTTCGTCTATAAGGGGGGACCAAACCTTCTGTGAATTCTGCCGCTGGTGTTCTATATATCCTTTGGCACTTTTCGATTTGCAGTAACCTCTTACACTTCGCTCTGGAATTGTGGCGTTATTGGTATCGAGTATCTCCCCTCCAATGATGTCACATGGAATGGGTACGGGAGCATCAGGTGACGCCACTTGAACGTCATTAGGGTCAGCCGTCACAACATCGTAATCGGGGTCCACATGGCATTCAATGCGGCGTTTCAGCGACGAGAAGCTCACATAATTCATGGTGTCAAAATTGACCCTATTTCGAGAGTTTTTCTGATTTTTAACAAACTCTCCTCCGCGATTCGCCGGCACTTCCCGCAGCGTTCTACCTTCGTCACAGATGCTGCTGCTACTACTACTGCATCCAGTAGATGTTTTTCTAGTCCTAGAATCATACTTCGCCACAAAACTGCTGCAAACATTTTCTGGCGACTCTGAACTCAATTGATTTCGGCCATTCGTTGTACCAAAAGGTAATGAATCAGGGACTGCGGAACTTAAAGTTCTGCGTCTACTTCTGTTGCAACCGTTGTTGTGTTTGCTATTGAACGCATTACGTTTGTCGCTGTTTGACTTGGAGAGAGAACATTTGGAACCACGGGTATTGACGACAAGACTGACATCTTTCCGTTCTTCGTCATGCATAAAAAATGATGGCCTATCCCCAATAAAGAACACAGGTTTTCGTTTTTCCCTCTGCTTTTGCAGCCAACTAGTGACCCTGTTCGTTGACCCATCTTCCCCTTTTTTGTTTTTAGAGATGGAAGTTTTAGATGGAGCCCCATTCACAAGCTCTGAGATCTGATTCGCTGAGAGTGCTGTATATTCTGCAGTTTCTGGACGCGTTTTCATTTGCTGGGATGAATCAGTAGCAAAGGCAATGCGATTTCTCTGTAGGGATGCAACACTTGCGCCGCTCACATTTTTTCCTCTTCCTCGAGAGATAGAAGATTTTTTTGAAGTTGCAGCCGATGTTCCAGCCGAACTTCCGCAGTGCTTTTCGGAATCTTGATGGCGACTGTTCTGTGTCGCCAGTCTGCTCCGTGATGCAGACTGTTTGATGGGAGGGCCAGCCTCTGCAGCTAGAGAGCACATTTTGCACAACCTGGGTTTCATTTCATTGCAAGGAAGACTTGACCTGCATCCTGGAGGAACCAAATGACTCATGTGACTACAAAGAGAAGATCTAAACTTGTCATTGGCGCTAATCAATTCGTTTACAGCCAAGCTCTTATCCGTAACAGATCGTTTACTGCGAGAATGATGGTGCTTTAAAGAGGAAATTTTACTTACATCTTCAGCTTGCTTTCGGTTAATTGTAGTCTTCTCACTATATCCATCATTCTGGGCACTTCCTAACAATCGATTGTTCATCGATTGTCGGCGATGATAACTAGATTGTGCATATTTCTCAGCGACTTTCCTCACCGAATCCCTCATCGCTCGTGAAGAATATCTGCCCCAAGATGCATTCGGATCGTGTTCTGAACTCGTATTCTTCAATGACGAATGGTATTTAACGGTGGCTGTTCTAACCTTTTCGCATGACAGTCCTAAGTTTCCGTCTGGAAGAGTCTTTCTACGTACTTTAGTAAGCCTTTCATAAAACGGCACGGAGGGTGCGAGCGATGCTGATAACGAATAGCATGAATTAGAGGTATGTGCGACATCCACAGGTTGGCCTACACTCTTCCTTGCTCCTCTTCCTCCTGTATTCATCAACTGTTGCTTAGCAACAGACGAGTCTGACAAAAAACTGCTGTAGCACGCAGAGCGGGCACTGCCATTGTTAGTAACAACGGCAGGCGGATATTTAATGTCTGCGTCAGCAGCAGATAAGGAGACTGATGACCTTCCCTGCAAACTGTTTCTGCTGCTTTTTCCACACGAAGTTAGGGAAGAGTTCGGGCACACTCTGTGGTCTTCCTCTTTCTCATTCACCGCATCTACATCACTATCTCTCCGCAGTAAAATCTGGCTACACTCCAAATCACTATTGTCACCTTCGCCGAGATCCTGATAGGCACTGTCCAAGCCAACAGCTGGACTTCTATACCCTTCCAATTCCATAATCTGAGCCCAGGCACTAGTCGATACACTGTCCTTCTTCGACAGTGATACGGAAGATGACGACGATGAGGAGGAGGAAGAGGAAGACGAGGATGAAACAGAAGGAACAGATAATCGCTGCACATGCTCGATGTTACAACTGTCGGTAGTTGAAGAGCTCACTGACTGCGATGTGTAACGGACAACCACGGTATTTGTACTCGATGACTTAAATGTCGACTTTGACAAGAACCCAGATGACGATGAAGTAGATTCTTCGGTTGTGGTGACAACTGATTCGTCCTCTCGCACCAGCAACACTTTGCTTCGGTAGTTCACGTGTTGCTCTTGAAGATCACGTGACATTGTTGTCCACACACTGGATACGCGATTCATGATGTCTTCTTGTTTAGAGCCTGCTCGACGATCACAGATATCCTTTCTTATGTGGCAAACTAAAGGACTTGCATGAGTATCCACCTCACGTGCCAAATCGCGAGCAAAACCTCCACCACCTGCCACGCATAGCAACATCGCTGCAGATGGGTGCCCTTCAAAAAAATATCGATCCCTTTAAGCTTCAGTCCAAGTCTCAGATACGGGTAATCTCACATTTCGAGCAGACAGGTGTAATCTCACTTACAACAGTCATATGCATTCACGTAAGGTTGAAGACATCATCACAACTTGCAGACAAGCATTTTATGTCGCAAATATATGACAAAGTGTTGCACGTCCTTCAATACGGGCGCCATTATATTTCGTTTAAAATTCTTCACTCTCCTATAAAAGCAAATATACTTTTGTGTGCTTACAAATAACCGTTTCTAGCACACCACTTTCCAAGTAAGGCCGCTTATTTACGTCCGTTGCACTGAGCTTCTGTTGCACACACTACTACCAACTGGCTTTGAGTGTAACGTTGGCGGCCCATAACCTCCGAAGTTCGGGCCACAACAGAGGTTCCCTGCGGGCCTTCCCGCCCTTCCAGAGTAGTTCCACCACCGCAGTTTCAGCGGGTGAAAGCAGGCAGTCCCAGCAGTAGGGAAGTTCACGCTCCTAGTGATGGCAACCCCGACGGCTCCCAGTCACAGGGCACAGGTACCGCAGTAACTGGAGCGGTGACAGGTGCACCACCTTCCGGTCGACTCACCTCTAACTTCCGGTCGCCGATATTAATTCTGCTGCATAGCAGGCAGCGACTTGTGCACGAGGCATAACACACTGAACATTAAGCAACTTCGTTTCATTCGCCGTTTGCGATGGTGGCCAAACTGATGACTAACTCCACTGCAAAGTCGAGGCCCGCATGGGAACACCGTTTCTGGACTGGCGAGATTTCCCCACACCGCTTGCTGTTTTTTTGTCGGCGTTTAGCTTCAGGGGTTTGTCGGGCTCTCTCGCCGGGAACCGGTACACCGGCTTCACGCAAAACAGGTGCTAGCAGCACTTGGTCAGCGAAAACTGTGTCGGTACCGCCATCTAGTGATGGCTTCTCGCGACTCTCGTTTATACGCTGATGACCGACAAAGACGACAGCTGTGAAAGGAAGAACATTCAATTCAATTATTTGCCACTTACCGAATTTAGCTCCTCTTGGTTGTAATCTTCTTCCTCGTAATCGTCTTCTGTATAGTCGTGATCTTCCACCTTACCATTCACTGCTGGAGCATCAGGACTGGTGGGAAGCTTCTTGAACACCAAATGTTCTATATTGCTGGGTGGAACAGCCCATTTCTTCTGTTTTTTCTTCTTCTTCCTCTTAGTGCTCTCGACAAGTGACATTAATTTAGTACGATGTTTAGCGATATTCCTTACCGCGTTAGTATCCAATTTGTTGGCCATCAGTTATACAAATGAGAAGTCCTAAAATGATACAAAAGTTTAGCCAAAAATCTCTCAACAAAAATTATAAGTTAACATTAACAGTAATTGCTTAAAATTATCACATCGACATGTTTTTGTTGAATATTTTAATGCACTCAAGTCATGCAATTCAATAAGCTTCAAACCGTGGCCGAGTGCTTAGTACGCTTGGCTACTGATATAAGGGACCTGGGTTCGAGCCCCAGATAAGGCATGGATATTCGTGTTGTTTTTCTGCTGTGTCCTGCCATCCTCTTAGACCTTCTACTATGGCGTATAAACTGAGACTCCTGTCAGATCTCTGTCGCAAGCAGCTGCTTGAGGAGGGGGGGTATTTCTTTTTATACAACTAGATTATTATACAACTGTATCGGTACTGCTAAGGTCAAGAATAAGAAACATGATTATACTGTATACATAACAATTAACAAGACTCTCCTAAGTTTCATCATAAAACACTTTAAGTCGGTTTTAAAATGCAAAATGTTTGCACAGTACCAAGAGAGTATTTGTACAAAATGATGAAAAACTGTCTTGAAAGATTTTATAATATTGAATAGTATTATTAAACAACCTTACACTTCAAGATAGTTTTTCATCATTTTCTAGGTGCTGCACATCCATTTTGCAACTAGCATTAAAGTTGTTTAATATGAAACTTAGGAAAGTTTTATACGCAATGGGTTAAATGGCCGTTCACAAAGACTCCAAGGGCTCAGAACGAATGGGAACCTCTGGATAGATGTCAGAAGACAGATAATACTCCTACCAGTGCCTTCCAGCACAGTGAAGGCTTTTCGTGCACATGGACGGCTCTCTTGAAATATTTAACATCCCTCCAACAGACGGCGGCTTTTCCAAGTCCAGCGGGGTATACTTTGCGGATTTAATAATTTACACATATGTACATTACAACAGCATTTGTTGATATTGATAAGATTAACTGCGGAACTTTTTAAATTAGTTCTGTACTTAATTTTTTTTATTTTTTGCTGCGGCACTAAAATTTTCTAATACAATTTCCAAAGCTCCCACCCTACACGTCAATACGATTTCTTCTTCCTTGTCAATACATCAGTTTTTCACGCAGATACATCATCTGAGACAGTGAAACTCGTTCACATATAATAAAAATAGCTACACTAACGATGTGAAATCCCCGTCGTTCATTTACATGACATTCGTCATCCACGTGGGACGGATGTGAAGAACGTTGGCACAAAAATAGTTTATAACACACATTCAACTCCTGGAAGTAACTGGCTGTAACAACTACGACGAGAAAATTCAGTTATCCGTATCAGAAAACAGGCTATCAGGAAATGACGATGATATTAACCTTGTCTGCAATTCGAACTTCTTCCCACAGCAAATTATGTCAAAATACTGGTCAAAAACAAATGATATTCACACTCTGTGTACTTTTTCGTTGTTCAATCCAACGAGAGTTACGTTCACACCTCAACTAGGTAATGCCTAAATATTTGAAGAAGACAATAGTGAAAAAATAGTTCGAGATACATTTAAGGAACAACACTACCTTGCCTGCTATCATCCTTGTAGCATGTCAATCGTTCTTTTCTTTCAAAAAGGCATTTATAAAAGTTTTACATCGCAACTCGAAAAAAACTACGCATATGCACTTCATGGATTGTTATATTTTAAGAACTACAGGTGAATATCAATCTTTATTTGTACAAGATGAAAGTGTATAAACTATGATGATTTAAAAAATGTACTACTTTTTTTTAAAGGGGTGGGGTTAAAGTAGTCGGTATCGTGCCAGCCGTCTATTGGGAGGGATGTTGTACATGTGCATGAGAGCCACACTCTGTGCACATCAAAAAACACGCTGGATGGTCTTGATGGGAGGTTGGCTTCTTTTTTATTATTATCTATTCAAGGCCAAAATTTAAACCTATAGAACCTTCTATCTCGGAAAGAAAAGAGAGTATTTGAAAAGTAGGAAGATTAGAATGGGAAGTAAAATTTGTATATGAATGTCAAAGATATATAGGCATGATACTTCTGTATATATTTTCTCTTTAGTCTTACGTTTCCCCTTTTTCTTGCTCGTTGATGGTGGGGTACTTCATTTTCTTTGCATGATATTGTTTCCTGTGTATATATATTCATGGTATTTGAGTTCGTTTCCTTTTTCCGTTTCGATTTTTGCTTCTATTTTTCGTCGTTTTAAAGTTGTAAACAGAGCTATTTTGCCTTTTGTCTCTATCAGCGTCCAATGGATCCCTTGCCTTTATCAGGGGGTGCTTGTAAACTGGCCATTTAGCCCATTATGGGCACAAAAGTGTCACTGATGGGTGAAACAACACATCTTTTTAAGAAGTTAGGATGAATTTTTTTTTTTTTGCAATTCTTCAGTAGCACTTTTTTTCCTATGCAATGGACTAAATAGCTATATTAAGTGCCCCATGGTTCTCAACAGGATTGGGGGAAGAACGTCAAGCACATAGATAGAAGTTTCCTCAACAAATGCTAAAACTACAACAAATGCATCGTGCTTTTTAGTAAGATTTTCTTGTAAATAGGTATTGCATTTTTTTTTTTTATCAAGCACGACAGTTTCTTCTTTCTTTACAATGATTTGTTTTCTTTCTCACGAAAACACAGCTTCGTTTAACCTTTCTCACAAAGGTCAGGGACTAAAGATGTGGTGAAAATATCAACATTGGCACAGATGGGACTCGGTGAGATTCAGTTTAGAATCTGGCATACAACCGATTGAACAGCCTGATATTTTTTTAACAGTATCGTTATGAACTTTCAAATACATAAAATGCTTATCATTTGTACATTAGCACAATTCTCGTTGACAGCTTAATGCTCTGTTTTTGCTTATATCGAATTATGGCTGATGCCCCTTTATATAAAACGTGCAATATTAAATGAAGCACATTAGACTATAAAAACAAATCAGAATATCTCGGATATTCCATGTGTTTTATACACAATTTAATCTATCATAACTTTCGAATTATGTATTACCAAGTCCTTGTAGTTAAAACACGTTTACCATCTCATAAAAAAAAAGGTTCATTTTGAAAAGTGAAATGATCCATTATTACTTGATTACCATTAGGAATTTTATATATTCTGGACATCCAGATCATCTGCAAGGCTGCTGAGTGGGAAAAATATATATATATATAGGAAACAGCAATGAAGAAATGAATGAATGAATGAATCTTTCCAAAAATCAGCTTTCTGATTTTTGGAAAGAAAATGAAAGTCGAAACCTGGAATTTTTTAGAACAGTGTCTCTAATTTCAAGAAACTGATCAACAAGAATACGCCAATAGCATTCGTTGGCTCTACCAATTATCGCAAGCTTATGCATCGATATTTTTGGAAATGTGTATTACTGTGCTAAAGCATACGCAAATTGTGTGGTCAGAAAACTACATTGGATACCTTAATGAATTTCTGCTTTTGGCCCTCTAAATGCTGCTTCGATAGCAACAAATCATGATACGTGAACAAATTTTTTTGCTAGATTATGCAAGGAAAATAAATGTCTCTTTACCCTAGTCACACGGAAACCTTCTGTAGAGTTTATTACCACAATTCGTAAAGCTACTGACTTCCAAAAATCAGTAGCCATGAAGTGAAAATGAAGTGGGTGCGAAAAGCTAAAATTAATATACACCACCGTTCATATGAAAAAGTATATCAAGCTTCTATCCAACGAACACTTAGAACATAAAAATAACTGTAAAGGCATTTTTCACTAAGGTAACATCTTTAGATCAGTTAATTTTCCAGTACTTTTGGCTACTGCGCAACCAATGTAAACACACATTTCTTGTCTGTTTTTCCTGCTTAATACCAGAGAATCGTAAAATATATTTCGCTATTTTGTAAATAATGCCCGACGGCTGAAACCATGGGCAAGATTTTTTCATGCGAAACCCAAGTTGGGTTAGTCAAGTGTTCCATAATGGCATCTCTCTATTTTAGTGTTATTTGCCACAGACGTTTACACGAACTGCATCATCAATGTAAACTATTTCTTAGCTGCTACCAAGAGAAAGTAAAATAGCATTATAGTTTCAACTGGGTATTATTTACTTAAAGTATGTCCTTTATACAAACAATCCGCATATGACGATCGAAAATTTATTGCCTCTTCAAAGAGAGACGATTCCTCAGAAAGTTTCATGCTTCACCGGACTTCAAGAAGAGGCAGAGAACTGAGAGCAAAAAAAAGAAATGGAGCATGCGAAAGCGGAAGTTACTTGCTTGACCATAATTTGACGACTGCATATGGAAAGCACTTGGACCAGTTCAATGGCCTGGCCATCGTTCCTTCATTTGTATTCCTCGTTATAAAAAGTCTATTGCGTGTCTCAAAGCGATTTTGAAGATTTACAGAAGGATAAATTGCACAGAACGGAGCGCAGAATACTATCTGACAAGAAGTAACGAAAGAGAAAAATAAACAACACTAATTTGTAGCTAATTGTTAGCCTAGTTATTCATGAAAGCCTGAAGTTCAACTGTGCAGGGGGAAAACCTGGAGAGTTCCGACTTTTGCTGTCAATCATCAAGCAATGTAAGAGAAACGTTATTCGAGTTCATTTGTTATCTTTAAATATCTTAAATAAATACAAGTTGCTTATAAAATGAGATTTTGAAAGGCTATTTTCATCACATCCACAACTTAAATCTATGAAAATTTCACTCAAAATTTATAATACTTACAAGTAGGATTTCGATGTGAATCTAAAGATTTAACCTGCATGAAAATATTCGAAAATCTGTTAGATCACAGTAGGCTTTCGGCATAGCCGATGTGGGCGGGGGTGGCTCAGTCGGTAACGCGCCAGGCTCGTAATCCGTAGTTCCCAGGTTCGAGTCCCAGCTGGGTCAGCGTTGAGATTTATCTCCGCAAAATTCCCCACCCTGCCCACGGTCAGTAGGGGACACAGATGGGCTTGGAAAGGCCGCCGTCCGTCGGATGGGACGTTAAGTCGTGGCCCCGTGTGCGGGAGAGCCATACCCTGTGCACGTTAAAGAACATGCTGGATGGCCTTGACGGGAGGCTACCATCTGTCTCCCAACAGATGTTCCAGTGGGTCCCCTCCCCCAACCTTCTCTGAGCCTTCGGGGTCCATGTGACCTGGCCATTTAGCCCATGGTGTGCAAAAAAGTGCCGCTCAGAGGTAAAACAAAACAAAAAAAAAAGCATAGCCGATAGGGTTTTTACTAGCTATTTGGTCAATTTCTATACATAATACCTGATATCAAATAATGCCTTCGGTTTATCTATTTTATATAGAGCAATGGTTGATATTTCGTCTGTCTATTGCTAACAAACTCCGGCCATGATGTGAAAATGAAGTGAGCGCGAAAGGCTAAAATTAATCCTACCCTCACCAATTCTTGAGTATACCTTTCACCGCATGTTAATAGTAAACATTATTTTTCCCCAATTTCAGGAAAATCAAAGTAATTTTTAAACGTTTAAATTTATAAAACTTTACAAATCAGTCAAAAAAAAACGGATCCTAAAACTTTCGTTTTTAAATGTTGCAGTCGAGTATTCACTTTATGAATATATTTCAAGTGCTTTATTTTGATGTTCAGAAAACTACTTTCGCAATAATGAATAAAAAAAAGACTAATATATACATATACACTGAAATGTCAGTTTATTAGGTACACCCCCTCTCGTCACATAAATGATTCATTCCGGCACGTAATACGTCACATGACCGTGATTTGCGATATAAATCAGGCAGACCAACTCTTCGATCATCAGAGTTGAATTGAGCTTCAGAATGGACACAACGAGCGACTTTGAACAAGGCATGATAACTGGTGCTAGGCGTGCCGGTTCTCACATCTCCCAAACGGCCGTCCTCCTGGGCTTTTCACGCACAACCGTTTCAAGGGTTTGCCGAGAATGGTGCGGAAAGCAAAAACTACGTGTGATCGGCGATCCTGTGGAGAAACCTCTTTTAGGTCAGAAAGGTCAAAGGAGACTGGTGAGAATTGTGCAAGCAAACAGACAGGACAAGCAAATCACAGCAGAATTAAATATTGGTGCGAAGAAGGTCATCTCCGAAGGCACCACATATCGGGCCTTGTCACAAATAGGCTAAAAGAGCAACTGACCATGTCAAGTGCAGATGTTGTCAGCAAACAACACGAAAGCACATCTACGGGAGAAATAATACTTTACTCACATGGGACAATGACGTAGCCGTAGATGTAGAAACAATGGGCTCAGGCTCCACGTTACTTTTCTTATTAATTATCCATTTATCCATGTTTCAAGGCACTTTAAAAACATGTTCATTTAACTTCACAGTAAACTGAAGATTTGGGTTGTTGCCTCTGAGCGGCACTTTTTTTGCACACAATGGGCTAAATGGCCAGGTCACATAGAAGGCTCAGAGAAGGTTGGGGGAGGGGACCCACTGGAACAGCTATTGGGAGACAGATGGTAGCCTCCCGTCAAGGCCATCCAGCGTGTTCTTTAACGTGTACAAGGTATGGCTCTCCTGCACACGGGGCCACGGTTTAACGTCCCATCCGACGGACGGAAGTCTTTCCAAGCCCATCGGTGTCCCCTACTGACCGTGGGCAGGGCGGGGAATTTTGCGGAGAAAGTAAACCGAAGACTAAAAATAACTAAGTACAGCTAGTGAAATAAATCCCAACAAATACATAGAGCAGTAAGAAGGCACATTCACTCACTTAGAATGGATGTTTTGACTGGGTGATCAGATGTTCGAGTAGGTCGGCTCTCAGGTAGGCAAGGGAAGACTGAAAAACATGTACAGACATGAACTACAGCGCCGCGCTTCGTCACTCAATTCTCAGAAATTAATCAGTAGCAGTGTTGCCAACTTAGCGACTTTGTTACTAGATAGAACAACATAACTGACATTTTCAGAATCTGTTCTCAGTAAAAAAAAAGATTAAATTTAAAAAATAAATATTTCTGCCAAAGCCCTTGTTTTAACTTCTATATTGTTTGGATATTTAAGTCTGCTTTAAAAGTACACAGATGGGCTTGGAAATGACGCCGTCCGTCGGATAGGAAGTAAAGCCGTGTCACAGTGTGCGAGAGAGCCAATCCTGTGGAAGTAAAGTACACTCTGGATGGATCCGTGTGTGTTTGCTTC
Source organism: Ryuthela nishihirai (assembly GCA_038380435.1). Lineage (NCBI taxonomy): Eukaryota > Metazoa > Arthropoda > Arachnida > Araneae > Heptathelidae > Ryuthela > Ryuthela nishihirai. Next base: position 26,782,975 of record JAWZYU010000009.1, on the reverse strand, counting down.
AGCTATCTGCTTTTGTGTTATATGTAAGCGTCGCAAGTATTGCAAAAGGCTCCTGTCATACCTTTATGGCAAGCAGCTGCCAGATAGGTAATTCAGTAGCTCCCAAAAATTCTCAGATAACGAGTGCCATCTTTTATAAGGTAGACAATGTAGTATAAAAACAACAGGTGCAAAACAGGAAATGAGGTCCTTCATATATCCCATTCAGAAACTGAAGGATTAATCCATTAAAGGGTTAAACTTGGGCGTACGGCGCACTAACTCCTAAGCTTTGAAGCCTAAATAACCACTCATGATTCAAGGCGAGGTCTATAAATCCGTAGGATTAGCCTGCTTACACAAAGACAAGCTGTAGCGAGGCAGTTTTAAGGAGTGAGCTCGAGTTTAAGAATAAAACATGTCCTGACTAGTTACCAGCCTATCCTGTGCTGATACTGTCAGGACATGTTTATACTCTGACACAATACTCTGATAAAGGAATTTTACGAAAAAAAAACAAACAAACAGTGTCTTCCCTTTTCCTTTTAAGTTGTTCTTGAGTCAGGTGAACAGATTTTGAAAATGAAAAAAAAAGGACCATTTTGAGTTTATCTTTATAAAAAACAAGGTCGAAGGGCTTACAGAAAAATGCTCATAACTGAAAAGCACGAGCAAGCTAACCTCTCGCCCACCACGAACAAAGCATGTATTAAATATCAGGAAAAAATATATTAATTCTTTTTCGAAAAACAACAAACATTATATTTCCAAACGAATTACAAAAACAACCGAAAAACTGGAGAAATGACATCCCCTTACTAATTAAAGGGGACACATGAAATAAATAAAAAAATTTAGAAAATAACTATCTTACCTTATGCGCCTTAAAAAGTATTTATTTCCTTTTCATATTTTTATTTGCAACATATTGGACGAGAAGAATCCTAGAAGCTACTCCTAGCTTTTACAGGCCTTCTCATACAAGAACACTAAGACGAAGTCACTGCTGACCACTGCCTCAATTAGAGCTAACAAAGCACCACACAAAGTTCGTCTTGCTGGAACTAACTACTTTTTTAAGACGCATATGGGAAGATAGTTTTTTTAACTGATATTTCTCCTTTGTTACTAAAAACACCTACCTTCACAAACTTTCATTTGATAAATGACTCAACATCGATCTCATTTTTTCTCCCCCTGTTTTTGGTATCATGTTTCAGGTAGCTCCATGACATTGGAGACATAACAAGCATTAATTTGAGATATAACTCGTTAAGGTCCACCTCCATGAAAATCCGCTGTTGGGAGACAGATGGTAGTCTCCTGTCAAGGCCATCCAGAGTGCACAGAGTATGAATCTCCTGTACACAGGTCACGGCATATCCGAAGACCAGATAACCGAAATCCAGATAACGTCCCATCCGAAGGACGGCGGCCTTTCCAAGCCCATCGGTGTCTCCTACTGACCGTGGGCAGAGCGGGGAGTTTTCCGGAGATAATTTCAACGCTGGCCCAGTTGGGACTCGAACCTGGGAACTGCATATTACGAGCCTGGCGCGCTACCGACTGAGCCGCCCTCGTCCCTTTAAAAACTCCTTTTCTCACACCCCTATGAGAAAATGGGACATATATAAAGGTAATAAACCTCTATCTCCTCAGTTCCATCTGGTGTATGAAGCAATGCGTCTGCTTATATTCAATAACAATAGCGCCAAGTCCCATTAGTCAACTAAAGCTGGAGTGAAAAAGTCGAAATAGAGAATGACGACAAACGATGCAAATGCACATAATTATAGCCGCATCCCCATAAAAGCAGTTATTCCAATGTTGAAAATAATAAGACGCTCGACGGGCAAAGTGCTGCCGGTCATGAAACAGTATGTCTGAACTTGCAAGCAATAGCAATGAAGGTTATTTAAAAACACAAAGAATAACTTTAATTAAATAATTGAGGCCGACAGAGAGAGATGCGACTTAGCAACCGTCTCCCAAAGAATGCTAGCAACGCCAAGCGTGCAATGCACATAATGTTAAGTTCAGCCCACGGCAGCATTTCAATCCAGCAAAAAAAGGAAATTAAGAAACACGCGGGTTGGATTCTTATCTTGATAAAGCACCATTTCGTGTGGTGCTCATTCTCTTGACAGTAGTCGAGGGAACCAAACACTGCATCGGTGCACAAGAGGAACAGTGCAAAGTAAAATACACACGACTAAGCACTTATTTTAAATGAAAGCTTTTAATGGGGGGGGGGGAGCAATTCCTTTATTCTACCGGATGGAAAGGCGTATTGCTTTTCCGGTTCTGTAGTGGATAGAAAAGAATAGAACTTAAAAAATAATATAATGCTAATAATGTGCAAACTATTACCGCAACTTTCAACCTCAAAAACGAAATCATATAATGACTTTCGACAGCAATATGCTTAAGTACGCATGTGATTTTTAACGCGTGTTTCTACCAGCACGACTCCACTGAATTAATTTCCTAGTTGGGGAAAAAAGATGAGTGAAAATACCTCTTCTTAAATTACTATCTCAATATTGCAGCTGGTGATTTTCACTATTTTTTGTAGGTTTTAATAAAAAAGTTTCTGACACACAATAGGAACTAAACAATACATATGACATAGGTATGGAAAATTTTATGTGGTCCTTTGACACCAAAATATTCAAAGTCTCGGGGAAAAACACATGCTTGTGAATAACATCACTTCAAAAAGAAACACAATGAGAGGCTTGCAAAAACTACCGTCCGTCGGATAGGATCTTAAGTTATGGTACCGTGAACAGGAGAGAGCCAAACTCTTAAATACGTTAAAGAATACGATGGAAGCTCTGAACACCCGGAGGGTCCTTTTCCCACCTTGCCTTAAGTATTTGGTCTTGTGATTACGTACAAAACAACTAGAAGGATGCATATCGCCTCTGGTGCATATGAGAAAGTAGTTTTTCCTTTACCTACTATATAAATATTTCTGCCAAAGCTCTTGTTTTAACTTCTATATTGTTTGGATATTTAAGTCTGCTTTAAAAGTACACAGATGGGCTTGGAAATGCCGCCATTCCTTAAAAGTTTTAATTTGAGCTAGCGGATGATGGGGAAAATGCAAATAGTATTTCATTAGTAATTATATAACATAAAAGTATTCGTCCTTTTTAATTCTTAAATCTAAAAACTTGCATTTTCCACACATATTGTCAGTGGAATATCACTTTAAAACTACCACAATTTTTCAAATATCTATTCGGGAAGGGGGTGGCTCAATCGGTAGCGCGCCATGCTCGTAATCTGCAGTTCCCAGGTTCGAGTCCCAGCCCGGCCCAGTCCATCCCGCCCTGCCCACGGTCAGTAGGGGACACCGATGGGTTTGGAAAAGCCGGCGCATGGTACGTTAAGCCGTGGCTCCGTGTGCGGGAGAGCAATATCCTGTGCCCGTTAAAGAACACGCTGGATGGTCTTGACGGGAGGCTACCATCTGTCTCCCAACAGCTGTTCCAGTGGGTCCCCTCCCCAACCTTCTCTGAGTCTTCGGGGTCCTTGTGACCTGGCCATTTAGTCCATGGTGTGTGGGTTGGGTTGTTTTACCTCTGAGCGGCACTTTTTTGCACACCAGCCCATGGTGTGCAAAAAGGTGTCGCTCAGAGGTAAAAACAACCCAACTCAAATATCTATTCTATATATATTATTTGTAAAACTCGATAACAGCTTTGCCGTTCATCATTTCAGTGATCTGTAAAGATATATATAATAAAATTACTAAATATTTGAAAAATGCGAATTATAATAAGCTCACCGGACAAAAAATTAGTCATCTCCCACCGTAAGAAGATTACGTCCGTTTGAAGCAACAGAGGGCGCACCGGTAATAAACGCGTCCTACAAATAGCTGTCCCATGCGCTACGGGATTCATACAGTGACAAGAAGTGGACGTATGTGTTAATCGCTCCCTAAAACATGGGTCGCTCCAAAGATGTGAATGAGTGGCAAAAAGGTGTTATTGCGTTTGGCCGAGCTAAAGGGCATAGTGCATCAGGAGTTGCTGCCTTTACAGGTGTGTCGAAACGTACTGTCCAAAGGGTCTTCTAGCAGTGGCGTATATCGCAGTCCACCGATAATCGTCGCCAGAACTGCGGCAGAAAGACTGTGCTCACCAATAGGGACTGCCACAGTGTGTCATGCACTGTTAGGGCAAACCGCTTTGCAACAAGGCAGGAATTGCTTCAGTCAGTCACTGCAGGCCTACAACAAGCTGTTCCTGAATGAACACTCCGAAAGGAACCGCATGCCATGAATATCTGGAGCAGAGTACCACGGAAAAGACTCATGTTAACAGCTCTGCTATCAACATGGGTCTTTTCCGTGGTACTCTGCTACCACAAATGAGTCACGATTTTGATTGTATTCGAATGATTCGAGGCGACGGGTACATCATAAGCCGCATGAAGCCTTCCATGTGGACTATGTGCAAGGTTCTGTTCAAGCCGGAGGAGGCTCTGTGATTGTCTGGGGGTGTTTCACGTACGAGGAAATGGGTCCTTTGGTGCCGTGGTCACACTTGAACCAGAAGGGCTATTTGGAGCTACTGGATGATCACATGTTGACTTTTGTGCAGTATCTCCACAGTGAACACCAGAAGGATATAATTGTCGTCTTGGAAGACTGGGGTGTCACATGCACAGGGCTCAAAGTGTGTCGGATTGGCACAACGAGCATTCTGAAGCCTTCAAACATCTTGGCTGGCCTGCCAAATCCCCGGATTTGAATCCCATGGAAATTTTGTGGGACTATTTGTGGTAACGAGTGAAGAGCCGTCCCAGCCATCTGGCCGATCTGTGACATTTGCTATTGGAAGAGAGGATGAATATTGATGTGCACTACATCCGCACACTTGTGGCATCCATGCCAGACAGGATTTCGGCTGTTCTTCGGTCGCGCGGAGGCGTTACGCGCATTAGGTGACATTCAACCAGGGTGACTAATTTTTTATCTGGTGAGCTTATTTCATTAGTACCGATCAAATTGAAAAAGAGTTTTCCATTATCATTTTCATTTGTTTCAAATCGAAACTTCATGACGTTCACATTCCACTATTAAAATTTCCTATTTCTATCATTTATACATCGTTGCAATATTCGCTTGAAATTTTGGAATTTTCAATCTTTTTCACCGTTAGAGGGCGCAACTATAGTTTTCGAAATATTTCGAAAGCGCGAATCATAATATTTTATCAATTCCTATCTAACCCTAAAAAGAATTTTTCATTTATCTCTAAATACAATTATTTGTTAAAACTAAAAAGGCGTGTTTTTTTACCCCTCTGGATCTAAGGGGTCAACTCATTGATGGCAATGGAAACATCATGAACCTTCACATTCCACCACCAAAATTTCAAATTTCTATTGTAAATGCATCGCTTGCAACATTCATTTGAAATTTTGACCTATTTTCCACCGCTAGAGGGCGTAATCATAGCTTTAGAGAGATTCTGAAAGTGTATATCGTAGTATTTTATCAATACCTATCCAACACAAAAGGAATTTTTATTTTAATACGTAAACTAAAAAGTTCTGTCTACAGACAGACGACAAAGCGAACTATTATCTCGCTTTCTTTGAAAACGAGATAAAAAAAAAGTGGTGAACAGTGGCCAAAAACATTAATTACCTGATGATGAAAATGGAAAAGCTAATGCTTTTTACTTATCAATACTGTAATTATTATTACCAATGGTTAACCTTAGATTGTTACAATATAAACCACAACTAATGCAGAACTGACTTCAATATTCCATATTCTATGATAAAAATAAGGAAACATATAAAGAAAATAATTATTGTACTGCCAAAAATGAATTTTTTTGGCATGTGTGTGTCGGCTTGTCTAGATCACCATTAATATTCTCGTTACATAGACATAAAAATATTTTGCCACTGAACAACGCATTTTGCTGTTTTCAGTGGGAAAAAGACCATAGCTTATACTAACATCAGTTATTTTTCGCCATAGTTTGAGACAATTTTTTTTCCATTGCATCCGATATATATTTTTGCAGAACATTCAAAATTAAATATGCACGCAAAAGCCGTATTATATATTGAAATGCACAAAAAATAAAAAAAAAATTTAAATGAGTAACTTTTTAACAGTTATATTTTTGACAAATAAAAGGCATATATAATATATTTGTGCATTTTTTTTAATCGAAATATAATGTATACAATTATAGGACATAATATAAACCAGACGGATAACATATCGAATCTGGCGATTATCGGATACTCGTTTTCAGACAAAATCAAGTTTTTCACTTTCCGAATTTCGCACCTTTCAGCAGTAGTAATTCGTACTAATGGGTGACTGGAAATGTAAATAATATGATTAGCACTACAAAAAGTACATCTCATTCATCTCTTAAAATGAAAAAGATAGATTTCGCTATCCCCTAGGGTTAAGGGACAAATTATCCACTGCATATAAAATAATGATCTTAGTATTACTATTGAACATTTTAAAATTAAGTACTAAATTCATAAGATTTAGGAGCAACCGGTCGAACTTTAATCAATTATAATTTAATTAAAACGTATATGACTTCTACAGTTAGACCCCTATAACGATTGGTAAAATTAGGGCCATTTCGAGGATTTGAAAACTATGAATCATGATATTTCGTTAGTGCCTATTCGATTCAAAAGAAATTTTCATTACGCTTCGAAAACAAAAAGTTACGTTTTTCCACCTACCTCAAAACAAAAAGTTGTTTTTCCACCTACCCTAGGGGTGAAGGAGAAATTGTTGCTGCCAATATAAATTCCTTGGTCATCACACTCCACCACTAAAATATCATATTTTTAACGCAAATAGATCGTTTACAGCAGGGGTTCTCAACGTGGGATACGAGATAAAATTTTTTGGGGTACGCAGTGAGAGTGAGAGCTAAAGAGTCGCTAGATCTAGTAACAAAGTTGCTATGTTGGCATTATTATTATTCTATAACTATAGTTTTATCCATCTATATAAGCGGTACGCCAGTTCATACACCTTTCCAGATGGTACGTGAAGCATAAAAGGTTGAGAACCACTGGTTTACAGGATTCGTTTAAACTTTTGAAATATTCAAAATTTCTCGCCGTCAGCGGGCGCAATTAAAGCTTTTGAGAAATTCGAAAAGTGTAAAATTATAGTTTATCAATAACTATCCAGCCCAAAAAGAATTTAAGGTTTATCTCTAAAAACTAACAATTTTTGCTTAAAACACAAAAATTTAGTTTTTTCACCCCCTTTGGGTATAGGTGAAAATAATCGTTATCAAAGCAAACTTCATGACATTCACATTTTACAACCAAAATTTCGAACGCAGTTTGAATCGCTTGAAATATTAGTTTGAAATTTTGTTATTTTTAACTTTTTCTATCTTTAGAAGGCTTAATTATAACTATAGGAAGATTCCAAAATTGTGAATCGTAATATTTCAATACCTCTCCAATTCAAAAAGAATTTTTAATTTATCTAAACACTAAAAAGTTCTACATGTCTACAGATGGAGAGACGACAAAGTGAAAACATTAACTTTTTTCCTGAAAACGAGCTAAAAATTAAAGCCGGCTATTTTAGAGGACAAAAATTCAGGAACCTCAAAAATGGGCACACCTGCAGTAATAACGAGGTTGACATTAAACCGCTTGTTCTCTCTTGTTATACTACACGAGGAAGCCACAGTAGCGCCATCTATCAGCAATCCATGCAGATTTTTACTACAATAATGGAATTTATATTTGATGATTTCAAAAAAAAAAAGCTGAAAAAATATCAAAAAATGTCAAATATTTAATTCTTTAATCTTTATATTTTTAAAGCTAATATTAATTTATAATAACAAAATCAATATTTAAAGAACGTTTTAACAATCGATCAAAATTAAAAACGAATAATGTAATCAGCATTGCCAACTTTAGAAAATGACGTTTACGGACAAGAAGGGAAAATTGAGTGGCTTTGAGTTGGGTTGTTTTACCTCTGAACGGCACTTTTTTGGGCACAATGGGCTAAATGGCCAGGTCACAAGGACCCCGAAGGCTTAGAGAAGGTTGGGGGAGGAGACCCATTGGAACAGCTGTTGGGAGACAGATGGTAGCCTCCCATCAAGGTCATCCAGCCTGTTCTTTAAAGTGCACAGGGTATGTTCTCTCACGTACACGGCAAGACGGCTTAACGTCCGATCCGACGGACGGCGGTCTTTCCAAGCCCATTGGTGTCCCATATTAAAATTTAGTGGCATGAAGCATTTTTAGGAACACGCTTTCGCTTTGAAGCAAATGGATGTAGAGGGAAAACTGAACGATTTTAGATTGGATTGGATTGTTTTACCTCTAAGCGGCACTTTTTTGCACACCATGGGCTAAATGGCCAGGCCACAAGGACCCCGAAGGCTCAGAAAAGGTTGGGGACCCACTGGAACAGCTATTGGGAGACAGATGGTAGCCTCCCGTCAAGGCCATCCAGCGTGTTCTTTAACGTGCACAGGGTATGGCTCTCCCGCACACAGGGCCACGGGTTAACGTCCCATCCGACGGCCTTTTCAAGCCCGTCGGTAAACGAACGATTTTAGTGTACTTTATTATTGTTCCACAATACTTGGTAAAAGCAACACTTAATTTTTCGCTATATGCTATCGTCATGAAAATACTCTTGTTTGTGCTTGAAATAAAATTTTCTCTATTCCTATTAATTTATGGAAAAATCAAACCTTGAAGGTTGTCTAAAATTATATTTTTTGATTTTAGGCTTTTAAAAATATTTCCATATTCTATTTATTTAAAAATTATTGGAATTTTAATCATAATTGTTGGTTGTATTGAGTTATTTAACTAATTTAATGTTTTAGATACTGAAAAAAATTCGTCAAACGGTTATACATCAATGAACGAAATCTTATGTCTATTCCGAAATAAATTGTTGGGTGCAAATAGTTTGTTCAGTTGTTTGAGGTTTTATGGCGCAAAGGTAACTAAAGCCATATTGCGCTGGATGCAAACAGTGATCGGTTAAAGGTCATAAGAATGCATTCGGAAATTTAATATTTAATATGTATCAATGAAAACTTAGACTGAGGTGCGACTTAACTTCAACAGTGATTAAAAGCAAACCATTAATGGTTTAAAAATAGTTTTTTCACACTCCGCTTTACCGTTATACACTACAAAAGATCATGATAGTGATTTTTGCGCATAACTGCAAAATAATAGCGTATTGAAGTTCGAGAAAAAATTAAAAACATTTTTCGCGTAAAATTCTTAGCAATTTACGGACACCAAATTTTTTATGGAAGGTTGGCAACCCCGATTGGAATAGTCTTCAATTAATCCTTTCACGACTAAGGGAAACATTTTTCCCATTTTAAAATTGGTGATTGTCGCATTTAATTATAACCTTATCTGCATTTTTTATACAGAATGTCAAAATAGAACGTATGCCGAACGCAATTACGTAAACGGGAACGTTTAGAAAAAAAAAAGAACTATCAGGACGCATAATATATGTACTATGTGCAATGTCCATCTTTGCCTCACTACCAAAAGAAATTGCTTCGCCGAATATCATAATTAGCACATCATTTTGTATAGTAATTTTATTTCATAATTTTATATTATTTTAGTTAACATTTTGTTCTAATAAACCAATAAATAAAAGACACATTGCGTAATAAGCCTAACTATAATTTGTGTTACCTTTATAGTCCATTGGGAAAAATATTTCCCATAAAATTCCAAAAAAACTACACATTGTTATGTATTTTTCTTATGATTTTTATTTATTTTACGTCTAAACAAACTAAAATAAACAGTTACATACTAATATTTACTCTTAGAAACCTTATGGTCCTGAAAGGGTTAAGCTAGATTCAAAGCAGACATTTAACGGCAAGGGGTACTAGAATTAATAATAATAATAATCTTTATTATTTTTTTATTCACGTTAGTTACACAAGAATGTTTGGTACAAATGACCGGCAAAACAATTACTACAGGACAGAATAATAACGTTCCAAGAAAATGTAAAACAATGACTTAAATGTGTCGATGTTAAATTTCAATGGAAGCTCAACTATAGTTCAATTCTTTACATTAATTTTAATATCTTGAAGAAAATTTCTAGTTATATTTCTGACTTTTTTTAAAGTTTAACAAAATTTACATTAATATTCTCTGCAACACCCTTGTCATTAAGTTGCAATCAATCGTAGGAAACGATAAAATCACAATTATTAATCCACAATTATTTCGCCACTCGTATTTTAATTAGTTGTAAATTGATAAGACAGTTTTAACAATCAAAAAAGCTGAAAAAATTATTATCCAGGTTCGATATCCTTCCTGTGTGTTTTCCCATCTACAGCATAGCTATTCAATTATCTTTTTAAGCGGGCCAGATTTTTTTCTTTTCATTTTTTGAATTTCTGCTCTTTTGTGTATAAAGACAAGAAAAGAATATAATTCCATGAGTCAAATATCGGCATGAAAAACAAAACTCGCACAATTTCATTTATGGATACAAGTTTCATACTTTTCAACTTATTTGTTCATATGTTTTCTCATTCACATATTTCTTTTGTATAAACCAAATCATTCAACTTGTATTATCCATTTTTGAATTTTTTCCTCATATTAATCGTTGCCATTATTTTACGAGTCGAATGAGTCTCGCCACTTGAAGATACCTAGTCTACAGCTACCACTATTTCGTTAAAAAAACCCGTAAAAGTAGTTCAATATTCCATTACACAGATTTTCATCTCTTCTGTTCCCCTTCCATCAATCACACTATTAAGAACGCTTCTTTCAAAAGTAGCTTCCTGAACCGCTAAAATTTTCCGTCATTGACATTCTTCTAATAAAAGAGTTAAAAATCAGCAAAACTTACTCCAACAAATTTTAAAAGATTTCTGGAAACATTAAGTTCCATTACTTATAAATTAAAAAATTACAGAAAATATTACACTAAAGACATACAAGGGTGCAGAAATCTCACCCTCTTTTTTGCACCCTTTCCTATGTACCAAAACGATGCATTCTCCCCCCTATCTCAAAGAAATCGAATGATAAGAGCGTACATACACAATAAAAAAAAGCACACAAATAACACCAAATCAACAGACAACAAATAGCATTAAAATAAAACAGTTGCGGGATCCTAAAGACTCCAGAATGTCAGCTAGGGTTAAGGGTGAGGTTATAAAAGCATATTTTTATTTTTTGAGGAACCGAAAAATCTTCCTTGGAAAATGGGGGGGGGGGGGGGTAAAAAGTTACAAATCACTGGTTCTGTGTGTGCGAATGTGTAGCAAAAATGCTGTTGCTAAGGGATAAAATAAAACAACTCAAGCCACTAACTTGAATATGTAGTGTATTTTACACGATGGACTTGAATTTCAGAAGGGTAACATGTAAAAATATTGCATACGGGAACATAAAGTACAGTTTTGTCATCACGTCTACAATGTCGTGGGCTACCACAAATCACGACCCCTCTTTCTCCCTCTCAAAAAAAGAGAGAGCAACGGGAATCGATCCTTTTGGGTCGAAATGGAAGTCACGTGCACAGTAGCGATGTAGCAGTTCTGAAGTGCTTCCAGAGACAAAGGAAAAAACATAAATTAAGAAATGTGATATCTTCCTTTAAAGTGAATAAGAATTCAGCAAGTGAAATTTTATTTTTTACCTTTTATGGAAAGAGGGTATTTTTCAAATTTTTAATTTATATATTTTTCTTAATTACCATGAACGCAATTATGGATAAAATGGAGAATCTGCTTACTCCTAAGGACTAGTGAAAACGTTACAAAGTACCTCCATATTCTCTTTTCCCAAATCCTCTGAAGTAAGCAACAAGGGCATGTCGCATACCCATTCTAAAATTTTGCTGTGGGTTGAGCCAATGGTTGAGCTGTTTTACCTCTGAGCAGTATTTCTGCTTTAATAATGGGCTAAATGATCAGCTTACCATTTAGAACCCCTTGAAGTCAGAGATAGTGATCTACTGAAGATCACTGAACAGATGGAAGTCTTCTATCAGACATCCAATGTGTTATTTAGCATGCACAGTTGGTGAGTGGTCTTTTGCACAAGAGGCCATGATTTAACATCCCATTTGACAGACAGCCGCCTTTCCAATACGTTTCTCATTGAAACATAATGGAAGTTAGCAGAGAAAATTGCAAGCATGCACAATAGTGACTCGAACTGGGAAACATCTGGGTGCGAGTTTCGCGTGCTATCGATTAAGTCAACTCCCTTCCCATTTAGCTGTGAAAATCTACATATTTTAAAATATACACATAAGAACATTGCTATTTTAATTCAACACTTTATATAGTCTGTTAACTTTAAGTTTCAGGATTCAACAGTTTGTGCTATCAAATCAAGAATTGCAGACACTTTAAAAAAAAAAACAGTTTTAAACCAATAAGATCGCTTTAAATTATCTTTCTATAAATGATTTTATCACCTTAATTTTGATTGTGCAAAAAAAAAGCTAATTTGGCTATCTTAAAGCCCCATAACAACCTAAATGGAGACAAATGCCGTAAACAACGGAGCCGAATCCGCAAAGAAAGTAGTTCCTTGACAATCATCCTATTTTCAATCAGATATTTCTTATATCGTTACATTGCACCTAACAACCACCTTCGCACGTTTACCGCTATCAACATGTGATAGACATAAAGAATTCTTACATACTGCTCCAAGAGCTCTGACTTCCTCCTTCTTAATTCTAAATTACTTCCTCGTTTTTGTTCCTCGGAAGAAGCTAATAGATGAATAGCACGACTTATATGAATGAAGATATTTCCATTCACGGTACAAGTTTGGGTATACATTCGACCCATATAGCAAGTCGTTCATTACCGTAATTAAATGGCATCGACGAGCATGAGCTTCAGTAAACAATGAGGACGAATTGAAGCATCTTGCAATGCATCGTCTTGCATTATACAAAATAACGAGGAACAAGTTCTGCAGTTATGGGTACAATAAAAAGAGATTGCAAAAGAGGTGCATCAATGTTGATACTGAAAACAAAAGCTTTAAGTGGGCGGCAAATAAGATAAAAAGGTTCATTTGATTTCAATTATTCACTGAAACAAGCTACTTAGCACCACTTTACTGCAAAATAAAATCTGCAGCTTATACAGTGAGATCTTAATACAATATTCATCGCTGGCAGTTATGTGTCAGTTTCCGACTTAGTAATTACTGATTTAGATCCGAAAGATGGAATGGATTCTGAAGGCTCAATGGCGCCGCCAGGATTTTTTCCAGGGGAGGTGGGTGGGTCAAACATTTTTTTCGTCATTTTTTATTTACCAATAATGTCATTGTATCTAAGCCTAAAATCCAGGGGGGGGGGGATAAATGCTTAACTTGCTGGCGCTGATGGAAGACACGCTACTTAATATTTTAACACTAAACCGAATGTTTTTTGTTTGTTATTTGGCGTGTTATTTATTGAATAGAGTATATATATATAACAAAATTATTCATTGAAAAGTATGTACAAAAAGCTGAAAATAATTTGTAACTGAAATTAGTCTGTATCCTGCAGATAAGCTTTAAGCTTTGCGGGGTCATCAACAACAATTTAATGATTACTTACAAGATGTATACAGAAAAACTAATAAAATATATTTAATATATATATTTCAGCAAAAACAACCTTAATTTTTGTTTACAATGGAATTTATATCGGATATGAAAGAATCAAAAAGATTTATTCAATTTGTGTTTAAGCGCAACCTATATTTATAAACTATAATAACACTTATGCATTTAACAAATTAATATTTAATTAACTCTAATAAAGTAATTAATCCATAAGTACTATATATAAGTATAGTATTTAAATATTTCTAATGATTGACGGTTAAATGACTAATAAAACTTATGCGTCATATTGCATGGGGCGGGGGAGCATAGTCGGTAGCGCGCCAGGCTCGTAATCTGCTAGTTCCCAGGTTCGAGTCTCATCTGCGCCAATGTTGAGATTTATCTCCGCAAAGGACACCGATGGCCTTAGAAAGGCCGCCGTCTGTTGAATGGAACATTAAGTCGCGTCTACGTGTGTGGGTAGCCATACCCTGTGCACGTTAAAGAATACGCTGGATGGCCTTGACGGAAGGTTACTATCTTTCTCCTAACAGCTATCCAGTGAGTCCCCCCTTCCCCAACTTTCGCTGAGCACTTCGAGTCCTTGAGAAGTGCCGCTCAGAGGTAAAACAACCCAACTTCATATTGCGAGGTATACCAGCCTCAAATATTAAAAGAATAAGTTATTTTACCAGGGTCGCGATTTAACATAACCGAAATGCCATTTTCCAATGACAAAGTGGAGCTGGATTAATTCATTCAAATACTCTAGAAAATGTGCTTAACACCACACAGAAGTTCCATTTCAAATTGAATTTTCTGTAATTTCAAAAGTTATATTTCAAATTGAACAACACCTTTAATACTGAAGCTCTGAAAGACCCAGTTATAGCTAAAGCTTACCATGATAGGTTACTTAGCCATTATGACAGTCATGGTTTGCTTAATACTGAAGTTGAGGAAGAATGGGGCCATTTTAAACAGGCTTTTTTGGAAACTAACAGTACTCTTTTAGGGAAAAAGGAGAAGAGGAGACAGAATTATTTAAGTGATAAGGCTCTTGAGCTTATTTCAGAAAGAAGGAACTGCAGGAATGTCCTTAATCAGTACCCTACTAATCCTAATAGAAAGGATTACAGAGAGCTTAATAAACGTGTAAAGGATCAGTTAGCTACTGATAAGAATCTTTGGCTTGATGGCCTGGCTGACAAAGCTGAGGAAGCAGTTAGGCAGCACAACAGCAGAGAGCTGTACCAGATAGTTAATGTTTTGTGTGGTAGAAAACGGACAGGTATACAGGGATTGAAGGATAAACAAGGTAAGGTTATAGAAGGTGAGGATTCTGTCATGGCTAGGTGGGCTGAGCATTTCAATGATGTTCTAAACAATGTGGTTAATTCTACTCCCATTGTTTGCAATGATGATAGATGCATTGGTGGCTTTAATGTTGGCCCTATAACACAATCTGAAGTTAGTTTGGCTATTTCTAAACTTAAACTTCATAAATCCCCAGGGGTGGATGAAATTACTACGGAAATGCTTAGAGCTGGGAATGTTTCAGTTACCACTTGGATGACTGAAATTTTGAATAACTTTTATGATAAAGGCATGGTTCCTAAAGATTTTACCAGAGCTATTATTATCCCTATTTTCAAAAAAGGTGATCGCAGTTCTTGTGATAACTATAGGGGTATCAGCCTACTCTCTGTTCAAGGTCAAGTTCTTTCCATGGTTGTGCTTAATAGAATTAAGAATCTGGTTGACAGGCAATTGCGTGATGAGCAATGTGGATTCAGACGTGGTAGGGGATGTGTAGATCAGATTTTTTCACTTAGGCAGATTCTTGAGAAATGTTTAGAGTTTCAGAAACCTTTGGTTGCTAGCTTTGTTGATTTCAAAAAGCCTTTCGACTCTGTTGATCGTCATAATTTGTGGTTGATTGTGAGATCATATGGTATACCAGACAAGTTAGTTAACATAATGAAAGCTCTCTATAATAACACTGAGTCATGTGTGAGAGTTGCCAATGCTAAACCAATGCTAAACCAATGTCTTGTAGCAATTGGTTTAGCATTACTTCTGGTGTTCGACAAGGGTGCATTTTGTCTCCTTTTCTCTTTAGTTTGGTTGTTGATTATGTTCTGCGAAATTCACTTCAAGGGAAAGCTTTTGGCCTTAAATGGGCTGGAGATACTAGAATTTCTGATTTAGATTATGCTGATGATTTAGCCCTTTTGGCTAATGATGTTGATGAGATGAACTCTTTCATTCGAGCTGTTGATGATACTGGTAGTAGAGTAGGTTTGGTTATAAACAGAGAGAAAACTAAAGTGATGAAAATTGGTCAGGCAGGTTGTGATTCAGTTAATCTGAATGGTTGCAGTCTTGAGCAGGTGTCACAGTTTAATTACCTTGGGAGCTACGTAACAGATACTGGTGATGTGCGGCATGAGATTAACAGACGAATAGGTATTGCTGCCGGGACTTTTAAGAATCTATGGAAATTGTGGAGAAATGGGCGTATACAACTAAAGACTAAAATTAGACTGTATAATAGTTTGGTTCTTTCTAGGGTTAGTTATGGTAGTGAAACTTGGACACTTTGTAAACAAGATAATAGGAAACTAGATGCTTAAGCAGTATCTTGGGCATTAGGTGGTTTAACTTTGTAACTAATGATGAGGTTAGGCAAAGGAGTCTGCAACCTCCTTTAAGCAGCATATTGTGCAGAGAGAGACTCCGCTGGTTTGGCCATGTTGCCCGTATGGATAATTATAGATTGGCGAATAGGGTTATGAACAATGTGCCTAGAGGCCTCGGAAAGAAGGGAAGACCTAGGATGCGGTGGGCAGACAATGTCAAACAGGACCTTGTTAGAATTGGTGTACAGTGGCCAGATGCAGCAGATGTAGCTCAGGACAGATATGCTTGGAGAATTAAACTGCGTGGTCTGGATGGATCTCCGTAGCCCATGGCTGCTTGATGATGATGATGATGTGGTATTTTCCTCTATATTTAAAAAAACTTAAGATATTCTATTCACGATTTAAATCCTCCGGAGTAAATAAGTAATAAATGACCACCCCCCGCCTCAAGCAGCTGCTTGCCACAGTTGGGAAATAAAACTACAATTTTGAGACTGCTGAAATGCGTTATTCCATCTTGACACATTCGTAAATAACTGTCAATAATAACGTATCGCAGTGTAATATTCTTGTCATGCCATCCCAAGAACATATCCTCAAGTTAATGATGGAGTGGCGATACAGCAGCAATCAATCTCCAAAGATCTACGAGTGAAGTCGTAACACGTTTCTTAGATTCCTTCAGGGATAAGCAGACGGCCGAAATTATGACTTCTTACCTAGTGGTGTAGAAGGACTTCGTTAAACCGCTTTCAGTTGGTCAACTGAAACCCTGTCAACGTCAGGTGATAAAGTGAAGCTAAATATGATCACGGAAAATAAGGAAGGAATTTTATCTCCAACTGTCGTCTTTAGAGGACGAATAGATACTAGCCATAAAGAACAAGTTGTTAACATCAAGAAATATGTTCGAAATTCTTTAAATCTGTGTCTTTCAAAAGCCATGGCACCCTTGTGGGATAGGTTGTTTTACCTCTGAGCGGCACTTTTTTTTGCATACAGAGGGCTACACAGCTATGTCACAAAGACACCAAGGATCAGAGAAGGTTGGGGGAAGAGAATCAACATGACAGCTGTTAGCCATCCAACGTATTATTTCATGCCCACAGTGTAAGGCTGTCCTATACACTGAGTCGTGACTTAACTTCCCTTCCACAGATGGCCCATCATGTCCCTTTTCTGACCAAAGGCAAAGTGAGGGTTAACAAAGATAAATCTCAACGCTGGTACTGGTAGGACTCGAACCTGGGAACTGCAGATTACGAGCCTGGCGCACTACCGAATGAATCAATCCCTGTCCCAACCACGGCATCCTGTTTACATAAATTGCCATAAGGGAGATCCGTTCAAATGAAAACCCACAAACACGAAAAAGTCAACCTTTATATGAAGGGAGGCGGTAGCTCACTCGGTATCGCGTCAGGCTCGTAATCTCCTATTCCCGGGTTCAAGTTCCAACTGTGCCTGCGATGAGATTTATCTCCACTACTTTCCATCCTGCCCTCGGTCAGAAAGGAAACACCGATGGACGTGGAACAGAGGATATCGTATAGGATGTAAAGCCGTGGTCCCGTGTGCGGGAAAAGACATACCATGAGCACGTTGAAAAACACACTGAATGGCTTTGACGAGAGACTTCTCTCTTGTCTCCTAAGAGCTATTCAGTAGGTCCCCGCACCCATTCTTCTCTGAGCTTTCAGTGTACTTGAGTGCTGTTCAATTTAGCCCATTGGGTGCAAAAAAGTGCCGCTCAGAAATAAAACAACTCAACTGTTTCTGATGTTGAACTTCAAATCGTGTAAGAGTGCAATGACTGAAAAAAAGTTTTTAATTGAACAGTGTTTCTAACAGCAAATGAACAAATTAAATCATCGATTTCTGACAGTTTGCGAATTATAATCAATTCCATTTTGCCATAAAACATTCGTAGAAAAATCTACCCATTACCCTTTGGAAACCACTGCTTTTTAAGACCCTTCTCTGAATATTTTCAAAATACTGACAGCATCGATAGAACTTTTCACGTAACACACTTTTATTGTAGAGATTAAGCATTTATTTATGGCAAAAATAAAGATTTTGTTCATTACTTTAGGTTAGTTGCTCTCTCGGCAGCACTTTTTTGTACACAATGGACTAAATGGCTGTTACGAGGACCCCAAAAACTCAAGAGATAGGTAGCGGTGATGTACTAAACAGTCGTTACCAAGAAAAGTGTCTAGTCAAGGCCATTCAATGCATTTTTAACGTGCACAGTGTAATGCTCTCTGCGGCACACAGATTCATGGCTTAACGTCTCATTCGACGGACAGAGGTTGTTGCAAGGCCAATGATGTCCCCTGTTTCGCCGAGAGCAGAATGGAGTTAACAGAGAAATCTCAACTCAGGCACAGTGGGGACTCGAGCCTGGAATCATCAGATTATGAGTCTGGCACGCTATCGACAGGGTTGGGTTGGGTTGTTTTACCTCTGAGCGGCACTTTTTTGCACACCATGGGCTAAATGGCCAGGTCACATGGACCCCGAAGGCTCAGAGAAGGTTGGGGGAGGGGACCCACTGGAACAGCTGTTGGGAGACAGATGGTAGCCTCCCGTCAAGGCCATCCAGCGTGTTCTTTAACGTGCACAGGGTATGGCTCTCCCGCACACGGGGCCACGGCTTAACGTCCCATCCGACGGACGGCGGCCTTTCCAAGCCCATCGGTGTCCCCTACTGACCGTGGGCAGGGCGGGGAATTTTGCGGACGCTATCGACAGAGCCAAACTCCACCCTCTCAGTTAAAGGGAAAAATCTTCTATTAGTCTAAACATTATATAGCCTTTATAACGTTCACACTGAAACACAGAACTTTTAAGATTAAAAACTAAACTTTAGTTAATATGAAATTATTCGAAAGGTTATTTTGAAAGAAACATTTTTAGAGTATTCATCTTACTAAAAATATCTTTCTTTAAAAAAACACAATTAAAAATTCGTCTTGAAGAAACAAATTAATTATAAGAATAAATACAAGAAATTGAGAATACTAAAAGTTTCCCTATATTATACATCAGTGAGAATAACAGCTTTAAACAGGCGATACATTCTTGCTTGATTTTTAGCATCATCCACATCTAATTAAACAGTCACACGACTTTCTCATACAATTTCAGTCATGGTTACCATGGCAGCCAGAGTCTGCTTATATGCACTGCAGCATTATTCGTATGTGAACCAATTCCATTCGCTTGGCAGAAATAGGAGCTATATTCTCAACCAAGGAAAGGGCAAAGTTCAAGCATGCTCCAGTTACACCGTTTGCTGCCGTTGTAGCTGGCATTTCGGTACATGCGATTATTTTAGCAGTAAAGAATTAAGAGAAGAGAAAAACATTCATCTAAAATAAATTCTTGCTCATAGGAAAAGGATAAATTATGCTTTCCATCTATGGCAACTATGAAATTATTTTCTTTAAACGTTGAAATCCCGTTGATGCCCAAAATTTGACTAGGGTAAATACTAATAAGTTCACAGTTAAATGGATGTCTTAATTTCTCATGCAACAGTGTGTGTGGGATTTTACGTACGTACTAGAAAATGAGCGAGATTTCACGATGAATTACAAGTAGCCGAGTGCTTATTCTGCCTGGCAGCACAACAAACTGACTTGGGTCCGAATCTCGGATAAAACACTGGCTTTATTACTATATTTCTAATGTATACTACATAATCAAATACATTGACACTTGAATACCATTTAAATGGAAAATAACCTCAATAGCTCCATAACATTTGATTTTTATCGGAAATATGTCACTAGGGATATCACTCAAATCTCTCATAAAATTCTGCTTTCAACAATATTTGCTTAATATTTAAAGAATTGTTAAAGTTGGAATCTTGAACAACAGACTCGTCGTAAACACTTTTCTTCAAAATTGTTGAAAACTGAAAAAAAAAATCAGTACACACGCTTCTTAAATTGCATTTACTTTTAGTTAACACTTTGTTATAACAATTAATGAGCTTTAATTAAGTTTTTAGGCAAATTCTCACAACTAGACACTATTATTAGTGTTTTACTTCCATAACTCTTTAAATATTAAACGAATATTCAAAAATCGAAATTTAAAAAGCTTTAATTGAGAGTTTATCTATGGTGAAATTTTTCCGTAAAAAAAGGTTCTTTTTAAAAGTTAAGCAGCTTTGAATATCGCTTTCCATTCACATAACATGAATGTTTTCCAACACTTTTGCGGTAAATACTTTTTATGCTGTGGTCTCGCTTTCGTCACATATATATATTCTCTATGGCGTTAGGTACTGTCGAACCTCCGTTGCAAAGTGAGCTGCCTGAGGAGAAATAATTATATATGTGCCTTCGTAATGGACATTTTCAGTTTTTGGTAAGCAAACTGGAAAAAGCTGCAAACTAAAACATACCTAGGTGATGGTGAACATACCTAAAACATACCTAAAAGCTGCAAACTAAAACATACCTAGGTGGTAGGCGAGCAAACTAAAACATACCTAGGTGATGGTGGACATCCTGGAAAACGAGTCATTCTGTATTTCTCTTGTTTATTCGATAACACGGCAGCACCTAAGAGAGATATGGAAAGGGAGCGGAATGCACCGTTACCAAAAACCTGTTCCCTCCTCCCATTCACAGGAGGAGCCGCGAAAGAATTCGAACCAAGCACAAAAGAGAGATTCACGTGACGCATCCAGTCTGCGGTTAAAGCCACATACTTTGGTCGATCCCTCCGTACACAATAGCTTAAGGAACGAAGAATATGTGGTCGAACTTCACCTTTGAGGTACACCATATACAACGCCTCTCCTTTCTTTTGAAATATGAGACAAGTGAGGCAGAATCGAAGTCTTAAGTATAAGTTTTCAAAATCCAGCTTTGGTGTCTAGGTTTCCCAAAATGAAAAGAAAGTTATTTGCTGATGACGTCAACAACGAAATATGAAACAATTTTAACGCAACAGATACTCATTATAATAAACATCAATCGTTAAAAACAGAGCCGTATAAACAAGGTGACTAAAATCTTTTTGTCCCACTGCTACCCCCAAAAAATTTCAGAAACTCATTTTAATAATTTCATACAAAACTCCAACCTTTTCAGCATGAGATTAGAGTGCATAAACATAATTGTTTCGGTATTTTTTAAAGGCCACAAAGGTTTTAATACTCACAGGAACAGTAATGCAATAAAGCCTTGTACCTCTTTATTATTGGGCTTTCCACTCCAAACTTTTGACATCTCATTACAAATCAGATTACCGATAATCAAAACAGATCTAAAAGTATTCATAGTTTTAATCCTACTCCATAACACTTTAAAAATTCCTTGTAGTAATTATCAATAACTAATTTGTAATCAAGAAAGGTTAGCGTTCGGTAATGTCTGCTGAAAGCTGGAAGTTAAACTACTAACTAGCTAGACGTATAAAACAAGATAGCAGGCTTCCCGTACTTCTTCCTCCACCCCTTCCTTCCTTTCCTTCCTGTTCCATCGACCGACATACCTACATATACAATACTTCAGCTTCGATTTCTGCGAAATCCCGATGACACTTCTGTACAACAACGGGGAAATACCCAGCCTTTTTTTCCTTTTTGCTTAAATGATAACCAAATGCTGAAGCTCAAATTGCAATTTACAATTACAGTAAGGGAGACAACTAACCAGAAATAACCAGCGCGTGGAAGCCACTTACTACATCGATTAGGAGGAGATGCATGCCCATGACCTCAAGAACAGAGTACTTTGCGTCACTGCAAATCGATTTCTGGATTCTCTCCAACCTGGCCCTAGATGTAATTCCGGTGTTTCAATTTTCAGAGTTTTGATTATTTCATTTTAAAAAAAGTGGAATGTCCAAAACAGTTAATTCTGAGAATGACATGAACCAAGCATAAAACGGAAAATTTCCTTATTATAATAAAATAAAATAAATAAATACCCCCTCAAGATGAGAAAAATTATAATTGTTTTGAATAAGTTTCTTGAAGTTCAACGTATATTATTTTCAAATAATTTTTCTCTCTCTCTCTTTTACTAGCTAGATCAATCGTTATTTTTTTAAAATACTCTTTTTCACAAACCGTTTAAGTTAATTTAAAAAAATGTAAATCCAGAAAAATATGATAGGTCCAATAAAAAATCTATTTGGAGAAGTTTGTTTTTAGAAATCCTAAATACAACTTGTAACGGACAGAGAATATAGCAAACCTCAGGTTGTAGCACACTTAAATGTCTGGTGCAAGATTATAGCCCGAGTTTTCTAGGTATATTTTCCTCAGCAGAAACGAACTTTATATAGTGAACACCTCGCTGATAACGGCCCACGATCTAGTCGAATTTTTACGACAAACTTTTTCATGATAACTGCAATTAGTCATCAGAATTAAATCGCGAAAATTATTGAAATCGCGTGATTGACGTCAATTTGCAGTTGCCTTTGTGGTCCGACATTTTGGAGAAAGCAGAGAAAAAAAATTGAACTCCAAAGTGTTAAATGATATTGAAATCGTACGAAAATATTTCAGAAGTTAAATTCTTTTATTACGGACCTTGTCTATATCGAACGGATTTTAACAGTCCCAAATTAACTATAAGCAGAATCGATTGTACAAAGAAATCAGGAATTTTAAAGAAAGCTGTGCTAATTTGCCACACACGAACCCAGAAACCAAAAAGTCCAAAATGCATTACAGCAGTATCTCTGCTTTTAATTATTATTTTTACAGAACAATTATAATTTTAATCTTAAACTTCTATAAAGATAGGAAGGAATAAAGCTTACTAGTGATATTCACTTGAAGCGTGAAAAAATTCATCCATCGTAAAGCTGGAGATCAGAGTTCTTGTCCGAGAGGCGGATGGGTGGATTTTTTCACACGCCTAATTACTTCTACACATAGAGTCCAGTGGGTCGGCAACCCGAGGCTCTTTGAGTGCATATACGAAACTTTTTATTATTCCCAAAGGTAATTACAAAAATTAATTATCAAAATATCAACGATAACTTTCGTTAAAAGATTTAAAGAAGCATTCGGACTGAAAATGTTTTGACAAAGAATTTCCTCGGAGTTAGAGCAGATGATAAGGGCTGTAGGACTATGCACGGACAGATCTAGAGTGGAGAGGAACCACTCTAGCTTTTTTCCCCCACCCGTATTCAGAATCTTCGTAAGAGTAATCGAGGCAAAAAATTATTAAACTTATTTACATTTTATGCATCTCTGAAGAAATTTTTTAAAGATCTGTAAAACGGAAGGGGAAATATACTGTATTGGAAATCCAGTCTCTTGCCCCCCCCCCCCAACTCTCGATTTTTTTTCCAGATCAGGGGACTGTTTAGAATAAAAGTGTCTCGCAAATATTATTAACCTATGATTTTATTGTACTACACTGGCTTCTATAAAATAAGGAAAATCCCTATGTTTAGTCAATGGGAAGCTAACGTCAAAGCTCTATAACTTCTAAAATATTTTTCTTTTGTTATGAAAAATGTGATTGCAGATAAAGGTCTCAATCAAATAAACAAATATCTCGATTTTCAACAATATTCGTTTAATGAGTTATAGAAGTTTGAATGTAGCGATAACAATGCCAGCCACAAAAATTGACTTCAGAAGTTAATTAAAACTTAGTAATGAGTATTGTATCAAAGTGTTTAATAAAATAAGTTCGTATTTTAGAACTTTGTGTAAAGAATTCTTTCCCTATTCTTCAATTTTGTATAAGTTTCTTAAGATTGGCATTGCTGTTAAATATTCAAACTTAACTTCCATGACTCATTAAATATTGAAAGAATATTGTTGAAAATCGAGATATTGATTTATTTGATTGAGATCTTTATCTGCAATCACATTTTTCAAAACAAAAAAAAAATTTAGAAGTTATAGAGCTTTGACGTTAGCTTCCCATTGACTTAACATAAGGATTTTCCTTAAATTTATAGAAACCAGTCCGGCGAAGGAGATTGACATCGCGGAGATAAATCACGCAGGCACAGTAGGGCTTCGAAACTGGAATAAAATCTCTACATTATAAATCGACTAAAAGGGCAGTTTGTTAAACATGCTTTCGTCAAATTTTTCTCTTTCCTTGAATAAACAAAAAACGAGAAATGCGCATTAGATGAATGGCTGTAAAGAATTCACGCGACTGGAATGCGAAAAAGAACGAAAACGATGTGCTCCATTGTGTTTTTTGTGTAACCGACTGAGTACCTCAATGCTCTGCAATACCGCATCTTGCAATGCATAGAACAAAAAAGTTTAAAGAAAACCAAAGATGCTACAAAATAATCAATTAACTGATCAGTAAATTTGCTAAAATAAAAATTGAGAAGGACTTTGTCATAAATTATATGTCTCAGCTTTTAAAAATAAGTTCATTTAATATTTCTCTGCTAAAAGTAAACAGCATTTTTTAAAAATCAATTGTAACAGTTCCAGAGTTTAACTGTAGACCTTCAAGTGCAAAAAAAGTTTTGCTTCTTCGCGTAAATGTAACTCCCAACTATCGAAATTACAAAGAATGTGACGTACGTTTTATATCAAAAGAGCCAAATAATGTTATGTAAACAGAGTTACTTGCAAAAATATGGCAACGCATTTACAGATGAATGTTTCAGGACTCGGTGAATTAAAAAAACTAACACAAAACAATGTATATATTTTTGAATGGATATTTAACATTTAATTCAATCAAATCCTTTTACAAATCGCCTATATCATAAGTAGATATTGATTTTTTTTATGTTAAGAAATGAAAACAATATGGTTTTTGTTTTAAACTTTTTTTTTCCTTTTATATTATAAAAGTACGGCTTGCTTTTAATATCTCTTGCAAACATAAATAATTTTTAGATAATTTTTACGTTCTGTCATATAATTTGCAAAATTTTTCATAATAATCTTATATATAATATACACCGAAGAGCCAAACATTATGACCACCTGCCTAATTAATATCTTGTTTGTCCTTCACGTGCCGCCTAAACAGCCTCGTCGGGTTCTTACCCGGCGAGGCATGGACGTTACAAGATTTGTAAAAGTGTCTTGTGGTATCTGGTACCAGCACGTTATCAGCAGATCCTTTAACTCTTGCAAGTTACGTGGTTGAGCCGCCGCAGATCGAATATGCTGTTCCAACACAAACCACAGATGCTCGATTGGATTGATGTCTGGGGAATTTGGAGGCCAGCGTAATACCTGGAAGTCTTCCTCATGTTCCGCGAACCATTCTTGAACAATCCAGGCAGTGTGGCATGGCGTATTATCCTGCTGAAAGAAGGCACTACTAGAGAAAAATACCGTTGCCATGAAAGGATGTACCTGGTCTGCATTGATGTTTAGGTAGTGGTAGACGTCAGTTCCCTGCATATGAATGACTGGACCCATGGTTTCTCAGCTGAATATTGCCCAAAGTATTACACTTCCTCTACAGGCTTGTTTTCATCCCATGGTGCATCCTGGTGCCAACACTTCCCCAGGTAAACGACGCACATGTACCCGGCTGTCCACATGGTGCAACAGGAAACGAGATTCATCGGACCAGACGACCTTCTTCCATCATTCAAGGTCCAGTTTTGATGCTAGTGTGCCCATAATAGGCGCTTTCGACGATGAACCGAGGTTAGCATGGACACTCGGAACGGCCTACGGCTACGCAGCCCCATTTTCAGCAGGATGAATCAATTTTCCAGATATATCACTGGGGGCGGGTGTGGCACAGTCGGTAGCGCGCCAGGCTCGTAATTTGCCAGTTCCCAGGTTCGAGTCCCAGCTAGGTCAGCGTTGAGATTTATCTCCGCAAAACTCCTCGCCCTGCCCACGGTCAGTAGGGGGCACCGATGGGCTTGAAAAGACCGTCGTCCGTCTGATGGGACGTTAAGCCGTGGCTCCGTGTGTGGGAGAGCCATACCCTGTGCACGTTAAAGAACACGCTGGATGGCCTTGACGAGAGGCTACCATCTGTCTCCCAACAGCTGTTCCAGTGTTTCTCCTCCCCCAACCTTCTCTGAGCTTTTGGGGTCTTTGTGACCTGGCCATTTAAGCCCATGGTGTGCAAAAAAGTACCGCTCAGAGGTAAAACAACCCAATCCAGATATATCACTAAAGTTTCGTTGCTATGTCCCGATCCATAAAAAAATTATTCCTCAAACAACTGCTTGCCACACAGATTTGACAGGAGCGTGTAATATATTCCCAAACAATCTGTGAGGAAGGCGATACTCATCAGAATCAGAAAGCACTTAAAACAGAGAACAAAAAAAAAACTTCATTTTCTTCACAGCAGGGATGATGACTGTTAAGAGAGGGCGAACTTCGCTTAACTCTTTTACACTAGAAAACAGCTGCGGACAATAATAGAGATCTAGACAAACCTCTTTCATGCTGCGTAACTCTCGCATGACACTACACACTAATGACCGTGTGTATTCATTTAAAGATTGCGTGCACTGCCGAGGTGGGAAAACCTGTCTGTATCCAACAGGAAGTGGCGGCCATAGCTCAGCACCTAACAACAGAACTAAGAAGAGTTACCCACAAGGAGAGTAATTATGCGTCGTCGACAGTCCCCCGTTGGTGAGATCAATCGCCGAGTGCATGCACGAAGAAACACGAACGGCGTTTCTGGTGGTGGGATTAAAAAGCATTTTAATAAGTGCGGTCAGAGCTACTAATCCATGTGCCTCTGTTAAGAGAATACAAATGCACTTAATCACTCGGGAAGTTCTCTAAAGTTTCAACCAAAGCGGCTTTAAAAGGGTGCTGATGATAGCTCTCGCTGCAATAATATAAAATGTGATTAAATTTAAATGCTTTTTAATTTTTTACATTTTTAACTTTTTGTTTAAAAAAAATATTTACTTGAATGATTTTTCCGAAAATAATTTTTTCCCGAAATATAATTAAATGCAAACTTTCACTACTTTTGGGCAAAAAATCTTCAAGCCGATGCTTCCCAGGAGGTCTGAGCAACAGTTCAGTACAACCAGCAATAAATAAGATCTGTGAGGAAAACTTCATCATGCCTTGCCTTATCCGAGTCGAACCCAGGTATATTTAACTCTGTAGCCAACATCCTAACCACGCGGCCACTGAGAGGGAGAAGCCTGGAAGAACTGAAACGCTTTTAAACATGTTAAATCACTTAAAACTTTTCTTGTAAAACATAATGAAAGAAATATAAATATCCCCTCAAGTAGCTGCTTGCCAAAAAGGTCTGACAAAAGCCTATCAGTTTATAGGCCACAGTAGGTCTGTGAGGTTGGCAGGACTTCAGCAGAAAAATAACACAATCATGCCTTATCCTGGGCTCGAACCCATGTCCCTTTGATCAGTAGCCAAGCAGGCTAACCACTCTTATAGTAATTTATAATAAATCTTTTCTTAGCTCTGTTCTTCGTACGAATATGAACATTTCACCTCCATATTTTCTCTCTACACTCAAAAGTAGATTTAATTTCGCATTTCGATGGAAATACGTAGTTCTACCTTAATTAATGATCCCCCATATATTTCGCCTCACCTTTGCGCAAACAAATTTCGAATATTTTCCTACTATGCGTCGTCGTAATATTGCGTCGAAAGTATATCTGGTTTTTCAGTTTTAAGAATATTCTTATATATTTACAAATATTGTGTTTGCATACTACTGCTGTCATTGCGCTCGATCGATTTTACTATAGCACAGGGGTCGTGTACACAATCCGTCAAATCGTCAGATCACAAGGACCAAAGGGCTCAGAGTTGGGCAGGGGAACGGATACAGGAGAACTGTAAAGAATTAAATGGAAGTCTACCATTAAGCCATCCAGCAGCTCTTTAAAACGCAGAGGATGTGGCTCTCCTCCATATGGAATGGGCTTAGCGTCGCTTCTGACGTATGGTTGTCTTTCCAATCCCATAAGTGTGCCTTTTCTCACCGAGAGCAGAGTAGGGATTGCGGTGAAATATTCCTACGCAGGCACAGATGGGACTCGAACGTAGGAACAGATTTAAGTGTCTGGCACGCTACCGATAGGCCAATCTCTGTTCTATCTATAAGAGTCGGCTATTAAGTAAAATTATAATAAACGCATTCCAACTAGTTTCTGTAATGGAAGGTGAGGCATCATATTTCTCATTTCGTTAGTACAAAACCAAAATGAGTCTTTGACAGAAATATTCCTCTAGCATCCAAGAAAAATATCACGTCATAATCAAATTGTTATGCATAATACAAAGAAAAAAAAACTGCAATTTAAATTACCATCACACCATCGACAGTGCATGTCCAAAGCCCTACTTCAAAACACTCGGAACGAAGTTCAAATCCAGAGATGGTGACTGCAAGTCTAAGATGACACATAGGCATTAGTTATTTCATCATGGATGTAGCACCTTTAAATGTACTAGTTTTTTTACCTCACTTCGTGAAAAGATTTTTGCCCTTGCTTTCCGAGAGAAATACGGTCAGCGACCTCGATGAGAATCAGCATAAGCGAATGCGGGAAGTTCATCACACTAATACGAAAGTATATCGGGGCCATCTTCACTACATTCTCTGATGCGAATAACTGCCAAGTTTTAAGAATTTGCTAAGACCCTTTTTTTGCTCTTCATTGCGTTTCGGTGAATTTTTGTTAAAAAAAAAATCATTAAATAAAGCGAAGACAGCAAATGGCTTCTCCGGAATTCAAACACGGATACGCTGGCACTGAAGTTAAACGCACTAATCGCTCGAAACTAAAAATACACTGCTGGCCATTAAAAGTGACACCAAGAACTCAGATTATCTCGAAATATGCAAGATGGGTAGCCCATGGGAGAACATGCAAATGATTCAAAGCGCAGCACATACGCACATCATATGGAATAGTAAGGCCCCCAGGAAGTGGTATAAGAGGAGATTACAAAGAGCCGGTATACAGCACTGGAATTGTGTTTGCTCGCAGTTCTTGAGCACTAAAGGATCAAGTATGCCCCGTCGAAGGACACAGCATCCATACGACCAGGTTTCAGACTTTGATCGGGGGAGAATTGTGGGATTACGGTCAGGCGGATTATCGTATCGAGACATCGGTGCTCGTGTTGGACGGAATGCTGCCACAGTGATGAGAATATGGCGTCAGTGGGTAGAGGAAAAACGAACTCTCCGACGTGAGGGATCTCAACGGCCCTGTCACACAAACAAGAGGACAGACATTTGTGCGCATGGCTATGAATGATTGTACAGCCACATCAATACCTTAGTTCAACAGTTAGGGTGTGTTGCACATCAACTAGTGTCCGCACATATAGTTCGACATTGTCTGCAGCATCGGGCATCTTTGCTAGGTGGCCATTACTTCGGCTACCATTGACTCTACAACACAGGCGTATGCGACTGCAATGGTGCCAAGAACGTCGCGCATGGATGTGCGAATGGAATCATATCGTCTTTTCAGACGAATCCCACTTCAGTATGCAGCACCATGATGGACGAATAAGTATCTGGTGGTACCACGGCGACAGGCTCAGTGAGACATGCATGATGCAGCGCCATACAGGTCCGGCCCCTGGTGTTATAGTATGGAGTGCCATTGGACTCCACTCACGCACGTGCCTCGTACTCATTACCGGTACTTTGAACAGCCAGCTACTCACTGAGGATACAGTCAGCTTATATCACTGAGGTTTGGAGCCTATGGTCGTACCTTATCTTCAGAGGCTCTCTGGTGCAATTTACCAACAGGATAATACCCGACCACATACAGCATGCATCGTCCAACAATTCCTGGATAGCCACCATGTGACAATTCTGCCTTGGCCTGCGCGTTCACCGGATCTGTCCCCAATTGAACATGTCTGATCCATGATCTCACGACTAGCACACCAGACATCAGCAACTGCTACAGCAGATGAACTTTGGCTACGTATCGAAACTGCATGGACTGACATTCCCCAAACACACATCTGACGTCTCATTCTCTCAATGCCGGACCGTGTAGCAG
The DNA here is from genome assembly GCA_038380435.1 of Ryuthela nishihirai. Taxonomy (NCBI): domain Eukaryota; kingdom Metazoa; phylum Arthropoda; class Arachnida; order Araneae; family Heptathelidae; genus Ryuthela; species Ryuthela nishihirai. The sequence continues at coordinate 26,752,715 of JAWZYU010000009.1, read as the reverse complement.
CGGTTATTGCTGCTCATGGTGGCTACAGAAGATACTGATTTTTTTGTATTCCACAAGTCTAACCGAGTTGTATTTATAATTATTTGATCCTTGTAACATAAGCTATGTATTCACTAAACATGGCTTTGATATCTTTTGTCTTTCCTGGTGTTGCACTTTTAATGGCAAGTAGTGTAATTTACAATAAATAAATATCCACAACAAGCAACTGCTTGCCACAGAGGTCTGACAGAAGCTTGACTGTTTATACGCCATAGCGGTCTGTGAGGAAGGCGAGTAGCCAATCAACTAACCATTAGGCTACAGAACGGCTTAAATAAAACCTATTTGTACTTTTAGAAAGTTTTCAAAAAGAAAAAGAAAAACGAGCTATTCTCTTAACTTTTTCGTTTTAAAAAATAAATGAAAAATTCTTTCGATGTGGATAAGTACTAATAAGATATTACTATTTGCAATTTTAAAAATCTTTTAATTATTTGCATTTCTACCTAGAGAGTACTTAAGTGGTAGACAAAGAATTTTTACACTGACAACAATAGTATTCTGTTCCGTTAGCTCAGAGGGATGGGTTGCTTTACCTCTGAGCGGCACTTTTTTTGCACTCAATGGGCTAAATGGCCAGGTCACAAACCATTTATATACTGAGCCTACTCTCTTCATTCTCAGGCCATCATATATGCATAAGTAATACAGTTTCAATAGCGGAAGTGTATTTTCTAAAGTTATGCTAAACAGAAAATAACTAGAATAGTAGTATATTGCCTCTGTGGAATATGGAACGCTCGTTTTCAGAGAAAATGAATTTCATTTTCCGATTTAGCACGTGGAAATTGAACTTAATGAATGATTCAGACAATGTAAATAGCAGTATTTCGTTAGTACATATCCAACCTAAAAAAAACGTATGTTTTTATTACAATGTCCGATTTGCTCCCAACTCTCTGTGTTCGAATCTCCGAAGGTTCAGAAGGATCCACCAGAACAGCTGTTTGGAGACAGATGGTAACCTCCCGTCAAGGCCATCCGGCGTGTTCTTTAACGTGCACAGGGTATCATTTTCATGCACACGGGGTCATGGCTTAACGTTCCATCCGACGGACGACGGCCATTCCAAGCCCATCGCTGTCCCTTGCTGACAGTGGCCAGGGCGGGGAGTTTTCTGGAGATAAATCTCAACGTTGACCCAGCTGGGGCTAGAACTCAGAGGGTTGGTAGTAAATCGGACATTCTAGTAAAAAATATGCGATTTTTTCAGGTTGGATATGTACTAAAGAAATACTGCTATTTATATTGTCTGAATCATTCATGTAATTCAATTTCTACGTGCTAAATCGGAAAATGAAATTCATTTTCTCTGAAAACGAGCATTCCGTATTCCACAGAGACAATATACTATTCTTCTAGTTATATTCTGTTTAGCATAACTTTAGAAAATACACTTCCGCTATTGAAACTGTATTACTTATGCATATATGATGGCCAGAGAATGAAGTGAGTTGGCTCAATCAACAGTGCGTAAGGCTCGTAATTTGATATTCTCAAGTTCGAGTCCACTTGTGCTTGGCTCGAATTTTTGTCAGCTAACCACCACTGTCTTCAATGAGTAGCGATACTGAGGGCTTGGAAAACCTGCATGTATCAGGTGGAAAATTCAGCTATTGGCCCTGCGTGCAGGAAAGACATACTCTATGTTTGGTAAAGAATACGCTTGCATTGCTAGACAGACTTCCATCGTCTAACAACTGTCGAAGTGGATCTATTTCCCCTACCCAGCAAAGGACCCTTATGACCTGATCATTTAGCTCAATATATGCAAGAATACTCAAACAACCCAATCTATCATGTCAAGGCAATTTCAAAGATGCGCAATGTAATTTGGTAAAAAAAAATCATTTCATCGATTAATTACATTTTTCAGATTTTTATAAAGTTGTATATTAACTCTTATCAAATCTACACTGAACAAAACACTTTAAGATATATAAGATTAGAATTTCTTTTCCTGACCTCGGTCCCTGCCCACGGTTAGTAGGGGACATCGATGGGCTTGGAAAGGCCGCCGTCCGTTGGATGGGACGTTAAGCCGTGACTCCGTGTGCGGGAGAACCATACACTGTGCAGGTTAAAGAACACGCTGGATGGCCTTGACGGGAGGTTACCATCTGTCTCCAAACAGCTGTTCTGGTGGGTCACCTCCCCCAACCTTCTCTGAGCTTTCGGGGTCCATGTGACCTGGCCATTTAGCACATGGTGTGCAAAAAAGTGCCGCTAGTAAAACAATCCAACCCTGACCTTGGGATGATCAGGAAAATTTAAGTTTTAAATTAAAAATTTATAAAGTCTCAATAAAGATAAATTCTAAAGTAATAAAAAAAGTTAATTATTTTGGCCCAAATCAAAAAGGGAACAAAAAAAAGCTTTTTGTGTATATATAAATATAATATTGTTTCCCATCTTTCGTTTTATGCAGTCTTTTAGACTAGTCAAATATTTGACCTGTTCATCTTTTAGATGAGCAAAGATTTCGCGGTTATGGTTATTCTCCAGCGCCACTTTGAGGAATAAAAAAAAAACCCTATCGCTCTTCCGGCAGCTAGCCCAGTTGATTACAATTTTATGGCAGACTGGATCTTTTAAGCTCCCGATTTTCACTCGTCCCCGTTCAGGAACTTAAGCACGTAACGGAAAGCGAGACAAATCATGCGCTCCGGTGCTCTCCTCAGTGACTAAAATAGAAGAACGTTCTTGTTCATGAAACAGGAAAAACCAAGACATGGTTAGGAGGCCAATGTGCAATAACAAAACAGCAGTTATTTCCTTCCTCTGACCATGCGCAACTCGCGACAAAAGTCGACATTCGAAGAAATCACCTCTCCGTAATGCTCTTGTGAAAATGCTCTTATTTTTGCTGCTATTCCTACGCATTTGTTCGCTACTTCCGCTTTCAGTCTGCACAAAAACGGGACAGTTTTCACTAGCGTTTGTTTGCATGCTTTTATACATAAACATGTTTTTGAACCTGACCTTGGCAATTTTTTCAAAACGAAACTTGTAACAACAAACGATGCTTGCGTGTTCAAACTCACTAGGTCACAAAACTAAACGAAATGTGCACGAATCGCATAGATTGAAACAGAATAAAACTTTAGACCCGGGGTTTCCAATAAAAAACTTCTATGGCTGCAATTGCAAATCACAGTAAGATGAAAGAAGTTAGATTTATTCGTTTCATTTTTAGCATTGTAACTTCTCTATAAAATTTCTTTTGTATCTCGTTTTCTTTTAACCGATCTAATGGGTTGGATTGTTTTACCTCTGAGTGGCCCTTTTTTGTACACCATGGCCTAAATGGCCAGGTCACAAGGACCCCGAAGGCTCAGAGAAGGTTGGGGAAGGGGACCCACTGGAACAGCTGTTGGGAGACATCCATCAGTTGGGAGTCAAGGCCATCCAGCGTGTTCTTTAACGTGCACAGGGTATGGCTCTCCCGCACACGGAACCACAGCTTAACGTCCCATCCGATGGACGGTGGACTTTCCAAGCCATCGGTCCCCTACTGACCGTGGGCAGGGAGTTTTGCGGAGATAAATCTCAACGCTGACCCAGCTGGGACTCGAACCTGGAAACTGCAGATTAGGGGCCTGGCGCGCTACCGACTGAGCCACCCCCGTCCCTCCCGGATCTAATGTTTTCACTTTGTCGTCTGTCAGTAGACATTCAGCTTTTTGATTTCAGAGAGAAATGAGAAATTATTTTTGGGTTGGATAGATAACGATCAAATATTACGATTCGCATTTTCCGAATCTCCCAAAAGTTTTAATAGCGCCCACTACCGGTGGAAAGACAATTTAACGAATATTTGCAAAGGATCTATTTATGCTAAAACCTTGAAACTTTGATGGTAAAGCGTGATGGTCAACAGCTTTATATTGTGTGGCCCTTAACCCCAGGGTAGGTGAAAAACGCAGTTTTCCATTAGTTTAGTAGGTACAGGTATTTTTCCCCCCTTTTTCATAGGTACTAATAAAATATTACTAGTAACATTTTCCCAATCACCCATTGACTGGAATTCCCACTTTAGAGGATATTCATGCAGAAAACTAAAAACTTCAAAAGCATCTTTTAGCGGCGGAAAATATAAAAAATTTCAAAACTTTAAGCGAATATTGCAAATTTTATGCTACAAACTTAATATTTTGGTGGTGAGTCTTACAGTCCAGTGGTTTAGGTTAGTAGTAATGAATTGCTCTCGTACCTCAAGGGGAATGGTAACACGCAACCTTTTTGTTTCAAGAGGTGAAGCGACAGGTTCTTTTCTGCGTTGTATAGGTACAAATATTAGTATTTTCTCAAATCATCGGTTAGTTCGAATTTCCACTGCCAGAAGGTGTTAAACGTGGAAAATAAACTCTATTCTCTTTTTTTAACCAGAAAAATTATACCTTTAAACACAGCTTAAATTTCCATTGTTGAGTTATGGATAATACAAAAAAAACACCTCGCCACTTACAACAAGCGATGGCCAAGACCTGAAAATCGTTATCATATTAATTATTCTCAGTAAACAGATATTTAGCAGAGACAGTTTAATTGACCACAGAGCTTTCTTTAAACTTTTAAAATCTACTTTAATAAGTGATTTTGAGTTGCAACCGAAACATCAAACCTAGAATTTTTAATGAGGATTAATTAATACACCGTTGCGAAAAAATGGAACAATATATGGTTGAAAGTTACGACTCTTACCAGGGCCGGATCATCAGACCCATGGGCACATGTTTTAAAATATATATGCCACAAGTTTAGCAGGTTGATACTCCAACCATTTGCTTAAAATGTAAATAGAAATGACCATAATATAGGCATTTAAATAATATCACATTTTCATTTCATACAAATACAATTCATGAAGCATATTCAATAATGAAACAATATCTGTTTAAGCGGATAACTCATTTTCTTACAATTTTGTAAGTTATAATTCAACAAGGTCATAATGCGTCATCTAAACATGTATTAAACGGCCTAAAAGAGCCTGCCCATTGTTTGCGCCCTTTTCCTTTGGGCCCACGTACTTGTGTGTAAACACCGCTTAATCTTGTCTTAGCTTGGATTGGATTGTTTTACCTCTGAGCGGCACTTTTTTGCACACCATGGGCTAAATGGCCAGGCCGCAAGGACCCCGAAGGCTCAGAGAAGGTTGGGGGAGGGGACCCACTGGAACAGCTGTTGGGAGACAGATGGTAGCCTCCCGTCAAGGCCATCCAGCGTGTTCTTTAACGTGCACAGGGTATGGCTCTCCCGCACACGGGGCCACGGCTTAACGTCCCATCCGACGGACGGCGGCCTTTCCAAGCCCATCGGTGTCCCCTACTGACCGTGGGCAGGGCGGGGAATGCCTGTCTTGGCAGTTACTAATCAGTCTCATGAGTTTATATCAAGATTTTCTGTACCCTAATTCAGTGGTTCTCAATCTTTTATGCTTCACGTACCCCTAGAAATATGTATGTAAATGGCGTACCCCTTATACAGATAGATAAAACTATAGTTATCGTATAATAATGCCAACTTAGCGATTTTGTTACTAGATCTAGCGACCATTGAGCTCTCACGGCGTATCCGAAAAAGTTTTACAGCGTACCCCACGTTGAGAACCCCTGCCCTAATTAATATATATGTGTGTAATTAAAATATTTGCTTTATGAATGGATTAAACGTTCTTTTCCGCATTGTTTACTAATAGACTAGCATTAATTAAAACGACAAAAAAAACTCGAAATCAGCCTGTGGGTAGGGGCGATCATAAGACTCAATTTTGGAGGGGGCCATTTAGAGACATAAGACAAATTTTATAATGAAAAGTGTCATATCTGAAGTACAAAATACTTTATATATCCTTACATTTGCCTTTATATGGGGTACTGAAGGCATCAGGGGTTTGCCTTCTTGGAAAAGAAATTGTCTGGCTGTTGAAATGAAAAAAAATTAAACACTTGCGGATTTCTTGGAGGGGGCCATGGCCCCTCCTTATGACCGCCACTATCGCGTGTCTTGTTTTCTTCATAGATCTTCTCTATGGCATATTATACTGACAGGCTCCTGTCAGACCTCTGTGGCAAGCAGCTGTTTGAGGCTCTGTGGCAAGCAGCTGTTTGAGGGACAATTTTAATATTATTTCGCTCTGAATTTGAAATCGGTATCTTCATCAGGTAGTCAAATCAGCGGCAGGCCTAACTCAGCCTTGCAGATACACACCCGCAGGGGAACAATATTGGGTATGTAGGTGACCAGTAAAGTAAAAGACATATAAACGGTAGAACTATTTTGCATCGTCACTTTCACGCAGATAACTGCAGGCGAATCTATACCATTTTTTGCGCTCAATAAAAGTTTCATAATAATTACAAGGCTGAATAACTAATATATTTTCAGTAAGCTAAGATCTATATCCTGAATACTCACGAAACAATGCGTTTAATCTAATTCGCATGGCCTTAACTATTTATCCGTTGGACTTCATATCAGGTCAAATATTCATAACCTTCAACAGATTTAAGTTTTTATACTTTTTCCCCCAACTCCGTCAAGCTGACTGCACAACTGTAACACAATCTGATTCCTGACAAAGATATGCACTGCATACCTGACACATTACACTCACGGTTAAAGAAGTTTGATCATATTTACATAACCCAATGGTTTACCAATCTTGGAGGACACCATTGGAAGTTTAGCAATATCTCTTCATCACTGAGAACAAGATTCATCGGTCACCAACACGTGCACACAACATCTTATTCGAAAACACAGATGCCCAGGTTTGGGTTATTTTACTTCTGACTGGCGCTTCTTTTGCACACAATGGACTAAACCGACAGATCACAAGATTTCCAAGGGCTCAGAAAAGGTTGGAGGAAAGGATTGGGTTGATTTTTACGTATGAACGGCACCTTTTGCACACAAGGCTAAATGGCCACATAACGGAGACCTGAATTTAGCTTATTGTATGCAAAATGGACTAATTGCATTGAGCCCCCATGCGCTCAGAGAAGGTTGCGGAAAAGTTTTTAAAAGAATCTTGGTTTTAGAGAATGCTATTATTTGGAGGCTGATTCTTGCGATTCCTTAAACAAAATTTTAAAAATTTTTGAAATCGTATATGAAGCCAGAGAAGCAGTTGTTATTACAAAAGAGTATCACTTAGAAAAATCGCTCGATGTTCGGAAAGTGATTTAGAATATGTCAGAGAGTGGCTAAAACTGAGTTGTTAATGGCCTTGGTTATCAACACTTAACAGAAAACTGGTTAAAACTGTTAAAGAGGAAGATGCTCGAGAAGAAAATAGACGATAAATGTTATGATAGTCAAAAATATCATAGTTACTGCCTTCAAATAACTGAAAACGGCAATGACATTGTTGGAGTTTGAAGGGTGTGACTTTGTTCAACTGCTTTGTTTGAAAAAATTGCACAATTTAGCTTGAAATAAAGTTTTCCATAAAGCAGTTATCAATTACTTAGCTCTCGTCTTAAACCCATTTTTTATTTTCACACATTTCATGTAAGTTCAAATGTGTTTTTGCGGACAAAAAGCATAGGTCAAGTGTAGACATATAGTCCTATCCTGGGTGAAACTGAAATATTCCCCAAAGAACAAGTAAAACCTGTACTAGTAGGAAAGCCCACAACGTACTACTGGGGCGAAGGTGGCTCAGTCTATAGCGCGCCAGACACGTAATCTGCAGTTCCCAAGTTCGAGTCCCAGCTGGGTCAGCGTTGAGATTTATCTCTACAAAACTCCCCGCCCTGCCCAAGGTCAGTAGGGAACACTGATGGACATGGAAAGGCTGCTGTCAATCGGATGGAACGTTAAGCCGTGGCTCCGTGTGCGGGAGAGACATACCCTGTGCACGTTAAAGAACATGCTGGATGACCCTGACGGGAGGCTACCATCTGTCTCCCAACAACTGTTCCAGTGGGTTCCCTCTCCCAACCTTCTTTGAGCCTTCGGGGTCCTTGTGACCTGGCCATTTAGCCCATGGTGTGTAAAAAAAAAGTAGGTAAAATAACACAACGTACTGATATGCAAATACGGACGGTGTTTAGCTAGAGTGATCTGACATTGCTGCACTCAGTTATGTTTAACGGTCGAACATTGCTAGAAATCATTTAGCTTTCAAATGACACAGATACACCTTGTGAATGATTCACTGCAGTATAGAGTAGTCAATACAATGGAAGGGAGTCAAGGAGGAGGTTTAAAGAGAAGTGAATGTCCACTCAAATATTATTCCAATTACGGAGAGAGTCGTTTCTGGAAACAAGTGATGTATCCCAAAGACCTGTACAAGGTCGGCCAGAGGCTACAACAGGAACAAACTTATGTAGCTGTAATTGGACAGAGTTGGGTTGGGTTGTTTTACCTCTGAGCGGCACTTTTTTGCACACCATGGGCTAAATGGCCAGGTCACATGGACCCCGATGGCTCAGAGAAGGTTGGGGGGAGGGGACCCACTGGAACAGCTGTTGGGAGACAGATGGTAGCCTCCCGTCAAGGCCATCCAGCGTGTTCTTTAACGTGCACAGGGTATGGCTCTCCCGCACACGGGGCCACGGCTTAACGTCCCATCCGACGGACGGCGGCCTTTACAAGCCCTTCGGTGTCCCCTACTGACCGTGGGCAGGGCGGGGAATTTTGCGGAGATAAATCTCAACGCTGACACAGCTGGGACTCGAACCTGGGAACTACAGATTACGAGCCTGGCGCGCTACCGACTGAACCACCCCCGCCCCGTAATTGGACAGACGTCATAGGGACCTGACAGCATGGCAACTCGCTTGCAGCCACCACATGAAAGACTATATGAACACAGAACTATATCTCATAAGCTGCAAGAGAGTAATTTGTAAAGAAGGACACGCGTGATTTGTATCTCCCCATTCCCCAAAGCAGCAACAGGTCCATTTTAACTGGTGTCATGAATATGTGAACTGGATCTTGGAGCAATGGTCCAATGCGATGTTCACTGAACTCATATTCGATCTACAGTTTCATTCTCGATATCTCATTTGGAGAAGAGAGAAGAATAAACACTACCCGATGAGAATTAGGGGTAAGAAGAGAAATACATAGAAAAAGGAAAAACAGATACTAATTCCGTTAACACAGTTACTTTAGTAACCTTTCTTTACTTCTTACTGTCGGATACCAAGAGTTAGAATGCTGGACACTCCTAAAGACTCCTAAAAAAACTCCTCCTCCCTGAAATACTCTTAAAGACAGATCGATTGAATACTAATGTGTATGCTTCTTTCGGTCTCCTGTTCAATAACTCGATGCTAAGACATAGCAAGATAACTTCCTGTGTCTGATATAAATAAGATGTAATACTAATGTTTTCATTGTTTCTTTGCTGAGGTCTCCTACTTCACTAATCTTTTCTAGTCATTTCGCATTGGTAGGCTCTTCTTTTCAGCCGATTGCTGAGAAATTTATTTATTACAATCAATACGAAATAATGACATTTGATTGATTTTTAAATAGAGTGCGACAAATTATACCTCCATTTCAATGAATTTGCTCAACTCTGGAGATTTGGCCAGACTGGAACTTGGCATGTGCTTAAGTGGTTATAAGACGGAAAAATCCAGGTGTCGTCACTAGGAGAACTAAATACACAATTCCCCCTTGGTTCTAGAAATTTTTTGCAGTTTCCTACGATTGCCAGTAATTTTTCCTTCTTTTATGAGCAAACACTAATTACCGACTGATACGAAAATACTACTACTAACAGAAATGCACACATCAGTACTATAATCAGTAGCTATGACAATCACCGTAATCGTCGCATAAATCAACATCATCACACTTATAATAGTTCACAAACAGGCGATAGTTTGAACTGATTACGGAAGGGTGGTAAGCTACTGTCTCAGCATGCCCCAGACGTATTTTATGGATGACAAATCAGGTGACCTAGAGAGCAAGAACAGGTTGTCAACGTCAAAGAGACACTGTCTGGAGATGTTAATGGTATGGCGGACATTGTTTTAATGAAAGATGTCAACTGGCACATGATAGAGGAATGCTGTGCGACAGGTCAGAGGATAGTATCGACGAAACTGTGGGTGTTCACAACTCTGTACAGAAAAATCAGAGGTAAATAGCATTGAGGTCCAATGCTTATGCAGTATGGGGTTCTACAACGTAGATTCTGCAATGGAAGGAATGCAACTTGGTTGTTAGTTATTGTTTTACCTCTGAACAGCACTTTTATGTACATCATTGGCTAAAAGACAGTCACAAAGAACTTAGAGTTGGGAAGGGGGCCCACTGGACACTTAGAAACTGATAGACTGTCAAAACCATACAGCCTGTTATTCAATGTGCACAGGGAACTGCTTTCCTGCACATGAGGCCATCCAACACCATCTGTAATAAAATGCCGTGCAACTCTCTTATGACATCACGATAAGTAATACAATAAATATATATATTTCTTATACATTTATTTATGTTATTACTACTGGTGAATTTGGGCCACCGCTTAATATCCCAAACCCTTTCTCACCAAGAACAGGGTGGGAATTTGTGGGGAAAATCTCAACGCAGGTATACTGGGTTCTCGAACGGAGGAACATCAGATTACATGCCTGGCACGCGACTGAGGCAACTCCCGACCAACTTGACGGAGGACACACGATGTTCATTATCTGCCTTACAGTGCTGTTGTCAGCTGCGACCTGTTGCCAGATTTGTCGTCATTAAGGTTCTAATATACATCTGGATGATAGAAAATGGTGCTCTCCTATTATCGACAGACTGTCCAAGGCATTTCTACACCAAGTGGGTGGTGATTTCAAGGATTGAATATCCAATATCAGAGAGGCTAATTTAGCATCTATCTCTGTTCCAACTCATTAAGTTGCATATAACGATATATAAATGCCCATAGATACTGTCTAGGCATTCTTGCAGATTTTTATGACAATCTGATAATACTTGGTGGCAGTAATGTAACCAGTGGGTGAAACCGGTGTTAACACTTCCAATCCAAATATTTTGTCTACTCTACTACTTAGTCGTTTCTTGATAAGGAAAACAGACCTCTATATAAATAGGCCACTCTGCAAACACTATAAAAATCATGTCTCTTGTAGCATTATGTGGCAATTTTATTGGTAAGCTGCACGTTTGCATATACAAAGTGATTCAAAATTCGCGCAACCCTAAATATAATGTTATTATTTAGCGCCAACAGAACGGAATTAAATACCGATTCTAACGTTGGCAATCCTGCAGTCATTGACATATGCAACACTGTTTAGTTCTCACGCTATCAGTTCTTTGTTGGTGACGTGTATTATACTAGTTGCCCATAATTAAATTTTCCCAGCCGAACGTGTATACATAGTCGAACGTTATTTAACATCCAAACCACTTTTAACAGTTCAAGCTGACTTCAATGAACAGTTTCCTGATTCACTTTCAACATTTATTGTAACCCTTTGTTAACAATTTGTAAAACTAAAATGAGAATAAATGAAATTTTCTAATACGGGTTGCGCGAATTTTGAATCACTCTGTATAAAGGAAAAAATATTCAAATTTTCAGGCAATTCCGTCCATTCATTTCCATTTTAACTCAAGTGGAGTGAAAGCTATAGGCCGCATTTGTTTTGTTTGATGAAGCTTGAAACAGTGGGCTAGATAATCTTTATAGTTCCAATGGGTTATGAAGTACTCAATGCTTCTCCTTAGTCGCGCTTCTGATTAAATAGCGTGTAACACCTAAAGACTAAAATTAGACTGTATAATAGTTTGGTTCTTTCTAGGGTTAGTTATGGTAGTGAAACTTGGACACTTTGTAAACAAGATAACAGGAAACTAGATGCTTTTGATTCCAGATGCTTACGCAGTATCTTGGGCATTAGGTGGTTCAACTTTGTAACTAATGATGAGGTTAGGCAAAGGAGTCTGCAACCTCCTATAAGCAGCATATTGTGCAGAGAGAGACTACGCTGGTTTGGCCTTGTTGCCCGTATGAATAATTATAGATTGGCGAATAGGGTTATGAACAGTGTGCCTAAAGGCCTCAGAAAGAAGGGGAGACCTAGGATGCGGTGGGCGGACAATGTCAAACAGGACCTTGTTAGAATTGGTGTGCAGTGGCCAGATGCAGTAGACGTAGCTCAGGATAGACTTGCTTGGAGAACTAAATTGCACCGTCTGGTTGGACCTCCGTAGCCCATGGCTGCTTGAGGATGATGATGAACTACTTAAAAAAAGGAAAAAAAAATTGCGCACAGTCAGCACTGGATTAACCATTAAGCAAAATATGCACGTGCTTAGGGCACCAAGGGAAGGGGGGCACCAAAGAATTTTTCCTCTATCATGTCCTTAATTTGGGAGGGTCTCTTTGGGAGGGTGATTAAAAAACGTTTTCAATAAATTTTTGTATTTGCATTTTTACCCTTATAGAAATTTTATTAAGAAATGCATTAAACAGTGCTGAAAATTTGCATTTTCCTGTTGCCCTAATTATAAGTAAATAATTTGCTTACGTTGCTTACTAATATTTGTGTTAAATAAAATATTAAAAAACAGTATTAAAATTTTTAAAAAATTTTATTTAATATAGTTGTGGGGTCTGGCCTGGAAGAAAACTGAATTTTTTTCACCTTCAGTACTTAATGAGTCTTAATATCTTGTTAGTTAAGCAATGGAAGGGCTGATGGGAGCACCATTGTTGGGTTGTGCTTAGGGCATCAGTTGGCATTAATCCGGCCCTGCCCTCAATGTATTTTTTCCAAATGTCAAAGTTTATTTGCTCAAATTTTATCTACATAATACTAAACTATATTTGATCCTGCTAACGTCAAAGTCTTATCAGCAGGTCACTACATAAAAGAATGAATAAATAAATTTTCCAGAGATGCATAGTTATAATAAAGAAAATCACATAAAACACCTTGTTAAATTTTTCTTACGAAAAGCGTGCATTTTCAGGTGTGTTTATTTTTGCAAATATAGAACCAATTTTTTTTTCTGGCTTTTCAGCACCTAAGCTGGCAAGAGATTCTTTAACGCCAAAACACATAAGCGGTGAACATAAAGCACCTCATTACGTGACACCGATCTTTTTCTAGAAGGCTCTGGTATTAGTCACGGACAATAGAATAATTGAGATAGTTCCGCTCATTTACATCATCGCTCCAGTGAACTCCTTTGCGAATAATACGCGTGGACTTTCAACTATTCAAAGCGGCAACCATCCGTGTTTGCAGGAAAGACGACGCGAAGTATAGAATTATATACACTGGTGACCAAAGGGTTGGGTTGTTTTACCTCTGAGCGGCACTTTTTTGCGCACCATGGGCTAAATAGCCAGGTCACATGGACCCCGAAGGGTCAGAGAAGGTTGGGGGAGGGGACCCACTGGAACAGCTGTTGGAGACAGATGGTAGCCTCCCGTCAAGGCCATCCAGTGTGTTCTTTAACGTGCACAGGGTATGGCTCTCCCGCACACGGGGCCACGGCTTAACGTCCCATCCGACAGACGGCGGCCTTTCCAAGCCCATCTGACGGACGGCGGCCTTTTCAAAGCCCATCGGACGGCGGCCTTCAAAGCCCATCCCTGACCGTGGGCAGGGCGGGGAATTTTGCGGAGATAAATCTCAACGCTGACCCAGCTGGGACTCGAACCTGGGAACTGCAGATTACGAGCCTGGCGCGCTACCGACTGAGCCCCCCCCCCCCCCCCCCCCCCCGCCCCGGTGACCAAAGGCCAGACTAGGATCGATTAGTTTTGCTGTGACAACTAGCACTGAATTAATCTGAATAAAAAAAAAATATTAATACAAGAATTCTGAAAGCGACCTGTATTACGGAGGTCTGTGAGAAGTCTATATGATTTCCTCCTGCTCTCAATTCGGCATTCTTCACTGCTTCAAAATCCACCAATTTAAGTTCTTCTTTACCTCTGAAAGGCACTTTCTTTTCACTCTGAAAGCCATAGGCAATGAGTTAATGAGCCATAGGCAATGAGTCAAGAGGGCGAAGTCAAAAGGATCCCAAAAATAAGGTTAGGGTGGAGAAAAAGTCCATCTGGACAACTTTCAGGAAGAAAATGGCAGTCTGGATATTTTGATTAGTTCTTTTACATCCCCTAGCATGAGACTGAAAATGATTAAATGCAGAAGCATACAAGTCTCAACTGACCTTTTTTCTTTTATTTAACCATATTTTGCCTTTGAAGCTAGTTTATCTGTGTTCTAGTTAATTCTTGAATATATCTTTAACAGATGTTAATCAGTGCTTTCGCCATCGTGCTTTTAAATCCATGTTATCTTCTTATTTCCCAAATTCATTCCTTATTACCGATTTCTTCTCGATTACATATTTCTTGAGTTGCCACAAATTCTAGTTGTAAAAAAATTCTTTAGAAGTCTGAATAAGTTGTTTCGGAACCTCCCTGATCTATAAGAAACATAAAACAAGGTGTGAATGCTAATCGTAATTCCTGAAAGGCATAATGGATTAATACTATTCGAAAACCTGTTCGTATTTTAATTCCAGATTCTTTCTAAATGGAAATTTTCATAGGGGGTTAGCTACAGCTGTTCTGCGCTAGAGTATTTGTACTATTATCTAATATTATTATGTAATACATTAATGGATATTTTTTTTGCAACAAACATACCATTTCTTTAAGTGTGTTTTCCTCCAAACGCTACCTTTCTGCATTCGCGAAAATTTCCTATCTAAACACGAGACAGAACACTCCGTAATAAAGTATAAAAAGAAAAAGTCCTATAGACAAGGAACACTTGAAATAATTAGTTGAAAACAATGTGGGTTCAAATCCCACCTAAGACAACCATTTTTTTTAATTAATTATTTCAAGAACACTTCGTTACTTGACCACAGGGCCGGATCTAGGAAGGATGCCCTCCCCCTTTCAGAATGTTAATAAGGGTAATAGAGACAAAAAATTATTAAAGTTATTTATATTTCGTGTATTTTTCAAGAAACGTTTTAAAGACCTGTGAAAAGGAGGGGGGAAATATACTGCACTGATAATCCAGCCTCTTGTCGACCGCCCCCTCCCCCCCAATTGATTTTTTTTTCTATATCCCGGCCTGCTTGGCCATAAAAACTTAGTTTAAAAGTAGCAGTAAAAAGGGATTCAATCACACTTTTGAAACCCTTCAGTCTTAAATCAGCAAATATAAGTATCATAACAAGTAGAACAGGATATAAACTAACGTATTATCAAGCCATCTATCTAAAATCTTTGCTTATAACACCACAGTACACATCATGATTAACCTACAGTATTTAACATGAATAATGCGCGGTTTTAAAAACTCAGATTCCTTCTAAAATCAACACGTGTAATAAACATTGCCATTATAATGAATTTCCATTTAATTACCTTAAGTATTTTGCAGATTATACTTGTTGACATACAACTAGGTTTGCAAATGTAGGATGCTTGGCGCCAGTTTCTTGTTTAGAATTTGTACATCATAAATAACTAACCAGCCTCAAGGTAGTGGAAACAGGAAGGGCTAAAAGATGATTTGATACATGAACAACCGAGATATGCAGGATGAATTAAATCGTCTTAGGCAATATGTATATTTCATTGGCAAATCCTACGTTTAATCGGTGGATCATTCCTGTTTTTATTACTCTAAGCTTACTTTCCAAGTATATCCAATGGCTAAAGTTTACTTTATATGAAATGTGAATATACTTAAGACAAACAGTAAATAAAATTTATCGAAATCTTGATTTCCAGCAATTTTCGCTCAATATTCAAAGAGTCAGGGGAGATAAGATATTAAAGGCAACATTACCAGTCCTAAAAATTTATCAAAGCAATGAATTATTCACTAGAGAGAAAAAAAAAACTGTCATAATCAATAGCATTTTTGGTTCGGTTGTTTTACCTCAAAGCAGCACTTTTTTGCACACCATGGGCTAAATGGCCAGGTCACATGGACCCTGAAAACTCAGAGAAGATTGGTGGAGGGAACCCACTGTTGGGAGGCAGATTGTAGCCTCCCGTTAAGGCCATCCAGCGTGTTCGTTAACGTGCACAGGGTATGGCTCTCCCGCACATGGGGGCCACGGCTTATCGTCTCATTCGATGGACGGCGGTCTTCCCAAGTCCATCGGTGTCCCCTACTAACCGTGGGCAGGGCGGGAATTTTGCGGAGATAAATCTCAACGATGACCCAGTTAGGACTCGAACCTGGGAACTACAGATTACGAGCCTGGCGCGCTACCGACTGAGCCGCCCCAGTTTTTTTGGTAACATAATGCATATGAAAAGAAAATGACATACATAATAAATCGCAACTGATGAATCAGATATTCACTCGTATCTAGTCATGCTGTATCATCCCCCTGAACATTCATAAATATTCCATACTACTCTTCATAAACTTCCTCTCCTTCCAAAGTTCTGACGTACCTAAAAAGCATGGTTTTCATCGCCTCTCAGTAGCCAACCCAGTGGCAATGAGATTATTGCGTTTGGTTATGATGCAAAAGCTCGAATCTAAAAAAATAAAGTGGAGATGGGAAGCAAGTGATTAGGTCCAGCCAGAACGCCGTTGCGATATAAAGTTTTCCCGTATGTTTTAGTGGCCCAACAAAAATTCCGGAAATTACTTTATCCGTTGAAGCTTACCAGGTTGTATCACATATAGGTTTAATATTTTTTTCGCCTTCGTTCTGGTTAATAGCATTCTCAAAGGGGAGAGGGGGTTCGTGGTCATCTTGCTTCCCCCTCCCAAACACACTAGATTCGGCCCTGACTGTATGAATCATTCTGATGGAATATCTTCAGTGTCACAGGTCTTCGCTATTGCGCTTTACATCAATGTTTGTCAGAGGCGTAGCGTAAATGCAACTGGAGATACTGCGCAGTTGATGTTTTGGCGATTCTGACAGTGAAATTATAGTCTCACTTCTCTCGCATCCCATATGGTATTTGATTTAAATTCAGAATTTAATATTACATCTAAGTTTTCTGTTTTAACTAAAATAAGATTCCGCTTTGAAAACTCTTCCTCGAGGATTGTAAGGTCGTACAATTCTAATGTTAACAATTCTAAAAAAGATTAAAGACTATGAAAAAATGTGTAAAATTGAGAGAAGAATAATAATGTGAATGAATGTGAGAAAACTAATAATAAAAAAATATCCCCTTAAGCAGCTGCTTGCCCCAGAGATCTGACAGGAGGTCAGACGCCATAGTAGAAGGTCTGTGAGGATAGTGGGACCTAAGCAGAACAACAACACAAACATCCATGCTTTACCCGGGGTTCGAACCTAGGTCCCTTTGGATCAGTAGCCAAGCGCGAACCATTCGGACACAGGACGGTAATAATATCAAAAGAAAAAAAAATAACTCCAGATGTAATTAAAGCTTAATCAACGAAATGGCTCAGAAAAATTCGAACTTCATGTTCTATGCACCAACCCCGTATACTTGGAATATCAATCGGATGGGAGTTAGGACTGGCGCCGTGTGCAGCAAAGACATACACTGTGCACGTTAAAGAACACGCTTGATGGCCTGACTCTCAACAGCTATCCTATGGATATCCTTCCGCAACCTTCTTTGAACCCTTCTTAGCACACTGTTTGCAAAGTGCGGTTCAGAGGTAAAACAACCCAAACTACGCACCAGCGATGCGAATATTTTAGCTCTGAATTTGGCTTTCCAATGATAAAATGTGAAAATGGTTGGATATTTTTATATAGCGCAATTGCGTCTGCGTTTTTGGTTTCAGAGGAAGGAACTCTGTGGAAAACAAGCACAACGCTAATGGTGATTCTCTCGTGGGATAAATCCTGAAGGAAGTCAGTCAGGAAATATCACTGGTGATAAAATGAGGAAGTAACCAAGATCCTGGTATGCGATGACCCGCATATGGAAAATTTCAATTACGGAAATTTAATGACTTTATCCAATCTCGATCAACATTCAGCGTATAATAGAGATGAGTTCAGGCCTGAGCCCCGGTTTCAGTTATATTTTAAATTTCCAATATGCTTCTTATTTTGGAAAAATAGGTAAATAAAATTAAGTAACAAAAGTTAATTACTTCTTTTGATTATGATTTCAACCTTTTAATCTGTGTTTAGGAATAAAATTAATAAACACTATTCAGCTTTTTATTCTTTTTCAGATATTTTCTCTCATTAATGAATAGCCCTTAGAGCTTAAAATTACGTCCTCAAAAATTTAACTTTCTACGAATCGCTGCTTACTATTTTTAGTTCTAAATAACATCGATATTTTAATTTCGTCTTCGAATGATCTACAATACGAAGAATTACAAAAAGTTTATTGATATGCATTTCTTCATAAATGTTTTACTATGTGACAATTTTATTTCCTCTATCCAAACTCGAGCTCATCATTAGAGCAGAGTAAAGAGAACTAGTCGGAGTGTCAAGTTAATTTTTCCGATATCCTGATGGATTCAAAAACTTTCCTATCGTATGTCCTTAATTACCTGAATTTAAAACGACTCCAAGTGTTTTAACTGCTGAAAAAATTGCCTTGTATATGGGTAAACAGTTTATGAAAAATCACTTATTTTCTGATATCAATTTTTAACCACAAATATATATATATAACAGAATATTATGGAAACACGTTTTTCTTGATATTCAACTTTTAACAGCAAATATAACATAAAATTACGTTCATTTGCTCACAAAAGTATTTAAATCGCGTAAAAAAAAGGATCTGGATATTTTCGAGAATTTTCGATTGTGATTTCATGTGTTGGTCTGTGTAGGTCTCTAGCATCTGAATGGTTAAGTTAATAATATAATAATAAATACCCCCTCAAGCAGCTGCTTGCAACAGAGGTCTGACAGGAGCCTGTCAGTTTATATGCCACAGTAGGAGATCTGAGAGGATGGCAGGACCTCAGCAGAAAAACGACACACACATCCATGCCTAATCCGGGACTCGAACTCAGGTCCCTTAGATCAAGTAGCCAAGCTCGCTAACCACTCGGCCACGGGACGCCGCAATATATACTGTACCACTATTTATCCTAAGAATGAATTAATATCTTTTAAACTCTGAAGAGAGAAAGAAAGAAACCACGTTTACAGATTAGAATCTAATAGACGAAATCTAGTCCACGTATCGAAAAGGAAGTTAGCTAATCTTAGGAAAATACCTTTATAGTGATGCATGACGAAAATTACCATCGCATTTCTCAACTGATATATTCTGATCATGAAACGGCAATAAAATGGGACAAATGATTCAAAATCAGCCATACCATCAATTACTGAATTTCTAGTACTCGAGATTGCAATGGATCTATCGATTAGAAGCTCAATATAACTGGAGCACGGCAATAACCCAACAGAGATCTTAACTTCGACCGTTCAACGGCAAAGTTCTTGACTGGTTGAAAAAGTAGCTGTCAACATTTCGATCGGAGGAATGATTTCTGCCTCAAACCAAGCGCCATAACGGCGCCGGTTTCACATACGGGTAGAGAGATTTCAGATGTAGCTGAACTTCCTTCAGTAGATAGAAATGGGGTGGGGAGGTGGAAAGCTGACGATTAGAAATTAATCACCAAAGTCTAATTGAAACAAGTCCTCTAATAATAGACAAATGCAAATTAAAAGTTCTTCACTGACCATTAACAAAACGAATAAGTGGCCAGTCCATAATTTGGAGCTTGAAAAATATTCATATTCGGATAGAATCAGGAATTATTTTCTGTTTCATTCTCTCTTCGGTAATCAACTATTTAGCTACATGCAACCCTGGATAAGAGCCAATCCTTACACATGATTTGAAAAGTATTGTCGTTCTCTCGACGTCTCCATCCTGGATTCCTCTATGAAAACTTAAGTCATCAAGAAGCTGTCAGAGCTTTATAGTAAACGGCCGTCTGAATTTTTTTTTTCTGTCGTTTGATTTGAAAACTCACGTTATATTTTGTGTTCCTAATAAGCTCACCGGACAAAAATTAGTCATTTCCCGCCGTAAGAAGCTTACGTCCGTTCCACCGCAAAACAGAGGGCGCACCAATAATAAACACGTCCTACAAATAGCTGTACCATGCGCTACGGGGTTTATACAGTGACAAGAAGTGGTTGTGTGCCATGTGTATGTTAGTCGCTCCGCGAAACATGGATCGCGACAAAGATGTAAATGAGTGACAAAAAGGTGTTATTGCGTTTGGCCGAGTCAAAGGGCATAGTGTACAAGAAATTGCTGCCTTTACAGGTGTGTCGAAACGTACCGTCCAAATGGTCTTCCACAGCAGTGGTATACATCGCAGTCCACCGCTAATCGTCGCCAGAACTGCGGCAGAAAGACTGTGGTCACCAATAGGGACCGCCACAGTGTGTCACGCACTGTTAGGGTAAACTGCTTTGCAACAAGACAGGAATTGCTCCAGTCAGTCAATGCAGGCCTACAACAAGCTGTTTCCAAACGAACACTGTGAAGGGAACTACATACCATGGATATCTGGAGCAGAGTACCGCGAAAGAGACCCATGTTAACAGCTCTGCACAAGGCTGCACGACTACAGTGGTCACGGCGCCTCTTGGAAGCGTGTCTTCTGGTCGGATGAGTCACGTTTTTGCTTGTACTCGAATGATTCGAGGTGACGGGTACATCGTAAGCCACATGAAGCCTTCCATGCGGACTGTGTACAAGATTCTGTTCAAGCCGGAGGAGGCTCTGTGTTCTGGGGGTGTTTCACGTACGAGGAAATGGGTCCTTTGTTTGTGGTGACGTCACACTTGAACCAGAAGGGCTATATGGAGCTACTAGATGACCACGTGTTGCCTTTTGTGCAGCATCTCCACAGTGAACACCAGAAGGATACCCCAGTCTTCCAAGACGGCAATTGTCGCATGCACAGGGCTGGAAGTGTGTCGGATTGGCACGACGAGCATTCTGAAGCCTTCGAACATCTCGACTGGCCCGCCAAATCCCCGGATTTGAATCCCATATAAATTTTGTGGGACTATTTGTGGCAACGAGTGAAGCGCCGTCCCAGCGCTTCACTCGTTGCACAAATACAAGTACAGTGACAAATACAAGTGACAAATACAAGTACAGTTGTACAAGTGAAGCGCCGTCCGGCCGACGGCTTTGCTGCTGGAAGAGTGGATGAATATTGATGTGAACTACATCCGTACACTGGTGGCATCCACGCAAGGAAGGATTTCGGCTATTCTTCGGTCGCACCGAGGCGTTACGCGCTATTAGGTGACATTCAGTTGGGGGTAACTAATTTTTTGTCTGGTGAGCTTATTACAGGAAAGAATCAAAACGAAGAAAATTAGCTTCCTAGGATCTCTCTGCATGCCAGAAAAACAAAAACAAGTGATTTTGGAGGAGCAGAGAGTTCGGAGTCTAAATACATAAATTACTATTTATAACTCATCCTTTAACAGTGACAAATAAATTCGAATTAACCATTTACCGTAAGATTTCTCTGTTTAGTGTTCGACAGCTTACAACTTTAACAAACCTTCCTTTCTTATAAAACATTGGGCTGAAAATCAAACATATATTTATTACAATATCTGAAACGGAAAACAATTATTAGAAATAGATATTTTTCTCAGAGATTTTCTTTAGATTTCAGAGAGGGGGGGGGGAATGATTTAGTAGTCAGCCAACGCCACAGAATTTATGGACTTTGTATATGTCGGAGTACTATTACCAATGAATCTGAGTTGCGATTTCCTTATAGGGAAAGGGTATATTTAATTTTCACTGTTTGAAATATTGCGTTATATAAGACGCTGAAACAACTTATTGAAGCTCACTAATTTCTCTGCACTTTTGAGGTAAGAATTTTGGAAAGTTGAAGCTGACTTTTATTTATGAAAAATTAAACATCACGTAATGTTGTACTGCATTCCAATATTTCGTGTTTCTAACCAATTAGGCTACAGTCTTAGTCATTACATAATGATATAATTCCTGCCCGAAATAATTACGCTTCAACTGATGTATCTTAATATCACGCCTTGGCTTTAAATAACACTCGAGAATTCAAAATTCCCTTCCTACCCAACATTCCTATTGGAAATAAGATTAATAATTATACTACAGTTAAATACCGACTTGACTCCAGTCTATTTTACCTCCCGCATATAATTCCCCTCTTTTTGTAAAGAACAATTCATAGAAAATAATTCGTGCCACATATTTTCCCCTACCGTTTTTGCACAGGATAAAAGTGTTCAAAATAAGTTCCTTCTATTCATTTCAGTGTAAAATTTGCCCTATAAAGTAATATTATTAATACTGCTTTATAAAATAAACTTGTCAGACCACGCGAAAAAAATCATTTCTGCCACAAATCTTTACGGTCCATCTGCATTTCTCGATCACATGGATATTATTATACTAAGACCAATAAATGAATGTCCGGGATAGAGAGAAAGGAGATAGATACTACAGCGATTCAGATGCCAACATAAAAGCAAAGAGCTACGTGCCTTTTGTTTTGCAATTTCGAAACAGAGCAGTCGTGTAGTATTATTTTTCAGTATTGTATTCTGTGAATACACACAGAAAACTGGGGGGGGGGGGGAATATATTTGGATTCCTTGGCATAAGATTTCTCAATTCTCATAAAAATTACTGTTTTAACAGTGATTATCACAAAAATAAAGTCATCCTATTTTATATCCGTGCACTTTCACACAGAAAAAATCCCTGTTTATACTAAAATAAAAATAAATACCCCATCAAGCTGCTGCTTGCCACAGAGGTCTGACAGGAGCCTGTCAGTTTATATGCCATTGTAGGTCTGCGAGGATAGCAGGACCTCAGTAGAAAAACGAAACAAACATCCATGCCTTATCCGGGGCTCGAACCCAGGTCCCTTTGATCAATAGCCCTTATCCGGGGCTCGAACCCTGGTCCCTTTCATCAGTAGCCAAACGCACTAACCACTCGACCATCCTCGTTATGTATTCTGGGGGTAAAAACTGTAAATTATATGGAGAAATAAAGAGCCTTGGCAAAACCATTAGAAAATTTTCGTGTTATGTCAACGGGAAGCTATCTTTCAAGCTCTATAACTTCTAGAATAATCTTTCTACAAAAAAATATAATTAAATATCCCAACAAATCTAAATCCCGATTTTCAATTGGTTCGGTATTTAAAAAGTTATGAAAGTTGGAATATTTAACAATATATTAGCTTGTTTTGCCATCATTCATAACTGCCTAAATTTTAAATAATCATTATGCAACCTTTTAATATATACAGGATGTCTCAAAAATATAGGTACAAACTTTTAGTGCATAGGAACCCATAACCAGAAACGTCACCGTAAGTCAATAGGCGGCGCTGTTCATCAGTGCGCTAGAGGGGAAATTTCGGATTTCCTCATTCGAGCGGTAGTCGGCTGACGAAGAGCACGCAAAGGTATTCAAACAGGGAGCTGGCAGACATGCACTTAGTGTATGGAATAGCTGAGGGCAACGGACAACGAATGTATCAAGAACGCTTCCCACACAGACATGTACCGGGCCACCGTTTGTTTGCGCGTGTGCATCAAAATTTGTGCGATTATGAGTCATTAAGAGGTAGCAGAAGTGAGGGCAGGCCAATCTAGTACGCCATTTGTAATAATTATGTCCAATAAATGTTTTCCCATTAATCACTGTCTTGTGTCCTTTCAGATCTTGTACCTCTGCTACCACTTTCCCATGACGTTTCCGGTTATGGGTTCCTATGCAATTCTCATTCCTTTAGATGTTATCTACCTCCCCTAAAAGTCTGTACCTATATTTTTGAGACACCCTGTATATGTACTTATTTTATTAAATGGTTTATAATAACATTTATTGTTAAAGTTTTAATTAACTGCTGAAGGAAATTCTTATCACTGGCACTGCTGTTAAATATTCAAATTACGCATTCCTTAACATACTGAAAGAATATTATTGAAAAAACAAGATTTAAATTTGATTGAGATCTTTATCTTAAGTCACGTTTTACCATAAAGCGTTTATTTTTAAAGTTTAGAGCTTCGAAATTAGCTTTTGATAAAATGTTTCACAGAAAATTTAAATATACAGCACATTGAAAATTATCAATAATTTGGTAAGATTCCATAAAAGAAATTAATACAGTATTTGGCTTCTATAATACAATTTAGATAGGTCGTATTTTGCAGAAATTAAACTTACGTGGGTCGTCATTTATACAGATGAAAATTTAATGAATCGTGAACAGAAGAGTGTTGACCATAACATTCACAACTTTATACACGTTGACTAAGGGACCTATTCAGTGTATTGAAACGTATTTATTGTTTTCGGTTGAACGGAGTATTAAAAACAAGAAAGAAAACACAGCATGGGAGTTAGCTAAGAAAAAAATGCACAATAATTGGAAATTCGACATGTAAGAAAATAAAAAACTTTCAAACAAAAGATCCCACTTCTAACTGACAAGTGCTACAGATGAGAGACCCTGAAATGGCGGAACTAAGTGAGGATAATCCAGTGCTTGCCACCTCTAGATCGTTTTACTTTGTCAGCTGCTTTGTTTTCTTTTCGAATCACTTGATGGAGGTTCAGATGTTAAGCAAAACATCGAACCTGTGGTGGAACAGATTTCAATGGAATTTCACCTTTTCTTTTATCACGTAAAGAACAAGTCTTCACTTCGTATTTCTCTGCCAGACTTGATCTGATTTAAGGATTACAAGTACACTGAGCTTGAGTCACTTCATCCAAAAAGACAGATCAGTGTTTTATCTCAGGTGAAGTATTAAATTGCATTTATCGGTTTATGGAAATAGTGTTCGTGATAAATGCTTAGCTGACAATAAAGATAAATCAGAGATACAGCGAAAGCTTTCTTACTGAAATAATGTTTTTGGAAATAATAGATCCAAAAACTTTTTTTTTCTGGGGAGAGGGGATAAAGTGCTACTCTTTTCCCTTTTCTGAGAATATTAATAATCGGAACGGACGGGAAAAAACAGTAAGCACATAGGGTATACATATAACTTTACTTAGTAAAATTCCTAATATTCACGAAGTCACACATTTATATCAATTAGAGTCAGAACAATTTTTCCTCTAATTTGATATCGATATGTAGGAGTGATTCTCTGATCTTTCAAATGTACTATGCTATTTTACACGAATATATTTTAAATGAATACTTAACGGTGGGGTTCAGTATATACCTGTCACCCCACCACCAGCATACCGTACCCCAGTGGTTCTCAACCTTTTATGCTTCACGTACCCCTTGGAAATGTGTATGTAACTGGCGTACCCCTTATATAGATAAATAAAACTATAGTTATAGTATAATAATGCAAACTTTGCGACTTTGTTACTAGATCTAGCTACTTTTGAGCTCTTACGGCATACCCCAAAAAATTTTACCGCCTACCCTCAAGGGGTAAAAGTACTCCACGTTGAGAACCCCTGCCCTACCCAAACAAAATATTTCTCTGGATCCTTGCCTTTTGGAAGAGCAACATTTACTAACATAAGGTTTCGACGAATTTAACATATTCATCCTATATATCGATCGAGTTTACCGACCAGAATCTTGTCGATCTCGTGCAGTTCCAACCAAAGATTACTAAGCTAGAGGGCGAGAAAGCATTTAGTAAACAAGCTTTAAACTTATAGAAAATTTCTTGGCTATTGGAATTCAATACCAATTTTTTGAGTTACAAAATCTAGATGGGTGGGGCTAAATTAATGAACAGCCACTGTATTACACAATTCTCCTTACTGTATCGGTAATTTATTTTGAAATTGTTGTTTTCCAGAAACCACTAATTACGAATGTCTGGATCGGAGTAAATGAATCATCATCGAATTGACAAAAACGACGCAGAGCGAGGTTGACTACTATTGAAAAATATACTTATGTTGAGCAGAACGTACCAGATTCTATTAAAATATTTTGTGTTAATATAATTTTATATCAATAAATCTAATTAAAACATTTAAAACCCACTGAAAACAAAAAAAAAACCTAAGAGTAAAGTCCAAAAAAATTTTACAGAGAAGTGGCTCTAGTTGTTTATTACTAACAATTATGTGACTTATAATTTTATACACGATGAAATACTAAATTGAAATTAAACTATGAAAACCACATGGAAGAGATATGTATCTAGTATCCTCTATTTTACTTCCATTTTTGAAAAACGGGCTTTTCGTTTTCGCATTACATCTTAAATACCAGATCAACACAGCGAGACATTTCTACAAGAAAAAAAAATTTTTTTTTTTAACTATTTAATTAGTTATTAGAACTGAAAATATTTCACGGTCAGATCACTCTCTCTTTCATTTACCATAGTGGTCACATAGAATCACAAAACGTCTCACCAATATAAATAACCAAAGAGATAAAAATGAGTTATGACGATGGATGGTGCAGCAGAACAACGAAGAGCCTTTTTAGAGGATTTGAATTTAGGCAATTTTGTTGTTGCTTTTTTTTTTCGCATTTTTGATGAAGAAATCAGGTTTTAAATGAGCCATCGTTTTTACTTTTTCATCTCTCCGTCTGTACACTTTTTTTAACGAGATAAATGAAAATATTTTGGGGGGAGGAGGGGTTGAAGAGATGCTAATGAAATAGTACTATTTCCCGATTCTCCCATTAGTTGAATTTCCGCGTTACATAGCGCGCAATTTTGAAACTAACAAACTTTATTCTTTTTGATAACAAACATTCTATATTCACCAGATATTGAGCTTTTCTAGTTCTATTCACCATAGATTTTGAATTTTCTAGTTCCAATATTTACTAGTATCCAATATAACTGAATAACAATTCAGTTACAGCAAAATTTCCTTGCTGGGCAGATTTTGAAAATAATCATTTTGCTCTTTATTTAAACTAATTTTGCTTCTTAAAACATCACAACGTTTTTTACCAAAACGTACTTGCCCATTAAGGGGAAACACTTAAGGGTTATAACACATCCTCGGCTGCAGTTAGCGAGTGGGAGGGTTACTCCCCGTGCTTATATTTACTGGGGATTCATATTTCCCTTTTCTTTTTTTTTCTTTCATTTTACGAGGTATTAGTTTTTATTGTATTTCCCTAATCTATTATGCTTCTCTTTTCAGAGTTGGGTCTGATCAAAACTACTCCTAAACGGCAGGAGCTAGTATTGCCAAATTTGGAGTTCTTAATCCCATATTTTTGGAGTCTTTAGATCCCTTTCGTCGATCTAAGTTATGACTTACAACGACGAAAGGGTTTGGACTCCAAATATATGGGAAAGAACTGCTCCTAAAGGGTAAGAACTAGGACCACCCATTTCAGTATAGTGCTTCCTCTGATCATAACTAACGTGAGGGTTTGGACCTTACCGTCCCATCCGATAGACGACGGATTTTTCTAATCCAGCGGTGTGCCCTTTCTCACTGAGGGGAGTTTAGAGCAGAAAAACTTTCAAAGCATGGTGGAGACTGGAACCTGGGATCGCCAGATTATGAGACTTGCGTGCCGCCACCTACTGCTACTAGTAAGGGAAAAAGGAATATATCATATGGTATCAATATATTTAATCGGCATTAAATACTTATGCCGTCCCGAGTGGTTAGCACGCTTGGCTACTGATCTAAGGGACCTGGGTTCGAGCCCCCGAATTAGGCATGGATGTGTGTGTCGTTTTTCTGCTGAGGTCCTGCCATCCTCTTAGATCTCCTACTGTGGCATATAAACTGACAGGCTCCTGTCAGACCTCTGTGGCAAGCAGCTGCTTGAGGGGGTATTTTTTTTTTTTTTAAATACTTGTGAAGAAATTGTTATGATAGTTATTTAAAATCCTGAATATCAATGAATAATTACATATAAATTTTGGATATGAATTTGCATACTAATTCTATCCCGATTTGTTTTAAATGTTTAAAAAATTTATCACTCAAGCAGCTGCCTGCCACAGAGGTCTGACAGGAGCCTGATGTTTAATACGCCATAGATAAGATCTGTCAGGAAGGTGAGACCTCAGCACAAAGATAACACAAACATCCATACCTTACACGGGCTCGAACCCAGGTCACTCAGATCAGTAGCTAAGGACGCTAACCATTCTGCAACCGGGTTAAAACGAAAAAATGTCTGAAATCTTTCGAAAAGGTTAAATGTTATAAAACAATAGTCCTCAACCATTTGTATATATGGGCCACACTGAATCATGAAACTTGCAAAGCTGCACCAAAATATTAATGTAAAACACAACTTTTCACCATTTCATTATCATAAAATTAATACAAATTAAAATATGAATAAATTTGAAAATATAAACTACTTTATTTATGATATTATTTTTAACATAATCTCAAACATCGTAATAATATCCTCACAATACTCATATTTTATTAAAAGGGTTGAGAGGGCATGAAATCACCCTTGGGGCACACGCAACCCTTAAAAATATAGGTTGTGACTAAATATATACTTAAGAACATTTTTTTTTTCTCTTTCCATATATTACGCTTATATTCGGAAACAAAAAAGGAAAGTAATTATAGCTGTACAATGCTCATTGTACAGCTATAATTACAGTTAAGTAACAGTTAAAAGTAATATTAAGAAACGGCAGTATATTGAGATCATTTTTATATGTGAGGATGACAACACAGAAAAGAAACGCCCGTACTTTATCTGGTGCTCGAATCCAGGTCCCTTTAATCAGTGGATAAATGTGCAAATCATATTTTTTTCATATTTACGTTATATTTCAATAACTGAAATCATATTCTTCGCCTATTCAATATTTTTCACATAAATATCAAAATTTGGTCTGCCAAAGGATTGAAATTTCTCATTAGATTTACCTAACCATATAGAGAACTCTAAAAAATTGCCGCCCGTCTTCTACATCAACAAAGAATTCCTATCCGCATACGGCATAGTGCATCATGTAACGTCATGCATACCCATCAAAAACGATTGAGATTGCGACAGACGATACGATAGAGCGAAATAAAGAAAAAGACTACATCTTTCTTTTTCTTCGCTTTCAATGCGATCCTGAATGCTAGTCACAAATCGTGCAAATTGCTTTACTGTTCGCATGCATAACAAATGATACATGCAATGCCAACCCTGAAGAGATGAATGCGCAGAAATGCTACGGTCTTCATACGATTATAAACACTTTAGAGAAGATAAGTTCTCTGTTAGAGTTCACTAGATGCGCCTGAATGATGCTTGTGATTTCTCTTTGAAAAGTTTTCAAAGGAGATATAAAATTACATCTGTGACAAATTTCTTTCTGAAAGGTATAAAAAAAATTGTAGTTAAAAAAATATGCGCTAAATCGTTAAATTTTAAATAGCCATTTTGACCATAAATACCATAAACAATTTCTTCACGGTACTTAAAACTAATTAAATGTAATAATTAACCAATGGGTTGGATTGTTTTACCTCCGAGTGTCAATTTTCTTGCACACAATGTGCTGGGTAGGGAAAATATCAATGAATATTTTTTTTTAAGTATTAAGGCACACTGTTCATAACTCTACTTGCTAATGTGTAGCTCTGAAAATCTGGTTAACCCAATGCAGTCTCTCAGCATAAGATGCTGCTCAAAGGTAGTTCATTCCATCTAACCTAAGGTGATCAGACAAAAAAAATATATGGGGCGTTTGAAAATTCAGTTTCAAGGATTGAACCAAATGTCCCCGGAAAACAGGGAAATTTATTTTTAGTCTTAAAATTTTCAGTCACTTATATTACCGACCAAAATTGTTTATAACAGTGTTGCCACTACTATGCTACTAGTAAAAGATCTGCTCATATTAAAAAAAAACTCAAGCAGCTGCTTGCCATAGAGATTTGGCAGGAGCCTGTCAGTTTATACGCCATAGTATAAGGTATGCGAGGAAGGCGGGACCTCAGCAGAAAAACAACAAACATTCATGCCTTACCCGGGAGATGAACCCAAGGTCCCTTTGTATCAGTAGCCAAGCATTCTAACCATTTGGTCACAAATTTAATATTTAAAAAATATCTAAAAACAAATTCTTGGGACACTTTTGGGAATGTTTACTCGTCGGAAACTGCTTTTCATCCAGGGATTGTCCATGGAAAATAGGGAAGTTTGGTCACCCTAATCTAAGCTCATTATTATTTATATAGCCAACCACCTAATATGCAAGTACTATGTAAGCATCTAGAAACAAAAACAGTAAAGTTCCTATTACCAGCAGAATTTGCCCAACACATTCTCAAAATATGAACAATTGAAATTATAAAACCTTATCCGTATGCGAAAAAAAATCTCCAAAAGTAAATGGATTTGTCCTATCTGTAGCTATACGAAAATTATGCTAAAATATGTTACATACTATAAACTAACGTGTTTAGATAATCTTATGTGTAAAATTCTTAGTTGTGAGATTTTGCTCTAAAAATCTCATCATTGCAAATGCACATATATGTGAAATACTTTTGCAGAATAGGTAGTATTCTTGAATTCTCTGTCAACAGGTATTCTGCGCATTAATTCTACACATACATGTTTCATTTTCTAAAATGTGGCTTACAGGTCGCTAGATCTCTTAGAAAGTTATCTTCACAAGTTGGATTGTCACCAGCTAATGTTTTTCAGGGGTACAAAGAAGTTAAAATTTCGTGCCTACCGCATTGGTGTCGTTCATGAACTGAAAAAACCAGACCATGAAAAACGTTTACAGTACTATCGTTGGTTTCGTTCTTCTGTTGATGAAAATAGAATTGAGGTGTTGGACCATGTTTATTTCAGTGACGAGGCTTGGTTTCACTTGGATGTGTATATGAACAGTCAAAACACTCGAACATGGAGCAGTGAAAATCCTCACATTTTTCACGAACGACCATTACACGCACGGAAAATTGGTGTGCAATTTCCCATCGTCGTGTGATAGGGTCTTTATTTTTTGACTCAACTGTAACTGGTGAAGTTTATTGTGATCTCATTCAACAGTTTATTGTACTATTGGATATGAATGAACGACAGTGTTGGTTTCAACAACAAGATGGCGCGACCACCCGTACTGCGAATGACACAATGGTCATGTTGCAGTAATCTTTTGGTGATCATTTGATTTCAAAAAATTTGTGGCCCCCCAAGATCCCCAGATCTTACTCCTCCAGATTTTTCCCTTTGGGGATACCTCAAATGTGTAGTGTTTCAAAACAATCTTCATACATTGAAGACTAACGTTGAGAGATTTTAAACATAAGAAAACATTACGAAAGGTAGATGCAAATGTCACGAAATGTGTACGAACCTGCATCCAGGTTGCAGGAAATCACTTTCAACATCTGTTGTAAAGGTAGATATATGTCTAATTTGCATCTTTTGAAAGTTGTGTCTTTTGTCAAGTTTAAATAGAAAAATACAATAGAGGGTTGTGTTCTTTTTGAAACATCCTGGGATTGGATCTTTCCAAGCCATGGTTTGCATTTAGCCCTTTCTCACCAAGGGCAGGGTGGGATTAGTAAAACTTTATGATTGCCATTGTTGTTAAATAACCAAGTTTCCATAATTCTAAATACCAAACAAATATGGTTGAAATTTTTGAGTTTTACATAGACTTTACTGAAATTTTTATCTTCAGTCAATTTTAACAAAAAGCTTATTTTAAAATCAACAGAACTTCAAACTTAGCTCTCAATTAACATAACATGGGTTGTAATTAAAGAAAGTGCAAAAGTTATTAATTTTTCTATTATTAACTTCTAACTTTAATTACTACTAATTTTTCTACTGCTAACTGTTACATCATCAAAAACAACTTTAATATGACTTGCTTTAAGGGGTAATTTAATTAGTTTTTGATTAGCAAGAGACATAAAACTAACTGCCATGCAAGAAAAAAAATACTCCCTCAAGCAGCTGCTTGCCACAGAGGTCTGACAGGAGCCTGTCAGTTTATATGCCAAAGTACAAGGTCTGTGAGGATGGCAGGACCTCAGCAGGAAAACAACACCAACATCCATACCTTACCCAGGGCTCGAATCCAGGTCCCTTAGATCAGTAGCCAGGTGCACTATCCACTCGGCCACGGGGCCATGCAAGTTTACATTTATGTTTCAATAACATGCATACACAACCTATAATGCGTTTTGGACAATGCCCTGACTGATTAATTTTGCATCTGAGGCAAGAATACAAAGTGTGCCCCCCCCCCCCCCTCCCTCTTTCTCCAATTATTTTAATTCAAGGTGTGGAATAAAAAATCTTAGTGTCACTGATTTAAAAACATTGCTGCAGACTTAGGTTTTTAAAGTTAACAACAGTGGCAGAACTCTTAAGCAGGAAAAACTTTTGAATAATGCCCTCCCTCCCCAGTCAATGATATGAATATTTACCACAAAAATAAAATAACCATGAAGTGTATAACATGCACAAGAAAAAATTACCAGTATAACAAAATAGAAATCATTAAAAGTAAATAATAAATAATAATTATAATATATATTTTTCGTGTAGAATTCTAATATAGATATATAATTAGGTATAATTTCAAATACTTCTAACATATTACAGACATCTTGAAAAGTTTATGAGAAAGTATTTAAACAATTAATTTTTCCACTAAAATAAAAATACAGTGGCTCGTTGCCCCTTCCAGATTTGTACCAGAGGCAGGTGCCTCGGTTCCCTCACCCTTGTTATGACTCAGATTTAGGAATGCAAATGGCCAATTTTAGAAGCAATGAATCTTTTAGAAAGCTCTTAGACATTGCAGCTACATAATGGGAATATATACAAAAATTTCTATCACCATGCTATCCAAAAGCAAGTTTTACAATAGTAGCCTCCATATGGTTTGAAACTGAAAATCCCTAATTTAATGGTAGTGTTTTTAAAGAATCCTATTCATTTTTATTTTTGTCTTAGTTTTTCAGTGCTCTGAAATCCCTTTGGTATCTTTCCAGGAGTCTGTGACCATAGTTTAAGAGGCAAATTCTAAGGATCACAAATAAATGTTTCTGTTACTGACATAATGTACTCTTATGAATTGCAAATCATCTTCAACAAATGACATTCTAATTGATGCACAATAAAAGCTGAAAAAAAATCATTATGAAGTATATAACATAAAAGCCATTTTTAAGAACTTAAAAAGATATTTAACTCTTTTAATTCCAAAAAAATTTCACCATGTATTATGCTATACTGCATAGCAGAAACAGGCAGACAAAAGTGTGCACCAAAGTATCTGAACACACCTTTGCCAGCAGGCTGAATTGCCTTGGCATTATATTCTTCCAAACCCAGGGAAAGAGTAAATGATGGAAAACATGTTCAAAGCTATCTTGGTGGCATAGTGATATAGCACTGGCTCACTGTGATACTGCAGCTACTAGAATCTAGACTTGAACCCCAAGATGGCATGGTTGTGTTCGTATTTGTGTGGTGTATCAGAAACCAGGACAAGCCTGAGATAACGTCTAGGTTATCTTCCACCTTTTTTTAAAAAAGTGTTCTATGTATATTTTGTTTTTCAATAATATAGTGCTTTTACTTCTTGTGTACCACTTATCATTATTCAAAACATGAGTTAATCACTTATGCTTATATTCACTAAGTTCTTTTTTCTTTGAAATAATAAATAAAGTTTGGCAGATTAGATTATATGATCTTGCTGGTTATACAATGTCCTCAAATATATTTATAGCATGGAGTAGAAACATGTCTTTTAACCACCTGATGTAAAGTTGTTCTTGTAAACTTCCAATTAATTACCAACAGTTACGTTTCTACATAATACTCTACACTTGACATCATACACCACTTGAGTACTGCCATCTGTTGGCTGAGGACCAAGTAAACTATGCTAACCTTAATTTATTATTGTATTTACAATTCTGCAATCTTAATAGAGTAAATCTAACACGTTCTTAAAATGTGAAATTTTTTATGTGTTAGTACATAAATAGTATAGCTACACCACACACCAGGCCTAATTAAATGCAGTCTATAAAGAATGTGCAGAACATACAAAACGAAAATAGAAAACTTATTTGCTTTTGCAAAAGAAATATGAAAAACCAAAAGGCAATTAATGTGTAATATACTATATTCATGTAATCATATTTTAATCTCTTTCCATCTGCCTTTTGAAAATAACATGAAAATAAAAGAATCTGAACGCCTCAAAATTTGCAATTTAATAATTATTTTAATAACTTCGCATAGGGCTCAGAAAATGCATAGTATGTATGATGCATAGAATCTAATAAAATAAACACTTTAAAACACTTCTAGCAAACTGGCATAGAACACATAATTAATTGTACTAGCACCTTCATAGCATTTGATATGCAAAAATGATGGCATATGGCCAACATATGGTACTTGGAAACACCACTAATTAGTATATAAGCTTTACTTGGGTGACTATTCTTCTGAGGATATTTGTTCTAACTTGATGATTCTTATCAGGTTGGTCTAGTATCATGTAGACCAGTGTACCACAATTTCAAGACTGAATTTCAAACATTTGCAAGTTCATATTTCAGAGTAAACTACAATTTTTGGTAATTCTGATAAATACAGTATTTTACAATTTATAATTACTGCTCCAATGGGAGTTGAGGTTGGTTCATAATTTAATGTTCTTAGTTGTGAGTATGAACTGTACCAGTGCTGAGATTTATTTCCACCTTGTGCTCAGTGAGAAAGGAGACACCAATGGGCTTTGAAAGGTATATTCATCCATCTGTCAGATGCGATGTTAAGTCATGGCACATGTGCATGGGAACCCATATGTTCATGTTAAAGAACATACTAGATGCCCTTGACATGAGGCTATCATTAGTCTTGCAACAGCTATCCAGTGGATCAGCTTCCCCAACTCTCTCTGAGCCTTTGAGATCCCTGTGACCTGGTCAGTTATCCCAGGTACATAAAAGTGCTCCTCAGAGGTAAAACAACACAATTATCAAGTGGTCAGCAAGCTTGGCTATTGATCAAAGGGACATGGTTTGAATCCCAGATAATGCATGGATGCTCTATTTCTGCTAAGATCTTGCCTTCCTCAAAGACCTATATGGCATATTATACAGACAGGTTGCTGTCAACTTCTACGGCAAAGGCAGATTTTTTTTTTTTTTGATATACATAATTTGGTTTACATTTTCTAACCTAATAATAATCAAGTTAGTGTAAGTAGCATCAGAAGAGTAGCTAGGCAAGTCTACCTATGTCAAATTTGTGCTACCATTTGATGATGTTTTCCAATCATATATGTTGGCCCAGTGGCACCAGCATAGTAAACACTGATGAATGTATTAATAGTCATGTCTCAAAAAAAAAAGGCATAGTATTATAAATTCTGCTGCATTATTTTTTTAAGATAATATTAAGCTGTTTTAAATAAAATACTCTTCTAATCTTATTCCACATTACCCTAACAACAACAAAAATATGCAAGTGTCCCTTCACAGTCGCATTGTGACAAAAATATATTTGTTGCAAAAATTACTCAAAAAATTGAGTTTTGATAATTGGATAAGGCAGTGATAATTAAAGGAGACCAACATAAAGCAGTGAAATATAAAGGAACCCAACATGTTTTAAGGTTATGTGCATAGATGGCTGCAGAAAACTTTTCTAAGGATGGGTGAAAGGGGGCAAATGACCTTTTATTATTTTTGAAAAGGGTGGGATGGTAAAACCCAATTTTTTCCATTAGTTCTTAACTTGTTCTGCAAACACAAAAGGTATTTGCAACCATTGAATGTTGGTTTTATAAGCCAATGTTTAGAACTAAAAAAAATAAAATAAATACCCCCTCAAGCAGCTGCTTGCCACAGAGGTCTGACAGGAGCCTGTCAGTTTATATGCCACAGTAGAAGGTCTGAGAGGACTGTTAAATAATTCTGAAATTTAAAGTCTGAAGAAATTTTTGAAAGAAGTCTGGAAGTTTAGTTTTATAAACTAGTCTACTATTCATTAAAAAGATCATGTTTTTACATTGAAATTTTCTAAACACTATAACCGTATAAATAAGTTAACATTCTTCTCAATTTAAACAAGCATTTCCTGAAAGAAAATTTCATTTGTGGAGTTAATTTTTAAAATAATGTTCTCTTTCAGGAGGTAAAAGCATTTAACTGTAACCTTTGAAGAAAAATGGTTTTCAATGTTTAAAAAATACTTTCGGTGTTTCATTGCAATATAGTCCTCATGATGCTAGCTTAGAAAAGGGTTTTCACGTCGGGTTAGATGTTTCATAAATAAATTACCTAAAAGGCATTTTGACCAGAGGTGGTTTTATTCAATTAAACCTAAGTTTTCCATTTATACTTGTCTCTTACTTCGTTTTGGCTGATAGCTTTATATGGCAAAAACATGAATCTAGCTTATAATAAGAGAAGTTTCTTACCTTACGGAAATGACATAATCCAACGTTATTAGTCACTTTATCTGAAAGTAGTGAAACACCAAATTCATGCACGTACAGGTGTGCTTTCACCGAAGAGCCGTTGCCTTCGCCGACATAAGCATGTTGGCCAATACTTCTCAAGTACACATACCTCACGCCGTACGATACTACTCACCGGCAGAAACTTACGGTGGTCGTGCTTGACACAGTTTACTGGCCTACATATTAACTACTTTACATCTACGGTACAACTTTTGAGATCTAAACACAAAATCCGCCAAGAACAGGCACCAAATTGCTAAAATCCACGATAAAGAAATCCAACTAACGTACGTAAACCAAAAACACCTGCACTTTGTTGCTCACAGATTCAAACGCAGCCAACAGCATCACCATTTCTTCGCCACAGCGCCCAACTGTAATCACGTGTTCCTGCCAGAGAAACGACAGCGCCACTGGCGGCGAACTTCATAGTGTATGCGGTGCCTAATGTTTACTTTTGCGTCATTATGGCAACCATTGAAGCGTTGTAGAGCGATGGGTGATATACAGAGAGAAGAGTTTTTTGGCTACAACAATGTACAGAGCAAACAGGATTATTCCTCCACCGCCTAAGTCAGTGTCGACGTCCAACCTGACTTTATATAACAGTCGTAACAGAAATTTAAGGCCTATGATCACTAAAGTAAAGAAACTTGGTTTAACAATGTACGGCAAAAATGTGG
Organism: Ryuthela nishihirai; assembly: GCA_038380435.1. Lineage (NCBI taxonomy): Eukaryota > Metazoa > Arthropoda > Arachnida > Araneae > Heptathelidae > Ryuthela > Ryuthela nishihirai. The sequence continues at coordinate 26,715,561 of JAWZYU010000009.1, read as the reverse complement.
TGCGTAGTTTGGTGTCTTAACGTCACTTTTTTAAAAAAAAATTGCTTATTGTGGCAAAGTTTCCTGACACTACGGAAGAGTTATCGGTTTGTTATACTTGCCAATCCAGTCTCTGCAATTTACATATATTTTAGATCATGTTTTGTTGATCCTTTCTGTAGGGCGGGTATTATCTGGTTCATTTTGCATGCACCACGGAAAGTAAAATCGACGTTCTGGACTCTTCAGTGTATAATGGTACACTATCTTTGCAAGACAGCATCTTCAATTTACTTCCCCTAGGCAGAATTCTCAAAACTCGAAATGGAAAAAATATGCTACCTCATAAATGGTTTGATAATAGCATAAAAATTATCTCAATTTTCCTCTCGAATTGCCTTTGTTACTTGGCAGGATTAAATCCTATGCAGCTGCATTTTCCATCATTCAAGACAATTGTTTCTCAATCGATAAGATAATATTTTCGAGTAATGTCACGTCATAAGCCGTTGGCTATAAACGAGCATTTCAAAATACTGGTCCTTTCTTTTTTTTTTACATACCTACTAAGCCTGTGGATTTTTGATTTTTATCGTTATTGAATACGAAATAAATTACCTATACATAACTGGGAGCTCTTTTTATTTTATGGCTATAATAAAAGGATTACAACGGTAACTTATAGAAAGTTCGATTTACCTTCAGTGCCTGTGAAAAATAAACCAGAGTTATCTCTTTTATTTTTTTCGCACTCTAGGTCAAAAAGTCATTACACTATATGCCGAAAGAAAATCTTGCTGAATCCTCTTTTCTGAAATTTCCATGCTTCTCTGCTCCTTTTCAAAGAATTATTCATTTGGATTTCAGTGAATGTTTCTTAAACTCCAAAATCTTCGTTATTTATTAATTATGCATAGTCCAACCAAGTTTGTATGCAAATACCAAATTCAGACACTACTGTTTTATTCAAGTTACTTTTTTCAAAATAATGAAAAAAAAGTTAAATTGCATATTTTAATTTTAATTATTGCATATTTTAATTTAAATTGCATATTTTAATTACACATCTAAAGATGTCGGTCAGTTGCACTTTTCTCTTTTCTCTGCAGCATCCATAGATAAATATAACTTTATCTATGATAGCATCTTTCCAACGAAAAAGATCAGTTCATGACTGTTCAGGTTGCTTGTAGAAAGCTTAATCATTATGTACATATCAACTCTGAAATGACATATTAAACCAGGTTCCAAGAAATTAAAATTGTATTCCAAATCAAATTAAATAACGCCCCAAACTTTTAAGAATTCATTGATAGAGCTAAGAAATATGAGAGTATACTGGAAGAACTATTAGCAAATCGTCGACTGAGTATGAGACTCCATATATATATATGGGGTCTCGAGTATTTATGAGAGAATCATCAACTATTTTTAACATATTAAAAGAAGAAATGAAAAAATTATAGTCAATCATACAAATGCTTATATGAGGTTCTCAAACAGGACGAATTTAAGCGGTGATGGGTGGGCAGGGCCGTATAGGGGGTGGGGGGGTGGGAAACATTACTCGGGGGCCCCACAATGAATGGGTCCCTTTGAGCTCTTCATACTAGTATCTGAAGTACCTTGTAGGAATTTAGGGAAGTTAAGGAAGATTAAGATTCTAGTCATATTGGTATAAAATATGAAAATATTTTGATTTTTATGAAATAAGATTAAAATAAGAATTTAGAAGTACAAATAATTTTATTTTATTTTCATAACAGTTTTTAAACGAAAAACAAATCTAAAAATTGAATGGGGGCCCGAAATGGAGCTCTATCCAAGCCCTCAGATACCTTTGCACGGACCTATAGGTGGGTGGGTGAAAGGTGCGTAAGGTTTGCATTAAAACGGAAGAGAAAAACATATTTTTCACCATTCAGTGAGAATAATTTGTGATAAAAATGTATATAACGGAGTTCTTGTCAGTTGGCCGTTTCGTTTACTCACTTGACCCCACCTTGCACTGAATTTGTTTCAGATTCAAGCCTGGATCCATCCAAGGATGGGAAAGGCCAAAGAGTAGATGATTTCGATAATTAAAGATGATTACAGTGTTGAGTCAAAATTTTAAGATACTGGACAAAGATAAAAGTAATTGGTAATATTTTATCAGAAAAGTGATATTCAAACAGGAGAACTACGAGGACAAACCAAGTCAACAGAGGTGCAATAGTTTGGTCAGCTGTTGATTTAATACTGATGCTGTTCTTTGTAAATTAGATTGAAAGCTTTATCATCCCGTATATTATATTTGATTATGAGAATTCTTACTGTGTTATTCGTTATTCCAACTGGTACAAAGTGTTCTTGATTTATGGAATCCCAGAGCTTAGTCGTCATATATACAGTATTTTCAGTATAAGTTTTAATATAATTTATAAGATTTTAATTGCATATTTAAACAATGCTTTTCAGCTACTGGACAAAGATAGAAACACCATACTGATTTGATCGAACGTCAAAGATAAAGTTTAAAAGCTACAAATACTATAAGTAATCAAAACGCACTGATATTGATTTTATTCGTTATATTTTACGATCAAACTTCTGACCCCCACTGAATGAAATTTAAATTCCAATATTACTATTCATGCACATTTACAGGTCTAGATCTAGAAGGAAAAAAATAGGTATGGAAGCAAGCGATGCAATCGAGCCCCCAAAAAACATATGGGAGGCCAAGAGACTGCATTTCCTCCCATTGCAGTGTAACATTTTTGCATTCGTTTTAGAAGTTTTAAAAAAAATTCTTGAAAAATGCGTGAAATATGCACAAGATTAATAATTTTTGGTCCCCATTACCCTTACTATCATTCTCAAGGGAGGGAAAGGCTCATGGCTCCTTTGCCTTCCTCCTAGACCTGGCATTTCATATTTACATATATCGATGTGTTTTTGTATCAGTGTATTTTTGTATGAATACACTTTTCATGTATAGCAATAGTTTTTGTTGTCCTTTTGCTTCATATCACATATTACCTAACAATTTCAATTTGCTTATGAACATGGGCATAATTCCTCCTGGGGAGTCAAGAAGACACTCCCCTTCCTGCAATTAAAATTAAATTACTGAAATTGTTTCCGGAAAGCATTTTTTGTTTTGACGAAATCGAGACATTAACTAATGACTTAAGGTTTCGTGTTAACTAAAGATTGAAAGGGCAGGGTAGATCAATAAAAGCATTTGTTATAACAGGTGTGACCAACCCAAACTTAGAGAAGAGGCAGTAGGGGGAAAAAATAAACTCTATTCTTTGAGCATCGGAAAAAAAAATCTTTACTTAAAAGCGAAAACATAAATTTCTAATGAGCAGTGGATCGTGGAAAAAGAACTATATTTTTAAAGAATCAGGTAAAAAATATCTAGATTAAGAAACCAAAATATACAATTTTAATGAATACTATGAATATTAATAGTTTAGTTAATTTTATTATAAGAATGTTTGGCGAAAAATGAATTGGAAGAAATTAGCAAGATCCATTAAAAAAATACCCTCTCAAGCAGCTGCTTGCCATAAAGGTCTTACAGGAGGCTGTCAGTTTATACACCATAAAGGTCTGCTTGAAAGGCTAGACCTCATTAGAAAGACTATATTGTTTGCATTATAAGCCGCAAGTTCTTTCGCAACAAGGCACGGTTGGCCAGCCAGTCCTCATTTCTTCTAAGGTAACAGAAGACATATATAAGTATTAATTACTAAAATTTAATATTTTAGCATTACGTTTAGATTTATACGAAAACCAAGGTCACGATATAGATTTCTTTACATTTAACTGGAAATTAAAAGAAGTCCACCTCTAGTTTTTAAGCAAAAACAGTTAGTTAAAAGCTCAAAATTGAAAAAAGCTTAGATTGCAAAATAATACAAAAAATGACTTATTTGTTTTTATCTGGCATTCATTTTTCGGAATTTTAAAATAATTTTAGTTTCAAATTAGTCGTAACAGTGAAGGAACAGAAGCTGCAAATGAAGAGACAATGAGACGGCGCAGTTCGCACACTTGAAAATTCTCACAGATTATAAGGTCAGTAACTTATCAACCAACTGTTAACCCTTTCAGGACCATAAGGTTTCTAAGAGTAAATATTGGTATGTAACTGTTTATTTTAGTTTGTTTAGACGTAAAATAAATAAAAATCATAAGAAAAATACATAACAATGTGTAGTTTTTTTGGAATTTTATGAGAAATATTTTTCCCAATGGACTATAAAGGTAACACAAATTATAGTTAGGCTTATTATGCAATGTCTTTTATTTATTGGTTTATTAGAACAAAATGTTAACTAAAATAATACAAAATTATGAAATAAAATTACTATACAAAATGATGTGCTAATTATGATATTCTGGGAAGCAATTTCTTTTGGTAGTGAGGCAAAGATGGACATTGCACATAGTACATATATTATGCGTCCTGATAGTTCTTTTTTTTTTCTAAACGTTCCCGTTTACGTAATTGCGCTCGGCATACGTTCTATTTTGACATTCTGTATAAAAAATGCAGATAAGGTTATAATTAAATACGACAATCACCAATTTTAAAATGGGAAAAATGTTTCCCTTAGTCGTGAAAGGGTTAATCAATGTATGAACTCTGAGAGCTATCAAAGCTCCCCAGTTGCCATTCATGCTACACCCTTGAGTCTGTATGGAATATTTCAATGTGGGAATATTTCGAACTAACTAATGTAAAAAGTTTTTCTCTTATTATCTTCTATTCATTAGCGAAGGCAAAAGCAACTTGTGTGCTCTCAATTGACATATCTTTAATTGTTATCGTTATGAAACCTCTTAAAGAGACAAGTCAAAGGGAAAGGGCAATACCAAAGATCACAGTTTCTGTGTGAAGCAGCTTAAAAAGCATTGCAATCTTGAATTACACCTTGAGATGACGACTTCAGGTAAGCAGATGATGTTGACTCAATGAGACAGATTTTTATTTCATGGAAGTATAAAATTCAAGCAAAGATACGTTCTACACAAGGACTTGTTCGGTTGTCTTCTTTAAATATGAATATTTCAACATAGTAATCCATTCGAAAGCAATATACTGTGGCTCCGAACCAAAAATAACGCCAATAAAACTGTATCACCCGGCGAATTCAGGCTGATCTGAAGATAAAAGGGCGAACTACTAGCTATTAAGTGTACCTGATTAAGTGAGGGGCAGTGGTGGCTTAATCGGTAGTGCGCTAGGCTTGTAATCTGCAGTTCCCATGTCCGAATCCCAGCTGGGTCAGTGTTGAGATATATCTCCGCAAAACCCCCACCTTGCCCCCGGTCAGTAGGGGACATCCATGGGCTTGAAAAGGCCGAAGTCCTCCAGATGGGACATAAAGCCTTGTCCCGTGTGTGGGAGAGCCATACCCTGTGCACATTAAAGAACACACTGGATGGCCTTGACGGGAAGCTACCATCTGTCTTCCAACAGCTGTTCCAGTGGGTCCCCTTTCCCAACCTTCTCTGAACCTTCGGGATCCGGGGCGGGGGTGGCTCAGTCGGTAGCGCGCCAGGCTCGTAATCTGTAGTTCCCAGGTTCGAGTCCCAGCTAGGTCAGCGTTGAGATTTATCTCCGCAAAATTCCCTGCCCTGCCCATGGTCAGTAGGGGACACCGATAGGCTTGGAAAGGCCGCCGTCCGTCGGATGGGACGTTAAGCCGTGGCCCCCTGTGCGGGAGAGACATACCCTGTGCACGTTAAAGAACACGCTGGATGGCCTTGACGGGAGGCTACCATCTGTCTCCCAACAGCTGTTCCAGTGGGTCCCCTCCCCCAACCTTCTCTGAGCCTTCGGGGTCCATGTGACCTGGCCATTTAGCCCATGGTGTGCAAAAAAGTGCCGCTCAGAGGTAAAACAACCCAACCCAAACCCTTCGGGATCCTTGTGACCTGGCCATTTAGCCCATTGTGTGCAAAAAAGTGCCTCCCAGAGGTAAAACAACCCAACCAATCCTGATTAAGTGCCTACTCAGTGTATATACACTCATAAATTTATCATTGTTCTACTCTCAGGTTAATGAAACTAGATCCCTGTTATATGCATATAACAATGTCAGCACTGTATTTCCTAAGCAGTCCGCAAAAATATCCATCTTTTATACTGTTGGATATTTTCATTCCTTTAACTGAATGAGATATCTCTTTTTTTTCCCCACTTACATTATTAAAACTAATTTTTCGTATTGCTCGTTTTCATCACTGAATTGCTCCTGTAGTTTTGTGTGCTTTTGAAACTTTTCGTATTTTTATTGCTATCATTTGGCGCCGCTGCTGTCTTCATTAGGATGCGTAAAATCATTTGCCTGTAGAAAAGAAGCATACGTATAATAATAACCTTTATTAACGCAGAAAAAACAACTCATAATCATCCTATATAGGTCAAAAACGAAGTTGTGCATCATACTAAACTTTCTGTATCACAGCTTATACAAAAATGGGAATCTAACTTCTGAAATATGCATCTCATAGAAAAATAAAAATTGGAAAATATATTAAAGGTCATAATCAAATCTATTTAAACTCGATTTTCTACAATATTCGTTTAGAACTGTTAGCTTAAACATTTGACAAAAAATTCTCTCGTTTTATAAAAAAAATCATTCTTAATTGTCAAATATTGAAATAATTCTTACGCAAACTTCTAAAGCGTATATTTACTTTATTAAATGGTTTGAAAAAATATTTATTGCTTAAGTTTTAATTAATAGGTCAGGTAAATTCTTATGACGCCTTACCGTTGACAAAAAGGGCAGATTGTTCCCTCAGTCGGTAGCACGGCGACATGTAATCTGTAATTCTCAAGTTCGAGTCGCACTGCCAGCATTGATATTTATCTGCGCTAAATCCTCACCCCGACCTCGATTAGTAGGGGGGGGAGGGGGCAATGGCCTTGGAAATACGGCCATCCGTCTGATATGACGTTAAGCCGTGGCCCGTGTTGTGGAGAACCATACCATGTGCACGTTAAAGAACACGCTGGATGGCCTGACGGGAGGCTACCATCTATCTCCTAACAACTGTCCAGTGGGTCTCCTTCTCTGAGCCTTTAGGGTCCTTGTGGCCTAGTCATTTAGTCCATTTTGTGATAAAAATTGCAGCTCAGTGGTAAAACAACCTAACCATTATGAAATATTCTAGTTTCCATAACTCTTTAAATACTGTGCGAATATTGTTTAAAAACGAAATTTTATTATGATCTTTAGTCACATTTTTACACTAAAATGCATATTTTAGAGGTAAAACACCCAACTCTTTATCTTAATTTCAAAATATTTTCAACTGTATCAATATTATACTGAACTATAGCGTTCATATTATATACAAAACGTTTTCAACACAATCCCCTCAAGCAGCTGCTTGCCACAGAGGTCTGACAGGAGCCTGTCAGTTTATATGCCACAGTAGGAGATCTGAGAGGATGGCAGGACCTCAGCAGAAAAACGACACACACATCCATGCCTAATCGGGAGCTCGAACCCAGGTCCCTTAGATCAGTAGCCAAGCGTGCTAACCACTCGGCCACACAACAAATGTTTAATTTTTCTGTCATTCCATCACATATTTATTTGAATCTATATTGAGTTCGTTCTCTAGTATTTTTTCCCCCAGTTTTCGTTTACTTTAATTGTACAGTTTCTGCTCAAGCGAGATTGGAATTTTATCGCCACGCTAGCCTCAAGTGTTTCAGATTCTTAAGAAAGCGAAAGAGAAAAAGACGCCAACTTTTTCAGTCATACGCTTGCAACGAGTTTCTTAATACTTGAAAAGGTAGTGATGAAATCCGTGTCTGCAACCGCAAATAAAAAAGGACAAAATAAATTATTTTCTCAATGATTTCATTCCTGCCGAGTAATAGCATTCAAGTCATTCCACCAAGTCTACTCTCCATTGTGCATGTCTTCCCTTCTGAATTCAATTTCACACTGTTTGGGTGCGTACAATGGCTTTTTTTCACCATAGAAAGTCTGCTGCATGAAGCTTAATGTGTTTCCACGCAGCAGCTTCAAAACCTGAAGGAACAGGATATCATCTACGCATTGCTGGTGTCATTTCCATATTTCACACCGTGAGATATCAAGATCATAGCTACCATCACGACATATTGACAGAGTCTTAACATTCCCCGCACCCCAAGGATATTTTGCTTGCTATAAAATCTCACGATATGTGTCGAATTGCAGATTGCATTATCAGAAGTTGAGAGGGGAAAAAAAAACACATAAGATAATGCAGGTAATGCTAGAGTAACGACAATGAGTCATTTCTCTTATACGACGTTTTAGATTCTGATAACCAGAGACTTGCTGAGGTCCTGCCATCCTCTCAGATCTTCTACTATGGCAAATAAACTGACAGGCTCCTGTCAGACCTCTGTGGCAAGCAGCTGCTTGAGGGGGTATTTATTTTCATTTTTTTTTAACATGGAAAATATTCCTTGTTTCTTAAGGTCGCGTTTCTCATGAACTTAAGAATATTATTAATTCATTAAGACGGTTAAGAAGTTGTTGAGTTAGATAACGAAGATATTTTTTTTATGCTAAATAGTTTTTAAACAGATCATAAAAAAATCTGTTCGATGTCAGTGGCCTGAAACATAGGTTGAAGGTAAAATGACATATATACCCATTAATTGTCTATGTTGAGTTCAAACCAGGTTCACTGGCATATGAAATAAACATCAAACCACTGTGAAACTACGTGAAAACTGAAAGAAAGAATACTGAAAAGAAGCTTTTCTTACGCCTTTAGGAAGAATAAGAATCTGTGTTTTGAAATAACTGAAAGCGATTGTGAGAAACTACTTGCAAAGTCTAGTAACAACTTGACGTATAAGCTGGGGGCGGGGGTGGCTCAGTCGGTAGCGCGCCAGGCTCGTAATCTGTAGTTCCCAGGTTCGAGTCCCAGCTGGGTCAGCGTTGAGATTTATTTCCGCAAAATTCCCCGCCCTGCCCACGGTCAGTAGGGGACACCGATGGGCTTGGAAAGGCCGCCGTCCGTCGGATGGGACGTTAAGCCGTGGCCCCATATGCGGGAGAGCCATACCCTGTGCACGTTACAGAACACGCTGGATGGCCTTGACGGGAGGCTACCATCTGTCTCCCAACAGCTGTTCCAGTGGGTCCCCTCCCCCAACCTTCTCTGAGCCTTCGGGGTCCATGTGACCTGGCCATTTAGCCCATGGTGTGCAAAAAAGTGCCGCTCAGAGGTAAAACAACCCAACGTATAAGCTGATTTTATGTTTTAGAGTCTCTGTACCGAGCAGAGCAGGTGGTACATCCAGTAGCGTCCAGTGGTATCATCCCAATTTATTAAGATCGGATTGTTTTAATTGGTTGAAAATAAATTGCAATTTTTAACATACAACGCTACGAACTGTACATAGTTAAATCAAGAAAGCAAGGTTCGTAATTCGTTCCCTGCCAAACGTCTAGAGCTGTGTCACCACTGCATGTTAGTATCAAATAGTGTCACTAAGTGGCATCAGTCATCATTGTTACATACTCGTGATGTGAGTTGGGTTGTTTTACCTCTGAGCGGCACACAATGGACTAAATGGTCAGGTCACAAGGACCCTGAGGGCTCAGAGATGGTCGGGGGAGGGGACCTAATGAGCAGTTGCTAGGAGACATATGGTAACCTCCCATCAAGGCCGTCCAGTGTGTTCTTTAATGTGCACAAGGTATGGCTTTGCCGCACACGAAGCCACGGCTTTACGTCATATCAGACGGACGGCGGCCTTTCCAAGCCCTTCGGTGTCTCCTACTGATCGAGGGCAGAGTAGGGGTTTTGCGGAGATATATCTCAACGCTGAACCACTATACGACTCAAACAGACATGGCAAAAGATACTAAAATGGAGAAATCTCTTCTTTTTTTGTGTGCGAAGTTATTGCATGCAGGCCCTGATCTAGAAAAAATAAAGTTGGGGGGGGGGGGAGAAAGAGATTGGAGATCTGTTTCTCCCCCCCCCCAACTTTACTGTAACATTTTCACCTTCGTTTTCTAAGTTTTTGAAAAAAAATCTTAAAAATTGTGTGAAATCTGCAAAAGATTAATAATTTTTGACATCCATTACTCTTACTAGTATTTTCATTACATCAATCGATTTCATTCATCTTCCCAATGGCCTAATACTGACAAGGCTCTGTCACATCTCTGGTAAGCTGCTGCTTGAGAGATAAATTATTTATATTGATGCAGATTGACGGTCGAGAGAACACCTTTAAAAGTTAAAATTTCTTTTTTTTTTCCAGGGGGTGCATGTTTGCTTACTTACTGCCTAGTGCTGACCTTGTTCACAGCCTTGTTGGCTTGGGAACACAAAAACGGCTCATTTGTAAAAGTTATGCGAGATTTTTGTAATAAAGCTGATTGTCTCTTCGTTCATACTCATAATATGAATCATCCGTAAAATGCACAGAAATGGGAAAATCGAAATTTCTTGAAAATTAATATCAAAATGACTAACAAAATGGAGACGAAATCTCTTTTCCAACAAGAACATTTATATCTGAGGTCCGTCGTGATCCTGCCAGTACGAACTGCTGTAAAGAAAATCTAGCAAAAAAAAAACAAAGTTCCTGAGATTCGAACCAGTGCTACTGCGCTCTAATCAATTAATCGCACACGCATATTATTATACTCTCGGTGCACCTTTGGAAGCATTTCAATATAGGATTAAGTCAAGTTCGAATCCAAATCGCGCCAGAGAAATTTCCTCCGCTTATTCGGGACTTGTTGGAGTCAAGAGAGCAAAGACCTTAAGAAGATCGCCTCTTGAATCAGGCACGTAACAAAGATTTAGTTTCCGACGAATGGGGGGGAGGGGTGTCAGAATTTAGTTTCCGAGGGAGGGAGGGAGGGAGGGAGGGAGGGAGGGAGGGAGTGGGTCTGCGAATAAGACTTGAAAATGTTTTAATGAATTGAGAAACTCGAAAATGTTTCTCAATCACTAAAATATTCCACCGGACAGGGAAGGATAAAATGATATTCTATATGGAATAAAATTTTACAGTTGTGTTTCAAATATATTGTTAGTGTCGGACATATGCTATGGGGCCTAAAATAAAATTGTACAAAGACACCGGATCCGGTGTCTTTGAACAATTTTATTTTAGGCCCCATAGCATATGTCCGACATTTCCCACTCCCTTTCCTCCCCTGGTACGTCCCTGGCCTGAATTACATCTGAGAGCTGAATTGTGCTCTCAAGTATACGAAAGCTGTCACAATCCTTCTAAAGAACGTTGTTTGTAGTTTGAGGGAATTCTTCGATCTATTCCCAAGAAATGTTGTGGGAATCTCCTGGAGCATTTTTATTAAAGGCTATAAAAATAAAAATAAATACCCCCTCAAGCAGCTGCTTGCCACAGAGGTCTGACAGGAGCCTGTCAGTTTATATGCCAAAGTAAAATATCTGAGAGGATGGCAGGACCTCAGCAGAAAAACGACACATCCATGCCTTACCTGGGACTCGAACCCAGGTCCCTTAGATCCGTAGCCACGCTTGGCCACGGAACGGCATAGTATGATGAAAATATATGTTTAAGATCAGAATTGCAAAACATATTTTTTTCGCAAAAGCTTTGCGCCATTCTAGGGATGCCGCCCATAGTTTGAAACCACTATACTATGGGTTACATTCTTGCGAATATTCACCGCTTACATTTAATGCCAACTTAGTACAAATCTAGGATTCGGCTGCGAAAAGCCCTCCTTTTCAGAAATTGTTGGGTCACGTGAATACTGAAACATTCAATAAAACAGAAATTTAACCCTCTGCCTCAGTATTTTAGAACTGCATTTCAAAGAGTAGGAAATATTGGGAAGAAATGGCTCAACTGTAGTACAACAATATTTTTGCTACAAGACATATGTTTGAAAAGACAGTTAACTTCAACCTTATCAAAAACAAATCAGACAAAGAGCTTCTTGTTTTAGAGTCAGTTCATTCAAGCACATCCTTGAAGTACATTGTCCTACATTTTATGCACGAACTGTATTTGAAATCAGCCAGAAATTACATTTTAACCTGGTTTGTTAATCATATACGATTATATGTTACTTACAGCGGCATGGGAAGTAACCAATCCCAACCTGGTTTGTAAACCTGGGAAGTAACCAACCCCAACCTGGTTTGTTAATCATATACGATTATATGTTACTTACAGCGACATGGGAAGTGCAAAAATCAAAGGTGTGCAGAATGCATATAGACGTTGACATCATAGCTTCCAAGCAAGGGATTGCCAACCCAAAATGGATATCATGATCCTACCAGAAAGCATTTTTCTGTAAGTATCATTTATAAAGTTCAAATCCAAAATTTTTGGGTGGACAAAATATACTTTTGGTGAGTGTGCAAAATATACTTTTTGTCCACTAACCAAATTTTCAAGGAGGCCAGCTGGCAACCTTTTTCACACGCCACTAGTTATTATCATTATTCATTACATTAAAAAAAATTTTCCCCGGTACAATAATATATAAATTAGTACTTTAATTATATAATTTATTTACTTTTTTTTTTCCAAGTGGCAAATATTTCTCCGAGGTACTCGCGCGTTTCGACAATAGGAAATTAGTAATGAAGACAAAACCCAGATGCTCCGCTATACATGAACAGCACTACATCTATAGGGATAATGCCATAATCTCCAGTACCTACGTCGAGGGCAAGACAACACCATATAGATGCAGCTGGCCCCACTACTACCTATGGCGAACAGTACTATAGAAGTAAAGTTCATCCATCGGTCAAAACCAAAATTTAATCTGTGCCCGGTTAGCCACAAACAAGGATATATAGACCCAAGTTGCCTCGGCTCCCGTGGTGGAAACTCTTAGTCAGGCCTTACCAGGCCCCTCCGCCGGGGCCACGTCCAACCTAGGTGCCCCCCAACATCAGTCAGCGGGGACCTCAACTTCACCGAGGCGCAGCCGTTCCATCGAGTGTCCGTCCGACCAGATACTCCCCAATACCAGTCAGCGGAGCCTCAACTTCACACGGGCCTTCCCCCCCCCCCCACCACCACCACGACAAGGTGGTTCCCTCTCGGGGTGGGGGTGGGTGGGATTCGACAATAGGAGAAAATCATAGTTTTTAACTCTTCAACTGGGATCTATCTCACTTATCTACAAAGTAGGGGTGAGGGCTAGAGGGACAGTTGCTTCCGCCTTGGAAAAATTGACCGAAAAATTAATTTATATCGAATAATAATAATCAAGAGTACCAAAAATTAATGATTTTTCCTTAAAGAAATGTAATCTTGATTTTTTTTTTGCGAAAGCATATCATTTGTTTCTATTTATTAATATGAAAAATTTTTTACAAGTATTTTCAATGATAAATTTCCCTTTTTTTTTCATTTTGTTTTTGGCATCTTTAATTATATAATTTATGATATATGATTGTTGTATTCGCAGATCATTAATGAACGGCTCGACGTATATATTTCTATCTTGAATCATTGATTTGTGTTTTCGTTTCTTCCCCTCGAAAAATTCCTGCCGATGCCCATGCCTCCTTACAGAGCCGGATCTAAGGGAGGCTACCCCCCCCCCCCTTCCCGAATGTTAGTAATAATAGGCGGAAAATATTATAAAATTTATTTATATTTCATGCATTTTTCAAGAAATTTTTTAAAGACCTTTAAAACGGAAGAGGGAATGTTATACTGCAATAGAAATTCAGTCGCTTGCCCCCACCCTCCCCCTCTTAATTTTTTCGCCTCGATTGCCTTTCTCTCTTCCTCCCGTCGTTTTTTTTTCCAGATCCTGGCCTGCTTAGTAAATAACTAATGTTTAATGGCAAATGCTAAAAAGATATCGCCTTTCCCTTTCGACATAAGAAAGCAACGCAAAAAATAAAGTCATCATTATTTCTACAATGCCATTCTGCTTGACACTAATCCTTCATCGCAAACGACCACATGAACAGTTCGCAACAATCATCTATTGCCAGTTCCACAACGTATACTTCGCGCTGGTACTGCCCGTCGATCACGACCAGTGACGTGCTCAGCATCACGTCACGTTTCTTACTGCGTCACGGTCCTCTTGCTTCTAAATATAGACACGGACCCGTAAACAACTAGGGATCTCTCTGGATCTTTGTTCTTCGCGTGTTGCTTTAAGTGCGACAGATCTTCTCCTTTCGTTGCTAAGAACCGTGAAATGGCTTTAGTTCCATAAACAGCAAGATGAAGAGGCCATTATCTTCCACATCTCTTTCCCCGATAACAGAGTACGGTTTTCCTTTTAATTCGGTCTTTCTAATTTATATTCCCTTCGCAATTCCGTTTCTTAAGAAAAGGCTTACACACACTGAGTTCTAGAAGCAAAACTGACCGTTGATGTAATTACTTTTCAGATAGTACGGCCGAGTGGTTAGCACGTTTGGCTACTGATCTAAGGGACCTGGTTCGATCCCTGGTTCTGATTCGATCCCTGGTACTGATCTAAGGGACCTGGTTCGAGGGGGGCGGGGGTGGCTCAGTCGGTAGCGCTCCAGGCTCGTAATCTGTAGTTCCCAGGTTCGAGTCCCAGCTGGGTCAGCGTTGAGATTTATCTCCGCAAAATTCCCCGCCCTGTCCACGGTCAGTAGGGGACACCGATGGGCTTGGAAAGGCCGCCGTCCGTCGGATGGGACGTTAAGCCGTGTCCCCGTGTGTGGGAGAGCCATACACTGTGCACGTTAAAGAACACGCTGGATGGCCTTGACGGGAGGCTACCATCTGTCTCCCAATAGCTGTTCCAGTGGGTCCCCTCCCCCAACCTTCTCTGAGCCTTCTATGTGACCTGGCCATTTAGCCCATGGTGTGCAAAAAAAGTGCCGCTCAGAGGTAACACAACCCACTGCCCGCCCTGCCCACGGTCAGTAGGGGACACCGATGGGCTTGGAAAGGCCGCCGTCCGTCGGATGGGACGTTAAGCCGTGTGCGGGAGAGCCATACCCTGTGCACGTTAAAGAACACGCTGGATGGCCTTGACGGGAGACTACCATCTGTTTCCCAACAGCTGTTCCAGTGGGTCCCCTCCCCCAACCTTCTCTGAGCCTTCGGGGTCCATGTGACCTGGCCATTTAGCCCATGGTGTGCAAAAAAGTGCCGCTCAGAGGTAAAACAACAACAACAACAACAACCTGGGTTCGAGCCCGGGTAAGGCATGGCTGTTTGTGTCGTTTTTCTGCTGAGGTCCTGCCATCCTCTCAGACCTTCTACTCTGGCATATAAACTGACAGGCTCAACTGACAGGCTCAAACTGACAGGCTCCTGTCAGATCTCTGTGGCAAGCAGCTGCTTGAGGGGTTATTATATATGTAAGTCACGCATTAGGAGATAGTTAAGTGTTGCTGTAGTTGGGAAACATACGATGTTACGGACGGTTTTTTCGTTACTCTAATGTAGAAGACAGTAAAATGTAACTGTGGATCTAGAAGGTATCTGCCCTGAAAAGAAAATTCGTGGTTCAAAGAGAGATTCAGTTGAGAAGCAACGTTAACGATAAGAGCAATATCTATTGCTCACAGCGCAGGCGCCAGTTTGGAATCAAGCCACATCGGAAAACACTAATCCTGTGGATGCTTGTTGATCAAAGGGGATTATGCAGAATGTATAAATTATGCATTGAAAATCTAATACATATCCAAATCGATAATTATCTTTTTGGTGATTTTGCGCAAACTAATGCACCAAAATCCCAAAGGCACATTTTGAGCTTATGGAATGTTGTTAGCAACAAGACAATTATTTTACACTTCAATTGCACTTTCAGCACTTTTGAAGAGACTCGTTTCAGCTGCTTCAAGGGGAGAGAGTTGCTCAAAATTAAAATTAATAAAATAGCAAATAAATACTTTGAACTAATCGATGTACGAAGACGATTAACAATTTGCAATAATCTCCTTTCGAAATGCTATCGTCGTAAAAGATCTTAATTATTAAGAAACTAAGAAAAAGTTTTGTGAATTAAAGATAAAACTCAGATATAACTGAAAATAATATACTAAAATATAACTGATCCTCAAAAGACGATCAGTTATATTTTATTTTGCATGTTTCAAATGTTTAATAAGTGATGTTTAATAACCTTAAGTTATATTTTATTTTGCATGTTTCAAATGTTTAATAAGTGATGTTTAATAACCTTAAGTTATATTTTATTTTGCATGTTTCAAATGTGTAGTAAGTGATGTTTAATAACCTTATAAATAATATTCAATCTAAGAGAAATGAAGAAAAGATTGATCAAATCCGCAAGATGACATTATAATGAAACAAAATGAAGACCCGCTGAGGGCATTTAGCCACCCCAAGCGAATTTCTTTTGATGTCACGTGTAAATTTACTTTCTGCTGTCTCAAGTGAATGTGCTCCAAACGCAAATTAGAACAATCAAATAAGAATTATTTCAAATATAAAGCAATTTTTATTGTGTGCTGTTCCAAACCCTACCTGGCTACTGGTTAGCGTACCTGTCCGTGTTTGTATTGAAGTCTATATTCCTTGTATAGAAAGAAGTGTTTGTATAGTGTATGAAAAGCAAAATCTTACAGGTTATCTCCGTCCCTTTATATGTGGCATGAAAAATAAAAAAGAGTGATATTACTTTTTGCCGCTTCCAAATGAGCAGCCACTAAAAGTGAATAGCATTTTTTACTGCTTCCAAGTACAGACTGTTTCTTTCGCTATACTGTTTCTGACTGTACAGTTGAAAAAAAAGACAAGTAAGAAAAACGGTCTTCGACATCGTGCCTTTAAACTGCATAGTTTGTATATTTACTTTTTTTGCTACCCTAAGTGAATTTGCCTTCTTCCTGTCCCAAGTAATTTATATTTTTTTGTCCCAAAAGTTTTTACTTCTTACTTCTACGTGAATTTAAACATTGGGAACTCAGGAAAGATTTTTTGCGTAGGTCCCAAACCAACTGTTTTTTACTTCCTTAAAATAATTTAGTTTTTCGTTCCCTTGATTCATGTTTCATTGCATGATTCATGACATTGATATCTTCATATTTCATATTCATGACAATTTCATTTTGAAATGAGAACAGCGCTGGTCCCGCTGCATTATCGATTTAATTAATTGTTTTTTTATATGGTAAGGAACCTTTGTTCACCGTGGATGTGCCTCAATGTGCACGTGCGCAAGATATTAGACTTAACTACTCTGATTACAAGCAATGATTTGCAAGAAATCCATTTGCAGATTTTTTTTACAAATACTTATAAGCAATTTTCAAATATTGATGTATTTGAATATATTTAGTTTAGCATAGTTAAAGCAAATATTTAACAGCCTTTCACAGTTTCATAAGTGCTGTTTTACATAAAAGGAAAAAAAAAATATCTGTTATTTAATCTTCACGACAATCTTAGAGTATTTCTGCACTATTCGCTGATTCCAATACAATGTCAACAACATTCTTGATGAGACTCTTAACCTTTCCATTCTTGCTTCCTATTTTTCTTTTTCGAGATATAGTGACAGATCGAAACTCGTGTATCCACTTTATGATCAATCGGAGTGAGACAATAAGATACGGCCACACAGAAAGCTTTTTGACAATTATTAATATTCTCAAACTATCTTCCGTCTTAAAACCATTACCAACGGAAGTCTGCAACCAACTGCACACGCTCTAATTTGCTATGAGTCCACTACCGTTGCTAATAATGGTTTTGTTTTAAGACGCCATAAACTTTGGAAATGTTAATAACGCTAAACTGGTCAAAACGTTTTCTATGTGACCATATCTAAATACAGAGAGAGCATATGTATTGCCTACATAAACATTTACATGTTTATTGTAAATATCTATGTTTACACAGCGCTTACAAGCTGTCTTTCCCTGCGAAGCATTGGCTACGGGACGATCGAAGTAAGCGATGTCTCTACCGATTGCTTCTTTCGCTCTGCTGTTTCTAACTGATGCAGCTAAAAATGCACGCAAGTAGAACAACGTTCTTCGAGATGCGCCTTTAAAAAGCATAGTTTGTATGTTTATCCAAGCGTACGAAGCAAACACGGCAGCCCATTTTACTAACACGGAACTTGGGGAAAATCACAAACAATAGAACCTTAATGCGAGCAGAATTTTTTAATCTGAAACTATTCTAAGTACTGCCCATCTTCTTTCGAAAACAGGAAAAATTTTGTTCGTAGGTTTCTGGTTTTAAAAACTTTGCATTCCAGTATATGGATATTATGTGTGGGTTCGAACCTGAGACAATGCAAGTTTTTCTTTTGTTTTTATATATTTATATACACTATCTGAACTGCACTCTTTCGTGTATGTGAATGAAAGGTCACTCCACCTTCGAAAATTTTCAGAAAATGTCACTGAAAAAAATTAAGGATCTCACTCAAATCTCTCTAAATCTCGATTTTCAGCAATGTTTTTTAAACATTTCAGTTCGTCATAAATATTTTTTTGCATCAAATATATACTGAAAGAATATTTTCACACTTTCTTAAATTATATTCATTATAGTAGTTATAATAGTTATTACTTGACTTTAAATTAACGTTTGAAGTAAATTATTATTTCTACTTTTGCTACTGTTAAATGTTTCATCTCCTATAGCTCTTAAAATATTGAATTAAATTATAATTACTCTTTTAATATCAATTATTATGCTTCAAAATCCATATTTAGAGAGATTTCAATACGACACTTTTCCATAGAAATCTTCAAACGGCTATAAATTTAAGCTGTAAACTTGTCTGAAGTCGTGTGCAATAACATCGATAATGGTACATCATAACTATCGCTTACTAATGATAGTTATGCATCACTGGCGCTGGCAGAATCAACATCACGTTTGAGGGCAACATCCTTGATGTCTCATTAAAAACAGCGCCTTTCTTCTTCCCACTAATTCTGCTGTTATTGTTCTCATATTTTCTTTTGTATGGCGTCAAAAGAAAGCTTCTGTTGAGGGAGGGCAATGTAGTCAGTGAGGCTTTGTGCCTCGTTGAAACGGTCCGACCGAAAAGGTTTCAGAACTCTATTATTATTAGAAAGTAAATAAGAGCAGAATAAACCATAGATTTTTCTATGGTTTATTATATTATTTATATATTATATTATTATTTAGATATTTCTCCATATATTTTCTTCTGTATTGAGGATTCTGACATATTCATTAAAAAAATTATCTTCTTGCCACAAAGGATCCTATACGGCTATAATTAGCCATAGAGAGAAAATACCTATGATAAAGGCAAGACTTCACAAGTATCCATGCCTTATTCGGATTCGAACCCAGGTCCCTTCGCCTCCCGAGCCAAATACACTAACCCAATGTTTTCCAATATTTTTGAGTCCAGCAGCCCCTTCACTCTAAAGGTATTTTTCATTCTTATCAAAGTATAAAACTATTTGAAATAATATTTACCGTGAATACAAATTTGCTAGAATTTTGCATCCCTGAATATTTACAAGGACATTCATATCTGTTAATCTAAGAACTAGAATCTGTTTCTACCGAAAAGCTAAAAAAAACTCCTCTTTTTGACAACCATTGCACTAACCGATCGGTTATTCGGATGCCAGGTTACTTTCGTTATTTTCTGTTAATTCTCAATAAAACATAATTAAACGTATATTTTTTGTATTCTTCTCAGTTCTTGTTTTCTTTTTGTAAACGGTTTTCATTTCCTCCAATTCGTTTGTACCTCGTTGTTATTTTTTTTAAAATTACGAGCTGATGTTTTTACTTTGTCGTCTGTCTGCCCTTTCATACATATTCAACTTTTTTTTTTGTTATTGTTTTCAGAAATAATTTAAAAATTTTGGGTTGGATAGGTATTGATGGAGTATTACGATTCGAATCCTCCGAACCTCCTGATAGCTTTAATAGCGCCTTCTAATTTTGGAAAATGAAAAACTTCAAATGAATATTGCTGATGATCTATTTATTGTAGAAATTTGAAATTTCGATGGTAGAATGTGACAGATAAAAGAATTGCATTGGCAGCAATGATTTGTACACTTACTACTAGGAGGCGTGGAAAAAGCATTTTTTTTGTTTCGAATGAGAGTTTTTTTGTGCTGTAACAAAACTAAAAAATATTACTAAATGCATTTTCTGAATCATCCATTAGTTCAGATTTCCACTGTTAAAAAAAAATGAAAATAAATACCCCCTCAAGCAGCTGCTTGCCACAGAGGTCTGACAGGAGCCTGTCAGTTTATATGCCAGAGTAGAAGGTCTGAGAGGATGGCAGGACCTCAGCAGAAAAACGACACATACATCCATGCCTTACCCGGGGCTCGAACCCAGGTCCCTTAGATCAGTAGCCAAGCGCGCTAACCACTCGACCATGGGACGGACACTTTCCACTGTTAGAGGGCATTAAATGTTACCCGATGCGATATGCTATTCTTCTAGCTCAAGTTTCTTTCTTTAATTAACATGAAAGACAAATTGCTTCCTAAGTTTAAATGGTGTTGGGCGGGGGTGGCTCAGTCGGTAGCGCGCCAGGCTCGTAATCTGTAGTTCCCAGGTTCGAGTCCCTGCTGGGTCAGCGTTGAGATTTATCTCCGCAAAATTCCCCGCCCTGCCCACGGTCAGTAGGGGACACCGATGGGCTTGGAAAGGCCGCCGTCCGTCGGATGGGACGTTGCCCCGTGTGCGGGAGAGCCATACCCTGTGCATGTTAAAGAACACGCTGGATGGCCTTGACGGGAGGCTACCAACAGCTGTTCCAGTGGGTCCCATCCACCAAACTTCTCTGAGCCTTCGGGGTTCATGTGACCTGGCCATTTAGCCCATTGTGTGCAAAATAGTGCCGCTCAGAGGTAAAACAACCCAACCCAAATTGAATGCTGTTTGTAGAGTTTCATGGATTAACGAACGGAAATCTTCTGTGTTCATTATTAGCAAACAGTATTTCTGCGCATTTTTTTACTAATCTAAATTTCTCTGTTTCCCATTCTATTCATTACGGAAGAGTAAAGGTCACCATATTAGTTGTAAGACTAACACAATGATAACGCGGATAACCGTTGTTGGAAGCTTTCGGTACATAGTCTGCTAGAGCATCACATGCTCAATGTCATTAGACACCTGTCTGACTGGAGTATTGTGACTCATCCATTTCTATCATATGTCTCTTTTGACTTTCGTGTTGGTCGTTGCATTTCCAACTTCTTTTCAAACTTTGTCTTTGAACCTTTACCCGAAATATCGTCCTTTTTTTCCAAGGTAATAGTTTTTACACAAATAATTTGATTAGTGGCTTAAATGCATCGTAATGCGCTGTTAAGAACAAACACTGATATTTCACCTACTTTTATATGGCGTTTCGTAGAGTTTCAAGATACTGATGTGAATGGGATAATTAAGCTTGTCCTACGACATCGTTTCCCAAAGTGTGGTCCACAGCCCAGTGCTGGTCCTTAGAAAACATGCAAACAATTTCATGATCCTTTATTATTAAAAATAAATAATAAATAAATACCCCCTCAAGCAGCTGCTTGCCACAGAGATCTGACAGGAGCCTGTCAGTTTATATGCCAAAGTAGAAGGTCTGAGAAGAAGGCAGGACCTCAGCAGAAAAACGACACAAACAGCCATGCCTTACCCGGGGCTCGAACCCATTATGGCTTAATATTCCTGAAACCAGCAAGATACGACTTATTGTCACCTCACATTTCGTGTTTTCTTCTTAGTATTTTAAAACCTTAACCCATTTAAACTTACTAAGTGTGCACATAATAAATGACTTATTGTTATAAGGTTAAATATGGTTAAATGTTTAAATTTACTCGTTTTTACGTTTATATTTTTGTTCTCAAAAACTGGTGCGCTACGCTACCGACTGAGCACCCGCCCCCCTCCCCCATGTCTCAAGGACTCCGAAAGTTCATAGAAGGTTGAGGAAGGGGACTCACTGGACAGTTTTTACAAAACAGATGGAAACATCTCGTCAAAGCATGTAGCGTGTTCTTTAACGTACACATGGTGTGTTTCTCCTGTATACTGTCTACAGCTTAATGTCCCATCCGACGGATGACGGCCTTTCGAAGCTCATCGGTGACCCCATTCCGAAGGAAGAGGGAGGGTTTAGCAGAGATAAATATTGGGCACAATGGGACTCGAACGTATGAACTAGCCTAACAACCGTTCGAATTGTGGGGTCCTTGAATGTGGCCTCGGCTCGCCGTAATAATGATATCGGACACAGTCAAATATTCTTAAAATGGTCCTAACGGTTTCTCAGGAAGCATCAACTCATTGCTACAGTTCTACGAGGTCTGCAACGACTGTTTCATAGATCAAGGCTTTAAATGACCTCACAGAAAGTAATCCAGCGGATTAATGTTCGTTGACCATTCTGGCCATCTTCTAGTTCCCAGTTCCAACATGTTTGATTGTGTTATACAATCCAGAGATGTTATATCATGTTGTCCTCTGTATGCGGATATGCACCTGTATGCGGATATGTATGCGGGTTGGGTTGTTTTACCTCTGAGCGGCACTTTTTTGCACACCATGGGCTAAATGGCCAGGTCACATGGACCCCGAAGACTCAGAGAAGGTTGGGGGAGGGGACACACTGGAACAGCTGTTGGGAGACAGATGGTAGCCTCCCGTCAAGGCCCTCCAGCGTGTTCTTTAACGTGCACAGGGTACGGCTTTCCCGCACACGGGGCCACGGCTTAACGTCCCATCCGAAGGACGGCGGCCTTTTCAAGCCCATCGGTGTCCCCTACTAACCGTGGACAGGGCGGGGAATTTTTGCGGAGATAAATCTCAACACTGACCAAGCTGGGACTCGAACCTGGGAACTACAGATTACGAGCCTAGCGCGCTACCGACTGAGCCACCCCCGCCCCCAATATGTATGCGGATATGCACCTGTGTAAGGCCTAGGCTTGGGGACGTGCAAAAGAATTAATGAACAATTGTTGCAATTGAAAAAAATTGAACAATTGTTGTAACATAACTTGTAGGGATAACTTTCAAATAAAGTTTTTCCAAACTCTCTCCATTCTTTCTCCCCCCCCCCCCCAAATAAAAAACTAGAGGGGATTGACATGGGCATCTATAATAGTAGGTTAAAAAAATTTAGTTGCGGGATGGGGTACTTTTTTTTTCCAGTGTAGAAGAGCTAAAATTAAAATACGTAGTTAACTCAATGGAACATCTAGTTTCCGAATTTTAGAAATTCTGGAAGGGAGAAGAAATGTCTACTTACTCCCCCCCCCCCCCCTGCTTATATCCATGGGAAGGAGGCAGGTACGTAACCTAGGGGATCCCCCCACCCCACCGTAAATGTCGTCTTATACGAAATATTAAACTTGTCTACTTGCTTTGAAGTCCTAAACAGTTGTCTTTGTAAAATTTTATTTTAGCCCCGTATCTTATATCCGACACTAAAAATGGATTTAAAAAAAGCAACTACAAAATCTTATTCCATACAGAATATCATTTGAACCTTTCGTAAGGCCGCAGAAAGTTTATAAGCATATTATATCTTACCAACTTGCATGTCGATCATAATAAGTTATATATCATGCGAGGGGCGGGGGTGGCTCAGTCGGTAGCGCGTCAGGCTCGTAATCTGTAGTTCCCAGGTTCGAGTCCCAGCTGGGTCAGCGTTGAGATTTATCTCCGCAAAATTCCCGGCCCTGCCCACGGTCAGTAGGGGACACCGATGGGCTTGGAAAGGCCGCCGTCCGTCAGATGGGACGTTAAGCTGTGGATCCGTGTGCGGAAGAGCCATACCTCGATCATAATAAGTTATATATCATGCGAGGGGCGGGGGTGGCTCAGTCGGTAGCGCGCCAGGCTCGTAATCTGTAGTTCCCAGGTTCGAGTCCCAGCTGGGTCAGCTTTGAGATTTATCTCCGCAAAATTCCCCGCCCTGCCCACGGTCAGTAGGGGACACCGATGGGCTTGGAAAGGCCGCCGTCCATCGGATGGGGCGTTAAGCCGTGACCACGTGTGTGGGAGAGCCATACCCTGTGCACGTTAAAGAACACGCTGGATGGCCTTGACGGGAGGCTACCGTCTGTCTCCCAACAGCTGTTCCAGTGGGTCCCCTCCCCAAACCTTCTCTGAGCCTTCGGGGTCCATGTGACCTGGCCATTTAGCCCATGGTGTGCAAAAAAGTGCCGCTCAGAGGTAAAACAACCCAACCCTATATATCATGCGAATGCTTCTGGCATAGGAACTGTCAAAAGTTGAAAAATAATTGCTATTCACCCTCTCTTATGTAAGCTAACTACATCTCAAAACTATCCAAACGGTCGATAAAGAACAAATCAGATCACAAATTGAATATTCTAGCTCTCATAGAGAGCGAACTCATTCAGAGAATCTTATAGAACGAAAATCAAAGTTAAAATGATTGTTTTAGTACCGAAAAGATAAAAAAAATATTTTTTTTTTCTTTTTCCTTTTTTTTCATTTTCTTTTTTCTTTTTTTCATAAGTAGTCTAACAAATAAGAACTTTTCAAAAAACAAATCAAAAGATTATATAGAACAGGAATTTAGTTTTTCGTTTTGAGAGTGAAGAATATTAGGAAAGGTATAATTATTAAATTTAAGTTTGGCTAATTTGGAAAAATAGGTTTGTCTTACTTCATCATATAATGGACATTCAAAGATGAATGTTGCAAAGTATGGAGAATATTGCAATTCGACAATTGGGTGATGTGGAAATTTTGAATCTAAAGCGAATTACCTTAATAAATGCATAATTAGTTTTAATTCGAAGGATGGCATTGAATTCTTTTTTAGGAAAGTTAAAGTCATTGTATTGTTGGATTTTAGGATTAATTAAAAATCTGTGTGTGTTAATTGCATTTGCTTGATACCAATTTTGAGTATTTTCTAAAATGCTTGCCTTATTAATTTTTTTAATAAACTTTATGAATGAAGAGGTAGAAATGTAGTTATCAAGGCATTGGGCTTGTTTAGCCAAGGAATCAACCTTTTCATTGAATGGGATTCCTGAATGTGATGGAATCCATTGAATGAAAACTTGATTATGGTGATGTAAATGTTGAAAGGTGTAAAGAAGTATGTCATTGACAAAGATTGGAAATGAAGCTTTAGTTGGATTTTGGATAAAGTACAGTTAAAACGAAAGAATGGCACTATTAGGACTAGTACATTTCAAATCTCGAGAGTCTGAGAGTTAAAGCGTTTTTAAAAGTTGACGGAATGTTTTTCAAATTGAATATCAGAATTTACCTAGATAAATTTTTAAGTAATTTAGATATGCTTAATTTTTTATCAGTGTCGGATTACAGTATGCGCAAGAGAGATCGCCCAGGACCTCGACACCCACGATGGGCCTAAAACAGTCAAATTTTATTGAGTAAAATTTTTCACAATCAGTATAATCTACTGTTTAGGTACAAATCTCGTGTATTTACTTAGGTTAATACCAAATTATGATGTGATTTTTGCTCAAGACACTAAAATGAACAGATATTTATTTCGGTTGGGTTGGGTTGTTTTACCTCTGAGCGGCACTTTTTTGCACACCATGGGCTAAATGGCCAAGTCACATGGACCTCGAAGGCTCAGAGAAGTTTGGGGGAGGGGATCCACTGCAACAGATATTGGGAGACAGATGGTAGCCTCCCGTCAAGGTCATCCAGCGTGTTCTTTAACGTGCACAGGGTATGGCTCTCCCGCACACGGGGCCACGGCTTAACGTCCCATCCGACGGACAGCGTCCTTTCCAAGTCCATCGGTGACCGTGGGCAGGGCGGAGAATTTTGCGGATATTTATTTAGGTTTATAATTAAGTTTTCGTTTACATTTCAATATGTGCAAGTTTATATAATACACATTGAAATTTCTATTTATGCATTTCTGTAATTCAATTTATTAAACTTGTAATAAGCATTTTTTCCACTCGTAAGTTTCAAAATGTATGCAGTTGGGGCCTCTCGAATCTTTTGCGCCTAGTATCTTCAGATACCTTAACCGCCTCTGCTTTTTATTCAGAATATTTTTTCCTATAAGTAATTCATTTTAGAAGTTATGAAAACTTCGAATCTGGATGAGGATTTACTCCTTTTAAACATTAAAGAAAAGTAAGTTTATTTAATTTCCAGAATTGGCAGTAATATATTTGTTGCCAAAATGGATTCTCAGCGTTTTCGAAATTTTTGGAGAAAATATTTGAACGAAATTGTAATTTATCTGATATGGTTCAATAAACCTAGTTCAAAAGGAACGTTTTATTTCATCGCAGAGAAAAGAAAGGTAATATTCCTTTTTTCAGTTGGGGCTGGGGTGGCTCAGTCGGTAGCGCGCCAGGCTCGTAATCTGTAGTTCCCAGGTTCGAGTCCCAGCTGGGTCAGCGTTGAGATTTATCTCCGCAAAATTCCCCGCCTTGCCCACGGTCAGTAGGGGACACCGATGGGCTTGGAAAGGGCGCCGTCCGTCGGATGGGACGTTAAGCCGTGTCCCCGTGTGTGGGAGAGCCATACCCTGTGCACGTTAAAAGAACACGCTGGATGGCCTTGACGGGAGGCTACCATCTGTCTCCCAACAGCTGTTCCATTGGGTCCCCTCCCCCAACCTTCTATGAGCCTTCGGAGTCCATGTGACCTGGCCATTTAGCCCATGGTGTGCAAAAAGTGCCGCTCAGAGGTAAAACAACCCAACGCTTTTTTCAGTTAAGTAAACCGGACACACACTGAAGCGATTATAGCATGTAGGACAAAGTACTGCTTTTTGCAATATTTCTACAAGCCGCTAATACCACTTTCTATGTGATTTCAGCCAATAATTCAAATATTACATCTTCTCAGGTTTAGTGCTCTCATAAATTATGTTATTGTCACGAAATACGTTTAAAGTTCAATAAGGAGAGTTATAAAGAGGCCTCGCAACGCTCTTTTATGAAATTTATCCTCCACTATCAAATAGAAATTCATCGCACAATATCCTCTCAAGTTTAAGTGTGCTCAATAACTGTGTTTCCTCGCTCATAATAAAAGAGAGAAAATAGCCAATCTCAATAGATGCTTCTAACAGCGAGTTGTTACCGACCTCCACATCACGACCCACTTCATGTTCGCTCTTTCAACCCACGATGATCGAGAGGATAAAAATAAAAAACTCACTTTCTGAGTCATCAAATTGATGAAGACTCAGAAAGAAGCCAATAACCTTCGTGCAAGTTTTATCATACGAACTGCCTTATGAGTATGTTCAGGCCCGGATGTAGAAAAAAATAAAGGGGGCGAGGAGGAGTGGGCAAGAGGCTGGATTTACATTACAGAATAACATTTTTCCTATCATTTTAGAGGTGAGTTTTTTTTTTTTGAAACAAATTTTTGAAAAAATGACTGAAATATGAGCAATTTTTTACAATTTGTGTGTTACAAAATTATATTTGAATAAAATCACATTAGAACTGATAATTCGAATAATTTCTATTTACTGAAACTAAGTTGTTTATGTATTCACGTAATAATGTATTACTACTTTTTCGTAGCAAATATACTTTGTAAAACAGAAATAAATGATGATAATATATAAAATTAACAAACAAACCTACGATTTACTACTTTTTTTCCTTCAAATTTTCCAAAAAAATATTGCAATAAAAAAAAGCTGAAAAAAAAAGCTTTACAGAGACCTATAGATCGCACAAAAGTTATTTTTTCTTTTCATTTTTATATAAATTTACATTATTACAATGTAAATAAGCGAAGAGCATCAGCTCATCCAGGTTATTGTAATATTGAACAAAGTAACGACAACCTTTTTTTTAATATATATGTATTCCTAAACATCTTCAATGATATTTGACTTTTCATTTACAAAAGGAATGCATATAATTTTTCTCGAACAAAAAGGCATGTTTTTTTTTGCATTATTCCAGTTTAAACAGCAATGCTATGAAATTGCTACAATGCTATGAATAGCTAATTATTTTTAATTAGGAGAAACCCTGAATGTACCATTTCAAAGGCATCACTTATCAAAACGTTTCTTGTTCTACGTTAGTAGTAGCATAAATGAGCGTTCTGGCAGAGTAAAAAGGTCTAGAGAAAATCCCATAGATTTTCAAAAAATTCTCTAGATCTTTTTACTGTGGCAGAACTTTCATTTATGCTACTACTTATGTTTTAATAATAACTATTGCAGGGAAATGTTTTGGGAATATTAATGATGATGTTAAGAAATACAAATTGGTTTTGTCATTATATAATTCCCTTATACAAAATGCCTATCTGCCAATTGGTGTGCAGTGCTTAGGTTGGGTTGTTTTACCTCTGAGCGGCACTTTTTTGCACACAATGGGCTAAATGGCCAGGTCACAAGGACCCCGAAGGCTCAGAGAAGGTTGGGGGAGGTGACCCACTGGAACAGCTGTTGGGAGACAGATGGTAGCCTCCCGTCAAGGCCATCCAGCGTGTTCTTTAACGTGCACAGGGTATGGCTCTCCCGCACACGGAGCCACGGCTTAACGTCCCATCCGACGGACGGCGGTCTTTCCAAGCCCATCGGTGTCCCCTACTGACCGTGGGCAGGGTGGGGAATTTTGCGGAGATAAATCTCAACGCTGACCCAGCTGGGACTCGAACCTGGGAACTACAGATTACGAGCCTGGCGCGCTATCGACTGAGCCACCCCCGCCCCCGTGCAGTGCTTAATATTTCAGCAGGTAACGAGTTGAAATTTGTAAATATTTAACGTTTATAAATAAAAAAAAATAAATACTCCCTCAAGGCAGCTGCTTGCCACAGAGGGCTGACAGGAGCCTGCCAGTTTAATACGCCATAGTAAAAGGCCCGTGAGAATGGCGGGACCTCAGCAGAAAATCAACACGAACCTAGGTCAATTAGATCAATAGCCAAATGCGGTAACCACTGGGCCACGGGACGGCTTTTAATGGTAATAAGAAAATCATAAAGAAAGTTTTGATCCATCACATCGAAGTCTCTCACTTCCAGCTATTATGTATACCACACTCGTCCAATCTAAACTTAATTATTAACCATTAGGGAAAAAACTCTACTCTTAAAGAGCTACGGGAAAAATTCTCTATTTCGAAACATACATTTCTAAACAGTAAAATTGTATGGACCGATATAAACAATGCTGGGATTTCCTTTATTTTTAAATGTATTTAGATATTTTTGGGATTCTAATGAATAAGCTGATATTTAATCAAAACATATTAATTTAAGGCAAATAATTTTAATGTTAATATTTATTAACACAATACTTAAAAAATGATTCATTTACGAGTGTAAGATCGCCTACAAAAGTAAGTAGCGCTGTTTGAGATAAATATAACCTCCCCGCACCCACGTCCTTTGTATAACACGTGATGCTTTGTCAGACCCCACTCTCCCAGATATGAAGCGTGGGACATTAAGCAGCGTTTCGTGTTCAGGAAAGTCATATCCTGTGCACGTTAAAGAACACGCTGGATAACCATGACAGGAGGTTACCATCTGTCTCCTAACAGTTGTCCAGTGAATCTCCTCCCCGCAACTTTCTCTGGGCCTTTAGGATCCTTTGACTTATCCTTTTAGTCCATCTTGTGGGGGAAAAAAAAACCCGCTCAGAAGTAAACAACACAACCATGTAACCCCATGTACACTTTTCTTTTTGTGAAGATCTGTTTTTTTGCGCAACAAGTGAGTGTTACCGTAGTTAAAATTAATTATAGCTGGAACTTAAAAAAAATAGTCGATTACTTTCATCAGTATATAAAAAAAATGACTGATTGCTGAAATAAGGGCAGAATTTTAGCATTATATAAATAAAAATAAATACCCCCTCAAGCAGCTGCTTGCCACAGAGGTCTGACAGGAGCCTGTCAGTTTAATACGCCATAATAGAAGGTCTGTGAGGATGGTGGGACCTCAGCAGAAAAATAACACACACATCCATGCCTTACCCGGGGCTCGAACCCAGGTACCTTAGATCATTAGCCAAGCGTGCTAACCACTCGGCCAGCATTACATACCACCTCTAACGTTAATACGCCTCCCCCCCCTCAATGTAACGTGACCTAATGGAATCACTAGAGCTCCTCTCTTTTCTCAAGCTGTAACGCAATTTATAAACAATTCCATTACTGGAATTTAAGCATCACGTGACCGATAGTTTAGCGTGTTTGGTTGTGAATCACAAAGGAACTGGATTCGAATCCCGAATAAGGAGGCATGGAGGTTTTTTTTCTGTGTTGTCCTTTTGTTAAGGTTTCTTTTCACTTATAGACCTCCACGGTGTATTAAATTGACAGACTCTTATCAAACCTTTGTGGCAAAGCAGCTATTTGAGGGCTAATTCATTTTCCTCTCCTAGAAACTGTGTTGTGACTTACGGTTAAGATCCGTGCACTCATGTATTCACGACTGACTTAAAGGACCGCGTAATTACTCATTTCACCTTCCCTTCGCCGTCAGTGACCTTGAGCCATACAAGGTGGTAACGGCTTAAATGGTAAGCCAGGATTGGCTCGGCTATTGTATGTTCATCCAGGACAGAGAGTTCTTTGACCTTGTTCTGTTTAGTGATCGCATTATGTAGATTAGAAAGTTGAAACAGCAGATGGGCAGAACACCGTCTAATGATAATAATTTTCGAAACGTTTTCTTAGCAAACAGTAGTGGGTACTTCACTGTCATTTACGCGATAAGCTCCTACCAGATCGTTGTGGCAATGGAACTTGAGTTGTGTTTTATGGGGAGGTTTCCTCTCCAAGAAATTGCACTATTAACAATGAAAAAATTACTACAGCACCTCCCATTTTCTGTTGGGAGTAGTGCTCATATTGCGCGAGTGTGGTTTTGAGGGGTGTTTTTTGTTTTGTTTTAGCCAAACAAAAAAAATTACATATTTCATGTAACTTTTGTCTTGAAAATTACTTTAATTAACTTAGTTTAATAATTTGAAAAGTTCATTAGCTGTAGTTAAGGAAGATATCACTCTGAAATTAACGTCGATCAATTTTAGAGGAAAAAATTGTCTTGACCCAAGTGGGATAAGAACTCACGACCTTCTGGATAACATGTCAGGGGCTTTGAACCACCGAGCTACCGGCTGCCGATCAACATCTCCTCTAATTGATGCTATGAACTTTCTACCAGCAGTACATAATTCTCCGTGTCTCATGAAGGTATTTGTCAGCCTCAAGCCTTCAATTTAAACAATTGTACACTCAGAATGTACTTACCATCTTCATGACATGTTTGTCATTGTTTCTTGAGGCTGAGAGCAACTGAGACAATACCTTGATGAGACACGGAGAATTGTGCACCGCTGGTAGAAAGTTCATAGCATCAATTAGAGGAGAATGAGATCTTGATCGGCGGCAGGCAGCTCAGTGGCCCAGATCACCTGACATGTTATCAGGAGGTCATGGGTTCGTATCCCACCCGGTTCAAGATAATTTTTCCTCTAAAATTGATCGACGTTAACTCCAACTGATATCTATCTTCCTTAATATATTATATTAAATACGTCGAAAAATATCTCTTCAATTTAAACTTTAGCTGTAGCATTACTAAACCGATCATCTTGCAATAACATCAAAATGTAAAACAAGCATCTCTACAAATCTTTCATGCACGTAGTTTCACGGTAATTGCTGTAAGTTAAAACTGTAAAAGCTCAGAAAACTTGATTGACAAGTTGAGTTTACACAACACCTACATCAAAGACAGTCTCTTGGAAGCATGATATGCTTAATTTCGCCACATACAGCTTAAAATAGATTCCAGGAAGATTCCTTCAAAACTGTGGCAGAAATACGAATGACAATCGTTTAAAATGATATTGTTTCTGTTATCCAAGTTTTTCGGTTATTCGTTTATTCATCGGTCCTTATCAATAGAGACGATAGAGTTATGTTAAAGAATCCTCTGGAAGGTACTGATAGTGTTGGATCATTTTGCTTCAGAGCAGTTGGATTGGGTTGCTTTACCTCTGAGCGCCACTTTTTTTGCACACCATGGGCTAAATGGCCAGATCACAAGGACCCCGAAGGCTTAGAGAAGATTGGGGAAGGGGGCCCACTGGAACAGCTGTTGGGAGACATCCATCGTTGGGAGTCAAGGCCATTCAGCGCGTTCTTTAACGTGCACAGGGTATGGCTCTCACGCATACAGGGCCACTGCGTAACGTCCCATCCGACGGACGGCGGCCTTTCCAAGCCCATCGGTGTCCCCTACTGACCATGGGCAGGGCAGGGAATTTTGCGGAGATAAATCTCAACGCTGACCCAGCTGGGACTCGAACCTGGGAACTGCAGATTACAAGCCTGGCGCGCTACCGACTGAGCCACCCCGGCCCCCCACTTCAGAGCAGTACTTTTGCGCATATAATGGGTTAAATGGCAAGGTCGTGAGGTAATCTAATCAAAAATCAAAGGCTCAGAGAAAATCAGGGAAAGTTATCTGTTATCCAAGTTTTTCGGTTTCCGTTTAATCATCAGTCCTTATCAATAGAGACGATAGAGTTATGTTAAAGAACCCGCTGGAAGGTATTGATAGTGTTGGGATCATTTTACTTCAGAGCAACACTTTTGCGCATATAATGGGTTAAATGGCAAGGTCGTGAGGTAATCCAATCAAAAATCAAGGGCTCAGAGAACATCAAGGAAAGGGACCCGTTAAGAGACAGATGATCGCCTCCGTCGAGGCCATCCAGTGTATTCTTTAACATGCACAATGTACGGACGTGTCTTCCCAAGCCCATCGGCTTCCCCCTTTCTGACTGAGAGCAGGGTGGGGTTTATTGGAGATAAATCTCAATGGCACACTTTCTGAGGTTTACACTATTTTTGTCAAAATTTATGGAGAGATCTAGAGGCGAGAAAGAATTTTTTAAAATAAAAAATAAATAAATAAATATCCCCTCAAGCAGCTGTTTGCCACAGTAGTCTGCCAGTTTATATGTCAAAGTAGAAGGTCTGTGAGGATGGCAGGACCTCAGCAGAAAAACGACACATACATCGATGCCTTACCCGGGGTTCGAACCCAGTTCTTTTAGATCAGTAGCCAAGCATGCTAACCACTCGTACTCTAAATAAATTATCCCTGGAGCAACTGCTTGCCACAGAGGTCTAACAGGAGACTGTCAGTTTAATACAGCAGAGAGAAAATATAGGAGGAAGGCGGGACTCCAGCAGAAAGAGAATGCAAATATCCATGCCTTACCTGGGGCTTGAACCAAGGTCCCTTTGATCAGTAGCCAAGTGCGCTAATCACTCGGCTAGGAGAAGCCAAATAAGAGAGTGCAGCTTAGATTCGAGTAATATGGTGCATGTTGTTGGAAATGCCTTTTTTCCCTTCTGTTATGTGTAAATCATCGTCGATGGTTGGCGTTCTTGGCTTCTGATCAAAGGGATCCGCGATCGAGTCCCGACTAAGACATGGATGTTTATTCACAACTTCACAAACACAACTTCTTAAACACAACTTCTGCTGAGATGATTACAACATCTTCGTAGATTTTCCCTCTGTAGCAAGCAACTGTTTGAGGGTCGAAATCGAATAATACATAATTTCGTAAGAAAAGAAAAAAAGGTAATTCGTCGAATAACGAAGTGTCGGTTAAGCGGATGCCAGATAAGTGAAAAAAGTTTTATAATTCGAAAAATTTCCATCTTTAATATAGTTTGGCTGTAACTTCATCGCAATATCAAAATGAGTAGGATGAGTATTCTCCATGAACTTGTAAATCGAAACAGAAACGTGAATGATAAGTTTTCTGATAACGTGGCCAACTGAAGCAGTCCAAGACACTTCTGATGTGGGGGTAGGGTCAGTAAGTGGCACACCAGGTTAGTAATCTACAGTTCCCAGGTTCGAATCTCAACTGTGCAAGCTGTGAGAAATTGTGCCCAGTGCAGATGCCTACCCTCGGTGAGAAAGAGGAACCGAAGAGATTGGGAAGACTGATGTCTGTTGGATGGTGTATCTGCTGTAGCTCCGTGTGCAGGAGAGCCATACCCTGTGCAGGTTAAAAAACACTCTGGACGGCTTTGACAGAAAGCTTTCATCTGTCTCCTAACAGCTGTCCAGTGGATCCCCTTCCACAACCTTCTCTGTGCCCTTGGGGTCCTTGTGACCTGCCCATTTAGCCTATCTTGTGCACAAAAGTGCCGCTCAGAAGAAAAACAACACAATCGAACCCCAGACCTTCTACTTCTTCTCCAAATTCTCTTAGTGGAATTTTACTTTAATTTTTGGGGCGGGGGTGGCTCAGTCTGTAGCGCGCCAGGCTCGTAATCTGTAGTTCCCAGGTTCGAGTCCCAGCTGGGTCAGCGTTGAGATTTATCTCCGCAAAATTTCCCCGCCCTGCCCACGGTCAGTAGGGGGACACCGATGGGCTTGGAAAGGCCGCCGTCCGTCGGATGGGACGTTAAGCCGTGGCCCCTATGTGGGAGAGCTATACCCTGTGTGCAAGTTAAAGAACACGCTGGATGGCCTTGACGGGAGGCTACGATCTGTCTCCCAACAGCTGTTCCAGTGGGTCCCCCCACTAACTTCTCTGAGCCTTCGGGGTCCTTGTGACCTGGTCATTTAGCCCATGGTGTGCAAAAAAGTGCCGCTCAGAGGTAAAACAACCCAACCCAACTTTAATTTTTAAATGACATCTACTTCCTAAACCTCTTAAGGATGAATTAATCTTTGGAGTCTAGCGAAAGATCAGAATGCCGAAAGCAGCACATCAATGTTTTCAAAGTGTTTTGTATGCTGACAATGTCCAGATTACGCATTAATAGAAATCCAGTAGGTGCGTCAGCTGCGAAACATTCCGAGTTCAAGGTTTGGTTCTCGATGGAATGAAGGAAAAATCTTTTGAGAACCTTCGCTACTAATAATGAGAATAAAGACTCATGAGACGGGGATAAGTACTCACCATGATACTAAAAAACACACAAAGAAGGGTTCAATCAAAGAAGGCAAAAGCTAAGACAAGCATAATATGCTGACTGCGAAAATTTTGTATTTTATAGTCAATGCCTCATGCAGCTGCTGGTGTGAAGGTCAATATTTACAGTACGTGCCATCCCGTGCCAGAGAGAACACGTCACCATCTCGGGACGTCATTGCGGAAGGGAACACTACGCTGTGGCCTTCACACGTCGCTGAACAACGGAGGGTGCTGAATGGATACGTATCTTTAGAGAGTTATGGGTTTTGCTAATGTAGAGGGACAGATCGCTTTCCTCTTTTCTCGTATCATTCACGAGCAGAAAGGTTATCACGAAGCAGGCGGGGCCAAATTGTCTTCAGCAAGATGAATGGTAATCTCCATACCGAAAAACGTTTCATTTCCTAACAGCAGTCTTACGAAAAGTAAATGTAGAGTAATTTGTATCTGAATAATCAGATCTTAACCTTAAGACCGTTTATCACCCTATTACTTGAGTATTTAAACCTTCAAGGTAAAACCTGCTATTTTCTAGGACTTACAGGAGAAAGTACTATAGAGACTTCAAAGGAGAAAGCTCCTCAGAAAGCCTCGCAAAGGGGAGGATAAAGAGAAGCTGTTGAAATTGCTGGAATTTGTCTTAAATGCGGCTTGTAGTACGACTTTATGCAGATGGTGTCGATAGTTGTATGGGTCTGTCAATGCCTACAGGAGTTTGGATTGTTTTATCTCTGAATGGCACTTTTTTTGTACACAATGGGCTAAATGGCCAGAACCCCGAATGCTCAGAGAAGTTTTGTACACAATGGACTAAATCACAAGGACCCCGAATGCTCAGAGAAGGGGACTCACTGAACAGCTGTTGGGAGACAGAGGGTAGCCTCCCGTCAAGGCCGTCCAGCGTGCTCTTTAACGTGCACAGGATATGGCTCTCCCGCACACAGAGCCACTGCTTATAACGTCACTTCCGCGGACGGTGCCTTTCCAAGCCCATCGGTGTCCCCCTACTGACCGTGGGCAGGTAATGCCAAGAGGAATAAGAGGTGGGGGAATTACTCCTCCCCCTTGAGAATGCTAGTAAAGGTCTTAACTGTTGGGGTCTAACTTGTAAAATTAGCATCTACACAACAAGTTTTCTCTATTTTATTCTCTATTTTATGGAAAAATTGTACAAAACCTACTTCATTCGGAATGAAGTGGCAACATTCAGTTCCGGGAATTCCCCTCAATTTTATCTTCAATACATACGTTAGTCTTGGTCTCTCATTTCGTGTTTAAAGTTAGAAGTGTTTAGATGTTTAATAGAAGAAATCGAAAAAAATTTTGTTTCTTGAAGTTTTGTGTGCGTCTATTATCAGAAACTGACAACGAATAAAATCTAGTTAATAAGACAATGATATAATGTAAGTCATATTTTTCTGCACTTTTGTATTCTTGAATTAGTGACATATTATTTTCTTTATGAAGGATAATTCATTTTATATATGTACATATAATTATCTTTATAAGTTTGTAAAATAAAAAAATGTGTTTAAATGAATAAAAATCAAATACAGATTTAATTAAAAATTTTGATATGATTTGTTTGAAAACAACTTATTATTTGTACTGGGTTTTCACGTCTGGAACCAATCTTCTATTTTTTTTAAATGCACTTTATTTTTTACATGTTTCTCTTTTGCACGGTTTTTCGGGAACCTATCTACCATGTAAAAATAGAATTGAGTGTATTCATTTTTTAAATTAAACGATTTGATTTAAAAATTATTGTGTTTTGATTAGCTTTTGAGATAAATTCCCATGACTGTTAAATTTTGCTCCTAAATATTTCAGCTGACATAACTCTAAATACTGAATATTTCTGAAATTCAATAATTAGATAGACTTCATTCATAGTTTTAATTTATCTTAGTCTCACGCCCATAAAATTCTTATTATTCAAGATACTGAGTTTCGATTATGGCTTCCAATTAGCGTAGGAAGGTAATTCAGTAATAACTAGAATACATTTTCGCCTCTGGTTCATATGGGAATCTCGTCTTCAAAGACA
This sequence comes from Ryuthela nishihirai, assembly GCA_038380435.1. Lineage (NCBI taxonomy): Eukaryota > Metazoa > Arthropoda > Arachnida > Araneae > Heptathelidae > Ryuthela > Ryuthela nishihirai. Next base: position 26,678,598 of record JAWZYU010000009.1, on the reverse strand, counting down.
TTGAAGTTTTCGTTTACCTACTTTTTCACTCCTTAAAAGTTTTAATTCATTTTGTTTTCTTTAACAGTAGTATTTTATTAGTGCTTATACAAAAGTAAAAGTATTTGTCTTTTATTCCTTATATTTAAAAAGTTGCTTTTCTCACACCCCTCTGAGAAAAGGGGTCAGATTGTTTTATCTCTGAGAGGCACATTTTTTGCACACCATGGACTAAATGGCCCGATCACAAGGACCCCAAAGGCTCAGAGGAGGTTGGGGAAGGGAAACCACTGGAACAGCTGTTGGGAGAGATGATAGCCTCCCATCAAGGTCATCCAGTGTGTTCTTTAACGTGCACAGAGTACGGCTCTCCCGCACACAGACCCACGACTTAATTTCCCATCCGACGGACGGCGACCTTTCCAAGACCATCGTTGTCCCCTACTGACCGTGGGCAGGGAGTTTTGCGAAGATAAATCTCAACGCTGACCCAGGTGGGACTCGAACCTGGGAAAGGAGATTACGAGCCTGGCGCGCTACCGACTGAGCCCCCCCCCCCTCCCCCCTGCAGATTGTTGCTGTCGGTGGAATATCTCTCGACACTTTACCATCGAAATTTTAAATTTCTACCATAAACAGATCACGTGCAACATTCGTTAAACGTTTTGCCTTTTTCATATTTAGTGATCTCTAACGATATAAATTAAAACCACCTAAGGATTTGAAAAATGCAAAATATAATATTTCATTAGTACCAAACGAACTAAAAAAGATTTTTCCAGTTACCACTTAGAACAAAAAAAATCTCATGAACTTCACATTCCACCATCAAGATGTCGAATTTCTAACATCAATGCATCATTTGCAATAGTAGTTGAAAATTTTCCACCAATTAGCTCTTAAAAATGAAAAAGTTCAGTTCCTCCCCCCCCCCCCCGGGAGTAAGAAGTTAACTAATTGTTGCCAATGGAAATGTTATGACCTTCACATTACACCTTCAAAAGTTCGAATTTCTAGTATAAATAAGTCATTTGTAATATTCGTTTAAAGCAGGCGTGTCCAACCTTTTGACTTCCCTGGGCCACATTGAGTGAAGATTTGACTTCCCTGGGCCACATTGAGTGAAGATTTGACTTCCCTGGGCCACTTGAGTGAAGATTTGACTTCCCTGGGCCACATTGAGTGAAGATTTGACTTCCCTGGGCCACATTGAGTGAAGATTTGACTTCCCTGGGCCACATTGAGTGAAGATTTGACTCCTCTGGGTCACATTGAGTGAAGATTTGACTTCCCTGGGCCACATTGAGTGAAGATTTGACTTCCCTGGGTCACATTGAGTGAAGATGAATTGCTTTGGGCCGCACATAAAATATATAATATAGTTAATGTATATGAATAATAAAACTTCATTTAAGATGAATTGCTTTGGGTCGCACATAAAATATATAATATAGTTAATGTATATGAATAATAAAACTTCATTTATTTTTCTTATGTTTTCTATTATAAAATTAAAAAAAGAACATTAAACTAGTGGGATATCAAAAATTCGCTGAAAATCATATAATCATGTTGAAAGCTTATGTCGTAAACACGTAAACGTTACGATTCCAGGGCCGCAGGTTGTACACGACTGGTTTAAAGAGTTTCCAATATTTAAATTTTTGCACCGTTAGAGGACTCGATTTTCGTTTTTAGGAGATTAGGAAAGTGCGAAATGTGTTATTTCATCAATATCTATCCAATCCAGATAGGATTTTTTAATTTTTTTAATTTATCCCTGAAAATAATGGATAGACAGACGACAAAGTAAAAACGTTATCTCGTTTTTTTTTCTGAAAACGACCTAATGATTGAGAGCTTTGTATTTAACATTTCAGAAAAACGTTATACAAAATAAAGCACGTTATATCTGCAACTCGAGAATGGATTCCCAATTTCGAGTTGCGGGTGTGACACGATCCTGCAGAATAACTAATGGTCCTAAGGAATACCATGATATGGCACCCCACATCATCAGGGATCCACCTCCATGCTTCACAGTTCTGTTGGTTTTCGCCAGACGTACACTCTCCAGTGGTGGGAAACAACATGTAGCACGATTCATCAGACCAGATGACACGTTGCCAGTCTTTAGATCCCAGTTTTTATGTGCTTTGCTTCACCTTACATATTTTGTTGCATTGATGTTGGTAATCAGAGATTTGTGGATTGCAGCACAGCCATAAATAACGTCACGATGAAGTTCCCGACGGACTGTTATGACGGAAACGGGATCATTCCGACCGGTGTTCAACTCCGCTGCTATTTCCAGTGTCGTGGTCTTGTGCTTCCGTTGTACAATCAGTACCAACGTTCGCCTATCCCTATCTGACAACTTCGTATGGCGTCCACTATTTGCACATTTGGAGGCAATGCCCTGCCCGTTTTGATAGGTAGTCATAATCTTCGATACAGTTCCTCGTGTTACACCTGATATTTCCGCCGTTCTGGTTACTGAAGCTCCTGCAAGATGCGCACCAATGATCATCGTGCCTTTTTGGAGGTCACTGAAATCTGGCATTGTTGACAATTACAACACAACAGCTGTTTCACCTGCGCCTGTGGCATTACTACTTGATAGCCGACATCTCTTTTTTAATCATCCAGAGATGAACAAACGTTAGGCCTTTTCGTTTCACTTAATATGTTAGCCTTCAAGTTTCATATGATTATTTATTTGCTCATTGGCTGTAAGATGTTTTCCTAATCTTCCGGGGGTAGCTCAGTCGGTAGCGCGCCAGGCTCGTAATTTGCAGTTCCCAGGTTCGAGTCCCAGCTGGGCTTGGAAAGGCCGCCGTCCGTCGAATGGGACATTAAGTCGTGGCCCTGTGTTCGGGAGAGCCATACCCTGTGCACGTTAAAGAACATGCTGGATGGCCTTGACGGAGGCTACCATCTGTCTCCCAACAGCTGTTTTAGTGGGTCCCCTCCCGCAACCTTCTCTGAGCATTTAGGGTCCTTGTGATCTGGCCCATGGTTTGCAAATAAAAGTGTCGCTCAGAGGTAAAACAACCCAACCTAATATTCTTTTAGTTTTCCGTTTGTGTCACTTCAGTGTGATTTTCATTGGCTGTGATTCGGATGGAGAAAAAGTGTTAAAAGGATAGTGAAGAAGGTGAAAGCATCGCTGTGTATAAGGTTGTTAATGTTCTTCGTGTTTGTAGTATATTTGTATCGTACGTGATCTTTCCGTCATTTTTAAGGTATACTTTAGTTGTGATGCGGCTTCGTAGCTAAAACTTAATGTTTCAATTTATGTAAGTTTAACTGTCGAAATCTACAGTTTGGCAAAGTCTGGGAGCGTGGCGATATAGCATGACGTCATCGATAAACAGTCAGTAGCGGCAATGATGCTGCTGATGTAGCGATTGTGCTCTGCGTTCGGGGTTACATTACCGTTCACCAATATGTGTAGCTTGGCTCAGAGCGTATATAGGTTGGGCTTGATTTCGGTGCTGCATTTTAGGTTTTTTTTATCCTTCGTGGTTTGTAGCTTTTGCATCTATATATTCTGTGCATCTATATGTTGTAGATTCTTTTATATATGGATAAACGCTTTATGTAAACGGGAAAGAGCAGATTATCTGAGAGTAATTTTTACCGCTACATGTTGGTCGCTATTAAATACGATTGAAAAAGTTGGTTTGCTTCAAAATCTCGAAAATCGGTTTGGTATGTTTAGTTCTTCTGTGATTATTTCGCTATATTTTTTTCAGTATATTGCGTTGACTTCTCGTATTTTTGCATTCGCAAAGTAGGTGGTGAACCGTCTCTTGCGTAGGGCATTGCTGACAGTTACGGTTATCTAAATATTTTATCTTGTTCAGAAACGGGTTAAGTCCTCTGTATCTAGTTCTCAGTCGGATTAATTTCGTCTGCATTTTCCTGTAACAATCCTTTGGTATGGTATCTTTCTTGTTTATGAGTTGTGTGATAGTTAATCTGTAATTATCTTTATTTTAGTTTGCTTGATTTAGCATGTTTTGTAATTCTCTTTTGATTAGCGATCGATATTTTGTTTGGAGAAATTGATTTCCCGATAGGATTAGAGTTGTTTCTCTGATGTTGTGGGCTTTTCTGATGACTTCATCCGCTATTTCTTTCCCTTTAATATTATTGTGGCTGGGGATCCATTTTATTTCAGTGTTTTCCGTATTATTTTCCTCGTGTGGAGAATTAATTAATTCTAGGATATTTATGATTAGAGTTCTGTTATTGATATGGAAGATATTTTTATTTAGACATTGGATCGCACTTTTACAATCTGTGTATATAAAGATATTTTTCTTATCCATGCCCTGCAAGATTTTTATCACTGTGAGTGCATGAAATATAGCAGTTAATTCTGCTTCCATAATTTTGGCTTCGTTATTTAGTTCTTCGATGTAGATGCCTGCAGTGTTAGTCATATTTTCTTCTATTTTTGAGCCGTCTGTATGTGTTAATTAGGTGGGTACTTCTGTTTTTGTTTATTTCTTCCTGTATGATGTGTTGCCGTCCCGTGGCCGAGTGGTTAGCACGCTTGGCTACTGATCTAAGGGACCTGGGTTCGAGCCCCGGATTTAGGCATGGATGTGTGTGTCGTTTTTCTGCTGAGGTCCTGCCATCCTCTCAGATCTCCTACTGTGGCATATAAACTGACAGGCTGCTGTCAGACCTCTGTGGCAAGCAGCTGCTTGAGGGTTTATTTATGATGTGTTGATTTAAATAGCTTTCCGGTAGGTGTTTATGAATGAGCTTTTCGTTGTTTTCCGTGGTTTTGGGTGGTTTCCATGTCCAAGTAGGCGGTAACTAGGTAAAGTTTCTTCTCCCTTTTATATACATGACATCGCGGGTGACGTCGTCCCTGCGACATGCATACGGCGCATCGCTTGTATCCAGTTGCCGTCTGTGTTTCCATTATTTTGATAAACCTCTGTAAGTTCCAATTTCAGTGATTATAAGTATGGTTTTATGAATCGTAAACAAGCAATCTATGCAATTATCAATCTTTAGAAGATCAAAAATGGTCTCTAAATATAAAATTATTTTCCTCTTTAATAATATGCTGTTGTATTTTCCTTATGACGGGGATTTCAAAACATTTAAAATAATTAATTTCAGAAAATACTAAGAATCTTTTTTTTCCCCTGCAACATGTATAACCAGTTTGGCATGAACAAGGAAGGCATAAAAATAATAGTTGTCATTATAGACCGATGATTGCGTGTGGTCTTTCTATAGGGAGATGTAGCAACTAATCTCGAGCAATAGCGGAAATTTCCCATGACGCAAATCGTAAAGTGTAGCAATCGTATTTCTATAGAATACGTGATGTCATTTTTTGTCGTTCTCGCTCGTTCGCACATGTCTCATAAGAGTGTTTTGAAAGCAGTGAAAGCAGAACGTATTTTATTTATACACACATAATGAGTGCACAATCTTTATAACCAAAGGTTATACAGGTCCAAAACAGCATAGAAAATATTTTGAGTTGGGATGGAATGACTTGGGAGTGATAAGAAGCATATAGTTTTTTATCTCGTTTTTTCTTAAAAAAAAAGAGATAATATGTTCACTTTGTCTCTCTGTAAACATTGAACTTTTTGAAAAAATTAGTTAAAAATATGAGTTGTTGTGAATGACAGTTATTACCACCATCAAATGTGACGGCTTGGTTGCCCCCTTCCCCAACACCGGCGTTAACTTTTGCGAGGCCAAAAAAACGCATTTATATGTACTTCTAAATTTTATAATAATAAATTATTTATTATAAGTACAAAGTGCGGCACATATCTACATACAACTTATAGGAACACCGAGCATATTTTAAATATTAAATAATTTTTTTCGCCGCAAAATCTTTAATTACGTCATTAAATTGATCGATTTCGCTTTCTATTGAAAGAATAGTTATTCATCGATTCGCGGATTCTGCGATTAGATTTACTATTGTGCTTGGAAAATAACTGACATGCTCTCTGGTGGTGGGACGTGGAGCTGGAGGAACGAGGATACATTGTGTCGGCTGCTGTGTTAAAGACAGGAAAATGGCGTCGTTTTTTTACGACGAGTTTTTCGTGGACTGCGGGGCCTTTTAAAGCGCGGGGCCGGGTTCCGGGGAACGCGCTGAACCCGCCTCGCGCCGGCCCTGCCCTTCCCTGATAAAAGATAGCATCACTAGGGAACCAGCAGAAATTGAAGGAATGCATAGGTCACTTTGTTGAAAAAAATTGCAGTTTTTGATGGTCCAGCGCCTAGGACCCCTCCACATGCTTCTGGAAGGTGTGGATTCGTGTCCCACTCAGGGCAAATGATTATTTCAAGTGTTTCTTGTCTAGGCATTTTTTCCGTGATACTTTATTACTGAATCGAACTTTTTGTTTATAGTGATAAATTAAAAATTATTTTTGGGTTGGATAGGTATTGATGAAACATTACGATTTGCACTTTCTGAATCTTCTAAAACCTATAATTGCCCCCTCTTAACGGTGGAAAAAGTTGAAAATTACGAAATTTAAAGGAATATTGTAAACCAGCGGTTCCCAACCTTTTATGCTTCACGTACCCCGTTGAAATGTGTTTGTAACTGGTGTACCCTTTGTGCAGATAGATAAACCTATAGTTATAGTATAACAATGGGAATAAAACTTTGTCACTAGATCTAGTGACTTTTGAGCTCTCCACGGCCTACCCCAAAATATTTTACCGCGTACCCACGTTGAGAACCCCTAATTTAAGGAATTAAAAACAAATACTTTTTTATACTTTATATGTCGTATAATTATTAATATAATGCTACTATCTGCATTCCCCCCATTATCCATTAGATCGAATAAAATTTTTAAAGAGTGAAAAAAGTACGTAAACGTTTCATTCTCTTTCAAAACGAGATTCCAATATGCCCAAAAGATGACAAGCTGTCTTCTAATTTCTTTTTAGTGCCTATCACTCTGTCAGTATAAAAATTAAGATTGTTAACAAAATCGTTTTAATATTTATTGTCCTTCTTATTTACATTTTTTTAAATCACATTACATTAAATTCTAATTGGAATAATTTAGATCTCTCAGCAGTGAATTGTAGCCGACTGTCTAAGGTATCTTTCTGGGAAATATTTTCAATTTAAAATATTTATATTAAAACTAGCATAAAGGGCTCTCACTAGACCAGTGGTTCTCACCTTTTTATGTTTCATTCACCCCCTGTAAATGTGTATGTAATTGGCGTACCCCTTGAATACATAGATTAAAATATAGTTATACTATAACAATGAGAATAAAATAAAACATATATATACATATATCTAGCGCCTTTTGAGGTCTCATGGCGTACCCCAAAAAATTTTATCGCGTACCCCACGTTGAGAACCCCTACACTAGAGTACACCATGATTTCTTTCAGTGCTGTATTTTTTCAACGTTGTCTCAACGCCCAATGGTAATACTCACTTTGGGCGTTGACCAGCAGGGTCTTTCTGGGTGATAGATGATGCATCAGTTAAAATAGTCAAGAACAAATAAAAAGTAACGTAGGGTTTGGAAAACCTCATAATTCAGAATCTATTAGATTGAAATTAACTTTGTAATCAACATTTGTAAATGGCGATTCCTTTTATTGAGTGTTTGATGAAATGTATTCTGATTTACCGAACTGTTCGTTTTTTATATACGTAGTTTCCACGAGGTTCATCACAGGTTTGTCCCTTTCTTAATTCGCGCCAAACTTGAAAACGTTTATGGGTAGTCTTCTATCAAAAAGTTTTCTTATTTTATCTCCTCATCACCAGATAATACATCTGTGCTTAGGACTGACTGATGACTCTTTGCCACAATGAAATGCATCAGAAAACGCTTCTAGGTTTGATACGGTCCCATGTAGTCTGGAAGAAAAGAAAATAACATTGCTATGAATAAGTAGGACGAAAGTTTTTACTCTGTCTTCGTATTTACCTTACTATGAAAATAATTACTCTGAGTGCTGACTGGAATAATATTGCAAGCGCAAATCAGTCGCCAGCGGTGAGTATTTTTCTCTTGAATAAATATTCCTGGTAGGTGCACTCTGTTGAAACTTTCGATAATGAAGGAAATTTTATTTGTGAACAGTAAACAAGGAAGGGAGTTAAACTCCCTTGGGAAAACTGCATTTTTAAGAAATAATTAGTTCATGAATTTACATTAATGAAACGAAAGAACTTTTAGAGCTCCTGGTTCATCATCATCATCCTCAAGCAGCCATGGGCTACGAGGTCCAACCAGACCGTGCAATTTAATTCTCCAAGCAAGTCTATCCTGAGCTACATCTACTGCATCTGGCCACTGCACACCAGTTCTAACATTGTCTGCCCACCGCATTGTTTGACATTGTCTGCCCACCGCATCTTAGGTCTCCCCTTCTTTCTGAGGCCTTAGGCACGCTGTTCATAACCCTATTCGCCAATCTATAGTTATTCATACAGGCAACATAGCCAAACCAATGGAGTCTCTCTCTGCACAATATGCTGCTTAAAGGAGGTTGCAAACTCCTTTAAGCAGCATAACTCCTTTAACCTCATCATTAGTTACAAAGTTGAACCACCTAATGCCCAAGATACTGCGTAAGCATCTGGAATCAAAAGCATCTAGTTTCCTGTTATCTTGTTTACAAAGTGTCACTACCATAACTAACCCTAGAAAGAACCAAACTATTATACAGTCTAATTTTAGTCTTTAGATGTATACGCCTGTTTCTCCACAATCTCCATAGATTCTTAAAAGTCCCGGCAGCAATCCCAATTCGTCTGTTAATCTCATGCCGCACATCACCAGTATCAGTTACATAGCTCCCAAGACAATTAAACTTTGACACCTGCTCAAGACTGCAACCATTCAGATTAATTGAATCACAGCCTGCCTGACCAATTTTCATCACTTTAGTTTTCTCTCTGTTTATAACCAAACCTACTCTACTACCAGTTTCATCAACAGCTCGAATTAAAGAGTTCATCTCATCAACATCATTTGCCAAAAGGGCTAAATCATCAGCATAATCTAAATCAGAAATTTTCGTATCTCCAGCCCATTTAAGGCCAAAATCTTTCCCTTGAAGTGAATTTCGCATAACATAATCAATAACCAAGCTAAAGAGAAAAGGAGACAAAATGCACCCTTGTCGAACACCAGAAGTAATGCTAAACCAATTGCTACAAGCCTTACCAACTCTCACACACGACTCAGTGTTGTTATAGAGAGCTTTCATTATGTTAACTAACTTGTCTGGTATACCATATGATCTCACAATCAACCACAAATTATGACGATCAACAGAGTCGAAAGCCTTTTTGAAATCAACAAAGCTAGCAACAAAAGGTTTCTGAAACTCTAAACATTTCTCAAGAATCTGCCTAAGTGAAAATATCTGATCCACACATTCCCTACCACTTCTGAATCCACATTGCTCATCACGCAATTGACTGTCAACCAGATTCTTAATTCTATTAAGCACAATCATGGAAAGAACTTTACCTGGAACAGAGAGTAGGCTGATACCCCTATAGTTATCACAAGAACTGCGATCACCTTTTTTGAAAATAGGGATAACAATAGCTCTGGTAAAATCCTTAGAACCATGCCTTTATCATAAAAGATATTCAGAATTTCAGTCATCCAAGTGGTAACCGAAACATTCCCAGCTCTAAGCATTTCTGTAGTAATTTCATCTACCCCTGGGGATTTATGAAGTTTAAGTTTAGAAAGCCAAAATAACTTCAGATTGTGTTATAGGGCCAACATTAAAGCCATCAATGCATCTATCATCATTGCAAACAATGGGAGTAGAACTAACTACATTGTTTAGAACATCACTGAAATGCTCAGCCCACCTAGCCATGACAGAATCCTCCCCTTCTATAACCTTACTTTGTTTATCCTTCAATCCTTGTATGCCTGTCCGTTTTCTACCACACAAAACATTAACTATCTGGTACAGCTCTCTGTTGTTGTGCTGTCTAACTGCTTCCTCGGCTTTGTCAGCTAAACTATGAAGCCAAAGATTCTTATCAGCAGCTAACTGATCTTTTATACGTTTATTAAGTTCTCTGTAATGCTTTCTATTAGGACTAGTAGGGTATTGATTAAGGACATTCCTGCAGGTCTTTCTTTCCGAAATAAGCTCAAGTGCCTTATCACTCATATAATTCTGTCTCTGCTGCTCCTTTTTTCCTAAAAGAGTACTGTTAGTGTCCAAAAAAGCCTGTTTAAAATGATCCCATTCTTCCTCAACTTCAGTAGTAAGCATACCATGACTGTCATAATGACTAAGTAACCTATCATGGTAAGCTTTGGCTATAACTGGTTCCTTCAGAGCTTCAGTATTAAAGCAAATTTTTTAACCCTAGCACAACACTTTTTAAGTTTAAGTTGCAAGACACTTAACAAGATAATGGTCAGATCCAATTTCAGCTCCTCTATATGACCTGGTATTCCTAACAGAACTAGCCCATTTGCTGTTAATTAATATATAATCAATCATATTCTTATGCAGCCCATTCGGGTGAAACCCATATGTACTTACGTATGTATCCCGCCGATTATTACAAATCCCGCAAGAGAGTATCTCTTTTGAAAGGTAGTAACGGTCTGCACCACGAGAAGGCGGGGTCGGACATTAGGTACTAGGCCTGGCCGATTCTATGCATCATCACAGGGTATTGGTGCATAGCTCTCCTTCCAGTGACTATCTAGCTACCATTTACAGACCACTGGTTACAACACCTTTTTAAATAAGGTTTTGTGATGAGTTACTGTAAAAATAAACGTAACTTTTATGCACAAAATGCTCAAATGAATGCTAAAATGCTCAAATGCTCCCAAAAGTAGTAGCGTACTGAGATATATTGAGTAGCAGGAGACACATGGAAATCTCCCATATAGTTCATTCAGCATGTTATTTAACGTGCACAGGGTATGACATTCCTGAGCACGGGGCCACGGCCTATATAATGTTCCATCCTATGAATCACAACTATTTTAAGCTTATCGGTATACTTACCTAAGTAACGGAAAAAATATAAACCAATCAGAGTAAGGATTCGAACCTGAGTCATCAGGTTACTGAGCCTGGCGTTTTATAGACTGAGACAATCCTTGCCATAGAGTTGTTGGCTACGCACTGAGGCAAACCGGAACTTTTTCTTAGGACTGACACCGTGACCAATGACGAAAATTGCTATTATAAAAGAAAATTTATTATATTATACACAGTGCTACAAGTGCACTGTGCATAATATAATAATTGAGACCTAGATTTATTTACCGAACTGTTCGTTTTTTACATACGTAGTTTCCACGATCTTACACTCATCACAGGTTTGTCCCTTTCTTAATTCGCGCCAAACTTGAAAACGTTTATGGGTAGTCCTATATAATGTTCCAAAAAAAAAAAACGAACAGTTCGGTAAATAAATAGTTGAGACCCTCATGCGGCCTATGTGAGCAAACCTTTAACTGAAAAAAATTTAGAAGGTTGGTTTAGTTGTTTTACTTCTGAGCTGAGGGGCGGGGGTGGCTCAGTCGGTAGCGCGCCAGGCTCGTAATCTGTAGTTCCCAGGTTCGAGTCCCAGCTGGGTCAGCGTTGAGATTTATCTCAGCAAAATTCCCCGCCCTGCCCACGGTCAGTAGGGGACACCGATGGGCTTGGAAAGACCGCCGTCCGTCGTATGGGACGTTAAGCCTTGGCCCCGTGTGTGGGAGAGCCATACCCTGTGCACGTTAAAGAACACGCTGGATGGCCTTGACGGGAGGCTACCATCTGTCTCCCAACAGCTGTTCCAGTGGGTCCCCTCCCCCAACCTTCTCTGAGCCTTCGGGGTCCATGTGACCTGGCCATTTAGCCCATGGTGTGCAAAAAAGTGCCGCTCAGAGGTAAAACAACCCAACCCAACTTCTGAGCTGCACGTTTTTGCACACAATGGGCTAAATGGCCAGGTCACAAGGACTCCGACTCCGAGGCTCAGAGAAGTTTCGGAGGAGAGGACCCACTGAACAGCTGTTAGGAGACAGATCGTTTTAGAATATGCTGGATGACCTTCACCTCTCGTCAAGGCCATCCAGCGTATTCTAAAAGGTGCACAGGGTATGTATGTCCTGCACACAGTCCCACGGCTTAACGTCTGATCAGATGGGCCGCTTTTTCAAGCAAATGGGAGTCCCCTATTGACTGAGAGCAGGGCGGGAAAAAATTGCAAGTGGGACTCAAACCTGGGAACTGTCCTTTCCCCCGCTCCCTAGAAAGGAGTGACCAGACTGAGATCCTGATGCGTTCTACACGAGCAAGCCTTGATCTAAACAAAATTTAGGAGGCGAGAGACCGAACTGAACTAGAGCGGACAAAAACGTTGGACCGACAAATATTTTTTACTCTCCGTTAGTCTTTGAAAAATATATAAATATGTGTAATATCTATTTGGATACATTTTTGCCTGTGATCCAGTTATTAAAGATTTCATTCTCCCAATATCGGTCGCTCTTCCAAAGGCTAAAAGAGGAGTCAGAGAGAACCATTTTGTAAATTCCAATGAGCTCCGTTTTTTTGAGAGTTGCTCACTGCCCCCCCCCCCCGCCCCCCAATAGGGGACCACCTTGACGTGGTGATGGTGGTGGTGGTGGTGGTGGTGGTGGGGAGCTTAGTGATGCCTCTGTGAAGTAGGGTCACGGCTCGTTGGTTCCTCGTTTGCACGATGGGATGTAGCCTTTGGTGGCAGGGCCTGTTGAGGGCCTGCTGACTGGTAAGTGAGTGGCCAGTCAAGTGGGCTCATTGACTTGTCTCAAGGAAGCTTTAGGTTGCAGCCCCGATGGAGGGGCTGTGGCTGAGAGTTCTGCGGACTGGGCTTGGGGAACCCGGTCCAGTGGTCTTATCGGTGCAGCCTCGGTGAAGTTGGGGTTCAGACTGCTTCTGGGGGCCGCGGTACGTGGCTCTGATGGAGAGGACGAAGTTGAGGGCTTGTGACTGGGGGTATGGACCCGGTTGACGGTCTTATCGATGGACAAGCCAAACTAAGAGTCTCCACCCCGGGAGCCGAGGCAATCTGGATTGTATATCCTTTTTTGTGGCTAACCGGGGAACAGATTAAATTTAGGTTTTGACCGATGGATGAGCTTTCCTTCTATAGGACTGTTCGCCATTAGGTAGTCGTGGGGCGAGCTGCAACTACATGGTATTGTCTTGCCCTCGACCGTAGGTGGTAGAGATTATAGCATTCACCCCATAGATGGACTTGCCATTTCTTAATGTATAATGTATGCCGCCCCCCGCCCCCCCCCCAGATACGGAACCACCTTGTCGAGGTGGGGGGCTTGAGGGCCCTAATGAAGTAGAGGGCCCTGCTGATTTGAATCTCGCCTTGTTGGACGGTGCCTTAACGGAAGGGCCGGGCTAAGAGTTCTCGTCACGGGAGCCGAGGCAACTTGGATCTATATATCCTTGTTTGTGGCGGTCCGGGACGTAGATTAAAGGTTTTGCAGCGGGTTATGCTGTGGGTTGAGCTTTACTTCTATAGTACTGTCACCCTAGACTTGTCATGGGCTGTGCATTCACCTATATGGTATTGGATGTCCCCGACCTTTAGATAGTGGTCAAGCGACATTATCCCTATACTGGTAGTGCTTTAGGCGGAACTAGTGCTCCCCTCCCCCCCGGCGTCAACTTGGATTCTCAATATCCTTGTTTGTGGTGGCCCAGGATGAAGATTATAGTTAGGTTTTTGGCGAGTGCTGGATTTTACTGCTATAGTACTGTTCAGCCTCGACCGTCGACAGTGGTAAACGTGGCATTCTCCCGATAGATGTAGTGCAGTCTCTGAATTGCGGAACATCTGGTTTTTGCCATCCATTACATTACCTGCTCCCCCCCCCCCCTTGCACACATCCAGAGATGCGAGCCGTTTATGCTGGTATATTATTTCGTTTCGTTGTGTATTTCTTATTTCTAAAAATTTTATTTTTCGTCTTGGTTTTGATAAAGACTAAACACAAATTTCAACTGCATGTTAAACACAATATCCATCATTTACTACACATAAAATACGTCGTGTACGCATCGCAAGACATATGAGAAAGGCATAAATTTTACTTGCTCAGAAAGAAGTCAAGCGTGATGACTTTATCTTGCACGCGCTTCGCGACACAAATGCTAACACTGTCATGTTTCATAGGCACATTAATTTTTTTCATTTTACAAATTCCGCTGGAGCAACTTAAATTGAGCACCTTACGCAATAAGCTTGCCTGGTGGCGGTATGGAAAAAAAAATCAAAAATGCGAGAACGCAAAGGATTTATTTCTGCATTTTAAGTGTTCCATGAAAAATTAGTTCCATTTCAGAGAGAGAAGGGCATTTTATGACTCTGCCACTTTTCATCTCTTGTCCCCCCCGACTCTTTTTATTCCCCCTGAATCCATTAAACAGTTTCTCCACCAATTTAATGGCAGAATGGCCGCTTTGGCAGAGGTGCCAATTTGAACGTGCGAACGAAAATAAAAGAATGCCGTTAACTTCAGGGCCACTGTTTGTCTCTTTCTTCCTCGTGACTTTTTTCTTCCCTCTTTAGATTTTTTGTAAACCTTTGGCTTCTCTTAAAATGCCAAAGCATAAGATTACAACAGTTAATTATTAAATGGAAGCGTTGTTGTTAGTTGTAGGACGCAATGCGACACTGAGACTCCGAACAAATGACTTTTCTTCTTTGCATTTTCTCTTTAAGCTGCGGAGTGGGAGAATGCATGAGGTGGGTGGATTGAAGTGTTATCAGTGAGTTTAACGGTAGCAAAGAATCGTGATAACGGTAAAAGGGACTTCGAAATTGTAAGTAGTCTATACGATAAGAGTGTACAATAAAAATATTTTTCTTCTGTGAGAAGAATGTCTTCATACGTATATGGGCAGGATTGTTGAGTTGTTTACTTCTGATCAGAATATTGTTTCTGCACATTAATGGAAGTTAATATGTCAGGTCACAAGGACCCCTGGCATTGGAGGCGGCAGGAATTATTCCAGTTGTGTGGAGGATGGGGTTATAGTTGCACTAATTGCTCTCTCCTGTCGAGACATTCATGCCTGCAGGCGTTCAGAGCTGGGTATGGTTGGGTTGGGTTGTTTTACCTCTGAGCAGCACTTTTTTGCACACCACGGACTAAATGGCCAAGTCACATGAACTCCGAAGGCTCAGAGAAGGTTGGGGAAGGGGACCCACTGGAATAGCTGTTAGGAGACAGCTAGTATCCTCCCGTCAAGGCCATCCAGTCTGTTCTTTAACGTGCACAGGGTATGGCTCTCCCACACACGGGTTATACGATAAGAGTCCAGACCGTGTGTCTCCCACACACGGTCTGGGTACGGTAAAGGAACGGTAAATGAAATCAGTGGAGTAAGGTTTGGATTGCATGCAGGATGAGGAAAAATCACCTCCATTCGATCCGTGCAATGGTTTTGGATGTTTGACAACTTGTCAAAATCCTCCTCTTTGGAACAGAACCACAAAATCTCACTAGCAGTAGTGAGACATAAAAGAGTTGTTGCTGGCGTACAAACAATTTCATCTGCAATAAAACAATACTCAGAAAGAAATCGATAGCGTAATAAATTAATATGAGTAAATAGAATAATAGACAAAATTTCACCTGAATTCTGACGGAGCATGTTCAGCATTTGCTATGGTATAATTTAGAATTCCTGCTCTATACTTTGTACACCATATCTAGGAAATGAAAAGAAAAAGATGAGATATTTTTAGAATATTGTTAAAAAACACTCAATTCGTGTAAAACGCCATTAGTAAGACCTCAATAGACGTGTCGGGTCCTCAACAAGAAGACAAAACATAATAATTTCCTGAAAAATCGAATAGACATACTACACTGCAACGGCAATTTATTATACACACCCACCTGATAACGTGTGGGCCCAGCTTTCGCCTTCACAACAGCAGCATATCGTCGTGGCATGACTCTACAAGGTGTTGGAAACGTTCGGGTGGCAATCTGTAAAGTGCCGAGAATTGGAAGTGGTGGGTTTCGGGCTCGAATGCATCACTCCACTTTGTCCCGCAGATACTCAATAGGGTTCGAATCCGGGCAGTAAGAGAGCCATTAGAGGGTTGTGAACTAACTAGAATGCTCCTTCAACCAGTCCTTTGACAAATGGGAACAATGAGAGAGGCCATTGTCTTGTTGCAACAAGGCATCCTGCTGTGGGAAATGGATAGCCATAAACTGGTGTAGGTGTTCGATGAGTATGTCAATATAGCCTTGTGTGGTGATCTCGGTAGGTACAAGGGTGGCCCATGTAAATATGCTCCAGAACATTCCACCTCCTTCATTGGCTTTTAACACCCCAACTTGATAGTTGGAGTACATGGCCTCATGTAGTCTATGCCACACATACAACCTCCCATTGCGTGTGACAGTTGGAACGTTGATTCATCGGACCAAGCTACCCGTTTTCAGTCTCCCATGGTCCATTGGCGATGTTCCTTCACCGACTGCAGCCTCATAGCCTAGCGACGTGCTGTTAACAAGAGTACTCGATGTGGGCGTTGGCTGTCGTAGTCTAGTCATGCCATACGCTTTGAACAAATCTTCGTAGTTGCCCCGTTGTTAAATGCGGAAGTTTCATCTGCACTGTGGCCCTCTGTTCCAATTTTACGATATGAGAGAAACAGCATTCACATCGAACATCAGCACAGCCACAATTTTCGCAGCAGCTGTAATTTTTTCCATATTTGCTCTGCAGCATTTTCTAGTCCTGGTACACATGGGCGATGGTCGCACACGGAAAACTGATGATAAGAGGAAGCTCTATACCTCTTATCACAAGTCCAATACAGACAGTCACGGATATGGAAAACCCCATCTATCACACAACAACTATCTGTCGCCGTGTTTACCTCATAACGCGTCGCAGATACGCTATACGGCAGGTAGGTATCTGACCTATTTATAGCCCGCAAAGGGTTTCGGTTGGCAACATTATTGTGGAGGATTGGGTTGGGTTATTTTACCTCTGAGCGGCACTTTTTTGCACACCATGGGCTAAATGGCCAGGTCATATGGACCCCGAAGGCTCAGAGAAGGTTGGGGGAGGGGACCCACTGGAACAGCTGTTGGGAGACAGATGGTAGCCTCCCGTCAAGGCCATCCAGCGTGTTCTTTAACGTGCACAGGGTATGGCTCTCCCACACACGGGACTACGGCTTAACGTCCCATCCGACGGACGGCGGCCTTTCCAAGCCCATCGGTGTCCCCTACTGACCGTGGGCAGGGCGGGGAATTTGTCGGAGATAAATCTCAACGCTGACCCAGCTGGGACTCGAACCTGGGAACTACAGATTACGAGCCTGGCGCGCTACCGACTGAGCCACCCCCGCCCCACACTAGGAAGAGAAAAATGTTTCAGCTCCCCCAAAATGGGAAGAAACTTTCATAGGAATCGATTTCTGACATGCCTAAAAGTGCAAGGCCACTATCATAAAATGGATTTTTCTATAAATATCTTTATTACCTTTATTTTATACGTTATAGAGAGCTGAAATTTTTGCTCCAAAACGAAATAAAGCATTGAAACAATTTCGTTTATTTATCTACAAAATTTAGGGCAATAACTAATTCCAAAACTGCAATAAGAATGACAGAAATATAAAAACAAACTTTTAATTAGGGTTACTATAATCTATATGCAATTGCAAAATGATTTTGATAAACATGTTAGCTAAAACGTCTGTGATTGAAAAACACCACATTTGCTAGATAAATATAGAGGAAAAATTATTATTAGCCGGATGGGATCTGAACCCACGACCTGCTGATAACATGCCAGGTGTTCTGTCCGCTGAGCTACAGTCCACCGAACAATCCTCTTCTATTAGTGACTTTATGCATTATACCATAGAATTAGTCATTGGGAATGTAATTGACTGCAACTGAAGAGCCGGATGTAGAGGGCACCTTCCAGTTTAGTACACACGGCCAACCCACATCAAATATCAAGGGGCATGATTTTTTTTTTTAGTCGAGTATCGAGCATAAGCAGTATTGTTGAATAATAAGATCTCACAGATATAAACCTGGTGGTAATATGTTAGGCCGTTCTGTGGCCGAGTGGTTAGCGCGCTTGGCTAGTGATCTACGGGACTTGGATTCGAGCCCGGGTAAGGCATGGATGTTGGTGTCGTATTTCTGCTGAGGTCTTGCCATCCTCTCAGACCTTCTACTCTGGCATATAAACTGACAGGCTCCTGTCAGACCTCTGTGGCAAGCAGCTGCTTGAGGGGGTATTTATTTTTTATTTTTTATTTAATATGTTAGATAAATGTAGAGGAAATATAGGAGATAAGTATAGCCCGTGGGTTCAGATTTCACACGGCTAAATGACAATTTTTCCTCTACAATTATCTAACATATTACCATCAGGTGTACATCTGTGAGATATTATTTCAACACTGCATGTGCTATGTACAATTATTTAATCTTTGCAAGACATGATAAAAGTGAAGAAAAGTTGAAGTAGTTTTGTTGAAATTTTCCGAATGGCTTTTAGTTGGGTTGCTTCACCTCTTAACGACATTTTCTGCACACAATGGGCTAAATGGCCAAGTCACAATGATCTCGAATGCTACGAGTTTTGTTGTGGGACGGGAACCACTGGACCTGTGCACGTTAAAGAATACACTGAATGGCCTTGACGAGAGGCTACCGTCTGTCTCCTAACAGTTAACCAGTGGGCACCTCTCCCAACCTTCTCTGAGCTCTTGGAATTCTTGTGACCTGGCCATTTAGCCCATTGTGTGCAAGAAATGTCGCTCAGAGGTAAAACAACCGAACCCATGAAAATTATTCAACGTGATCTTTAACATGGTTCTTATGCACAAGGAGTAACAATTTAATGTCCAATGCGAAGGACTGTTTTTTCTATGAAAAAAAACAACAACAAACTATTATTCTACCTATGGTAAAAGACTCTGTCAGACAATTTTAAAATCAAACGTTCCTATTATTGATATATTCAATGTCCGAACGGTGGATTTATAGAGTTGAGGGGGAGGGGGGCGAATGATTGCGCCTTTAATGAAATATCCCTTCATGGATATTTCATTTATATTTTACAAATAAGTAAAATAAAAATCACAAAGCGAATAAAATTTTTTGAAAGCATGAAGTTTTTTAAATATGTTCGGCAATTTTTCAGAATATTGCGTAGCTCATTTCATAGTTCAAACGGTGCGATCCCGTAAGGGTGTCAATTATTATACAATTTCCCTATTTAGTAAATTGGAATTTTCTATCAGTTGCCAAACTATCAAAACTTTACCTTGGAAATTATTTATGACGATGCCAAAGAAGATTGTTATGATTTCGAAATTGGTACTAATGTATTAGAATTAGAGAAATCCAGTAACAGGATGACAGACTAAAAAAGTTCAGTTAATCCACCACCGAAGAAAACGGAAATATTTCCGTATATGGAGAAAAAAGATTGTTGGTAGTTAATAATAGCTTGTCGTGGGTATATTAGGATTCACAGTAAAAGGAAACAATTTGTAAGGAATGATTTGTGTTTTAGAAAAACATTAAAATATTATTTAATAATTATAACAACAAACAATTATTCACAATTGCTTCGAAACTCTCTTTGCAGGACATTTCGGATCAAATGCGGAACTGCCCCGCAGAATGGCAGTCCCGCATTCCTCTGACAACCCTATTGGTCAACTAAAGACTTAAATCAAATTTGCCTTTTCTTCTGAATGGCTTTGGGATACTGAAGATATTGTGAATTTTTTTTTAATGAGAGAAATGAGTATTGTTCGTTTTTTGCTCAAAATGGTTTATTTTTTATTTTAACTGATTTAAAATAAGAAGTACCAAATAGGCCTACATTTTTCTTACTAAAAGTTATTAATCGAATTCATATATAAGTAAAAAAAAAATTCCCAAGCGAGTTCTACTCGTGTGGATTTTAGGAAAAGTTCCAAATTGAGATGTTTATGCTTATAATGGGCTCATAAGAATGTTTATTAACATATTCCTTTGAACTGAAGACACAGATATCTTTAAAACTTTAATCTCCATGATTTGGTGTGTGGCGTCCAGCTGCTTCATAATTGCATTAAAGTATCTTGGATGTTAAGTTGGGTTGTTTTACCTCTGAGCGGCACTTTTTTGCACACAATGGGCTAAATGGCCAGGTCACATGGACCCCGAAGGCTCAGAGAAGGTTGGGGGAGGGGACCCACTGTAACAGCTGTTAGGAGACAGATGGTAGCCTCCCGTCAAGGCCATCCAGCGTGTTCTTTAACGTGCACAGGTATGTCTCTCCCGCACACGGAGTCACGGCTTAACGTCCCATCCGACGGACGGCGGCCTTTCCAAGCCCATCGGTGTCCCCTACTGACCGTGGGCAGGGCGGGGAATTTTGTGGAGATATATCTCAACGCTGACCCAGCTGGGACTCGAACCTGGAAATTACAGATTACGAGCCTGACGCGCTACCGACTGAGCCACCCCCGCCCCTTGGATGTTAAGAACTTAGTACAGCCTTAGGACAGAAAAGTTAGCCAGAAAATGGCACTTACTGAGCCGTAGGATAAAAAGAACAGTTGATCAGGAGAGAAATTCTGGAATCCAGGCAGACGCTCAATATCTTTGCTTTTGTTCCTCCACTTAGAAAAAGCCTGAAACAGAAATAGTGTAATAATAACTCATTTCGTAGCAAAAACAAAATGAGTCATAAAATAGGATCTGAAACGATTATTTAAAAAAAGAATAGAAAACATACTGAGACTGATTATGAATTTTACAAAGCGTAGATTCTGATTAACAAAATGTCAATGACTTTACTCGGATATTAAGAGTATTTTTTGTATTATCTCTGCCTTTTTAATAAAATGGGAATATTATGAAAATATTAATAAGATGTATAAAAAATATGTTGAAAAGAATATCATAAAAAAACTGAATGACAAGAATGGGAGAAAAAAAACAGAGGAAATTGAACCATAGACAATGTCTTGTTTTCCGTAGATTTAAAAATAACAGAAAACATAGCCGTATAAGAAAAATTCGTATGCACTACGCAACTATATTTGGTATCATTAGCTTGACATTGCTAGGTTATTCATATTTAATTTTGTTGTATTAAAATCTTGATCCATAATAACAAAATGAAAAGTTGTATTTATCTTAGGATGTTGTTTTACCACTGAGCGGTACTTTTTTGCACACAATAGGCAAAATGGCCAGGTCACAAAGACCCCGAAGGCTCAGAGAACGTTGGGGGAGGGGACCCACTGGAACAGCTGTTGGGAGACAGATGGTAGTCAAGGCTATCCAGCGTGTTCTTTAATGTGCACAGGGTATGGCACCCGTACAGGGAGACACGGCTTAACGTCCCATCCGACTGACGGCGACCTTTCCAAGTCAATCGGTGTCCCCTACTGACCGTGGGCAGTCGGGGTGTTTTGCGGAGATAAATCTAAATGCTGACCCATCCGGGACTCGAACCTGGGAACTGCAGATTACGAGCCTAGCGTGCTACCGACTGAGCCACTCCCGCCCCCCATCTGATAGAAGAGTGTGGAACTGCGTATCGAAGGGACCATAGTTCGGATCCCTGTTAAAGCACGGATGTTTTTTGTGTTATCTTTCTGCTGAGGCCTCTCTGTCTGCACAGATATTCTCTGTGACTTGATGAGAAGCCGCTACTTAGAAGTTCTTTATATTGATGTTCTCTCGGCCCAAGTTCATGAATTAAAGAATCCCACTTATTCAAGATTGAGAACCAATAAACTTTAATTTCACTGTTCAAGTTCATGAATCAAAGAATCCCACTTATTCAAGATTGAGAACCAATAAACTTTAATTTCACTGTTCAAGTTCATGAATCAAAGAATCCCACTTATTCAAGATTGAGAACCAATAAACTTTAATTTCACTGTTCAAGTTCATGAATCAAAGAATCCCACTTATTCAAGATTGAGAACCAATAAACTTTAATTTCACTGTTCAAGTTCATGAATTAAAGAATCCCACTTATTCAAGATTGAGAACCAATAAACTTTAATTTCACTGTTCAAGTTCATGAATTAAAGAATCCCACTTATTCAAGATTGAGAACCAATAAACTTTAATTTCACTGTTCAAGTTCATGAATCAAAGAATCCCACTTATTCAAGATTGAGAACCAATAAACTTTAATTTCACTGTTCAAGTTCATGAATCAAAGAATCCCACTTATTCAAGATTGAGAACCAATAAACTTTAATTTCACTGTTCAAGTTCATGAATCAAAGAATCCCACTTATTCAAGATTGAGAACCAATAAACTTTAATTTCACTGTTCAAGTTCATGAATTAAAGAATCCCACTTATTCAAGATTGAGAACCAATAAACTTTAATTTCACTGTTCAAGTTCATGAATTAAAGAATCCCACTTATTCAAGATTGAGAACCAATAAACTTTAATTTCACTGTTCAAGTTCATGAATCAAAGAATCCCACTTATTCAAGATTGAGAACCAATAAACTTTAATTTCACTGTTCAAGTTCATGAATTAAAGAATCCCACTTATTCAAGATTGAGAACCAATAAACTTTAATTTCACTGTTCAAGTTCATGAATTAAAGAATCCCACTTATTCAAGATTGAGAACCAATAAACTTTAATTTCACTGTTCAAGTTCATGAATCAAAGAATCCCACTTATTCAAGATTGAGAACCAATAAACTTTAATTTCACTGTTCAAGTTCATGAATTAAAGAATCCCACTTATTCAAGATTGAGAACCAATAAACTTTAATTTCACTGTTCAAGTTCATGAATTAAAGAATCCCACTTATTCAAGATTGAGAACCAATAAACTTTAATTTCACTGTTCAAGTTCATGAATTAAAGAATCCCACTTATTCAAGATTGAGAACCAATAAACTTTAATTTCACTGTTCAAGTTCATGAATCAAAGAATCCCACTTATTCAAGATTGAGAACCAATAAACTTTAATTTCACTGTTCAAGTTCATGAATTAAAGAATCCCACTTATTCAAGATTGAGAACCAATAAACTTTAATTTCACTGTTCAAGTTCATGAATTAAAGAATCCCACTTATTCAAGATTGAGAACCAATAAACTTTAATTTCACTGTTCAAGTTCATGAATTAAAGAATCCCACTTATTCAAGATTGAGAACCAATAAACTTTAATTTCACTGTTCAAGTTCATGAATTAAAGAATCCCACTTATTCAAGATTGAGAACCAATAAACTTTAATTTCACTGTTCAAGTTCATGAATCAAAGAATCCCACTTATTCAAGATTGAGAACCAATAAACTTGAAGTTCACTGTTCAGCATAAAATATTGCTGGGAAAACAAATTATTGCAACGTCTAGTTTCAAAGTAGAATACTTTCTAGACTGGAAAAGCAATATGAGAAAAGAAGTAAACAAAAAGTTTTCTTCAAGTAGTAAAATATTTCTTGTTACCTGATAGGCTTGCCGAAGTCCACCATTGTCCGCAATGTTCTCTGCAAGGGTTTGCTTGCCTTTTATCTGAAAAAAAGAAAACTACTTCATTTTGTTGAAAGATTTATTATACATCGTATCTTTGATGTCCCATTTAAAAACATATAAAACACTGTCACGATTATCAAAAATAAAAACCCGAAAACTGAGTTTTCGATGATACTGATCAAACTGAGTTTTCGGGTTTTTATTTTTGATATAACCCGATAAACCCGTTTAAAAGCGATCTTTTTTTTATTGACAAAGCAGAATATAAGTTAAAAAAATTGTTCGAGTTTTGAGCAGAAAACTGAAATTAAATCTGTGTAAATCTGTGAAAATATAGATTTGGGTTAGATTGTTTTACCTCTCAGCGGCACTTTTTTGCACACCATTGGCTAAATAGCCAGGTCACAAGGACCCCGAAGGTTCAGAGAAGGTTGGGGGAGGGGACCCACTGGAACAGTTGTTGAAAGACAGATGGTAGCCTCCCGTCAAGGCCATCCAACGTGTTCTTTAACGTGCACAGAGTCGGATGGGACGTTAAGCCTGGATCTCCCACACATTTGGGTTAGATTGTTTTACCTCTCAGCGGCACTTTTTTGCACACCATTGGCTAAATAGCCAGGTCACAAGGACCCCGAAGGTTCAGAGAAGGTTGGGGAAGGGGACCCACTGGAACAGTTGTTGGAAGACAGATGGTAGCCTCCGGTCAAGGCCATTCAACGTGTTCTTTAACGTGCACAGAGTCGGATGGGACGTTAAGCCTGGATCTCCCACACACGGAGCCAAGGCTTAACGTCCCATCCGACGGACGGTGGCCTTTCAAAGCACATCGGTGCCCCCTAATGACCGTGGGCAGGGATGAGAGTTTTGCGGAGATAAGTCTCAACGCTGATCCAGTTGGGACTCGAACCTGGGAACTGCAGATTACGAGCCTGGCGCGACAGATTTGGGAAAGAGGCACTGGTGAATTAAAGACGAAAAAAATAGCCAATGTTTCAGATGAAGAGTCTTATTCATGAGATTTTGATAAGCTAACATCTTACCTTGTACTGATCGTACTGATCGATGAAACACTGAGTTCGTTTATCAAATTCATTCTTCGCTTCTCTGGACCACCAATCATGGACTTCTCCTGTTTCATTCCTGTGACTTCCTGGGAAGAAAATAAGAAATTATTTATTGGTAGCTTTCTGAATTATTCGGCGATTCACAATAAGAATGTAAATAAAGCCAGGCCCTGATCTAGAAAAAATCTAAGAGGGGATGCGGGTAAAGAAACATAATCAAGCAGAAAAAAAATCTAAAAGCGGGGAGAGTAAGAGATTGCATTTCCAATGCAATAAAAATTTCCTCCTCCTTTTTACAGGTCTTTAAAAAATTCCTTGAAAAATGCATCAAATATAAATATGTATAATAATTTTTGTCTACATTACCCTTGCCAGTATTCTGAAAAGAGAGAGGAGTCATGGCCTTCCCCTAGCTACGGTCCTGAGAAGAACCCTGCGCGGATGCGGATGTCGCATTTAAATTATTTCCGCGGATAAAACCGCGTGTAAAAGAATTTGATGTTAACGCGAATAAATCTGTAGGAATATGGTACAATCATTACTGTTTTATTAATGGCTGAAATAAGTGACGAAACTAACAAAAAAGCTGATTTTAAAACTCAGTATGATATTCACTTTAAAAAGAACAAATTGATTGGGATAAACATACGAATAAAAAAATTGATTTTATGTAAAAAAAAAAGCGATCTTTTTTTTACTGACAAAGCAGAATATAAGTTAAAAAAATTGTTCGAATTTTGAGCAGAAAACTGGAATTAAATCTGTGTAAATTTCGGTCGTGGAGATCTCGAAGTTTAAAGAATGAAGAGTAAAGGAGTGTTACAGGATAACGAAAAGAAGTGTCACGAGGAAATGAAAAGGAGTGTCTTCGTATAATCACGGATAACTGAATTTTGAAAAGCAAAATTAACTCAGAAAAAAATTACAAAATGTTTTATATTTTTTCAGTTAATTATTAGTCATTAATAAACCATTAGAATGATTTCTTTTAAGATAATTAGATAATTTTTTTTATTTCAGATAATGTTTTACAGTATACAAAAACTTTTGAAGTCTCACAAGAGCAGGCTCGTTCGTGAGATCTCAATATAGAAACAATTTCAATTTAAAACATCAGTCGTCACATTGAATAATACACAAGAAAACGAAAACAACTCAAAACAAAAAATTTCTAGTAATCCAGAAGTGTGAAAGTCAGAAACATTCAATATCCATGTTACATATAACAGTTATAGTAGATTAATGCAAGAAAGTTTCCACGTCATCCAGTTTCAAAATGTATTTCTTGAGAACTTTAGAAAACAAATGATAATTCGTGATATTTTTCATGCTGACTGGGAGAGAGGAAAGAAATTTCGGTGCTAAATACAAATAATAGTGCCTAAAAATTTCCTTATGTAATGCAGGAATTTCATAATTTATGTTTTTATCTCGTCGTAATTGGTAATTATTCGTGTCAGTTTTGATGCTATCATTTCTAAAGTAAAAGTATTTAATTATTTCGAAAAAATAATCATAGCGTAAAGGCAAAATTCCTGCTTCTCGGAACAAAGGTAATGAAGGTTGCGTTTTGGGGCTTTTAGTTAATAAGCGAATAAATCTCTTTTGCAGCATCGCAAATATACGTCAGACCTCAAGCATTTTTCCAAAGTATGAAGGTTATTAAGTAGGCAATATACGCGGATGTTGATAAAGTTTAACCTTACTGGTGCGGATAGAACTTTTGCTATCGCACAAGGCTCTAAAAATAACCACTTCAATTATGCGATTTTGAATTAAAAAAATTAAATAAAACCAGCAAAATATTCTTCTGCCATAAACAAAAAGCTAGTTTAAATACGAGCTATTTTTTAAATTGTGAAGAATAATACCTAGAGGAAATCAAGAACAGGATCATCGAAAGAGAAAAGCTGGGTGTTCTTGCTATAAATAGAACACAATCCTACAACCTCCTTGCCCATGTTTGTGGAATCTGTACCAGCACCTTCTTGTTGTCCGCAGGCGGAACTTTGCGGCGTTTAAGCGAAGTAATATGGTAATCACAGCAGCTTTGCAGCGCTTTCTATGTTAAACCATGTCCTTCATTGTATTACAAAGAAGTTTATAGGGCTGCTAGTACTATCCTATACATAATATATGAGCAAAGCTTTTGTCTCGTTGTAATGTGTTGGAATTTTTTTTAAAAATCGACTTCGTCGAACAAGTAGTAAGACACTGAACGTAGTTGTGTTGGTGGCTCTCTCCAAATCTTACAAAAACGTGGAAGATGCTACGTAAGAAAAAGAAAACCGTTTTAACTTCTTTCTAGAATAAATTGTCTTTAAAGATTGTTCCCTAGGAAAGCTATTGTCATTCCCCGTGTGATACTAAAACCGTCGCTCGCAGTCATTCATTTTGACTCTTTTGTAGTCATGGTTTCGGTCCTGAATTAAACATCGGGTTGTATTTTGCAGCTGACCTCAAAGGTGGTTTGCATGAGAAGTAGTTTTTTTACATTAGCAGAATGCAGGATTGGGGAAAAATGGAAAAAAATATAAGTATAAACAAAAGAAGACAATGTAAAGAAAACAAAAGGTTAAAGTTCAATTTTGAACAGAAAGGAATAATTAAAATTTTTGAAACAAAAGCAATGAAAGAAATAGGGGAAAATACCGAAACCTAAAGGGATTGGATTATTTTGACATCAGACAGTTCTTTTTCGTTTTATTGTTAAATCGTTTTTTTTCTCATAAAATTTACAAGTACTTACGTATAAAATCATTAAGTTATAATGCATACATACAATTTTTTTTTAAATAGTAAGTACAAGATCATTTTCCATCCTGGGTATTGCACTAGTGTCCAAAAGTTAAACATAGTTGACAAAACAGGTAAAATGAAAAATACGAAATGATAGAATGACATGGTCGGTATAGTGCAGATGGAATGATGAAGGAAGAAACAAATGCGCGATATAACTGAAATAAAATATAATAATAATGCACTATCGTTCAATAGGGTGGCAATTGGAGAAGTTACCTGGAGACGCATTCGCTCGTGCACGAAAGTTCAGTAAGGTGTCTGATGACCCCTTACAGCGATGCAAGTGTCACATCGATGTTGCGTACTGTTGACGAGGGCGGTAAGAAGGTCCTACGCTATAAATCCCATTACTGTAAAAGAGTAGATCGGAGCTCCAGGAAAGTTCTGGGAGGAGGCTGACAAGTTAAAATCCATCTCCCCAACGCATCCCACACATGCTCTATAGCGTTGAGGTTTGGCGAATATGCTGGATGTCTTCATTTTCAAGGAAATCATCCACTAAAACAGCTCTATATGGACGGGCGTTATCGTCCTTAAACAGGAATTGTGAGACAATAGCATCCCAAAAATGCCTCACGTAGATTTCGAGGATTTTGTTTCTTTATCTAAGGCCTGTCCAAATTCCTCCAGAAAAGGCAAGGAGCAGTGTGCGGCCATGTGGCATAATGCCAACCCAGATCGCTAAACCACCACCTCTGTAATGGTATATTGCTCTGATATTTTCGGCTGATAACGGATTCCGTGCTCTCCAGATGACAACACGATGACTATCACTCTGTAAACTGAATTTGGATTCATCACAGAAGAAAACATTGGCCCATTAATTTGCGGTCCAGTCCCAGTGTTGTCTGCACCACAACAACCTGGCTCCTTCTCCCTGACGGAGTGAATGGAATGCAAACTGTAGGTTGTCTCGCATACAGTCCTTGTTCATGAAGCCTTCTGTATATCGTTTGCCTCGAAACTTTTTGTCCATGAGCCACAGGACAAAGCAGCGACGAAGCCAGCTACATAGCGAGCTTCGTCACTGACACGTTCTCACTGTTAGTACCACATAGCAGTCATCCTGAGCTTTTGAGATTGTGGTCTACCCTGTACACCTGGATGACTAATGTTTTCTGTCTCTTGGTACCTTCTCTACAACCTTGGATCCACGGATGGTGCACACCTATTACCCTGGCAACGTCACTCTGCGTTCGGCCTAATTCCAACATCCCGATAGCCCGACTATGTGTAAGGACAACCACATGGTGTCTGTGAAATATTGAGCAATAATTCGGCTCGAACGCAAACAGAATGCGCTGGCGATAAGAAATAAGATTTTCTTCACCTATCCCGTTATTTATAGCATTACAGGTTTTCAGTTCTTGCCTCTTATACAAAATAATATGGGATCACATGCTACTGCTTCATTACTCCCCCATTTGCACATGCCATCGTTGGGGCGGGGGTGGCTCAGTCGGTAGCGCGCCAGGCTCGTAATCTGTAGTTCCCAGGTTCGAGTCCCAGCTGGGTCAGCGTTGAGATTTATCTCCGCAAAATTCCCCGCCCTGCCCACGGTCAGTAGGGGACACCGATGGGCTTGGAAAGGCCGCCGTCCGTCGGATGGGACGTTAAGCCGTGGCCCCGTGTGCGGGAGAGCCATACCCTGTGCACGTTAAAGAACACGCTGGATGGCCTTGACGGGAGACTTACCATCTGTCTCCCAACAGTTGTTCCAGTGGGTCCCCTCCCCCAACCTTCTCTGAGCCTTCGGGTCTATGTGACCTGGCCATTTAGCCCATAGTGTGCAAAAAAGTGCCGCTCAGAGGTAAAACAATCCAATCCATGTCATCGTTATCGGCACTTACCCTTTGTTGCTGTTTTCGCCGTTTGTTCAACATAGCCCATTTTTCCCACTACATTTAACCTTTATACACCACTGCAGATCTTTTTCACAGTACTTACACGATTGGTTTTAATAATATGTAGAAGATCATCTTTTCATAATATACGATATTGTTTTCATGTAACGCGCAAAGATTGTTTTGCATAATAAAAAAAATAATAAATACGCTCTCAAGCAGCTGCTTGCCACAGAGGTCTGACAGGAGCCTGTCAGTTTATATGCCACAGTAGAAGGTCTGAGAGGATGGCAAGACCTCAGCAGAAAAACGATACATACATCCATGCCTTACCCGGGCTCGAACCCAGGTCCCTTAGATCAGTAGTCAAGCGCGCTAACCACATAGTATGAAATAAATCTTTTATAGTACTCAAAATGTCATTGTTTTTTCGTAGTTCATACAAGATCGTTTTCATACGTATGTCGTTGTGCATACAATATTGTTTTTCCACAGTACTTATAAGATCGTTTACCCATAGTACAGTCGCTCAAAAAAGTATCCGAACACTATGGTTGATTAGAGAATTCAGAAAAAATATGTGTCAACGATTTTTTTAGAAATTAGTGACCTGGCAACCTTCGTGTCACGTGACACGAAGGTTGCCAGATCACTAATTTCTAAAAAAAATCTGCCAGATATTTTTTCTGAATTCTCTAATTAACCATAGTGTTCGGATATTTTTTTGAGCGACTGTTCGCATAAGATAGTTTTCGCAGTACGACAAAAATCTTTTCCCATAGTACGCATAAGATTAGTTTTTCATAGTATGACAAAATTGTTTTCCCATAGTACCTGCAAGACCATTTCCAAGCGGTCATCGTACTATCAAGCCCGGATCGAGAAAAAAAATAAGCAGAGGAGCCAAGAAATTCAACCGAGCCTGAAGAAAGTAAAAAAACAAAAATGGGGGGTGGGGAGGCAAGAGACTGGATTTACAGTCGCTCCAAAAAATATCCGAACACTATGGTTGATTACAGAATTCAGAAAAAATATCTGGCAACGATTTTTTTTTTAAATTAGTGATCTGGAAAACTTCGTGGTTGAAGGATTGGCAGATCACTAATTTCAAAAAAAAAAAAACCGTTGCAAGATCACTAATTTATAAAAAAATCGTTGTCATATATTTTTTCTGAATTCTGTAATCAATCACAGTGTTCGGATACTTTTTTGAGCGACTGTACATTATAGTAGTAATATTTCCCCCTCCGTTTTAGAGATCTTTCTTGAAAAATTGATACGTTTAATTTTTTTTGCTTCTATTACCTTTACTAGCATTCTCAAGTGGGGGGGGGGCTTACTCCCCCCATTCTATATCCGGTCCTGCGTACTAGAGTGCGTGTGGTGTCATTGTTTTGGGTCGCGGTCTATATAAGGTAAAATGCATTTCGGCTGAATCTGTTCAATTTGTGTGTATTTATTGAGAAACATGTGCGGTCTGACATAAAGGTTTTTTATTATTTCCTCTTTTGCAATTTCCAATGTTGTCGTTAATACAGGCATGTTTATTGGAATAAGTTTTTCTTATTGAATTAAACACATCAGAAACAGAGCAAATATGAAGGCAAAGTTTCATCGTACTGTGAATGATATAAAATAAATATGCAATAGATACAGAAATTATTTCATTAAGTTGCAAGAGAGATTAAAAGTTTTGGAGGATTGCGAAAGTTTAATCAGCTATCTACTGGATGACAAAAATAAAAAGTTTGAAAGACGCTGTTTTATTACAACCATAAGTAGTCTAAGAAATGGTGCAATTTTTTAAGAAATTACTTTGTCCTTTCTTATTATCTTTCTAAGAAAATCAGTGGAATAAATCTTTAATCTCGTGGATTCTAATAGATTTTTTTTCATCACAATCTAGTCAGAGCGCTTGGGAATTCTTTGTCCTAAAACGATTTCCAAAGAAAGCTGCAATTACTGAACTCTGTGGATGTCGATCAAGGTCATTTAATAAGTGACTCTTGTAAATAAATAGCTAATCATAAGCCAGAAACGGCGAAATCAGCAGTAATTTGGCCGGAGTGAAAGGCAAATGTAAAATAAAAGATGGGTCTTTTTAAGGGAGGAAAAGTATTTTTTTCTCTTTCAAAGCCTAAAAAGGTTTCTGCTTGAAAAAGCAGAAAAAAAAAGCTGCCTCAGTAAAAAGGTTTTTATTGATTGACACACATATAAAGAGAAAAAACTATTCAAATCCTACCAAGGACGCTCATGTATACAAGAATTCTGACACTATAGAAATCGAGTTGGGTTGGGTTGTTTTACCTCTGAGCGGCACTTTTTTGCACACAATGGGCTAAATGGCCAGGTCACATGGACCCCGAAGGCTCAGAGAAGGTTGGGGGATGGGATCCACTGAAACAGCTATTGGGAAACAGATGGTAGCCTCCCGTCAAGGCCATCCAGCGTGTTCTTTAACGTGCACAGGGTATGGCTCTCCCGCACACGGGGCCACGGCTTAACGTCCCATCCGACGGACGGCGGCCCTTCCAAGCCCATCGGTGTCCCCTACTGACCGTGGGCAGGGCGGGGAATTTATAGAAATCGATCAGTTAGAACTATTTCTATACAAAAAATAATATTCCATTTCTTAAGATTCATTTAATTTTAATAGTAATAATTTAGACGAGTATCGATTAATTTTTGTAACTTATATTGTAAAATTTTTAAGGTCTTTTATTTTTTTTTGCTTACCTTCGTTGTCAAATCCATGTGTTATTTCATGTCCAATTACCGCTCCAATAGCAGCGTAGTTGTAATACCTAGAAGAAAATTAAAATGCTTTAAAGTTATTTATCAGTTTACAACTCAAAAATTGTTTACCTTTATCGGATATTTGATCCTTAAATGCTGTTATTTTTTCATTGAAGATTGGAAATTAATTAACAATATCTTGAGAAATAAGCAAGTAAGAAAATTTCTAATAGCGATTTTTAAATTCAAATGCTGGATCTCCAATACAACTGCTTGCTTTAGATTATTGGGTTTTAAAATCAAAGAACCATGACATTATTTTCCTTTCTTTACCCCCCCCCCCCCGATACGGGACCACCTTGTCGAGGTGGGGGGGGGGGGGTTGAGGGCCTAAATGAAGTCGAAGGTTATGCTGACCGGATTGGGCAACGGTCGAACATGGCTAAGATGGAAGAAGTTGAGGGCCCTGCTGACTAGAATCTCTCCGTGTTGGACAGGGCCCCATTGTAAGGGCCGGACTAAGAGTCCCAGTCACGGGAGCCGAAGCAACTTGGATTCTATATCCTTGTTTGTGGCGGTCCGGGACATAGATTAAATTTAGGTTTCGACCGATGGATGAGCTTTATTCCTATAGTACTGTTCGTCATTTGGTAGTCGGGGATGAGCTGTATCTATATGGTACTGTCTTGCCTCTGACCGTAGTTAGTGGTGAATATGGCATTTCCCTATACTGGTAGTGCTTCAGGCGGAACTAGTGGGTCTTGTCATCATATATATATATATCCTTTCTTTATGATTATTATTGACCTAATATTTCGATCATTAGCTGTGACCAATCTAACACCGAAAGGATACAGGGAACTTATAGTCATTACATGTTCCGCACATTTTGCAAATCTCTGAAGATAGTCAGCCGGCAATAATAATCAGAAACAAAGGATTTTTATAATTATATACTAGTTAGTTCTTTAATATAATTCGCATCCTCTATAACAAATTTTATCTTCCAACGTTATTCTTTGGAAAGACATTTGACTTCAAAATAAATTTAAAAATATGCTGTTGTTTAATAATATATGATATTTCTGATCACACAAAATCATTCCGTTTAGAACAAAGGATAATTTGGGTATTAAAAAAATGAAAAAAATGTAATAAGCTCACCGGACAAAAAATTAGTCATCTCCCGCCGTAAGAGGCTTACGTCTATTCGACAGCAACGGAGGGCGCACCAGTAATAAACGCGTCCTACAAATAGCTGTGCCGGGCGCTACGGGGTTCATACAGTGACAAGAAGTGGTTGTGTGCCACGTGTGTGTTAGTCGCTCTGTGAAACATGGGTCGCGACAAAGATGTAAATGAGCGACAAAAAGGTGTTATTGGGTTTGGCCGAGTCAAAGGGCATAGTGTAGAAGAAGTTGCTGCCTTTGCAGGTGTGTCGAAAGTTACTGTCCAAAGGGTCTTCCAGAAGTGGCGTACATCGCAGTCCACCGCTAATTGTCGCCAGATCTGCGGCAGAAAGGCTGTGCTGACCAATAGGGACCGTCGCAATGGGTCACGCACTGTTAGGGCAAACCGCTTTGCAACGAGGCAGGAACTGCTCGTCAGTCAGTCAATGAAGGTCTACAACAAGCTGTTTTTCCGAACGAACACTGCGAAGGGAATTGCATGCCATGGATATCTGGAGCAGAGTACCGCGGAAGAGACCCATGTTAACAGCTCTGCACAAGGCTGTACGGCTACAGTGGGCATGGCGCCACAAAGACTGGACTGTCGACTCCTGGAACCGTGTGATCTGGTCGGATGGGTCGTTTTTGCTTGTATTCGAATGATTCGAGGCGACGGGTACATCGTAAGCCACATGAAGCCTTCCATGCGGACTGTGTGCAAGGTTCTGTTCAAGCCGGAGGAAGTTCTGTGGAGGATGTTCTAGGGGTGTTTCACGTACGAGGAAATGGGTCCTTTGGTTGCAGTGACGTCACACGTGAACCAGAAGAGCTATATAGAGCTACTAGACGACCACATGTTGCCTTTTGTGCAGCATCTCCACAGGGAAACCAGAAGGATACCCCAGTCTTCCAAGACAGGGCTGGAAGTGTGTCGGATTGGCACGACGAGCAGTCTGAAACCTCCGAACATCTCGACTGGCCCGCCAAATCCCCGGATTTGAATCCCATAGAAAACTTGTGATACTATTTGGGGCAACGAGTGAAGCGCCGTCCCAGCCATCCGGCCAATCTGGCCGAACTGCGACATTGGCTGCTGGAAGAGGGGATGAATATGGATGTGCACTACATCCGCACACTGGTGGCATCCATGCAAGGCAGGATTTCGGCTGTTCTTCGGTCGCACGGAGGCATTATAAGCTATTAGGGGACATTCAGTCAGGGGTGACTAATTTTTTGTCTAGTGAGCTTATATACACAGTCCTATCAGAATAATATGACCACCTACCATACATAAACTATGGAAGGTGGTCATATTATTCTGATACGACTGTGTATATTGCATATGCATAAATATGTATTTATTGTTTCAATCAATAGTTTAGAATTTCGAAGTGACCACTGCTCCTCACTCAAACCAACGATGTCGCTAAGTATATCGAGATCTGAGTTCAGAATCGTCAGTCGTTCTTCTTTTTTTTGCTGATTCTAGAGTTACGTGATAGAGGAAATCGATATAGCGAAGGCCGTAACATCGATTCATCGTGCTACTTCTCCGCAATTCGGTTTCTGAACTGTGTATGTAGCTCAGAGGTCAAAAGGTGAAGCTGAAGCTCAGTAGCGGTCTTACGTTTTGCAAGACTTTTTGCCAAGAATCTCAGGTCTTGGCGACACCCTTTTTCAGAGAATATTCTTTTTTTGCGATGTCACATTTTGAAAATCGTAAATTTTTCTGAGTCCCTTTATTAAAAATATTGTAGCATCTATGGGAGCATGGTGCAGCAGTTCAAAAGGGACAGAGACCAAAATTTTGAGATCAGTGAAAACCCGTCAGAAATTTGCCTGAAATTGTGCTTACATTTCGTACAATATGATGCATTCTATTTGAAGCTTACTATTTTATGAGAATTATCCAAAAATGATGTTTTTTCAAATGTAGATAATAAACCCTTTGAACTGTTATTTGATTTTTGAACTGTTAAGTATTTGAACAGTCAGAAACAAAATCTGGGTCATGAAAATTTTAAAAATTTGAACAAAGCTTAAACAATGATTCTTCTATCTTTTGACAAATTTTAAACAACAAATGTTTAGTACTATTATCAATAGTGCCATATATTAAAGTTCAAGCTCCCAACAACTTTTTTAATAAAACTAAATAAAAATAAATGATTTACCCTTCAAGCAGTTGCTTACCGCAGAGTCTGCCAAGAGCCTGTCAGTATAATTCGTCAAAGAAAAGATCTGTGAGGATGGCGAAACCTTAGCAAAAAGCGAACACTAGAAGGGAAATATCCATGCCTTATCCGGGACTCGAACTAGAGTCCCTTTGATCAGTAGCCAAGAGCGCTAACCACTCGGATACCAGGACAAAGATATCATTATAGACTTTTAAGATATCACATCTAATTTGGTTTCCCATTAGCATAACATAGGAATTCTTTAATGATTTAGAAAAGTTCTCTATATCTCCAAGGTTAAAGTCAAATCCACGTCCAATCCAAAATCTCTTTTGCCAAATTCAAGGGCCATTGTTTAATGTCTGTATGAATCATTTGTTTTTGACTCTCCCTTACTAAATTGGTCTTTTCCCCTCCTATTACCTGGCGCAGACATTCACAAAGACATTATCTTGTTACATGAATATAATAGTTTTTACGACGGTAACTTTCGTTGAAACGCCATTACTTTAAGTTCGTTGCAGAAAAGGTTTCAAGAATAATCCTTACCTGGGAAGATAAGGATCATAAAGCGGCCACTGTAGAAATGCAGCAGGAAACGCTACAGGAAAAATGAAAAGCTGTAAGAAAAAAGATTACACAACATCGGAGATGCATGGATGATTATATAACATTAGGATAAAGCAATAGATGGGAAGAAAATAAAGCCTTCAACGGTTAATGAACATTTTTTACAATTAGATGTTGCAATTACAATGGCTGGTACAAAGTTTCCTCTCAACCGTTAAAGTTGTCAGATTCACGTGGTCACGGTCAAGTGAAAGTTAAAAAGGGAATTATTCAACTGAAAAAGACAACCTAGTTAAAGGGGAATTTTTCATTCTCTTTTCTCAGTAGGTAGCGCGCCAGGCTCGTAATCTGCAGTATCTAGGTTCAAGTCCCAACCATGTCAGAATTGAGATTTGTTTCTGCTAAACCTCCTCGGTCAGAAAGGTGACACCGATAGCCTTCGAAAGTCTATCATCCATCTGATGGAACCTTAAGCCATGACCTTGTGTGCCTATTAAATGGATGGCCTTGATGGGAGACAAATATCTGTAGCGGCTATCTATGTGTCCTCTACCCATAATTTTCAATGGCCAGGCCAGAAGGACCTCAAGGGCTCAAAGAAAGTTGGGGGCACGGGAATCACTGGACAGCCATTAAGAGATGTACACCTCCCACCAAATCCATCCAGAGCATTTAATGTACACATAACATAGCTTTTCTGCACACAAGCCCACGTTTTAACGTTCCATCAGACAAATGGCAGCCTTTTCAAGCCCATTAGTTAATATTTTTTAAATTCTAGAGAGTGGAGAGTAAATGTCATTTTGCTTTGTCACGAGGCTATGCCTGAATCCTGTAAAACCAGAACATAACCAAAAAATATTTTAATTTATATTGATTATTTAATCCCCAGATCCAGAATGGAAACATTATTTTTATTTTATTAACATGCATTATATCATAAGTTCTTTCTTTATTTATTTTATTGCAATTGAATAAATGTGCAAAAAAAAGTACCGCTCGGAGATAATACAACCCAATTCGTTCCGATTGGAAGGAAAACATACTAAAAAAAATGGAGTAATTTAGGTTGAGAAAGAACATAAAGCCAAAAATGTGTTCCTCTTTGGAGAATGGAAATTATTATTAATGAAATATCAATTGAACCAGTACCATTTGGATCAGGGACGTACCCAAAGTGGGTTGGGAACCAGGTTGGGGACCACCATCTAAAATCTGGTCGACTTTTAGAAAATCCCAAACTTCTCTACCTGCTTTGAAATCCAAAACAGTTGTCTTCGTAAAATTTTATTTTAATCCCATAGTATAATGTCCGACACTGGAAATAGCTTTAAAAAACACCTATAAAATTTCATTCCATGTAGAAAATATAAAATATCCTTTTAACCGTTTCATTTAAATTTTTTTTCTTTCGGTCAGGTGGAGTATTTTAGTAATTGGGAAATCCTACTCAAGTGTTATTCTCAGCCCCCCAACCTCGAAACTAAATCCTGGGTACGTCCCTGATTTGGATGTCTAGGGACACTTCTCCAGTGTTACTAGTCAGAGAAGTAGACTTTGATCTAGAAGAGGCTAGTTGAACACTGCAAAAGAGATTGCTGTTCAGAAAAAAATAATCAATATATCGAATCTGGCTCATTTCTTCCAACTCTTTGACCAAATATTTTTAGTTGCATAACTAAGCGATTTGGCTATTTCATGGTACTCATTAAATAATGCATATTTTTCGCTTTTTAATCAAGATATTTTCTTGATTCCTTAAAAGTATAGTTTTTAGGAAAGTATATTTAAAAGTATATTTTTAATGTCTATTCATTACTCATTACAAATGTATGTTTTTATTTTTGAGTACAGAATTTTTCCTACTGTTTTTTTAAGAATATGTTTTTTTTTACTTAATGGTTGTTGAAAAGTTTGGGTTGAACGGGCCTTAGAAGTACAGGCGGGCAACTAGTCCCGAACGTAATAAATTACAGTAGACTCTCTTATCCGGCTGTTACAGGACCGGATCCTTGGCCAGGTGAACGAAAGGCCGGTTAATCCGAAAATTGTGTCAGAAAATAAATAAAATCGGCAAATGACAAAAATGCTAACTGCACTGTATTTTAATCAATAATTTGTTGTACAATATTAACACTTTACTCACACTCACTTGAAAAAGTCCGTGATTTTCTTTTGTATCTTTGAACTCAACC
Organism: Ryuthela nishihirai; assembly: GCA_038380435.1. Classification (NCBI taxonomy): domain Eukaryota; kingdom Metazoa; phylum Arthropoda; class Arachnida; order Araneae; family Heptathelidae; genus Ryuthela; species Ryuthela nishihirai. Next base: position 26,640,502 of record JAWZYU010000009.1, on the reverse strand, counting down.
ATTTTTTACGTGCAAAGTCTTGCCATTTTTTAAAGAAACATCACATCAATCGCAGATGAGACCTGTTGTTGTTCAATGTAATCTTACTGCAATATCAAAAGTTTCTTTTCCTTCAATATGGCTAACTTTCCCTTCTTCCTCTTCTTCATTCTCCGCTTCTTCTCAGTTCTCTTCTTAGCCGACTGCATTGATAATTTTATCATCATTCAGTGTTTCATTTTCCAATTGTTCATCATCTTTTAACTATTTTTCAATGTCATCTTCTTCAAGTGTGTCAAATCCAGGCAGCAGTTTAAAGTCATTAAGCAGCGAAATATTGTCATTACCCATCATATCTTTGGCAGACGCAGGCTCTTTCGATACTTTCATGTTGTTGTCTTTCATACTTTCTACACGATTTTGAACTTCGGTCCAAAATTTTTTACATGACTTCACAAACATTGTACAGTCGGTCAAAAAAGTATCCGAACACTACGGTTGATTACAGAATTAAAAAAAAAATATCTGTCAACTTTTTTTTTAGAAAATAGTGATCTGGCAACCTTCGTGTCACGTGACACGAAGGTTGCCAGATCACTATTTTCTAAAGAAAAAGTTGCCAGATATTTTTTTTTGAATTCTGTAATCAACCGTAGTGTTCGGATACTTTTTTGAGCGACTGTACGAGGCATTTCTTCAAAAGTTCTTGTCAACATGTAGATCACATCCTTGATATTTATTGTTTTCAAAGCATTTAAAAAGTCCTATTCCGTCATTTTCGGTTTGCTGTAGAATTTCTGAAAGAAGCTTTCTCCTGTATCGCCTTTTTAAATTTACAAGCACGCCTTGATCCATTGGTTGCACTAAAGATGATACATTAGATGGCGAAAACATAGCTTTTATGTTGACAAAAATGAGTTCACTTTGGGTGTGTTGGGGGCATTGTCGAGAATGAGTAGGGCCTTTACAGGTATTTCGAGACTTGTCAAATGGTTTTTTACTTTTGGAACAAATTCTGTAAAGAACCACTCTTTAAACAAATATGAGACTATCCAAGCAGACTTTTGAGCTTTGTAGTAACAAAGCTCAAAAATTTGTAGTAACAAAGCTGGCAGAGCAGCTAAATTTAAATGTTCGGATTTTTGCTAATTTCCCAATTACAAAAAGAGGAAGTTTGTGCATACCTGCAGTCGTTCTTTGTTTGTTTTAAATTCTGATGCTGAGGTTTCTTGCGCTGTCACAAACGTTTTCGTTAATGGTGAACGAATGCTATTAAAAATAAAGATTTGATTTTCGACCTCTACCTTTTAATTGCTTTTTTTCTTTATAAAATATATGGCAATGTAGACATAACCATTCATAGTTTCTTTTTTTTTTTAATTTTGTTAATAATATCACACAATAATATCAATTTTATTTTACATAAATAAGTGTTAACGCACTGTTTATAAACAAATATAATTTCATTGCATTGTTTCCACAGATTGAATAAAAGTTTGGCGAATGGCGTGCTACTTACTGATGCTGTTGGAGTTTCTGTTGTAAGCAGCATTTACTGTCACGGGCATCATGGTCCACCTGGAAAGAAAGAAGTTCGCTTAAGGAGAAAGAAAAATTACTGGCAGTTAACACAGAGGTGCATTTGAGCAATGTGGAAAAGAATAAGAATAAATTTTGTCCGGTCAAATTGGAAAGCATCTTAACCTTTTCGATTTCAAATATGTTTAATATACGACACTGTCTAGAACTACACATGCACATGTTTATTTCCTTGATTTTTTTTTTCGTTTAGGGACAGACTCTCACAAAAAACACATTCTCTAAAGGTTAATTTAAACTGGCATAAATTTTACTTTTTTCTAGGTAGGTGAATTTCTTGAAAAAGAACTCTTTCTTTGAAAAGAAACTCAATCCAGCTAGAACATCTTGAGTTTTTTATAAAGGGAGGGGGGCTTTATATTTTTATAGATCCGGGCCTGATTGTATCCTAAGTTAGAGCAAAACACTTTATAAACTGTGAAATAATATTTTAAAAAATTCAAAAGGATTTTAAATAACTTGTTAGAAAATTCCATAAATTATTGTCTCCCTAGCGTAAGGTCGAGATTTCAAAGATTCCCCCCCCCCCCCCCCCGCCAAGAATACTCTCCTGGCTGGGACTGCTGGGAATGTCAAAGGGTTAAAATGCATTCTAAAAACTGATCAATAAGTCAAAGATTTGCTAAAACAGAACAAAATCAGCTTACTCAGATTTGTGGTTTCTCTCCCGTAGCTTTTCAATGGCAGTCATCGTAGAATATTTGCTGATGGCAAGATCGTCTTCAAACGCATTGTCAGTCATATTAGGCATACCTGACTGAAACATTAAAACAAAGTTTCGTTTTATTTGTTCATATAAATATAAATCAAAAATACATGATAATAAAATTCAAGAAACGACCCAGTAACTCAGTTAATCGGGAGAGTATTAATTTTTAGTTCTATGATTCTCCACATTATTTTAATAATTCTATTAAGCAAAGATGGCAAGTAGAAAGAGAAATAATTGCAGCTCACCTTTATGTAGTGCTGATCCAGTTGATGAACATCAGTGATCCAGTCGGGGAAGCCGATGTTGCTCTTCATGGCATTCAGCTACAGGCCAATGAGATGGAGCATATATTCTAAAGATCGCATAACCACAAAGACAACTTTGAACTGTTTTTAATCAAAATGTACAATAAAAGTTTGAATAATCCTTCATATGTGCAAGGAGTACACTGTACAGTCGCTCAAAAAAGTATCCGAACACTATGGTTGATTACAGAATTCAGGAAAAATATCTGGAGCGTGTACAGCAACTGTACACGCTCCAGTTACCGTTCACAGCAAACTGGAGCGTGTGCAGTTACTGCAGTTACTGCACACGCTCCAGTTTGCTGTGAACGGTAACTGCACACGCTCAATATTTCCGTGAGTGAGCCCATACGATCTAGTATGAAAATAATATGACCACCTACAGTCGCTCAAAAAAGCAACCTTCGTGTCACGTGACACGAAGGTTGCCAGATCACTAATTTCTAAAAAAATCGTTGCCAGATATTTTTTCTGAATGCTGTAATCGACCATAGTGTTCGGATACTTTTTTGAGCGACTGTACCTCCCATTCCCGTCCCTTTCTTCAACAAAAGCCACTTTTAATTATTGGTATGTCCTATGCACCCCTGGGTAAAATTTTACTAAAAAACAGTCGAAAAGAAAGGATGATTAAAATTGGCACATAACGGATGCAACTGATAGTAAGGTATTCGAAATCAATAGGGCCTACTACTAGTTTCAATAATAATCTCAGTTTCAATAATGATCGTACCTTTCTTAATGCGGCAGATTTGGTTGCTTTGTCCATCCATTCATTTTTGTCAAGAAGAGATTTAAATTGAAGCTTGATGTCTTCAACCAGCTTTAGGATCTGAAATATTAATTTAATTATCATATCATACATATAATACAGGCTATTGTGGAGTATTATTGAATCTTCTAAAGAATATTTTTTGCAATGAAGAAATGAATATATTATTTTCATCATTTAAAGGTTTTTATTTCTGAACAATTTTAATCGTATTTCACAGACACTATTCGTCTTTTAGTCGTGGATGCTGTTCAATAGGAAGTTGATGAAATATTCAATTTTTAAAAACCAGTTTTAATTCAATGAAACTTTTAATATAATTTTAATATTGGATAATGAGAAATGACCAGGATTTTCTATACCATATTATTGGTACAGAAAACGCTTTTAAAAAAGTCATTCTGCATAATATTATGAACGTTTTCTATGCCAATAATATGGGAATTGGTCGTTTCCTTTTATGTTGATAACCATTTATTTGCAGTGGAAAACTACCAGTTCATTTCACTAATGTAGGGGTTCTCAACGTGGGGTACGCGGTTAAATATTTTTTGGAGTACCCCGTGAGAGCTCAAAAGTCGCTAGATCTGATTACCCAGTAAAATGTTTATAATTTTATAAGATTTGTTAAATTGTTGATGTCATTTTTTTGTGTTCATCGATATATGTAATTTATGAATACAAAATTTAATGTGTATATACAGTATATATGTATATATATGTTTTATTTTATTCCCATTGTTATATTATAACTACAGTTTTATCTATCTATGCAAGGGGTACGCCAGTTACATACACATTTCCAGGGGGTACGTGAACCATAAAAGGTTGAGAAGCACTGCACTAATGTATTGTTACGACAGATGAACGAGCAACAATGAGACCGTGATGTCTTGTATCGTATTGATACTCGCGTGAACTGCAACATGAGAATTATCTAACTAACCACTTTTTGGGGCGGGGGTGGCTCAGTCGGTAGCGCGCCAGGCTCGTAATCTGTAGTTCCCAGGTTCGAGTCCCATCTGGGTCTGCGTTGAGATTTATCTCCGCAAAATTTCCCCGCCCTGCCCACGGTCAGTATAGGACACCGATGGGCTTGAAAAGGCCGCCGTCCGTCGGATGGGACGTTAAGCCGTGGCCCCGTATGTCGGAGATTCATACCCTGTGCACGTTAAAGAACACGCTGGATGGCCTTGACGGGAGGCTACCATCTGTCTCCCAACAGCTGTTCCAGTGGGTCCCCTCCCCCAACCTTCTCTGAGCCTTCGGGGTCCTTGTGGCCTGGCCATTTAGCCCATGGTGTGCAAAAAAGTGCCGCTCAGAGGTAAAACAACCCAACCCAACCCAACTAACCACTTCGAACGAACTTAACTTTTACTTAAGAGGAATTAGAGGGTGGAGGAAAACGTAGTTTGACTTAGTCTGTGCACTATAGTATAAAGGAGAAATGTTTTTATTTGATGTGCGCGCGGGAGGTTAAATAAGTTTATTAGTGTTGATCCTGTTAGCGGACTGGTAAGAAAGAGAAGGATATTTAGGACACTTAAAGATGTGTCTAAGGAGGTTTTATGTTAGTCGAACAAGCAGAACTGATCTCAACTTTTCTGTAGGAAGAGTTCATCGTTTGATGCATAGCTATCATTAGTTTGTTTACAAGTTTTTTAAGGTTATTCTTGTTATATTACAGATTTGTTCACAAATATGATGGTGTAACTTATCGATTGTTGTAACAAGCCTTATTTTATGCTTCGAGTGGAGATAAAAAAATAAAATAAATACCCCCTCAAGCAGCTGCTTGCCACAGAAGTCTGACAGGAAGCTGTCAGTTTATATGCCATAGTAGGAGATCTGTGAGGATGGCAGGACCTCAGCAGACCATGCCTTACCCGGGACCTCAGCAGACCATGCCTTTACCCTCACAACCATGCCTTACCCGGGGCTCGAACCCAGGTCCCTTAGATCAGTAGCCAAGCGTGCTAACCACTCGGCCATGGGCCCAGTAAGAATTTATAAAGATCATCTCTTTGTAGGAAGAGTAAAAAGGTACTATGTTCTTCTGAAGGTTTCTGTTGGTTGAATTTAGTTTATACAAATGTTTTTATTCATACTTTTGCAATAAATTATACTATTTTAGAATTATAGTTGTTAAATCTTATTTTCCATCCGTTTAATTCATAACAGTATGAAGATGACAAAACTTAGTCGTGAGTTAAGGAAAAATCATGATGCAAAGAAATGTAAAATATTTGATCATATTTTTTTCTGGGAACTAATAGTTCTTTTTTATTACTATTAGTTACTATTTATTATTATTTATTAATTACTATATTTGTGCCAAAATATATTTTTACAACTTTAAATAATTACTTAGATTAATGCTGGTGTTTTCCCTAATATATTAAATGTTTTCGATGCGGTGTATCATGAATTAATATTTTGATCTTCTATTTTTACTACTAATAAAAGAAAGACTCGCTAATACAAAGGACGAAATAAATTGCAATTTTTATCTGAGTTTATCCGGATTTTTCTCGTAGCATAGCCTAAAAACAGACATTGGCTTAGCTCAGACACATAAGGAAATTTTAAAACGACGAATTTTTACAGTATTTTTTAATATACACATGTTTCATATTCTCGAAAGGGGGGAGGGGGCGTGGCTCTTTGGCCCCACTCTTAGATCTGGGCCTTGTAGACAGGACCATACGAATTCTCCTACTGGCATAGTTGTCAGACACAAGTACAGTCGCTCAAAAAATATCCGAACACTATGGTTGATTAGAGAATTCAGAAAAAATATCTGGCAGGCTTTTTTTAGAAATTAGTGATCTGGCAACCTTCGTGTCACGTGACACGAAGGTTGCCAGGTTCTAGCCAACCATAGTGTTCGGATATTTTTTGGAGCGACTGTACAGTCGTGTACGTACACGAAGGTTGTCACCATAACACCACATCATATAACATCCACCATAACACCAGGAGCTGGACCTGTACGGCGCTGCCTCATGCATGTCTCACTCAGCCTGTCGCCGCCGGCACTGCCAAATACAGATTCGTCCATCATGATGCTGCATACTGAAGCGGGATTCGTCTGAATAGACGATGCGATGCCATTCACACATCCATGTGTGTTTGTAACCATTGCAGTCGCATATACCTGAGTTGTAGAGTCAATAGTATTCGTAGTAATAGCTGCCTAGCAAAGATGCCCAGATGCTGCAGATGACGTCGAACCATGCGTGCAGACCTGGTTGATGTGTAACACACCCTAACTGTTGAGCTAAGGTGTTTGATGTGACTGTACGATCATTCAAAGCCATGTGCATGAGATGTCTGTCCTCTCGTTCGTCTTTGTGACAGGGCCGTTGAGATCCCTCACGTCTTTGAGTTCGTTCCTCCTCTACCCACTGACGCCATATTCTCATCACTGTGGCAGCATTCCGTCCAACACGAGCACCGATGTCTCGGTACGATAATCCGCCTTCCCGTAATCCAACAATTCTCCCTTGATCAAAGACGGAAACCTGGTCGTATGGATGCTGTGTTCTTCGATGGGGCATGCTCAATCCTTTAGTGCGCAAGAATGCGAGCAAACACAATTCCAGTGCTTTACACCGGCTCTTTGTAATCTCCTCTTATACCACTTCCAGGGGGCATTACTGTCACACATGATGTGCGTATGTGCTGCTATTTAATTCATTTACATGTTCTCCCATGGTCTACCCATTTTGCCCATTTTGGGACAATCTGATGAGTTCTTCCTGGTGTTGCACTTTTAATGGCAGTGATTGATTCAGTGACCCATTGATTGACAGGGGATCACGTTAATTCTAACTACTATGCAGAAATCGTAAAGATCTGAAAATTTTGCACTAGAGGTAATCCGGGTCATAGATATCGGGAAACATCCGAAATTTTACCTTCGACGTGTCCTTCAAGGACAAATAGCGGTCACGCGAAGGTCAAACCTTAATCTACAAGTGCGGGAAACGCGAAAAATTGTTGTTTAAGGTTGTATATCTCGGAAATGTTTAGAAATTTGAGATCCAGCGAGTCCTTCGGGACCAAAGGTCAAATATAGATCTAGCGGTGCTAGAGAACTAAAAATTGCCTGGTGATAGTTTTGGTCATAGATCTGAGAAAGGTGAAATTTTGGATGCAATGGGTCCTTCGATGTTAAAGATAAGATTTCGATACCATGGCGCTGGAGAACTAAAAATTGGTGCGCAGGCCTTATTCGGTGCGTAGATCTCAGAAATCTTAAGAAATTTCAGATCCGGTGTCACGTTGAAGGTCAAATAGGGTCAGAGTGAAAGTTTTTAAATCAAGAGGCGCCGCAGACGCCGACTGATTTCTTGGTACGCATTCATCCGTTGATTCATGCGATACTCGGTTTACGCGGTTTCTGTTTTACACGGTCAAAAAAATGAAACCAGTTTAGATTTACAAGGTGACAGACTCGGTTTTACACGGTACGGATCGTTTTTTTTGTGTGTATGTAGATGTAATGTATAGTACAGTGGCTCAAAAAAGTATAAGAACATTATGGTTGATTACAGAATTCAGAAAAAATATCTGGCAACGATTTTTTTAGAAATTAGTGACCTTCTGTAGTGATCTGGCACCTTCGTGTCACGTGACGCGAAAGTTGCCAGATCACTAATTTCTAAAAAAATTGTTGCCAGATATTTTTCTGAATTCTGTACTCAACCATAGTGTTCGGATACTTTTTTGAGCGACTGTACATATTATGAAGAAGCAGTGGTATAGCGTCAAGAGAGATTAGGCTGAGCTGCTCATTTTGAGCTGCCATCCCAAAGTAAAAATCAGTTACATGGTTTTTTTTTTTTGACATATAGGATAGAGAAGAATCCTAGAAGCTACTCCTAGCTTTTACAGGCCTTCTCATACAAGGACATGCCCTACTAAGACCGAAGTCACTGCTGACCACTGCCTTAGTTAGAGCCAACACAACACACAAAGTTTGCCCTGCTGGAACAGTCGCTTGCTGCCTAACCACTATGCCAGTAAGTTATTCACTTATTTTCAAGAATAAATAGCTAATAATGAATTAGTATATTAATAAAATCGTCATCTGTAACAAGTTATATTTATATTTTTTCGCTATAATTATATTCTTACCATTTTAATGAAATCTGTGTCGCGACATCTTAAAGAAATGAACCTTTTTTGAATCAGCAGCGAGATCTGACTTTTCTAGATTGAATTTTTTAGACCAATAAAAACCGCTTTTTATCCCATTTTTAGCAACAAGTTCAATTTTGCAAATTTTTATATAGACTAAATAGAGCTGATTCGTAAGTACATTGCTTCATAAAAAAATCATATAAATATTAATTTTGCAAGTTAGAAATCACTGTTAATACAAATACTTAATTTCTAATTTATATTCAGTTCATAAATATCCTTCTTTCAAATTTCGACTTCAAATTCGACTATATCAACGATGAGTATTTTTCGTGACCAAAACGAAATATATGAGAAATTAATCTAAACTTATCTGAATTAATGCAGATAAAGTACAAAATAATGTTACATTAATGTTTATTATTACTGCTGAGTTCTGTTAGGAATACCAGGGCATATAGGGGAGCTGAAATTGGATCTGACCATTACCTTGTTAAAAGTGTGTTGCAACTTGAACTTAAAAAGTGTTGTGCTAGGGTTAAAAAATTTAGTTTTAATACTAAAGCTCTGAAAGATCCAGTTATAGCCAAAGCTTACCATGATAGGTTACTTAGTCATTATGACAGTCATGGTATGCTTACTACTGAAGTTGAGGAAGAATGGGATCATTTTAAACAGGCTTTTTTGGACACTACTCTTTTAGGAAAAAAGGAGCAGAAGAGGCAGAATTATCTGAGTGATAAGGCACTTAAGCTTATTTCGTAAATAAAGAACTGCAGGAATGTTCTTAATCAATACCCTACTAGTCCTAATAGAAAGGATTACAGAGAGCTTAATATACGTGTAAAAGATCAGTTAGCTGCTGATAAGAATCTTTGGCTTGATGGCTTGGCTGACAAGCCGAGGAAGCAGTTAGACAGCACAACAGCAGAGAGCTGTACCAGATAGTTATGTTTTGTGTGGTAGAAAACGGACAGGTATACAAGGATTGAAGGATAAACAAGGTAAGGTTGTAGAAGGGGAGGATTCTGTCATGGCTAGGTGGGCTGAGCATTTCAGTGATATTCTAAACAATGCAGTTAGTTCTATTCCCATTGTTTGCAATGATGATAGAAGCATTGGTGGCTTTAATGTTGGCCCTATAACACAATCTGAAGTTATTTTGGCTGTTTCTAAACTTAAACTTCATAAATCCCCAGGGGTAGATGAAATTACTACAGAAATGCTTAGAGCTGGGAATGTTTCGGTTACCACTTGGATGACTGAAATTCTGAATATATTTTATGATAAAGGCATGGTTCCTAAGGATTTTACCAGAGCTATTGTTTTCCTATTTTCGAAAAAGGTCATCGCAGTTCTTGTGATAACTATAGGGGTATTAGCCTACTCTCTGTTCCAGATAAAGTTCTTTCCATGATTGTGCTTAATAGAATTAAGAATCTGGTTGACAGTCAATTGTGTGATGAGCAATGTGGATTCAAAAGTGGTAGGGGATGTGTAGATCAGATATTTTCACTGAGGCAGATTCTTGAGAAATGTTTAGAGTTTCAGAAACCTTTAGTTGCTAGCTTTGTTGATTTCAAAAAGGCTTTCGACTCTGTTGATCGTCATAATTTGTGGTTGATTGTGAGATCATATGGTATACCAGACAAGTTAGTTAACATAATGAAAGCTCTCTATAACAACACTGAGTCGTGTGTGAGAGTTGGTAAGGCTTGTAGCAATTGGTTTAGCATTACTTCTGGTGTTCGACAAGGGTGCATTTTGTCTCCTTTTCTCTTTAGCTTGGTTATTGATTATGTTATGCGAAATTCACTTCAAGGAAAAGATTTTGGCCTTAAATGGACTGGAGATACGAAAATTTCTGATTTAGATTATACTGATGATTTAGCCCTTTTGGCAAATGATGTTGATGAGATGAACTCTTTCATTCGAGCTGTTGATGAGACTGGTAGTAGAGTAGGTTTGGTTATAAACAGAGAGAAAACTAAAATGATGAAAATTGGTCAGGCAGGCTGTGATTCAGTTAATCTGAATGGTTGCAGTCTTGATCAGGTGTCACAGTTTAATTATCTTGGGAGCTATGTAACAGATACTGGTGATGTGCGGCTAAAATTAGACTGCATAATAGTTTGGTTCTTTCTAGGGTTAGTTATGGCAGTGAAACTTGGACACTTCGTAAACAAGATAACAGGAAACTAGATGCTTTTGATTCCAGATGCTTACGCAGTATCTTGGGTATTAGGTGGTTCAACTTTGTAACTAATGATGAGGTTAGGCAAAGGAGTTTGCAACCTCCTTTAAGCAGCATATTGTGCCGAGAGAGACTCCGTTGGTTTGGCTATGTTGCCCGTATGAATAATCATAGATTGGCGAATAGGGTTATGAACAGTGTGCCTAAAGGCCTCAGAAAGAAGGGGAGACCTAGGATGCGGTGGGCAGACAATGTCAAACAGGACCTTGTTAGAATTGGTGTACAGTGGCCAGATGCAGTAGATGTAGCTCAGGATAGACTTGCTTGGAGAACTAAATTGCTCGGTCTGGTTGGACCTCCGTAGCCCATGGCTGCTTGAGGATGATGATGATGATGATGAATAAATAAAACTTTCAATGTATGTTTTATTCATTACAAGAATTTTTTCGGGACTTATCCCACTTTTTTCTAAACGATTTTGGTTTCGATTTGCACGGTAATTTCCCGGAATGATATCTACCGTATAAATCAAGGGATGGGTGTATAATATGTTGTTATTTACTGTCAGGTTGTAGTAAGAGATGAATCTAGAAATGGATTGCTCTAAAAAATAAACCAAAATATCCACCAGTCGTGCCAGTAATATACGGCGTGCGGACCTTATATGTACAGTCGCTCAAAAAAGTATCCGAACACTATGGTTGATTATAGAATTCAGATAAAATATCTGGCAACGATTTTTTAGAAATTAGTGATCTGGCAACCTTCGTGTCACGTGACACGAAGGTTGCCAGATCACTAATTTCTAAAAAATCGTTGCCAGATATTTTTTCTGAATTCCGTAATCAACCATAGTGTTCGGATATTTTTTTGAGCGACTGTACATCCACTCACCTCGTTTTTCACGTCCTTTGGGAAGTACTCTCTGACGTAGAGAAAAGCGGTCACATAGGCGAAAACGGTATTGGCCAAGTTGGAGCACACTTTCCATCGCTCTGGAGCAGTCTGAGAATATCCCGTGTCGATAGTGTAATTCTGAAGGGCCTCGCCGAACTTCGATGGCAGATGACGCATCTTGCTCATGATCACTCTCCACCCCAAGTAGTTGGCGATCTGCCTTTGAAAAAAAAAAATCTTTATAGGAAACAAAAATACACGAATTTTGTATGGAGAAAAAAATTTAATTCAATAAATTAAAAAATATCGATCTTCCTATGTGCTCCCTACAAAAATAAAACATAAAGTTGTAACATTCAATTTTATGTTTTACTTTTGTAGGGCTCACATCTTTCCTTGAATATAAATAAATACCCCCTCAAGCAGCTGCTTGCCACAGAGGTCTGACAGGAGCCTATCAGTTTATATGCCATAGTAGAAGGTCTGTGAGGATGGCAGGACCTCAGCAGATAAACGACTCATACATCCATGCCTTAACCCGGGATTCGAACCCAGGTCCCTAAGATCTGTAGCGAAGCGCGCTAACCACTCGGCCATGGGAAGCGAATACGAATTCAGTGACTGATTTCACCATCGGTATGATTTAGAGTTTTAGTTTTTACTTTTGAGTGCCACATAGAGAGATTTTCTTTTTTATTTATAATTTTTGCTTTGTCACTGAAAACAGCTCTCTTTAGTAGCTTTCGTTGAGATACAATTCGTAAAGATCAAACCCGTTCTCTTCCTCCTTTTTTGGTAGACAGAAAGAGGGGGCTTGAGTTGAGGTAGTATCTCAGCAGCAGCGATATTGTATATGTCACAAGTTTTGAAAGGTTGGGTTGTTTTACCTCTGAGCGCCACTTTTTTTGCACACCATGGGCTAAATGGCCAGGTCACATGGACCCCAAAGGCTCAGAGAAGGTTTGGGGAGGGGATCCACTGGAACAGCTGTTGGGAGACAGATGGTAGCCTCCCGTCAAGGCCATCCAGCGTGTTCTTTAACGTGCACAGGGTATGGCTTTCCAGCACACGGGGCCACGGCTTAACGTCCCATCCGACGGACGGCGGCCTTTCCAAGCCCATCGGTGTCCTCTACTGACCGTGGGCAGGGCGAGGAATTTTGCGGAGATAAATCTCAACGCTGACCCAGCTGGGACTCGAACCTGGGAACTACAGATTACGAGCCTGGCGCGCTACCGACTGAGCCACCCCCGCCCCCACAAGTTTTGAAATGAAACTCGTTTAGGTCAACCACCGCGACCACCAGTGGCTGAGTGGTTAGCGCGCTTAGCTACTGATCAAAGGGCCTTGGGTTGGAGTCCCGGGTAAGACATGTTTGCCCCGGACTCCAACACAAGTGTTGTCTTTCTGTTGAGGTCCCACCATACTCACAGATCTTCTGCGATGTCATATAAACGAACTCCTGTCAGATATCCGTGGCAAGCAGCTGCTTGAGGGATATTTAATTTCTCAAAGACTTTTTTTGGGGGAAAGAATGGTGTGGAGCAAAACTCGAAGTAGAATAAAAACAGTGCCCACATGAGAAGCTTTCATATGACACCTAATCTGTAACTGCTGCAGGCCCCCACTCTCGAATAAATAGTAGAAGAACGATTTTCACATTTCACCTTTTTAAGGAGAGAAGAAAGCATGGGGGAATTTTTTTAGCCCATGACGCTTTCATCTGACACACAAATCTCTGCATTCAGACTTCGCGTTGGAAATATGTATTAGAACAATCCTTTTCTCAATCACACCACCTTTTTTGGGGAATAGCTCTATTGTTTTACACTAGAAACGAATTCGAACCATATATCAGGTTTGAAAAAGGAGCTCGGCTCAGTTACAATTCAAATTTCGAATTTTTTTATAATTGTGAAAAGACGTAAAATTATTTGTTTTCATTATTATTTGAATCTTTTAATTAGGTTATAGCAATTAAAATGAATAAGCTCTTTTTTCAGTAATAAAGAATATGTTCTGTAGACATGGAACTCATGAAATAATAAGCTGAAAAAAATTGGTTTTGCTATGAGTGGAATTCGAACCAAGGTCTCCAGTAAACACGCCTGTTATGCTACCACTACACCACCAATGGTTAACCTTTTCTCAGCTTGTGTGACCTTTTAAACTTTCCGAAAATATTTTTATTTGATTCGCACAGTGGCGCCATCTATCCGGGAAGTGGACATCCCTGTTGCCTCATACAGATGGAATTAATATTTGTCACTATATTGTCATATTGCTGATTGATTATTTACTACAGATTTATTGATTTAACGCCCTGAACGTGAGTGACAAATATTAATTCCATCTCTAATGAGGCAACAGAGTTGTCCACTTCCCGGATAGATGGCGCCACTGTGCGAATCAAATAAAAAAAAAAAATTCCGGAAAGTTTTTAAGGTCACACAAACTGAGAAAAGGTTAGCCATTGGTGCTGTAGTGGTAGCATAACAGGCATGTTTCCTGGAAACGTGGGTTCGAATCCCACTCATGGCAAAAACCATTTTTTTTCCAGCTTATTATTTCATGAGCTCTATTTTTTGTTGTTGTCGTTATTTCGGGTACTCTCTTTTATTAATAGAATTTCCCTTTCGTTTATAATGATTTTGGTGCAGAATTTTTATCCGCTGTAAGGTTTATTATCAGAGTTACAAAAGTAAAAAAATCTGCTGTAATACAATAAGAAAAACTATTTTTCGTGACTCTTTCATTAAAATTATTATTACTTCTACTGAGGTCTCGCCTTCCTTACAAATCTTCTCTATGGCTTATTATACTGACAGATTTCTTTCAGATCTCTGCGGCAAGCAACTGCTTGAGCGGTTATTTATTTCGTTTTTTACTTTAGTATAGGGTCACTAATTTTAAATTATGAAAGTGGGATAATGTGGCTTTTAAACTTGTAGTAATATTTTTCCTATGCGTAAGAATTTTCATGTTTGAAGAGTTATTATTTTTTATACCGTTTTTTAAATTGTTAATTAGTCCTTCTCTTCCTTACCATAGAGATTAGATATTTCCCATCTGTGCTAAATAATGATGATAGCAAATTACTGCAGCCCAAAAGATAAACATCATCTATTATAAATACGCAAACATGGCAATCAATCGAGGGAAAAAAAAAGAGTCCTGTAATCGAAAATTTTTCTTTTTCCCCATTATGTGAACTGATGATGTCCTTAATGAGAGAAAAACCCATCTCCTCAATTACCTTGGTGAAGCTTCGTCGTTCAGATATTTGATTACCTCCTGCAGATAATTCAGTTCCCTTACGATTATGATTTCCTTTCCGGTGACAACAGCATCCTCTGCTCTTCTCAGCACCAGGGTGGAGTTGGTCACTTCCTGGAGGAACCACAACCAATCGATCTGTCATTAGGAAGAAATAAAAATGGAGAAGCAGTTAGCTGCAGTCAAACGATGGAAAATAATAATAAGTGAATGTTAATTACATCTCTCTGTCTTTCTAATGAGGAATTCTTGCGAAAGTCTAGACAGATTGGTCGTATTTTGCAAAGAATTCTGTTTGAGATGGCTGGGTTGGGTTGTTTTACCTCTGAGCGGTACTTTTTTGCACACCATGGGCTAAATGACCAGGTCACATGGACCCCGAAGGCTCAGAGAAGGTTGGGGGAGGGGACCCACTGGAACAGCTGTTGGGAGACAGATGGTAGCCTCCCGTCAAGACCATCCAGCGTGTTCTTTAACGTGCACAGGGTATGGCTCTCCCGCACACGGGGCTACGGTTTAACGTCCCATCCGACGGACGGCGGCCTTTACCAAGCCCATTGGTGTCCCCTACTGACCGTGGGCAGGACGGAGAATTTTGCGGAGTTTGAGATGGCAATACGAATGTTTCATGAACTGAATAGTTTCGTAAATTCCGAAAATTTTTTACAAAACTATTCAGTTCGTGAAACAGTTAGCTGATAAAAAAAATTGGTTTTAACGTGAATGGGATTCGAACCCACGTCTTTTAGTTCGGTTTTTTTTTATACACGAGCTTCTGTTTTTACTTTGCTATCTATCCATTTGTAGACATTAAACGTTTTTGTTTTAAGAGACAAATAGAAAAACTTCTGTGAATTGGATAAGTAATATTCGTTATCTTATGAAGTAAATAAGACACCTTGAAGCACGAAATTATAAAATTATTTATTAAAATCAACCATACTAACATTCGCATTGCACAATGTGTTCGAAAATCTTGGCGAAAACTGAGATAAAACTAATTCATGACTTCGTGACCTTGAAACTAAAGAAATATTCTCGAAATTTACAAAGTAAACTTACCTATTGATTCATTCAAGCTCCAGTGATAAAAGATAAAGCCATATACACTACAGTAATTTCACCATAACACCACGACATCCATCTGAAAACTCTTCCAGTCATAAAATTTAAAAAAGAGTATGAATCAATTTTACCTTTTACAGAGATTCTGTAATGAGACCTGTGTAAGATTCTTTGCATATCCCAATGTTAATCTTTTGAAAAATTAATACAGCAGTCTTGCGAATATATGACTTTTAAGATAAATTTTTAGTTAAAAATCTCTTAATCTTATTATTTATTCTCGTTCTTTAGGTCATGAACATCTCAAAGAGAAAAAGTGGCAGCACAGTCGCCATTACCGTGTTGAACAGAAGCAGACTATTTCAACGATTGAAATAACGTCTTATTGGATTTCAAATGGGTTGGGTTGTTTTACCTCTGAGCGGCACTTTTTTGCACACCATGGGCTAAATGGCCAGGTCACATGGACCCCGAAGGCTCAGAGAAGGTTGGGGGAGGGGACCCACTGGAACAGCTGTTGGGAGACAGATGGTAGCCTCCCGTCAAGGCCATCCAGCGTGTTCTTTAACGTGCACAGGGTATGGCTCTCCCTCACTCGGGTCCACGGCTTAACGTCCCATCCGACGGACGGCGGTCTTTCCAAGCCCATCGGTGTCCCCAACTGACCGTGGGCAGGGCGGGGAATTTTGCAGAGATAAATCTCAACGCTGACCCAGCTGGGGCTCGAACAGTGGGAACTACAGATTACGAGCCTGGCGCGCTACCGACTGAGCCACCCCTCGCCCCGGATTTCAAATGCAACATGTGACAGTTTTGATTGTTAATGGGTATCAGCAACATTTGAAGTTAAAAAAAAAAGGTGCCGTTGATTCAAAAGGAAAATTTCTTTGTTTTTCCCAAGAGAGAAATATAACTGTTAAATGTGTATAATCATAAAATAGGAAAAAGGAGATTAAAAAAAGAAGTATATATATATTTTATGAAGACAATAAAAAGACACCTGAGATATGTTTCTATGAAGTTCTTCCACATTCATTTTATTGTACCAGGAACTAAAAACTCGTTTTTCTTCGTCACTTCTCATTCTCTGTTGAGGAAAAAAAAAGGGAAAAACCTCATCACTAGCAAGGAATTAACTGTGAACAGTGGCGTATCCAGAGAAGGTAATCCACCCCACTTTGAGGACTTGAATAACGTACACTTTCTAAGTGCCCTAAAATAAGAGACACGACCCCCTCCCTCCTCATCATTTGGTCCTTTTGAGTTAAATATGTCAACCCCCCCCCCCTCCCCCGCCTCTTCCATCCCATTGAAAGTTTATGGATATGCCACTGATTACGAAAATCAACTACAATTATGCAATCACATTTATTATATATCCACTTAATATCAAGCACACATTGCAAATAAAATAACATGGAATGGAATGTGGGTTCCAGAAATAATTTGGCAGAAAAATTCACTTTCATCGTGAGTGGAACTCACCTCTCCCAGTTACACATAAATAGAGTTAGGGGTGATATAGATCGTTTAGTGGTCAGAATACCCTGCATGTAACTGGGAAATGTGGGTTCGAATCCCACTCACGGCGAAACTCAATTTTTCTGCCAAATTACTTCTTTAATTCTATGCCTACAGGTAATTTGTATATTTACTATTGAGTGATGACATAGGTAGCCTTTTTTTTTGCTGATGTCTCGCCTTTCTTATAGATTTCCTCTATGGCTTATTGTCCAGCTTAGATAGCTCATTTTCTATAACGATTTAGAGGCTTATGTCAGACCATTACAAATGGGCTCTCTGAGGAGTCATTTATTTCCTATATTTTTTCAAAAGAAAATTTCAATACAAGAAGACTTTCAAGAGAAAACTTATCTTAAGCAATTAGGCTAGATTGTTTTTCTTTTGAGCATCAGATTTCAATTGGTTCTAAGTTTTTCATTGCAGAATAGGTTGATCGGATCGGTTATAAGGACTCGAGATGCAGAACAGAATCCGGATAATACGCTCCTAGGGCATCTGATAGGAAAAGAAAATCACTTCTCGTAAAATCATCTGTGTGTTCTTTAAAATGCCAAAAATATGACTTTCTTATACATATAGGCTTAAGTTTACACTGGAATAGATTACTGGCGGCAGTTCAACAGTGACCACGGTTCAACTCGCGCCAATAAGTTGCTTATCATTTCGAGACTGCGCAGTTGACACTTCGACAGTTGTCATAGATTATAAATATATATAGGTTGATAAATGGTTGATTATTAAGTCATTGACCAATGATTATGATAACTTTCAAAGCGTCAACTGTGCATTTTCATTCTATCCAGTTTACAAACCCAAGGTTTCATTTATCTTTAAAATACTACTTTTTGGTTAAAACTCAAAACATTTTAAAAAGTATTCTGGTGTTGAAATAGGTTCCAGGAGGCCACCAAATTCATCATCCATACCTTTAGGGATGGACTTGAGCAATCTTGTTCTCTTTTGGAGGATCATTCGGGTTTGAATTTAAAATAAGAGATATACACATTCGTATCAGAATAATATGACCTACCATAGTATATGTATGATAGGTGGTCACATTATTCCGATACGACTGTGTATATTATGTATGCCTTAACTGGACTAATGGTTAGGGAGTTAGCTAATGTTCCCCAAGGCAACTTTGTGTGTTGTGTTATATGTAACTGAGGCAGTGGTTAGCTTCTTTTCAGTCTTAATAGGACATATCCCTGTATTTGAAGCCGTGCCAACTGGGAGGGCAGTTTCTAGGATTCTTTTCTGTTTGTACATTATAAATAATAAAAGATTTCTCTTTCAGCGAGAATCGATTGAATTCTGAAAAAAAATCTGTAAGCTCAAAATATAACTGTTAAAATGAAATGTGTTTAGAATATTAGTGTTATTTTACCTCGGCTAGTTCTTTCTCGAAACGAACAATTCCGTCAAAGTCGTCAGTTAAGTTTCTTCCATCAGCGCCAAGAAGTGTGGCAATTGCTGTAAAAAATGTCCTGAAACTGTCCAATTCCTTTTTGTTTGCTTCTGTGTTAGGATTCAGAAGGATTTCCTTTGACAGACTAATGGAAGGCTCGTCCAACTGTAAAAAAGACAGCGATGCAAATATGCAATCAGGAACACAATTAACGAAATCTCGAACAGCATCGTGGATCCATTCACTCTTTAACAGCATCAATTTGAAGGGCATGTTTCAATTGAGAAAAGTAGAAGTATCCACATTTCTGTGGGAAAATTCTGAGCAGCTATTCGTACTTTTATCCTACCACTTGCTCGCTATTTTCAGAATAAATCATATATTAACTCTTCAACTTACTTGCAAAATGTTGCTTGAAGTGTTTTTCGCATCTGGTGCTATGATGATGGAAATAATGAAGCCAAAACCAGTTGTCCGTTGAATCTGAGCCACGGCAGATAGCCAATTATAACTTGAATCAACCCACGTGTCGTTGACCACTGGCCATCCTCCTAACTCGGACAACAGCTGGAGTAAGGGAGCATTACCTCGATTCTCTATGGTCGCTGGAATTGAAGGACATAAATAAAAACACATCGTTATCATATGATGCAAAAATCATTGAGTAAATATACGTAGGCAACTTAATAGTCACAGATATAACTAAATGAGATGAAAGCACAAATTGGGTTAAATCAGAGACAGGAGCTGAAGAGATGATAAAGTGAACTCACTCGTATCCATGCAAGAACGATAAAACTTCAGAGCATTTTTCACTGATGTCACATTAATAGTAGATGGAATATCAGCAGACAGAAGTCCTGAAAGGGAACGAAAAAAATTCTGAAAAGAGATGTTACAATAATAAAAGTCGGATATAAAACACTTAAAATAATAAAAGTCGGATATAAAACACTTAAAATAATAAAAGTCGGATATAAAACACTTAAAATAATAAAAATCGGAACAGAGTATGGCTCTCTCCCTCACACAGTTGGGTTGGGTTGTTTTACCTCTGAGCGGCACTTTTTTGCACACTATGGACTAAATGGCCAGGCCACAAGGACCCCGAAGGCTCAGAGAAGGTTGGGGGAGGGGACCCACTGGAACAGCTGTTGGGACACAGATGGTAGCCTCCCGTCAAGGCCATCCAGCGTGTTCTTTAACGTGCACAGGGTATGGCTCTCCCGCACACGGGGCCACGGCTTAACGTCCCATCCGACGGACGGCGGGCATTCAAAGCCCATCGGTGTCCCCTACTGACCGTGGGCAGGGCGGGGAATTTTGCGGAGATAAATCTCAATGCTGATCCAGCTGGGACTCGAACCTAAGAACTACAGATTACGAGCCTGGCGCGCTACCGACTGAGCCCCCCTCGCCCCCCCCCCCCTCACACAGTCCACGTCTTAACGTCCCATCCGATGGATGGCGGCCTTTACAAGCCCATTGGTGTCCCCTACTAACCGTGGGCAGGGAGGGAGTTTTTCAGACAAAAATCTCAACTCTAATTCAAGTGAGACTCGAAACTGGGAGATGCAGATTAAGAGCGTAGCTCGCTACCGACTGAGCCACCCCCCCTCCCCGCCCCTCTTTACTTCATTAATCGAGACTGTTATATAACTGTACCCATGAGTTATTATTGGTTGAATTATGTTACTATGGTAACATTGGAAACAGTTCGCAGTTAGTCCTTTTTTCATTAAATGCTATCAGGTCGAGTTCAGGATTGCTACCAGATCTGGGGCGGGGGTGGCTCAGTCGGTAGCGCGCCAGGCTCGTAATCTGCAGTTCCCAGGTTCAAGTCCCAGCTGGGTCAGCGTTGAGATTTATCTCCGCAAAATTCCCCGCCCTGCCCACGGTCAGTAGGGAACACTGATGGGCTTGAAAAGGCCGCAGTCCGTCGGATGGGACGTTAAGCCGTGGCCCCGTGTGCGGGAGAGTCATACCCTGTGCACGTTAAAGAACACGCTGGATGGCCTTGACGGGAGGCTACCATCTGTCTTCCAACAGCTGTTCCAGTGGGTCCCCTCACCCAACCTTCTCTGAGCCTTCGGGGTCCATGTGACCTGGCCATTTAGCCCATGGTGTGCAAAAAAAGTGCCGCTCAGAGGTAAAACAACCCAACCCAAAGCTACCAGATCACACATCTGTAATTCAGCGAAAATATATAGTCATTGCAGGAAAGTTTCGAAGATAATGCTGAAGATCCATACCATTTAGTTTGGTGACCACATCTTCCCTCAATTTCTCAGACACCCCGTACATCCCCACGTCTCCTGGCACGTGATGAGACTTGAGCCATCCATTACAGCAGTAGGAGTAGAAGTCCTCACAGGGGTCCTCTCTGAGATCCACAGAATACCACAGAGCATCTCCTGGTGTACGATAGCAAGAAAAAGGACAGCATAATTTATCGTGTATCTCGAGATAATAGATCATAAATTTAAAAAAACTGCTTATTTTAGCTAAAGAATATTTTGCTATGGTACTTTAATAAAGATTTCAGTTATGAACTAAATGCATTGAAAAATGTACTTAATGTGATCTTTTGCTGGTACTATAAAGCACACTCTTTGTTTCGAAAATCGGAAAATAGCGATTGATGTTATTCTCAGATTAAGCTTCGAGTTATATATGAGAAGCAGTCGTTCCTTTGTCTACCCCTCCCCCCCCCCCGCCAAATTCGCCACGCAGCACAACCACGAGGTTGTAAAATTCCTGTTTTTCTTTATTTTGTAAATAAGTTGGTTCACTGCATTTTGAAAAGCAACACGTGTGCAGAATTAAAATATTTCATATTTTATTTGGTTCCTCATGCCTTCATATTACTTTCAGTTTTATAGTGTATAAGTAACAGTTAATAATATAGATTAGGGGTTCTCAACGTGGGGTACCCCGTGATAGCTCAAAAGTCGCTAGATCTAGTAACAAAGTAAAAATAACCATTGTTATACTATAACTATAGTTTTATTTATTTATACAAGGGGTACGCCAGTTAAATACACATTTCCAGAGGGGGTACGTGAAGCATAAAAGTTTGAGAACCACTGACCTAAATAATTCCCTGAAACACTTCTGGCTAACACCTCGTTGTATTCATACACCACATTATTTCATCATATCTGCGCTAGTCTACCGATTCATAATGCTATAGACTAGGGATTTTCAACGTGGGGCACGCGGTAAATTATTTTGGGGTACGTCGTGAGAGCTCAAAAGTCGCTAGATCCAGTAACAAAGTCAGTGTTTTATTTTATTCCCATTGTTATACTATAACTATAGTTTTATCTATCTATACAAGGCGTACGCCAGTTACATACACATTTCTAGGGGGTACGCGAAGCATAAAAGGTTGAGAAACACTGATATAGATGTGTGTAGGGTTGAATAATTTTACCTGAGACGGTTTTTTTTATGCAATGGGCTAAATGATCAGGTCACAAGGACTCAGAGAAGATTTAGGGAAGGGGACCGTAGAAGCGTCCCGTCAAGGCCATCCAGCGTGTTCTTTAACGTGCACAGAACAGGGCTCTCAGTCACATGGGACCACGGCTTAGCGTCCCATCCAACGGACGGCTGCTTATTTCAAGAGCATCTGTGTACACTTGCTGAGAGTGGAAAGTGTATGTGCTTCGCGGACTCTCAACGCCGACTCAGAGGTGGGACTCGAACGTGGGAACTACAAATAACTAGTCTGGCACGCTACCGACTAACCCAACCTCCGCCCCTAGATATGAGTATATATGAAAACGCAAATGCAATACAGCATAACTTAAATTTATGAATATATTCGTATATTTTTAAATTCAGTTTGACATAGGTCCACGGAAAGTTTATATTCCTTCAATAAGCCGTGGACATTAAAATGTTTGAGATTCTTATTATAATGTTTTCATCGCGTTTTCATTTAGGCGAATTTAAAGTTGATTTCTGTCAATGATGAATCATCGAGGAAACATCTTAAAGAGATCTGAACGTTTTTTATGAGTAGAACCTATGCTTACCAGTTCTCTTGCACGAGTTGCTTTGGCACACTTTAACAACAGAGTTCGCATCTGATAGAGAGAAAAAAAATTCTTCATCAATACACCAACAAATACGAAGCTTTAAGGAAATCAAAAGTCTGGAATTTAAAACCAACAAATGGAGAATTACAACCTATTAATACTAAAGACGATATCAAAGAAAACTGATAACAACAACAACACTACAAGTTCAATGGGAAGTTCTTTCTCAGTCTTTCCCAATACAATTTTGAAACATAAAATGGAGTATTTCCATTTAATAAAAATATAAAACCATCTTTTTGGATATTTTCTTTTATATATATATTATTTTATAGTTTATTCCAAAGAGGAGTTCAAAAGAGGAAGTTCAATATTAACTAATAAATTTTAATTTTTGTATCAAAGATTAGATAGTTTAATAAATTTTGAATATTAATTTCATATATTCTCAAATTTTCTAATTCTGTAAATAAAATGTCCCTTTGTTTGGTGTATAAGATGCAGTTTAGTAAGATATGATTAGTGTTTTCTGGAAGATTACAATTTAAGCAGTTTGAAGAATTTATAAGCCTCATGTAAAATTTTTGTTTATTTAAATTAATTGTGTCTGTTTTCAATCTATAGATTATTTTATTTTCTTTCCTGTGGAAAGGGAGTTTTTCAATATAATTAATTTTGTTTGATAAATGATATCTATAGTTGTTTTTACATATTGCTTGAGCTTGAAAGAATTTTTCTGTTAAAGTAAATTCAATTTTAGTGAGGTCCTGTTTAAAGGTATAAAATATCATTTAATTTGTGTGCATTTTTGGATAACGATGTGATGTGATAAAATGTGATGGGAAGGTTAGAAACCCTTCAACAATGGGTTTCCTGCTATCCCAATTTGGATAACTTTGTTTGGAATTAAAACGAATTTTACAAATGACTTGTATAAAATAGAATTTGAAAAACTAGTGGTAGTTTTTAAGAGTAATTCCACTGACAGCAATATTCTATCCAGTTTTCTGAGAGAGGTGTGGAAAATGCAACTTTTTAGATTTAAGAATTAAAAGACAAATGCTTTTATATTGTATAATTACTAATGAAATACTATTTGCATTTTCCCCATCATCCGCTAGCTCAAATTAAAAAATTTTAAGGAATGAAACAGTAGGTAAAGGAAAAACTTCTTTCTCTTTGAAACGAGATCTTATATGCGCCCTTCTAGGTTAAATTAATTTTACTTTCCAATTTCTTTTATAGTTTTCTTCCCATTTCTCAAACCCCACTTCATCACAGATCTTTGAGTCCACCACTAAACACAAATACAGTTCAGTTGCTGGTGAGTCTTAACAACAATTTTCTTTTGCTATTAAATTTAATTGGCTAAACGCTCTTCCTGTAATTCTGAGCTACACACAAGGAGGGGGCAAAAATTATTCGGGTTGGGTTGTTTTACCTCTGAGCGGCACTTTTTTGCACACCATGGGCTAAATGGCCAGGTCACATGGACCCCGAAGGTTCAGAGAAGGTTGGGGGAGGGGACCCACTGGAACAGCTGTTGGGAGACAGATGGTAGCCTCCCGTCAAGGCCATCCAGCGTGTTCTTTAACGTGCACAGGGTATGGCTCTCCCGCACACGGGGCCACGGCTTAACGTCCCATCCGACGGACGGCGGCCTTTCCAAGCCCATCAGTGTCCCCTACTGACCGTGGGCAGGGCGGGGAATTTTGCGGAGATAAATCTCAACGCTGACCCAGCTGGGACTCGAACCTGGGAACTACAGATTACGAGCCTGGCGCACTACCGACTGAGCCACCCCCGCCCCATAAAAATTATTCGGTGCCACCAAATTATTTCAACTAACACAAATTGCAAGCTCCTTAACTTCCTAAAATAAGTTTTCTTTAAGGAGGAAATTGATGGTAAGGTTAAGACTTAAACATATCTATTTCATTATTTAAAAAGTTAATAACAAAAGAATTTTCAATCACAGCGTTGTCAGTCCCAAGAATTTATCTCTAAAGTCATAAGAATTTATCTCTAAAGTCATAAGAATTTATCTCTAAAGTCCTAAGAATTTATCTCTAAAGATAATCAAAACATGAATAATTACTGCTGTGTCAAATTGTTTACTAAAATAAACATTCGGCATATTTTAAGAAAATATTTTAGAACGAATTTCGATGTTGTTAAATATCTCAATTAATTTTATTTAGTCTTGATTATGAACAATATTCTTTCAACATTTAACGAGTTATGGAAGCTGGAATATTTAACCTATTATCGAATATATTCTTCGATAAAAGATCGTTTCTACAAGCTAGGGAGGGAGCTTCGAATATGGTTTGCCACTGACAAAGCACTGAAAGTTTCCCCAATGATTTGGATAGAGTAAAAGTTTATGAGTTAAAAGTTATTTTCTCCTTTCAGTAAATGGAATAATTTGTAGTCACAGTTTAATTCAATCACATTAAAACGGTGGGGAAAGCTTTACCACCATTAAGAAATGAACCATCAACCTTTTGCTAGAAGCCCGAAGCTCTAATTGTAGGACGAGGTTGGGTTGTTTTACCTCTGAGCGGCACTTTTTTGCACACGATGGGCTAAATGGCCAGGTCACATGGACCCCGAAGGTTCAGAGAAGGTTGGGGGAGGGGACCCACTGGAACAGCTGTTGGGAGACAGATGGTAGCCTCCCGTCAAGGCCATCCAGCGTGTTCTTTAACGTGCACAGGGTATGGCTCTCCCGCACACAGAGCCACGGCTTAACGTCCCATCCGACGGACGGCGGCCTTTCCAAGCCCATCGGTGTCCCCTACTGACCGTGGGCAGGGCGAGGAATTTTGCGGAGATAAATCTCAACGCTGACCCAGCTGGGGCTCGAACCTGGGAATACAGATTACGAGCCTGGCGCGCTACCGACTGAGCCACCCCTGCCTTTTTTTTTTAAGGGCAGGTAAAAATTCCGTGACGGGGGTACAAAAAAAAAAATCGATGTTTCAAGATAGAAATATTTAGATCGAACAGTTCATTGATGAGTAGGGGTTCGAGTTCCACCTGGGCTAGCGTTGAGAGTTATCTCGGCAAAAACCCCACCGTGCCCTCGAATACACTGTAAATTTTTGAATTTACACTGTAATATTTGAAGTGTCTGTTTGTAGGTCAAATTAGCGGTGAAAATGTGTAGCATGATGAAACTAATTGTTCGTTGCGTACGGCAGAATTTAGACAGAAAGATATTTGTTCTGAAAGGCGAACTTCAGAGTACCTAAAGCAGTTAATGTCGAATTCAAACTAAAGACTCATTTATCTCGATTCTGCGGTTAACTCTTGAGGAGTTGGAGACATGCTGAATGGATTGGGATTGGTATCCTGTTGCAGCATACCCTTTTCAATATGCTTCAAAATTTTGAAAGGGAGAACACAAAAACACGTGTATTCAGATGTTGATCGTGTGGGTTGGGTTGTTTTACCTCTGAGCGGCACTTTTTTTGCACACGATGGACTAAATGGCCAGGTCACATGGACCCCGAAGGCTCAGAGAAGGTTGGGGGAGGGGACCCACTGGAACAGCAGTTGGGAGACAGATGGTAGCCTCCCGTCAAGGCCATCCAGCGTGTTCTTTAACGTGCACAGGGTATGGCTCTCCCGCACACGGGGCCACGGCTTAACGTCCCATCCGACGGACGGCGGCCTTTTCAAGCCCATCGGTGTCCCCTACTGACCGTGGGCAGGGCGGGGAATTTTGCGGAGATAAATCTCAACGCTGACCCAGCTGGGACTCGAACCTGGGAACTACAGATTACGAGCCTGGCGCGCTACCGACTGAGCCACCCCCGCCCCAGATGTTGATCGTGCAAGAGGTCTTTAACCACAAGTATTTATCTTTCATCATCATCATACATCGTGTTCAAGGAGAACATGCATCTTCTGTTGCTGCCTCTAAACTTTTACGATAACCTTCAAAGCAAAATTTTTAGGTTAATTTTCAGAATTTGGCCAAATTTTATTTGCTATGTAAAGATGAGAGATTAAATTATTAAAGGCTATTAAACTAAGTTTTATTATTATAAATTTATCGCAAGAACATGTGCAAACAAATAAATATTATTGTAGTAGTGTACGTTAGCAGCGAATTAGAAAGAGCACCTGCTCTTTCTAATTCGGTAGTCTAGGCAGGTGTCTGAGGTGACAAACAGGGCCAAATCTAGGGGAGAAGCCAAGAGGGACATCCCCCTCCCCCTTGAGAATGTTAGTAATGGTAATGCAAACCAAAAAAATTGTTAAACCTGTGCTTATTTCACCCATTTTTATGAAATTTTTTGAAACATTGAAAATGAAAGGAGTAAAATATTACATGGCAGTGCAAATCCCGTCTCTCCTTTTTTTTTCTAGATCCATTTCTGTTGACAAATGTTTGGGAGAGGTATTGTTTTGAAAACGAATGATATTCTTGAAGAGATAGTTTGTCATTAATATACAATAAAACAAAAATCATGATTCTAGAAAAAACTTCTAAAAACTAAAGCATCACGTTTCATTTTTATTTTGCTGATTTCTTTTCATTAATAGTTTACTCTTAGTACAGTCGCTCAAAAAAGTATCTGAACACTATGGTTGATTACAGAATTCAGGGAAAATATCTGGCAACGATTTTTTTAGAAATTAGTGATCTGGCAACCTTCGTGTCACGTGACACAAAGGTTGCCAGATCACTAATTTCTGAAAAAAAAATCGTTGCAGATGCTTTTTATGAATTCTGTAACCAACCATAGTGTTCGGATATTTTTTTGAGCGACTGTACAATATAATAATCTGTACTAATATAATAAATATCTGTTTTTGAGCGACTGTACAATCGATATAATATATATCGTGAAATATATTTTATGAATAAAGAATATTTCACGATAACGGCATCAGTAACGTAAATATCAAAAACTTGTGATTATTCTCAAATCCAGAAGACAACTTACTTTTCGTCCTACTTCTGGTCGACAAAACAGAAAGGCTGACGATGAGACTAAATATAAATAGCGCGAGAAATCCGACAAGTGCAAAAAGCATCTTCTCTAATCTCGTCCTCTTTGGTAGCCTACAGAAAGAAAAATATAACAGAATAGGAATGAATTTCAGTCGCTCGGATATTAAACTGCACCGAAATGTAAAACAAAACCTATTCGCATACGGTGGCATACTTAGGTTGCTTCCTTTGTTTAAGATAAGTTTGCTTTCTCTTTCCTATCCACGCTTTAAGTTAAAGTTCTGGTTCCAAATCTTGCAGACCAGCTACAAATAAGAGCAACAAAATACCCAATTCTTCAGAAAGTTCATTGGTGAATTAATAAAAAAGTTGGAAACATGGACGTGGGCAGATTATTTTGTTTTGAGTTGGGTTGAGTTGTTTTACCTCTGAGCGGCACTTTTTTCCACACCATGGGCTAAATGGCCAGGTCACATGGACTCCGAAAGCTCAGAAATGATTGGGGGAGGGGACCCACTGGAACAGCTGTTTAGAGACAGATTGTAGCCTCCAGTCAAGGCCATCCAGCGTGTTCTTTAACGTGCACAGGGTATGGCTCTCCCTCACTCGGGGCCACGGCTTAACCCGCCCTGCCCACGGTCAGTAGGGGACACCGATGGGTCTTGGAAAGGCCGCCGTCCGTCGGATGGGACGTTAAGCCGTGGCCCGTGTGCGGGAGAGCCATACCCTGTGCACGTTAAAGAACACCCTGGGTGGCCTTGACGGGAGGCTACCATCTGTCTCCCAACAGCTGTTCCAGTGGGTCCCCTCCCCCAACCTTCTCTGAGCCTTCGGGGTCCTTGTGGCCTGGCCATTTAGCCCATGGTGTGCAAAAAAGTGCCGCTCAGAGGTAAAACAATCCAATCCAAGCCACGGCTTAATGTCCCATCCGACGGACAGTGGCCTTTCCAAGCCCATCGGTGTCCCCTACTGACCGTGGGCAAGGCGGGGAATTTTGCGGAGATAAATCTCAACGCTGACCCAGCTGGGACTCGAACCTGGGAACTACAGATTACGAGCCTGGCACGCTACCGACTGAGCCACCCCCGCCTTTTTTTTTTTTAAGGGCAGGTAAAAATTCCGTGACGGGGGTACAAAAAAAATCGATGTTTCAAGACAGAAATATTTAGATCGAACAGTTCATTGATGAGTAGGGGTTCGAGTTCCACCTGGAGAGTTATCTCGGGAGTGGTTCGAGTACCACTTGAGAGTTATCTCGGCAAAAACTCCACCGTGCCCTCGATCACTAGGGGACACCGATGGTCTTGAAACGGCCGCCGTCTATTGGATGGCACTTTAAGGGAGGCTACCATCTGTCTCTTAAGAGCTCTTCAGTGCGTTCCCTCCCCTAACTTTCTCTGAGACCTGGCCTTTAGCCCATTGTGTATAAAAAAAATGCCGCATGAAAGGAAAACCACCCAATTCATTGACTGCAATTCCGAATGCAGCAATCACGCATAAGTCATATCATAATACAATACACAAGAACAAAAGAAAAAAAGCTAAATTTATTGTTGAAAATAGATGCAAAAAAATTGATTTTCACATTAATATATATGTTACCGCTAAAGCTCGAAAGCCGTTAATGTGCACATTACCTAGCTAATCTGCAGATTAACTGATTTGCTCCGTTAACGTGCGGAATCAAGAGTTTTCCGCATTTTACCTAGGTAATGTGCACATTAACGGCTTCCGTATCGTTAAAGTTCAAAAGTTTGTTTCCCCCATTTCCTTTCCCTACTCCTTCCCCCCTCTCCCTCCACTTTTAGTTTCATTTCGCCAGTGTCTTGTCGTCGCCGGCCATCACAGTTTCGTACAGAGTCTGTAAAGAGGACTATACAAGAAATGGTCTGTATTGTTTGCTCAAAAGCAACATCAGGTGCTCACAAGTGTAAATCGTGTGACATGTTTGTTCACCTAATTTGTGGTGAAATAGATCCTAAAGAGGAAGGGTATGGTAAGAATGTATTGTGCAACATCTGTAAAAAGAATATGAATCAGAAAATACAGCGTGATGAAGCCAAGAAAGGTTTAGAAAAGCAAGCAAAGAAAATATTACCAGTTTCTAATGCAAAGCACCCAAATGTTGATGAAGGTGTCACTGTGAGAATTAAAGTACCGGAAGTAGACAGATTTCACTGATGCCCGATCACTGATGCCCGACTGATGCCCGATCGATTTTAGCTGTGGTTCTTAGTAAAACAGAGGATGGCTTTTATAAACTTGGTACTAAAACGGGTATTTTAAAACAGTTGTATGCAAAATCTGTATTCAGTGTTTGCAAAGAGAGATTTTTAACGAAAGAAGATGTCCCTGCTGTAGAAATATCTTTACGTCAAACAGCAATAAAACAATCCCTTGGTACTGGGCAAGGTTTCAGAAAATGGGACTGTCAATCTAAATGTACCCCAAATAGGTGTGCTTGTCGCACAAACCAATTGCTATGTAATTCAAAGTGTCACCAATCTTTACATTGCACTAATAAGTAAACATAATTTTATCATATGTTTTGCAAATTCATTTCCTTAATTGTAATAATATTTTAAACCGTTTGATTCTTTGTATTATAGTTTTTTAATTGATTGATTCTATCAACTAATCTGTTGATTGTTTGATTGTATAAACTTGATTCTTTAGATATCGAAAAATAAATAAATAACATTATGTTAATTTAAGCGTACAGAAACGTTCCTGTTGTTCCAGCAAAGATCTTATTTTCACTTTAACGAGTGCCTAGTAGGTAATGTGCAGATTATCCAGGTAATTTGCAGATTACCTAGGTAATTTGAGAAATGAAACAATTTTCGGCACGTTAACGGATCACCCTAGTTAATCTGCACAATACCTAGATAATCTGTAGAATAACTGATTTCTGCACTTTAGCGGTAACATATATATGTACAAAATCAGTATTACTAAATATAAATATATAATTAAATTTATTGATATGACGGAAAAAAACTATTAAAAATAGTTCTTTTCACTTCCTCAAAATGATGATTTCATTCATCGTAAATCTATGGGATCAAAAAAAGATGGAAATGATCATTGTGATCATTTCTATCTCTTTGATTGTGATGGGTATGAGTTGAATTTTGAGTGGAAGCATTTTGCCCTGGGCCCGAAGCATCTTGCCGCCCTGTTGTTTCACCACTGGCAGCAAGCCAATTTAACGGGAGCCGCCTGCGACTATCGAGACACGGCTTGCCCATCTCTATAATGTGATTCTGTGGGCCATCTATGTTACATGCAATATAGCAATTCTTCTGCCCTCCAATTGTACAATCCGCTGGCATTCACTCTGCAATATTGGGGCGGGGGTGGCTCAGTCGGTAGCGCGCCAGGCTCGTAATCTGTAGTTCCCAGGTTCGAGTCCCAGCTGGGTCAGCGTTGAGATTTATCTCCGCAAAATTCCCCGCCCTGCCCACGGTCAGTAGGGGACACCGATGGGCTTAGAAAGGCCGCCGTCCGTCTGATGGGACGTTAAGCCGTGGCCCCGTGTGCGGGAGAGCCATACCCTGTGCACGTTAAAGAACACGCTGGATGGCCTTGACGGGAGGCTACCATCTGTCTCCCAACAGCTGTTCCAGTGGGTCCCCTCCCCCAACCTTCTCTGAACCTTCGGGGTCCATGTGACCTGGCCATTTAGCCCATGGTGTGCAAAAAAGTGCCGCTCAGAGGTAAAACAACCCAACCCAACCCACTCTGCAATCATGGAAAGTGCTATCTTTTTAATTTCTGTAGCTGTCAATTGATGTTGTTTGGAAATGCAAGCAATCATTCTACAGCTTTCGTGCTTTGTCTTTTAAAAGTTTTTTGGTCAAAATTCCTTCAATATCAATTTATCTAGGAGAAAAAGTCCCATCTGCAGTTTGGTGGGTGAAAACTTGGAAAAAAAAATTGTTCGGCTAATATGGGAGTAAATAGTGTAATCTACGAGGTATAGTAGAATAAATTAATGATAATAATATTAATTTAACTGTAGTGATGACATTGGTATTTTTTCTTTCATGAAAGCAACTTTTAACTGACTCTAATTCAATGAAACTGATTTAGTCAATCAACTCCCCGCACTGCCCTTGGTCAGTGTGGGATACCGATGGGCTTCAAGATTTTAACGTTAAGCAGTGGCCTCTGTCCAGGAGAGCCATACCCTTTGCACGTTAAAGAACACGCTGGATGGCTTTGATCTCAGGCTACCATCTGTCTCCTAACAGTTGTCCGGTGGGTCTCCTTCCCCCAACCTTCTCTTAGCCTTCGGGGTCCTTGTGACTCGGCCATTTAACACATTTTGTGAAAAAAAAGTGCAACTCAGAGATCAAAGAAGCCAACCCATGTGTGGCATCGTTAATTTTATTTAGAGGGAAAGAAACAATAAGTTGGCGGTATCTGCTTCCTTTATGAAAAAAGTCTGCAATTTAATATTGATGTTTAATCATTATAAAAATCTAACTAATGATGAGTGTGCAAAATTCCTATCACTTCCTTTATATCAATGGTTCCAAACATTTTCGGGCTTATAACAAGCAAATGTTCATGGAAATTAAATTCTTTTCCCCCTATAAAACTAGTTGAAAAATATTTTCCGTGCGTAAGAATTTACAAAAACGTCCCCGTTGGGGATTCTACCACATAGTATGTGATGACAATGCTAGCGGGGGCGGGGGCGGGGTGGCTCGGTCGGTAGCGCGCCAGGCTCGTAATCTGTAGTTCCCAGGTTCGAGTCCCAGCTGGGTCAGCGTTGAGATTTATCTCCGCAAAATTCCCCGCCCTGCCCACGGTCAGTAGGGGACACCGATGGGCTACGAATAAGCCGCCGTCCATCGAATGGGACGTCAAGCCGTGGCCCCGTGTGCGGGAGAGTCATACCCTGTGCACGTTAAAGAACACGCTGGATGGCCTTGACGGGAGGCTACCATCTGTCTCCCAACAGCTGTTCCAGTGGGTCCGTTCCCCCAACTTTCTCTGAGCCTTCGGGGTCCATGTGACCTGGCCATTTAGGGGGCGGGAGTGGCTCAGTCGGTAGCGCGCCAGGCTCGTAATCAGTAGTTCCCAGGTTCGAGTCCCAGCTGGGTCAGCGTTCAGATTTATCTCCGCAAAATCCAGCAGAACAGCAAAAGTAATCTGGAAGTAGTAACAGGGAAGCGACAAACGACAAATACCGGAAAAATTTTCGCCTCACTGATCAGAAAGCGGTCTTTTCCAGTCAACGAGAATTAAATTTCCAATTAATTCCCAAGAATTGAAGTTGGGGGAGGGGAGATTCCAATTTTAAGGGAGCGTTCCAAATATTAATGAGGATGTTATCATTTTCTAAGGAAATGAAATTAAAAGTGGAAAAGATTCAACTGACCACACTGGGTGCAATGGTTGATAACTAGGGGAAGAGGCGTTAAAAAATTCGTAGTGGAGAATCAAATCCCTGAACCAGTCTTACCTTAGCTAATAAAGAGGAAGAAGTAAAGGAGAATTTGCAACTAAAGCAAAATATCAAAACAAAATTTGACAGACGGTGGCAACGAAAAAATTAATATTGAATTTCAATTCTGGTAAAGTCAAGAATGAACCACCTTGCCCACGGTCAGTAGGGGACACCGATGGGCTTGGAAAGACCGCCGTCGGTCGGATGGGACGTTAAGCCGTGGCCCCGTGTGCGGGAGAGCCATACCCTGTGCACGTTAAAGAACACGCTGGATGGCCTTGACGGGAGGCTACCATCTGTCTCCCAACAGCTGTTCCAGTGGGTCCCCTCCCCCAACCTTCTCTGAGCCTTCGGGGTCCATGTGACCTGGCCATTTAGCCCATGGTGTGCAAAAAAGTGCCGCTCAGAGGTAAAACAACCCAACCCAACCTAAGAATGAACTAGAACGAATGTAAAAAAAAATCGATCCCTTGTACCAAGTACGGCATTTTGTTTTTCATACCGAAGGAGTTTGGAAATTTGTATTTTAGAGTAAATTAAAAGATTTGCAATAAATTCACTTACTCGTTTTCTCTGACATCAGTCATAATTTCTACTTTTTTCATAAGTACAACGAAGATCTGAAAAGGAAAGAAAGTATCAGAGAAGAAATATAATACACATGAAGAAAGTCAAAAAAATTTCCCCACATTCTTTGCGAACCGTGATCTTTTGTTCTCTGGCAGCCATTTCAGTAGCTTTGCGCAGGGATGTATAGTCGCTCAAAAAAGTATCCGAACGCTATGGTTGATTACAGAATTCAGAAAAAATATCTAGCAAAAAATATCTAGCATTTTCGTATCACGTGACACGAAGGTTGCCAGATCACTAATTTCGAAAAAAGCGTTGCTAGATATTTTTTTCTGAATTCTGTAATCAACCATAGTGTTCGGATACTTTTCTGAGCTATTGTACACAAGGGAAGGAAACCAGGGGTTATGGAACCCCCTAGTTTTCTTCTCCTGGATTCGTCCCTGCGCAAAAAAACTCCTTTCACCTTTTACGAAATCTCAGCCTTGTCTACCTGCTTTGAATTCTAAAACAGTTGTGTTTGCATAACACTATTTTTGCCCCTTAGACATGTCCAATACTAAAAACTGATTTAAAATACAGCTATAAATTTTATTCCGTGTAAAATATCATTTTAACCTTTCTGTCCGGTGGATTATTTTAGTGATTCGAAAACTCGATTTAAGTCTTATTCTCCGAAACTACTTTATCGGAAATCGTCCCCCTCCCCTCGTGAATCCTCTGCGTACTCAGTAGCAGGATACCAAGTACACTGTTCGAGATTGAAAGTTCCCCGCCCACAAGGATACGTCGTACAAACATGCAAATAGAAGAGTGGGTGTGGGTTGGGTTGGGTTGTTTTACCTCTGAGCGGCACTTTTTTGCACACCATGGGCTAAATGGCCAGGTCACATCGACCCCGAAGGCTCAGAGAAGGTTGGGGGAGGGGACCCACTGGAACAGCTGTTGGGAGACAGATGGTAGTCTCCCGTCAAGGCCAACCAGCGTGTTCTTTAACGTGCAAAGGGTATGGCTCTCCCGCACATGGGACTATGTCCATAAAAAAACGAGCACACGGGACTACGTCTCCCGCAACGGCTTAACGTCCCATCCGACGGACGGCGGCCTTTCCAAGCCCAGCGGTGTCCCCTACTGACCGTGGGCAAGGCGGGGAATTTTGCTGAGATAAATCTCAACGCTGACCCAGCTGGGACTCGAACCTGGGAACTACAGATTACGAGCCTGGCGCGCTACCGACTGAGCCACCCCCGCCCCTAAAGAGTGGGTGTGTGCAGTTGAGATATGCAAATGATGATAATCCGGAGCCAATGACGTGTGTGGCTCAAGAGATAAGAGATGCAAGAAAGAACAGGGATGGTATTGTGTTTATGCAGGTGGAAGTCGTGCGAACGGTTGAGATTAAGTGGTTCTGCTTGGAAATTGTTCAGCGAAGGCCGAAAATGTTTGGTACCCGCCGTCGGCAGGTTTATCGCCATTTAGATGCTTTTGAGAGAGGAGGAATTATAGACCTAAGTGAAGCTGGATGATCTAAACGTCGTGTCGCTGCCCATGTTCATTGGGATGTACGAACTGTTGGATGCTGTTAGCAACAGTGGCGAAATGAAGGTTCTAGCATGTGTTGCAGAGGCAGTGGTGCTGTCCAACAGATGTCAGCACAACTTGATAAGCGCATTGCTCGACAAGCTCGTTCGTCACCACAGAGCACTGCAGGCGATATTCGACAGGCTGTGTCAGCAGCCAAGGACGTCCCCATAACGACCCAAACAGTAAACCGAAGGTTGCATGAAGCACACCTAAGCTCTAGGTAACAGTTATATCGACTGCCATTGACTGCAAATCATTGCAGCAGTCGTCTGGTTTGGTGCCAAAGTCGTGCGAACTGGGGTCACAAATGGAACACTGTTGTGTTTAGTGATGAATCATGTTTCTGCCTGGTTGCTGACGATTTAGTGGTCCGTGTATGGCAACAATCTGGCGAGAGGATAGATTCAGCTTTTGTTCGCGACTGGCACACCACCTGTCAGCCAGGCATAATGGTATGGGGTGCTATTGGATATTATAGCAGGTCACCTCTTGTCCACATCATGGGAACACTAACAGCTGCATGATGCGTTAGCATGGTTCTGCAGCCCGTTTTGTTACCGTTCCTGGGAGGCATGCAGCAGCCCATTTTCCAGCATGACAACGCCCATGTACACACAGCTAGGGTCTCCAGACAATGTTTGCAACATGTTCACATACATGCCAACACGATCTCCAGATTTATACCCAATAGAAAATCTGTGGGACCACATTGGACGACATGTGCAATCCTCTCACCAGCCAGTGTGGAATCTCAATGAATTATGGGAGCAAGTCAACGCTGCTTGGTGTGCAATTCCTCAGAACCATATCCGTCGACTGTATCATTCCATGCCACGCCGTATTGCTGCCTGTATTGCGGCGGTGCAACCACCTACTGAGGCAGTCACATTGTGCTGCATTATCTCATCTTCTAACCGCTGTAAGTGACTGCAAAGTGAATCATGGTATGCTAATATGTATTGCTATGTGTGTGCAACATTTCACCTCTATCCACTCACTCCTTCTGGGTGGGGCAATTTCAGTGTCGTGCAGTGTATTTAAAGCAATGATGTAGTCAGGATTAGACAGAATTTTTCGGAGTGGAAAGTAGTTGATATTTTTTTCTTGCTTTAATTAATGTAAACTAAGAATTTCTTAAACATAAATTGTTTCCAACGGTGGTGGTTGTGTATGTGTTGGGAGGGGGGGGGGGGACATACTTCCTCCCTTAGCTACTCCTCTGCTCTGAAGAGAGGGTTGGGTTGAGTTGTTTTACCTCTGAGCGGCACTTTTTTGCATACCATGGGCTAAATGGCCAGGTCACATGGACCCCGAAGGCTCAGAGAAGGTTGGGGGAGGGGACCCACTGGAACAGCTGTTGGGAGACAGATGGTAGCCTCCCGTCAAGGCCATCCAGCGTGTTCTTTAACGTGCACAGGGTATGTCTCTCCCTCACACGGGGCCACGGCTTAACGTCCCATCCGACGGACGGCGGCCTTTCCAAGACCCATCGGCCCCCTACTGACCGTGGGCAGGGCGGGTTAAGCAGTGGCCCCGAGCGAGGGAGAGCCATACTCTGTGCACGGGGGGGGGGGGGGGGGGGGGGGGCTCAGTCGGTAGCGCGCCAGGCTCGTAATCTGTAGTTCCCAGGTTCGAGTCCCAGCTGGGTCAGCGTTGAGATTTATCTCCGCAAAATTCCCCGCCCTGCCCACGGTCAGTAGGGGGCACCGATGGGCTTGGAAAGGCCGCCGTCCGTCGGATGGGACGTTAAGCCGTGGCCCCGTGTGCGGGAGAGTCATACCCTGTGCACGTTAAAGAACACGCTAGTAGAAGATAAATGGGGGTTCTGACTCACAGGAGGCTAATGTTAATCCTATGGGAGAATTCCAATCCAGAAAAAATCGAAGGAGGCTAATGTTAATCCTATGGGAGAATTTCAATCCAGAAAAATCGAAGGAGGCTAATGTTAATCCTATCAGAGGTTTCTAATCAAGAGCATCGAAGGTGGTTACTGTTAATCCTATATGGGGGGGGGGGGAGGTTTCTAAAGAGAATCTAGGAGGCTAATATTTACTCAATAGGAGTATTTCTCATCCAGAGGGGCCAATATTATTTTTATAGAAAATTTTGCTATTTCAGTTGTTTCACTGGGATGTATATAAATCATTTTGAAGTCATTTCACACGTATTTATAATTATCATGTGTTCTCTTTCAGTGAATATGCAAGATTTGAGGATGAGAGTTAACACGAAATTCGATAAAACATTACTGGTCCCAATATTCTTGTCATTTTATTGAGCTTGGGGAGAAGCAATGTGAATTCAGGTCCCCCCCCCCCTCTAGTATCAAATGGATTGGGTCGGAAAGTGATTTGTCTGTTCCGACACGTGATTGCTAACTGTTTCACTTCTCATCTACTAGCTTAAGACTCTGAAAATGAAGAGAGATGGATTGTATGGTATGTTTTCATGATAGAAAATAACGCTTTCATGGTTGGTAAGTTTTTTTTTGCCTTAGCATGTAAAAACGGCATGTAATTTTTACATTCAACAGCTTTATCACGTACGAACACTCTTGTTTATGTTGAGGCAAAATGCAGATTTTATAATTAATCAAATTATATTTATGAAGTACTGCATGTGTAATACAGATTTCAAGAAAGACACTCAACACACTGACTGACACTGAGACGATTTTTACAGGACAAAAAAGTCTTTATTTAAAGAAATATCCCATTACATGCTACAGGTTTCTCCAACATAATAAACTTTATTCCTGGGTCCACAATTCCGTTCAACAGCAGTGAGATTTGCACAGCATTTGTTTTTTTGGGATAAAAGTCGGTGGGAAAAAACTTTTTTTCTCCCGTTTTCCGCAAAAAAAAAATCTCTGGATTTTCACGGACAGGAGATCTGCTGAAAAGGGTTGCTCTAAGAATTTCAAGCAGCTTTATAATGTCCATAGGCCAAAGTATCATATCCATTAGCAAGTATAAATCTTTTATCATCATAAGGGCATAGCCCTGCTTTCGTTGAAGACACAGTGTAAATACGATGACGATGACTCTCGATTTTCACAGCACTGACTCGCGACACAAATTTGTTTAGCAGACAGTTTTCGTAATCTGCATAGCATATTTTATTTTTAATGATTTTCTTTGGCACACCTTTAGCTGCTTTCTTTTCACCAGCTTTACTTCGAAGACTATACATCTTGGAGCGTAAACCAACGAAACATTCTCCTGGTACACCGAGGAGTTCATCTTTAAATTTTCCCAGTTCTTTTTTATTTCGTGTATTATACAAAAAATGGTCTTCAGGGTAATCGGAAGTATCGAAAAGGTCGGCATGATCTTTCATATCTTCATATACATCTTCTGTTTGTATCTCATAGCACAAAGAGTCAGTATCAGTGAACAATAATTTTGCTCTATTTCCATACTTACGCATTATAAATTCATAATGGAAGTTATACATCAGAGTTTTGCTGATGTCAAGTATCGAGAATCCTGCGTAAATAGGCCTGTTAAGCTTCAGTTTCTTATGTTTTGACTGTACACAGGTCAGATCATTATCAAATACTTGGAAGGCATGAAATGCAGGTGATGCGATTAATTTCCGGAGTCTCTTCTTATCTTGAGTTAATTCAATTTTCACACGGTTTCTCAAATTCTCCATTGTCTTCCCAAACACTGCGTTGTTCATCAATTTGAAGAAGTCCTTTTCGAAATCATTTCTAGCCTCTCTTCTTTGGCAGGTATTAAATTCGATGTATGGTTTTAGCCAAGGCGACTCTTTAAATTCTAAAATGCGATGGATATGTTTCAGCTGCATGCCTAGAGCTAAATACTGCTTTAGATTTCGATAATGCACTATATAGTTCTTCTTCGCATATAAATTGGGGACAAGTTTCGCTGATTTGTCTGAAACAGCTAATCCTAGATGGGAAATCAGTTCACAACAGTAAGGCGAGAGCAATTGTGCATCAATCTGAAATTTCTCTGCAGCTAATGGGTAGTCATTATGCATATCGTGAAGCGGAGCAGGATAGTCTAAATCAACCTCTAATATGTAACCGGTTTCAGAATCATCAGTCACTGTGGTAACGTCAAAATTGTCCAGTTTTTCTCTGTCAATCCAGTGAAAGTCGCTTACTGGGAGATACTGAGACATAGCCCAACCGTATAAATTATTAGCGTCTAAATATATGATGTATTTAGAGGGAAGAAGTGGATCGTATGTGTCTAGGTATTTATTGTTCGCTTTGCTATACCGATTGCAAATTACAGAAATGCCGCCACGAATGCCTTTCTCCAGAAACAAATACATCGTAGGATCGGTGAGCAAGTCCATTTCTACATTTGTCATCTTCAAACATGCTTGCCATGCTAATCCAGGAGCGGTATAGACATGACAAGGATCGAGTTCATAATAATCAATACATAACTTTCTGAAATGCTGAAACACATCAGCTAGTAGAAGCACATCACTCTTGATATACAAGTCATGGTACTCTCCTAGATTTTTTACTTTAAAATCATTCCACACTTTCAAAGCATGATTGTAATCTTCTTCTGCTAACATCTCTTCTGTAAGCTGGTTATAAAAAACTTCACGTGGTGGTAATTTTGTATCCTCAAATTTCTCACAGCTGTCGATATAATCATACGGATACACACCTTTTCTCATGAGGAGAGGCGTCAGTTCAGGTTCAATATGTTCATTCAGAATTTGGAACTCATTTGCAGGTAAATTATTCACCAGTTTCTCTAGTGATGTGTTTAGAAACTGAAAAGAATCTAAAAAATGTAGGTTGCCTAGAAAGAAAGCTATGTATTTTTCCATATTGTTAGGAATGCAGTTAATTCTTCGATTCTTTATCTTCCCAATACTCTGGATTATTAAATGACTATCATAACCTCTCAGGTTATGAATGACGACTGGAATCTTCTTTCCAGGTTTAAAATTCAAATTACACGCGTTATGTGCGGCTCCTGGAAACTTTCCCGTAAAATGATCATGATCTCTTACTCGACTCTGCCCAAGGGATTCATGCATATATGGCAGCTTAAAGCATTTTCGTATAATTTTTGCTCATCGTCGGACAGGCACATAGCAACATTCTGCTTCATCAACTTTTGAATAATTTCTTCTTCCTTTAGAAGGCACTTCAAAAACTCCTCTATAACATTCGGACCCCTATAAATCGTGGGAGGTTTGTAACTATGTCCATCAGGGCCCACAACCACATAAGCAAATCCACACGCTTCATGTTTAGCCGTAATTGTAGTGTGAGAGGCAGTTGGGTTAGGGAGGCATGTATCTACTTTTACTAAAAATGATTCGAAGTCAGCATAGATCACATAAGGTACAGGGAGCTGAAATTTGAAATTCGTAAACTTCAGACACTTCTCTTCTTCACTTGGCACCTCTATTTTCTGAGGGGCGTGTTCTTCACAGTAGGTCATATGCTCCTTTAAAATAGATTCCTTCGAAAAACGTTGTAAACAATAATCGCAGTAAAAGCTCACACATTTATGGCTGGTAAGGGAACTTAGAAGTCTACTCATATTCTTAATGTAGCAGTAATGTCTCTTTTCTCCAACTGATAAGAGCATGAGATTAATATGCCGTTTAGCTTTCACTGATGTAATATAAAGAGGGAATACTTCGTTCTCGTATCCAAATACATTGATAGATATCCCATTCATCTGCTCAAACTTTGGAATTTGCGTTAGAGTCACAGGATAAACAAGGATTGAGACGTCCAGTTCACTTTCCATATGTTGATAATTAATCAGACGATCAGCATTCTTTTCAACTGGATGTAAAGCAGCAAGTACTGACCAAAGGAAACATTTCTGGTCGTTGTTGCGCACATTAACAATTGCATGCTTTGTTTGTAGCTCTCGTGGTACAGCAATATAGCTAGAGCCTTCTAGAGGTGCATATTTTCCAATTTTCACTTCAGCGAAAAGAATTTCATCTAAAACCCAGCCACTCTGGATTGGATTGGATTGTTTTACCTCTGAGCGGCACTTTTTTGCACACCATGGGCTAAATGGCCAGGCCACAAGGACCCCGAAGGCTCAGAGAAGGTTGGGGGAGGGGACCCACTGGAACAGCTGTTGGGAAACAGATGGTAGCCTCCCGTCAAGGCCATCCAGCGTGTTCTTTATCGTGCACAGGGTATGTCTCTCCTGCACACGGGACCACGGCTTAACGTCCCATCCGACGGACGGCGGCCTTCCCAAGCCCATCGGTGTCCCCTACTGACCGTGGGCAGGGCGGAGAATTTTGTGGAGATAAATCTCAACGCTGACCCAGCTGGGACTCGAACCTGGGAACTACAGCCACTCTGGGAACCTTCATATTCTTCACAGGAAGCCTTAACTTTCTCATAGGCCAGTCGAAGGTCGTTCTTTAAATCTGAATCTGGAAGACTTGTCATGCAGTTACTCCTAAAGAAAGGAGTACTATATTCATCGGTAGAGGGGCTGGCTTTTCGGACGAAACGCACTCTCACCACTAAGTACCACTTGATTGTCTGCTTCAAGTGCAATTCTTCTTGTAGAAAGGTCTGCAGTTCATTCCGCGAATCATCAAGGAAAACAATCAAATCATGTCTTGTCTCCTCATTAGCCACCAATTTCCGCATTGATAGAATGTCAGCGAAACGGCACGGGTCGTCTTCTTTATCATCATGCTCATTCCTCTTCTTTTTATTTTGCAAATATCCATCATCTGTAGAACGTTTCCTCTTCTTATTTATATGATGTGGACGTCGGATATGCAGCTTATAATTATCTTTTCTATTAAAGGTTGTCCCACAAACTTCGCATTCAAAGGAGAAACTACTCTTATGAGAGCTAAGATGTCGCTCAAAGTTATCTTTCCTTGTAAATGTAGCTGTACAAGCCGCACAATGGAAAAGCGCTCCTCTGTCATGAGATTTCTTATGACGGTCCAAGCTTGCAGGATGAGCGTAGACTATTCCACAATCTTTACACTCAAACATCGTCTGCAGAATCAGCATACAAACGCACTGGACAGCTGCACGAACACAAATGACAATATTCGCAGCTTCACTTCCTTATATAATCTTGCTCAAAGTCACTCTAAAACAAATTTAAGTGTGAATCAAATACCAATACACTCAAATTTTCATCGAACATTTAATCGCTACATCAGAATAAAATTTAATAATAATCGTCATATATTGGGGGGGGAATAGGGGGGCAGAGATATGGATTCGATAACGCCAATCTATAAATTCATCACGAATTACCCCCCCCCCCGACACACACACACCCCGAATATGAAATCAAAATTAATAAGGCTGAAAGTAATTGAATCTGCATTTATAATTTTTTTATTAAAAATTAATTAGTCATGAAAAAATTAAATTATCTAATAAAAAAAGACGCAACAAATCATAATTAATTAAGGATAACAAT
The DNA here is from genome assembly GCA_038380435.1 of Ryuthela nishihirai. NCBI lineage: Eukaryota > Metazoa > Arthropoda > Arachnida > Araneae > Heptathelidae > Ryuthela > Ryuthela nishihirai. The sequence goes on along the minus strand of JAWZYU010000009.1, from coordinate 26,597,557 downwards.
TTTTTCAATTACATTCAAATGAGACATGCGATACTTATGGCTTCCTTCAGTCCCCCATTGATAAAGGGTTATGTTAAATATTTACGCTTAACAACCAACATAATACGAAACACTATTCTTTCCTATGGTATAATGGGAAAGAAGTTAATAAGCTAATGTTTGACTCAAGTGTTCCCTTATATATATATACGAATAATACTATTTTTTTCCGTGTAATGAAAACTAAAGTTTTTTAGAAAAAAAATAATATTTGCTAGTATCTATTCTAACATTTTTCCATACACATTATATTGTTAATATATATTTTATATTTGTTTTTTTTACCTTATGGCGCAATATCAGAACTTGTACTAAGCAGTAATTCTTAAAGCTAATTATTTCGAAACTATTCATTATTAACACTATCGAAACTTCGCTAGTCACTTGCTGCAATTAACAGTGTGATTTTCAATTGTGTTTTTGTATACAAACTATTTAAGGCAAACATATGCCACATCGCCAAGCATATGTCAAAATGACTGTGTGAGAAATACTTTTTCCGTAGTCACACAGTATAGAAATATCAAACCTGAATTATCTGTATTACATATAATTAACATTAAGATACATGGTAAATCAGAAAAAAATTTCTTAAACACTGTACGCATATTAAAATTTTTCCCCCTCACCATAAAAAGAATTTACATTTAAATTTATTTTAACACCTGCATTTTATGAAACAAAACCACAATAACATTTAAAGGACTCTAAAATTAAAAAATTAACTGCACGCTACTAGCTAACCAAAATGATTAAAAAATTAACTGCAAGCTAATAGCTATCCGCAAAGTCAGAATCTCTCAATACGGGACTCGCGCTGTAAATGAGCCTAATACAATCCATAACACTACCATTTGTACGCGCGACGACAAAAGAAGCAAGCGACCACAGCGCCACGCAACGAAACATTTCAACTTACATTCACGCAGACAACGATCTTCAAGGTCATCTCTTGTAAAGAGACGCCAAACCAAGGAGTGTTTAAGGGAGAAGAGAGCTAGCTTCCATAGACGTAATATAAACTTTTCGATTGCAGCGCCCTCTAAACATGGCAAATTCGTGTATTGCAGTGAAGCCACCTAGCCAGGAGAGGAGCCAGTTCCTTGCGTTATTTTTCCACTGCCCAGCAAAGTTTTCATAGCTTACACCACGTTGTTCAAAGTGTCCATTTCTTAAATTTTACCATCATGATTTTCTTTTCACAAGGATTAGTTAAAATTATTTTCCTTAATAAAATCTCGTTTTGTAAAACAAGAGGTAGCTACGCTCAACAATCTAGGTAGGTGGCCAATAGCTCAGTGGTCAGAGCACTTGACATGTTATCAGAAGGTCTTCGGTTCGTATCCCATTCATCTGAAAACAATGATAAAATTTATATCGACGTTAAACTAAAAGTGATTCCTTCCTTGGCAGTTGAACAAAAGTCGTTGAGAAATTTCCTCAATGCATATTATTTTAGTGTTACGGTAAACCAACATCATGTAATACAGTGCGATGTTAAAGACATACTAATACCCTTTCATGCAAAGACACTGAAAAATCTGTGAATGATTCGTCATAAAATTGAGATGCAAACCTGCATTACTCATAATAAATAATAAAAAATAAATAAATACCCCCTCAAGCAGCTACTTGCCACAGAGGTCTGACAGGAGCCTGTCAGTTTATATGCCAGAGTAGAAGGTCTGAGAGGATGGCAGGACCAAGGAGTATCTAAGGGAGAAGAGAACTAGCTTCCATAGGCTTAATGTAAACTTTTCGATTGCAGCGCCCTCTAAATATGGCAAATTCGTGCATTGCAGTGAAGTCACCTAGCCAGGGAGAGGAGCCAGTTCCTTGCGTTATTTTTCCACCGCTCAGCAAGGTTTTCAATGGCTTACACCACGTCACTAATTTTACATTCACTTTAGCTCTGTTCAAAGTGTCCGTTTCTTAAATTTTACCATCATAGTTTTCTTTTTACAAGGATTAGTTAAAATTATTTTCATTAATAAAATCCCATTTTGTAAAACAGGTAGTAGCTATGCTCAAGAAAAGAATTTTAATATTTTGAATATTCTACAATATTTAATATATTATAATAAATTGAAATTCATGGCTCTATGTGAGATAACATGTTTTGTTTAATTATATTTTATAGAATTTTAGATATTTTCAATAAAAGTCATATCGAGGTTCTTAGTTGTATAAATTGTCAGTAGATGGCAGCAGGCACTTCTCGTATCAACAATAAAAAAATTTACTATTAGAACAAACTAGACACCTATATACATCGATATGCTCCAGGGAACACAAAACTGCAACATACATTGACTTACATGTTTGCAAGATGATTAAATGTATTAATTTACATATTAATTTTAAAAATTCTGCAAATTTACTCAAAATAAACATACAACGGTTTTTCCAGGTATCGTAAAATGTACTCCTGAACGAGATAAAACACTCATTGAATAACTTTAGGGTCAGCTACCACTGTGCCAAACAGCCATGGCTGTTAAACATTTGGAAACACTGGTTAAATCGCAATATACATACCAATAGTAAGACAAACCATAGCTGCATTGGGCTAAAATGATTGCACCGCGCATGCGCAGATCGCCCCTTACAGTTGTTTTTGTGCCTGCACATCAATTTGCCACGTTCAGCTTCGGTAAATTTCCGCAGAACGGCGCCACTTACGCTTGTGCGAAGCTAGCCTTCTTCTTCTTTGGCAGGACCTCAGCAGAAAACGACACGAACATCCATGCCTTACCCGGGGCTCGAAGCCAGGTCCCGTAGGTCAGTAGCCAAGCGCGCTAACCACTCGGCGACGGGACGGTTCATAATAAATATCTGCTTTTTAAATTAATTTTGATCTCCGCATGCGCAGAAACCTCTCTAGAACCCCTACAAATTAAACTAAGAGAAATCCCTGATTGAATGAAAATAAATGAACTTATATTAATTATTTTAAAGTTTGTGCAGGTAGCTTTAACTTCTAGTGAGGAAAAAAAAATTTTTTTTCTTTTATAATATTTCGTTTTATATTCTGAACGGTGGTAGAAGTTTATTTACGCTACATTAAATGTTTTCTTCCTTAATACGTATTAAATATTAAAACTTAATGTAATCAATTTAAGTACATTTTTTAAGAGGAAGCATGGGATGGAGAGGTAAACAACGAACGGAATAAAAGTATTTTCACTGCTGGGTTTCACTCGTAACAAGGCAAGATTAGCAAAAGTGAAAGGAAGAAATAATAAAAATTTAAAAGATTAAATTTCTTTAATTAAAAATTAAAAAAACCATTTCTTAAATTTTACCATCATGATTTCTTTTCACAAGGATTAGTTAAAATTATTTTCCTTAATAAAATCTCGTTTTGTAAAACAAGAGATAGCTATGCTCAACATAAATATTTTAATATTTTGAACATTCTACTATATTTAATATATTATAATAAAGTGAAATTTATGGCTTAATGCGAGACAACATGTTTTGTTTAATCATATTTTATAGAATTTAGGATATTTTCAAAAAAAAGTCACATCGAGTTTCTTACTTGTATAAACTGTCAATAGATGGCAGCAGGCACTTCTAGTATCAACCATAAAAAAATTTACTATTAGAACAAACTACAGACACCTATATATGTCGATATGCTCCAGGGAACACCAAACTGCAACATACATTGACTTACATATTCGCAAGATGATTAAATGTATTAATTTACATATTAATTTTAAAAATTCTGCAAAATTACTCAAAATAAACATACAACGGCTTTTCCAGGTATCGTAATATATACTCCTGAACGGGATAAAATACTCACTGAATAACTTTAGGGTCAGCTATCACTATGCCAAACAGTCATGGGTGTTAGACAGGTTGAAACACTGATTAAATCGCAATAAATATACCAAGAGTTAGACAAACCATAGCTGCAGTGGACTAAAAATGATTGCACTGCGCATGCACAGATCGCCCCTTACAGTTGTTTTTGTGCATGCACCTCAATTTGCCACGTTCAGCTTCGGTAAAATTCCGCAGAACGGCGCCACTTACGCTTGTGCGAAGCTAGCCTTCTTCTCCTTAGACCTTCTTTGGCCAAACACCCTAACAGCTGATGAAGTAATTCTCAACAAAATATTTATGTTGGTTGCTCTTTTTCTGCAATCTAATATATGTAATATAATGTTATAGTTATTTGTTAAGTATTCCAAGAATGAGAACAAATATCGTTAGTAGTGTCTGAGACTTTCAAAAGTTCTACTATTTAACAAATATAATTAATTAAGTTTCAAAAACATTTCTATATCACTTTTATACCACAAGATGGCGATGCGTACCTTTGGCGTTTCCGAAAAACTTTTTTGGAAACGCCAAAGGTACGCATCGCCATCTTGTGGTATAAAAGTGATATAGAAATGTTTTTGAAACTTAATTAATTATATTTGTTAAACAGTAGAACTTTTGAAAGTCTCAGACACTACTAACGATATTTGTTCTCATTCTTGGAATACTTAACAAATAACTATAACATTATATTACATATATTAGATTGCAGAAAAAGAGCAACCAACATAAATATTTTGTTGAGAATTACTTCATCAGCTGTTAGGGTGTTTGGCGTCTCGTTTACAAGAGATGACCTTGAAGAACGTTGTCTGCGTGAATGTAAGTTGAAATGTTTCGTTGCGTGGCGCTGTGGTCGCTTGCTTCTTTTGTCGTCGCGCGTACAAATGGTAGTGTTATGGATTGTATTAGGCTCATTTACAGCGCGAGTCCCGTATTGAGAGATTCTGACTTTGCGGATAGCTATTAGCTTGCAGTTAATTTTTTAATCATTTTGGTTAGCTAGTAGCGTGCAGTTAATTTTTTAATTTTAGAGTCCTTTAAATGTTATTGTGGTTTTGTTTCATAAAATGCAGGTGTTAAAATAAATTTAAATGTAAATTCTTTTTATGGGTTGTTTTACCTCTGAGCGGCACTTTTTTGCACACCATGGGCTAAATGGCCAGGTCACATGGACCCCGAAGGCTCAGAGAAGGTTGGGGGAGGGGACCCACTGGAACAGCTGTTGGGAGGCAGATGGTGCCTCCCGTCAAGGCCATCCAGCGTGTTCTTTAACGTGCACAGGGTATGGCTCTCCCACACACGGGGCCACAGCTTAACGTCCCATCCGACGGACGGTGGCCTTTCCAAGCCCATCGGTGTCCCCTACTGACCGTGGGCAGGGCGGGGAATTTTGCGGAGATAAATCTCAACGCTGACCCAGCTGGGACTCGAACCTGGGAACTACAGATTACGAGCCTGGCGCGCTACCGACTGAGCCACCCCCGCCCCTTTTTATGGTGAGGGGGAAAAATTTTAATATGCGTACAGTGTTTAAGAAATTTTTTTCTGATTTACCATGTATCTTAATGTTAATTATATGTAATACAGATAATTCAGGTTTGATATTTCTATACTGTGTGACTACGGAAAAAGTATTTCTCACACAGTCATTTTGACATATGCTTGGCGATGTGGCATATGTTTGCCTTAAATAGTTTGTATACAAAAACACAATTGAAAATCACACTGTTAATTGCAGCAAGTGACTAGCGAAGTTTCGATAGTGTTAATAATGAATAGTTTCGAAATAATTAGCTTTAAGAATTACTGCTTAGTACAAGTTCTGATATTGCGCCATAAGGTAAAAAAAACAAATATAAAATATATATTAACAATATAATGTGTATGGAAAAATGTTAGAATAGATACTAGCAAATATTATTTTTTTTCTAAAAAACTTTAGTTTTCATTACACGGAAAAAAATAGTATTATTCGTATATATATATAAGGGAACACTTGAGTCAAACATTAGCTTATTAACTTCTTTCCCATTATACCATAGGAAAGAATAGTGTTTCGTATTATGTTGGTTGTTAAGCGTAAATATTTAACATAACCCTTTATCAATGGGGGACTGAAGGAAGCCATAAGTATCGCATGTCTCATTTGAATGTAATTGAAAAAATTGTTATCCTTAATTAATTATGATTTGTTGCGTCTTTTTTTATTAGATAATTTAATTTTTTCATGACTAATTAATTTTTAATAAAAAAATTATAAATGCAGATTCAATTACTTTCAGCCTTATTAATTTTGATTTCATATTCGGGGTGTGTGTGTGTCGGGGGGGGGGGGGGTAATTCGTGATGAATTTATAGATTGGCGTTATCGAATCCATATCTCTGCCCCCCTATTCCCCCCCAATATATGACGATTATTATTAAATTTTATTCTGATGTAGCGATTAAATGTTCGATGAAAATTTGAGTGTATTGGTATTTGATTCACACTTAAATTTGTTTTAGAGTGACTTTGAGCAAGATTATATAAGGAAGTGAAGCTGCGAATATTGTCATTTGTGTTCGTGCAGCTGTCCAGTGCGTTTGTATGCTGATTCTGCAGACGATGTTTGAGTGTAAAGATTGTGGAATAGTCTACGCTCATCCTGCAAGCTTGGACCGTCATAAGAAATCTCATGACAGAGGAGCGCTTTTCCATTGTGCGGCTTGTACAGCTACATTTACAAGGAAAGATAACTTTGAGCGACATCTTAGCTCTCATAAGAGTAGTTTCTCCTTTGAATGCGAAGTTTGTGGGACAACCTTTAATAGAAAAGATAATTATAAGCTGCATATCCGACGTCCACATCATATAAATAAGAAGAGGAAACGTTCTACAGATGATGGATATTTGCAAAATAAAAAGAAGAGGAATGAGCATGATGATAAAGAAGACGACCCGTGCCGTTTCGCTGACATTCTATCAATGCGGAAATTGGTGGCTAATGAGGAGACAAGACATGATTTGATTGTTTTCCTTGATGATTCGCGGAATGAACTGCAGACCTTTCTACAAGAAGAATTGCACTTGAAGCAGACAATCAAGTGGTACTTAGTGGTGAGAGTGCGTTTCGTCCGAAAAGCCAGCCCCTCTACCGATGAATATAGTACTCCTTTCTTTAGGAGTAACTGCATGACAAGTCTTCCAGATTCAGATTTAAAGAACGACCTTCGACTGGCCTATGAGAAAGTTAAGGCTTCCTGTGAAGAATATGAAGGTTCCCAGAGTGGCTGGGTTTTAGATGAAATTCTTTTCGCTGAAGTGAAAATTGGAAAATATGCACCTCTAGAAGGCTCTAGCTATATTGCTGTACCACGAGAGCTACAAACAAAGCATGCAATTGTTAATGTGCGCAACAACGACCAGAAATGTTTCCTTTGGTCAGTACTTGCTGCTTTACATCCAGTTGAAAAGAATGCTGATCGTCTGACTAATTATCAACATATGGAAAGTGAACTGGACGTCTCAATCCTTGTTTATCCTGTGACTCTAACGCAAATTCCAAAGTTTGAGCAGATGAATGGGATATCTATCAATGTATTTGGATACGAGAACGAAGTATTCCCTCTTTATATTACATCAGTGAAAGCTAAACGGCATATTAATCTCATGCTCTTATCAGTTGGAGAAAAGAGACATTACTGCTACATTAAGAATATGAGTAGACTTCTAAGTTCCCTTACCAGCCATAAATGTGTGAGCTTTTACTGCGATTATTGTTTACAACGTTTTTCGAAGGAATCTATTTTAAAGGAGCATATGACCTACTGTGAAGAACACGCCCCTCAGAAAATAGAGGTGCCAAGTGAAGAAGAGAAGTGTCTGAAGTTTACGAATTTCAAATTTCAGCTCCCTGTACCTTATGTGATCTATGCTGACTTCGAATCATTTTTAGTAAAAGTAGATACATGCCTCCCTAACCCAACTGCCTCTCACACTACAATTACGGCTAAACATGAAGCGTGTGGATTTGCTTATGTGGTTGTGGGCCCTGATGGACATAGTTACAAACCACCCACGATTTATAGGGGTCCGAATGTTATAGAGGAGTTTTTGAAGTGCCTTCTAAAGGAAGAAGAAATTATTCAAAAGTTGATGAAGCAGAATGTTGCTATGTGCCTGTCCGACGATGAGCAAAAATTATACGAAAATGCTTTAAGCTGCCATATATGCATGAATCCCTTGGGCAGAGATCGAGTAAGAGATCATGATCATTTTACGGGAAAGTTTCCAGGAGCCGCACATAACGCGTGTAATTTGAATTTTAAACCTGGAAAGAAGATTCCAGTCGTCATTCATAACCTGAGAGGTTATGATAGTCATTTAATAATCCAGAGTATTGGGAAGATAAAGAATCGAAGAATTAACTGCATTCCTAACAATATGGAAAAATACATAGCTTTCTTTCTAGGCAACCTACATTTTTTAGATTCTTTTCAGTTTCTAAACACATCACTAGAGAAACTGGTGAATAATTTACCTGCAAATGAGTTCCAAATTCTGAATGAACATATTGAACCTGAACTGACGCCTCTCCTCATGAGAAAAGGTGTGTATCCGTATGATTATATCGACAGCTGTGAGAAATTTGAGGATACAAAATTACCACCACGTGAAGTTTTTTATAACCAGCTTACAGAAGAGATGTTAGCAGAAGAAGATTACAATCATGCTTTGAAAGTGTGGAATGATTTTAAAGTAAAAAATCTAGGAGAGTACCATGACTTGTATATCAAGAGTGATGTGCTTCTACTAGCTGATGTGTTTCAGCATTTCAGAAAGTTATGTATTGATTATTATGAACTCGATCCTTGTCATGTCTATACCGCTCCTGGATTAGCATGGCAAGCATGTTTGAAGATGACAAATGTAGAAACGGACTTGCTCACCGATCCTACGATGTATTTGTTTCTGGAGAAAGGCATTCGTGGCGGCATTTCTGTAATTTGCAATCGGTATAGCAAAGCGAACAATAAATACCTAGACACATACGATCCACTTCTTCCCTCTAAATACATCATATATTTAGACGCTAATAATTTATACGGTTGGGCTATGTCTCAGTATCTCCCAGTAAGCGACTTTCACTGGATTGACAGAGAAAAACTGGACAATTTTGACGTTACCACAGTGACTGATGATTCTGAAACCGGTTACATATTAGAGGTTGATTTAGACTATCCTGCTCCGCTTCACGATATGCATAATGACTACCCATTAGCTGCAGAGAAATTTCAGATTGATGCACAATTGCTCTCGCCTTACTGTTGTGAACTGATTTCCCATCTAGGATTAGCTGTTTCAGACAAATCAGCGAAACTTGTCCCCAATTTATATGCGAAGAAGAACTATATAGTGCATTATCGAAATCTAAAGCAGTATTTAGCTCTAGGCATGCAGCTGAAACATATCCATCGCATTTTAGAATTTAAACAGTCGTCTTGGCTAAAACCATACATCGAATTTAATACCTGCCAAAGAAGAGAGGCTAGAAATGATTTCGAAAAGAACTTCTTCAAATTGATGAACAACGCAGTGTTTGGGAAGACAATGGAGAATTTGAGAAACCGTGTGAAAATTGAATTAACTCAAGATAAGAAGAGACTCCGGAAATTAATCGCATCACCTGCATTTCATGCCTTCCAAGTATTTGATAATGATCTGACCTGTGTACAGTCAAAACATAAGAAACTGAAGCTTAACAGGCCTATTTACGCAGGATTCTCGATACTTGACATCAGCAAAACTCTGATGTATAACTTCCATTATGAATTTATAATGCGTAAGTATGGAAATAGAGCAAAATTATTGTTCACTGATACTGACTCTTTGTGCTATGAGATACAAACAGAAGATGTATATGAAGATATGAAAGATCATGCCGACCTTTTCGATACTTCCGATTACCCTGAAGACCATTTTTTGTATAATACACGAAATAAAAAAGAACTGGGAAAATTTAAAGATGAACTCCTCGGTGTACCAGGAGAATGTTTCGTTGGTTTACGCTCCAAGATGTATAGTCTTCGAAGTAAAGCTGGTGAAAAGAAAGCAGCTAAAGGTGTGCCAAAGAAAATCATTAAAAATAAAATATGCTATGCAGATTACGAAAACTGTCTGCTAAACAAATTTGTGTCGCGAGTCAGTGCTGTGAAAATCGAGAGTCATCGTCATCGTATTTACACTGTGTCTTCAACGAAAGCAGGGCTATGCCCTTATGATGATAAAAGATTTATACTTGCTAATGGATATGATACTTTGGCCTATGGACATTATAAAGCTGCTTGAAATTCTTAGAGCAACCCTTTTTCAGCAGATCTCCTGTCCGTGAAAATCCAGAGATTTTTTTTTTTGCGGAAAACGGGAGAAAAAAAGTTTTTTCCCACCGACTTTTATCCCAAAAAAACAAATGCTGTGCAAATCTCACTGCTGTTGAACGGAATTGTGGACCCAGGAATAAAGTTTATTATGTTGGAGAAACCTGTAGCATGTAATGGGATATTTCTTTAAATAAAGACTTTTTTGTCCTGTAAAAATCGTCTCAGTGTCAGTCAATGTGTTGAGTGTCTTTCTTGAAATCTGTATTACACATGCAGTACTTCATAAATATAATTTGATTAATTATAAAATCTGCATTTTGCCTCAACATAAACAAGAGTGTTCGTACGTGATAAAGCTGTTGAATGTAAAAATTACATGCCGTTTTTACATGCTAAGGCAAAAAAAAACTTACCAACCATGCAAGCGTTATTTTCTATCATGAAAACGTACCATACAATCCATCTCTCTTCATTTTCAGAGTCTTAAGCTAGTAGATGAGAAGTGAAACAGTTAGCAATCACGTGTCGGAACAGACAAATCACTTTCCGACCCAATCCATTTGATACTAGAGGGGGGGGGACCTGAATTCACATTGCTTCTCCCCAAGCTCAATAAAATGACAAGAATATTGGGACCAGTAATGTTTTATCGAATTTCGTGTTAACTCTCATCCTCAAATCTTGCATATTTACTGAAAGAGAACACATGATAATTATAAATACGTGTGAAATGACTTCAAAATGATTTATATACATCCCAGTGAAACAACTGAAATAGCAAAATTTTCTATAAAAATAATATTGGCCCCTCTGGATGAGAAATACTCCTATTGAGTAAATATTAGCCTCCTAGATTCTCTTTAGAAACCTCCCCCCCATATAGGATTTACAGTAACCACCTTCGATGCTCTTGATTAGAAACCTCTGATAGGATTAACATTAGCCTCCTTCGATTTTTCTGGATTGAAATTCTCCCATAGGATTAACATTAGCCTCCTTCGATTTTTTCTGGATTGGAATTCTCCCATAGGATTAACATTAGCCTCCTGTGAGTCAGAACCCCCATTTATCTTCTACTCACGTTGGATGGCCTTGACGGGAGGCTACCATCTGTCTCCCAACAGCTGTTCCAGTGGGTCCCCTCCCCCAACCTTCTCTGAGCCTTCGGGGTCCATGTGACCTGGCCATTTAGCCCATGGTGTGCAAAAAAGTGCCGCTCAGAGGTAAAACAACCAACCAACCAACCAACCTCCGCCCCTGCTGAAGAGAGGGTGTTTGGCTTCTAAATACACAAATATGTTATGCACTTTTCATCAGTCAAATGGGTGCTGGGGAAAAAATTGAAGTCCGCGAGAATATGGGAAATATACAAGAAAAAACGAGAAACATATTTGTTTTTGAAAAGGAAAGATGAAAAACAAACTGATGGTTTAAAAATATGAAAAATACTAAATGAACGCAATTATACTGAAATTCTTTTCATCTTCAACCCTGTTCTGCAGAAATTTAGAAATAACCTGCATGTAAACGCAAAAAAGCATGTAAACTCAAAAAAGGAAAATATTTGAAATTTGTTAATTAAAATTTAATTATTAAGTTCAAATGCTAGATTTTTTTTCTATCATACAGTGCAGATCAAGTTTTTAACTATTGCAATAGTTGGAGTTTAATGACCCTAAAGTCATGTCATGTGTATAATTAGAATATGCATATGTAATAGAAACATTTTCTGTATTTTATAAATTCTTTGTTTAGTGTTTCAAATGTGGTTTGAAACTGACCCCAAGGCACGACTGATTTTGTAAAAGAAGGAGCAGTGATGCCAGTTCTTTTTATAATCTCCTATTTGTCTCGTTATAAACAAATATGAGTATAATGTTAAATATTTTTCATTTAAAAACAGATTCGACAATCAATAATATTTTGATAACCGGTTCGACCAAACCAATGCCAACCAGCTAGATGATATCACTGTATATAGAATTCAACTCTTTCTTTCTGAACAAGGGAAGGTTTGATTCAGTCGCTAGCGTGCTGCTCTCGTAACCTGAAGTTCCCAGGTTCGAGTCCCACTTGAGCCATCATTGAGCTTTATCTCCTCTAAACCCGTGTCCTGAAAGGGAACATCGATAGGCATGGTAGTGGTCACCGTCCGTCGAATGGGACGTAAAGACGTGGCACCGTGTCCTGAAGACGTTAAAAAATTACCATGTCTCCTAACACCTGTCGGGGCGGGGGTGGCTCAGTTGGTAGCGCGCCAGGCTCGTAATCTGCAGTTCCCAGGTTCGAGTCCGAACCTGGGAACTCGGTTCAACGTTGAACCGAGTCCGAACCTGGGAACTCGGTTCAACGTTGAGATTTATCTCCGCAAAATTCCCCGCCCTGCCCACGGTCAGTAGGGAACACCGATGGGCTTGGAAAGGCCGCCGTCGTCGGATGGGACGTTAAGCCGTGGCCCCGTGTGCGATAGGGCCATACCCTGTGCACGTTAAAGAACATGCTGGATGGCCTTGACGGGAGGCTACCATCTGTCTCCCAACAGCTGTTCCATTGGGTCCCCTCCCCCAACTTTCTCTGAGCCTTCGGGGTCCATGTGACCTGGCCATTTAGCCCATGGTGTGCAAAAAAGTGCCGCTCAGAGGTAAAACAACCCAACCCTAACACCTGTCCAGTGGGTTCCCTTTCCCTAACCTTCTCTCTTAAGCCTTGGGGTCCTTGTTGCCTTGACATTTAGCTCATTATGTGCAAAAAAAAAAAGTGCCGCTCAGATGCAAAACAACCCAACACCTTCTAAGCAGTGGAACCAACATTCCTCTAATCTATGGGATGAGTTTTCCCTTCCTCAACAGTGGTGAAATAACCCATCCATCATATTCTTATGAAATAATCGAGCCCTCAAGGGGGAGTTTTAACCCTATTAACCTTTCCAGCCCTCTCTCTTCGTTGTCCACCAACCATGCTATCAGTTAAAAATGTAATCAGTTAAAATCTCTCCCCGTCATCCATTAATCACGGTGGGCGTCTAATAGCCGCCATATGTATGAAATACGGAAAGTGGTCCATGGCTTAGAAAAAGTTGAGAACCATTAACCTGCAAAATGTAACTCTTTATTTATTGAATAATCGGAAAGCAACCAGCGGTGTAATTCTCCTATATAGGATGCAACTCTTTCTCTCTTTCTTCACTAACCAGCAGCGTTTAAAATCGTGATTTCTGAATCAAATCTTTCGTAAAGTTGGGTTGGGTAATTTTACCTCTGAGCGGCACTTTTTTGCACACCATGGGCTAAATGACCAGGTCACAAGGACCCCGAAGGCTCAGAGAACGTTGGGGAAGGGGAACCACTGGAACAGCTGTTGGGAGACAGATGGTAGCCTCCCGTCAAGGCCATCCAGCGTGTTCTTTAACGTTGGGTTGCTTTACCTCTGAGCAGCACTTTTTTGCACACCATGGGCTAAATGACCAGGTCACAAGGACCCCGAAGGCTCAGAGAACGTTGGGGGAGGGGACCCACTGGAACAGCTGTTGGGAGACAGATGGTAGCCTCCCGTCAAGGCCATCCAGCGTGTTCTTTAACGTTGGGTTGTTTTACCTCTGAGCAGCACTTTTTTGCACACCATGGGCTAAATGACCAGGTCACAAGGACCCCGAAGGCTCAGAGAATGTTGGGGGAGGGGACCCACTGGAACAGCTGTTGGGAGACAGATGGTAGCCTCCCGTCAAGGCCATCCAGCGTGTTCTTTAACGTTGGGTTGTTTTACCTCTGAGCAGCACTTTTTTGCACACCATGGGCTAAATGACCAGGTCACAAGGACCCCGAAGGCTCAGAGAACGTTGGGGGAGGGGACCCACTGGAACAGCTGTTGGGAGACAGATGGTAGCCTCCGTCAAGGCCATCCAGCGTGTTCTTTAACGTTGGGTTGTTTTACCTCTGAGCAGCACTTTTTTGCACACCATGGGCTAAATGACCAGGTCACAAGGACCCCGAAGGCTCAGAGAACGTTGGGGGAGGGGACCCACTGGAACAGCTTTTGGGAGACAGATGGTAGCCTCCCGTCAAGGCCATCCAGCGTGTTCTTTAACGTTGGGTTGTTTTACCTCTGAGCAGCACTTTTTTGCACACCATGGGCTAAATGACCAGGTCACAAGGACCCCGAAGGCTCAGAGAACGTTGGGGGAGGGGACCCACTGGAACAGCTGTTGGGAGACAGATGGTAGCCTCCCGTCAAGACCATCCAGCGTGTTCTTTAACGTTGGGTTGTTTTACCTCTGAGCAGCACTTTTTTGCACACCATGGGCTAAATGACCAGGTCACAAGGACCCCGAAGGCTCAGAGAACGTTGGGGGAGGGGACCCACTGGAACAGCTGTTGGAAGACAGATGGTAGCCTCCCGTCAAGGCCATCCAGCGTGTTCTTTAACGTTGGGTTGTTTTACCTCTGAGCAGCACTTTTTTGCACACCATGGGCTAAATGACCAGGTCACAAGGACCCCGAAGGCTCAGAGAACGTTGGGGGAGGGGACCCACTGGAACAGCTGTTGGGAGACAGATGGTAGCCTCCCGTCAAGGCCATCCAGCGTGTTCTTTAACGTTGGGTTGTTTTACCTCTGAGCAGCACTTTTTTGCACACCATGGGCTAAATGACCAGGTCACAAGGACCCCGAAGGCTCAGAGAACGTTGGGGGAGGGGACCCACTGGAACAGCTGTTGGGAGACATATGGTAACCTCCCGTCAAGGCCATCCAGCGTGTTCTTTAACGTGCACAGGGTATGGCTCTCCCGCACACGGGCCACGGTTTAACGTCCCATCCGACAGACTGCGGCCTTTCCAAGCCCATCGCTTTCGTAAAGTGGTAGTCTCAAATTAATGTCAGGTCTATACACAACAGACCTTTGATCTCGTTAAAATTTTATTGCACAAAGTGCGCTTATATGAGCAATAAGTCATAAGAAAGTAAAATAAATAACACAAATGATAGAGAAAAATAAATATTCATTCTCTTAATCTTGATTTGCAGAAGGAGTGTCACCTATTCCGTTCGCATAATGCAAACAAAGATTGGTTTTTATCGCCACCAGCTCGAAGATAATAATATGGATCAGGGTTGTTTATTTCCTGTTGTCATAGCAACTCAGTCAGCTGTCCCACACAATTCATCATCCGTGATGACAACAGAATCCATGATGGATAAGGCCAGCCGAAGATTAAACTTCATATTCCTGACGATGAAAAATTTTGTACCTTTTAGCATTCGGCTGCGGATGCATCATGTCAATAAATGGCTACTCGGCATTTTCTACAGTCATTATTTTAAAACAACAGAAGTCTCAAATTCTCGGTTCTAAAGTCATTTGAGTTCCTGAGATCTGGCCATTTAGCTGGTCGGGGATTGGTTGAGTCGGTAGCGCTCCAGTCTCGTAATCCGCAGTTCCCGGGTTCGAGTACCAACTGTGCCTTTGTTGACATTTTCTCCGCTATTTCCCTTTCTGTCCATGGAGAGGAAAGAGACATTTTTCGGCTTAAAGGCTGTCAGATGAACGTTAAGCCGTGGTCCCCTTGTGAGAGAGAGCCATGTCCTGTGCACGTTAAAGAACACGCTGGATGGCCTTGACGGGAGGCTACCATCTGTCTCCCAACAGCTGTTCCAGTGGGTCCCCTCCCCAACCTTCTCTGAGCCTTCGGGGTCCATGTGACCTGGCCATTTAGCCCTGGTGTGCAAAAAAGTGCCGCTCAGAGGTAAAACAACCCAACCCAACCCTGTGCACGTTAAAGAACATGCTGGATGGCCTTAACTGGAGATACCATCTGTCTCCCAACAGCCGTTCCAGTGGGTCCCCTCCCCCAAACTTCTCTGAGCCTTCGGGGTCCTTGTGACCTGGTCATTTAGCCCATTATGTGCAAAAAAGTGCCACTCAGAGGCAAAACACCCCCACACAACCCTTGACGGGAGGCTACCATCTGTCGCCTAACAGCTGTTTCAGTGGATCCCCTCCCCCAACCTTCATTGAGCCTTCGGTGTCCTTGTGACCTGGTCGTTTAGACCATTATATGCAAAAAAGTGCCACTCAGAGGCAAAACACCCCCACACAACCCTTGACGGGAGGCTACCATCTGCCTCCAAATAGCTGTTTCAGTGGATCCCCTCCCCCAACCTTCATTGAGCTTTCGGGGTCCTTGTGACCTGGTCATTTAGCCCATTATGTGCAAAAAAGTGCCACTCAGAGGCAAAACACCCCCACACAACCCTTGACGAGAGGCTACCATCTGTCTCCTAACAGCTGTTTCAGTGGATCTCCTCCCCCAACCTTCATTGAGCCTTCAGGGTCCTTGTGACCTGGTCATTTAACCCATTTTGTGCAAAAAAAGTGCCACTCAGAGGCAAAACACCCCCACACAACCCTTGACGGGAGGCTACCACCTATCTCCTAACAGCTGTTTCAGTGGATCCCCTCCCCCAATCTTCATTGGGCCTTCAGGGCCTTGTGACCTTGTCATTTAGCCCATTATGTGCAAAAAGTGCCGCTCAGAGGCAAAACACCCCCACACAACTCTTGACTGGAGGCTACCATCTGTCTCCAAAGAGCTATTCGGTAGTCTCCTCCCTCAGCCTTCTCTGAGCCCTCAGCGTCCTTGTGACCTAGCCATTTAGCCCATTGTGTGCAAAAAATTTCTGTTCAAAGATGAAACACAGTCGAACTCATCCTCCTCTGAGCCCTTGTGTGCCATTCAGATTATTGTGTGCAAAACGTACTGTTCAGAGACAAAACAATTAAATCATTTAGCCTATTTTGTAGTCAATATTGTTTTCTGCTCATGGTACAATAACTGATTTAGCAGAGGCGAAGCGTCCATGGAAGCAATGTTTCCCTTAAAATTCTCATTGAAAAAAGGGGGAAAATTATATATATATATAAATATTTTGACATAAAAGTTTATATATACAGGGTGAATCTGAAAAAGTGGGCAAAACTTTACGGGGTGGTAGAACGCAGCTATACGAGCAATATTCGTCATAGAATGTATGGTCGGAACGCAAGCGGTGAGAAGTTAAAAGGTAGTTTTCCACTGTCACATTTAAAGAATGAACACAAGAAGGAGAGGAGATACTTCAGAAAACATTTTATTAACAGGAATGTAATTGAGGTATATGCTCAAAGAAATTGCTCAAAAGAGCTGCCGCCAGCTGTAATGCAGGCTTCACACCTGCGGGATAGGGACCGACGCACATTTGCAAAGACACCAGGCATTTCCCGAATATCGCCGGCAACAACGGCGATCCTGGCGACTAGATCCTTATCGGTTTCAATGGGGCACTCGTAGATTAGGCTTTTCATATGGCCCCACAGGAAAAAGTCCAAACACGAGAGATCCGGCGATCTTGGTGGCCAAGCTATGGGACCACCTCGGCCAAGCTATGGGACCACCTCGACCAATCCATCGCCCTGGGAACGTTGCATGTAAAGTGTTCCGCACATCTAAGCTGAAGTGTGTAGGCGCACCGTCGTGCTGGAACCACATTCTCGACCTGCTGGGGGTTGGAATCGGACGCAGCAGCTCCGGCAACACCTCTCGTAGGAATGTGTTATACGATTTGCCGTCCAGACGGTGTGGCAGGAGGTATGGGCCAACCAAATGGTCATGGAGGATCCCTGCCCAAACATTTACGGAGAACCACTGCTGGAACGAATGAGGACGTATGGCATGCGGTTTCGTAGATGCCCACGTGTGTGAATTGTGGGTATTCAAAACGCCCTCACGGGTGAAAGTGCACTCGTCCGTAAACAGAACATGTGCACCAAAATCTGGCTGCGCTGCATTCTGCTGGAGGTACCAACGTGCGAAATCGACACGTGGCTGATAGTCCGCCGGTGACAACGCTTGTACCTTCTGCGTACGATAGGGGTGCATTCCTTCCTCCTGTAGCACACGGCAAACCAACATTTGGGACACGTGTACTGCACGGGAAACCGCTCGCGTGCTACATCCCGGTCGCTCTTCCACCCTACGCAGAATGTCCTCTGCAAGTTGCGGCGTCCTGACACTCCTTTCACGCCCTGCGTCTTGCTTGGCCGCGGCGAAGGATCCCGTTTCACACAGCCACCGATGCAAACGCTCGAAGGTTTTCCGATCTGGAGTGCATCTCATTGGAAACCGGTCGCGGTAACGTCTCTGTGCCTCACTTGCATTCCCGTCCGCCGCACCGTACACAAAGTGCATATCCGCCATTTCGTGGTTAGTATAACCAGCCATCCTCTCGGCAATCCACGGTAGAAATGCCGTTGGGTGCGAGGACCGACCCTTTTATACCATTTCCAACGCCACCTAGCGGCTCACCGTTTGCGTTCCGCCCATACTTTCTATGACGAATATTGCTCGTATAGCTGCGTTCTACCACCCCGTAAAGTTTTGCCCACTTTTTCAGATTCACCCTGTATATATAAAAACTTTTATGTAAAAATGTTTTGACATAAAAGTAGAAGTTTTTTCGTAACTTTAATAAGTAGATTTTAACATAAATTTTACATTTATATGACATTCTCGGAATCTCCCTGTTATACTGTATATTAAATAGAAGCACCAGTTTGCCAGGCTAGTCGAGCTAGGAGTGTACGAAGAGCCTCAGTTCTTCGCTGCTGCATTGCTCATCGTATCGCACAAAGGAACTCCCATTTTCCATATTTTCCAACCAGCAAAATTTTTCTCATGAACGCTACTTTGCTTGTTGCTTTGTAGAATTGAGTTATATTTCATCAGTTTTATACCTTATTCACTAACCGCTAGAGGCCGCTAGAGGTCATCTTCACTCTGAGTGGTTGCTGCCATTATCGGCAGTAGAGTTGAAGATGCAAGGAGCAACACTGGGTCATCAAAGGTTAGTATAATTATTTTAGTTGGGTTGTTTTACCTCTGAGCGGCACTTTTTTTGCACACCATGGGCTAAATGGCCAGGTCACAAGGACCCCGAAGACTCAGAGAAGGTTGGGGGAGGGGACCCACTGGAACAGCTGTTGGGAGATAGATGGTAGCCTCCCGTCAAGGCCGTCCAGCGTGTTCTTTAACGTTGGGTTGTTTTACCTCTGAGCGGAACTTTTTGCATACCATGGGCTAAATGGTCAGGTCACAAGGACTCCGAAGGCTCAGAGAAGGTTGGGGGAGGGGACCCACTGGAACAGCTGTTGGGAGACAGATGGTAGCCTCCCGTCAAGGCCATCCAGCGTGTTCTTTAACGTTGGGTTGTTTTACCTCGGAGCGGAACTTTTTTGCACACCATGGGGTAAATTGTCAGGTCACATGGACCCCGAAGGCTCAGAGAAGGTTGGATGAGGGGACCCACTGGAACAGCTGTTGGGAGACAGATGGTAGCCTCCCGTCAAGGCCATCCAGCGTGTTCTTTAACGTGCACAGGGTATGGCTCTCCCGCACACGGAACCACGCCTTAACGTCCCATCCGACGGGCGGCGGCCTTTCCAAGACCATCAGCGTCCCCTAATAACCGTGGGCGGGGAGTTTTGCAGAGATCAGTCTCAACGCTGACCCAGCTGGGACTCGAACCTGGAAACTACAGATTACAAGCCTGGTGCGCTACCGTCTAAGCCACCCCCGCCCCAATTATTTTAGTTATTTTTTAGAAAAATAAAGAGTAATCCTCTTTATCCTTAATGGCCCTACGTCCGGCTCATTCCAAACTATAAACAAATTTCTTAATTAGCAATTAAAAAATTTCTAATTAAAATTTAAATTCAAATTTCCTCTGCCGGCAAACGTAAATCATGCCTTTCCCGTTCAGATACCATCTATGCCTAGTTGCCTCGATATACATTTACTGACGTGATTTATACGTATATATTACATGCTATGTGTACAGTCGCTCAAAAAAGTATCCGAACACTATGGTTGATTACAGAATTCAGAAAAAATATCTGGCAACGATTTTCTTTTAGAAATTAGTGATCTGGCAACCTTCGTGTCCCGCGAAAGTTGCCATATCACTAATTTCTAAAAAAAATCGTTGCCAGATATTTTTTCTGAATTCTGTAATCAACCATGGTGTTCTGATACTTTTTTGAGCGACTGTAGGTAGTCATGTTATTTTGATACTAGATCGTGTGGGCTCACTCACGGAAATATTGAGCGTGTACAGTTACCTTTCACAGCAAACTGGAGTACAGTTGCTGTACACGCTCCAGATATTTTTCCTGAATTCTCTAATCACCTGACATGAAGGCATTTCATTCACATCATAGCTCGCTAAGTTTAAATTGTATCGCTGCACCTACTGGGTCGCCCTAATTTCAATGCATGCAATTAGATGCATTGAAACGTTTTTAAAGTGTAAAAGAAAAATATAGAAGTTCAGGAAATTTAACAAAAAGATAAATTATGTAAATAATCACTGGTAATTATCTGTTTCAAATTTCCTGAATTTCCAAATTTTTGATTGATTTCCTGAATTTTCTGATTTTTCTGAGAGGCATTTAAAGCTGACTAGCATTAACGAAAATATAGGTACCAGTGATTATTTACATAACTTATCTGTTTCAATGCTAATCAGCTTTAAATTACGTTGCCAGAGTTCTTGTAATACAATGAACTGTCGGGATACCCTCAAAATTCCCCGCCCTGCCCACGGTCAGTAGGGGACACCGATGGGCTTGGAAAGGCCGTCGTCCGTCGGATGGGGCGTTAAGCCGTTACCTTCTGTGCGGGAGAGCCGTACCCTGTGCACGTTAAAGAACACGCTGGATGGCCTTGACGGGAGGCTACCATCTGTCTCCCAACAGCTGTTCCAGTGGGTCCCCTCCCCCAACCTTCTCTGAGCCTTCGGGGTCCATGTGACCTGGCCATTTAGGGGGCGGGAGTGGCTCAGTCGGTAGCGCGCCAGGCTCGTAATCTGTAGTTCCCAGGTTCGAGTCCCAGCTGGGTCAGCGTTCAGATTTATCTCCGCAAAATTCCCTGCCCTGCCCACGTTCAGTAGGGGACACCGATGGGTTTGGAAAGGTCGCCGTCCGTCGGATGGGACGTTAAACCGTGGCTCCCTGTACGGGAGAGCCATACCATGTGCACGTTAAAGAACACGCTGGATGGTCTTGACGGGAGGCTACCATCTGTCTCCCAACAGCTGTTCCAGTGGGTCCCCTCTCCCAACCTTCTCTGAGCCTTCGGGGTCCATGTGACCTGGCTATTTAGCCCATGGTGTGCAAAAAAGTGTCGCTCAGAGGTAAAACAACCCAACCCAACAACCTGGCCATTTAGCCCATGGTGTGCAAAAAAGTGCCGCTCAGAGGTAAAACAACCCAACCCAACAACCTGGCCATTTAGCCCATGGTGTGCAAAAAAGTGCCGCTCAGAGGTAAAACAACCCAACCCAACAACCTGGCCATTTAGCCCATGGTGTGCAAAAAAGTGCCGCTCAGAGGTAAAACAACCCAACCCAACTGTCGGGATAGAGCTTTAGGACGGCTGAAAATCAGAAACTTTGCTAGATATTTAGTTGATGTAGAAACGTTTGCTCCTAATGTAACAATTTTAAAATTGTGCAACCTTTCCTTTTTTTCCGTATTCACGAATTACTAATGAGCGAACATGTTATATGTCGCGACATACTGGATAGATTTTGGCTCCAACATTCAAAGGCTTGCTACAGGCGAAGTTTTCCGTTTAGTTTGTATAAAGATGGAGAATAGACTTTTTGAATTTAGTTACAGTAAGTAGAAAGCAGAGGAGTCAGTGTGGATGGGGGGTGGGATGCTTGAATTTAATGAGAAATTCGATATACTTGAGTCAGATTTTTGGAGACTGTTTTAGAAAATATATATTATTAAGGCCCTTAGGTTGAGTTGGGTTGTTTTACCTCTGAGCTGCAGTTTTTTGCACACAATGGGCTAAATGGCCAGGTCACATGGACCCCGAAGGCTCAGAGAAGGTTCTGGGAAAGTGGACCCAGTGGAACAGCTGTTGGGAGACAGATGGCAGTCTCCCGTCACGGTCATCCAGCGTGTTCTTTAACGTGCACAGTGTATGGCTCTCCCGCACACGGCGCCACGGTTTAACGTCCCAACCGACGGACGGCGGCCTTTCCAAGCCCATCGGTGTCCCCTACTGACCGTGGGCAGGGCGAGGAATTTTTCGGAGATAAATCTCAACGCTGACCCAGCTGGGACTCGAACCTGGGAATTACAGATTACAAGCCTGGCGCGCTACCGACTGAGCCATCCCCGCCCCCAATCCCTTAGGAGGTAGGTTTAACCTCCCACCTGAGGGCTTGAACCCACAGCCATTGTTAACAAAATTGCTTCTTCTTCAAACCCACAGCCGTAGCTAACAAAATTGCTTCTCGTTTGCCCCCATCTCCCTTGCACCCACAGTTTAGCTTTCACTTGATATATCCTGAAATCGCCTTACATTCGAAAAATTATACATAACATCTCGAAAATCAGCAACTCCAGTGTTATTAAGAAAGTAATTACCCTTACTTACATTCTATGAGCGAAACGCAGTGGTGATTTTTAGGCTTAACCGAACGTCATCGTGCCGAATCCTTCCCGCAAATGCAACTTAAACAGATAACAACAACCGAGTCTTGAAAGGCCAGGAGCTTAACTAGCAATGTGGACAACATGTTTTTTGCACGACAAGCATTATCTTTATCTCGGTGAAGAGGTTGATAAAGTTCTAGCTGGTCCTTGATATTCTGCCCATTTTCCACTCACATTTAGACATATCTGATTCCCTTTCTTTTCCTGTTAACTCTAAGCTTCGTTAGAAATCAGAAGTGTCAATCAAATAGATTCAAAGCTGGTGATAAACTTCAGAGGATTGCAATTCGAATTGCTCTTTATCGTGTCACACAATGAGTGTTTGCGAAGCGGGGAAATAGCAAATGATTTGTTGCGCAGCTTAGGTGATGATAAAAACAGATAATTGAAAAACTAGGCTAGAGTATAAAAAGAGGATCAAGAGATCTGCCATTTTATGACCAGGTGATATTAAAGGTTTTAGATTTAAAATAGGTAGGGCCGGTGCGCCATCGCATTATACATATATTATACATATATACATATCTATACATACATCGCATGTATGCATAGAGACATACATTTAGAAAGACATCCAATGAATATGTATAATACCATGCATCTCTTAACCACAGATATAAACATGCATATATCCGTACTTTGCATAAGATCAGAGAAACTCTCACATTCTCGTACATACACAATCATTACATAGTCATAGGTTTATGACTGTGTAAAATTAAACAGGATTTTTATTCTGCTTAAAAGTAATAACAGCTATTCAGATTGTCTCCCGTTTTAGTCGAATCAGACTTAAAGTGAATGCAGTCAACATTACTATGATTGCTTATTATAATGACTGTTCATGCTATTGTATTAATTTATAAACAGATAAACTTTCAAAAGACAATTTCTATTGAAGGTCTGATCAAATGATTTGCAAAGGTTGAGCGAAACAGTGACCTTTACCGCTAGATGGCGCTGGTTAAATGCCCAAACCGCAGAAAATCGTTTATTTACCGTTTTTTAACTGTTGCATGTATCATCTTCCTTCGAAATTTCTGTTTCAACATTTGTGCGCGAAAGAATAGTATATAGATATTAAGAAGCAGACACGATATACGTTTGAAAGAATTTACCAGGATGTTTTTAAAAACGTAAATATTCTACTGTGTATACCTGTACATTCTCATTCATATTTAGAAGATAATCCGTCATCCACCCCGCTAGTACTTTGTACATTTTCTGGCCGTTCTTCTACGCCTTTTATTGTCCTGTGTGAGTAATCGATTTCATTGTAGTTCACTCCATTTGGAGCGATTTCGCACTTGTTCAGAAAAGTGAATATTTGATTCACATACAACTGAAAAGTTACATGCAACATTCACATGCTTGCACAAAAAGTGAATGTTTGCAGGAAAATAATGTTGCTGACTTACATCTTCACTAGAAATGAACGTTGTTATAAGAAATTGTGACCGCAACACCCTAATACTTAAAAAATGAATACTTGTGACTAAACTATTGTTACTATTGTACTTCGCACGTGCACATACTTGTATTCTCCTTGCTGCCTTTCAAACAGACACAGGGCGCTCTCTGTCGGGCTGTTTTGTGTCTTAGCTGTTTTGAGGCGAACCGATGAATGCTTACTTTTACATTACGTTTTTGATATTTTTTCTTTTAATGTGAGAATGCGGCTAGGGTGCTTTTCTTTCACTTTCCCATCGTTCTTTTTTCAATCCTCTTTACCTCTGTAATGTGGCGATTGATTGTCTTGATGAGTGAAGTGTGAAATAACCGTTGCAAGACTTGGCGCTTTATGCGTAAGGTCCGGAAAACGGTTGAAGTTACGAGAATGCAAAGTATTGTCTAACAGATCGATTCTGGGAGCCCTCTCCTTCAGAATCAAGAAGCATTTAGTGCATACTAATGGAATTTACTGGAGTAATGCTATTTTCTATAGGTAGTGTTATTTCAAATTTTAAAATTCCAAACAAGTGAAACATATATGGGAATACATAACATTATCAAAAAACGTGTCCTTGCCAGAAAAACAACCACTTTCACACTTATAAAACATACTGCCACTTGTTCTAAGAATTCCACACCAGTGCGGGAAAAACAACCATTTTCGCACTTACACAAACATAGTGTACATACTTGTTCTAAGAATTCCACACTAGTATAGAAATATATATTTTCATGCAGGAAAAATAACTAAACCGATTCTTAGACATGAAATGCACGTGTTAGATTTCCTCGTGTAGTGAAATATCTAATTTCAGCCATGTCATGAATTTTTAGTTCAAATCTTAATTACATATTGTCCTGATCATCGTTCATTGACCAGGTTTGATTTTTAGCAAAGTGTATGGTCATATCTACTGTGAGAAAGATCGCCCCCCTGCGCCATTTTTGCATCGAAATCACTACCGGAACTGTCCTGCAGAAACTGTGCATTATCGTGGTTATTGGTTGAAAAAAAATAAAAGAAGTTGAAACTTAAGTGATGGAAATTATGCACTCCCCTCAAATGTCATTTGAAAATTCGTGGGGAATAATGCTAATGATTTCGCATTACTGCTACATCATATCACACTGGGATTGAAATTTTCACACTCGTGTTAAATGATACTTTTTTGTTTTTCCGTTTTTTACACTGAATTTTTTTTGCGACATCTGTACCGTTTTGTAAAATACGTCACACATTTTTTATGACATTAACAATTTTCTGTCTGTGCTCCTAACAATGATTTTCCCTTTCTAATGTACTTTATTTCCTCTTGTACTCAAACCATATTCTCCCTGTTACGGCTACATACTTTCTTTAATTGCGATGAACAGTATAAGAGGGCATTTTAAAATTAGCTGACCGCTTGGAGTTTTTGCAGACCGTGAACTGTTGTGTCCTTAAGACGAAAAGATTCCCCTGAAGATAAGACGGGAGTTTCCGTTGACCTATCCGATAAAGTGCAGCATTTCGACATGAAAAGAATAATTATTTCACTTTGTCAATAGGGTTCAAAAGATTCTTGAGGAAGATAAAAGTCACGTAGCAGGCAGCTCTTCCCATGAGTAAAGGATTTAGATAAACAGTAGCATATCTGTTTTCACATCGAAAGACTGTTCCATAGGTCAGTGCATAAATGCCCCGTGACCTTTGAGTTATCACCAGTTGGACCAGTTTTTCGTACCGGCGTCTCCCTGCCATTTCTTCGAATTAAGTGCCCTAGGTTGTGTTAAATTTTAAGAAGTGGGAGAGTAGGAAATTTCCCTATATTTTGAAAAAGGCATTTCTGGACTTGGGATGTTTTCACACCGAGTGTCTCTTAGTTTGTAAAGCCATTAATTTTTGTCTGTCACTTATATCCAAGGGGCGGGGATGGCTCAGTCGGAAGCGCGCCAGGCTCGTAATCTGTAGTTCCCAGGTTCGAGTCCCAGCTGGGTCAGCGTTGAGATTTATCTCCACAAAATTCCCCACCCTGCCCACAGTCAGTAGGGGGACACCGATGGGCTTGGAAAGGCCGCCGTCCGTCGGATGGGACGTTAAGCCGTGGTCCCGTGTGCGGGAGAGCCATACCCTGTGCACGTTAAAGAACACGCTGGATGGCCTTGACGGGAGGCTACCATCTGTCTCCCAACAGCTGTTCCAGTGGGTCCCCTCCCCCAACCTTCTCTGAGCCTTCGGGGTCCATGTGACCTGGCCATTTAGCCCATGGTGTGCAAAAAAGTGCCGCTCAGAGGTAAAACAACAAACAAACAAACAACTTATATCCAATGCTGATCTAACCATTCACGTTAAAGTGAAAAAATTCATCAGTCGCGATCATTAACCAAGTATTTGCATGAAAGGTATATCAGTGTCGCTTTTCTGCACAGGGCAAATATTCGTTTTTACCTTTGTCACTGAACAGTAATAAGTATCCAAAACTTATTGCTGAGGTTTGTACTTTTAAATTATTCCTGAAAATTTTTAGTTAGGCGGATTTTTATGTTGCCGAATCGAAGAAGCTTTCTCATGTAGGTTGTTCCATTAGATATACTGATATAATCGCTGAAGTATTTGCTAAATTTTGACTATCAGTCCAGCTGCAAATACAATTTCGGTGGATTAGCTCCGGTAAGTTGAGAGTTGTTATCAGTATATCGATGGAGTGAGACTTATTAAATGTATTATTTTTTATAGTATTTGTTAAAACTAATATCCCCTACACCATTAACATACATTCATGTTGGACTTGGATGTAGAACTAATTGAGATGTTTTATGCACCATAAGCAGACACACAAGGGTACCCGCAACGTATGAATTGTTTTCCACTTTTAGCATTGTTTACTTTCTATAGCATTCTGCCGCATACAAAATTCTTTGTAGAATTATTTTTTACCCTATGAAAACAACTGACCTTGAAAGCGTAATGCACACACGTGTACTAACGAGTGGTCGCAACGCGAAATAAAATTTCATCAGCGTGATGAGTCATTGGATCACACGTTCGCCAGTAAACGGTGGAAAAGACTATTTTTAAAAACTGTGAGAGCGTTTAGAATTGTAGATTTTTTTAAAAATGACATCTTACTTTCAAACAATTAGCTAATTTTTCTTCGGAGGAAGAAATAATGTTAACGGTTGTTACTGAGTAACGTTACTTCCTAGGAAAGAGTAATATTTTGCACATGTACTGACGATACATCGGTAATAAGTATTAGGAATAAAAAGTTTAAACTTGTGATCCCGTAATGGATATACGGGAATTTAAAAAGTGTGCTTTATTGGTTCAATGCGGTTTAGTCAGAAGGGCTGTCAATGAGTGACATCTCTGGACTTAAAAAAATTTCGAGATGTGTCCGAAAACTACGATGAAGAGTACGAGTGGATTTAATTTACGAGGAAATTAAAATTCACGACAGGAGTTTTTTAATAAAGGGTGCGGAACTTTCATAACGGATTAATTAACGAGGGTGTTGCAGTTTTGATAGGGTTTTTAATAAAGGGGAGGGATATTTGATAAGGGGGCTTTTTAATGAGGTTGAGTCAAAAATTGGGACTTTGCAATTATTTTTGAGGATTGCATCAGCCATTCTGAGGGGATGTTCTGAACGTTGCCACCGAAAGTTCAGTTGGACTTGGTAAATTTCAGATGAGGGTAGAAACCTAGGGACTTATTGGGGAATTTGTGATCAGTGAAGGGGAGTTTAATAGAGGGTGTGGAACTTTTGATAGGGTTTTTAATAAAGGGGGGCAGAACTTTTGATAAGGGGGGATTAAAAATACATGTGGGTCAACCAGGGAGTCTTTAAAGAAGGGGGATTAAAAATACAGTTGGGTCAACCAGGGGACAGTTGATAGGGTTTTTAATAAAGGGGGAGGAATTTTTAATAAAGGGGTTTTTTAATGAGGGGAGTCAAAAATTGGAATAATTTCAGTTAAAATAGAGGGCTTTTCTAAAGTATAGTATTCATAATATACACTAGATGGCGCCACGGATTTTTAATAAAGAGGCAGAACTTTTGATAAGGATTTTTTAATGAGAGTCAAAAATTGCGAAAAATTTTAATTAAAATAGAGGGCTTTTCTAAAGTATAGTACTCATAATATACACTAGATGGCACCACGGGTTTTCAATAAAAGGGGGAGGAATTTTTAATAACGGATTAATTAATGAGGTTGTGGCAGTTTTGATAGTGTTTTTTTACAAAGGGGGCGGAAATTTTGATAAGTTTTTTTTAATAAAAGGGGCGGAACTTTTGATAAGGGGGTTTTTTAATTATATAATAATAATAAATACCCCCTCATGCAGCTGCTTGCCACAGAGGTCTGACAGGAGCCTGTCAGTTTATATGCCACAGTAGCAGATCTGAGAGGATGGCAGGACCTCAGCAGAAAAACCAC
This sequence comes from Ryuthela nishihirai, assembly GCA_038380435.1. Lineage (NCBI taxonomy): Eukaryota > Metazoa > Arthropoda > Arachnida > Araneae > Heptathelidae > Ryuthela > Ryuthela nishihirai. Next base: position 26,568,906 of record JAWZYU010000009.1, on the reverse strand, counting down.
ACACATCCATGCGTAATACGGGGCACGAACCCAGGTCCCTTAGATCAGTAGCCAAGCGTGCTAACCATTTGGTCACGGGAATGGGAGTCAAAAATTGGGAACAATTTCAGTTAAAATAGAGGGCTTTTCTAAAGTATAGTACTCATAATATACACTAGATGGCGCCACGGTTTTTTTAATAAAGGGGCAGAACTTTTGATAAGAATTTTTTTAATGAGGGGGTCAACCCGGGGGTTCTTTATGAAATATTATGGATTATTAATTATGAAATATGAATATTAATAAGGGGCGTGACCAGTTATGTAAGGGAGCGTGGTCTGTGACGCCATGGAGGGAAAGCATTGTGCAAAGGGGGTCCCTGGAGTGCGACTACACGACTCTCATCTATACTTAGTATGACGATTAACGTTATAAGCTGTTTAGAACGAGAATGCTTTGAAAATAGTAAGAAATGTAAAAGAAAGCAAAGAGATAGTGGAGTAGTAAAAGGAAGAAGGAGACAGTATTACACAACACTAATTTTTATACGTTATGTAAAAGGACTGCTCTTCTTTAAGATGAAACATCGTTCTGGCGGAGAAGAGGAATCGACGGTAAAAAAGTTATTATTGAGTCCTCTATCAGGGGAGATCAATGTTAAACATTTCATATGTATAAAGTATAAAGTTTTATTAAGGTTATTTAATGTCGCAAAGGAGATTCTATACAAAGTAGTTTTTCTTTATGCTAAAAGTAATAGAAGTACTTCTGTTTAGATAAAATCGATTAATTTGTAATAATATTGTGTCATTGCAATAAATTACATCATTCATATTTTAGTGGTATATATGTGCTATTTATGAACTCACGCTAAACTTTCATCTCTTTGAATTTATAACAATATATATTGTTGCGGATCACAAAAATGGATAGCCACTGAGCGTGAGTATTAAAAGCTATATTTCAAAACCAAATTCAATACAAGGTAAATTGTTACAAAGGAAATATGGATGAAGTATCTTATTAACAAATCAACTATTAACATGCACAAGTCATCAATCTTCCTGCGTAGAGCACACAATATCAGCTCTGTGTATTTTACTAAATACTACCTTTTACTTGATTTACCAGGTCACCCGAAGATCTTCACTCGTAAACCAATTCTCGTCCTGTGCTAATAACTTTTCACACACTAGCCGAACAAAAAGACAGTCCGTGTAGACATTCGAAGTTAGCCATAAAAGTTCCCACTTTTATACTTCCGCGTATACACAACACATCAAGTTACTTCTTGATACTTAACGATAAAAGATCCCACTTTTATCCTTCCGCGTATACACAACACATCAAGTTACTTCTTGATACTTAACGCGCACTGTCTCAGAACAGCTCACCGGCCATTTTCGAACTCACCGACCGTTACAACACACAACCGTTACAATACAAAACCGTTAACGCTCCACTCTTCTTCTCCAAATTCTCCCAACGTTCTTATTCGTTGGCTGAAACTTTGCTTTCGGTTGCCAGATTCTTCTGTCGTAACACTGCCCCCTTCCTAGGTCTTGTTCGTCCCGAACAATTCTGGATTCCAAAGCTTCTTCAGTTCTTCGATGAAACGGGGCCAAATGATCCACGTGAACCACCTTGCACTTTGTAGCTGGACATCGACGAATGCGATATACCACGTCTGTGTCAAAATGAAAGCGAATCTCATTATGACGTAGATTTCTTTTCTGACTGAAGCCTCGTCCACAAACATAATACGTGTAAGGCCTATAGCCCTTGTGAACACGTTTATGTCTCTGCAGAGAGAAGAATCGACTAAGAGTTTTCGTGCAAAACCTGTAAAAAGTTTTCTTCTTTGTCGAAAGTTTTCTTCTTTGGATTTTTACTTCTATCAACAGTAACAAGGAATGAAAGTCATTAGTGACATAAAATCTAGGGAGGAGTTTCATTCTCCAGTCTGACCCTTTTGTCAGTTGACTTTCACTTAATTCAGAACTGTCGTGATGAACCTTCAGCCATATTTCACCTGATTCAATTTGATCCCCAAGGTGCTTCACAAATATAATATCAGCTCCATAATTCTTTTTAGCTCTTCGGTCCATCTCCTCCTTCCATACTCTTGCTAGAACTGCAGCTTCTAATCCGACAACCTTACCTGTTTCTCCTGTATAAGTGAAATCAGTGATGTGTCGGGCTGCTAGCAATATTTTTTCTGTTTTACCTTCACATAGCCAGCTTGCAACATCTTCAGATACTCTTTGTTCTATTAACATGTTACGAAACTTGTTCAAAGCATTGCCGTTATGCAGAACCTTACGGACACGTGATGCTTCATCTACCCTATTATCCACAATGTTCACAAAACGCAGAAGTTCTCCTCCTAACTCTTCGACGAGCTCTTGCAGTTCCAAGGATCCGTTACCAAGGAAACACTGAACAGCTTCCATCACTTCCAGAGAGTTGTCAACAGAGTTTTCAAGAGGTGAATCCATGTTGCTGATAACAGCTGAACAACTCAAACTCTTCATTCCACGAGCTTGTGATGCTGCAACCACTTTCTTAACTAAATCAACAGCAACATCTTCTGTACTGATGAGATCAATAGCTCCTTTTCCGAATTCAACATCATAAACCAAAGCACACACTCCTTCAGCCAGCTTTTTGGACACAATTGAGCATATCATTAGAGGAACGCTATCTATGGTAGCCATCAGATCCTTGCAGCGGTAAATCTCCTTATCTGTTGGCACCAGCTCCTCTGTCTGTCCTACGATGCAGCATCCGACGTCTTCCATCATCTGCTCGATTTTATCTTTAGTGCAGTCCACTGTGAAGCCAGGGATGGATTCCAATTTGTCCAGAGTATATCCCTTCAATTGGAGAGCACGACCGGAGATCATAGGGACCTTGAGACCTAAAGCAGCAAGTGCAGGAGCCAAGACAAGACTCACTTTGTTGCCGACACCTCCTGTGCTGTTTTCATCTACCATCCGATGGCGCCACTTGGGTCTCCAGCAAAACACATGACCCGAGGAGGTCATATTTGCTGTTTCTTCCGAATTCACTTTCTTGGAGCTCTCATTGTAATTAGCCAGGGAAACATCAGTCATGATTGCCAAATTGTTCATTCTGGAGATCAGCGACGAGTTTTGTAACATGATATTGTCCACTTTAGAGCTCTTGTAATCGTGATAAAACTTTTCTATATCCTTATAATCTAAATGGTTATAATGTCCAAATCTGCACATTGACTGTTCAGAAAAGAAATTCAGCATGGTTTCGTTGAGATTGTCTGAGGGCTTTACTTCTCTCTGATCGTAACTCTGAGGCTTAGTTTCATCCAGAAAGTTAGTCTTTGAAGTACCGTCTCTGCCTGAAGCTCTTTTACTAGCATCACCTGTTATGCTTCTAAGCCATTCTTCGGAATTCCTCTTCCTTAAATCCCCACTTTCTATAAACGATTCAAGTGTGGCTATATGCTTCGGAAAAATCTCTCCGACTTCCCTGGTAACGACGAAGGGCACTTTGTATCTATGATGAATGGACGCCTCTTCTTTACTCGGACCACTCTGCGAAACGTAAACTCTGTTTCGTTCCCCTTCATTACCACTCGTTACTCTGCCTTTGCGATAATTGTCCATGACGCATTTTGCTGACAGCGAGGAATAGAATACCTTTCGTGTGGATCTCTCTTCAGATCGTGCCAGACTTGTATACCTAGGTATTTTGAAGTGCAAAGCGTACTGTATAGTCTCACAGCTCTCTGATCTGTGTGATTGTTCTTCACAGTTCCTAAACATGTCACCAGCGACATAGACACTCTGCCATGCATTACCAGTAGTTGCGTGGTCAAAGGCATCATCTGCGCTATCTCTACAATTCTCGATTTCCAGTAGCAGATCCACATTTTTATATGCGTTGCCTTTCTCTTTTTCTTTTCCATGTTTACAATCTAACTTAACACTATCAAGATCATCTTTTTCACTGACAGATTCAACATTTAAACTATTGCATTGTCTATTGAGTTCGGTTTTATGATCCTTGAACTGATCAATAATCTTACCAACTTGAGAAGCCACTTCAGCTCTCATCTCAGTATTTTGCGCGGCTATTTCGGCTTTCAAGTCAGTCCTCAACTCATTATTTTGTGCGGCCATATCGGCTTTCAAATCACCTATTTTATCGCTTTGGGCAGCTATATCACCTTTAATCTCAGTATTTTGTGCGGCCATTTCGACTTTCAAGTCACCTATTTTATCGCTTTGGGCAGCTATATCACCTTTAATCTCAGTATTTTGCGTGGCCATTTCGGCTTTCATGTCATCTATTTTATTATTTAGGTCACTAGAAAGTTCACCTATTTTATTAGCCATATCGGCTTTCATATCAGTCATCAGCTTTATTAACTCATCCATACTTCTAGTGAAAGGCATTCAATTAAATAATTATAATCCCACTTCTGACACCAAATGTTGTGGATCACAAAAATGGATAGCCACTGAGCGTGAGTATTAAAAGCTATATTTCAAAACCAAATTCAATACAAGGTAAATTGTTACAAAGGAAATATGGATGAAGTATCTTATTAACAAATCAACTATTAACATGCACAAGTCATCAATCTTCCTGCGTAGAGCACACAATATCAGCTCTGTGTATTTTACTAAATACTACCTTTTACTTGATTTACCAGGTCACCCGAAGATCTTCACTCGTAAACCAATTCTCGTCCTGTGCTAATAACTTTTCACACACTAGCCGAACAAAAAGACAGTCCGTGTAGACATTCGAAGTTAGCCATAAAAGTTCCCACTTTTATACTTCCGCGTATACACAACACATCAAGTTACTTCTTGATACTTAACGATAAAAGATCCCACTTTTATCCTTCCGCGTATACACAACACATCAAGTTACTTCTTGATACTTAACGCGCACTGTCTCAGAACAGCTCACCGGCCATTTTCGAACTCACCGACCGTTACAACACACAACCGTTACAATACAAAACCGTTAACGCTCCACTCTTCTTCTCCAAATTCTCCCAACGTTCTTATTCGTTGGCTGAAACTTTGCTTTCGGTTGCCAGATTCTTCTGTCGTAACAATATATACACACACGTATATTTGAAGTAGTGTCTATATTTCTGAATAGTATTTTCACGGTGGTGTTTAATAACAAAGTTACCTTCACTTTGCCGTCTGTAGGCATTCAAGTGTTCCAACATATAAATAAAAATTATTTAGATAAATACTAACAAAAATTTCGTCAACAGTGCATGTTAAAAATCTGATATTTAGGTGATAGAGTGCGATGTCCAAGGGATTTGACAAACAACTTTTGTCTCCTATTTCAACTTCCAATCAGCAAGAATTTCACTTCTTAACTTTTCTTGTTTACTTGTAAAGCTGGCTGGAGATATCGGCTGACTCATTAGGCAATTGCTCGATGCACCACGAGCCAAAGAACCCGAAGAAACATAGGAAAAGATGTTTTGCTCTTATATATTTGTTATTAATAAACTTCAACGCATTTAGAGTGAGAATTTGAATATTTCAATGTGGAATATTTTGAACAGTTTTCCCATCTATTTAGGCGCGTTGCGGCGTAGTTATGCGAAACATGAAACTATCCAAACGGTTATAAACTTACATATTCCCTCTCTAGATAAGTAAAAAATAATAAATAAATAAATACCCCCTCAAGCAGCTGCTTGCCACAGAGGTCTGACAGGAGCCTGTCAGTTTATATGCCATAGTAGAAGGTCTGAGAGGATGGCAGGACCTCAGCAGAAAAACGACACAAACAGCCATGCCTTACCCGGGGCTCGAACCCAGGTCCCGTAGATCAGTAGCCAAGCGCGCTAGCTCCCAGCATTTTTGGGCCGAATGCTCCTTTTAACAACAATTTTTCCTAACGCCATCCCTCATGGGAATCAAATAATCTTTCCTAGTATAAAACTAATTGAAAAAATATTTATCGTATTTACAAGAAGTTTTATCCATGAATTTAAACAAATTTGAGAGGGGGGGGGGGCTCAGTGGGTAGCACGCCAGGTCATAATCCCAGAGGCGAAGAAACTCCGCAAAACTCCCCGCCCTCGGTTAGTAGGAAATACCGATGGTCTTGAAAAGGCAGTCATCTGTTGGATGAGGCGTTAAGAGCTGTGGCTCCGTGTGCCAGAGATCCATACCCTGTGCACGTTAAAGAACACACTGTATGGTCTTGAAGGGAGGCTACCATCTCTCTCCTAACTGTCCAGTGGGTCCTCTTCTCCTAACCTTCTCGTCCTTGGAGCGAGAAGACTGTGGTTCTTGTTCATAAAAATTGTAAATGGCTCTTATAACCTGGTCATTGAGCCCATTCTCTCCAAAAATTACCACAGAGATAAAACCTAAAAATTTTTCCGTCGAAATGAAACATACCTAATTATTCTACATTGTATTTGATCTATTTCCCCAGAAAAACTCGTTATAACGCATATACAAGTAATTGACGTTGCGAACTCCTCCTCTAGATAATAACATTCATCATTCAGTGGTTTGTGTTAATAATTTTCAATATTTACACTTTTTTTTATATCTGGTGATGAAGGTAATTAAGGACTTTCTTTCGTATATAAACAAACAGTTAATATTTTTACTTTCAGTTTTGGCAAATTGAGGTTATTTTAAAACCCATTGGATCCCCTCCCCTATTGACTAGATCAATTGTAGGGATTATTACTCCGGGAAGTGTACTTCTCCCGGGCACTGCTTTACCTCGAGTCAACCCAACCACGTAGCCAAGTCAACCAATAAGTTATTCAAAGTTATTCATCTGGTAGATACCTTCAATATTACAGCGTAATAATTTATTAATACATATTGATAAATTTCTGAACAGCTTTAAATATATAAAGTTTTAAAAATTCAAGTCAGTGGTTGAGTTTCAAAATTATGTCATTAATAAAACCAAATTTCCAAATAAAAAAACTCACGTTAAGAAATAAGATAAATTTCAATGATTGAAACTGAACACTTAGACTATACATCGATTAATGGATAACCCTTTTTCACAGATCTGACTGATGTATATCGTTAGTGTTTAAGATGGCAGAAACCATGCTTTGGACAGAGGTTAAAACTACAACTAACTTTGTTCAAGGCGAAAGATGTAAAATTTTTCATAAGGAGGCAACCAAAATGAAGAACTAACATCCACCACTAACATACTTTTACTGCAGGCAGAAATTTTAAGCAGCAGTTTCTGTGGACAACTTTCAGATTTCCACTAGAAAAGGAAAACCATCTAGAATTAAAAACTGAACCACAGCTTTATCATCTTCTTTAATTTATTTTACGTCCTATATCGTGTTTTCCTGTAGCTGATCTATCTGCACAAATTGTAGAAGAAGAGGAAAATACTGAACGTGGTCAAGACTCGACGACTGAACCATGCTGTGTAATGTCACAGGCTTAGTGCACCCCTGCCACTCGGACGCCAAAGCATCGTACATCTTGCGAAATCTATCTACACCAAAAACAGACTCCAGCTTCAATCGAAGTCTTTCGGCTTCTTCTCTATCAACGCGCACTGCTGCTGATCCTCCTCGAATTCTATTCATCCACAAGACGTCAAGAAGACATTGCTGACACTGAGTGGAATGTGGGCAGTAATCTGAAACATCGGAAAATGACGACGCTGAAGCTCTTTCGACGAGTCTCTCTTTGGTGATTGTCTTATTCCCCAGAAGGTTTGCATCGTTCTTTCTGACATCGTAGGTTCGTCCATCTTTTAAGACGTGAGCTTCATCGACTTTATTAGATGAATTATCTTCTGTTTGACCTGTGATTCCGTGACGTTTGCTACTGGGGGAAGAATTAGATTTTACAAACAAGTTTTTGAAATTATTTTTCGTTTTCGTGATGACAGATATATCAGTTTTAATGGTATCTTCGCTCTGGTACCCTACGTCTGTTTCTCCGCTGCTTTTCAATTCAACAACTCCGGGACTTTGACTCTGATTACTTTCTTTTTTCCTTGAAGATTTATTAAATACTATGTAAGTTCCAGAAGAGGGCGTACAAGGAATATCGGTCTCTTCTTCCTTTTTTGGGAGACAGGAGTGTTTGATACTCCTCGTGTTCTCCAAGTTTCTGATGTTCACTAAAGGCGATTGTTTGTATTCTCTCTTCTCTGTGGGTGACGGTAGGCTGGACATCGATCTCGGCTTGCTTGACACCTGGAAAGGGATCAATTTAGTTTGCTCAAACAATTCCATTTAAACGAATAGTTTTCTAACTGATAGATGGAGCAACCTCTTTGCTGATAAACAACAGACACTCGTATTTTACAACCCTTTTACGATTCGTATATTCACTGTACTGTCGCTCAAAAAAGCATCCGAACACTATGGTTGATTACAGAATTCAGAAAAAATATCTGGCAGCGTTTTTTTTAGAAATTAGTGATCTGGCAACCTTCGTGTCACGTGACACGAAGGTTGCCAGATCACTAATTTCTAAAAAAATCGTTGCCAGATATTTTTTCTGAATTCTGTAATCAACCATTGTGTTCGGATACTTTTTTGAGCGACAGTACTATTGAAAGTTGTAGAGATTTTATATATATCTTATTTTATCTAGAACAACTATATTTTTAGCAGGCTTATCCGCTAATTGAGGATTATATTCGTATTATATCAATGGAGAGTCAGATTTGAAGTTCCACAACTTCTTAAATAATCTTTTATTATTGAAAAATATAACTGAACAAATGATCCACTCCCTACTTCTGAGGATGTTAATAACTAGAAAGCAGACGAAAAATGTTAACCATATATATATTAAGCATATTTTGAAAGAACTGTTAAAAAAAATACTGAAATGGAAAGGAGGAGTTGGAGTTGTATATAGGAACAATGTTCCAGTTGTTCGTTCTGGCTCGATCCAAGTACTTGGTTCTTCTCTACTTTTTTTCTCCCTTTCGCTCAAAGCTATCCAAATTTTAATATCCTTTTAATATTAAGCGTTAGGAAAGTTTGAGTACCTCAAAAGTTAAATTTTAAACAACAAGTATTATTTTAAATCATTCAATAAAACAAATCTATAGTTTAGAAGTTTGAGTAAATATTGAATGTCAAAAATAAGTAGTCCTCTTCACGTGTTGTCAGGTACGTTCCTAGAAAAAAGTGTCATAGGTCGAGATGAATTTAAGAAGAGATAGAGTTTACCTTGAAGAATGATATAATAGAGCAATATCTCTCAACGTTGACACGGCCAGTCACTCACTAAGCTTCGGGGGGTGGGGGTGGGGGTGGCTCAGTCGGTAGCGCGCCAGGCTCGTAATCTGTAGTTCCCAGGTTCGAGTCCCAGCTGGGTCAGCGTTGAGATTTATCTCCGCAAAATTCCCCGCCCTGCCCACGGTCAGTAGGGGACACCGATGGGCTTGGAAAGGCCGCCGTCCGTCGGATGGGACGTTAAGCCATAGCCCCTTATGCGGGAGAGACATACCCTGTGCACGTTAAAGAACACGCTGGATGGCCTTGACGGGGGGCTACCATCTGTCTCCCAACAGCTGTTCCAGTGGGTTCCCTCCCCCAACCTTCTCTGAGCCTTCGGGGTCCATGTGACCTGGCTATTTAGCTAATGGTGTGCAAAAAAGTGCCGCTCAGAGGTAAAACAACCCAACCCAACTCTAAGCTTCTTTGTTGGAACAGTGGATTCCCTCATTAAGCAATGTGTGCTCTACACTGTTCGATTTTATATCGTTTAATTAATATTCAGTTGGTTAGCGCGCTTGGTTACTGATCTAAGGGACCTGGGTTCGAGTCCCGGGTAAGGCATGGAGGTATGTGTCGTTTTTCTGCTGAGGTCCTGCCAACCTCTCAGACCTTCTACTTTGGCATATAAACTGACAGGCTCCTGTCAGACCTCTGTGGCAAGCAGCTGCTTGAGGGCGTATTTACTTATTATTATTTATTATTGCTACACGATGAAAAATGAATTTGTGAAATTGGTTAATAGCGCAGAAGCTTAAGCAAGTATTTATTTACTCATATTTGCTGTCGACTTAGGCAATAACAGTTGCCATATGGTAATGGAAAATGGGTGGCATGGACACCCGAAAAACTCTTATTGGATTACCTATGATCCTTCTACCCTCCCTTTGGGAACCCTTTAGGGGTTTACGTTCCTAAGTATCTAATATGGAAATTTTTATAGATATGAATAATATATAAACCAACTACTAATCAGATGAAAACACAATAATAGTGTTACAATTAGTGTTTAGAAAGTTCTTCGTAACTTTAATTCATTTTATAAAAGGGGTTTACTTTCATCATAACTTTTAATCTTGCAGACATTACACGGCATTAAATTTGATATTCAGGAAACGTATTTTATAAATTGCCTTTTTTGTGTCCTTCTCTACAAAAAAGCCCGAAATAACAAAAAAAAAAGTAAAAGTGTGCCCTCTTTGGAAATGCAAATTGAAGACTCTTCATATTTTATAATAAGCTTATAGCAACTGCAAAAATCCTCCTAAAGGCAGCTTTATATTTTCATACTTACGTTTTCCTTTTCTGTTAATGATCTCTGACTCTTCTTCATTCCATCTAAACATTTCACAGAAAAAATATCGTTGTTAATTAAATATGGTTAACAAACTATGCGAGACATCGTCCATTAAAATAAAACAGTAATACTAATATTCTTTTGCTAACTGCACGAGACAAGCACAGGCAAAATCAGTTATATGAAACCAATTTGGAAAACAGACTCATGCATCTCTTAAAAGCATTAAGTTACAACTTTGCAAACACATATCTGAACGTTGAACAAGTAGCATAATTGGACAAAATTCTCTATTGTGCTTTTCATTGTCTTTTATGACGAAATTTGCATAGCCTTTAACAATTCGGTGATACGGCTACTGGAAATACACGAGGTTTGGAGTCTGTACCACTGAAAGATCATGTTTGGAGTTTGTACTACTGAAAGATTAAATAAAAGTTTTTCATTAGTCGTATATTATAAATGTAATTTAACTTGCAAGAGTGTCATTGGCTCACTTAGTTCCAGAAACCACAATGAGATAAAAACGAACTGAAAATAAGTTATAAATTTCAGTGGAATGCGAAGGAGACGAATGCTAGACATCTGCTATATTGACAGAAATCGAGAATAGTCTTATCCAAATATGTAATATTGTAGCAGATTACAGTTGCCAGTACCACCAATAATTATTCTTCTGTCTGGTACAGGATTTGCATTCTGAGTCTGTCACAACTCTAGCGGGCAGATTTGGACACGTTTTTTGCAGTCGGGATGACTGATTAGCGAAAAAGATTCTGGACGATACTCTTGAAGAAGAGAATTCAGCTGCGAAGGATTGGATTGGATTGTTTTACCTCTGAGCGGCACTTTTTTGCACACCATGGGCTAAATGGCCAGGCCACAAGGACCCCGAAGGCTCAGAGAAGGTTGGGGGAGGGGACCCACTGGAACAGCTGTTGGAAGACAGATGGTAGCCTCCCGTCAAGGCCATCCAGCGTGTTCTTTAACGTGCACAGGGTATGGCTCTCCCGCACACGGGGCCACGGCTTAACGTCCCATCCGACGGACGGCGGCCTTTCCAAGCCCATCGGTGTCCCCTACTGACCGTGGGCAGGGCGGGGAAATTTTGCGGAGATAAATCTCAACGCTGACCCAGCTGGGACTCGAACCTGGGAACTACAGATTACGAGCCTGGCGCGCTACCGACTGAGCCACCCCCGCCCCAGCTGCGAAGGAGGTTATAAAAACGATTTCTAATGAACTCTTTCAGAGAAAATGAATGAACCAGAAGATAAACGAGATGTTTTTGTCACTAAGATTCTGGCAAGGAAAATAATTGTAGAATCTGGTCAGGCTGCTGTAAAATTTTCAGCTTCAAAACTGTGAGGAAGGTATAATTTTTTTTCTCTCTTGATAATTGTAGATGTATAAAGAGGAGGAGGTTGGGGGGGGGGGGGGTTGCAGGGCCGTAGCCAGAAAATGTTTTTAAGGAAATGCGGGAGGGGAAGTTAGTACAATATTTTTCGACAATATCTTTTTTTACCTTATAACAACTGAATAGTTCGATGAAACAGAAAAATTTAATTCCGAAAGGCGCTTTTACTTTTAACAAAGTTTACAATTACACGCAAGAGAGTTGGGTTGTTTTACCTCTGAGCGGCACTTTTTTGCACACCGTGGGCTAAATGGACAGGTCACATGGACCCCCAAAAGCTCAGAGAAGGTTGGGGGAGGGGACCCACTGGAACAGCTGTTGGGAGACAGATGTTAGCCTCCCGTCAAGGGCATCCAGCGTGTTCTTTAACGTGCACAGGGTATGGCTCTCTCGCACACGGGGCCACAGCTTAACGTCCCATCCGACGGACGGCGGCCTTTCCAAGCCCATCGGTGTCCCCTACTGACCGTGGGCAGGGCGGGGAATTTTGCGGAGATAAATCTCAACGCTGACCCAGCTGGGACTCGAACCTAGGAAATACAGATTACGAGCCTGGCGCGCTACCAACTGAGCCACCCCCGCCCCACACGCAAGAGAATAATGAACAAATTAAAAACAAATACACAGAGAAATTCATTTTTTTTTTCAACCTTGATCTATGTTTTTTGCCGTACTAGAATTCCAGATGCAGTGGAACAATCATTTTGAGGAGTCCACCTAATTCCGTATCTGATGGCGACTCATTTTTGTTTTGCTCAGATGGAGGAATCCGTTCATCGCATTCCTCTTTATTATCTCAGGTAGAAGAGTATGCAAGAGATCTATATAAGAATATTGAGAGTTTTTACGATAGAATTTTGACGACTGTGTTGACTTTTTATGGCATTTCAGAATATTTATAAGCAACAGCGATGTAGATTACTAAATTCAATGAATTTAAAAATTCTTCAACATACGTGTTAATATGACTTCAATGTTTATTTTCCTTTTCAGTCTTACCTCTATTCATAACTGACACTGAAGCTCTCCTCTTCAGCCTAATCGCATCCCTAACATCTTTCAGAACATCATTGGTTGAATACCTCCGGGGGCTTTTCTGCACGAAAAGAAATTAAAATTTCTTTAAAATTTTCATATTAGATTGTTAATAAAGCCATTGTAATCCATTTGATGATTATCACCAACAAAAAATAGCTACTCTATATATACAAAGTAACTTTACAACTACCTAATTATTTTTGTCGCACGAAAGGAAAACAAATACCTTGAGATGTAAATAGATAAATATGAGCAATATGTCTACAAATGCTCATTGTGGTGACAGAAGTAATGCGCAGACATCCCAAATAAATTCAGTTTCTTTACACTCTGTGAACTTGGCGACAGTAATCCTGTCCCTCAGTTCTTCAGGATGGCTCAGTCGGTAGCGCACCAAGCTCGTCATTTGTAGTTCCCAGGTTCGAGTCCCACAAGTGTCAACGTTGACATTTATCATCTTTAACCCCCCTGCTCTTGATCAGAAAGGAGACAGATGGTTTAGAAAGGTTGCCCATCCTTCGGATGAGAGGTAACGTTGTGGTTCTAGGGTTGGGTTGTTTTACCTCTGAGCGGCACTTTTTTGCACACCATGGGCTAAATGGCCAGGTCACATGGACCCCGAAGGCTCAGAGAAGGTTGGGGGAGAGGACCCACTGGAACAGCTGTTGGGAGACAGATGGTAGCCTCCCGTCAAGGCCATCCAGCGTGTTCTTTAACGTTCACAGGGTATGTCTCTCCCGCACACGGGGCCACGGCTTAACGTCCCATCCGACGAACGGCGGCCTTACCAAGCCCATCGGTGTCCCCTACTGACCGTGGGCAGGGCGGGGAATTTTGCGGAGATAAATCTCAACGCTGACCCAGCTGGGACTCGAACCTGGGAAGTACAGATTACGAGCCTGGCGCGCTACCGACTGAGCCACCCCCGCCCCGTGGTTCTAGGTGCGGCATCCTTCGGATGAGAGGTAACGTCGTGGTTCTAGGTGCGGCAGAGCCATACCCTGTACACGTCCCTTTCCCCCAACTTTCACCTGATCCCTTGGAGTTCTTGTGACCTCATGATTTAACCCATTGTATGCGAAATTGCTGCTCAGAGACGAAACAATCCAACTTTCAGTTCATCGATGAATTGGGCAAATAGCGCGCGATTAACCCTCATTTTTGACGAAACTTCACAGAAAGAAATCGAGTGGGAAAGAAATCGGGAAAGAAATAAGAAGGCTTTTTTAGAGGGGGCCGCCAAGACCAGCTCAACTGCCTGGAATGATCGATTTCTATGATCTCACATGCGTCCCATCTTCTTGCGTTGGGTTGGGTTGTTTTACCTCTGAGCGGCACTTTTTTTGCACACCATGGGCTAAATGGCCAGGTCACATGGACCCCGAAGGCTCAGAGAAGGTTGGGGGAGGGGTTGGGTTGGGTTGTTTTACCTCTGAGCGGCACTTTTTTGCACACCATGGGCTAAATGGCCAGGTCACAAAGACCCCGAAGGCTCAGAGAAGGTTGGGGGAGGGGACCCACTGGAACAGCTGTTGGGAGACAGATGGTAGTCTCCCGTCAAGGCCATCCAGCGTGTTCTTTAACGTGCACAGGGTATGGCTCTCCCGCACACGGGGCCACGGCTTAACGTCCCATCCGACGGACGGCGGTCTTTCCAATCCCATCGGTGTCCCCTACTGACCGTGGGCAGGACGGGGAATTTTGCGGAGATAAATCTCAACGCTGACCCAGTTGGGACTCGAACCTGGGAACTACAGATTACGAGCCTGGCGCGCTACCGACTGAGCCCCCCCCCCCCCCCTCTTCTTGCAAAACGATCCATTCTCTCTGGATCGTCGTCATTGATTTGTGGTAACAAGAAATTTTCTAGTGATCCATTTGCATGACACTTGTAATTATCTTTTCACCAAAAATGTCATTAAATTTTTGAAAACCGACGAAAATCAAACTTAATGTATTTCTCTTAAATGTTTTTTTATTAATATCCCACTCAGGGTTAAACCAAATTTGTTGCAGCGAATTATTTCAAGTTGTGCAATTTCTCTTCCGTGTGAAAAATGAATTAGCTATTTATGTTTGGAGTTTTAAAGATACTTTACAGTTACTCTCTCTCTATATATATGTATCGAATGGATATATATATGTGGAGAGAGAGTAAATAGAGAGTAAATTGATAGAGAGCACTGAAAAAAATAGAGAAACACAAAAAACAGAAAAAAAATATTTTTACCAGATCAAGAAACTTTAAAAATCAAAGATTCGATGGTTCGACATGAAACAAAATCTTTGAAAATTGTATGTAGGTGTCCATTAAACAAAACTGATATCTCTTCTCGAAATTTCGTTTCAATTAATAAAACTTACTTTCATATTGGCATCTGTAGTTTCCACTTCCAAGACATTACTTTTGTAGCTATTCAAATACTTGTAAACGTGAGGTTGGAGAGCAGGAATAGCCAGAATTTCATCAGTAGACGGTCTTTTATCAGGATCAACATTGATGAGGATGGAGATGAGATCGTGTACCAAGGGGCTGCTGTGACTACAAAAGAATCAAAAACATAAGCATCTTTAAAAGTGTAAAAATTTCGTTCATTTGAAATTATACTGAATTGTTACTAAATTCGGCTTTTCACTGGCGGGATTTATCTACTTTTTCTCTTGGGTTGGGTTGTTTTACCTCTGAGCGGCACTTTTTTTGCACACAACGGGCTAAATTAAATGGCCAGGTCACATGGGCCCCGAAGGCTCAGAGAAGGTTAGGGGAGGGGACCCACTGGAACAGCTATTAGGAGACAGATGGTAGCCTCCCGTCAAGGCCATCCAGCGCGTTCTTTAACGTGCACATGATATGGCTCTACCGCACACGGCGCCACGGCTTAACGTCCCACCCGACGGACGGCGGCCTTTCCAAGCCCATCGGTGTCCCCTACTGACCGTGGGCAGGGCGGGGCATTTTGCGGAGATAAATCTCAACGCTGACCCAGCTGGGACTCGAAATGGGGAACTACAAGAATTCATTGGTCTTGGCACATATTGTGTATGGAAGCTGCATGAATGAGATCTCTATGTCTTGAAACTGTCGTCCCTTTGGCAGATGACAGCTGGAGAGAGAATTCAATAGTTGCGAATCCCCATTCCCCTATGTTGTGTTAATGTTACAAACAGATAGAGGTCTGCTGAGTAGTTGTGGCCCTGAGACGATCTTGTGCTGGTCTATTACTAGCCTTTCATCTTTCTTGAAATTATTACCAAAGTCTTCAGAGCTATTTTTTTTTGCAACATATAGAACAGAGAAGGTTGGGTTGTTTTACCTCTGAGCGGCACTTTTTTGCACACCATGGGCTAAATGGCCAGGTCACATGGACCCCAAAGGCTCAGAGAAGGTTGGGGGAGAGGACCCACTGGAACAGCCGTTGGGAGACGGATGGTAGACTCCCGTCAAAGCCATCCAGCGTGTTCTTTAAGTGCACAGGGTATGGCTCTCCCGCACACGGGGCCACGACTTAACGTCCCATCCGACGGACGGCGGCCTTTCCAAGCCCATCGGCGTCCCCTACTGACCGTGGGCAGGGCGTGGGAGTTTTGCGGAGATAAATCTCAACGCTGATCCAGCTGGGACTCGAACCTGGGAACTACAGATTACGAGCCTGGCGCGCTACCGACTGAGCCACCCCCGCCCTAGAGCAGAGAAGAATCCTAGAAGTTACTCCTATCTTTTACTGGCTTTATCATTAAAGCCGGCACTAGGCGGGTTCAGCGCGATCATCGTAAAAAACGAAATAGCGAAATCGGTCAATTTTGATGACGTAATTAAAGATTTTGCTGCGAAAAAGGCGAGAAAAATTATGTAATATTTATAATATACTCGGTGTTCCTATAAGTTGTATGTAGATATGTACCGCACTTTGTACTTATAATTTATTATTATAAAATTTAGAAGTACATATAAATGCGTTTTTGTTTTGGCCCTGCACAATTTTGTAACCCGGCCCCGCAAAAGTTCACGCCTGCCCTGCTTCTCATACAAGGACATGCCCTACTCAGACCAAAGTCACTGCTGACCACTGCCTCAGTTCGGGCTAACACAACAAAGAAAGTTTGCATTGCTGGAACAGTGGCCAGCTCCCTTCTGTGGTACATTGAAGGCCACGATTGCCTCAGTCTTGGGGGGCGGGGGTGGCTCAGTCGGTAGCGCGCCAGGCTCGTAATCTGTAATTCCCAGGTTCGAGTCCCAGCTGGGTCAGCGTTGAGATTTATCCCCGCAAAATTCCCCGCCCTGCCCACGGTCAGTAGGGGACACCGATGGGCTTGGAAAGACCGCCGTCCGTCGGATGGGACGTTAAGCCGTGTTCCGTGTGCTGGAGAGCCATACCCTGTGCACGTTAAAGAACACGATGGATGGCCTTGACGGGAGGCTACCATCTGTCTCCCAACAGCTGTTCCAGTGGGTCCCCTCCCCCAACCTTCTCTGAGCCTTCGGGGTCCATGTGACCTGGCTATTTAGCCCATTGTGTGCAAAAAAGTGCCGCTCAGAGGTAAAACAACCCAACCCAACCTCAGTCTTGAAGTGAACAGCTTCCATCGTATCTATCGCTCTCCAAAGCACACATCCCCCATAAGTCGTCTTTCTGACATGGTGAAATCAAGCGGATACCCATGTGAACCCCCAGGCTGATTGGAAAGGAAATGCGTAGCAACTGCAGCCATGAGTAGCAGCCCTAATTTGAATGTTCGTGGTCGCTTCAGTTAAATCTTCTATCATTTTATTCTTGAACATTACAAAAATTATACATTTCGTTTCTTGATATGTACTTCAAAAGATGATATTATACTTTAGTTTTGAGCACTTATGGCCGAGTGGTTAGCGCGCTTGGCTACTGATCTAAGGGACCTGGGTTCGAGCCCCGGGTAAGGCATGGCTGTTTGTGTCATTTTTCTGCTGAGGGCCTGCCATCCTCTCAGATCTTCTACTATGGCATATAAACTGACAGACTCCTGTCAGACCTCTGTGGCAAGCAGGCTGCTTGAGGGGGTATTTATTTATTATTTATCGTGGCCGAGTGGTTAGCACGCTTGGCTACTGATCTAAGGGACCTGGGTTCGAGCCCCGGATTAGGCATGGATGTGTGTGTCGTTTTTCTGCTGAGGTCCTGCCATCCTCTCAGATCTCCTACTGTGGCATATAAACTGACAGGCTCCTGTCAGACCTCTGTGGCAAGCAGCTGCTTGAGGGGGTATTTATTTTATTTATTTATAAGAACACATCTAACCCGACGAAAATAGTGCCTGATGTAAACATTTGGATGCCAGATTGGGATTCAGCACCCTCAAATTTATAAAGTACACCATTAAAATACATTGCTTCTTACAGAATTAAAGTGTATTTCATAAAGCTCAGTTTTTAAGAAAGTTAAATCAAAGTTTCAGGTCTATAACAAGATCGAAACATAATTTTGTTTTTACCTGGGTATCGTTTTATAATCTGCCTTCAAAATGGCTATCATTAACTGATGAAAACTCTGAGCTTGAAAGGGATGGACGAGGGCAACCATTTCATAAAGCACACATCCAAGAGCCCAAATATCACTCTTATAATTATAGCTGCGTTACTTTAAGGAACAAATATACTCATATTTAAAAATAAATTTTCATACAAACTTAAATTTGTTAGAACTTTTTTACGTTAACATTTTTCCACAAATCAAAATCAAATAACGATATCAAAAGCAAAAATCCTTTTAATCCATGATGGCATTACCACTGTTGAGATGGGGCGGGGGTAGCCTCAGACGGTAGCGCACCAGGCTTGTAATCTGTAGTTTCCAGGTTAGAGTCCCAGCTGGGTCAGCGTTGAGATTTATCTCCGCAAAAATCCCCGCCCTGCCCACGGTCAGTAGGGGACACCGATGGGCTTGGAAAGGGCGCCGTCCGTCGGATGGGACGTTAAGCCGTGGCCCCGTGTGCGGGAGAGCCATACACTATGCACGTTAAAGAACACGCTGTATGGCCTTGACGGGAGGCTACTATGTGTTTCCCAACAGCTGTTCCAGTGGGTCCCCTTCACCAACCTTCTCCGAGCCTTCGGGATCCATGTGACCTGGCCATTTAGCCCATGGTGTGCAAAAAAGTGCCGCTCAGAGGTAAAACAACCCAACCCACTGTTGAGAAAACGCAACAGAAACAGTTTATTCAGACGTTTTAATATTGTAAAAAAAGACGACCAATGGGCTTGTTGCTTCTGACAATGAACGCTATTGTGGACGTCATATTAGAATTTCAGGTAGGGTCACCTGCAGAATTTTATCCTTCGATAGATAAGATTTTGAAATTCACACTTTACCTTTTTTTTATTGATAATATATGAAGAACTCAGGTATAAACCATGGCTTGGGTTGTTTTACCTCTGAGCGGCCCTTTTTTGCACACCATGAGCTAAATGGCCAGGTCACATGGACCCCGAAGGCTCAGAGAAGGTTGGGGGGAGGGGACCCACTGGAACAGCTGTTGGAAGACAGATGGTAGCCTCCCGTCAAGGCCATTCAGCGTGTTCTTTAACGTGCACAGGGTATAGCTCTCCCACACATGGAGCCACGGTTTAATATTCCATCCGATGGACGGTGGTCTTTCCAAGCCCATCGGTGTCCCCTACTGACCGTCGGCAGGGCGGGAAATTTTGCAAATATTAATCTCAACGCTGATCCAGCTGGGGCTCGAAATTGGGAACTACAGATTACGAGCCTGGCGCACTACCGACTGAGCCACCCCCATCCCTCATAAACCATGGCAATCACATTTCTGTTAGATAACCAAATTCGAAAGTTTGAAGCAATCCTGACGAAAATATAATCTATTGTTTTTTTAACTACGAAATTAAAAAAGCATTACCAAATAATGCTTAATCAGCTTTTAGAGTTTATTCGGAGGAATATTTCAGGAGCCAATTTTAAAACATATATTTTCCAGCACATGCATTACAGGAAAATAAAAGAAATGATAAAAATATTTGCACTCCACTTACAGCATTTTACTGCAAATAGTAAACAAACGGAAACATGAAACTTACCAACCATACTTTATTTGAAATATAAAAAAAAAATCATCCATTATCGCAATTACACGTATATTTTAATGCACTATAATAACAAAGCAAATATCTTCAGAGGATACGGTTTTCTTTGGCAGATTTCGGGAGACAAGTAATAGGGCGTCCCAATCGCTGTCGTGGCGAGATCCCTCTCGCTGTCCAGCACCCGAGCAATGCCGAAGTCTCCCACTTTCACCAATTTGTTCCGAGTGAGAAAAATATTCTGGCTCTTCAAGTCTAAATGAAACTATGAAATAAGCTTCTATTATGCACAAAAGATTTTTATCAAATAGTACGCAAACAAGCACACTTACCAACTCCTCAAAAAAGTCAGAGCATTTCAGCAAGATTCTTCTCTTTCAGGTATCAGTTGCAGACATGCATTTGGTTTGTTTTATTTCTGAACGGCACCTTCTTTTTTGCATACAATGGGCTAAATGGCCAGGTCACATGGACCCCGAAGGCTCAAAGAAGGTTGGGGGGAGGGGATCCACTGGAACAGCTGTTGGGAGACAGATGGTAGCCTCCCATCAAGGCCAACCAGCGTGTTCTTTAACGTGCACAGGGTATGGCTCTCCCACACACGGGACCACTGCTTAACGTCCCATCAGACGGACGGCGGCATTCCCAAGCCCATCGGTGTCCCCTACTGACCGTGGGCAGGGCGACGAGTTTTGCGGAGATAAATCTCAACGCCGGCCCAGGTGGTACTTGAACTTGGGAATTGCTGATTACAAACCTGGCGCGCTATCGACTGAGCCACCCCACCCTAAGGACTTAAAGAAAAATTAATTCTAAAGTACATCATTTCGAAATACGCCAATTTTTTCCGGAATGCAACTGCGACGAATTTCGGGTACTATTTCAATATAAGAAATAAAGGAAAAAATCCTGTAACTGTGTCCCAGTTCTGTATGTTAATCCAGGGCACTTGCAGATAAGTCCCGGTTTTCATCTCTGAAAAAAAAATGGGTTGTTGGATGTTTTTTCTCTGAGCGACACTTTTATTGCACACAATGGGCTAAATGGAAATGAAAGAGGGCCCAAGGGTTCTGTGGTTAGAGGAAGAAGGCAAACTAGAAAACTGGTAAGCCTCCCTTCAGGGCTATCCAGCGTGTTCTTTAATGTGCACAGCATATGGCTCTCCTGGCACGCGTGAGCCATGACTTAACGTCCCACCCAACGGCCTTTCCAATCTCAACAGTGGCTCGGGCGGGGGTGGCTCAGTCGGTAGCGCGCCAGGCTCGTAATCTGTAGTTCCCAGGTTCAAGTCCCAGCTGGGTCAGCGTTGAGATTTATCTCCGCAAAATTCCCCGCCCTGCCCACGGTCAGTAGGGGACACCAATGGGCTTGGTAAAGGCCGCCGTCCGTCGGATGGGACGTTAAGCCGTAGCCCCGTGTGCGGGAGAGCCATACCCTGTGCACGTTAAAGAACACGCTGGATGGCCTTGACGGGAGGCTGCCATCTGTTTCCCAACAGCTGTTCCAGTGGGTCCCCTCCCCCAACCTTCTCTGAGCCTTCGGGGTCCATGTAACCTGGCCATTTAGCCCATGGTGTGCAAAAAAGTGCCGCTCAGAGGTAAAACAACCCAACAGTGGCTCCTTTCTCGTCGAGGGCAGAACCAGAGGTAACGGAGAAAATTCTCAAAGTTGGAACAATTACAACTCTAACCTGGAAACTACATATTACGAGCTTGGTGCTCTGCCGACTGAGCCACTTAACCCCCGTCCCATTTATCCATAAACATCCATATCAAAAGCATTCGTGCAGCCCTTAGAAAATACTGTTGCCCACAGAGATTTTAAAGAATTTCCTTACGATAGAAAGTAAGGTTGAAGACCCCATATCATTGAGCATATATTTTATGTCGTTCATTGCGAGTTTCCGGCACAGTGTAACCACACGCCTTTCTAAATATGTTTTAATAACAAACTATCATTTTTAAAATGTTTTACGAAATGGACTTACCTCTATGTAATATATTATGGCTATGAATGTATTGCAGAGCAAGACATATCTGCACGAACCAGCTCAGCACTTCCTAAGAAAAATGATATGCAAGTAAACTGTTTTTAAATAGCACGATATCAAAACAGGTATGCCTGATATACAAAACATGTAAATAAGGTTTAGGTTAGTCATCATAAATTAATTCATGGTCAGGTTGGCTCTTTTAAAGCATTTATTTCGTCTACAAAGGAAAGTTTCATCAAATAATCTCAAGGCTTACATTTTCATTGAAGTAGTTTTTCTTCTGCCTCTTGATTGCTGTGTACAGATCACCTGAAAAACAAAGGGAATATGTTACTCTTGCAAATTGCATATTGTTCTACTTAACTCCCATTTGGCTGGGGTGGCTCAGTTGGTAGCGCGCCAGGCTCGTAATCTGTAGCTCCCAGGTTCGAGTCCCAGCTGGGTCAGCGTTGAGATTTATCTCCACAAAATTCCCCGCCCTGCCCACGGTCAGTAGGGGACACCGATGGGCTTGGAAAGGCCGCCGTCCGTCGGATGGGACGTTAAGCCGTGGCTCCGTGTGCGGGAGAGCCATACCCTGTGCACATTAAAGAACACGCTGGATGGCCTTGACGGGAGGCTACCATCTGTCTCCCAACAGCTGTTCCAGAGGGTCCCTCCCCCAACTTTCTCTGAACCCTCGGTGTCCATGTGACCTGGCTATTTAGCCCATGGTGTGCAAAAAAGTGCCGCTCAGAGGTAAAACAACCCAACCCATTTAGCTCTTTTATATGTGACATTGATGAGAGCATACAGTGGATACAAGGCCACGTGATATGACGTCACCGGTGACATATCACGTGACCGGAAGGGGGCGGTGACGTCATAGGGGGAAAGCACTAGTGGGGGATTCGTATACGTGCTTAATACTACTAACCACTGAATAAAAATAAAAAACGAAAAAAGATACTCTCTTACCCAAAGGATGAAGGTAACCTAGAAAGTCTTATGAGGCTCTCATAGAGCATAAACGAACACAGTCGTATCATTCTGAGACTCAATCTCAGCAGTTGTAGTGTTATCCACAAGCAAACGCGATATCACTGCGTTACCGAGACGCCTTTGTTTTAACGTGTACAGAGTACGACTGTCCTGCACACCGGGGTACGGCTTAGCTTCTCATCTGACGGATATCACAGACAGCAGAGCAGGGTTGGGTTGTTTTACCTCTGAGCGGCACTTATTAGCTAACTTATTGCACACCATGGGCTAAATGGCCAGATCACAAGGACCCCGATGGCTCAGAGAAGGTTGGGGGAGGGGACCCACTGGAAAACAGCTATTGAGAGACAGATGGTGGCCTCCCGTCAAGGTCATCCAGCGTTTTTTTTAACGTGCACATGGTGTGACTCTCCCGAACACGGGACCACGGGTTAATGTCCCATCCGACAGCCTTTCCAAGCCCATCGGTGTCCCCTACTGACCGTGGGCAGGGCGGGGAGTTTTGCGGAGATAAGATTTCGAATAAGATATTTTTCGAAATCCCAGCTGGGACTGGAATCTGGGAACTGCAGATTACGAGCCTGGCGCGCTACCGACTGACCACCCCTATACCAACAGCAGAGCAGGAGTTCGCGAACAAAGTCTCAACGATGATCTCCAGTGAGGAGGAACATCAGATTAAGAACCTGGCACTCTCTTGACTGAGCCAATCCCGGATCTCTCTTTGCCCAATATTTATGAAACAAGATCATAGAAGCTCATCATAATGATTGGCAATTGCAGTAGAAGATATTCTTTCGTTTTGCTGACTTAATTCTACGGTGTTTATTAAACCTTCTACGTTACATATTTAAAATAATACACTGAGTAATCTCAAATGATTTTCATTTTTAAATTTTTCCTATGAAAAAGAATAGGACACGGGCATAAATATTAAAGAGATTGTTATTTCGATCTAAATACTTATCATTTCCAAAAAAAATTAATAAATAATAAAAGTTAAAAATAATAAAACAATCTCAATGAAAGAAAAATTCGTAATTTATTAATTGCAAATGTATTACATGTTTTCTTATGGTAAACAATCTTCAAAAAAGTATTTTAACAAGTATACATTAATTAAAAATAGTTTGATAGTTAGTGTTCTCTTATGGGCACATAAGAACTGAAAAGATAAATTTGGAACATAAGGACTGAAAAGATAAATTTGGAACATAAGGACTGAAAAGATAAATTTGGAACATAAGGACTGAAAAGATAAATTTGGAACATAAGGACTGAAAAGATAAATTTGGAACATAAGGACTGAAAAGAGTAAATCAGCACAAAGAAACCAAAAAAAGGAATTCATTAGTGCGTCAAGTGCATAGAAGGTCTACATTTACCACTACACATTTAACAGAGCTCGTTACGACCAACTATTCGTTAATAAACTCCTTAGACAAATTGAGAGTTAGGTTGTTTTACCTCTGAGCTACACTTTTTGCACATAATGGGCTAAATGGCCAGGTCAAAGGTCTCCAAAGGCTCAGAGAAAGTTGCGAGGAGGGGACCCACTGGACAGCTGTTGGGAGACAGATGATTACCTCCCATCAAGGCATCCAGCGTATTCTTTAACATGCACAGGGTATGGCTCTCCCACATATGGGACCACGGCTTTACGTCTCTGCCGACGGACGGTGGCCTTTCCAAGCCCATCGATGTCCTCTACACCGTGGGCAGGGCGGAGAGTAGACAAAATGAGGAGTTTTTATCAGTTATGGGTACTTCTGATGGTGAATCTTGACCCATTCATCCACTCTTGCTAATGGTCTCCAGATTATTTATATCCAAAAGGTTTTTCGCGAGGCAAACCTAGATTGGAAGCCATGTCCGAAAATGCCGCCATTTCTGCTTATTCTCTTCCGAAATGAAATCAACTTAAAGCCATTGTTAAGAGAAAAAGCTCAAAGAGTGCTGCTTTTTGAATTTGCGGGAGAAACTGCAATTTCACAATTTTCTAAAATGTATGCAGATATTAGTGGAATATCACAATATTTTTTTTTTGTAGGAATGTCCTTTATCGGGTTTGAGGATTCAAACAAAAGGAACTTCCTCCTCTCCTCCATTGCAGTGCACTTTTCATATTTGGTTGGGTTATTTTACCTCTGAGCGGCACTTTTTTGCACACCATGGGCTAAATGGCCAGGTCACAAGGACCCCGAGTGCTCAGAGAAGGTTGAGAGAAGGAGACCCACTGGACAACTGTTAGTAGACAGACGGTAGCCTCATCAAGGCCATCTAAAGGTTCTTTAATGTGCACAGGGTATGACTCTCCCGCACACTGGGCCACGGCTTCAGGTCACACACGGCGGACGGTGCCCTTTCCAAGCCCGGCTGTCTCCCCTTTCTTACCGAGGGTAGGGTGGAGGTTTAAAGTAGCTAAATCTCAACGCTGCTACAATTGGCTTTCCAACACACTTGCTATGTATCCGCTGCGTAAAGATGAACAAGTCCAACAAACATCAAACGAGTTTTTCTAATATATTGAAACACACAAATTCTACTTTAAATTGTCACCAATGGAGAAAGTCGTACTTGCTAAAGTTGTTAAAAAA
Source organism: Ryuthela nishihirai (assembly GCA_038380435.1). NCBI lineage: Eukaryota > Metazoa > Arthropoda > Arachnida > Araneae > Heptathelidae > Ryuthela > Ryuthela nishihirai. Next base: position 26,543,267 of record JAWZYU010000009.1, on the reverse strand, counting down.
ACGTTTTAGGGAAGCTACAACTAAGAAAAATACAATTTTCGAGTACTCAAGCATTTATCAACCATTCTAGTTTGCGACTTTCACTTATATAATGCAATCATTTCATTTTCTAGTTAATTTTGTTTCCACTTCGAGTCGATCCCATCTAAATCTTCACGAACCCTCCATGTTATGAGAATGGAAATCCAAAATATAGCTAAGCAACTTCGCCCCCCCCCCAACAAATAAATAACAAAATAATGAAAATCTTATTTTCCATAAAAAGCTTATTAGAGTAGTTGTTTCGAATTTGGCTTTCCTTACATGGAAGTACAGAATTGTTTTGGCAGGTTAGGTTAAATTGTTGCAAATTTGAACGCCTACTTACGCTACAAAACAATTCAAATTTATATTTTTGATATATTTACAGCTCCAGTTAATATTCTAATGAACCTACCTCCCTCGGCATACTCCATAACGATAGACAATGTCTCTCTCTCGTGCTCGATCATAGCTTCTTTATATCGGATTATGTTTCTATGCCGGCATCTCGCCAACACAGAGACCTCCGTGAGTGCTTGTTGTCGTTCCACAGAATTCATCGAAGTCAGTAACACCTCTTTCTGCACGTAGAAGCAATGGGAACTTCTGGAGCGCACAAGCCACACATTGCCAAAGGTTCCTGATCCGATCAATTCCTCTCGTTCGTATTTGGCCAACATCGCGGTAAATAAATCACTAATAATCCACAAGTCACTGCGGTTAGCTTGAACAGTCTGTGTATTTGTGTCAATTGGGTTGGCTTTGCTTTTACAAGAGGAAAGCGTATTTTTTTAAGTAGAGAATGATTTCTGGGCGAAGCTTATTCAGCTTTGACTGTACCAACTGATAAAGTTAAAAAAAAAACTGCATAACTCTGAAAGCGGACAAAATGAACACTTTAACAGAGAGCTAATCGCAAATATCATGTTATTTTGAAGTGGAATGATACGACCTCAGGTGGCACCTATCTCGGAATAATGCGTAGGAACGTGATTCTACGAGAAGTTTCGAATTCTAATAGGCCTGTTAGAAATATCTAAAAAAGTATCCTCTACATTAGGGATGACCAAACCGAACTTAGCGAAGAGACACTAGAAAAAAAATTATATTTTTTAAAGAACTGCAGAAAATTCTCTACTGAAATACATTGAAAACTATATTTTTAAGCAGTGAAAAAATGTTTTGATTAAAAAACAAACATGCATTTTTAATGAGTATTATGAATTGGGTGTTTTACCTCTGAGCAGCGCTTTTTTGCACACAATGGGCTAAATGGGCAGGTCACAAGGACCCCGAGGGCTCAGAGAAGAATTGTGGGAAGGGGATTCACTGGATAATTGTTAGGAGACAGGTGATAGCCTCCAGTCAAGGCCATCTTTAACCAGCGTGTTCTTCAACGTGCAAGGATATGGTTCTCCCGTTCATGGGGCTTTTGCGAAGATAAATCTCAACGTTGGGCCAGCTGGGATTCGACCCTGGGAACTGTAGATTACGAGTCTTGCGGGTTATCGACTGAGCCGCCTCCATCCCGTTATGAATTTGCAAACATGTTTCGCTATGCACCGAAAAATGTTAGTAAAAAAAAATTGGAAGAAATAGCAAAATTCAGTCCATTCATTGATCATTAATAATTGTATTCATAGCTGTCTTAGAATAGTTAGTGTATTATAATTTATATTACACTAATACACAGTTATAGTGTATTATAATTTAAAAACTTAAGACCAGGATTCACTTACTTGTGAGTAACTTTCTAATATTTGGACCCCTGACTGGGGTCGACTTCCGAGGAGGTTGCAGCTTTCTTGGAACTTTCTTTCTTTTGTAGTAGTGGTTGCCAGATTATGGGTAACTAATGACCAAGCATATCGTTCATGGCGCCATCTGTTGATTGTATTAATAATCCTTCTTCTGCTTTTCTTATGAATGCATTTTTTTTTCATTATCGTTGCTGTGTTCCAGTCTATTTTATGATTAGTTTTTTCTATGTGTCTGTCCAGTCGTTTTATTTTGTTTGTAGCGGTACCAGAAAAAAAATATATACAGAGAAAGTGGAATAATTTATAACGTATCATGTGAATGTAAAAATCTATATATTGCAGAAACAGGAAGAACACTAGAAACAAGAATAAAAGAACAAAGCCACAATAAGAACAAACAAAATAAAACAACAAGAACAAAGCCGCAATAAGAAACAAATAAAATAAAACAGGACTGGACAGACACATAGAAAGAAACTAATCATAAAATAGACGAGCACAACAACGATAATTATAAAAGAAAAAAATATGCATTCATAAGAAAAGCAGAAAAAGGATTATTAATAAAATCAACAGATGGCGCCATGAACATGATTGGTATTGGTTACCTATAATCTGACAACCACTACTGCAAAAGAAAGGGATCGAAATATTAGGAAAGTTACTCACAAGTAAGTGAATCCTGATCTTAAGTTTTTAAATTATAATACATTGATCATTTGTTTTATGCAATGCAAATTCTTTGCCAATGAGCTTCGAGTTGGTCAGGCCTGGTCTGCATCGCCGTTTCTGAACTTCTGATCAGCAATATGCTTACTGGTGGTCCGGACGAATCTTAAGGCATTTTTTTTATCAGCGTTTCTCGATGTTCATTAAAATTAGATCAAAATCATTGCACACTTTTGACTAAACCTGCAATTAATATGAATCCGAAATACAAACCCTTATGACTTGTAAGGAAGCACAGGGATCTTATTAAACTGTTGAGTTATGAATAGAAACGAAAATATACAACCTATGTCCGGAAAGTTCTGAGACTGACGGCATAAACACGAGTACAATGTACTTACACTCTGGGGGAGGGGGTGGCTCAGTTGGTAGCGCGCCAGGCTCGTAATCTGTAGTTCCCAGGTTCGAGTCCCAGCTGGGTCAGCGTTGAGATTTATCTCCGCAAAATTCCCCGCCCTGCCCACGGTCAGTAGGGGACACCTATGGGCTTGGAAAGGCCGCCGTCCGTCGGATGGGACGTTAAGCCGTGGCTCCGTGTGCGGGAGAGCCATACCCTGTGCACGTTAAAGAACACGCTGGATGGCCTTGACGGGAGGCTACCATCTGTCTCCCAACAGCTGTTCCAGTGGGTCCCCTCCCCCAACCTTCTCTGAGCCTTCGGAGTCCATGTGACCTGGCCATTTAGCCCATGGTGTGCAAAAAAGTGCCGCTCAGAGGTAAAACAACCCAACCCAACTTACACTCTGTGCTAAGGATCTCCTTCGAAACAGTTTCCTCCTGCATCAATACACCGATTCCATAGTTTCTGGGTCTTTGAAGCAGTCCTGGAAAGCACTTTCTGGAATGCTGTGGAGCTGTTCTGTCACGGCTGTCTGAATCATGGAGGTCTGAACGGCCTGAATGCTCATTTCAATTGTGGAAATAAGAAAAAAAATCACAAAGTGACAAATCTGGAAAATATGGAGCAGGCGGCCATGCAGTGATTTGATGTGCTGACAAAAATTCTTTGACACAAAACTTAATGTTCACTCTTTGCTCGTCCATTGGCTCGGCTAAACTGCCAGTGGAAACGTCTCACATAGCATAATCGAGAGCAGTTGCAGAGAATAGTAGTGCAGGTTTAAACATGTGAAAACTTGCGCGACAGTAGTGGAATAATCGTACTTATACAATAATAGAACTGGCCGGTTATTCCTGGTTTATCTGCAATAAATTCAGTCTCAGAGCTTTCTTGACATAGGTTGTATTTTGCTTATTTTTATCATTACTTACAGTGGTGTATTATGGCATAGGCACTCACCTGGGGTTTGGAAACTCATGGGGGGGGACTCAAAACACAGGAATTTTTTTTCAGCATTTTATTTTTTCACAATCAGTATAATGGTACTATTTATATACAAATCTCGTGTTTAGTAGATTAATAACAAATATGTTGTAATTTTTATTAAGTACGTTTAAATTAACAGATATTTATTTTCGTTTATAACCAAATTTTTGTTTATTCTTCAGTATGTGCGAGTTTATACAGCAGATAGTAAATTTTCTATTTATGCATTCCTGTTCCTATTTATGCATTCATTTTAGCCTTAACTGGCATAGTGGTTAGGCAGCTAGCGACTGTTCCAGCAAGGCAAACTTTGTGTGTTGTGTTAGCTCTAACTAAGGCAGTGATTTCGGTCTTAGTAGGGCATGTCCTTGTATGAGAAGGCCTGTATTAAGCTAGGAGTAGCTTCTAGGATTCTTCTCTGTCCTATATATCGCAAATCAAAAAAAAAAAATTGTATTTATGCATTTTTTCCATTCGTAAGTTGCAAAGAGTATTTTTTTTAGTACCTGCCATCCTCTCAGACCTTCTACTATGGCATATAAACTGACAGGCTCTTGTCAGACCTCTGTGGCAAGCAGCTGCTTGAGGGGGTATTTATTAATTTTTAGTATCCCCTCCCCACATATTCTCTGATAGACACTGCCATACATTCCGTATACTTGGGGGCCTGTCGAATTTTTTCGTGCTGCGTACTTCAGATATCTTAATCTGCCACTGAATATTTAACATTAAAGATGAATTTTGGCCCTGGCTTCAAATAGCGCAGACAGCTTTGGCTGTCATAATTTAAATCTCCAATTTCGTAAAGTTGTGAAAAACAAATATTTTAATGATTTCAACCTTTAATTAACTTGAAAATTTTTTAGTTTGATTTCATTAAAATTATTTTATGATTTATTTAAAGTTTAGTAAATAAAATTAATACTCACTATTCGAAATTTGATTATTTTTTCAGGGATTCCCTCGTTAATGAATTGCAGATCCCTTTTTGCTCATAATTTTATTTAAAAGTTTTCAGTTTCTACAAATTATTTATTGAATTTTCTATTTCAAACAGGGGAATTTTAATTTCTATGGCTGCGTCCGAATTTTTTTTTTTGTCTAATCATGCTCAGGCTCAAATATTTTAACCTGAATTCTTCTGTTATACTTTATATGCTTAATGGATAAGGCATAGATTTCTTCCTGCTACATCGCCTATCACGACCATGATTACGGCGTATTATAAATAGGCTCTTGTCGCTGCTTGGGAGTAATTTATTTTTTTCACCCAAAAAATGTGGCTATGGCTATTATTAAATCCAAAATTTTATTATTATTTTGATAAAAAAAATTGGAGTGGTTTAAAAAAAAATCGCTCTTATAGGGAGGCCTAAGGGAATGGAAGAAAATCATTGACAATCGTCCCTCAATTGCACGGTTTAAATTTAGGGTCTTCTGCCGATAAATAAAAGAAAATAATAAATTAAATCTCAAGCAGCTGCTTGCCACAGAGGCCATAGGAAATATACGTGAGGAAGGCGATATCTCAGCAAAAGGACAACACAAGAAAACACATCTTATCCAGGGATCGAACCCGAATCCTTTCGACGAGTAGAAAAGCACGCTAACCACCAGAAATTGAGGCAAATGGTCGTTACTTAGAAGAGGTTGAAAAACAGGGATGTACCTGGGGAGGGGGACATAATCCTCCATCCCGAAAATCCGACAGTTTTATACGGAATTTTAAACTTGTTTTGAATCTAAAAAAAAGTCGTTTTTCTATAATTTTATTTTAGCCACGTATTTTATGTCCGACACTAAAATTAGTTTAAAAAAATATATTATTCCATATATTATTTTATGTCCGACATTGAAAATAGATTGAAAAAAACCTTAAAAATATTAGTTTAACCTTTCCTCTTCCACGCAATATTTTAGTAATTGGGACACCCTACCCAAGTCTTATTTTCAGACCCCACTCCTTCACCCCAGGAACTAAATTGTTCATTCAGTGTGGGAGCATAGTATACAGAGAACCTTCATTTGGAGCGACTGCACAAGGGGGTTAAAATCAAAGGGCAGCGAAAAAGTAACTTTTTTTTCCAATACAATTTTAGCAGTGGCCGAATGTTTAAAGTGCGTGGCAGCACCAGACCTTCCCTGGCAATTTATACCGAGAAGTTCCTGTCACCAACGACGTATCCAGAGGGGAGGTCCCCCCCCCCCCCCGAAAATCCAGTCGTCTTATATTAAATTTCGACCTAATTTATCTGCTTTGAAATCGAAAACAGTTGCCTTGGCATAATTATAGCCCAATATTTTATGTCCGACACTGAAAATAGATTGAAAAAATCCCTATGAAATCTGACTCTATATACAGGTACTGGATAGAAAAATAGAAATAGTTCAATGTTATCTCAATAGAAAATCACATTCAAAGATCATAACTTCTTCAATACGATTTTTAATGAAAAATACACTGCACAACATTGAAATTGCCCCACCCAGGAGGGGATAGGGGTGAAATGTAGCACACACATACCAATACATATTGGCCTACCATGACTTAATTTGCAGCCACTTACAGCAGTTAGATGAGATAATGCAGCACAACATGACTGTCTCAGTAGGTGATTGCACCGCCATGAACGGCAACAGAGCATGGTGTCATACCGAGCATGTCGACAGATCCGAGGAATTGCACAACAAGCAGCATTGACTTGCTCCCATAATTTGAGATTCAGCACTGGCCGGTGAGAGGATTGCACACGTCATCCAATGTGGTCCCACAGATTTTCTATTGGGGATAAATCTGAAGATCGTGTGGCCATGGCAATACTTGAACATGTTGCATTGTCTGGAGACTCTAGTAGTGTATACACGGGAGTTGTCATGCTGGAAAATGGGCTGCTGCATGCCTCCCAGGAATGGTAACAAAACGGGCTGCAGAACCACGCTAACGTATCGTAATGTCAGTGTTCCCGTGATGCAGACAAGAGGTGACCTGCTGTCCAAGGAGTAGCACCTCATACCATTATGCCTGGCTGACAGTTGGTGTGCCGGTCGCAAACAAAATCTGAATCCATCTTCTTGCCAGGTTATAGTCATACACCGACCCATCGATCGTCAGCACCCGGACTAAAACGTGATTCATCACTAAACAGCAGTGTTCCATTTGTGACCCCAGTTCACAGACTTCAGCACTAAGCCAGAAGATTACGCTTCAGCACTAAGCTACGATGGTTTGCAGTCAATGTAATGGTTGCCTAGAGGGCAGGTGTGCCTTATGCAAACTTTGGTTTACTGTTTGGGTCGTTATGGGGATGTCCATGGCTGCTGACAGAGCCTGTCCAATATCGCCTGCAGTGCTGTATGGTGACGAACACGTCAATGAACCTATCAAGCCGTGCTCTCTGTCGGATCCACTGTTCGTGCATCCCAATGAACACAGACAGCGACACGACGTTTAGTTCATCCAGCTTCACATAGGCCTATAATTCTCTCTCTCAAAAGCATTCAAATGACGATAAACCTGCCAATGGCATGTACAAGGCGTTTTCAGAGTTCGCCGAATTATTTCCAAGCGGAACCACCTAATCTCAACCGTTCACACGACTTCCACATGCATACACACAATACCATCCCTGTTCCTTCTTGTACCTTTTATCTCGATTTCTGCAGTTCCCAGGTTCTACTCCAACCTGGCCAGCACTGGGATTTATCTCCACAAAATCCCCACCCTATCCTCAGTGAGGGCACCGATGGGTTTAGAAAGCCCACCATCCATTGATTGGGGGGGTTGACGGCGGCCTTGACTGAGGCTCCAGTCTTCCCCCAGCCTTTGGGGTCCTATGACCTGATCATTTAGCACAAGTGTAAAGTATCGTTCTGAAGTAAACCAATCAACGTGTAAAAAAAAGTATTACTGCTCAGAATGAAAACAGCCCATCTTGTTTAGTCGGTAAATACGGCACTAAACGTTTTGAGTGTTAAAATTAAAACATTTTGAAGTACACACACTGTAGGATACTTGCCTCCAGGGTTTAAGACCAGTTTGTGAAGCTCTAGATTAAAACATTTTCCCCCAAGAGTATGACTACATAGGAAGTATTTTGACATTGTAACATTTCCAGTTTCTGGAGTTTTTAAACAGCCATTACCAACTGAAAGTTTCTAGATAAAAATCTGTGAAACTGGTTATTTTTAACCACATTAAGATTACGACCAGAAAACTGCAGTTTGTTTCGGGTTATTTTCATTGCATTATGGCTTTGAAATGCCAGAAAGTTTGGAAAAGTTAATGCCAAACTGCATTCTTTCTGATCGTGCTCTTAATGTGGTCAAAAATAACCAGTTTCACAGTATTTTGAAAGTGTAAAATATATATTTCTAATTAATTCATGCTGCCACCATGGAAATTCCCTGAAGCTTTGGGTCAGAGATGGGGAAAGGGTTGGCTCAGCCGGAAGCATTTTGTAATCCGATGTTCCAACTCCCAACGTTAATTTTTCTCTGCTAATCCCCATTCTGCTCGATGAGAAATGGGCCACTGTTGGGCTTGAAAAGGCTTCAGACTGTCAGATGGGAGGTTAAGTAATGGTCCCCATGTGCAGCAAAGCCACACCTTGTGCACATTAAAGAACACGACTGGCCTTGACGACAGACTGCCATCTAAGTGGTCCCCCTTACAACCTTCTCTGAACCCTTGTGATGTGGTCATTTCCCACTTTGGGCAAAAAAAAAAACAGGTAAAACCACGCAATGACGGGGCTGCTGGACACATGATACATAACAATATGCAAATACACAGATCTTGCAATTTGACTAGAAACCCCTCGCCACTGTCCCTTCTATCTTTCATCACGATTCTGTGTCGAGGCCGCTCATGCGCTATTTATACCACGAGACCAAGCTTTTATAACCACAACCCAAGATACTTTTGGTTATTCAGATGCTCAGCATCGAAGCTCTGGATGGAAAAACCTCTCCACCAGTTTTTTCACACTTGGCACCCAGACATTTAGAATTACACGGTAAAAGCTTCACAGCATACCTTCAACAACCTTAAGCAAGTGTGAATTGCCCGTCTTAGCTCAAATGGCAGAGCAACTGGCGCATAACAAGGAGATCAAGTCTGGGATTTTTCAATTGCCTAATTGCTTGAAATATCTTTTAATTTCAAGTTTTTGCATTCCTACTGAGTTTACAAACTTAGGTCTTAGATGTTCATAGAACTGTAGTCCTAAATCTGAATCACTTTATAAATGAACATTTTCACACATCAGAAAAAAATGCATTTTTTGGCCACCTTACATTAACTCAAATGTATATAATTGTTTCATACGAAAAACATTTCAATTAGCTTTCAGGGATCTTCCACAACTTTTACCAGAGTTCTCAGTTTAAAAATGGAGAAAAATAATTATATACTTGCAAATTTCTCATTGAAAATCAATGGATCCCTGAAGTGGAAAAATAAGTGATTTGAAACCCAACCTTAGGTTCAACCATAGGTAGTCTTGAATTTTTAACACAACATAGGGTGTCAAAACCTGTTAAAAAGTTTAAAGTTTTGTCAGTGTCCTGACCCTAGGATTTTTTTCAGCACCTTTTAAGTATGACAGCAAGTGCCCTTTAATCATTAAGAGTTATCTAATGTGTCAAAGATAAGAAAACGGCTCATTAAAAATGAAAGCTACACTTTAAATCTGCAACGATACTTTATACAAAAAACTGTGTATATTTCATAGTAACACAGCTATTACTCACAACTTTAATTTTCTGAAGTTTGATCAATTTGCACCTAAGCTTCAATTTACAAAGCAATCTTATTATGCAGTCTAAAATAATGAGACAAATAGATAATAATAATAAAAAGATATTAAATACACTTTATTATTTCGCCAAAAAATTATATTATCTGCAGTGGGGGAGGGCAAACTTTACAGAGCCCTCACTGTCAAGGGCTTTTTCATGCAGAGTGCAATAAAACACTGGAAAAGAGGCAGAACATCTCTCACTGTTTGGCAGCAGTCCCCTTCCACTGTGGTCAGCTCAATATGAAACATGGCCAGATGATGGCCTACCATGAAGAGCAACAATTCTATACAACTAATGAACAATTATCACTGAGCAGTTAAGGCGTTATGTAAGGCTTCCTGTTGTTGAGGGTTTAGCTGGGTAACACATGCAGAAAAGACTTCACCATTGTTCTGAAAAACAAACAGTGCAGTTATAATTTAGTAAAAACATATTTTAATCATAATTATTCACAAAGAAATAATGACAGTCACCTCTAAAAATATGGTTTATCTGCACCATCTATGCAAAAATTACAATTACAAATTTAAGTGGCAATTAAAACGTGTATGCTATAAACATGTGTATAAATATCAATAAATGCAGAATTTAATGACCAATTAATTAGATTTTAACATTTTAATATCCCTGCCTATTCAGAAGAAAACTCAAATTAAAAATAATAAACTAATACAAATTCCCATACATGGATTGAATGCGCATTTCACAAATGCACATTTACAGCTGCTGTCCTGAAGGAATTAAATTACCTATCTTTCATTGCAATTTCATACTCTTCTTTATATAATAGTATAAAATGTAGGTGCCTGTGAGACAAAGTATCCAGAGGTGAATCTGCTTCCCAATACCAAAAATAACTAACTTTTAATATTGTATGTAAGTGGTTACAAAAATTACAAATCTCTGCAATTAAAGTTATTTTACTGATAAAACTGCACTGAACATATGTTGTGGTCATTTTAAAACGATTAAACTATTAAACAAATTAAAATAATGTGGTTGTGTAGCAGACACTTGTTGCACGAGAATCATCTCAGCATAGGCCAAAGAAGCCTAACACACTCCCCAAATTCTTAGCAATATTGGGCCGTCAAATTTGATGAAAGGTGTTTCTCTAATGATAATCCATGATGACTGACTATTGGAGTTTGGCTTATGGGAATGAAAAGTTGTCAAGATTCCACTTCTTATGAATGTTCAGTACACACAAAGTTTGAAAAAAGCCAAAGAACACCAACCTAGATTCTTGCAATGTGAATAATGTACTATTTATTAACGAACACAATTTTGTATCAGTGGAAAATCTCTATTATTTTTGTTTCGTATTTTCTACATGAACAGTACCATGTTAACTGTCTAAACTTAATGTTGAGCATCTAAATAAAATTATGGTGTGCGAGCATGAGAATTACAAGCACTGTTAACCTTTCACAGCACCTGTCCCAGAGTATTTCCTTGTCTGCTCAGTGGCTGGGTCCAAATGCCCAGAAGCAACAAAGGTGAAAACATTTAAGATGATTAACTAATGGATGGAGAGTCATTGGAAACTGGGAGTGGTGGCTCACCTCTTCATACCCCTCTGCAAAAATTTGGCAGGAAATGCACCACTAGAGCAGAGAGATCACCGAGAAACTGAGCCACTTTAATACTTCTATTCACATAAATATTTTACTGAGAAACATGTTATCATCAGCTCCCGATATTTTCAACCTACCAGAGGATGTTTCAAGTTCCCAGATGATAATGTCCCTTGTCATCAAACCAAGAAAATATACATGAAAGGATGTGGATGAACAAATTCAAAATAACAAAAATGATACAATGGCAACTCATTTGTAAAGGTGTTGACAGATTTTGGCAAGTAGATATATTTAATTTAAATCACCATCAGAGAATCTGGTCTAAAGCAAGTATGAGACATAAACTATTACCAACAAGAAAGAGGAAACCGATAGAGGCTCTGAATGGAACTTCATTTTTTAGGCCCTGTTGGAAAGTTTGGTTCGTTCATCTTTTCAGGTTCCTGATCAGACCATGAACTAGCAGCTTATCTGCATGCTATAAAAGAACAAAGCATACTATCAACCTGGGACTCAAACTTAGATACAAGGCAGCTGCAGTGTCACCAAGAACCAAAGTGATACTGCTGTGTCACTGAGGAAGATATGTGATGCAGTAATATGCTCCAAAGGATGACCTGTAAAATACTAAACTGGCTTAGGGTTATATTAAAAAAATTGAATGTCTTTTGTTCCTGAACTAGAAATGTAGGCTTTGTACTTCCTGTTGTAAAAATGTCATCTTGCAACCAAATACTTTTATAAAAATAAAAAGGAAATTATAAATCTGTAAAAATTAATGAAATAGCCATAAAATACTGCATTCACACATATATATACTTATGCTGCTTGTTGCACAATTTTTGAATTGCCATCTAAATTGGGTCATAAATTTTTAATGAATGATGTAACTTTTTTGACCAAAATGTTCAGAATAACTGTAAACAATGCAAAATTTTAACATTTTTTTATTAATTTTTTCTTAGAAGTGTCTTCTTTAAAATGACTTTTTGCATTTATTTCTTGAAAAAAAAAAATGTGCTTGTAGGCAGCACTTTTTTTAATGAATTTTTTTTTATTAAATAGGCTAAATGGTTGAGTCACAAGGACACAATGCTTAGAGAAGAGCTTGGAAAGGAAACCCGATGGACAGCTGTCAGCAATAAGCTCCGAGACTACTAGCATATTTTTATATGCGAATAATATAGCTCTCTTACACAAAAGTCAAGATTATTGTCCCACTCAAAAGATAGATATTACAAAATCCAATGGTGCTCACCTTTCCCACTGAGGGGAAGGAGCAGACAGTAGATCATAATCCAATGTTGACACCGCTGGAATTCAAACTTTAGGTTGTGAGTATGATGTACTACAAATTTTACTACCTTGTGCTTCAATTATTTATTTTAAAAAAATGTACCAATTACTCTTACTATAAAATAATATCCATATCACTAGATTCAAATAAAATTCAGAATACCACATTTGTAGACAAAAATTCTCTCTACAGAACATACATTACCACAGGATTAAAACTACAAAGGAACTTATCTATTCACAGAAACGTAATTAACACGTATGAAAGTTATTAGCTTTCAGTAAATTGGTTTATAAAGGGAATTTATCAGAGACAAGCACATATTTTTAAAAAACAAACATCATGCTATTATATAGGTTAAACTTAAAACAATAAGAACTAAGGAAAGAGTTTTTAAAGTTTATTTTAACAACAAAATCCTCACTTGAATATGTTGAACTAAAGTAATCATTCTTTTCCCCACATCTGATTGAGCCTTTACAGCATCTTTACAGAAAGCTTCTGCAATAATCATCAGGATTCGAGGCAGATTGCAATTTTCTTTACCAAGCAGGATAGCATTATTCCTAAAGAAATACAACAGTTAGCTTCTGGAGATATTTTGTGATTTGTACAAATAAAATGTAACATTCAGAACACCACAGATACCAAAGTAATTTGCATTACTAACATTCAGAATGAACAAAACACATTTCAACCCTTAAATATTTGTGCAGGTCATATGACCCCACATTTACTTTCATTACCATATTTAGATGGTGCTCTATTCTGTCCTTGACTGCATCTATTCTACCTTTATTTAAATATTGGATGAATCAGTCTAATTGCATTTCAGTAGTTTTAAACATGTTGGTTGCATGTTAGAATGAGTTTTACTGAAAATTGACCCCATGTGAGTACTTTTCTGAACATTTACAGAATCTTTTATAATACTCTTGCCTACATTACATAAAAAGGAAGAAGACTGTGGAATTATGATAATTTTAGGAATTACAACTCGGAGACTGTTCAGGAAAGCAATAATGAAGACACTGAAAATTATTTTTTTTGTAGGCAATGGAGCAAATCTTCACCTAAAAGAAGTATCATAACAAGAATGCACAATATCATAATAGATTAAATAACTCATGGGGTCATAAACAACCCATACAAATAACTGTACAATAATTTTATATGTAATTAAGGGTTAAAATAACATTGCTCAGGAAATAGAGAAGATATTAATCTTCCGTTAGATTACTTCATTAGAAAAAAGCTGTCATCACAAATGATGTGAAGACTTGTCATAAACATTCAGTGAAATATGGCAGGGAAATGCAAATTTAACTCAAAACAATATAACTTTCATTGCAATGAATTTCTAACTGAATCATGCTGTTATATCATAGCATTACTTGAATTATGAAGAAACACTATAGACATGTTCATTAAATACACTGATTACCCATCCCAATATGCTATTGAATATTAATCAACTTTTTTGACAATGAATAGCAGATCAAACTCATGCTGGATCAACCCACTAAGCCATAAGGTTACAGTGTAAAAAGAATGGATCAATTATTTAGTTAACTGTATGAGCAGTCAGGTTATAATATATATGCTAAACAAAATGTGACTAAAATGATAGTGTTTTAAATAATAATCTTTATTTGCAAAATATTTAAACAATCAAAACTTAAACTTTAGTATAGTTCTTACAAGAATAACCAGAAATAAAAACATTAAAAAAATTAATCAGATTTCCATTTTCAAACATTTCGAAAATTAAAATTTTCCTCGGGTGCTCATATGCCAGGGAATTGACAGTCTATCATTTATAATACTTATGTGGATTTCAGATAGAAAGATCTTAACAGAAAGACAAACACTAATGCCTTCTCCAGGATTCAAATCCAGGTCTTTTTGACTTGCAGCCAAACTGTCTCACCAATGCTATAACATTCTAAATTAACTGAATTTTATGAAAAAATAAATCATATCAACTCTTGTAGGAAGGGGAAGTTAAGCTCTTTAATCTGTGTAAAAAGAATTGAAAAAATGATGTAGAAAGCTACATACACTGATTGAAGTGTAACTGAAATTATAAACTTTAAGGGGGAACAACACATCAAATTTTTAAAACGAGAACAGATCTCCTCTCACAAATATAGGTTGTTCATTTTCAAAGATAATTAAGTTTTTAATTTCCACTTTTAGCATTCGCTAACAGTAGAAAAAATTCGAACAAATTCACCATCATCATCATCCTCAAGCAGCTGTGGGGCTACGGAGGTCCAACCAGACCATTCAATTTAGTTCTCCAAGCATATCTGTCCTGGGCTATATCTACTGCATCTGGCCACTGCACACCAATTCTAACAAGGTCCTGTTTGACAATGTCTGCCCACCGCATCCTAGGTCTTCCCTTCTTTCTGAGGCCTTTAGGCACACTGTTCATAACCCTATTCGCCAATCTATAATTATACGGGCAACATGGCCAAACCAACGGAGTCTCTCTCTGCACAATATGCTGCTTAAAGGAGGTTGCAGACTCCTTTGCCTAACCTCATCATTAGTTACAAAGTTGAACCACCTAATGCCCAAGATACTGCGTAAGCATCTGGAATCAAAAGCATCTAGTTTCCTGTTATCTTGTTTACAAAGTGTCCAAGTTTCACTACCATAACTAACCCTAGAAAGAACCAAACTATTATACAGTCTAATTTTAGTCTTTAGGTGTATACGCCTATTTCTCCACACTCTCCATATATTCTTAAAAGTCCCGGCAGCAATCCCTATTCGTCTGTTAATCTCATGCCGCACATCACCAGTATCTGTTACATAGCTCCCAAGGTAATTAAACTGACACCTGCTCAAGACTGCAACCAATCAGATTAACTGAATCATAGCCTGCCAGACCAATTTTCATCACTTTAGTTTTCTCTCTGTTTATAACCAAACCTACTCTACTACCAGTATCATCAACAGCTCGAA
This sequence comes from Ryuthela nishihirai, assembly GCA_038380435.1. Taxonomy (NCBI): domain Eukaryota; kingdom Metazoa; phylum Arthropoda; class Arachnida; order Araneae; family Heptathelidae; genus Ryuthela; species Ryuthela nishihirai. The sequence continues at coordinate 26,527,775 of JAWZYU010000009.1, read as the reverse complement.
TGAAAGAGTTCATCTCATTAACATCATTTGCCAAAAGGGCTAAATCATCAGCATAATCTAAATCAGAATTTTTTATCTGCAGACCATTTAAGGCCAAAATCTTTCCCTTGCAGTGAATTTTGCATAACATAACCAATAACCAAACTAAAGAGAAAAGGAGACAATATGCACCCTTGTCGAACACCAGAAGTAATGCTAAACCAATTGCTACATGCCTTACCAACTATCACACATGACTCAAGTGTTATTATAGAGAGCTTTCATTATGTTAACTAACTTGTACGGTATACCATATGATCTCACAATTAACCACAAATTATGATGATCAACAGAGTCAAAAGCCTTTTTTAAAATCAAAAAAGCTAGCAACCAAAGTTATTTCACCTCTGAGGACACTTTTTTGTACACAATGGGCTAAATGACCAGGTCACAAGTACTTCAAAGGCTCAGAGAAGGTTGGAGGAAGGGACCCACCATAACAGCTGTTAGGAGACAGATGGTAGCCTCCTGTCAAGGCCATCCAGCGTGTTCTTTAATGTGCACAGGGTATGTCTCTCCTGCACACAGGACCATGACTAAACGTCCCATCCGACGGAAGATGGCCTTTCCAAGCCCATTGTTGTCCCCTACTGACCATGGGCAGGGCGGGGAATTTTTCAGAGATAAATCTCAATGCTGACCCAGCTGGGACTCGAACCTGGAAACTACAGATTACAAGCTTGGAGCGCCACTTTTTGTGTGTTGCAATCTCTGCATCTTCGTTTTTAACAGTTTCGTCATTTTTGTTATCTTCTTTGTTTTTACCAGTTTCACCCATTTTTGTTATCTTCTTCACACTGTGAGAAAACATTGTCCACTGATAATTGTTCTCTATGAGATTCAAGGACTTCTGTGACATCTGCTGGTTCCAGATCTTAAATCCCTCTCCACTGATTAGTTTGCCAATTCTCACAATCTCAACTACCTCCAGCCTTTCAACCGTGGATTCTTCACAGCAGCTTTTTGGTGACAATTTTTTCCAGACTACATTCATTGTTAAGTTCATCCTGGATGAACTTAATTTTTACAATCATCCAAACTGTTACAATTCTGCCAATAATCACGAAATGAAGGACTGTCTGTTCTTATCAGTAGCTTCCACCAATTGTGAAAAAAGATCTTAGGCAATAAGAGTTTAAAAGCGGCTTAATACCTTGGTCAATCAGCTGAATTAATGAAGTTGTATTTTCTGGAAGGTAACTTTCACATTTGGGTGCAGATCCGATAAATATGCAGGATGACTGGGCACATTAACATCAAAAATCTTGCTCATTTTTGGCATGCTCCTATGTTTATTGACTTTCAGACAATTGTTTTGATGCGAAAGCAATTTTAAAAACAGTTCTCGAAGATTTTAGGTTTCGTCCAGCTTTTTGTTTGATTTCCAATGAACAGATAAGGAGCTTTCTGATATTCTTTAAAAGGATGAGGATTTTCAGACATATGAATTAGAAGCAGTTTGCACTTAAAGCACCCTTTGCATTACAACATAACAAAAGTGTTAAACTAGTTTTTGCAACTTGAAAACTGGGCAGTTTCCCCTTCTTTTGAAATGGATGGCATAAGCTTCGAAAATAAGCTGGTCTCATCAGCATTAAACATTTGACTTTCTAGATAGCCCTCAGTTACAATAAAATTCTTTAAAATTTTTGGATACAAAGTAGCAGCTTCCATATCAGCACCAGCTGTTTCACCTGTTAATTTTAGATTGTGATGATTTTGATTCTTTTTAAAATTCTCAAACCAATTCTTACTGGCCTGAAAGACTATCTGCATTGAATGCACTGGCTTCTTTTCTTGCAAGCGATTAAAAATTTTGGTGTAAACATCAGAACTAAGAAACTGGGGAGTTTTTTTTTTTTAAATTATGATCCTCTATTTAGAAAGCAGGTAATGTTTCAGTTTTTTCTATTAAAGAATTTCTTACTTTTGTAGTGCTTTTTGGAGTCAATGATGTGGAACATATTACTGAGCTTCTAATTTTCTCAGCAATTTGTCCAATTCATTGAATGCTAGATTCTCATTTATGCTTCATTTCTTGGCCAATGTCCAAACTTTTTTTTTTTTGCCATTTTCTAACTCCTTAAGGTTTTAATTTTTTCTCTAATATAAAAAATTTTTTCATTGTACTTTCCTTCATTTTAGGCACTGCAAAAAATATGTAGTTAAACACTCTTTATATAGACAAAATTAAATTAGCAATGATTACTGATTAAAACACTTTGCATTAAACAAACTATCAAAAGTTACTGACTGAACACCTAATATAAGGTAACTGATTAAGGGGTTTCCCTGAATTAAGAATTCGTTTCATTCAAATAACCAGAAAAACACACCATCAAACACATACTTAAGATTTTGACATGACAATGTAAGAGGGCAGCACTATACACACGTGTCAATGTTGTTTTCACCTCTATATAATCTTCTTTGGTATTTGTAGCAACAAAAAAAATTTTATTTGAAAAGAAAACGTTTTTAGGGATTGAAAAATCATGTAGTAGCAAAACTTTTACCATGTATTCTAAAAATTTGATTGTAAATACCTGATTATGCAAATTGGGGGATTAGTAACACTTATTTGTCCTCTTTATCCCCATAGTGGGCGGAGAGGCGTGTGTCACTTTTTATTTTAAGAGAAAATTGAAAAATTCTTTTTGTGTTCTATAGGAACTAATACATTCCCAATGGTATTAGTTCCTATAGAACACAAAAAGAATTTTTCTCTTAAAACAAAAAGTGGCACACACCTCTCCACCCACTATGGGGATAAAGGGGACAAATAAGTGTTACTAATGTAAACCTCTTGACCACCACATTCTACCACCAAAAATTTAAATTTCTCACATAAATAGACCCTTACCATTTTTTTTAAAGTTTGGCATTTTCAACTTTTCACTATTTGGGGCAATATTAATTGGAAAGTGTGCATCTTAATATTTCGTCAATATTTATGCAACGAAAAGAGTTTTTCATTGTAAAAAATCAAAAAGTTCAATATCTACAGACATATATACAAGAAGTGAAAACATTAGTTCTTTTAGCAATTAGGCAAGTGTGAAAAAAAACCATCTGGGAGGCAGATGGGTGTTTTCCCTCCAACACTTGCCTAATTATTACAAACGAATAGCACTGAAGTGATAAATCAATTAATATTATAAATAAAATTTTCGCTGACATACAGGAATCAAACCCGCATCTCTCCAGAAACATGCCAGAGTGTTCTTACCAGTTGAACTAATGCCAGCTAGTCTTTTTTCTGCTTATTTAAGACTATACTCTGTTACCGAGAAATGCGGGCCAACCATTGGCGCGACCTGTGGTCTCCGGTGGCAACTATTACCTTTATATTGCACAGAGTGAGATGGAAATAAATAATAGTCTCATCACACTATTTTATATAATATTTTGGCATGTTTCTGGGTGCAGTTCGATTCCTGTATGTCGGTGACATTTTTCCCTGCTAAATATTTATTGATTTATCAATGCCAAAAGAGCATCAGGTCATGCTGCGATTATCACTATGTTTAAATCATTAATAATGCTAAATAGCATGATGAGACTATTATTTATTTCCATCTCACTCTGTGCAATATAAAGGTAATAGTTGCCACCCGAGACCACAGATGGCACCAATGGTTGGCCCGCATTTCTCGGTGATAGAGTATAGTCTTAAATAAGCGGAAAAAAGATGAGCTGGCATTAGTTCAACTGGTAAGAACACTCTGGCATGTTTCTGGAGAGATGTGAGTTCGATTACCGTATGTTGGCAAATTTCTTTTCCACTAAATATTTATTGATTTATCATTGCCAAAAGAGCATCAGGTCATGCTGCGATTATCATCTATGTTTAAAGCACTGTAGTGAGTTTCATTCCTTCCTAGCCCCCCCCCCCCTTTTTTTTTAAATGGGCTGAAAAGTAAAAATAAAAAGATTAACATGCTGCTTACAAACTTTAAAAATCGAATTTAAATATGACATTTCATCTGAAGTTCCCTAAAATGGTACATTTCTAAAATCTCATGTTCTATAAATGCACTTAACTCTCCTCTTACAGTGATAATTTATTCATTTTTCAGCATTAATTGTTATTGATAAAGTTAAAAATGGGGGCGAAAAAAAAGAAAAAAAAAAAAAAAAACTCACTGCTCCAATAAACTGCACAGGAAATTATATACATGTGGTGCTTCATCTTCATCTTCCCAAACAGGCAGCCAGCTCATCCAAACAGGAAGAAGCTCATCGACTGATAATTGGCTATTATTATATGTTAAAATTTTTGTCACAGCAGCAATTGCATTCTCTGTAGCATTTACGTTTTCAGGTGATCGAGATTCTGGTGCATTAATCATCTGCACCAAGAGTGGAATGCTTTCTGAAAATAAAAAAACAAGGAGCAAGATTTATTTAAAACTAAATGCAAGAAATACTGATAGTATTCATTAATGAAAATAATAATAATAAAAAAAAAACAATTACAGATACAAGGAAGTGGTTTGCAACATAAAAAAAGCTATAGCTTAATAAACTTTTATACTTTTATTGCAGTATATTTGCATCTTTTGTGGCATGAGGATATCAAACCAGTAATAAGTTTCATTCTCACATATCCATAGTTACATTGGCAATGGTAGTCCTGATTTTGGTGCATAAAGTTAGAAAGTCTGGCACACTAGTTACATAAATTGCATCTTTAATATAGTTCCACAAAGAAAAATATAAGGGCACAATATATTAAAAACACGAAGGCTAAAGGATTGCTTCATCACAATCATCTCTTACCTGGGAAAATGCCATCTCAAACTTTGTGCATGCTCAAATTGCAAGGGTAAACTAGAAGGTTCCCTATTTAATCTTGCACCAAACATAACATACAGAAAATGTCTTCACATCACTACATGTATATTTTTCCACACAGTCACATTGAGACATGATTCCATTAATTGATCAGCTTATTGAAGCCCTACAGATAGATGGATGGATGGATCCTGCTCCCAAAAACACTATGTAGCTTCCTCTTTGATGGTATTGTTTGATGGAAAGCATCATCTTGTAGATGCTTCTTCAGCTTCTGAAACAAGTGAATATATGATAGTGCCAGGAACAGAGAAGGTTCATAGTGGAGTGAGCAGTTGATTGCTAAACTCACTGCACCATTTCCTCACATGTTGCACTGACAGGATATCTAAGTCAGATACAAATACCAGTTGTTGTATTTCCAACAGTTGGGTCTTCTGTGCCCATAGAAATCAAATTACTGCTCAGATCTCCAGCTTAATAAACCTATGCAACACCTTTGCCATGTTCACTCTGATTCTGCACCCCACAGTATGATGATGATTGCTACTACTTAGTGAGATTATTTGGTACTAATACATGGTGGTGGCACAACTCCAGATGTTTGTTTGGAAGGGAACAAATTGGGAGCCTTACTCTCTGACTTACTCTCATATCATTTGGAAAATATTCTGCTAAAAATGGATGTTAAACTATAACTCTTCTGGCTTAAGGGCAATGAACAGTTCCAACATGTCAAGGTATGTTGCCTATCACAACAACTCTACAAAGGAAATGGCCTAGTGATTTGTCTTTCATGAGTCCTGACCACATGTTCACTTTCAGGCTAGTGTTTGTGCATGCAGTAAAGGAATTCTATGTTCTAAAATGCCAATTTTACGGTTACTGATCTTTCCTCTAGAGCTGTGAAAGGTGGCATTCCTGAGAAAAAAGGATGCTGCCATGAAGGAAAGTGGAATTATATCATTAAAAAAAATTGCAGTTATTGTCTATGCGATCCAGCATTTCAATCATGAACTGGTGCCTCTGAGGCCAATCATCTGACATGCTTAATTATTAGCAAATGCATGAATACAACCACAGCCTTTTTATGCAGAACTCTATGCAAATTTGAATATGGCATTACTTCCCTTAATGCCTGCCTAATTGACTTACTGTAACTTCTGTCGAATGCCTGATGCACTTGCTTGACTTTACCATCAGATATGCCAACTTCAAATTACTTTGCACACTTTCTGTTACCAAACATTTACACTACCATACCTATATGGGGTTTTTGTTTGCCACATCTTTTCAATGGGTTCACTTGAAATTACACTATGTAATAATGAATTTGGCAATAGAGGTGACCTTGTTGGAAAAAAAGGATTCTCTCAAGAAATTGGAGTTGCTCATTTCAATTGTAAACTTGTGCCTCTAAAGCTTATCCTACAAAATGCATTGAAAATCTTCAAATTGCATGCAGAAAACTATAGCTTTTCATTCAAAACTCTATATGAAGTTCCTTTGATGTTTAACAGATTGACTTACCAGCAACACCAATTTAGCCAATTCCAGATTGCTTCATAATAATATTCCCCATTGTCAAAAGTTTATTGTAATATGCCTTGATGGTGTTTTCGTCTGGCACATCTTTTCAAAAAATTAAACAAATTGCACTATGCAATAACTGATTTGGACTCTGGAAATCACAACCATCCTAAGCTTTCAGCTGCAAGCAACACAATTTTCATTTTTGGGTGCTTACTAAAATCATATGTGCAGCTAATAAATACTTGATCATTTGTAGGTCATAATGAATTTACTGCATACATTCTGCAGGTTCCATTTTTTTTTGAATGAGGCAGGGTTAAAAAAGGTCACACCTTGTACTTGTGAGATATGAATCAGCCCAGTATTATTTAACATAAGTCTGCATTTTTCACCATGCAAAAAAAAAGTATGGTGGCACATCATTGTATTTGCATACCTCTGAATGTAGTATTAAGAATAGTATAGAAAGTATAATGTCTACTCATTATTTGAACGAGTAAGTTACAATTGAAGTTTGCAATTTTATGTCATTACCGGAAAAAGGAATTAAAAGCTGCTGAAGTAACCCAAAAAATATACAAAGTGGAAGATGAGGGAGCATCTCCATTTGTGCTGCTAAAGCTTGGTTCAAGAAATTTAAAGATGGTGACAAGAGCTTCTAAAGTAGTCCACGATCAGGATGGCCGATATGAGTAGATTGCAACATTCTGTGTCACACTATCATGGCTGACCCAACAAGCACTCATGCCTCTGTCCAAACTTGGTTTCTCACAAGCAACTGTAGTGCAGCATATGCAGTGCATTGAAAAGGTAGCCAAGGGTTGCTGAAGTGCCCCACATAGCAGACTACTGAATAAGCAAACCATCATATCAAAGTCTTCAGGAAGCTCTTCACTAATCCACAAGACTGTTTCCATCAAGCAAATTGTTAAGTGTGATGAAAATTGGATCTTTTTTTAACAATCCACTCAAAAAGCAGTGGCTGACCCAGGCCATACTTCCTGTCTCAAAGAGGGGACAATTCGAAATGAAAGGAATGTTGGGTTTTGGTGTAATTTGAAGGGTGGTTGTGCACTTCAAACTAGTTTGCAAAGGATGTGACATCAATGCCGACCTCTACACAGCACAACTGGAGCATATACACTCTGTGATGTTTCAACGCTACCTAGGATTGGTAACGATATCAGTTACTCCACCAATAAGACAACACAAAACTGAACTTCAAACCAAAGAAAAACTTCAGGAATTGGCATTTGAATTTCTTAGTCACCCAGCATATAGTCTGGACTTGCTCTTTCTGACCCTCTTTCACTCCATAGCTCATTTTCTTTGAGGTAGGTGGTTTCAAATATTTCAGGAAGGCAAAAATTGATGTCAAGAATATTTCATCTTTAAGAACCAAGCATGGTATCCAAGAGGAATCAAACAACTTGCTGACAGGTGGCTGTGAATTATCCAAAATAATGGTTTATATTTTATTGAGTAAGGTTCATTATTCATATTGTAATAATCATTTCTCAAGTACATAATAAAATGCACAGACTTATGAATCACCCTAGTAGTTAAGAGAGTGGAAAGACAACTGTGTAAGGTATGAAAATTTCAAATAATGTATTAATATAGTGGAAAAACTTAAATCTCTATGTAGACAATGGATTTATAATAATATTTCAAGAGAAGGAAGTATAAGCAATCATAGAAAATAATTGTCTATCTATACAAGTTATTATTAATAGCAATACATTGCATAATGATAAATACGATAAAATAATTTATATCATATATGGGAGAATATTTTTTTTTTACTTATATTACACAAAAACATTTTGAAAAGTGAAATACAGAAGTAAATTCAATTTTAAATAATGAGTTGCAATATAATATCTAATACACGAGTTTCATTAAGTGTTTGAATCCTTTTAAATAAACAACACTAAAATACAAAGATAAAAATATTTTCATATTTTAAAGTTATGAATATCAGAAAATTAGCATTCCATATCTTCAAAGAAGCTATATTGCCATTATGGACATCAGAAGCTATTACAAAGATCATCCTGTGGTTCAGGTAAGACTTTTGTGCAAATTGAAACAGATATGCTGTAACACTGATTATTGTAATTCTAAGAAATTAAACTGCACTTCTTTCCTAACCTTGATAAACCCATGCTTTCACCTTCTAACTTCCTAAAGAGATATCTTACGAGCTCATCTCCGGAAATCTTTTTTTACCAGTTCGTTTTACCCTTCTTGCCCTGTGTATACATCTATTCATCCATGATTTTTGCTCCTACCAGAACTTATTTCTACTATTTTCACTACTTTCAATTGTTAAAAAAATTACAAAACTGAAGTCCTCTTGAAGAATTCAGATGATGAACCTTCATTGAAACTATATACCCAAAAGGCATAAGGAAGGAGCTAAAAGAAATAGCTGTTTACTTATGTACTTCACTTTTCAAAAAGGATGTTTTTAACATCCTTCAACATCTGTTTAAGTAATCCCATGCAGTGATGGCAGAAGTGTTAAGAGTGCCCTTTGTCTTATCCCAACACAGGAATAATTATTATTATCCAACTATGTTGTTAAAAGATACATTAGTCAGCAACTAGATCTCAAGAATAATCTTGCATTCTTTCTAATGAATAATTTAACCTACAAATGAAAAACTCAATTGCACTCATACACGAACAAAATAAGTATGCTTGATCTCATAAACCATAAGCTGAGTCTGACACACTGCACTGTTAACTAAACAATTATACAATCTCTTAAAAGAAATCATGTTGTGACCTAGAAAAAATATTAATAAAGAAAAAAAAAGCAATTCCATTACTACAATCCTACACCAATATTCCCAACAGCTAAAAAAAATTAACAAGCTAATGGCTATATTTACTTACCTGCACATATTTTAGCAAACTCAGTGCCAGCAAATTGGCCTAAAACACCAAATCCATAAGAAGCAGCTTGCCTGACTTCTGGACTTCTATCACTCAATGCAGCAAGCAGTGGTTGCAAGAAATATTGTTGATATTTGCTGCAAGCCTAGGATATATATAATAACATGAGCATAAAGAATATTTTGCATAACAAATTTATTAGCAGAAGCATACTACTGATATATACACTGGCAGAAATTGAAAAAAGAACATCCAGAAGGAATTTCTTTAAGAATTTCATATTATAATATGTTAATAGTTAAGGGCAGCAGAAACAGTGATACAAGATTGAGTCAATGGGTGAAATAATGATGTCACTGAGGATGACAACATGCAAATGTATGGTGTGTGTGTATTTAAAGACTAGGGTGTGAAGAAAGAAGTTAACCATCTTGTGTCGTGTTGTTCAGTGCTCTTTGAAGAAGCTACCATGCCTGGACAACGCAGGCATGCAACATTTGTCCAATTAGCGGAGTTTGAGCGAAGTTGTATAGTGGGTCTTTGGGAAGCAGGTTGGTCTTTTCGTCAAATTGCACATTGCATTGGACGAGAGGTATAGGCAGTAGTACACTGTGGCATATAAACTGACAGGCTCCTGTCAGACCTCTTGTGGCAAGCAGCTGCTTGAGGGGGTATTTATTTTTATTTATATTTTTTTCAATTGTGGCGTCAATGGTCAGAAGAGCATTTGCACGCTTGCAGACGTGATTCCGGGCAACAGAGTTATGGACACATGAGAAGATCGGTGTATCAGGAAGGTGGCAGTGGCAGAGCAGACGGCTATGGTGTCACAAATTCGATCCTCTGTCGTACCAAGGGTGTCTACAAGAACGATATGCAATCATCTTTTGGAAGCAGGACTACGGGGACCCCCGACACTGGCATGGTTACCACTGTCGAGCACATTTGCAGTGGTGTCAAGAACGAGTTCATTGGAGGGAAGAATGGCAGTCTGTGGTCTTCAGTGATGAAAACTGATTCTGCCTAGAAGCGTCTGATGGTCGTTTACGGGTCCGAAGTTGACAAGGTGAGTAGCTTCTTCTATTACGCATCCGCCAGTGACACACAGGGCTCTTGCCAGGCATCATGGTGTTGAGAGCGATTAGCTATCACTCTCATATGTGTCTGGTGTTTGTATAGAGTACACTGAATAGCAATATGTCAGCGACATTGTACAGCCGGTCATCCTGCCATATTTGAGTGTAATCCCAAATGTGATAATGCCTGCCCACACTCCACCCGGGCAACTCAACATGCTCTTCAGGCAGTGCCCCAACTCTCTTGGCCAGCATGCTCTCCAGACTTGTCTCCAATTGACTATGTCTGGGACTGAATCAGACAAAGACTCTTCCGCAGACTGTGGCAGGCAGCAACCATCGCTGAATTACATGCCCAAGTTAAAAGCGCATAGAATATCCCCCAGCATGATATCCAGCATTTGTAGGACCGATTGGAAGCTTGTATTGTAGTTTGAGGAGGTTCAACACCTTATTAAAATGTGCCTTCTGTAAAATGCAATACTCATTAAAAGGTCAAATAAACATTGAATCACTTCACATGTGTGATCACTGTCCTTTCTCAACAAGTTGTTTCTACTAAATATATCTCATAGATTAGACTCCAATTGTTAATGGTGTTCTTTTTTCAATTTCTGCCAGTGTATTATAAACATTCATTCATAAATTTATCAAAATGTATATCTAAACTAATATTCACATAAACATAAACTTTACATTTTCTTTACCATCTTTCATCATAACATATGACTTGTTATACCAGATATATATTCCTTGCACTATACACTGTATGCTTATATGATCACCTAAGCCGTCCCGTGGCCGAGTAGTTAGTGCACTTGGATACTGATCTGAGGGACCTGGGTTTGAGCCCCGGGTAAGGCATGGATTATTATTTGTCATTTTTCTGATGAGGTCCCACCATCCTCTCAGACATTCTACTATGGCATATAAACTGACAGGCTCCTGTTAGACCTCTGTGGCAAGCAGCTCCTTGAGGGGGCATCTATTTTTTTTTATAATCACCTAATGTTGAAAAATGGATTTTTTCAGTAGGGTGAACTGAAGCAAAAAGTTAATTCAGTTTCTGTTACCATATGCAGTAGAAATTTATGCCATACTGTAACGACATAGAATGAGATGAGATTGGTAGGGAAATGGTGATAACAGAAACAGATTTTCTCTTAAGGAGGTAGGAAACTGGCTATGTCAGTTGTATGAGACATATGATAGCATTTTCATTTGAATGCTTCTTTTAGTTTACACATTATCATATTCACTCAATCAGTTTTCACATTACCAGAGTTGCTCTGGATGAAGTTTCACAATATATAACTTGATAATGGAGGCTAAAAGAACTTTTTGTCCCTGAACCTGTTTACTTCAGTTTACCTTTCTGAAGCAGTCTTGTCATTATTGGGTGATTATTTCTGAATGCATTACATACATGTATGTGCAGAGTTAAGTTTCACAATACTTATATGTAAAAGTGATTATTTTAGTAGATTCGTTTTGAAGAGCAACTTCAAAGATTGTGACATTGATAAATTGTGGAGGAGATGAAGATTTGTGGAGGGAATTTCCCTCCACAAGATCCAGTGATCATGTTATATAATATAATGGATCAATTACAAGATATTTCTTAAAAATTCTGATGAATGTTATGCATACATCCAGAACACAATGTCAAATTGAAGCAAACTATGATGCTGTTATCTCAGTTTGTTTCATTACCAGATTGAAAAACAATTATCTATCTAATTAGGCATTTGAAAAAATGTACAGTTCTTTATATATCTATCCCAACATTGTGTAAATAAATTATGAAACATTACATGAAAGTTTCATTTTGCTACTTACAGGTAAAAATTGTAATTTTTTATAATGGAAAAATCAGAAATATAGATTTATCAATCTCACTGAATGGAAAATAATACTTACTGGTCCACCATGCTCAATCACATCATCAAATACACATATTGACCACTGCCGGTCTGGCCATGGCCTATCAGCTCCCTAATTAAGATAACAAAATTAGTTAAATGTATTTGTTTCAATATACATTTCTTACATTATTATTTAAAATTACTATTTAGGTACATACATGGAAATTATTCAAGGTGTTGATTTACATCAGCAATGCATAAATCCGATACCCTAAATCACCATTTTGCATTAAAATACTTTAGTAATCTGCAATATTAAAAATTGTTAATAATAATGCCTGTTATACATATGATCTTAGGTAATATTTTAATTTCAATGAAATATAAACTTTCTATAACTTAAATGGTCAATAGGGATCTTCAGCTATATACATACAACTATTATTCCCATCACTCCAAAAAAAGTACTATAACAAAAATCTCAAAATCATTTAATCGAATATTGTGAAATAAACATTAAATTTATATGCTCTCAACAAAGGTCTGTTTACTGTCCAGCAAGGAGAAAGACATATAGTTCAATTTTTAACGAGAATTAAAAATTAAAATTATCTTGTTCATGCAACATTGTATAATTTAATTTTATGCATATATTTTTAAATATCATCCAGCTCTTTTGTGATATATGAACTCAAGCAATACAGCTTTTTTTCTAAATTCTGGAATCACTACTAACTTTAAATGTTTGCTCCGTGAATCGTACATTTCTTCATTTTGAGTTTCTTTTTTCTATGTTACAAGAATTTATTATTTTATAATGCCTTGCATTGACACTTGAAAAAAAAAATATTAAGAATTGCACAAAATATGGTGCCAAAATTCAATTCTTACATATAATTACATGGAACTTATGCTTCTCTATCATATTAATAAATATTTACTTTTTAGCACACATATACAAAAAAAAAAAACAAAATTTGCAGAGTAAATAGATAAGTTAACTAATATATATAGGATGCAACAATTATGAACATTTGCAGAGAATTGATCTATTAAGATAAACTGCAAGTAAGAATTCTTAAGCTGTAGTAACTGGCAATAAAAATTATAAAAACACAAATGATTTGTTACTTACTAAAAGACGAATAAAATGCTGAAGAAGCATATCAAAGTATGGGAAAAAATCTTGCTTATAAGTTGAAAACAGTGAATGTAAAATATCAGCAATTTTACTTAGTAGATAAACATCTTCATCATCCTACATAATATAGAAAATTATTTTAATGTGAACATTTTTGCATATAAAAATACAAATGTAGTAAAACTTCACAATGTACTTGAGCATTGCAAATAATTTGCAAATATATATTGATTGCAGACCAACATTAATAGATATTTATATACAATTTATAAGAGATTATGAATGGATTAGATCGACTTTATTTGCTATGTAATAAAAAAAAAATATTATAATTTCTTTTCAAGTCCATATTTTACCTCATCTAATAATGCTTCCTCTAATATTTCATCATAATCTTCATCTTTTCTCTTTTCCTGTCGTTCTTGTGCACGTTCAAAATGATCTTCAAGGTTTTTGTCAAGAACCCTAATTAACTCTCCCATATCTTCATTTGTTAAACAGCGGCCACCTAAAACATCTACACACTAAAGAGAAAATTACTTTAAAAAATGCATTCCCTGGAACACTGCAAAATGCTAAATATTGCAATATTCAAAATGCTAAACTAAACTTTCAAAAAAGCTTTAAGACAATGAAATTTAGCTTCTTAAAAGCTTCTTTAGTAATAATTTGATCACAGTATCACTGGTAAAACAGTAATAGAATATAACAATAACATAATTTATACAATATTCAGTGTAGGTAAGAGTTATTGGTTATTTTTGAGTAGCTAGTGTGTTGCCTTTGAATCTGAAGATAATTTTGCTTTTGGGTCAAAGCAATCAACATAAATATTTTCACCTCACAGATTTTTATGAAAATTAATTTATTTGTAGCATCTGGAAATAAATATAAAATAAAAAATTAAAATTCTTTGGGATGTTTTTAGAGCTACAATAATTTAATGATGGCAAAGAAAAAAAAAATGAGGTGAAAACTTGCACTGATTACCATGCCATATGATGAGGTTAATGAAGTTTGACAAAACAGAAAGTGTCCCCATAAACAACACATTAAATATAGAATGGATTGATCACCAAAATATAAATACATTTATATATAATAATCAATATTCTCATGCTGGGTGACTTCAATGACAAAGTTGTACTCCTCTGACATTTGATCAGAAGTATAAGACCTTTTTGCACCAGTAGTTGCAATAGGGAACCCTCTAACAGGTAGGTAAATTGAATGCTTGAGAATAACTTACTTTTGGAAAACAAAACAAAAAATAAGTGTGTGTTTGGGGGGGGGGGGGAAGAAGCATGTCCTCCTTCAGAATGCTACTAAGGGTAATAGAGGTAAAAATTATATCAGATTTCATGCATTTTTGAAGAACGTTTTTAAAAACCGATAAAATGGAGGGGGGAAATATACTGAAATGGGAATCCAGTCTCTTGCCCTTCCCCCTACATTCCCCCCCAACTTTTTACTAGATCTGGCCCTGCATAAAAACATGATTAGGCTTTAATTATTAGTAAATGGGCTATTTCTTTTATGAACACATGATATTACAACAGGGAAGCTGAGATTGGATCTGATCAGGCCAGGATATAGAAAAAACGTTAAGGGAAGGGCTAAAAAACTCAATCAAGTAGGAAAAATTTTAAAAAAAGGGGAGGGGGAAAAACAGAAACTGGATTTCCATTATAGTATAACATTTCCCCTCCATTTTAGAGATCTTTAAACAATTTCTTGAAAAATTCCAAAGTTTAATAATTTTTTGCATTATTCTTATCAGCATTCCCAGCTCTTATTAAAAATTATATAAGATGGATAATTAAATATTCAAAAATGTCATTTACAACAATACAAGATTCACAGCTTTAAAATGTTTAGAAAATTTTTCACAAAAAAAATTACATTAAAAAAATTTAGTACCAGATTACTGCTTAAAACTGAAAATACCCAAAGCTTTTAAAAATACAGTACTAGAAACTTCTCAAAGTAAATTTTAAAATTTTATCAGGTTTTTGACATTTTTGCACAATACTGCTAAAAACTGAGTTATATACCCATATCAGTTACTTCAATCATAAAAAAATACATATTCTGTAAATCTAATCAAAATAAATATCGTCATAATGCAATATACTGATAATTAAGTAATTTATGTACCTGTGCAAATGAATGCATGTGTTCTGACAAAACCTCCTTTTCAGGTTCTGTGTCAATTGCTCGAAGTAATTCTGGCAAAATATATCTCCACATATCTGTGATGTAAGCTTCTCCTCGAATCCTAGCACATTCTAAAAGGTATGGCAAGCTTTCGGCAGCTGCTACACGCACACGTTAATTATTAAGGACAACACATAACAAATATAAATAACACTATAAAATATGTTCCACTATCAGAAAGCTGAGATTCACCTGCATAGAAATATTTAAATTGTTGAAAAAGAATCAAACGTTACACTACAGTTTACATTTATTTGGCAGTAATAAAAGTTTGAATTAATTTTCTGTTACAGAAAAATGACGATACATGAAACTAATTAATAATTCATTAACACTTCCAACAAGTAATAAATGCAATGGGCCAAGTTATTTTATCTCTGAGTGGCACTTTTGTGCACATATTAACTAAATGGTCAATTCATAAAAGATCTCATAGCTCAGATGTGAGTAGAAGACCAAAAGAACAGTTGTAAGGAGACAGATGGAAGCCTCTCATCTAGGCCATCCGCACACACTTTAAAGGACACAGTACTGTTCCAGCTCTACTAAACAACAGGCCAGAGCTGACTGTCTCAATTGATGGGTGGTACCTTTCCATGCCAATCAGTTAAAAGTGCTGTGAGGTCATAAATGCTAAAAGATAGGCTCCTGCACAGAGATGCAGCCACAGAGCTTATAGAGAACACTGCTAGACATATTCTTGTTTATGTTAAAAGAGGATTCAATTTATGCTCTCCCTGCTTTCAAAATTATTGATATAGCTGATGAGCTCATGTTTAGTTTCTTAGACACATCAACATTTTTTAATACCATTTTCAATATCTTGTAGAAATGAAATCTACAGAGGATTAACAAAATGCTTGAGAAACTTTCTTGAAGTGCAAAGCAACTGAACTTTATACTCTTGAACACAGAAGTCAATGCAGTGATTCAGCAGTGTTCCTGGGCATGCAACAAATTATACTATGGAGCAAGAGCAGCTTGCTTACGATACACTTCAAAAATATGAAATATTTTAAACAAACTAGGAAAAGCATTAATTGCATAATGCCAATTTTTGTCCTAATGTATCGAATTTATCCTCAAATTAGCTCATTTTATATAAATTAAATAATGCACTTAAATATATAAAGTTTAAAATATTGCATTTTAAAGTGAAAATTTTCATTTAATGTACTATTGATGCTGATTATAATGAACTTTCACTGTATAAGTTTTAAAATTTAACAGTCCACAATGCATTCCTAGTCTCATTCTGCCACATACAATGACAAAACAAAATTTTAGATCATGGCCAATACAGATGCATTATCAACTTACAACTGACCTGGCTGTTTGGCTAAACAAGGGAATCAAATTCTGCTCTATCTTTACAGTTTTATTATTTAATACATCCTGAATTAGAAATTAAAACTTTACAAAAGAGATTATTATACAAACGTTTAAACTTACTTAAAAACACAAAAGTGAAAAAAAATACAGTAAAAGGATATCATCATGAAAATAAAACTTCAGCATTGGCACCATAAGCTTTACTGCTTCTTCTACATAAGCAGCAAACCCTTCTTTTAGTTCTCTGGCATAACATACCAACATCTGGCATGCAGTAGCTTTTTCTTCCAGTCCAGCTGTACGAATTCCAAAGTTTTGCTGAAAAACAAAACATAATCTTGTCATATCATGAGTGAGCCAATAAACTTTAAAAGTGCTAGATTCTTAAATTTTGAAATTAACCCATGTTTAGAAACATTTTCCCTTTTTACAGGTTGAATGGTCTGGGGGTTTTATGGAGCAAAAGAAACCCTTTTAAGAGTGATGTGTTGATGCACTGAACACACATGCAAATAATCAGGATTGCAAATGCCTTTTAAAAACAAAAATGTACTTATAGATATGGATTCATGAAAAAATTTCTTAAAAATTTCCAAAAACAGTTTCTAGTAATAATATTTGATGATAATTAACATTCATAAATACTTTACTACCTATTGACACACACAGTAGTGAATAATAACTATGCATTTATATTAAGCTTATTAAGTAGAAAAAATAATACTGCATAAAAAAAAACCTACAAGGTTGGGGATGGTCACTGATTATTTCTAAATTATGATTATTATTTAATAGTGTAAAATAAGTTAACTTTTATCAAATATTTAACCATTTTAGTGGTTATGATGAGTTATCTTTTCAAGACTTATTTATAGTGGCAATGATGAGATAACTCATTATTCCTTTTGTTCTCTACTGAAGTGGCAATGATAAGATTTCTCACCATATTCACTTCTATGTAAATGGGGAATTATATACTACTTATAACGTTCTCAATGGCAGCACCTATACCTTTCACTACTAAAATCTTTTGATTTTGCATGATCAGTCAAGCCTAGAAAAAGGCAGTTCTGGAAACAATTGGAGAGAGACAAAGAAAATTTGCCAATACAGTTTTCACAATGGCAACATGAAAAATATGATTCAGGAATGGCATCCATTCTCGTTTAAACAAAACTGATAGTAATATATGTGCAGAAAATGATTTTGAGATGCTGGAAGATTCTGAGCCTGAGGAGTCATCTGATGAAGAGGTTTTTGCATCAGCTCACCAGTTACTGAAACAGATGTTGATAGACCACCTTTAGTTTCCCCTTGCTTTCTATTTGCTGTGATACAAGAATAAGTACATATATACAGTTCTTCAGGCAATCTTGACCTATTTAGACTGTTTTTAACTCTATATCACTGTAACTTGCATGCATGGAAATTAATAATTTCACCAATGTACATGAAGCAACTTCAGCATGTTCTCACATGCCAAATCATGTGCGGATACAATTCCTGAAAAATTGATGTTTCATTGGCATGTTGGTTCTTCAAAGAATTATCCATAAACTTGTAGAGAAGTGTTACAGAACCACACACAAAAAAGATTCATTTTGTTGCAAAGATTGTGAATTTGCATTATGTGTCATGCAATGCTTCAAAATTTATCACAAGGTGAGAAAACTCTAAGAATGAATAAATATCACAATAGCCATAATCTCATTTAGTAAATACAGCTTTCAGAATATTTTGTGTTTAATAATTGTAATAGTGTAAAATAATGTATATATATAAAATTTAGCACAAAATTTTCAAAATAAGTGGATTTTTTATGTGAAATCTGCAATTAAATGTATTGCTTGATTACAATAAATAAATGTCTAGTTTGAAATAAACTGTTTCCAATTACAACAATTCAATGTCTTGACTGAATAGCTGGAATATTGTTAATTATCAAATGATAAAAATTTTATGTAATACTGTAAATTTTAACCTCTTACCTGTTCACCTAAACTAACAAACTGCCAGTCATCATCTCCCTCCACAACTTTCATATCATCACCTAAACATAAAAATAACATACAAATAAGGAAAGAGCTTTCATAGTTCAAATTATTAAAGCTAAGAAAAATCAAGTTGAAAGGTGTATATAATAATGTCTGTGGATACTAATATCCTAATACTTCTAGAAGTATATAGGGATTATATAACAGAGTTCTTCAACCAGCGTTCTTCAACCAGTGTGCAGTGAGCAGAACCACACACAAAAAAGATTATATTCTCAGAAGCTTCATGAATTACTTTATTTTTCATCCAAAAAACAAGCTTTAAATTTCACTAATACTTTATAGAATAATAATAATAATAAATAAATATTCTTACAGCACTGTGAAACTGAAATTCTGAAAAGTGATTCTAAAAAGTTGGAAGGTAGAAAATGGGTTAAACTGATCTCATTTGGACTGTTAAGTATCCCTACCAAAAGCAATAAATTTATAATTCTTATAATAAATATATCTAAAAAAATTATAATGAACAAATGAATTATTGAATGAAATTGTAATGTCTACTAAAGTACACATTTACAAATTTAAGTTTTGAACCTACTGTCTAACACAGCAATCTCTGGTTTCAAGGCAGCAGCTTTCAAAACAGGCCCCATAACGTATGGAAGATATGGCTCAAACTGTTTCCCTAGGATTTTACATATCCTTGCCCATGCAGATATCATGTATGCCAACTGGAAAGAAAATATATAACACTGCATCAAAAAACATTTAAAATGTGTATATTCTGAAATAAAAAGATTGCTCAGGCTTCAAGTCTGCAATTTTAATTGCCTAATGACTTAATCCTTAAAATGCCAGAAGACACTATAGTTCCCAGAGAATTTTGCTGCACATTTTTATACTATTTTAAAAGTTTTTCAAATTAACAACAAAAATTAATAAATTACATTCTGTAGAATAACACAATCAAGTTCTGTTAGTTACTTCCTCCAGGAAAAAGTTCTACAGTTCTTACAATAAAACTTTAAGCATACAACACTTTCCTAGAATAAATTATGATTAAAAAACATATCATTTTATGAATAATACATATCAAAATAATTATAGAATAAAAATATAATAAAGGAAAATTATTATAGAACAAAAACAAGTTTAAAGCCAAAAAGAAAGGCAAAACAAACTAGATATTTGAAAAATGTGCATTTGCCTAAGCATAGAAATTTCCTCCTCTCCCTCAATTGATTTACAAACTGCTATTTTTCAATAATAAAAATAATGGAAGCATTTCAGAATGCATGCCTGACAATTCTGAAGCATTTGCATTACATAGAAAATGTTCAATATTATCAGCTCACCAAAATGACCATATCATTTTTATTATGGTATTATTTGATATATTTCATCAGTAGATAAATAAATCAACAGGCAAATTTTTATTTTGAAATTTAGCTTTCAAAAGAAGTTAAAAAATATCAAAAATATTACTTTTTATTCAAAATATATTTTCTTTTATTAACATAGTACCAAGTAATGATATTGCATATACTGGCATGTATACCAAATCCAGTTCCAATAAAAAAATCAACTTTCAACATTAAAATCATACAAATTAGTTTCAACATTAAAATCATAAAAAACATATAGTCGATATTTTCACTTCCATGTCTATTATTGTTTACAACTTTAAAAGAATCAATGAAAAACTACTTCCTACAATAATTATGTAACATTAAAACAAAAGACAGACAGAAATGACTATTAATTTAAGAATAAAACTGGAGTACAGCAAAATTAACTATCTCTGAAACTTGAGCAATAAAATAAAGACAAGCAAAAGTTACTATTTGAAAAAGTTATAATGCTAAGAAGTGTGCATATTATTGTCATAACAAAGTCAATTTTATTAAAACATACTTATGTATTGAAAATATTTACATTCTACTAAACCATAAGCAAGGTCATTTTCATATTTATATATTTAATTCCTTAACATACCTGTACACATAAAGTTACAATCTAATATTATCAAATATAAAACATAATGAACATTCAAATAAACATAATTATATAATGTAAAAAAAATATATATATTATTTTGGCATATTTCAATCCTTTAAGTGTCCAAAGGAAGTTTTTATCATTTTAAAAAATTAGGCTTGCTAATTACATTCCTTTTGTTTGAGTTAGCATTTTTAAACTGTCTTTTTGAGACAAATGCTAATATATAACCACCTTATAGTGAATGAATGAAGAGGACATTTAGGACCAAGTATCCTGAATTGGTTATTAACCCTTCCCAGGTCCAACTATTTTTTCACTCTGATCAGACAAAAAAAAATTAACTTTAGAACTTTTTTTTGTCAAATAACTAATTAAAGGAATTATGGCATGTTATATGCCAAATTAATCAGCATTTAATCCTGGATTTTCTGAAAATAAAATATTTAACAAAAAAAGTGACTAGTTTTATTTTAATAGGACTCTTTTAGAGTCGTGTAGTAAAAAATGCATCTGGCAACACAAATAAAAATTTGTTTAACTACACAGAATATATATATATCTGTTAGTCACTGCAGGATAAAACTCATTCTTTTTTCTGATAAAAAAAATGTTCAAAATTAATGTTCTTGCCTTAATTAAATGCATTGCAAGAAACCTGACACATTAAGGGTTAACTATAGAAATTGAAATGAAATCACAAGCATTTGCCAATGAAATCTGACAATTTCAGTATGAGTCAATATAAATTGCCATACAGAAGACCTGTGTAGAAGAATATGGCTAAACAGAAAGAGAACACATGCAATCAAATCTTACATAAGATTCAATCCCAAATCTATCTCTAATTCACCATGGTATTAGAGTGAAACATGTCTTGGCAAACATCTATATTTTTGACGTACACCAGATGAATAAACCATTTTTTTTGGCACAATTTATATAGTCCATAATATAATAGAAACCTGTTTTTAAAACCTGACAAATGCAACCATAGACAAGCTTTAGTGGAATCAGAAGCTAAATTGTCTTGCTATGAGAACCAACTCTCATATTCCTTCAGCAAATATGAAGAGAACTTTGAAATTAACTCACTTTTCTTTTTAATTACTTCTGATATTATTCTAACAGTCATAGTGATAGTTTCTTTTTAAATACCATTTATTAGCATTATGTTATATACTATTTTGCAAGGGATGGATTTTGCAATTTTGAATGTGTTACACTATGAACAATAGTTATTTAGCCTACAAATGTATATTTTGCGTAGTTTACTTAGAACAACAGTCAACAAAGAGACATCAGATTAATTTCCAGTATGATATTAAATTGCATTTCAAAGTTCTGACAATTCTGAAGTAGTCTGATCACGATGGCAAAAAATATGGATAAAATATAGTAGATTAATTCATAATACTATAAAATTTAACTGTGGAATAATGTAAATTTACAAACTTTCAGCTTATTGAAAATTTATTTTAAATGGCAAAATCATCAATCACATGCAAGGATTATAACAGAAAAAAGAAAGCAGTCCAACAAATTTTGTGGGATAAGGAAGCAAGCACATGCCCATCAATGGACTATAACCCAAAATAAAGAGCTCGTGAATTCTGTCTTTTAGCAAAGCAATGGATTGGTGAAAATAATTGTATTTGTTCTCTGTTCTATTTCCAAAATCTGTGTCCAACAGCAACGTATTAAAATAAAGTTTTTTGGAAAAGGAAGGGTTCACAGCTAAACCTTAAGACAGGTTTACAGTAAAATAACTGCCAACAGTAGGCACAATAAAATGTGACACAGATATTAAAATTTGATGAAAGCACTTTTGAGCATCATAGTTTGTTGAAACTATAATCATTGAATTCAACTGACTCATCATTGGATCTTGTGTGTCAGATATTCTTCATTGTACTTGAATATTAATATTCAACAGGATTTTTTTTTTATTATTCAACTGGTAGGTAAAACATATTTTAATCTGGGTGAGACTTGACCCAAACATCACAGGTTACCCATGCAAGCTATCTTATCAATGGTTTATTTAGTCAAACTGCAAATAAATAACTAAAATGAATAATTACACATTTCAAAAAATATTTATAAATAAAATGGCTATATCAAAATTTTAACATTAATATCAAATTATATTTAATTATTTATAAACTATATTTAATAAGTAATCAAAATAAACACGTAGGAAATTTCTAGGAAATCAAAGGCATTTTTGGTGACTAGATCAAATACACCAAGTTTAAAATTTAATACTTCAGTTATTTTTATCACCAACTTTGAAATAAAATACTAACTTGTGGATCATCATCACTTATCACAGCACCATCAGCTTGAGTTTTTAATAACAAGTCCATAACATCACTAGCATCAACAACAAACTGGAAAATTTAAACAAAGTAGTTTCAAATTAAAGATTACAAGTATGATATTGTAAACAAATCAAAGAAAAAATTACCTATATAACAAGTGGAAGAAAACAAACAGCATTATGTGAACTTGTAGGAGTAATGGAAATTGTAAACTGACAAAACAGCATGCATATTATTTAAAAACATGTAGAATATCCTTTTATGGAAACTTTAGAAAACAGCATGGGTAACTATGGCTGTAATGCACATTTAAACATTAATAGGCTACGCACATCACTACCATGGACCAGATGCTAAAGGGGCCAAGCCCCTTTTACAAAGTGGTCCAGTCGAATGATGAAGGATGTTAGACACACATCACTATATATTAATTTTAAAGCTTTTAGAAAGTAGATTACACCAAAACACATTAGTTTTTCAATAGAGCACAATTCCAGCACCCTAATTTTTTTTAAAAAAAATACCTTGTAATACATTACCTAAAGATTAATGTGGGAATTAAAAAAAAAATGCTTGTATATCTGGTAGTATAGCAATTTCCTATATACCATTAAGACCTTCCCCCGCCTCCTGAATAATCATCCCCAACAATGGTCCATAGACAGACCAACCTAAGTGACAACCAAATTTTTCACAATGTAGTGTTTCAACAATTGTTAAAAACATCTGAAAAAAATTATCGTTGACACAGCAGAAATCAAACCCGCAACTCTCTAGATACATGCCAGAGCACTCTGGAAAATTTTAGCATCTGATGTGTGGTTTTAATGATTAGAGCACTCTGGCATGTACCTAGAGTTGCAGGTTCGATTACTGCCATGTCAGCAATAATTTTTTTCAGATGTTTTTAACAACTGTTGGTCTATTTCTACAGGCAATCTGTGTATTTACTATGGATGCAGAGTTTCAATTTGCTTGCAAATGAATCCATGACCATTTTACAAATAGTTTAACTGCTACCAATTTTTGCATAAGTTACTGGCAACCATGCTTGAAAATGCAAAAAAAGATTGTCTTAAAACAATATAAATTAAATACAAATATCCAGTTTCTTAGAAAACAGCATGCCTACCAATAATTCATTTTTTCACAGAGTAATGATCTATAATATATTCCTCAATGTTTGTCATTAAGTCTCTCAAAATGTATGTTGAAATGGCAAGGTCTAGAAGGATGATATTTTGCACATCATTTCTTGATCAAATCTAAAATGTAAAAATTTATTAAAATCAATCAAGTGGGAGCCAAGTTATGGTCACCTTCAAGTGACCATTTGGCAACTTCAAGAATGGGAAGGGGAAAGAATCCGTGTGTGTGTTGGCTCCTGAATGAATAACATTATTTCCATTAGGTTTTAAAAGAAGACCAAGTCTGATTTTTCTGTTAATTTTTGCAAAATAAACTCTTATGCTTCAATATCTTGAAATAAACAAAAACTTTCAATAGCATTAAAAAAGTCAAATAATTATTTGCTTAAGAACCTGGGTAACTATGGTATGGGTATTTCTGCAAGTCTGTTCCTACATTCCACTTACAAAGCTCTTTTTTTCACTCCTCTCCCCAAACAAAAAAATTTAGTTGCACTATGACCACCATAAGTAACCAACACTTCTGGCAGCAACAGGGTATAAAACACAAACCATTTTAAAACTAGTAGAATAATATATATATTATCCCCTGTGGTGAATATGGGATACTTGTTTTCAAACTGAATGCTTTTACTTTCAAGTTTTGGACCTCTAATGGTGGAAATTGAAACTAATGGACAATTAATAAAATACAATTAGTAGCATTTTATTAGTACACTCCAGCATCTTTATTTTGTCAGCATTGGGATATAAGGCCATGCTAGACCTGATTTTTCCAGAACCATGGATTCTCCCTTTTCTTTATCAGTAAGTAAAAACACACTTATACCACCATATTTCAGTAATTAATTTTTTTCCTTATTTACAATATTAAAAAAAAAACTATTAGCAAGTAAAAACAGTCTTCCAACACCCAAGTTGCATGTTTGGTAAATACAATGAAAAAAGAATTTTCTCCCAGTGTGAAATTTTTTTAATACAATAGTAATTTAAATGCTTTTAAACTTCTTAAATAGTTTAACTGAAGAACACTGAGTGTATATACATACAACACAAAAGGAATTTTTTCACTTATCACTCAAAGTAAAAAGTTGTATTTCTCTCCCTCCTCATCATCCAGATAAGTTGGCAAAACATTGCTATCAATGCAAACCTTTTGTCTGTCACACTCCATTATCAAAATTTCTTGCGTTATATTTATATTGCTTACAATATTTGTTACAACTTTTGCTACCTGGGAGTTGTTCTACACCAGAAACTTAATTGAAACCACCACATTAATATTAATCTAAAAATCACAAAGGGGTCTAAATCCATTGATTGAAAAAACATTCAACACTGTTAACATTAACACTGTTAATGTTAATTCAATAAACTGCTGATTATTGCTTATTATAAACTGCTCATTTATAGAATTATTTAACAAATTTCATCAATAGGATGAATAAATCAACAGTAATTTCATTTTTAAAATCTGATTCATTTACTTTCATACTAATTTTATATAGATTTGATTTTAACACTGATTGGATCAGCACTATAGGCATATCTTGCTTGAGAAATGCCGACCAATACCAATGTTTACAAACATTTATATTATGTATTATGGGTGATATTTTACGATTTATATAAAATAGATATTTTGTCACATTTTTATTCCACATAAGTAGAAATCCAGGACTTGTCCTATATATAATGAAATGTCCATAGAGTGAACTTTTTCACTTCTATCTCATTGCAATGAATTTTTAGTCTTTAACTGATAGCTATATCAATAACATACTATTTAGTGATACTTTAATGATAGGATAACATCACCTTAGTATCACTCTAATATTTTAAAGGTTTAAACTGTTACTCACTTCAGTAATTTAGCTTTTCTGAAAATTTTTCCCTTAAATTACAAACATCAAAAGATAATTTACAACTAAAGCTTTCAAAGTATGTTTTAAAGAAAAATGCATGTTTGTCCAAATTATAGGAAAATACTTATGCACTATAAAAATTAGTTATAATTGGCATACATTAATTCACTTTCTTATCTGCAAAGTGGCAGAAATTTAAAGCATCATAAGAAACCAAATGAAATACCAGATGAAAAAACTTTGTACATACCTTATCTCTTCCAACTGCTAAACCAATCAAACTAACACATTCAATTGTTTTTCCTCTTAATAATCTTAACTCTGGGCTACTTGCATTCTGAATTATATATTTTAAACATGGCATGAACCTGTACAAAAACAACTCTTTGTTAAGGAATTGCAAGTCCTATTTTAGTACTAAACATGCAAAACAAAAACATTATATTAACCAATGGATAGCATTCTGAACAATGCAAAAACAAAACATAGAATATGCAAAATATTAGTCATATGTTAATAATGTTTAGTTTGTATTCAGTTGTATTGCTATAGAGATAGTCACAAGCAAAAAAAGCAATAGTACAAAATTATGTTCATTTCAAAATTTAAAACAATGTATATATATCAAATTCTTCCAAAGAAAAAGAGAGAATGTTCAAAACAGACTTCGTAATGCATGTCTTTACAAGGAAAATATTGTACTATTTGTTTTTTGTCCTTAAGATTTTATTACCCAACTAGCATAGTTACCTGGCATTTTCTGAGTCTGAAACTCTTTAAAGTATATAGTAGATGGCACTCCCCATGTCACAAGCTTCCATTTGACGTAAAACTCATTCAATTGGACCCCCCCCCCCAACTCCAAGGTGGGAGTGGCTCGGTCAGTAGCACACCAGGCTCATAATCTGCAGTTCTCAGAAGGTTTGAGACCAGCATTGAGATTTATTTCTGCAAAACTTGCCACCCTGCCATTGGTCAGTAGGGGACACCGATGGCCTTTGAAAGGCCTCTGTCTGTTGGATGGGAAGTCAGGTCGTGGCTCTGTGTGCAGGAGAGCCATACTCTATGCATTTTAAAGAACATGCTGGATGGTCTTGAAGGGAGTCTACTAGCTGTCTCCTACAGCTGTCCAGTGAATCCCTTTCTCCTAACTTTCTCTAAGCTTGGGATCGTCTCCACTCGAGGTCCTTGTGCCTGGCCATTTAGCCCATTGTGTACAAAAAAGTGCCACTCAGAGATAAAATAACCCAACCCTCCCCACCCTGGCAAAACCCCTCTTTTAAGGGAGATCTGAAACTCTCTAAAGTATATTATAGCAGATGGCACTCCCATGTTCCAAGCTTTCATTTGGCATAAAACTCATTATGATTTCATATAATACAAAATTGACAAAATTTTACTTAAAAAAAAAATTGCATTACTTTGTTGGTCTATCAGAATCTTTTAGCTATGCTTAAAGATAATTACAAAATTCAGTGCAAAAATTATTAATGTAAAAAAAACTGACAGCTATTTATGCAGAAAATATAAATTAGAGAGTGCTGTGTACTAAAATCTGCAGATTAGCATTGCCTAATGATAGGCACCTGTACTGTTTAACCAGTTCTTTTTATTGTTAAAATTTGTGTCAATGCCTGAAAACACACAAAATTTTAGTCTTATCCAGTGAACCATTTCTGGACACCTGCAAAGACAGCACAAAATAAGGCAATTTTTAACTAAAGCCTTATTATATTATCAATATTAGAAAATTGGCAATTAAGAGTGTTATGTTACTGTAGATTTTTAAGAAACTTCACCCCTTGAAAAGTTTCAATGTTGCAAATTTAATAAAGCTCTGCAAGCATTATATGATATATAAACAAAACATAGCAGAAGAGAGTATAAGCCAGCAGTAATGGTAACGTCTTATCAGGATATATGACAACAAGAATTTACAAGATGGATACCAAAAAGGCACTTAGATGTATTTGTCTATATTTCCCATATAGAAATATCTCCTTGATGCAGAACGAACATTTCTATATCTCTATAAGAGGGATGAAAACAATATTTGAGATTTGTAGGTAAAATGCCCCGTAAGGTGAGTTGTTACATTTTGATGTTTTCACAAGTCAATGATTAATTTCAAGTGCACAAATAGCACTAACCAAAAAGGTCAGTAGCTTTGATATTATGAAGTCTGTCTGAGTGCACAGAATTGTTCTAGGCTGGTGGTCTACTTTATCTGACTAAATGACCTTACCATACCAAGGTCTGCTTATATGACCTATTACCTTACCCAATTCTTGACTTGCACTGCCAATTTTTTCAGAACTAGACTAGTGGCTGGACATTGAAGTTTATGCAAACACCAGGTAATACATTAAATATATTGTGCATTAAAATGTAACAACTCTCTTGCATGGCATTAACTTTACCTACAAATCTCAAATATTGTTATCATCCCTTTTAACCCTTCCAGTGTCCAGGCTGAAAAACAGGTTTCCATCCAGGGGCCAAACTATTTTCTCACTATGCTCAGCAAAAAAAAAAAAAATTAATTTTAGAACTTTTTTGCCAAATAACTAATGGAAGGAATTATGCCATGTTATATACCAAATTAATCAGCATTTAATTCCAGATTTTCTGAAAATCAAGTATTTAACAAAAAGATATGTTTTATTTTAATACGACTTTTTTTTAGAGTCATGTAGTAAAAAAAATGCATCTGGCAACACAAATGAAAATTTATTACAAAAAAAAATTAATAGACAAAAAACGATTACAATGCACATGAATAGAATGACTACATATTTCTGAATAACAAAAAAATTACTTTTTTGGTTTAAGTAAATATTTTTCTCATTTTGTAATTTTTTTTTCTCAGTACCATACCTCGAGCCAACTGTGTTGAGTCAGATAAACAAGTCAACTTTAGATTAAAAAAAAAATAACCAATCAACGGAAATAGGTCATTATATACCAAATTAAACAGAATTTAATTACGAATTTTATGAAAATAAATAATATATAAACAAATTTGCAAGCGTATTGATTTTAATAAGCCTTTTTCAATGTGATATGGTGAAAAAAAAAAAAGATCGCACTATACAATTAAGGCTTCATTCTGGAAAACCTGCTGAATAAAAATAGTTAAATTGTATATTTATCGAAAGGAAATTTCCCCCTGAATAATATAATATTCAACCTGAAATATGATTTTAATTTCTTTTAATGATTCTTTTTAGTATCGTATAAACACGGCCAGTGTTATACAAGTTATACAACGTGACTTGGTCTTCTCACATTCAGGGTATTTTCTGAAATGTTTATGAAATAGAAAAAAACCTTCATTGGCTACTTTTTTTTACTAAACATTATGAATTTTTTCTTTGGGTGTTGAAATTTGGCGATCTTAGCTAAGTGCAGAAAGGTTTGTGCACCAAGGACCAGCCTTTCCCGAAATTGCCCTCCCAAATGATGGCCAATTTCCATAGCAAGGAAGTCTATTTTGCTTCCATATCAAAGACATTCAATTTCAGAAAACAGTACAACCTCAAAGATTTTTTTATTAAAAAAAATCAAGAAATAATAAAAGAAAAATTACATATAACCTAATGGGATGTTAAATATCTGCAACAACTTTTAAGCTGGCCTCTGATCCAGCATAACTCAGAAAGATCAATAAATCAGCCAATTGAAGATCACTAACTAATGGAAGTAAATATACAGAAATGAATTTGCTTTCATATCCAAGACCTCATTTATTTTTGGAAAATGATACTATATCAAAGTTTTACTGGAAAAGTAATAAATCATAAAATAAAAATTAACATATAACCTAATGCGATGTTAAAATATCCACAGCAACAAGTTGTAACGTAACTATGATATAACGTAAATATGAAAATACATATTATATAGTTACATAACATATGATATAACGTAACTGAAAAAAATCAACACTTATCGATCGGTCAAAAGATCGCTAATTTCCAAAAATAAATCTACTGAAATGAAAACTAAGGTTTAAATATAAAAAAAATATTAAGTTTACAAAGAGTATCCAATATGCTGCACCAAAACTGTAAAAAAACACTTATAGCACATGGAACGGAGATAGCATGTGTCAGCCATCTGTGTCTTGTTTGACTCAGTGAAGCATAACTAATTAAATGCAGGTGCAACCAGAATTTCTAAGAAGGATGTGTTTACATTCAGTTTAAAAATAACTTGGGAATACTGAAATAGGTTTACGACAGAAAAAGTGTGAAACAGGGGAAAAAAAATATTGTGGTACGTATTTTGTAATCACTTTCAAAATCTATCGTTTTTAAAAATAGCATTTTTTTGTTATTTTTAGAATTTCAAAAATTTAAGAAAAAATTTGTTGATAATAGTTCAACTTAAACTTGTGAGCTTAAATCAGAAGGTTGCTTCATCAAATAGGAACGTTAACAAGCAAATCGGCAATACCATTTAGTGCTTCTAAGAAATGGCAATCAGATGGCTTTATAAAATTATTTACATGGTAGTTTAATAAAATATACAAATTAAAAAACAAAATATTATTTTTGAAGCCTGAATTATATATTTTTATAAGTTATATATATATAAATTAAGACAATTTTCATTTTTAAAATAATAATAATAAAAAAAAAAATCGCTTTTTTTTGTTGTACTAAATACGTATACATATGTCCTAGGCCTCTCAATTCAGATTCTCCAAACGTATACAGACGACGTGGACACTGGAAGGGTTAAAGAATTTTATTCTATAGAAATGTTCATTCTATGTCAAGGAGATACCTCTGTACGTTGTATATTACAATATATTTAATAATTTCTTTTTTAATGAAATTAACGTTTATTGTAGCATTTTAAAATATTTAGTGAAAAAAGATTTTATGCATTACCATTTTGCTTGTAGGTGTATCTGCTCTGTTATAGTCCTAGACATATTTTCATGTGATATTAGTTTGACCACATCTTCAGTAAGCCGTATATTCTGATAAGACATTGTTACCATTATTATTGGATTATACTATCTTACTTCTACTATGTTTTATTTATATAGCCTATACAGTGTTATAGAGCTATATTAAATTTATGATACATACACTGTAACTTTATTATACTGCAGTTTCAATGTGTTTCACAGAATTCAAGACAGAAAAAAAAAATGCATATTTTAAATAAATTTAATAAACCACACAGCTATAAAAATACATTACTAACTAAAAGTCACAATATGCGTAGTATTTATTTCATGGATTAAAATTAGTTCCCAGTTATTGCAAATGCAAAAACTAACCATATATAACTTTCAAAATTGCTTTAATAATAAATAAATAAAAAAAGATGGTTATAGGGCCTCAAGCTCTCTCTCAGAAGCTAAATATATCCATATATATATAGAAGTGCAAAATTATTACAAACACACCTGTCATAATAGTTTATAAACTTTTCTTCTGCAGTATCAGCTACTGAGGCCAGAGTAACAACAACCTGCTCCAATACCAACTTTGTCCCCTTCTCTACCAACTAAAAAGGAAAATATTTATAAAAAAAACAAAACAAGGTACAATATTACAATCTAATTAAATATAAACAAGCATAACATGTAAAAATATTATTTTACTATTTTCTATAATTTATAAAATTATCTCAATGTGATTTTCGGCATTTTCCAACCTTATCAAGTTTGTTCATCAATGATCTGCTTTAAAAACTACGTACATCTTAACACGTTATGAAATTAAATAGAAACTTTGCAAAATAACTATCCTTCATTGACTTTATTCTAGCATATATACTAAGATTATAATTCTATATGGTATTCATCATCAATCGATCCTTGAGAAGTATGATGATTTTTTATTACCTCTTTATTGCATATACACTGAGAACTTTGACATTTTTGCAAAACCATTTTATCTGGCTCACTATATTTTTTTTACAATATGAATAGTATATAGCCCAAAGTTTGATAATCAAGAATTCAAAGCGAAGAAAACCAGAAATTTAATTCCAGGAAGCTTTTGCAACAGTTACTATTTTAAATCTGTATATGCATAACAGAGGTATTAAGAGTATCAGACTGCTTCCAAAGTTATGTGGTTGCTTTAAAATAAGCTGCACCTAAAGTTTATAATTTTTTAATTTCATAAAACTAAAGTGAAACATGAACTCAAAAAAATTCACTCGAATGTATAAATGTATTTTGTTACAACATTTTCTTAACACAATATACATTATACAGGATATTTCCATTTCTTTATGACCCACACACAGATCCTGAAGTTTGGAAGATAAAAGGTGACATTATGCTGACACATTTTGAAATTTGAGCCATAGTATCGGAGATAATGGGGCTGAAAGATGTGGTGACATCCAATACAGATAAATAAGCCATAATGTATATACGTATGCAAATTCCTGTATTTGGAGTAAAAAGTTTTAAATCATCATTACACAGAACGCACAACAAACTAGTGCAACCAAATTTGCATTGCTGCAAAGAAGTACTTAAACTTTGTCAATTACTAAATTCTGAAATTGGAGCTGCAAGTTCTGCGTCTCATGGTTACTGTGTTCCATATAATATGGATTACATATTCTATGAATACCACAATATGTACCCGGCAAATAGGAAACTATCATGTGTGGCAGCAGTTGTGGATAAATTATGTTGTGCACTGGTGCCAAACAGATGTCATCCAGCATTTAGATAGATGTCATTAAGGACTGGTTGGTTGGTTGTTTAGGGTTTAATGGTGCATTAGCATCTCAGACTATAATGCATCAAACGAATATAAAAAAGTCTTAAGACCCTCAACCAAGTTTAAAAAAAAAACTACAAACATACAAAAAAGGAAACAGTCGACAACAAGAAACAAATGTATAA
This sequence comes from Ryuthela nishihirai, assembly GCA_038380435.1. NCBI lineage: Eukaryota > Metazoa > Arthropoda > Arachnida > Araneae > Heptathelidae > Ryuthela > Ryuthela nishihirai. Next base: position 26,494,650 of record JAWZYU010000009.1, on the reverse strand, counting down.
ATATTTCTTTTGACAATTTTGAGCAGTTTATAATCCTTGCATGAAACTAGTTTATTGCACACCATTAATGAAGGATCAGAACAGAAAAAAAAAAAGCATTTATGCACATTAGTATTATAGTAAGAAAATAAATATGCAAACACTTTTAAACTCTCTCACTTCTTTAAACTTAGTTGTCAGTATAGATTCCAATTTTTCCACAATGCTATTTAGATAAGGAGCAAGAACAATCTTGGGGCAATCTTCAAAGAAATTCACCAAGGCAGCTCCAGCATGTGCCTGTACTCTAGGACTTGAGTGATCACCCATCAATTGGAGTAAACCAGGTATGACCTAATACAAAACAACAATGTTAAACAAGAATACATTCATAATAAGCATTAATGTTTTAAAAAATATGAATCATATATTAATTTTTCACCAAAATTAAAATTTTAAATATATTACAACTTGAATATACTAGCAAAAATTACTACACCAAAATTTCCTTAAAATTATATTGCCGACAAAAAAGAAGTTCTTGTCTTTTCTGACAAACAAAAATATATTTAATTTCTAAAATCACAACTTATGACTCATCACATGGTTCTTTGATACTACAAACATAACTTTCAGAAATAACCACGTGAGAGTTAATTTTATGCCACTCTTATTTAAATATTAAAATACAGAAATCAGATCATGTGACAATATTTACAAAAAAAAAACTGTTTTATGTATTAAAAGTAAAATATAAGTAGCAAAATAATTAAACAACAGATTGAACAGTGGACTGGGAATTTCTCTTTTTCCTGAAAAAAAAAAAAAATATTTTTTTTTGGTATATCTATATCAAACTGTAAAATCCAAATAATTACCACAGTTCAAAAGTTATGCTTAATTCCCCAACTGTTAAATATTTCACAAATGACTGAAATTATTAACGTTACATTTTTGAGTGTCAATGAAACTGATTATACACAAAGTTGCACATCTTCCAAAAATTGCCAGACCAGAAAAAATTTGCATGTACTTAAAAGCAAATTCGAGGTACTATAAAATCTGGCTCTGATTCTGTACCAATTATTTATTGGCAAGTAAGCAATGAATTCATGTTGGTAGAGCACTTCATAACAATAGAAAGAAAAAATATGGATTTTTTTTTTTACATGTGGTAGAGCAATTGGTAAGCTGTCCTGTGGCCAAGTGGTTTGGCTACTAATCAAAGAAACCTGGGCTCGAGCCTCAGGTAAGGCATGGATATTAGTATGGTTTTTATGCTCAGGTCCTGCCAATTTACAAACCTTCTATGGCATAAAACTAATAGGCTCCTGTCAGATGTGTGGTGAGCAGCTGCTTGAGGGGATATATTTTTTTTTATTTTAGAGCAACTAGTAGAGCAATTAGAACTGGTAGGGCATTTACAGTCCTAGCCATTAATCTGGGGAGAGCCTAGGATTGTAAATGCCCCTTAATCAGTGCTTTCATGATTTTGGAGATGGTTCCATAATTCGATGATTGGCCAGGAGACAGCTGTAGATGAGTGCATGGCCATCCAAAAGTGACAACAGCACAAGATAACCACTATCTTGTGCTAGCCTGACATGACATAGCGATGTAGGTCAGGCCACTCTCTCTTAAGCTTTCTGTGGCCATAGGGAGGACAGTTTCAAGGCAAACTGTTTACAGGCTTCACCAGAGAGGGCTATGTGCCATATAACTGACAGTTTGCATTTCCCTCAATCCCTGCACATCATAATTGTATCCCAGAATAATGGGCATGTGTTATTCACCAAAGAATCGTGATTCAATCTTCAAACTAATTCTTAAAGTGTTTTGATATGACAGAGTAAGGAACTTGTTACCAAACCTCTAACTTCAGAACACATCACTACAGTGGCTGGATTTTCTGGGGCAGTACTATGTCAAATGAATGAACACTGCTTCATATGTTTGCCAGAGGTATAGGGATGATAACCTTCAGCCCTACTTGAGGCTTTTCAGGGGTACTGTTAAACCCTAGTTTATTTTGTTGAATGATAATGATCGCCACATAGGGCTCAATCAATGAATTTCTTGAAAGTGAAGTTCTTCAGTGAACATCCCTCTATAACAACTGAGCCATGATTCACTGTGAAGGGTAAATCTTGATTCATCAGTGACAAGCATGGATTGCCACTGCTTCTGGGTATAGTTAACTTCAACTGGTTTTAATGGTCCCTCCTATGGTATTGGTCAGGGGGAAAACATACTGGAAGCCTAGAATACAGGCACATCTCATGAAGTCTTTGGCATTTAGTGGTAGTGAATATTGCCATTCCATTCACTTCTGCAATGTTTGATTGCATTGACATCCTGCTCCTCCAGATGAACAACATCAGATAGCAGTTCTCCCTTGGGATTGGGTTGTTTTACCTCTGAGCGGCACTTTTTTTGCACACCATGGGCTAAATGGCCAGGTCACATGGACCCCGAAGGCTCAGAGAAGGTTGGGGGAGGGGACCCACTGGAACAGCTGTTGGGAGACAGATGGTAGCCTCCCGTCAAGGCCATCCAGCGTGTTCTTTAACGTGCACAGGGTATGGCTCTCCTGCACATGGGGCCACGGCTTAACGTCCCATCCGACGGACGGCGGCCTTTCCAAGCCCATCGGTGTCCCCTACTGACCGTGGGCAAGGCGGGGAATTTTGCGGAGATAAATCTCAACGCTGACCCAGCTGGGATTCGAACCTGGGAACTACAGATTACGAGCCTGGCGCGCTACCGACTGAGCCACCCCCGCCCCCTCCCTTGGGATTGCCTGTTGTTATCCACTATGGAATTGTCTGGATATGTTGTTCTTGTTGCAATCTTTACCAAAATCTATGCACTACCAAATGACATAAGGCCACCTGGCAACACCTGCTTGTCTTTAACATGCCTCAAGCCGACCTATAGCTCACCACCAGGCTTCTGATAAATGATAGCAAATTTGTTAGGTATATTTCCATCTTGACAACTCCACCACACTTTTCAAAGCATCTGTTTTTAACACTCTGTGCATTTGCATATACTGCTGCCAGCACCATTCATTTGCACACCATACCTCAATTCTGCATAGTATTTTACATACTATACATGAGTTGTGTGCATTTGTATCATCAGTTTTAAAATATATTTCTTCATTTTAAAAAAATATAAATAAATAAAATTAAGTTATGATGAAAAACAATGTACATTCACTAAACAGACCATACAAACATGCTTTTTAAGTTGTGAATTCCTGAATTATGCATTATGAATCTACTATTGTTGCCAGATTCATAATATCTGTAAAGAGTATTGGAAAATTTCAGCTATTGAGAATGTACTATATAAGCATTCCTTTCAGCTGTTGCTTATTTATTATTTACAGACAACCAAATCAATATACACTGCAGAGACACATTAACCCCTGGACATTTGTAATCTGGGTGTCATTTCCAACAGAGCTTTGAAAACCTAATACTTTAAAAGCGCCATTCATAAAAAAGTATTAAAAAAACAATATAATGCACACTCTCTTACTGCTTATATTACCTTATCATGGAACTTTTTCTCAAATAGAGGAGCAAAATCTGTAGCCATCTGCCCCAAAGCATTACATGCTGCATATCTAACTCTTGGGTGCTGTAAAAATAAAAAAAAATCATAACTACTTGTTTCACATTGTATTCCCAGTTCATTAACATGTATTTTAACATTAAAAGTGTTTTACTTGCATTAACTGATTAATAAACACTTTATCAGGTGGCTGAAATGAAGTACTAAGAGCATTTGGGAAGGATGCCTTTCAAAGGACATATTTTACTTCATTAACTACTTAACTTACTATAAAAAGAAATTCTTGAGCATTTAAATTGTTCATGACACAAATATTTACATGAAAGCAAATCTGCATGCATAGACTATCCTCACCAACGAAAAATAATTTTTAACAAAGCAGCTGACAATGATGGATACATTTTTCAAAACACCTCTGGCTTAAATGCATTGTAATGCAACAATAGGTGTTATTTTCTATTTGTCACACAGAAAAAACTTAAAAAAAAAGAAGTATCTTTTTTTACACATTATTGAAATTTCCATAAATCTAAAAATTAATTCAGATAAAGAAAGAAATGAAAAAAATCAAAACTTTTAAATCCAAAGAGAGAAATTTAGACATGTGAATTGAAATTACACTACAGAATTGGATTTGTGATAATAGCAATTTTGTGATAATAGAAGTGCCTACATGGCTTACTGACTACAAATGCATGAAGGATACAATTTTTGTCATAGATGAACAAAAGCAATTTTTTTTACAGGCTACTAAAGGTTGTATAGGCTATAATTTTACACAAAAAATTAGGTAAGTATTTATCATATAATTTATAAGGTCTTCATTTTATATTAGCCAATTTTATTATTGTCAAAGTACTATAAAATGTTGTAACAAACAACTATAGGAGCTAATATTGCTGTACATACAAGGTGAATTGTGCTTTGAGTACAAACAATTCAGAGTCCAATAAGCTAAATCATGCTGAAGTTCATAAAGATGTCTCAATTTATGCACAATTTGAAGAACTTGGTAACCGATACCTGATCAATTACCTTACCTTACCAAGGTTGAAGGAACAACCTAAAGGTCTTTTTACCTGACCTATTACCTTACCCTACAAAAGTTCTTTCACATACCTTATTAGTTGTAGAGTACTAACACGTAGGTGTACAAATCGATATCAGGTAATGCACTATAATAGCAGATGTTCAAATTTTAAATTATTTTAGCGTACTACTTTTAATGTTATAATTTTCTAAGTTGACTTTAACAATCTAAGACAATCTTATCTATGGCACAAATTAAAAAATCAATAAAGCATTACCGTTCTCTTCATATGCTGATTCCGTCGTGGGCCAATGCATTTCATGACCCAGAAGTTTAGTCACATTTTCAAAGCAAGTGAAAAAAGATATCAACTATTTATAGGCACACTGCTCCACTAATTTACATAGGAGTTTACATTCTTTTTGAGTGAATGTGAATAATCCTTAAGCAGTAGTTTCCATGGCAAAGGGGCAATGTCAGTGTTGCATAACGTATTTTGATTAATGTTAATAATTAAGTTTTCAGTACACACTAACCAAAATTTGGTAGGTGGGGAGATGATTATATGTGGGTCATGTATTATAGTAGGTAATCTATGTTCAATAATGGTTTGTGCTAATATTATATACGTGCATTTGTAGTTAGTAAGCCACATAGGCACTTCTGTTATCATAAAATGGCGACTTGAACAATGGTTCTTAGGTGTTATCGCATCTGTTCAGCCTAACTGTTGTGTTCTGCTGTGTTTTAACATTATACAGTGATATAGAAATTTTTAATAAATACATGATGAATATATATATATATCATGAACCACGCGAGTATATCCTCATTGATTATGTTCAAATTCAATATTAAATAGTTAAGGGGTTAAAAATGAAAAAGGCATCCTATCAACTTCACATATGAAAAAAAAAGAGTTAATACTGTTAAAATAAAAGCAACTCTTGTGAAACAGGTGTAGCAGTAACAAGTAGTTGGAAGCATCTATGGTGCCCAACACTGAATGACACCACTTTCAAAAGAGCAGCTATTTTTAGTTTTTTTAAGATAAATGCCAGAAACACAAGTAATGTGTTTCTGGCAACTTGTAGTAGGCTGCATTGACTGACTGCAGCAATTCCTGCCTCATTGCAAAGTGGTTTGCCCTAACAGTGCGCGACACACTGCAGCGGTCCCTATTGGTGAGCAGTCTTTCTGCCGCAGTTCTGATGACGATTAGTGGCAGACTGCGATGTACGCCACTGTTGGAAGATCCTTTGGACAGTACATTTTGGTTTTGACACACCTACAAAGGCAGCAACTTCTTGTACACTATGCCCTTTGGCTGGGCCAAATGCAATAACATCTTTTTGCTACTCATTCACATCTTTGGCGTGACTCATGTTTCATAGGGCGACTAACACACACATGGCACACAACCACTTCTTGTCACTGTATGAAACCCTTAGCGCAAGGCACAGCTATTTGTAGGATGCATTTTTTACTAGTGCACCCTCTGCTTTGTTGCTGTCGAACGAACGGACGTAACCATCTTATGGCAGGACATGACTAATTTTTTGTCCGGTGAGCTTATAATTCTAGTGGACACACAGAAATAAGTCCCGGTACACCATTCTACCACAATGTACCATAATAAGTGAACATTTAGAAATGGATCACAAACTATAGCATCACTTAGTTGCAGTAACAAAAACATGTCGACTGTTGCTTAGATGATTCTACTATATATTTCACTCATTGTCATTTTTGGCTTTGCAAGATGAATCAAGAATTAAAAGAAAATGGAAATTAAGCTGGTGTTGGAGAATATAACTTAAGTATTACAATTATGGTGCCTTATAGATATAATTTTTCAGCTAAATCAAATTGATAACATGGGCAGTGAACACACACTTTGCCCTATTTGAATACTATTAATCATTTAATATTACAAAAATTAGAATAGAGGTACACAGTGTGGTAATTAAAATTAAAGCTATTTAATTCTCTATGACACTGAGTCTGAGAATTAAATAGCTTTAATTTAATTTAGTATTACATGTCTGACATATAGCAGCAAATTTAGACTCCTTTATATATTTTGAATTTGCATTTTCCTTTGCATTTAATTATTTAAAAAAAAGTAGAATAATTAAATTTCTAATTTCAGCCATTTCATATTTATAAATTACACAGTATTCTATAATGTCTTCCTTCTCTCTCATAAACCAGCTTTATGATTGAAGTATTTTATTTACTGCTTCAATATTAAATTTTTTCTTGCTTTGCTTCCATTAATACTTCTGCTGCAGAACCACTACAATCATTTACTAGTCCAAATATAGCAATAACTGTTATTTTTATTATAAATTTCTAAAATCAAATATTAAATTTTCAGAAATTAGTTATTATATTTAACTATGTCATCATATTAATAGCATCATGCATAATTATTCTGTACTAATGAAAACAAAACGTTTAAACTTACAGGATCCTGTAGGAAAGGCATCACACCATCTACTATCTGGGGTAGAAGTGATTCCATTTGTTTGTGGCAGCCTTCTCCAATAGCTGATACAGACATTAAACCAGCATGCCTCTGCTTCCAATCAGCTATATGTTTATATAACTTGTTAGTATTGCTAATTTTTTTTAGTGAATAGCTTTTACTTAGTAGTATATTTAAATGAAGAAAATTTATATACTCATGATCTGATAGCTTTTTAAAATAATAAGAGTTAAAATGTTTACATATATTTAATATATAATTGATGTTTAAATATACTTGATTTTAATAATGTGATTATGTAAAAGCAATGCTGTTATATAATCCACTTTAGAAGGTACCACCGGTGCCTACATAATGGGAATGCCTGCCGATTTCCGTGATTCTCTGTGTTAGCAAGCGTGGACATGAGGGCAGCTCCGTTCCGCAGTAAGCTAACCTACGCTAATGTTAAGTATATAGCGATCTGGTCGAAGTCATATGGTAAAGAATCAGACAGATGTTAAACCAAGTACAATAAACTAGAATCTTTCTCAGAGATACAAACAGGAATAATGAATCCTTAAATACTAGACAAATGCTGTTGAAAATAGGGATTTAAATAGATAAAATTATAATCTTGAATTTATAGTAAGATTCCCATTCACATAACACAGAAATTCTCTAATATTTTGTTAGGGCAGTGTAACTCAGTTCCATATATTGTAAAGGTTTCTGCAATTCCAAAATATTATTTATTCAAAAGTATTCTCTGAATTTTTTTTCCAATTACTCATGTCATCGTTACATTGCCGACATATTGATGCAGCCACCTGTCTTGCAGATCCAGTTTGGAAGAGATTCAATAGAAACTGAGTTTCACTTCTGCAAAACATCACACAATACTGCATCATCGTTCAGACTTCTGGTTAAAAACAATAGAAAGTAGACAGAATAGTAAATAATCATATATGAACAAATCCGTATCAGAATCCAATTTTGAAGCAAGCAGTAAACAGCATAACCAATACTGCTATGAAGTAAGTAACAAGCAAAACAGCGGACAAAAATGTAACTAGCACTGCTGCTGCTTCACATCTTGAAATTGGCAAGCATTCCCATTACATAGGCACCTGTACCACTTTTAAAGGGGCAGCTATTTTTAGTTTTCTAAGATAAATGCCAGAAACACAAGTAGCGTCGTTTAAGTAGTTAACACACTTTTCCCACCACTTCTACATATATTGTCTGTCCACCACTTCCTAGGTCTCCCTCTCCTTCTGAGACCTTCAGCACACTGTTCATAACCCCATTCACTAAACTATAGTTCTGCATATGGACAACATGGCCAAACCAACAGTCTCTGCACAATATGCTGCTCAAAGGAGGTTGCAGACTCCTTTGCCTAAACTCCATACTTGGGTAAAATTAATGAAAAAGTTAATTGAAGTTATTTTTAATAAAGTTACATTAAAAGTTAAGTAAAGCATTAAGCCCAAAATTTTAGATTTACACTATAACACAGTAAAAAAAAACATTACTTACAAGATCACAAAAAAAAGGGCTTTATTTACAAGATCACACACACACACACACACAAAAACATTATTTACAAGTTCTGTGAATTTTCAAAAGCCACTCAAAATTGGTATCTGTGATTTGGCCCCTCTGTTTACTGAGAACATGGCCACCAATGCTAAATAACCTCTCAACATGTGCAGAAGAAGAATAGTAGTACTGTATATGACAAAAAGTTCCTGAATAGCACCTGTCATCTCTCCAGTTAAAGAAGCCAAATACTGATTCACCAACTTTTCAGAAATAAGGATTTCCTTCTCTACAAATTGAAAGAAATACTCCGGCTTGTCAGGCTCTCGTTCTTTGGTTTCTTGAGCTTCATATGGAGCCACTGCAATTATGAGATCTGATCTTAACTGGTCCCATGACATTTGACTTGGCAGTTGAGATTCAGAAAATGTCAAAATTTTGCATTTGAAAATTGAAAGAAATACTGGAAAATAAGGATTAACATCTAAAAAAAAAATCGTTAATGTTAATTCAAAAAATTAATGCAGGTAAGTTCAAAAATCAAATATACAAAAAGTTAACTCTTAACTTAATGTATTAATGGATGTTAACTCAAGTATGGTAACCTCATCATTATTCAACAAAGTTAAATCACCTAATGCCCAGATACTGCATAAACATCTAGAATAAAAGGTATCAGGTTACCTGTTATCATGTTTATAAAAGGTCATGTTTCAACTATACAATAGTTTGGTCCTTTCTAATATTTAGGTGTATATACCTATTTATCCATTCTCCAAAGGTTCTTAAAAGTCCAGCAGCAAATCCTATTCTCATTTATTTCATGCCCAACATCACCAGTAATAGTTACAGAGTTTCCACGATAATTAAATTCAGATATTTGTTCAAGGGTGCAACCATTCAGATTAACTAAACCACTACCTGTCTGACCAATTTTTATCACTTTAATTTTCTCTCTGTTTATCACCAAATCTACAAGTCTTGTCAACATCTCTATAATGAATGAGTTATCTCATCAATATCATTTGCCAAAAGGGCCAAATCGTCAGCATAATCTAAATCTGATATTTTCAGATCTAGACTAATTAAGGTGAAAATCTTTCCCTTGCACTGAATTCTGCAAAACATAATCAATAATCAAACTACAGAGAAAAGGAGATGAAACTGCAAAATATCAGTAGCAATGCTAAACTAATTGCTACAGACCTTGCCAACACTCATGCATGACTCAGTTTTATAATCTAACATAAAGGTATATGGCAGCATTGTAGAACATTGCAGCAGCATTCCAGCAGCATTGTAGATTATTAGAGCCCAAATAAAAAAAAATGGACAAGTGATGGAACTGCAAGGACAAGAATGCAATTCTGGTACATATTTTTTCTCCTACATTTTAGTGGTCTTTAATATTCTTGTAAAACATGAGCAATATATACACCAAAACATTATGACCACCTGCCTAATATGATGTTGGTCCTCCACATGCTGCCAAAACAGCTCTTCCCTGGTGAGGTACGGATGCTACAAGATTTCTAAAGATGTCTTGTGGTATCTGGTACCAACACGTTATCAGCAGATCCTTTAACTCGTAAGTTAAATGGTTGAGCTGCCACAGATTGGATATGCTGTTCCAACACAAACCACAGATGCTTAATTGGAGGTCAGGGCAATACCTGGAAGTCTTTCTCATGTTCTGCAAACCATTCTTGAACAATCCAGGCAGTGTGGCAAGGCACATTATCCTGCTGAAAGAAGGCACTACTAGAGGGATATACTGTTGCCATGAAAGGATGTACCTGGTCTGCAATGATGTTTATGTAAATGGTAGACATTAGTTTCATACACATGAATGACTGGCTCCAGGGTTTCCCAGAAGAACATTGTCTAAAGCATTACACTTTCTCCACTGGCTTGTTTTGGTCCCACAGTGCATCTTGGTGCCAACACTTCCCCAGGTAAACGATGCACATGTACCCAGCAGACCACATGGTGCAACAGGAAATGAGATTCAATGGACCAGACAACCCTTCTTCCAATCATTCAAGATCCAGTTTTGATGCTCGAGTGCCTATTATAGTTGCTTTGGACAGTGAACTGAGGTTAGCACAAGAACTCTAAGCGGCCTGCAGTTACACAGCCCCATTTTAAGCAGGGTTCATTGTACTGTGTTGTGACACATTACTCCCATCTTCAGCATTCAAATTATGGACGAGTTGTGCCACAGTATCCCTTCTGTTGGCTCATACTATACGGGATAACCTTCGCTCACCTCTAGCATTGATGAGCCGTGGTCGGCCAACACATCTTGCCGGCAGTTCGTGGTTTTTCCCTACTTGGACCACTTTTGAAGGTACTAATCATGGATGACTCTGAGCATCCCATAAACCTTGCGGTCTCAGAAATGCTCTGACCCAGTCATCTGGCCATTACACTTTGACCTTTGTCAAACTCACTTAAGTCTGCCGCCTTTCCCATCTAAAGAATAACACTGATTAACAGAGCTCAGTATCAGGTGTTATTTATACCATTTCATGGCCTTTACAAGTGCCATTGTTTACCTGTAGTTGATTCAATTTTCCTACAGATGCACTGGTTATGTTTTGGCTCTTCAGTATATGTTTATCAATTTTTATATCTATATTCCAGTTATTAAAATTCTCAAGGGAGGGGGAGGGAGGCATCCTTTCTTCCCTTGGGATCAGGTCCTGGTTCTATATATCCCCATCAGGAGTAACAACTATCAGCTGTATTAAATCAATTTATTTAGATGGGTATTTAACCCTTACAGTGTCTAGTTTTCAACAATAAAAGTATCTGTAGAAAAGTTAATTTTCACTTTTTTCAGTAGAAAAAAAAATTAAAAAACTTCATTCTGAAGTAATTAATAAACAGAAAAAAAATTAAATCATGTACAAAAAATAATGCTGAAAAATCAAATAACAGCAATTAAAGGATAAATTACTTATCCCTAATTAAAAAAAAAAAACATATTGCATTCCTAATTTTTAGGGGTTAATATTCAAATATATCAGGGTGGACAAATTGTGGCTTGAGAGCCATAAACTTCTCAGAATATGTTTGCTTGCCATTCACTAATGGTATATTTACTCTAAAGATAAAAGCAAGTCATCTTCAAGATTTGGTGTTCAGCTCCTGGCAGCTTCCAGAATTTTCTATACGATTCTCATTATTTGGATACTTGGCCACCCCTTGCCAAGCACCCTAACAATGACAACATGCAATAGTTGGCATATATTGTCATGCTCTAATAATTACTCTATCTGGAGATATACAGCAGAATTGTGAAGGATATGAAATCTGCATATTTTTTACTATGTATATTTCACATAAGATTAATTCATACATAAAAATGCATTACTTTTGAAATTGTTTTGTATATGGTATTGGAATGGTAGTCTTCAAATTCCAGAATGCAAGGGGCCAAATATTAACATTTGCAGATAATCCATTTCAGTGTTTACGTCAAGAACTGAAATCAAAGGGTTCAAATTAAAAAAAAAAACCTCAAGCAGCTGCTTGTCACAGGTCTGACAGGAGCCTGTCAATTTATACACCATAGTAGAAGGTCTGTAAGGATGGCGGGACCTCAGAAGAAAAACAGCACGAACATCCATGCCTTATCCGGGGCTCGAACCCAGGTCCCTTAAATCAGTAGTGAAGTGCACTAACCACCCGACCACAGGATGGCTTAAAATAAATATGCCTTCAAGCAGCTGCTTGCCACAGAGGTCTGACAGGAACCTGTCAGTTTATATGCCATAGTAGAAGGTCTGTGAGAATGACAGGACCTCAACAGGAAAACAACACGAACATCCATGCCTTACCCGGGGCTCGAACCCAGGTCCCTTATATCAGTAGCCAAGCGTGCTAACCACTCGGGTATTAAATTTTAAGGTCAATGATCTCCATATTTTAAGCTTATGATGTTTGTGTGTGGGGTGAAAATGACTATACTACAACACTGCATGTAACTTATTTATTACTTGGGAAGGAAATAATTGGGATTGAAGGTGATGGAGTGTAGGGTGATCCTGATATTTGGCTTTTGAAACAGGGTTATATTGAAGAAATGTTCATTATAGTAAATGAATATATATATTTCCTTCTGAAGATTTTGTTTAATTTTATGATTATAAAAATAATGAAACGGAGCTAGTTCTTATGTTTGAATTAGAGTAAGACTGAATAAAATTTAAAGTGAAATAGATATCAGAATTCACCTAGTGGACATTACAACATTTTTAGCCCTTTTCTGGAAGTCAGCTAAATGAATCAAGGATTTCCCTAGAGTCTATCCTTAAATTCTCTTACCATCCCCATTCCACTAGTGATCAACTATAATACGGAGTGTTGTCAATCTAGTTAATTCCCGATGCATAAAATTTCCTGAAATATCAGAGTAACCACCCACCCCTAACTGAAATTCCAGAGGGAAAAAAGAAACTCAAATAGATTATCCTTAAATATTAATTTATGGGGAACTATCGTAACTGAATTTAGAGAATAAAAATCTAAATTATTATTAAAAGGCATATAATCTCATATATATGTCCTCTATTAATTTTGATATAACTTTGTATACAAACTTAGTCAATTCAGCTAGAAATGGTCTTTGTGGAAAACCAAAATAGTAAACATCTAACATTCAGTTTACAAATTAGAACTTACTCCTAAAGTATTCCCAGAAAATTGCTTATCTTGCATTTCTGAATAAAAATGTATTTCTTCATAAAAAAATTCTGTTCTATGCAAAACCATCCTACAGAATACTTTCCTTGAATACAGATACTAATCTTCAATGTACAAGAATATGTTCTATAATTTACTTTAAATCCTACCCATCAATGTTAAACATTTTGTGAACATTTAAATATTTTAACATTTGCTATTAACCACTTATGCACCAGAAACACAACTCCTACATTTGTTTGCAAAATGCACCTAACACTTGGTTAAAATAACACTTCAATCAATAACAGATCTGCCATAAGGCAACTGCCAGGGAAGAATTTATCTTCAGATTTTTTTTCTTGAATTCAGATTTTTTTTCTTGAAGGAACATGGCCAAATCAATAACAGATCTGCCATAAGGCAACTGCCAGGGAAGAATTTATCTTCAGATTTTTTTTCTTGAATTCAGATTTTTTTTCTTGAAGGAACATGGCCAAATCAATAACAGATCTGCCATAAGGCAACTGCCAGGGAAGAATTTATCTTCAGATTTTTTTTCTTGAATTTTTAATATAAAAAAAGGGATATTGAGGTTAAATGACCCAGGAGTGGTAAATGCCCAAATCGGTCTCTGATTTCAATAAATGATTTATGAAATTACTTCTGTGAAACTAAGTACACTTTCTCTTTATTTGTAAATTAAAAATTAACCCTTCAATCTTTTTGAATCATTGGAGCATATAAAGATTTAATATTTTATTATTTTGTAGTATACATGCACAAAAAATCTATTTAATACATACAACTTGCAAACCATAGAAAAATAATTGATGTAAAAAAACATAAAACAAAATACATACTACTATTTAACATCTGTGGTAGACAGTTCATCACTAATGGTAACATAGTCTTTCCACCCAAAGCACATGCTAACCTATCAAGAGATGATTCTCCAACAACTGGGTTACTGAAAGATAAATAATTTTACTTTGAATTAATATTTATATTAATATATATACAAAAGAGAATATTATGAATTATTATTAGAAAACAAATTACTTTAATATAGAAATGTTATTTATTTAAAATTTCTTCAATAACACTAAAACTTAATACTTATCACTTAAAACTTATACTTTCACGTTAAAGAAATTTGTACATTAATGATTCCTATATTTGGTATAAATGGAACTGTGAAGAGAAATAGGAAAGCAGAATATGATTCAACTCTTCTGTAACAACAGCTAGTATGGTCTAATTAATGCCTTTTGATAGAGTATTTTTGAACTGAATATGTACACATGTGGCCAACAAACAAAAAAGTTCAAAGTTTGGAAATTATGTTTGTTTCTACATACTGTATGTCACTAATATGCAGTTATGCACACAAGGAACATGGCCAAACCAATGCAGTCTCTATCTGCACAAGAAGCTGTTCAAAGGTATTTGCAGACTCCTTCATCTAACCTCATTACTTACAAATTTAAACCAACCAAATGCTGCATAAGGACCTAGAAAGGCATCAAATTTCTTATCTTGCATATGAAAGGTCCAAGTTATGTCAAAGTATCATAAAAATAAAACCCTCAAGCAACTGCTTGCCATAGAGGCCTGACAGGAGCCTGTAAGTTTATATGACATAGTAGAAGTTATTAACAGTCTCATCAACAGCCCTACTGAAAGAGTTCATCTTGTCAACATCATTTGCCAAAAGGGCCACATTATCAGCATAACCAAAAGCATAAATTTCAAAATCTCTAGACCATTTAAGGCTCTCACCTCCTCCTTGAGGTGAATTCCACATACATAATCAATAATTAGAGAGAAATAAAATGCACCCCATGTCAAATTCCAATATTAATGCTAAATTAATTGCTATACACCAAACCAATTCTCAAATGACTCAGTGTTATTATAGAGAGCCATCATTATATTAACTTATCAGGTATGCCATATAGTATATCAAGTATGCCTTTTAGAAATTTACAGAGCTAGTAGCCACAAGTTTAGAATATCCCCAAGCAAAAATATTTGATCTACACCAAAGAGCCAAAACATTATGACCAGCATGTCTTATGCAAACAAAGCAACTGCAGGTAAACAATGGCATGTGTGAAGGTCTTGAAACAGTATAAATAACACCTGATACTGAGCTCTGTTAATTAGTGTTATTCTTCAGATGGAAATGGCAGCAGACTTAAGCGAGTTTGACAAAGGCCAAATTGTAATGGCCAGATGACTGGGTCAGAGCATTTCTGAGATGGCAAGGTTTGTGGGATGCTCAGAGTCAGACATGGTTAGTACCTTCAAAACGTGGTCCGAGGGAAAAACCATGAAATGCCGGCAAAGTGTGGGCCGACCACAGCTCATCGATACTAGAGGTGAGCAAAGGCTATCCCATATGGTATGAGTCAACAGGAAGGGATACTCTGGCGCAACTCATCCATAATTTGAATGCTGGTGATGGGATTAATGTGTCACAACACACAGTATATCGAACCCTGATGAAAATGTGGCTGTGTAGCCGCCACTCCGAGTACCCATGGTAACCTCGGTCCATCGTTGAAAGTGCTTACAATGGGCATGCAAAAGCATTAAAACTGGACATTGGATGATTGGAAGAAGGTCGTCTGGTCCGATGAATCTCATTTCCTGTTGCACCATGTAGATGGCTGGGTACATATGCATCATTTACCTGGGGAAACGTGGGCACCAGGATGCACCGTGGGACAAAAACAAGCCGGTGGAGGAAGTGTAATGTTTTGGCCAATGATCTGCTGGAAAACCTTTGGTTCATGTGCAGGAAACTATGACATCTACCACCAATCTAAACATCATTGCTAACCAGGTACATCCTTTCATGGCAACGGTATATCTCTCTTGTAATGCCTCTTTCAGCAGGATAATGTGCCATGCCACACTGCCTGAATTGTTCGAGATGGTTCGCGGAACACAAAGAAGACTTTAAGGTATTGCGCTGGCCTCCAAATTCCCCAGGCATCAATCCAGTCAAGAATCTGTGGTTTGTGCTGAAACAGTATATCCAATCTATGGTGGCTTTGGCTTGGGTTGTTTTACCTCTGAGTTAAGCACTTTTTTTGCACACAATGGGCTAAATGGCCAGGTCACAAGGACCCCGAAGACTCAGAGAAGGTTGGGGGAGGGGACCCACTGGAACAGCTATTGGGAGACAGATGTTAGCCTCCCATCAAGGCCATCCAGTGTGTTCTTTAACATGCACAGGGTACGGCTCTCCTGCACACAGGGCCATGGCTTAACACCCCATCTGATGGACAGCGGCCTTTCCAAGTCCATCGGTGTCCCCTACTGACCGTGGACAGGGCGGGGAGTTTTGTGGAGATAACTCTCAACGCTGATCCAGATGGGACTCGAACCTGGGAACTGCAGATTACGAGCCTAGCACACTACCGACTGAGCCACCCTCTGCTCCATCTGCGATGGCTCAATCACATAACTTACAAGTGTCCATGCCTCGCTGGTTAAAAGATGTTTTGTCAGCACGTGGAGGACCAACATCATATTAGGCAGATGGTCATAATATTTTGCTCTTTGGTGTATGCATCCTCTACCACTTCTGAACTTACACTATTCATTATGAAGTTGGTCAACAAACAAATTCTTAATTCTATGAAGTATAATAATACAAAGAACTTTACCTAGAACAAAGAGTTGACTAATCCTCCTGTAACTATCACAAGAATTGCAATTACCTTTTTGAAAATATGGATAATAGTAACTCTAATAAAATTGTTAGGAACAATACCTTTATCACAAAAATATTCAAAATTTCAGTCAGCCATGTGACAACAGAAACCTTTTCAGTTTCAAGCATTTCAGTAGTAATTTCATCTACCTCTGACCATCACCAATTTGAGAATGGCATACTGAATAGACAGCTCCTGTAATGGTTGTGGTGCCATCAGCTATGATGGCTGACTTCCTTTGGTATTCATCACAGGAAGGTCAACCATCCTTAGGTATGTGCCATCTTTGTGGCCAACTACAACTAGCCTAAAGAACTGATGGATCATTTGCATCAAGTGTAGTGCGCTAAACTGAAGGATAATATCCATCATCTCTATGCAGTGACAAGTACCTTGAGTAGATGTGTATAACATCAACAATGAAGGTAGGAAACACAATCCATATTGACAATGAGCACAATTTTACGATTTTTCTGTAATAAACATTCTTTTGCTCTGTTTATGGAATCATATCATCTACATTATCACCATCTGAACTTATGTTAATTTACAGACAGCCATCTGTTACTTCTGGGTAGGGCAATTTTAATTTCATAGAATGTATAAAAATATTAACTTTGCAGTTTAAACAGAATGCATATGCAAATAAAAGGTAAAATATTAAATTTTAAGATCTATACATATGCAATGTTTGACAATCAAGCACTTTTCTCACCTGTCATTGTCTTCATCATTATTATCGTCTACATAGTTCCAATTTGCATCATCATCTAAATCAACCATCATCTTAAATATCACAGGAACTATAAAAAATATTAAAACAAAAACCTTATGTAATTAACTTAAAATAGAATTAATTTCACTTAGATTATATGAGTAAAAATTTTCCAAAACTACATTCACAACTATAAATTTAAAAGTGGTGAATTTTATTTTGAAAATATTCTTAAGTGTGGAGCATGCTTAAAAACTGCTTCTCATTTGTTAGCAGATCCTAAACTGAAGGCTGAAATTGATCATAAGCATCATATAATGTATAATAAAAATTATATACAATGCATTAATTAATATTTTAACTAAACATTTTTTACTGTAGAGAAAAAGAATTAATATAAATTGGTTTATAGCTTACAGGTAAACCAAGCTGCAAAATCATTATTGTCAGGTCATACAGCCATTGAACCTGACTTTTGAATCTGAAAGAGGGTGAGGGATGATGACTGTTATCAACATATTTGTAATGACACTTTCAATCCTTACCATCTAAAAAATTAAACCTTGTCCTAAAAATGTTTAGTAAATGCATTGCACAACTATTTTTGGCAAAGAAAGAATATTAAGCAAAATTAAATTTTTCAAAATATCTATCTTCATATATGTATGCTAAAAAAATTGAAACTTGCCAGTGATAAAATCATCTACTCAATTCATATTAACATCAGAGGAAGATAGGGTGGGTTGGGTTGTTTTACTCTGAGCGGCACTTTTTTGCACACCATGGGCTAAATGGCCAGGTCACATGGACCCCGATGGCTCAGAGAAGGTTGGGGGAGGGGACCCACTGGAACAGCTGTTGGGAGACAGGCGATAGCCTCCCGTCAAGGCCATTCAGCATGTTCTTTAACGTGCACAGGGTATGGCTCTCCCGCACACGGGGCCACGGCTTAACATCCCATCCGACAGATGGCGGCCTTTCCAAGCCCATCGGTGTCCCCTCACTGTGGGCAGGGCGAGGAATTCTGCAGAGATAAATCTCAACGCTGACCCAGCTGGGACTCGAGCCTGGTGCGCTACCGACTGAGCCACCCCCGCCTAGGAAGATAGGGTGCCAGCAATTTTTGTTCAATTGGCAAAAAATAATAGTTTTGGAACCTCATTTCTCTTTGAAGTTAATATGAATTGATCATTAGTATGCTTTACTCTTATTTTTCTACTTTTTAGCACACATGAAGGAAAATAGTCATTAAAAAATTTATCTACCATACTTTCTTTTGTTTTTTGGTGGCAATTTTGCAGTGAACTTTGCCATTAAAAATATCTACTGTTTCCCTGCTTCAGGAGAAAAAAATGTTTGCTCTGTACATCTTAAACCTCTATTTGACATATGAACCATTGTAACTGACTCTCGTAAAATTCCTTTCCCCGTTTTTGGGGAGAGAAAGAGCAGGTACAAGCTTCATTTAAAATATAATTTTTGCTATTGAACCATGTAAATTTCTCTCTCCCTTTTCTGTAGGACAGAAAGGAGAAGAGAATACCTTAAGATAACCAAGCGACACTCTCCATACCACAAGCTTTTGTTTACAACATAACTAACTCATTGTGCCCAACCCTTGCATTTGGAAAATATGGCAGAACTGTTTACACTTCTCTCCCACTTGGGAGGATTTGAAACAAAATCATTAAGCTCACCCATCATGTTTGAAGACATAGTGGAATAATTGTTTAAGCATAGCACAAAACAGTTTTTCACAGCCCATAACTCCTCAAATTGCAAGCTTCATTTGGTATACAACTTGCTATTACTGGCCAACAAATATTTGGGTTGTTTTACCTCTGTGAGACTTTTTTTTTTGGCACACAATGTGTTAAACAGCCAGGTCACAAGGGACCCCAAGGGGTAAGAGACGGTTGGGAAAGAGGAATCCACTGATAAGCTGTTAGGAGAGAGATGGAAGCCTCCAGTCAGGGCCATTCAGTAGGTTCAGTAAAAGGTTTAGCTCTCCTGCACATGGGGGAATGGCTTAACACTCCAACTAAGGGATGGTGGTCTTTCCAAGATCATCATGTCTTTTTCTTGCTGAGGGCAGAATGGAGGCAACTGGAGAAATTTCTTTGAAAACACAGTTGGAACTTGAACCCGAGAATTGAAGATTACAATCTTGGTATGCTACTGACTGAGCCCACTCCTGCTCCATGTGGTCAACAGGATGGAAAATAGGATGGAATGATAATTTTGACAAATGCACAAACCAAGAAATAAGCAAAAAGCAATAGGAAAATAAATAATAATAAAGTTCAAAAATTTGATTACAAAGTATTATTTTACTTATAGGAAAATTGCAGATTAAACAAAGCTTCCAATACACTTGCAACAAATACCCATATTTGCTTATCAAATTTCATGCATAAAACATTAATTTTATGAAAAATACAGAAAAAATGCCACATTACACTACAGAATTTAGAAATATCCCACCATGATGTTGGTATAACAATTTCAATTTTATTTTAATTTGAATTATTGTCTTTGACTTGCATTTCAAGGATAATTTTTATTTGCCACTATTGCATAGGAACTATTGTAGTTAATCAAGTCCCATTTCAACCTATTCATTGCAAATGGCAGGCAAAACTTGGCACCAATAAATCTATCATGAGCCCTACCAACAGTGCAAATCTGTGGGATGAAAGTATGGGGTAGATCAGACTGACTTGGTCCCAGTTCTTTTCCCTAGCAAACTGCCAGAGAGTACCTCCACTTCTTAGAATCCCTGTCATATAAAACTTTTTTGTACATATAGCAATGCCATTATTCTTCATGCTAGATGTGCTTGCAAATGTTACAGGAACATGATAGTACAATTAGTTCTTGATTTACATGGATTCAATTAATATGTTTTCTAGAATAACACAGTCACTGCATTCACTCTTTTTTAATTTACATGGACTTTGTTTTGGAATGCTTTGTAATCAGCAATTCTAAAAGTATACTTTTAACACTATTGATGCAACAAAGGGAAGATAAAACTTAAAATTTCCAATAATACATTAAGAGTTCTACATTGAAGTGATATCACATGTGGCACATAGAATTCCTATGTCATGAACCTGCAACATAGGGTCCATGAAGATTTGCCCAGTATGACAAGTGAATTTGAGGGGGGGGGGGGTTACTAGCATTTTCATTTGGTTGAGAATTGGCATCAAATTAAAAAAATATATATATGCATTAAATACCCTATTACATCATAAAAATTATGTGAATTAAATGTCCTATTATACTTAATAAAATATGTAAAACTTAAACTTAAAAATACACTAAGCCTTAACTGATATAGTGGTTAGAGAGCTAGTAACTGTTCCAGCAGGGCAAATTTTGTGTACTGTGCTAGCTCTAACTGAGCCAGTAGTCAGCAGTGACTTTGGGCTTATTAGAGAATGTCTTTGTATGAGAAGACCTGTAAAAGCTAAGAATAGTTTCTAGGCTTCTTCTGTCCTATGTGTTAATTAAAAAAGTAATAATTGAATCCGATAGTAATAATAATCTTATTAACTTGCCATTTCCAAATTTTTATAATAATTAAGTGATGTAAAAAGCTCTAGAATATGTAATTATTTATTTAGCATTCACATTTTGGACTGCATGTTTTCCCCCATTAGTGAAAAAAGGTTGTACACTTCCTGTCCTAGATAGTTGTTGATTCACATCATTTTTGACAACAGAGGTATAGTTTTAAATACAACAATTTGAAATAATTGTCATATAGGCTGTAGTCATGCTACAAGATAGATGGAGAGATAAAAAGTAGAAAGTTTGTAACTGAGCTCCTGCATTATGAAAGGCAGCAGTCTCTGGTAGCTTCAAGTTGGGCTGTTCATGCTTATTAAACAAACAATTAAAAGTTGATTTTATTGATCTCTTAAATGCCTATTACTAAAAAACTGATGTACACAATGCAAAACTTAATATTAACTTTTTCTTTACCTTTTAGCACAAAAAATACTTGAGAAAAATAGTTTCATTTAAGAATATCTAAATAAATTCAAGCAGAAAAGTTTAAAATCATTCTGCTTAAAAACTGAACAGTTTATCACTATTACAAATCTGAATCATTAAATACTAATTAGTCTGAGTAAATTTTTGATACAAAACAAATTGGGATTAATCTGGATTCTTTAATTTCCTTCATGCATTTAAACACAGTGGAAAATATAATTAAGAGTTGAACGATGAGCTTCAAGAGTATCATGCAAGAGCATTTTGACTACCAATAAATGTATTTTTTCCTCACTTACTAATTAAAATAATTAACTATAAATACAATAAAGATTATCTTTATAAAGAAACAAGAAGGTAGAAAAATGCACTTGTTGCATTCAATTCAAATGCATAGTTACCTAAAAGAGGTATGTGCTTGTTACCCAATTTCCGAACCATTGCAGGAGCTGTTTCTGACAGAGTAACAATCACTTCCAATGATAAATGGCAACATGCTTCAGTAGAATTTCCTTCTGAAAAGACCTAAAAGATACATTTTTTTTTATTGATCTCAATTTAATATCATCATTATGAAGCTAACTTTGTAACATTTACTCTAAAGCCAGTGGGTAATGCAATGTCTATTATACAAGATCAATGGCATTCGTGGCAATTTTTTAAACTTTTTACTAAAAAAATTTTCAACATATAATTTCTACATATAAATATTAGTTTTACTTTCCATAATCTTACAACTTTTACAATTTTGAGCCCTTTAGTCACACTTTTACATAATTCAAGCTAAAATTTAAAAACTAATAATTTTTTTTTTCATTGCATATTACACTTGAATTCTTAATGTTTACATATATGTAACAAAGTCTAGAGTCAGAATGAGTATCCCTATGATACATACATAGTTCATGATTTTTTTAAATTAACTCTTAATTGTAGAGGAGAAATTGTTTTGAGTTGAGTGAAATATGATCCCAAAGATTCTTGATTAACAATGACAATTACAATTTTTCTTCTACACTGATAAATGTTCTGTGTTTTATAGATGATTTTTTGATACTATTAATTACTATTAAATTTAAAATGGTAAAGCCTTATATCAAAATACACTTGTGAAAAGAACAGCCATAAGGTTGTTGTTTTCATGAGTGTAACTTTCAAGTGTTTTACACAAGTTTAAACTTTTTGTTTATCTCCTTCAATGTGGCAGTTCTCAAATAGCATTGCTCTATGACTATATCGATAATGAGTTGAGTAGCTTGTTCCTTATGCAATACTTTTTCCCATTGTAAAGAGAGTAAAAATATCAGATCATAAGGATCACAAAGCTATGGACTGAACCATGGAGGAGACTTCAGTAAGATTTGAGCCTGTTTACTGTAATAATAATTCCAAGATATATGATACACACTACTACTATTCTAACTCATTCTATAAGTACTAACCTTCAAGCATAATTGTAATAAACCTTCTAACTGACTTCTTAAAAACCGAGGACATGACTCCGCAAGATCAACAAAACTCTTCAAAACATTTTCAGTTTCTTCATCTTGTTTTCCTAAACTGTAACTTAGTACCTAAAACAGCCAAAAAATAACTTTTGTTACACTAAAAGTCATTTGCACACAAAAAGAATATAGTAACTGTTCACCAGATATACAGGATGCACATAATTCAAGTTCACTTACCCCCAAAACCTCTGCAGTGAAACCCATTTATCAGACAGCTTTCAAATCTGGTAACTGTACCAAGGAGACTCATGGGAAAAAGAATTATGAATTATACAAGAAAAATATTGTTTTGAAATCAAACATCAAGTAATAAAGGATGCTGTATTCACCAGAATAGTTGGAAAAATTAATGAATTCAGTACTTAATTACAAAAGAAAAATGTGTTACACAAATCAGTGTCCTAGGGAATGATATTTTTGACGTGGTCTCTCTCTCTCTCATTGTCTGCAATTTGCTGGAACTGCAGAATAGTACGTTCTACTGTAGATATAGCATTTCAACAAGATGTTGATATGGCATGTTTTGCTAACATTAAGGTTCATGAGCATGCTGATGTTATTACAGTAGACAATGTTCTTAAGACCCAAAGCCAAAAGTCACTGGGGTTCAAAAATTAGGTGAACATGATTGCCACATTAGGAAATTATTGACTAATAATCCTGTTGTCCATGAAATGTGTCCAAAGCAGCTATTTGATACATTAATAAAAAATAAATAAATAAATACCTCCTCAAGCAGCTGCTTGTCAGATGTCTGACAGGAGCCTGTCAGTTTATATGCCAAAGCAGAAGGTCCGAGAGGATGGCAGGACCTCAGCAGAAAAACGACACATACATCCATGCCTTACCCGGGGCTTGAACCCAGGTCCCTTAGATCAGTTGCCAAACGTGCTAACCACTCGGCCACAGGACGGCGCACATATATATTATATATAAAAATATATTATTATATATAACTATGTATAGAGGAGCAGCACCATTGTACTGGGGCATCAAAGCTGCTTAAAAGATGGAATGACAGGAGTTAGCCAAAAAGAAATTCAGAGCACTGACCATTGACAAGACACTTAAAGGGACCTGTAGGGAAGAACTCTTCGAAAGAGTAAAGAGCTAATAAAAAGCGAAAAACACCAAACCATAGCTTTTGGTGATTGCAATGGCCTGAAGCACATAAGGATTTTTGGTTGCCCAAATTCTAGGTATTAACAGTACCCTGTAAGTAAAAATGTACTTTGTTCACAAAATATTCTACAGCCATCTGTTGTACACCTACATTCAAGCAAGAAACTGTAGTGTAAATGTCTCGAAGAGGTGGATCAGAGGGGAGGAGTTTCTGAGTGTGGCAATCCTATAGAAATAACAAGGTAATCTTTCATATGTCCTTCTGGGCAGTCATTGGAAGCAATCTGAAACATAGTGCAACATCTCATATGCTATTGCTTCCCTACAAGTTATTCCATCCTCCTCCATTGCTGTTGCAATATCCTACATCGTTTGCTTACATACAGGTTTCCACCCCCATCCTGGCTTAACATTCAGCATACTAGTTTCTTTAAATTTCAGTCATTTTGCACAAGAGATTTACAAACAGTAGGCCTTTGTGAAACCCTTTAACCTGTGCTTATTGTAATAAGTACACAGATTTCTTTCTGATAAAACAATTTCTTGAATAACTGCATATTTGGTATCATGACTCAACTGATGACCGTGTAGTGTGGTTTTATTTGGTAATACCAGTAAATGCATTACACCTGGGCATCACATGATTACTGATAAGAAATTTTCATTACTGAAAAGTTTTTGTGCAACAATAGTAGCCCTGCATGTGGTGACCATCACAACTATGATTAATCTTCCACAATTGTATTTCATATCCTATTCATAACACACTGCTGCATTCTTAAGTTTTATGATTATTCTGATGAATACAATGCCCACCTGGTGGTGGGTTTAGAACTGATTTCATTTTTTTATATAATCCTTTCATCATTGTCTCCTTGGTACAATTACCAAAAGTATGTTGATACATAGTTTTCACTGCAGAGGCCTTGGGATAGATGAACTTTAATTAGGTGTATCTTGGAATTGTTTGGTGCTCTTTTCTTTTTGTAACATGTAGTTTTCTTTCTCATGGCGCACAAGAATCACTATAGTTGTTTTAACTGCTGCATAACGTACTATAAAACCAATAGCTACTTCTCATAATCTTCACCTATTAATGCTTTTAAAAAACAAAACTATTAATGTTGCAAGTACCATTTAACCCTTATTTAAAATAACAAAGTTCTCTGTCATTGAGCAATAAAATTTTAAAGTTTATCCTTCAAACTATTTCCCTGTTAAAGTTTTCAGGAGCAAAACTCAGAAGCTTTTCAGAGCAAAGACAGTACTCCATCTTCAGTAAAGTGACATTATGTGGTGATGTTAGGAGAACAAGTTTTTAAGTCCTAATGTCACCCCATTAGGAAAATTTTTAACTTATACACTTGGAGGATATCTTATTAGGAACAGATCCAAGCTATATTAATAGGGAGCCTGATTCAGAGCTCAGTAACGCATTAAATAAGCTTTTAATCACAAAAAAAAATATGTATGGCAGATAAATTAAAACTTCAAAGCTATTAAAAATCTTGATTTTTGACAATATTAATTTAATGGGAAGAATAAAAGACATAGAAAACTAAACTAAAACTGCTGCAATACAATTATATATATTCATTACAACATGTGCTGTTTATAAACCGATTGGATATGTCTCTCTTGGCATTTTGACATACTGTGTACATCTAATAAGTGATTTAATTCTCTTTGAACATTTATAAAGCATTAATCTTCATGTAGATATTATAATAGCATTCATGTACTCAGAGTGCAATTATATTATAAAGCAGAAAAGCAGGAATTTTGACAAACACATTTTAGTAACTACTGGCCAGCTGTTGCGCTTTACTTTGATGGATGTCATTGTAATTTTGATTCCTAAAGGTAAATCTGGTTCATCTCAAAATTTGATACATACTTTTATAATGAAACTACTCATGCAAAAATTACAGAATTATTGCAGAACACAGCCACAAGAAATGCCAAAAGATCCAGAATAATCAGCTTTCTTTTCTTTCAGTACATCAAATAATTAGTGGCAATGTATCCTTCTTTGATCCAAAGATTGAGTATTTGTTGTAATATACAGTGGAATCCTTAATCTTAGAAAATTTTCTTATGCAAAAAGTTCAAACACAATTTGCCATGGTAAACTACCTTCCATTCTCTGCAACTTAATGATGAATTCGATATCTTTCCTTTGGAATAAAAACATTAGATCAAGACTGATGTAGGAGTAGAAAGAGTTAAATGGTATTTGAACTTTCTGAACTAGTGTTGATACAGATCAGTTTAACAAACTGTACCTATAAATTTATTCTCTTTGCTCAAATAAAACTTCTTATCCCAAAACACAAAATGAGATGTAAAAATTATTACAGAAAAAACATGTAAATGAAATAAGCATTACCTGAAGTAAAGGTGGAAGGCAATCACTGAAACTCCTACATATGCTGTTTTCTTTCTCATGGGCCACAAGAAATGCTGTAGTTGCTTTAACTGCCGCATAACGTACCTAAAATAAAAAATCAATGATTGCTTTTCACATTCTTCATCTATTAATTCTCTTAAATGAAAAATAAAATTATAGTTAATGTTACACATACCAAGGCAAAGGAAATTATGGAATTTAAAGTATTTCAAGCCACATATTTTAAAGGGCCTTTGTAAAAACAACTTCAGTCAGGCAATTTCAACTGCACCAAGAGGAGCAACAAAAGAAAGTTTCAGTGTAAATTTACAACTTTCCAGTGTAGTCTTCCAATTATCACTTAATAATTTTTTTTATCATCTTTAATTCCATTAATCCCAGAAGTCTCCACCCCCACACCCACTTCTAATACTTGTTAAAGGAAAATAAAGCCTTGGTAGCAACCCTTTTTAGAAATCCTCCAGATTCTGTAAAATGTAGTTATGACTGTAAATCTACAGCAAAGGTTGGATTATGTTACCTCTGCACATGGGCTAAATGACCAGGTCACAGGAACCCCAAAGTCTCAGAAGGTTGGGGGAGGGGACCCACTGGACAACTGTTAAGAGAAAGAAGTCTCCTTTCCAAGCTCACTTGTTCCCCCCCCTCCCCTCACACACACACACTAACCGAGGGCAAAAAGGGGAGTTTTGCAAAAATAAACCTCAACACTTGTCCAGGCAGGACTTGAGAACCTGGGACCTGCATATTACAAGCCCAGTGCTCTAATGACTGAACCACCCCCTCTCCAGTGGAGCAATAAAAAAAAATACCCCCTCAAGCAGCTGCTTGCCACAGAGGTCTGACAGGAGCCTGTCAGTTTATATGCCACAGTAGGAGATCTGAGAGGATGGCAGGACCTCAGCAGAAAAACGACACACACATCCATAGCCTGAATCCGGGGCTCGAACCCAGGTCCCTTAGATCAGTAGCCAAGCGTGCTAACCAATCGGCCACGGGACGGCTAAAATAATAAATACCCCCTCAAGCAGCTGCTTGCCACAGAGGTCTGACAGTAGCCTGTCAGTTTATATGCCATAGTATAAGGTCTGTGAGGATGGCAGGCCCTCAGCAGAAAAACGACACAAACAGCCATGCCTTACCCGGGGCTCGAACCCAGGTCCCTTCGATCAGTAGCCAAGCGCGCTAACCACTCGGCCATGAAGCACTTTCCAAATGTATCCAGGTATCTTCATTTCATGCCAAGATTCAAAGCTTTTTAAAGTAAAATTTTTATGAACATGTCATTAAAAAAAGGATCTAGAAAGAAATACTACTAACATCAGAAATAACCAGAACATCCAGGACTGAATATAATTTACTTTGGCTCATTTTCCTCTGTGCTACTGATGAGAAATTTTTTAAATTAATGTGAAATTCACCAAAAATATTAATCTTTTTTGTACACTTTTCCCTATATTCTTATAGTAGTTTCAATCCTGCTTGCCTCAGGCTATTAATTTTGGCACACAAATCTTAAGGAAATTAAACTGAGACACTTGATCCATAGCATACCATTCAAAAGAATTAAAACATTGTCCACCTGACAAGTTTTTAAGCACATTTTCTAATATATTGATCACAAAGCCATCTTCAATAATGACCTCATAACAGCTCAATAAGAGTTTAGCTCAACATCATCATTTGTCATGAAATCAAGATTTTCAGTATAATTCAAACCCAATATTTTCAAGCCTAAATTAGGTTGGGTTGTTTTACCTCTGAGCAGCACTTTTTTTGCACACCATGGGCAATAAATGGCCAGTTCACATGGACCCCGAAGGTTGGGGGAGGGGAGCCACTGGAACAGCTGTTGGGAGACAGATGGTAGCCTCCCATCAAGGCCATCCAGTGTGTTCTTTAACGTGCACAGGGTATGGCTCTCCAGCACACTGGGCCATGGCTTAACATCCCATCCGATCGATGGCCACTTTTCCAAGCCCATTGGTGTCCCCTACTGACCGTGGGAAGGGCAGGGAATTTTGCGCCTAGATTAGGAAGAGGCAATATATAGCATATGAAACTATTTTGACATATAATTTATATTATAAAAAAAGGGCAAATAAAAAATTTAAAAATATCTATGTAATCTTTGCCCTAAAAGAGTAAAAAATAAAACTAAAAGCATACCAATGATGAAATCATTCACTGAATTCCTATTCTCTTCAAAGATTAGATGGTGCACTACCAATTTTTGTTGAGTAGGTAAATTGACAACCTATCTTCCTTTGAAGTGAATACAAATTCAGTGAGCAATTTAACTATCAGTATGCTTCAGTTTTAGTTTCACTTTTTTAAGGCAAGAATGATAAGTTTGTTCCTATTTTCAAATTTATTGATTGACACTAAAAATCCTATTTTTGGATATGACTCATAAAAATTTATTTCTCTCTTTCAGGGGGGGGGGGGGGGGAGAAAGGCAGCATGATTTGAGGTAACCCATGGATCATAGACATGACTTTAATTTGAGATATATTAACCCTTACAGTGTCCAAGCTGAAAAACAGGTTTCCATCCAGGGGCCAAGCTATTTTCTCACTATGCTCAGCCAAAAAAAAAACTTTAACTTTAGAACTTTTTTTGTCAAATAACTAATGAAAGGATTATGGCATGTTGTATACCAAATTAATCAGCATTCAATTCTGGATTTTCTGAAAATCAAGTATTTAACAAAAAAGATTATATGTTTTATTTTAACCCTTCCAGGGCCCAGCCTGAAAAACAAGTTTCTATCCCAAATTAAAAAACATATTTTTAACACATCTAAAATATAGGTTTTTTGGGCATATACATTAAAATCTTTAAAATTCGATTTTTCTATTTAAAAAAAAAAAGTTTGGTGTGTTGTACTAAGACTGTATGCATATACGTCATCAGCTCTTGCAATTCAGATTCATCAAACATATATATTCGGGTTGGGTCCTGGAAGGGTTAATAGGAATTTTTTTAGTCATGTAGTAAAAAAAAAATGCATCTGGCGACACAAATAAGAATTTATTAAAAAAAAAAACTAATACACAGAATTGATTATAATGCATATGAATAGAATGACT
Source organism: Ryuthela nishihirai (assembly GCA_038380435.1). Taxonomy (NCBI): domain Eukaryota; kingdom Metazoa; phylum Arthropoda; class Arachnida; order Araneae; family Heptathelidae; genus Ryuthela; species Ryuthela nishihirai. The sequence continues at coordinate 26,464,775 of JAWZYU010000009.1, read as the reverse complement.
ATATATTTCTGAATAACATAAAACTTACTTTTTTGGTTTTAAGTAAATATTTTTCTCATTTTGTAATTTTTTTATTGGTACCATACTTTGAGAAAATTCCATGCTTTTAACCAATTCTGCTGAGTCAGATAAACAAGTCAACTTTAGAAGTCAACTTTTAGAATCAACAAGTCAACTTTTAGAATTTTTTTTTTAAATAATCAATCAACGGAAATAGGTCACATTATATACCAAATTAAACAGAGTTACAAATTTTATGAAAATAAATAATATAAACAAATTTGCCAGTATATTGATTTTCATAAGCCTTTTTCAATGTGATATGGTGAAAAAAAAGATTGCATTGTATAATTAAAGCTTCATTTTGGAAAACCCGCTGAATAAAAATAGTTAAATTATATATTTATCGAAAGGAAATTTCCTCCCGTATAATATATTCAACCAGAAATACGATTTTTATTTCTTTTAATGATTCTTTTCAGTATTGTATATTTTAAACACTGCCAGTGTTATACAACGTGACTTGGCCTTCTCACATTCACAGGATTTTCTGAACTGGTTATAAAATAGAAAAAAAAAAACTTCCTTGGCTGCTTTTTTTTACTAAACATTATGATTTTTTTCTTTGGGTGTTGAAGTTTGGCGATCTTAGTGCAGAAAGGTTTGTGCACCAAGAACCAGCCCTTCCAAACGATGGCCGATTTCCATAGTAAGGAAGTCTATTTTGCTTCCATATCAAAGACATTCAATTTCAGAAAATGGTACAAGCTAAAAGTTTTTTTGTTAAAAAACCAAGGAATAATAAAAGAAAAATTACATATAACCTAATGGGATGTTAAATAAAATATCCACAACTTTTAAGCCAGCCTCCGATCTAGCATAACTCAGAAAGATCGATAAATCAGTCGATTGAAGATCATTAACTAATGGAAGTAAATATACAGAAATGAATTTGCTTTCATATCCAAGACCTCATTTATTTTCAGAAAATGATACTATATCAAAGTTTTACTGGAAAAGTAATAAATCATAAAATTAACATATAATATTACATATAGCCTAATGCGATGTTAAAATATCCACAGCAACAAGTTGTAGGCCTACCATACGATATAACATAACTATGAAAAAATCAATACTTATCAATCGGCCAAAAGATCACTAATTTCCGAAAATAAATCAACTGAAATGAAAACTAAGGTTTAAATATATAAAAAATACTAACTTTACAAAGAGTACCCATTATGCTGCACCAAAACTGTAAAAAAATACTTATAGCACATGGAATGGAGATAGCATGTGTCAGCCATCTGTGTCTTGTTTGACTCAGTGAAGCATAATTAAATGCAGGTGCAACCAGAATTTCTAAGAAGGATGTGTTTACTTTCAGTTTCAATTTGAAGGATGCTGGGAAAAATTATAAAAATAACTTGGGAATACTAAAATAGGTTTATGACAGAAAAAAGTGCGAAATGGAAAAAAAAATTGTGGTACATATTTTGTAATTACTTCCAAAATCTATCATTTTTAAAAATAGCAGGTTTTTTTTGTCATTTTTAGGGGATTTTCGAAAATTTAAGGAAATATTTGTTGATAATAGTTCAAATCAAACTTGTGAGCTTGAATCAGGTTGCTTCAGCAAATAGCAATGTTAACAAGGAAATCAGCAATACCGTTTAGTGCTTCTAAGAAATGGCAATCAGATGGCTTTATAAAATTATTTATATTGTAGTTTAATAAAATATACATCAAATTAAAAAACAAAATATTATTTTTGAAGCCTGAATTATATATTTTTATAAGTTATGCATATAAAAAAATTTACAATGACAATTTTTATTTAAAAAAAATTTCTTTTTTGTTGTACTATAAATGTATACATATGTCCTTGTCCTCTCAATTCAGATTTTCCTATGTTCCGGACGTATACAGATGATGTGGACACTGGAAGGGTTAATAACTTGTTGACCCCTCATGTTAATTTTCATCCCCTTTTTTGGAGGAAGGGTGGAGGCAAAACCTGAGGTTGGGTTTTTACCTCTGAGCAGCACTTTTTTGCACAAAATGGACAAAAAGTCCAATAAAGGACACCAAGGGCTCAAAGAAGACCACTGGAACAACTGTTGGGAGATAGATGGTAGCCTCCTGTCGAAGTCATCCAGCATGTTCTTTAATGTGCACAAGGTATGGCTCTCCCATACATAGGGCCACAGTTTAACAACCCATCTGATGGATTTCCAAATCTATTGGTGTCCCCTACTGCTCATGGGCAGGGTACAACCTGGAGGTAGCCTATAACAGTCTCCACTATACAATCTTTCGTTTGACCCCTAACTCACAACTGTGGGCCCTTGCACTCAGAAGTTAGAGCAGCAAAATAATTTTTAACATTTCTGGTTTATTTTGCAATGGAAGAATGGCACAAGGAGTAAATTTTTTATAGTCTGACACTTCAAGTGTCTGAAGATTTCATTTGACATATAACTCATTGTGTCACCCATATCTTCCCAATGGGTTGAAAAGATACTGTGGAACAAACATTTTGATGAACACAAACAAAATAGCTGACAAATGGCAAGAACAGTAGGAAGATGTGTAAAAATTTCTTTACATCTGTCTATAGGCATGAATTTGAAGATTTGTCTGTCTATAGGCATGAAGGTAGGGTATATGCATATAGCCTTTGTAGTGTGAGATATCTGAATCTGAAAGTACTGGTGGTAGGAAAATGCTTCTTGGACCAATCATTTCACAATTTGCATAGATTGGACCATTGTTTTCAATTTTTCAAAAAGAAGGAGTTGCAAGTTTGAGTCTAGGAGCATTTTTATATTCTGGAAAATTGTGCCTGCTAGTGAAACACTAGCAGGCAAGCTTGTGGCAGTGCAGGTGCATGTAGAACTTGGCAAAATCCCAACAAAATACAATAACAGTTTGCACCACTACACTGAGTGTTGAATAGCTGCTGCAATTTTTAGCAGATTTGAATACCTTATAATTTCTCAAATATTTGACCGATTTGTCCCAAATTTTCACACAAGTTCCCCCCATGCCATTCTGCGTTGGATTAAAAATTCAAGTCTCTACCAATTCCAGAATCCAAGTTCAAGTAATTTCCCCCCCCAATATTTGATTAGGGTGGGAATGGTGTGTGTATGTGTGAAGGGGGGTGGGGGATGTCAAGGCACCTGTTGAATTTTAACAGCAAGTTTTTTGCCTGAAATTCCAAATCCCTATTGTCACCATTTTGAATTATCAGTTTTCAACTGGTAATTCAAAATGGTGAAGATACACTAGTGCAAAAAAAAAAATGGGGAGTGACATCACTGGAAAAAAAAGGTTGTCAATTGCTGCTCTGGTCATCTCAAGCCTAATCTCCCCTTACAAAAGTTTCATCATAATCTCTTATGAACTAAAAAGAAAATGTGAGAATATACTGTTTTGTGCACTCTACTGATTTATGGAAAATTTTATTCTTTTAACATTTAGAATAATTTTAACTGTTTTTCAGAATATGTTTTATAATGATTATGCAATTAGTATTAAAATCCAATGCATCTCACTTACTTTCTAACCTCACCATTAAAGCATTGGGTTTCTGAAACAGAACTCACTCTGGATCACAATAATGGTAGTCAGCTGCAGTACCGATTTATTGATCAGTTTTATATTTTATCTACTTTTTTGGATAGCAAAATCAACAAGAAAATTTTCAAACTTTTAAAATGAAAAATAATGTAAAAAAAAAGTTAAGATTGATTTTTTTTACAGAAAGCTAAAAAAGAATATATAACTTTGCCCTATGACATACTAAACCATGTTCAGGCCTAATAGACAAATAATGAAAATGGTTAAGCAATTTTCAATATGCAAAGGGTTAATAAATTGAAAATTAACACTTACCTGTTCTGAAGTCTGATCCTCCAAACTTTGTGACAGCATTTGGCGAATGACATCTAAATATCTAGTTTGTTGATTGCCAAATATTCCAGGAACAGACCTGAAAATTATTACAAAAATAAAAAAAAATCATGATATTCTAAAATAACCTACTACATATTTTTAAGTTAAATAATAAAAAGAAGTTGATATCCTTTTAGTAGTATATCCATAAGTTAATTTATAAGAGGCATATCCAACTTTAGGCCCTATTGCTAAACTTTTTAAGAGTATTACTGTTGTTGACAGAAGAACACAAAGTTTCAAGGTATGACATGATGCATTTGTTTTGACAAGTTTATTTCCTTCAAACAGAAATATTCCATTTTACTCAGTCGGTAAAGCGCCAGGCTCATAATCTGCAGTTCCCAGGTTCGAGTCCCAGCTCGGCTAGAGTTGAGATTTATCTCCACAAAACACCTACCCACGGTCAGCAGAGGATACTGATGGGCTAGAAAGGCCACCATCTATCAGATGGGATGTTAAGCCGTGGCCCTGTGTATATCAAAGAACATGCTGGATGGCCTTGATGAGAAGCTACCATCTGTTTCCTAACAGCTCTCCAGAGGGTCCACTTTTCTGAGCTTTCAGGATCCTTGTGACCTGGCCATGTATCCCATTGTGTGCAAAAAAGTACTGCTCAGAGGTAAAACAACCCAACCCATTTCACCTAACTTGAAACCTGATGCAAACACGAGCTTTATGAATTTCAACAGCAAATCAAAAATAAAAGCACCAACTCTCGAAGAAGACAAGAAGCTACAGTTGTGCATACAGCCAAATAGGCAGAGAGAAGGAAAGCACATTATAAATCAAGTTTTAATCCAATGTTGAAGAAAGCCAAGAAAAGGAAATTGCAAGTGGACTTTCTTAAGTACCAGGTCTCTAAAAGTTCCATATTTACAACTGGATTCAAGTTGGATATTCTGTACTCCAGATAAGCAATGGCAAGTAATTAAACAGTTACAAAAATGTGATCAAGTTATCTTGACAATTATCACAAATAGGGTTGAGAATTCTTCATGAGAAATAAACTGCCAATTTTAAACAAAGTATTAATGTTGATAAACTCATATCTCAATTTACCTAATTTTAATGTAACATTACATAGATATGGCTTTAGATTTTCCACTTGCAAATACGAAGCTGCTTTAACTAAATGGCATGATATAAAAATATGGAGATTAAATTATTTACAGCAAATTAAAGCATATCATATACATAAAAGAAAATTTACTATTTAAACTTGCTAAATTCTGGCCACATGGTTTCTAAAGTGTGGCAGTCAATGTAATAAGTGGACAAGATTTTGAAAATATACTTATTGACTTAGCAGAAATAATGATGCTACCATGGACAATGTATTAGACAATAGTAATTTCCAGTCAATCCCAGACTGAAATAGCATTGCCATTTAATAGTTAAATTTGTTCAAACTCCATTCATAATGTTTTTACTATTTCATATGTCTTCATATACATTTACATAACCCAATGTTTATTTAGCCCTGGAGGTACAAGGTCATACATCTCTGGCACTGTGTTTTATGTACACATTTGAAGTGCTTAAAAATGATGTCAAAATGTGTTCAATAGCAGCAACTTCTGTGCACACTAATACTAGTTGACTAAAAAACTTACAAGGCTTGCTTGTGTACGGTTTGTTTATATTAGGTCTCAAGTGGAATGGAGTATAAGTCAGCAGCTATTATTTATTTTCTATATGCAAGTGGTGGGGGGTGGTAGTGGAAATTAAATCTTTATATTTAACGTATTTCTTTGTTTCAACCTTGTGCATGATGTCCATAACAAAAAATACCAAAAATTTTAATTACTTACTATAAGTGCATACCTGCAGAAATTAAGAATTCTATATTAATCATTTCAGTATTTTATTTTGTTTTAAATATTTAGTGCACCTAATTCTTAGAATAGTAAGAAAAGCTCGAAACTTCATGTATAAACATTCAGCAATTTAGGAAAAAAATTATTTTTTGATAAAACTGTAATAATAATAATTTAACTAAAATTCTATCTAAATTAACACCGCCTTTATAGCAAAAATGAAACTGATTTTAGCATATATTTATCAAGTAACATTAAATTTTTAATAATCGTCAGAGAGCTGAAACTAAACAAGTTTCACACAATTCTTTACATTAAGTGAGCCATGATTCCCATCTTTAACCACTTCTTTGTGTTTTCTTAAACTCATTTTCAGCAGTTATGTTCTCTTAACATTAAACGAAATCGAACGTATCTATTTTGAAAATACAGTAAAATCCTTCAGAGAAAGACTAAATAATCAAGAAAATTAATTTTGGCATTCTTGTCAGTATGCAAGAAAAATAATATTTTAAGATTTAAAAGTTTTACTCTATAATTATAATTAAGCATATTATACTTATTTTATGTGAAAACAAAAAGTAAATTAACAATAATTCTACATGTAATTAAATTATGAAATATTTTTAATTTTGCCATCTTGCAAGATGTCTGCTGCAAAAAGAAGAGTGCTTTTCTCATTAGCCAGATTACATAGACAGCCATATTCAACAGAATATGCACAAAATATTGTCTGATTTATTCTTTTTTTTTACAGAAATACTGTTTTTTACTCAGGATTATACACATATTAAATGTTATTTTTAAAGTGCTGTATGTACCTATGTTATTTTGCTAATTGCTAAGCATAAACTGTTAAAACATTTTCCACTACTTTATTATCCACTACTTCATGCAATACTATTCTACATAGTATTTATTTTTTTATTAATTATTAGCAAATTCACTATGCATCATTTATATATACACAGTTGCATCAGAATAATATGACCACCCATGGAATCACAGTGTACCCACCCAGGACAGTGCACATGACCAGGTCGAACACATGGAGATATAAGCGGCCGGCCAGGACAGATGAACCATAGTGCATAACATGAGCACAATGGGCAGAGGTAGTGATCTGAGGGACAATCAAAAAGGAATGATCATCGGCTACTGCGTCAAGGATGGAAGCATCTCGAAAACAGCATATTTTGTGGACTGTTCGCAAGGTGCTGTAGTAAGGGTGTACCAAGAATGAACCGCTGGCACACAGAGTACCTCCAGATGTTATAACTGCGGAGCCTCAAAGGCCATTGATCCCAGAGGAGAACATCACCTCTGTTGACTGGTAAAAGGCAATTGATGTGCAACAGTGCAGCAATTGACCACTCAAATGAACGCTGGGGCACCCAGGTACATGTCCCCGATAACAGTAGAGCAAACCCTGTTACGCATGGGTCTCCGGAGTCGACGTTATGCAAAGGTGCCCATGGTAACTAAGGTCCATCAGCAACGATGCCTGCAGTTCGCACAGGACTACCATCATTGGACAGTGGAAGAATGGAAAAAGGTTGCCTTCTCCAACAAATCAAGGTTTCTACTCCACAGAAATGAAAGGTGGTGGTGGATATGGCGTCAGACACACGAGAACAAACACCTGGACGCTCTTGCAGTTAAGTACAGGCCAACGGTGGCAGTGTGCATGCCTGGGGGATGTTTTCCTAGTATGACCTGGGACGGCTGGTACCACTGGATGGGTCCCTGAACTACCTGTCCATTCTTGCTGACCACACGCATCCCTTCATGTTGGACGTTTACCCTGGTGGTGATGGTGTCTACCAACAGGACAATGCGCCCTGCCATTTCGCTAAGATGGTGCGTGACTGGTTCCAGGAACACGATAGCGACATCTCTGTTCTCCCTTGGCCGTCAAAATTGCCCGACCTCAATCCCATAGAGCACTTTTCGACAGGTTTGGCGTGCAGACCCACAACTACGTCATCTCTGGAACCTCTGTGCTCTGCTGGAGTCTGAACGGGCATGTGTGCCTCTGGAAACCTTTCAGGGCCCATTATGTCCATGCCACGCAATCTTGTTGCTGTCATCCAGGTTAAGGGTGGTTATTCACATTATTAGGCAGATGGTCATATTATTCTGATACATGTGTATCTATAGTGATTAAAACTAGACACTGCATTAATATATATGAAACTCACGCAAACATCAGAAGAGAGGATTCTTTTAACACATGATTAGAGGAACTTGCACAGTCAAATAAAAACTTCAAAAACTCGGGCCAATGATTGTTGCCTTCGTCATCTAAAATGCACAAGTTTAAAGTAACATGGTTAAAATTTTAAAAAATTTTCAAGACAAAAGAATGGAGATAAACATATAACATAATAAATGAGACATTTCTTTTTCTCAATTTAAGAGTTAAGTCATTGAAAACAGGTTAATTCAAATGAAATGGAAACTAAAAAGATTTAGTAGTCATAACCTGATTTCCAGCAGTGAACAATCCAAAATTCAGATGGTTTTGTAAAATATTTAAAAAAAATTTTGTTTTAACCTTTTCATTTATTTAAAATGTTTTATTTTAAGTACCTAAAAAAGTGTATAAATAATTTATCACTTCTATAACTTCCATGGTCCTCTAAAAACATGTACTAACTTAGAATGAATTGTTTTGACATGGACCTGGAACTTAATCAGTTCGAGAAAGAGGTTATGTGAATAAAATAAATGGCAATTTTTTATACAATGAAATAAAAAGGCAAGCTGTAGGGTTGTATTATTTTACCTTTGAGTGGCACTTTTTTTTGCACAAAATCCCTGAGGTCTCAGAGAAAGTTGAGGGGGGGGGGGATAGCTGTTAGGAGACAGATGGAAGCCTCCTCTCACAGCCATTCAGCATGTTCTTTAGCACGTTCAGCTGGAGCCACCAGCACAGGGTATGGTTCTCCTGCATATAGAGCCATGACTTACCATCCCATCCGATGGCCAGCAGCCTTTCCAAGCCCGTCGATGTCCTCTACTGAATGAGGACATGAGTGTTGCAGAGATAAATCTCAATGCTGGACAGGGCACGACTTGAACCTAGGAATTTCCGATTACAAGCCTGGCATGCTATTGAGCCACCCCCGCTCCAGGCAAGCTGTAGTACACAAGATTGTTTTCAGCCTGGTGGGATAAGAACCCACTATCTCTGGTGACCAGTAGCTCAGAGGTAAAGGTGTGCACAAATCTGAATATAAATTCTGATACAGTTAAATAGCAAATGTTGGCATTCTTCAAACAGTTCCTCAAAAAGCTTGGGGGTGAATTATTACATGAATAAATACAGTATTTAATTTAAATTTTTAAAGAGTAAAACATGAACCCTTCCTCAGAAGAGAAGACACACACACACAATTTTTTTAATTTTTGTTTACTTCTAGAGATAACATGTACTCATCAGATTATTATTTATGCCCTCGTATTACCTCATTTTATTCCTTGATCATGTTAATACTAATATCCTTTTTCCAAAACAATTATTCATTTTTTAATATCTGGAAATGGGTTTTATTTTAAAGACTAATCCCAACCTTAACATGCAGTTTTTATGCAGCTGTTTTGCCAACCCCTTGCCCAAAATATAAAAATAAAAACATATCAGTCAGTTCTGTTGGGCAATAACTGATGTTATTGCCCAACAGAACTACATCTTTATAAAAAAAAAGAAATGAATGCATAAATGAGAATATTGAGAGGGTGTCATTTCCATGGAGATTTCTAATAGATAAATGTATAATAAACTAACATCATCATCATGATCCTCAAGCAGCCATGGGCTACACAGGTCCAACCAGACCACGCAATTTAGTTCTCCAAGCAAGTCTGTCCTGAGCTACATCTACTGCATCTGGCCACTGCAAACCAATTCTAACAAGGTCCTGTTTGACATTGTCTGCCCACCACATCCTAGATCTCCCCCTCTTTCTGAGGCCTTTAGGCACACTGTTCATAACCCTATTCGCCAATCTATAGTTATTCATACAGGCAACATAGCCAAACCAATGGAGTCTCTCTCTGCACAATAGGCTGCTTAAAGGAGGTTGCAAACTCCTTTGCCTAACCTCATCATTAGTTACAAAGTATTGTACAAACCAACACAAAAATAAACTTCTGAATCCAAATAAACTTCTGAATCCCAATAAGGGTTACACTATTATGAATATGTTACCTGTCAGTCAACTATATAAATATAAATTAATATTTAGGTATTATTTTGATAATACTTATACATTCAAGATCATAATAAAATTATTTAATCATAATAAAAATACTAGATATAAATGTCAATACAAATTACATTTTAGGAACAATTATGGAAAAAAAATGTAGAAATTATGAAATTCCCTCTGTTCAACAGTATCCCTGAGGAGTTATTAAATAGAGTCCTGAAGAGTTATTAAATTAGAGACATTAAAAGTATTCAGGACATGACTTCTGGAAAATATTTAAAAATCTGTTTACTCTATGGTATCTTTTAAATGTAATATTGAGTTTATTTTACAAAATTATAACTGTTTATTGTATACTGTATTTGGATTACTGCAGACAAGCTTTTTAGCTTCATGGGACTTAATTTTGCAATAAAAATGTTATAGAAAATAAAGGCAGTTATGAGTTTTCTAAAAAAATAGGTGTTTAAACAATGTGTATAAGGAAAACAGTTGAAAAAGGGAATAACACTTTTAATTTCCAAAATTATATACAAATATAGACTTGCTAAAAAGAAAAGATGAAGGTCAACTGAGATAGCGCAAGTGGTTCAATATGGATGGTCACCATTACCAACTATGCAAGCCTTGTAGCAAAGTCTCATGTTGTTAATAAGACTTTCAGGGAGCACCGTGAGCCAATTGATTATCCAAAGCATGTCAAAGCTCAAGGAGGCTTGCAGGAGTGGGATTCAGGGGAGCAACCCTTCTCCCAAGAGCATACCATGATTGTTCTATCAGCTTTACATCGGGAGACCGAGCTGGCCACTCCATACAATTAATAGTGCTATTCTCCAGGTGGCAATCGACAATGCAAAAACTATGTGGGCAGGCATTAACGTCCTGTAGAAGGAAGGCATCACCTATTACTTTCGTATATGGTTACATGAAGGGGTCCAAGATTTCATCTCTATACCTGTGACTGGTGATGTAGTCTGGTGGAAGCACACAGATCTGTGCAGACTCCAAACCATCCATGAACCATGACACTACTGCCATGGTAGGTGTCCTATTCATGAATTATATGTGGCATGATAGTGTGTTCCCTATATATTATTTTATGGATATATTAATATGTTATGAAGAAGCCAGTTTGGTTATATACTAGTTTCCATAAATTAAGGAATAATCTGCAAAACCCATTGGATCTGCTGCATGTTAATCAAAATTACTTAAAAGATAAATTTATTAAAACAAAAATTAAAAATGTCATTAATGAAGTCAAACAAGTTCGCTATGAAGCTACCCAAGGGTCTATATTAGGACCATTACTTTTCCTGATCTATATTAATGATACCAACCTAAAGATCAACTCCTCTATCAATTTATATGCTGATGATACTATGATGTTAAGCAGAGGTAAAAATTTATATACACATATAGCTAAAATATCACATATAGTGATATTTTAGCCATAACAACTGAAGCCATGAATAGCTATGCTCAGTTGTTATGAACTCCATAACAACTGAGCCATGAATAGCTATTGAGGGCCAATATAGTTTTATCTGTGAAGAGCACAGATCACCACTGCTTCTGAGTACAGTTGACATGATGTCTACACCAGTTTAGATGGTCCCTCCTATGGCATTGGGATAGGGGGCACACATATTAGTAGGCTAGCATACAGGCACATCTCATGAAATCTTTGGTGTATGGTGGTAGCGAATATCATCATTGCACTCACTGCTGCGAGGTTCAATTCACAGTTGACATCCTGCTCCTCCAGGTGCATGACACCAGATAGCAGCATTCCCTTGCAATTGTTGCCCATCATCATTTACTAATGAATCATCTGGTGTGCTTTGTTCTTGTTAGAATCTCTGCCAAAGTCTATGCACCACTGGAAGTTCTTTCAAGTGTTTCATAAACAGACAAATAAGTTACTTTAATATCACCAAGTTTACAAGATAAATAACATTTTGAGCATTTTGAACTGCACTGACTACTTATGCTACAGAAACTTAGAATGTGGCTTTCTATTAACAACTCTGGAATTATTCACTATTTTGTTTGATCTTTGTTTTCATATGCATGTAAAGATGTCCCATGGCCAAGTAGTTAGCATACTTGGGTACTGATCAGCAGGGCCTGGAGTTGAGCACCTGGTATGGCATGGATGTTTGTATGTCTGCTGTGGGCCTGCCAGCCACACAGACCTTCTACTGTGGCATATAAACTGGCAGGTTCCTTTCAGACCTGTGTGGAAAGCAGCTGCTTGAAGGGGTGTATTTTTAAACCTATTAACTTTATACATTCCTTGATATACATAAGAAAATTAGTCATTATCTGAAATAAATTTTGAATGAAATACTGCTAACTTACCTATAAGGTTTCGAGCTAATTCTGATACAACATCACATATTTTTTTTCTAAGAGCAGAGCTAAGATCTTGTTGAACAACAAGTAAGAGTTGATTTTTGATCTGAGTGTGTACATCAGGAGTAAGTTTTGGGAAAACATTTTCAAAATCACTGGAAATGATCCGCCGAAGCAAAACAGCAGCCAACTGGCATACCTGATATCAAAAATTAAATATTCGTATTTAAAGATTTAAAATTTTTAATTCTAAAAATAGCAAGTTCATTAATTCAATAATATGCACTCAGCAGAAAATACACTGGTGGAAATTGAAAAAAGAACACCATTAACCATTATGAGATTTATATTTATATTAAATCTATGAGATTTACATAGTAGAAACAACTTGTTGAGAAAGGACAGTGATCACAGGTGTGAAGTGATTCAACGTTTTTTTACCTTTTAATGAGTATTTCATTTTACAGAAGGCACATTTTAATAAGGTGTTGAACCTCCTTGAGCAGCAATACAAGCTTCCAATCTGGCATGTAATCGATCGTACAAATGCTGCATATCATGCTGGGGATATCATTCCGTGCGCTTTCACCTTGGACATATAATTTAGAGATGGCCATTGCCTGCCGCAGTCCACGGAAGTCTTTATCCGGATCCAGTCCCAGACATGCTCAATTCTCCAATCTAGAGAGCGTGTTGGCCAAGGGAGTTGGTACACTACCTGAAGAGCATGTTTAGTTGCCTGGCGGAGTGTGGGCAGGTGTTATCCTGCTGGAATATCGCATTTAGGATTACATTCAAATATGGCAGGATGACCAGCTGTACAATGTCACTGATGTACATATTGCTATTCAGTGTACCTTGTACAAACACCAGATATGTACGAGAGTGATAGCTAATCACTCCGCACACCTTGATGCCCAGTGTGCCCCCTGTGTGTCGCTGGTGGTTGCACGATGGAAGCTGCTGCTCACCTTGTTGCCTTTGGATGCGTAAATGACCATCAGACGCTCCTAAGCAGAATTGGCTTTCATCACTAAAGACCACAGACTGCCATTCTTCCCTCCAATGAACTCATTCTTGACACCACTGCAAACATGCTCAACAGTGACAAGGTGACAGTGGTAACCGTGCCAGTGGCATGCGTGCCTGTAGTCCTGCTTCCAAAAGACGATTGCATATTGTTCTTGTAGACACCCTTGGTACGACAGGATCGAATTTGTGATGCCATAGCCATCTGCTCTACCACCACCACCATCCTGACACACCAATCCTCTCATGCGTCTGCAACTCTATGTTGCCCAGAACCACGTCTGCTAATGCTCTTCTGACCATCGATGCCACCATCATACCACTGACGATACTCCTTATCCAACGCAGTGTGCAATTTGACAAAAAGACCAACCTGTTTCTTGAAGACCCACTATACGAACTTGCTCAAACTCTGGTAACTGAACAAATGTTGTGCACCTGCATCATCCAGGCATGGTAGCTTCTTCAAAGAACACAACACAAGATGAATAACTTCTTTCTCCACACCCTAGTCCTTAAATATGCACTGCATACATTTGCATGTTGTCACCCTCAGTGACATCATTATTTCATCCAATGACTGTTAATCTTGGATCACTGTTTCTGTTGACCTTAACTATTAACATATTATGACGTTCCTAAAGGAATTTCTTCTGGGTATCCTTTTTTCAATTTCCACTAGTGTAGATTAAACTACTTGATATACCAACAGCTTTGCAGACAACTATTTTCCATGGCACAGAAAGAAAACAAAAGTTAGCCATGAGCAATATGATTGTAGGAGTGTAGCAGAAAAAAGACATTTCTATCCTGAAGCACTGACTTTGCACTTCAGGGGATGAAACCAACTGGTACAACTGCTGTAACAGTGATAACTTTTTTACATCTTTTTTTTTAATGGTACAGCTGTTGTACCAGCCATTTTCTAAATGTTAAGAAAAGTGTAATGAATGGCATTGCTACTTTTAAATATTTCATCTATCCCAACTCTTAATTGTTGTAAACCAAGATTTATAGACATATCATTTAAATCTAAGAACCTTTCCCTGTTCTATTGCATGTATTTGAAAGCAACTATTAGCACATTAATTCTTAATAATAGGATAGTAAATCTTACGCCTCTATGATGTTGGGCTGTTTTACCTCTCTGAGTGACACCTTTTTGCACACAATGGGCTAAATGGCCAGGTCACAAGAACACCAAGGCTCAGAGAAGGTTGGGGGGAGGGGACCCACCAGACAGTTATTGAGAGACAGATGGTAGCCTCCCGTCAAGGCTATCTAGCATGTTCTTTATCGTGCACAGAGTATGGCTCCCCTAACAGGGGTTCATAGCTTAACATCCCATCAGTGTCCATTACTGAGTGGGGGTAGGGAGTTTTGTGGACCTCTATGTTGTAACAGTTCATGGTGTATCTGTTACATGGAGAAAAGTTATCTTCTTGTCTTCCTTCAAAAATATATAAATTACTTTTAAACTATAATACAATCCTTTATATACATAAGAAAATGCATCATTATCTGACATAAATTTTGAATGAAATACTGCTAATTTACCTATAAGGTTTCTACTGAGTGTTCTGGATGGTTATGTACATGTTTGATGACTTTCCTCCTTTACAATTTTATTTGGGTGCAGGATGACTTGTACCCAAATAAGCTCATGATGGTTGTGAAAGTGTAAGATGCTGAAAGTATACAATACACTGCCATTCAAAACATCCAGCAGGGTTTAAGACACAGAGAAAGATCATAATTCTCCATGTAATGGATGGCATACTATAATGAATTGCCACATCATAGAAAGGTAAGATAATTTACTGCCTATTAGCAGAAGTTGATGCGTTAGTAGTTGCTTTTATATACATACAATAAAATAGTAAAAAGATTTGACTTTATGTTTATAATACAGTAGACTCCCTCTTATCTGGCCCTTACATGACCTGACCAGATGAACGAAAGGCCAGTTAATCTGAAAATTGTGTCAGAAGATGAATAAAAATGGTAAATAACAAAAATACTGTATTTTAATTAATAATTTATTGTACAATATTAACAATTTACTCACACTCACTTGAAAAAGTCCTGATTTTCTTTTGTTCTTTGAACTTGACACTTTTTTACCTGCAAAGTCTTGCCATTTTTTAATAAACATCACATCAATCACAGATGAGGCCTGTTGTTGAATGTATCTTACTGCAATATCAAAAGCAGTAAGATACATTGATGCTGAAGTTTTTTGCGCTTCACAAACGTTTTCGTTGGAAGAAGTTTAAAATTTAACCCAGTCTCATCTACATTGTAAATTTGTTCTGTGCATAGGTCTTCTTCAATAAGCACTAAAAGTTTTTCTGAAAATTCCTTTGCTGCTAAAGGACCAGCTGACAATTTCTCACTACAAATACCAATGTAATGAACACCATGCTGTTTTTTCCAGAGAGAAAGCCATCCCTAGCTTGCTGAAAAATCTTCCCCATTATTGATTTTAGAATGAAGGATTAATGCTTTTTCTTTCAAGATTGGCAGTCCTTTTCGATGCTCTTGCATGAACCATAACCAAAGTGCATCATTGACAATTTAATTTTTCAGCCTTTTAAGAGTGCACCAAGAAGAAAGCGCTTTTTCAGACTCGACTTGAGTGCAAAAATCTTGTAAAGATTTTCTATCCCTTCTCCAGTCATTTACCATGTTTTTACCAACACCTAGTTCATCACAAATATGCTTTACCAGATCACCTTTATCAATACGTTCTAACACTTTTAATTTTATCTCCATTGTAACAACAATATGCTTAATGCACTGTACACTGTAATATTCACAAGTAGGAACTGAAGAAAATATGTACTGTACTATAAACAAAACACGCGGCGACTTGCTTCCGCTTCCTGGAATGACCGGTTAAAGTGGAGGCCGGTTGAGCCAATACCGGATAAGAGAGAGTCTACTGTACTATTTTTTAACATATTCAATTTAATTGAGATTTTAAACATATCTGCCAAATTTTTTCATAAAAAGTTTTTTTTCAGAAATTGCAGAGCTTTAAACATTCCTTTGACACAATATGGATCATATCTTAAATTTTGGGTGCCAGTATAAGTACTGTTTATTAGGGAGTATTCAATAATCACAAAAATTATTTAAAAACTTACTTGGATGTTTCTACAACAAAAGGAGATATCTGTGTGCACGTACATGTCTTTGTGGCAATCATAATTCATTGGGAATTTGTGGTAGATACTTCAAAATTTGAGTGTTTGTGGTTGCCAAGTTGCAATTTCAAATGAAGGGCTTGCTACAAGCAGAAATACTTACTATGCTATTCCTAAGGGAAATTGAAATTATTACTAGATCAATTGTTTCTGCTCCCTAACTGTGAACGTAAGAGTCATAGCAAGATGTAAATCTGTGGTTGTTATCAGATTGCCCAGATTCCCAAAGCATTATATTAAGGCATCTCATTGCATGTAGGAACCTGATTTTTCAACTCAATATGGGGTCACACAGGGGGAACCGGATACGATATTTGGGACAATTTAGTCAAATATCTTAGGAACCACTGATATCTAATCTAAATCTGTTACAATGAATATAAAAATTCAAATCCACTCAAAGCAAAACCAATTTTTTTCAGCCTATTATTAAAGATTTACATTTTTTACTTTCCATTTTACTTCATCAATTTAGGAAATTACTCAAATTTCTAATTATTAGGCAAGTAGGAAAAATATTATTCATCTCCTAGTTATGCACCAGTTACTCTATAAGATGAACTAAGATGTCAGCAATTTACATTTCTTAGGTAACAGTATATGATGTAAGCTCTACATCTGGTCACTATCTGTTGTGCAATTAAATAGACAAAACACAGTTACATCAGAGGCATTATACATATGGATCATATAACATCAAATATATCAGTCATACAGTTACATCAGAGGCATTATTATATGTTATCGCCATCTATATATACATGATATTACTATAACATTAAACATGCCTTTTGGCAAATATGAATCATAGAATATATGAGACTCACTGAAGCACCATTGATAATCAATCAGTAGTCTATCATATAAAAAAAGTTTTCATTGAAAAACAGAAAATTACTGTGAACAAATAATAGCATTTAGTTTAAGTTTTGAAATTATACTCACTTCTTCACTTATTCCAACACCAGCTAATGAATTCAGCAACAATATCACTCTATTTTCAGCTGGAATTTCATCATATGCTTGCTAAAAATGAAGAATGGAAAGAAAAAAAAGCACACTTAGGAACCAATTTAAAACAAAGTAAGGTATGTATCATGATTTGTTCACTAAGTTTTTTTTAAATAATTATGATGAAATCAGACATCTATAAAATAAAAAAAAATGACCTGTTTTTTTCTGTAAAAAACCAAAATGATCCATACATTTAGATTATACTTTATAATAAGTATGGACCTCAATAAACCTGATGAGTGGCTAGTACACTTGGCTATTGATCAAAGGAACCTGGGTTCAAGCTTTGTATAAGGCATGAATGTTTCCTTTCTTGAATTGCCTTTCTGCTGAGATCACCTTTCTCACAGATCTCCTCTATGGTGTATTAAACTGAGTCTCCTGTCAGACCTCTATGGCAAGCAACTGCTTCAGGTGTAATTTTTTCTTTTTAATTTTATACATGCTATTGTACAGAATACATTATTAAATTCAATTAAAACACCCAATGGCACAGCTAGATTATTTTGGAAGGTTGAGAGATTAAAGAAAGTTTATAAATTGAAATTAATACAAATTGATTAATGCTTTTTTTAGAATAAATTCCTTTCCTACACAACCTTGGCTATAACACTCATATGCTTATAGTATTTATTATAGAAATCCCAGCAAACACATCCCAGGAGGAGTTGTGCAGGTTTTTTCTTAGACACCCTCTGCCACAAATTACATTTTTATGATATGCAACTGATAATCACACATGAGGTCTTATATCTGTTTATAAGAATATTCAAGTCTACTTGTCTAAGTAGACTTGAATATTATTATAAACAGATATAAAATGATTTTGCCATTTAAACCATATATTTTGCTGTGGCAGGCTTTGCACTAACAGGTGGTCCAAAGGACCATAACAAGATAATGATATTTGTTTTTCAATATATTTTAGTATGTGCTCTCATTGCATGTAGGAACCTGATTTTTCAACAACATTCAGTTTTTTTCTTTGCAGATGAATGTACAAATTATGTTTCAGCAAATTTTGGATGCTGAAGCCATATTAAGGTTGCATCTATATAATAAAAGATGTGTGTGTAGCAGCTCATCAGGAAATCAATGTACATGCTCCAATCAATGAAGCCATATAAAGTTGCATCTATATAATAAAAGATGTCTG
This sequence comes from Ryuthela nishihirai, assembly GCA_038380435.1. Classification (NCBI taxonomy): domain Eukaryota; kingdom Metazoa; phylum Arthropoda; class Arachnida; order Araneae; family Heptathelidae; genus Ryuthela; species Ryuthela nishihirai. The sequence continues at coordinate 26,446,012 of JAWZYU010000009.1, read as the reverse complement.
TGTGTTTGTGGCAACTCATCAGGAAATCAATGTACATGCTCCAAATTTTCAGAGAACGTTTCAGATTGTGGTCTGGATTGCAGTGCCAAATTTCAGGTCAAAAGTCCAAAAAAGGGGCTTGCTAGAAGCAAAAATATTTACCATGCTATTCCGATGGGAAACGAGAATCGCTGGCAAATCTGTTGCCATTTACTGTTCCCTAATTCTGAAAGTAAAAATTTAAATTGCATTTAAATCTACTGCCCTTGCCAGATTTCCCACATTTCCAAAGGCATTATTGAGGTGTTCTATTGCAGCTAGGGACCTGATTTCAAACCAAACATGGGGTTAGGCAGGTGGAACCCACCTAAGAAATTTGGGACCTTTCGATGAAGTATGTTGGGAATTACAGAATGCCAAAATCTGATGAAATAAATATCTCGATTGTTTGCCATGGGCTCAGAGTGCGTGTCGAATCAGCAATTATCTTTGCAACACTGGGAAATTCTTTGTGTTCAAACTGTGATAAAATGTCAGGGGGATACTTACAAAACTAACCTTTAGTGTAGGAAACAACAGAATATGCAGATTGAAAAGTGAGACACAAGCTGTCAAAATTTGTGTAGAAACGAAGCCACAGGTCAAGTGAGAACCTGATTTTTAAACCAATCACTGGGCCACATGGGGGACACTGTGCAGGAAATTTGAATCGCGCGAATGAATATCACGGGAGCTATAGGGCAGCAAAATCTGTGGTAATGGAAATAAAATCTTGATAGCTTATGCAGAGACTAGGCCACGAGCTATGAGGAGTGTTCGCTGATGTCAACAACAATCCAGGCAAATTTCTTCCTGTTGAAAATCTGTGCTAAAGTGTCGGGGAGGGGGGGGGAATAAGCATACACAGGTTAAAAGTGACACCTGGGCAGTACCAGGTACATTCAGCTAGTATAAAATAAAACTGAAAAACGAAAGGGTTGATTTTTTAATGTCTTCATTTTATGTTTTGATAAAATATTCAAAATTGATTTTTTTTTACACTGAGTAATTGAGATATACTTCCAAAGTATAAAAAAAAAAATTCTAATAATAAAACTAAATACTCCCTCAAGCAGCTGCTTGCCATAGAGGTCTCACAGGGGATATGTCAGTTTAATATGCAATAGAGATCTGTGATGAAGGCAGAAAAAAACACAAACATCCATGCCTACACAGAAAAAAAAATGGATAAAATTAAAAGAATTGTGAGAATGGAGAAAGATACTGGAAAGGATATACAGTTATATCAGAATAATATGACCACCCACAGAATCATAGTGTACCCACCCAGGCACGTCACAGAGTGCACATGACAAGGACGAAAACAGATATAAGCGGCCGGCCAGGACAGATGAGCCCTAGTGTGCAACGCGAGCAGAATAGGCAGAGGTTTTGATGGATGTTCAAAAAGAAATTATCATTGGCTACCAGTTGGGTTGTTTCACCTCTGAGCAGAACTTTTTTTGCACACCATGGGCTAAAGGCCAGGTCACGTGCACCCTGAAAGCTCAGAGAAGGTTGGGGGAGGGGACCCACTGGAACAGCTGTTGGGAGACAGATGGTAGCCTCCCATCAAGGCTATTCAGCATGTTCTTTAACATGCACAGGGTATGGCTCTCCCGCACACGAGACCATGGCTTAATGTCCCATCCGATGGACAGCAGCCTTTCCCCTACTGACCATGGGCAGGGCAGGAAATTTTGCAGAGATAAATCTCAATGCTGACACAGTTGGGACTCAAACCTGGGAACTACAGATTATGAGCCCGGCGTGCTACCGACTGAGCCATCCCCACTCCCATTGGCTACCGTACCAAGGGTGAAAGCATCTCGGAAAAAGCAGATTCGTGGACTGTTCACGAGATGCTGTAGTAAGGGTGTACCAAGAATGGGTACCAAGAATGGTACTCGCTGGAACACCGAGTACTTCCAGACATTATAACTGTGGAATCCCAAAGGCCATCGACCACAGAGGAGACGTCGCCTCCGTCGACTGGCAATCAACATGCAACAGTGCAGCAATTCACCACTCAAATGAATGCTGGGGCACCTAGGTACGTGTCCCCAATAACAGAGCCCATGTTAACCAAGGTCCATCGGCAACGATGCCTGCAGTTCACATGGGACTACCATCATTGGATAGTGGAAAAGTGGAAAAAGGTTCTTTTTCCCACAAATCAAGGTTTTTACTCCACAGAAGTGATGGGCGGTGGCGGATATGGCATCAGACACACGAGAACCAACACCTGGACATGCTTGTCAGTCAAGTACAGGTCAGGTGGTGGCAGTGTGCATGTCTGGGGGATGTTTTCCTGGTATGACCTGGAACCACTGAATGGGTCCCTGAACGCCAATGGCTACTTGTTCATCCTCGCTGACCACATGCATCCCTTCATGTTGAATGTTTACCCTGGTGGTGATGGTGTCTACCAACAGGACAAGGCACCCTGCCAATGCGCTAAGGTGGTGTATGACTGGTTCCAGGAACACAACAGTGATGTCTCTGTTCTCGGCACCTTAATCCCCCCACCCCACAATTCCATAAAGCACTTGTGGGACCATTTGTATCGACAGGTTCAGCATGCGGACCTACAACCATATAATCGCCAGAACCTCTGTGCTCTGCTGGAGTCCGAATGGGCAAGTATGCCTCTGGTAAACTTCCAGGGCCTCATTGTGTGATGCCACGCTGTCACCCTTGTCTGTGCCAAGGGTGGTTATTCCCATTATTAGGTAGGTGGCTATTTATTCTGATATGACTGTGTATATATAAAAAGCGACTGGGATGGCATGGACAAATGATAGATGATGGAAGATGGCCAAAAAGGATTATGAAACAGGAGCTCACAAGATAGATATCCATGGAAATGTGTGGAGGAAGCTTGGGTTGGGTTGTTTTACCTCTGAGCGGCACTTTTTTGCACACCATGGGCTAAATGGCCAGGTCACATGGACCCCGAAGGCTCAGAGAAGGTTGGGGAAGGGGACCCACTGGAACAGCTATTGGGAGACAGATGGTAGCCTCCCGTCAAGGCCATCCAGCGTGTTCTTTAACATGCACAGGGTATGGCTCTCCTGCACACGGGGCCACGGCTTAACGTCCCATCCGACGAACGACAGCCTTTCCAAGCCCATCGGTGTCCCCTACTGACCGTGGGCAGGGCGGGAAATTTTGCGGAGATAAATCTCAATGCTGACCCAGCTGGGACTCGAACCTGGGAACTACAGATTACGAGCCTGGCGCGCTACCGACTGAGCCACCCCCGCCCCTGTGGAGGAAGCAACAAAGGCCATCAATTAAAAGAATGGATAGATAGAAAATATTGGAGAGAGGTAATGTCTGAACATAGGCAACTTTAAAGTAAGGAAAAGCCTGGGTGATTAAAGTAAATTTGCAATTGCTAATTAGAATTCTTTTTTGTATCACTTCTTTCAATGTCAACTATTCTTGGAATTTAGAATTAATAAATATCAGGCTCTTTCGGGCAAATCTTAGAATATTTAAATGCTCTCAGTAAAATTTAAGTGTTATTGTACTTTTAAACAGATCACGAAAAGTTCATTTCAAAAAGTATTCAGAATACTGCCAGATATGTAAATGCTTGATCTTAGTCCCACTATATTCGCTCATGTCTATATTGTGCTCTTACTATTTCCTTTTTCTACAATCTTCATTATCCATATTATCTTCCATACTTATGAAAACTATCCATCAGTTCCTCTAATCACTTCAATTAATCTCATATATCCCACCCCCTCTCAATTCCCTTTTGAAGACTAAAATTTGCTACTACATTATTACTTTAATTAATCTGACTTCTTGTTACATCATCAACCTTCTATCTTCCATATGTCAGTTACAAACAGGTCAAGGAACCAGCACGAATCTCAACAACTATGATAATCTATATGAGAAATCTTAATAAAATCTCTAAATATCATTGTTGAATCAAATCAAGGCATTGGCAATTCTTTTCAGTGGAGAATGCATTTTGCCAAGGTGAAAACCAAGAAGTTGGAAAACATTACTGGTGAGCAGCTATGCTACTCAACAATCTATGCAAAAGGGCTAGTTCATCAATACCTGTGTACAATAATTATATATGAATTCATTTCAAACATCATACAGAATTTGATGTCAATTTCTAAGACTCATTCTTTTATTTAAATGTGAACATATACAATCAATTCTTTAACTGATTATAACAGCTCACAGAATGACTTCCTTTGCAACATGGATTATCACATACAGGAATATGTATTTTAAGAATGTGGGTAAGATGTAATATAGCTGCCTCAGGCACTAGAGCCAAAGCTGTCCTGAGCAGCTGTTTTCCAGCTCTGACTTCTAGTTTTTTGACTCCTCTCACAACAAAACAATCAATGACTCTGACTGAGAAATTAATTTTTGACTGATTAGAAAACGTTTTGTGCATGCTACTTAATGACTGAATTTGACAATGCACCTTTAGTGCTTTGTAAGCTGTCTACTAACAGTCTGATGCAATTTAGCAATAAGGCTTGCTGCCTTAGTAGCAGATATATAAGATAGAGCACTACTGACACTTATAGACAACAGTTTTTGTCTTGTAAGTTTTTTTGTCTGTCTCTTTCTCAGAGTTTACATCCTATCACAAGAAATGATGGCATCAGCTGCATAAATGTTTGATAAAATGTTAATAAACTGATGAAGATTGATTGGTAGGCACTGCACACATAATTATTCCACAATAGATGCTTGCAAAAATCACCTTTGTGATCAATTAGGTGCAATCAATAAAATGTTTTGTAACCAAGTTATTAATCAAAATGCTGTTGACTTTATATAGAATAATCACCATATGCATGCAACTTCAGCTTTTACTGTTTCTATATAATACTCAGTGAGTAAAATTTTATAAAGAAATATAAGAATTAATTGTATCAGTTTGTTTCATAAGTCAGTGTTAAGCCTTAACTGGCATACTGGTTAGAGAGCTAGCCACGGTTCTAGCAAGGCGAACTTCGTGTGGTGCTTTGTTAGCTCTAATTGAGGCAGTGGTCAGAAGTGACTTCGGTCTGAGTAGGGCATGTCCTTGTATGAGAAGGCCTGTAAAAGTTAAGAGTAGCTTTTATGATTCTTCTCTGTCCTATATGTCACAAATAAAAAAATAAATAAATTGTTCAAAGTAATGGCAAAATTTGATAAAAGATGGATATTTTAATGCTAAGTAAATAAATCCTCAAAGCTTTATATATATGTATTATAATATTAGCATACTTTGTTATGTAACAGCATAAATGATTATTGTAAAAACAATGTAGAAAAAACAGAACAAAAACATGAAATATTTACTGCATAATGGCAAAATGTTAGGTTCATTTGGTGTGGAATGTAACAGATAAGTTAATGTTCCAACGCTGCAGATTATTAATATTTTTATTGCAATTTCATTTCTTCCTAACTGTAATGGATGTGTCTGCAATTAAAAGGGTAGCCTTTCAATATCATGGTTTCTATCCTAACCCAAAGCTGAATGTCATATGGAAGAGTACATGTTCATCCTTGTGATGTTCATAGAATTTCATGTTCATCCTTGTGATGTTCATTGAATTTAACTGAAATTTCAATTAGAATTTAATTGAAAAACCAACTGGAGTGACTGCACTGTTACAAATGCATTTTATTTCAATAAGACACAATCTCTATGAAACATGGTATAGTAGAAATAATGTATTTCTAGTATTTGTCTTTAATTATTTTTCAAATTAGCCCAGTTTTCGTTGCCTCAGTTCTGCTGTTTTTATATAGTATTCAGTGAGTGAAATTTTATAAAGAAACATAAAAATTAATTGTATCACTTTGTTTCATAAGCCAGTGTTGAATGAGTGTATTTGGTGCTAAAGTTAATTTGCATTGACATCAGATCTTTAAGGCAAGGGTGGGCAAATAGCGGCCCGCCAAGACAGTCAGAAAAATCCGCCTTGAACCGAGATTTCCTTCCCGTGCGCGACCGAAGATTCGTCTCATATTTTCTACTAGGACGGCCATGTCAATACGCATGCGCAGTGTAGATACGAAAACAATTGCCCACCCCTGCTTTAAGGGATGCTCATTTTCAAACTAAATAAGGTATTCATTTTCCAAATTTTGCACTCTTTAAGAGTAGTAATTCATACTAATGGGTAATTGGAAAATGCAAATTTCAGTTCTATCTGGTCAAGTGGTTAACATACCTGACTGTTAAGTCAGTAGATAAGTGTTTGTAAGCTGTATGAGGAACCAGGACAAGATAGAAAAACTTCAATGTTATCTCTGTCCTTTGTGTATTTAAAAGTAAAAAAAAAGTAATATATTATCCCTATAGAACACAAAAAGAATTTCTAATTCATCCTTTAAACTGAAAAGGATGCATTTTTTTAATTTCCTAGGGCTAAGGGACAAATCAATCAGTGGATTCAAAATAATTTATTACTACTATTTTAAAATATTTATTGAAAATTGAAAAATAAGGAGCAGTTGATACACCTTTAACCATTTGTAATTTATTAAAACACACATGAATATAAATTATACTTCTGTTAATAAATTATCTGTTCTTGATCATCATTTTACCATAATTTTTAATATAAATATATCATTTGCCATATTATTTCAATTGTACATTTTTTACATTTAGTGCCCTCTAACAATGTAAAGCCTTTTGGAGGATTTGAAAACTATGAATCATCAGATTTCATTAGCACTTATTCAACTCAAAAAAATTTGATAGGAAAGAATGAAGTTCACTACAGTGCTATTCATTTGTAGTAATTAGGCGTGTGAAAAAAATCCACCCATCTACCTCCTGGACTCGAACTTGGGCTATCCTGGTTACGTGACTGTTGCTCTACCATTTGAGCTAAGGTGAAGCAATTCACACTTGCTTAACCTTTAATGCCCAGGAAATTTCAGAAAAGGGTAGATGGTATTAAAGACAAAGGAATAACACTATATGGAAGTGTCCATTTCAAAATGTCGGCCGTTATGGGCATTAAAGGGTTAAGGTTGTTATGGGAAGTTTTTATCGTGTGATTCTAAATGTCAAGGCACTCATGCACTATTGATACTAATGAGAACCAAGCTTTTGTAACTACATTGCAAGTAATATACTTTCAGTTATTCAGATATTCAGCATCAAAGCTGTGGATAGAAATAACCTCTCTACCATAGGTCATCATCCAACTTGATAAAAAGGAATGAAGCTCACTACAGTGATAATCATTTGTAGTAATTAGACAAGTTTTTCACATCTGCCACATTATTGGAAATGTATATAACTGTAGTGAGCTTCTTTCCTTCCTATCAAATTGGTTGCTGGCCTACAGCAGAGAGGTTACTTCCATCCAAATAACAAAGTATGGCTAAAAAGGTTTGGTCCTCGTTGATGTAAACAGTGCATGAGAGCCCAGACAATTAGAATCACATGATAAAAGCTTCACAGAACAACCATCACATTCATTCTTAAGCAAGGGTGAATTAGCTCAAATGGTAGAGAACTTGCACATAACCAGGAGATTCCGAATTCAAGTCTGGGTGGCAGATGGGTGGTTTTTTCCACTTGCTTATTATTCAAAAAGATATTTGTTTGAAGAGATTAATGAAACATTATTCTCTTCATTAATCTCTTCAAACAAAAAAAAAGTTGTCTTTTCTCACCCCCAGGGTAGAGTAAAAAATTGTTGCTGCCAATGAAAACCCTTTGATCATCAAAATCCACCACTAAAATATCAAATTTCTAATCCAAATACAATAGATAATTTGCAACATTCATTTAAAGTTTCAAAATTTGTAACTTTTTCCATTGTCAGAGGGTGCAATTAAAACTTTTGGGAGATTAAGCATGAATCTCCAAATAAAAGTTTATTAATACTTATACAACTCAAAGTGAAATTTTTAATTTATCCCTCTTCATCATCATCAAGCAGCCATGGGCTATGGAGGTCAACCAGACCATGCAATTTAGTTCTCCAAGCATATCTGTCCTGAACTACATCTGAAAGAATTAATTCTTAAAAAAAAATGCATCCCCTGGGAGTAAAGGTGAAAATCATTGTCAATCCAAAATTCATAATCTTCACTTCACATTTTCACCATCAAAATTTCATATTTCTGATATAATTACACCACTTGTAACATTCAGCTAAAATTTTGTCAATTCAAACTTTTCCACCAATAGAGGGTGCAATTATACCTATTTGGAGATTATGAAAGTGAGTAAACAATTTATTTCATAATTATCCCTGTTAGGAGATTTATGTCTCCTATGTTGCAGCAAGAGATGCTAAAATGATCTGATGGTGATATTTCGTTTTACATATCATGCAGTTAAAGGTTTAGGCATATTTACCTTTCATTACACATCACCTAAAGCTTTACTAAGAAATGAAATTAACTATATTTACAAAATAGGCCAAGAAGACAGTTATGAAAAATCATTCATGACAAAAATCAATAAGCAAGTTAAATACAGCATTCAACCAACACAAGCATAACAAGAATCAGTTAAACCTAATTATACTATAGCTTCCTCATACTTACTGAGCTTCACACATTCACTAATAAATAAATAAAAATAAATACCCCCTCAAGCAGCTGCTTGCCACAGAGGTCTGACAGGAGCCTGTCAGTTTATATGCCACAGTAGGAGATCTGAGAGGATGGCAGGACCTCAGCAAATTAAACCCACGGGTGGAATATATATAATATAAAAATTAAGAACCCACACTAATTACAAAAATAACTATGCAGGGAAAATGTATAGACAAATCAACAATCGCATTACCGAACACAAAACAGACATTTAGAAAAAAACAGGCCATACAGCACTGACGCAAACAATAATTCAAAGCATTCTAACAACAATAAACTCAATTAAAAAATAATTCCATCTGTACCCACAAAATTTCAACTAAACTACATGTAACCCATGGCTGAGTTGTTAGTGCGTTTGGCTACTGATATAAGGGACCTGGGTTCGAGCCCCAGATAAGGCATGGATGTATGTGTTGTTTTTCTGCTGATGTCCTGCCATCCTCACAGACCTTCTACTATGGCATATAAACTGACAGGCTCCTGTCACACCTCTGTGGCAAGCAGCTGCTTGAGGGGGTATTTTTTTTTTATTTTAAAAAAGATAAACTTTGCAACACCAATCTGAACCCCTTCCCTCCTGCTATCACACAATTTTAAGTTATAAGAGCACTGCTAGAGGGACATTATATCAACCCCATCTGCAAAGGAGTTGATAACATCTGAAGATGTTGGTAAAACAGACCAATGAAATGCATTATGCTTAAGAATAACACCATGTGTATAGCAGCAGAAAATGATCCTCTACCACTCATCAAACAGTTAAAGCTACAGGAACATCTCCATTGTGACCATGCCCCATAGCAAGTCATCCTGCAGCAAGCATAGAGAAACACTTTCACCATCTGCAAACAGATTAACATTCCGAGCATCATCAGACATTGCCAACAACCACCCAGCAATGCTATTGGACTGGTGAACTGCTGCCAACTAGAGCACTGCAGCAACCGAGTGTAAGCCTTAGCAGCAACTGGCGAGTGTACCACCTACCAGCCAAGAACTATTTTCCCATAGTGGTAAATATACCTAAACCTTTAACTGCAAGATACATAAAACGAAATATCACCATCAAATCATTTTAGCATCTCTTGTTGCAAAACAGGAGACAGAAATCTCCTAACAGTGATAATTGTGAAATAAAGTGTTTATTATTACTCATTGTGTTCACTCGTAATGATTTATGAAAGTGAGATTCTTAATATTTCATCCATACCTATCTAGCCAAAAACAATTTTTTATCTTTAAAAACAAAGTTGAATATCAAAGACAGATTGACAACAAAGGGGAAACATGAGCTCATTTTTTTTAATGACCTTAGCCCATCCTCTTTTTATGAATCAAAAGTTTTGAATTTTTAAATTCTTGGCTTTTTGAAAATTGCAAGTAATATCAAAATAATTTGATCTCATGCAGAATATAATCAACCAATAGTAGTAACATAGAGAATTACCTGTTGGCATAGAAGTTAATAAATATTTATGTGGAAAAGATTCATCTGCTAAGTCACATTAGCAGATTAATGACAGACTCAGTGCTTAAAACATTATGGCATGAATCTGGAGAGATGCGAGTTTGAGTCTTGCACATCAGCAAAAATAATTATGTAGAATAGTTTTCTGACAATACTACTGACATTTTTATACATTTATTTGCAGGATTATAAATGATGTGTAAAACATAAGCAATAAGGCTAGGCTTTGATTTAAAAACCTAGATTATATCTATTACTTCATCATTATATCTAATACTTCATCTAATAAAAGAAGTTTGTGTCTGTCAACCTTTGCAAGAACCTTCCCCCAGGGGAAGAGTACAGACTATGTGTAACCAATTAAGGGCAACCAAAATTGGAGTGGACTGCTTTGAATTTCTCAAAATCTCTAAAGAATTAACATTTAAAAAACTGATGTCTCTTATAGACTTAACATTAGTGGTTATAGTTGACTTCTTTCTTCTCGAGTGATAAAATTGGAAATTAATTTCTTTTGAATACTCTCTGGCAATATTCTAACAAGTGTTTTACTTTGCTGAGTTCATCATAGATAACATTTCTTTCAATTCCAAAGTTTCACTTCAGAACTCTATGATGATACTTCTTGTGGCCACAACCAATTTGATCTCAAACGAGCCAACTTATGACATTCCAATACAATGGACTGCACAGAGTGTGCCAACAAACCATATACACCATGAATGTCTGAGATCTGAAGGAATTTTCCTGGGGATTATCAAAATAGCTAACTTTCAGGTATTTTTACTTTCTACTATAGGTTCCTGCAAGGCTCAATTTCTTTCTAACCTGACTTTCCCAGATTTTTTGCAATCTTTTTCACAACCAGAAATCAAAAAGGAATTTCAAACATTAGGTACTGCTTGGTACTTATGATTGAGAGATAATGTTCTCTTAAACCATTTGGTAATCCAAACTCTTGGTACCTGATACCTTTCAAATTCAACTTATTAACCAACATTTCTCCTCCTAAGTTAGACAACCTATTCAAAGTACAGCAATTTACTTTCTACTTCGTGGTGTTCAAAAGTGCTCCATCCAATCTCCCCTTGAATAACACTATTTGGTATGAAGGAACTTGAATTAATAGCAAATTGACCAATATGCTTTTGAACTGCTTCAAAAGAGTTCTTAATTCTTGGATTAGTATTAAAAGTGCATTAGCATATGTCAAGAATATAACACTGGAATGCTTTTCCAAAGCATTCTTGAGACTTCAAAAAGATTGTAGGAGAAAATTGCCTTATTTTTTATAATTCCGATATACCTTTGTAGCTTTGTTTTAAGGATCTGCTCATGTCATAAATTCTTTTCCCCGTTTTAAATCCAAGGTGTTTGTTTCTGACACCAGAATAACGGCATTTGGACCAAATTGAAAACTCTAATGTCTGGGCAATTGAAGGCTAAAGATGCACTATTATGAAAACTAAATCTCAAAGGATTTGCCTCCAAACTGGCATATCTCTTCAAAGATTTTCCTCCTCTATTCCTCCTCTAAATGGGGGAAACAAGGAGGGGTGAATTGTTGAAATGAGTTTTATGCCAGAGGAAAACTTTAGAGAGTTTCAGACCCAAGCAACATCTAGTAAATCTGCTAGTTATGAACAAAAACAAAAACTGGAAATTACAAATTATTAAGTTATATTAAGATGAAAGCCGTCCCGTGGTCGAGTGGTTAGCGTGTTTGGCTACCGATCTAAGGGACCTGGGTTCGAGCCCCGGATAAGGCATGGACATTTGTGTTGTTTCTCTGCTGAAGTCCTGCCATCCTCACAGACCTTCTACTGTGGCATATAAACTGACAGGCTCCAGACTGTCAGTTTATATGCCACAGTAGAAGGTCTGTGACTCCTCCTGTCAGACCTCTGGGGCAAGTAGCTGCTTGAGGGGGTATTTATTTTAAGATGAAATATTACAAAGGTGAGCGAACTGCAGCTCCCGAGGCAATATTAGGTTCATTGCCAATTTTCTTAAAATTTTATATTAACATTTAACATTATTTTATTTAACAGAGGAAACGGTAGGCTTCCCGTAGACGTGAGAGGTAAACTATTGAAATCACTGTTTTCAATAGATTACGAAGAAAACAAAAATATAATCAAAACTTGGTTTAAACAAGTATGGATGATGCAACTGGGCTCTGTGTCATCACTCTACATGCAGTACACACAAGTTACACACTTGCGGCGGTAGCGGAACATAGCTAGTAACACTTTTGGAAACAAATCACAAAAGCAAAGTATCCCGATCTTCAGAAAACTGGCTTCCAACTACTCTGTTTTTGGGACAATTTACTGCTGTGAATCTCTCTTCTCTGTAATGAAATTTGTCAAGTCAAAACATCATGCTATATTCACTAAGAGCCACCTCACTGGAGCTTCTTAGAACAGCTTTGACATCCTACCAGCCAGATTTTAAACTATTAACTGCAAAAATGAAGACTCAATCAAAGCCTTCAACATTCTGTTTTGGTGAGTAGGACTACTATATAGTTGTATTTTTTATTATTTATAAATACAGTTTTAAAACAATATTTTCTGTGGTTCTTGAACATTCAAAAATAAATTAAATATATTTTATGTGGCTCTTCTTATTGAAGAACTTGCCCATCCCTGAAATATTAGTTGAAACTTCAAAATTATCTTGGGCCAGAGCAAAGTGAAGCTACAAGGTCTCCAAATAGAGCAGTCCAATTTGTCAATTCCTTGGACTGTCTGTTACAGAAAGTAACTACATCTGGCAGGCCATGTCTCTGGGACAAGGCAATAGCCTAATATTTTGCTGTGGGTTTGGCAGCCACAGATACTTCATTTATGATCTAAGCCTGATTGCATGTAATATTCATCAGCAAGTCTAGGTTTGTCAAAGGCAGTGATAGGCAAACTTTACTTCTGGAGCAGTAGTGATGTGCAACATTATTAGATGAGCCAAATTTTAGGTACCATATCATAAAAAAATACACGAATAATAATTAATAATTAAAATTAATATTTAATATAATAATTAATTAATAATAAATAATAATTAATACATTTTACTTTTTTGTTTTACTATTGGAGTCATGATAAGGATATAAATATTTAAATTTAATACAGATGAAATATGCATCAATGAAAATATAAATGCTAATACATTTTAGTTTTTAACTTGATTCCCAAATATTGTATAGGCTATGTTAAAGGCTATTATGAGCTACCTGTGGGCTATAGTTTGTCCATCACCGGTCTACGGTCATGCCAACACAATGTCAATATCAGGGAACATGAACTCTGCATTCAGTAATAACAGTGTTGAAGCCTGATGGGTTCAGAAGGGATGATAAGATTAAGTGTTAATGATCAATGACTCACTCAGCAATTATTTAAACACAACCATCCCATGGCAGAGTGGTTAGCACACTTGACTATTGATCTACAGGACCTGAGTTTGAGCCCCAGATGATATGGATGTTCATGTTTTATTGCTGAGGTCTTGCCATCATTACAGACCTACTATGGCATATAAAGTGATAGGCTCCTATTAGACCTCTGTGGCAAGCAACTGCTTGAGGGGATATTTATTTTATTTACAACTTGAGATATAAAGGTTTTGAATCCCAATTACACCAGTGTTAAGTGCCATTGATTTTTCAAGATTGTCATTCATTGAACAGCATTAAGTAGTTGTCTTATGTGCATGAAAGCCAACTTTTGCTCTGGGTACAATGAAGACTTTCATGGAAGATCAGATCTCATATTAGTAATTGTAAAGACTGATGGGTGGGGGAGTAGTCTATTTCCTCAGAGACCACAAAAATGCATCTATACATTAAAAAAAATTACTATTTTTTCCATTTTTAAAGGTTTAGTTACACACAAAAACATTTGTGATCTGCCAGTATATAAGAATTGGAAAACCAAGAATGCAGAAAGATTGTTAAGATGGTTAATAAATGCAATAAGATAAATTATTTTTATGGACACTTAAAGGCTTGATAATCACAATTTTGATGTACATGGGATGTAAAAAGGAAATTTCACATTGCTTGCTCTCCACAAATTGGAGGATCTGGTAGTTTTCAGTCAAGTGCACACTGAATTCAGTTAATTTCAGTAGTGCAGTATCCACCATCCCGTTTTTGATGTAACATAGTGATACATTTTCATGTAACATTGAACCTAATGTCCTCTAGGAGTTGGCAATGAAAATGGGAAAAAACTTTTGCACTAAATGTAACTTGTCTCTTATTTACTCCTATAAAGAAAATTAACATTAAATATACAACATAATAAATAAACCACACAAAAATAGAACATTATCATGAATATTCAACTAAAATATGCATATAATAGCTTAAAACTTGCATTGCAAGTCACTGATGGCACAGTACAATGAGATTACACCAAAAGAACTTATAAATAAGCATTTATCAGTAAACATAAAATATTTGCTTAACACATAAAGGAATATCAGGCAAATTAACTTTATCTAGGGCATCTATTCTTAACTGCACATATGGCTAAACAACGAATGTCACTGAAGCACTTTAACAACATCATATCTGCTAAACAACAAATTTTCATTGTGCACTCTAAAACAAAGCCCCGAAAAATGCACATTATCACAAACAACAAATTTAATTACATCATATTGCTAAACAATTTTTTGCTCGGCACTCTAAATACAAAAAAGCTTTAAATACATAATCTCGTTAGCGCCAACAATTTTAATCTGAGCATATCACTGAACAAAGAATTTTTGCTCTGCCCATATAAAATGCCCCCCCCCCCCCACCAAAAAAAAAAAAAAAAAAATCAGAGGCAACTATTTCAACCAGATTTTATCTCTGAAGAAAAAATTTGTGTTTGTCACTTAACCCCTCCCCCTCAAGTAAATATTCTTATTGAAGACAACTATTTTGACTGTGGCATATCGATAAATAACAAACTTTTGTTTCACAATTTAAAATATAAAGTAAAAAAAATACATATAATCAAAGGATAAACACATAGCATCACTTACCTGTTGGGTTGTTTTACCCCTGAGTGGCACTTTTTTGCACACAATGGGCTAAATGCCCAGGTCATAAGGACCCCAAAGGCTCAGAGAATGTTGGGAGAGGGGACCCACTGGAACAGCTGTTGGGAGACATGCTTCCATCAAGGCCATCCAGCATGTTCCTTAATGTGCACAGTGTGGCTCTCCCATACACAGGGCTACAGCTTAACGTCCCATCCGACAGACAGCAGCCTTTCCAAGCCCATCGGTGTCTCCTACTGATTGTGAGCAGGGAGATGTGTGCGGAAATAAATCTCAATGCTCACCCAGGTGGGACTCAAACCTGGAAACTACAGATTACGAGCCTAGTGCACTACTGATTGAGCCACCCCTTCCTCTCACTTACCTGTAGATGCCTAAATATCCAGGAATTTTGGCTGGTAGAGGTCTTCTATGTAGATAGTCTGCATTACTAAAACATTTTTAATGTGCAGCATTCTTAATACTCATGCTTAAAATCCATGGGATTAAAGTGCTCCCCCACATGATAGCTTAAAAAAAAACAAGAAATATTCATTTCAGATCATACCCAAGCCTCTTTATAAATTAAAAAAAATATATATCAAAATATGATAGAAATCCAAAGTGAATGCACAGTATTCCCTGTTAAGAAACAATAATTAATAGATTCTGAAAAAAATTCATTGCCGCCACGGCGGGAATCGAACCCGCATCTCTCCAGATCACGAATCTCGCCAGAGCATGAATCTGGAGAGATGCGGGTTCGATTCCCGCCGTGGCGGCGATGAATTTTTTTCAGAATCTATTAATTATTGTTTCTTAACAGGGAATACTGTGCATTCACTTTGGATTTCAATTATATATTTAACGCGGTAGCGTTAGCGACCTTCTCATTAACATCTGATAATCAAATGCAACGACTGTAAACGTTGCATCTCCTTGAGTATAGATGTCGCTGTCTCAGTCACGTCTCAAGAAGAAAAACTTAAAAGGTCATATTCTGAAAATATTCGTTGTCCGACGCGTGGTGCAATGGTTAGCGCGCTCTGGCATGAATCTGGAGAGATGCGGGTTCGATTCCCGCTGTGGCGGCGATGAATTTTTTCAGAATCTATTAAAATATGATATTCACATGCCACCACAAATCTCAGAGCAGACCATATTTTTCATTCAGTTCTGTAAAAACCTCCAACCATTCTGTCATACATTATGTTATCCCTTTACTTAGGTTGTGTTCATTCATGTACCCACTACTTACATTAGTTTATTCACTAGCACCATGTGTACTGTGAACTGCACCATGGCTCAGTTAATTATCATACTGTTTTGCATAATACTGATGCAATACACACATTTTGTCACACTGCTTTTTTTAATAATTTTCTCTGTTAACGGTGACTGCAAAAGTGGAATCCTTTTGCTCAAACAAATGGAAAAATCATTTATTAATAAACATATATTGTTGAAGTTGTAAAGAATAATTCACGTCATTATACATTGCTATATAATACACCTTAAAAAACCTAGATGTAAATTCAGTAATGGCATGACCCATTCTTTGTAACATATTAACAGTGATAGTTATGCAGCCTACAGTTTAACTCTTTGAAGTTGTGTTAAAAAACCTTTCTTCCTAGCCAGCTGTCTCTGTAATGGAAGTACAAAAATGTGTTGGGAGATTCCCAGCACAAGTAGAAGCAATATTTTCTGATGTAGGTAGCTCTCAGTAAATAAGTACAAATGATTAATATTGCATTCCTTAGATTAGCACTATATCATGACTAATAACAAAATTCCAATTATTTATGCAAAATATTATGTCTTGTAACATTTCAGAACTAAATATGTGTCGATTGCTTTGTATTTAGAAAAGTACAAAATTTTTATTGTGATGACTGTTTTCATTTGTTCCCCAATTTATATACTGAGAAATTTATGTACTTAACATTGTTTTATGCTGACCTTAGCATGTCAAAAACTTATGATTACTATTTAATGTAGAATTCATTATAAGGAATATTTTTTCCATGACACCATAAATAACCTAGTGACTAATGGAAAATTGGAAATTTGATACACATTTAGGGTTTTAACATTTTCTTAATTCAAGCAATATTTCTATCATAAAGGCAAAATTAGAGCATTATTGTACTTTTTTTTACAATATCCTATCTTATCTTCAACAAATTAAAGCTAAAACTTTACGTATAATGCTGAAAAGTGATAATCTGAAAAGCACACACAATAAACCCTAATCACATGTTACACGATGACATTCTTGTTCCGGCTGCTATTTTCAATATAGACATTTTGAAAACTCATAGAATATTTGTATCTCGCCGAATACTAAAGAAAATAAACAACTTACCTCTGCTTTTGTTCTGATTTCGTTTTCGGTGCTTAATAAATTAAACAGTACGGTTTCAAACTGTTTATATTCATAAGCCATAACTAAAGTCGGCTTTTTCCAAGTAAGAGATTCAGCATCATCGCGCGCGTTCCAATGCAACTTTATCGGTGGCGTACTCTGGTGGGAAAATGCTACGAAATAAGAAAATGAAAGGCAGAGGTAGTTAACCTTTAGGGCAGTGTAGTTAAGGCAGGATAGGTGGTAAACTGATGAGAAAAGAGATATCAGTTGGCAAAATTGAGGTGAGAGGTAAGGGAATTGGTCCCCAAAGAAATAGGAATTGGCAAAATCTAGGTAAGTTGCTAAAACGTAAACTTTTCAATAACAGCTAGGTAAGTTGGCTCAAAATCTGGTACTATCAACCTGTAAATGCAAAATTTATCTTCCAAATGTACCTAAGTGTTCGCTGAAATCTGGGTTAGATTCTATCAGTCGCTAACTATTTTCAGCAATCAGAATGATTCCACAAGCGATCTGAATTGAAGTCGTCTCACTCTGGTCCATAGGGCTATTAGTATCATATGGGTATTACCAAATCCCAAAGCTGCTGATATCGTCATGTATCTGTATTGGAGGTGGGGAGGAAACTTAGATACCTTTGACACTTTAAGCATTCTTCTGCTTGAGTAAAATGCTATAAAGTATATCCGTGAAATAGGTGGTGCAACAGCTCTACGATACATTTCCCACAGATAAGTGTTTGACTGTCATAAAGCATCGTAGGCAAAGCAGTGCCAGATATATAGTTTTTTCCTACATATTCAGTTTATAGAAAACTGAATAAATTTTAGAAATGAGTTAGTTTTAAAAAATGTGCAGCTACGATAGGAACCAAGCCTAGTAACTCGATCAAATATTTTCCATCTTCCGTCTGGGTGTCAGCAAAAAGTTTGCACGCGTAACAAAGTGAGAAACAAAATCCAATGAGCATATTTTACCCATGTTAAAATGTTCATCTTTTAAGTAGGAGAGACAATTTAAAATTAAGAAAACAATGAATTCTTAAAGATACATTTGATCACAGAACGATAATTTACCATTATATGCCAATATTTTAATGAACGCAGCTCGTGTACTTCCGCTGAATGAGAATCTAGAGGTAAGGTTAGTAGATGTATGTACATATATATATATACAGTGAGTGGCCTCTTCGTTAGATACACCTACCTAATAACGAGTATTTCCGACTTTTGCTATCAAACGGACTGAATTCGCCGGTGCATGGACTCAAAAAGTTATCGAAAGCATGCACAGCAAAGATACCCACTATACCAGAGGCGTCTCATCCAGTGGTGCAGGTGGTGGCTAGGACCCAAAATTAATAGGAAGGAAGTATACCTTTTTTCTTTTTAAATAGATTAGCACTAATTGCAAATATTTTTGTACATGTCAGTTTTCAGAGCAGAAGAAACATTTGCGAAAAAAAAGGGAGTAATTTTACGTTTCTAGTATAATAAATATGCAAACAGATGTTTTCACACACTGCTACTTCCCACCTTTATACAAATTATACTAATTACATTACATAAAATTAGATATACACTGAGTGACGGTATTTGAAGAGTTATGGAAGTTTTAATATTAGCAACAGCAATGCAAAACCATTGAAAGTTATCTCAGAAGTTAATTATAACTTGAATAAAAAAGCCTTATTTCAAGCAATATAATGCATAGATGTATATTTAAAAAGTTTGTGTAAAATAATTCTTTCGATAATTTTCTTGCATTGTTACTGTTAAATACTCAAACTTCCATCTCTTTAAATACAAAACAAATGTTGTTGAAATTCGAGATTTAGACTTGATTGAGATCTTTAATTTATCTTCAGCCATATGTTCTCATAAAAAGCTTATTTTAGAAGTTATGGAGTTTTGAAGTCAGCTTCTATTGACATCACATGGATTGGGGTGGTAATAAGTCATTGATCACTCAGGGTAAATACAAATAAAAATCTCCTCAAGCAGCTGCTTAGCACATAGGTCTGACAAGAGACTTTCAGTTTATACCCCATAATATAAGATCTGTGAGGATGGCAGGACCTAAACAGAAAAACATATTATATGATTAAATACATTAATTATAAATATAAAAGTTTGGCGTTATATATTTCTTTACTACTTGTTTATCCGGCATTTAAAAATTGCATTTAAATAAGGCATGTAAAAAATAAATCTAATGTGTTGGAAATGGCATATTTGTGGCAAATATATTGTTCTGATTTGAGCATAATATTGTGGAATCTTTTTTAGTAGAAAAGTAGCAGATATTCATTTAAAGTAATCTTTGTTTAATAAGTCAGTAAACATTTCCAAACAAATTTAATTTTTAACCTAAAATATTATTCTGCATTATCGATGTGTACAGGGTCGAATTTAAGAAAAAAAAATCGAGGGGTCGCAGTGTGGTGGCAAGAAACACCATCGAGCTGGAAAAAGGTAGGAAGAGGGCAAGAGACTGGATTTCCAATGCAACATTATAACATTTCCCCCTCGGTTTTACAGGTCTTTAAAAAAAATTCTTTAACAATGCATGAAATATAAATATGTTTAATAATTTTAGCCTCTATTATCCTTATCATCATTCTGAGGGAGGGCATGACCTTCCTTCCTAGATCAGGCCCTGAATGTGTTTATGTCTTTGAGAGCACCAAAATTGTATCAGTACTTATTAAACGTTTGGGAGCGAATACATTTTTTTGTATTCGCTCCCAAACGTTTAATAAGTACTGATATAATTTGACAATTATAAATATATATAATTATAATAAAACAATACATATAATTAAACAATGACAACACGAGTTGTCATTGTTTAAATAGTCTAAATTCCAGGAAAATCGTGCAATTGTTCATTACAGGTCCAAATGAGAATTAAATTTTATAAATCCGGTAAAGATTAAATCGCCAATTATGTTTTTCCTAATTAACTTTTAAAAAGTGACTT
The DNA here is from genome assembly GCA_038380435.1 of Ryuthela nishihirai. Lineage (NCBI taxonomy): Eukaryota > Metazoa > Arthropoda > Arachnida > Araneae > Heptathelidae > Ryuthela > Ryuthela nishihirai. The sequence goes on along the minus strand of JAWZYU010000009.1, from coordinate 26,425,523 downwards.
TGGGGGTCCATAAAGTAATGTTGCACCAGGGCTCAAGCTGGTGATGATATGCCTCTGACTACAGCTGTTGCAAATTGGCTGGTGGTGGACCTCTATTTTAAATTAAAAAGGATTGCATTGCACATTCTTCGCTTTAGTAATTATTTTGGAGATATTATCATTCCTTCTCAGTTTGTGTTGCAGTGTAACACCAAGATACACTGCAGTTTTGATCCAAAGATTTTTCAATATTAAGGTTTTAACGTCTGCCTTATTTTTTACTGAAAACATCACAACCTCTATTTCTGAATTCGGTGTAATTTTCCATTGGAAAACCATTTATGAATCCTGTCAACTCCTTTCTGTAATCAGTCAATGGCAAATCTAACAGTAAAAAACATTTTTTACGCATGTTCCTACACTTTTTTTTATCGATTACGTCATCACGTAGCTTGCAGTTGAATACGTATACCACTCTAAGCAAAAATAATTTAGAAAAACCTTATCTCATAATATTATTTATACATGTATTGGAACAGTAATGTGTATTTAAGTTAAAAAAAAACTTCCGTTATATTCAACATAGATAGGAAATCTAAAAAAATTGTGAAAGTTCCAGAAATTAATATGCGAATGAATCTGAAAAAAATGACAGGAGTGGGTAAGGCACTGCCTGGGGTGATTGGTAGAGCCCACCTCACCTCCACTGCAATAAATGTCTCCAGGGCCCTTCTCTGAAAATCCATTAGCTTTCAGTTACTGAAATTTCAAATTAAATTTCCCATTAATTCTCTTTGAAGATTTTCTGCTGTTCGTAAAAATTTAAATTTTTAGAAGGACAAATATTTTACGCAAAACCAAAATTATTACATTTTACTGCATAAAATACAAATCTGTGCATTTCTATTTAAATTATTATCTTAGATTTATAATAAAAAAAATTATCCTTCAAGCAGTTGTTTGCCACTACAGTTTGACAGGGAGGGGCCTGCCAGTATTAATATGCTATAGAGAAAATCTGTGAGGAAGAAGACCTTCTGCAGAACAGAAAACATCCTTTCTTATCAAGGGCTCAAAACCAGTTCCATTGATCAGTAGCCAAGCACACTGATCATTAGATGATACTAAAAGCTAATCGTATGGTGTAAAGTTATTCCTATAGAGAGCAAAAGAGAACTATTTTGATATGCTTCATGATCAGATAGCACCCACTTGATATATGCTATAGTTGGCAGCACTCAGTCTCATACTCCACAGCTCCCAGGTTCAAGTCATCAACATTGTCAGCTTTGAGATTTATCTCCGCTGAACCATATTCTGCCCTTGGTCATAAAGGAGACATTGATGGACTTAGAAAGGCTGCCATCCATCGAATAAGAAGTAAAACTAAATTCCCATGTGGAGGAAAGACATACACTGTGCATGTTAAAGAACATGTTGGATGGTTTTCACAGGAGGCTTCCATCCGTTTCCAAGAGCTATCCAGTGGGTTTCTTTCCCCCATTTTTCTCTGAACCCTTGAGGGCTTTTTCTCTGAACCCTTGATCACTATTGGTAAAAATACATTACCGGGGTCCTTTCTGCCCAACTTGACTAGAGGTCCTGTACAGCTAGAGGCTGGCCATCTCGGTGATTCACTGCCATTTTTTGATTGAGTCACGTGGTTTAGGGGCGTCATGTTTTGTCGTTCCGTGAGACGAAAGCCTATGAGTTAGTGTGTGTACCAAATTAAAATTTCCCATGTTATAGTTTTATATATTTCTACCAAATTTTTTATCTATAAAAGCTGTCATATTTTATGAATGCCTCACTGCGCTGCATTTGAGTGTAAATATTTCACTCAAAGAAACAAATTAATGAATATTTTTTCCGAAAAACTCCGTCAGAAGAAGGCAATCGGATGCAAAAGTGAAATGAGTAACTGAAAACCAACAAAAATTTCTTTTAAGGTTCGTTTGAAAAGCAAGCTAATATTTTCACTTTGTCGTCTGCCTATTCCAATATTTGTTCGTCTATCTGTCTGTCTTTCTGTTAACTGTTGTCTGTCCTTCTGTCTTTCTACTTGTCTGTCCATCTAAGACAATCAATTTTTTTTACTTTTAGAGCTAAATGAAAAATTGTTTTTCGGTTGGATAGGTATCGAACAAATATTGCGATTCGCAATTTTGAAAAATTTCAATAGCTTTAATAGCGCTCTCTAGCGGTGGGAAAAGATGGAAAACGTAAAAATTTTGAAAGAATATTGCAAACAAACTATTTACACTGGAAATCTGAAATTTTGGTAGTAGAATGATAAGGTCAGAGGGTTTACAATGGCAACAAGGCTTTGCCGTCTTAGCCAAAAGGGGGTGCGAAAATGAAGCTTTTTTTAAAGAGATAAACGAAACAATATATATATTTTTGTTTTACAGGCACTAACAAAACATTAATTATTTAAACAATATTTTATAATCTCAGCTTTACCTGTAGACGTTTAAACGTCTATAAATCAATAAATGTTTTTTATGAAAAAAACCTTCGTTAGTTCAACAAATCAGAATACTGTGGCATGTTTCTCGAGAGATGCAGGTTCGAATCCCGTTTGTCAGCGAAATTTTTTCCACAACAATATTATTATTTACATTTTTCGAATCCCCATCAGTTGGAATTTTCAGTGTTAGAGAGTGCTAAAGGCGGTAAATAAAAACTCGAAAGAAGACCTCTAGCGGCGGAAAAAAGCTGGAAAATATCAAATTATTAAATAAATATTGCAAACGATTTATTTTTTGCTAGAAGCTTAAATTTTTGGTCATAGAGGGTAATGGTCAAGTGGTTTAACCTAATAGTAATGATTTGACATGTTGGCAAAATGCAACTTTTCAGCTTTAAGAGAAAAATGAAAAATTTTTTTGCACATTACAGGTACTAATAAAATATTAATAGTTTATTTTCTCAATTATACAATAGTTAGAATTTCCACTTTCAGAGGGTACTGAAAGTGTAAAATAACTAGAAGAACGCATATCACTTCTGTTGCACATCGGAATCTCATTTTCAAAGAGAATGAAGTTCTTCCTTTGTCTACTTTTTTACTCCTTAAAAGTTTTAATTATGGATGTTCGTGTTGTTTTTCTGTTGAGGTCCCGCCATCCTCATGGACCTTCTACTATGGCGTATAAACTGACAGGCTCCTGTCAGACCTCTGTACAAGCAGCTTCTTGAGGGGTTATTTATTTTTTAATGCATGATGGGGGAAATGCACATAGTAATATTTTATTAGTAATTATAAAACATAAAAAGTATTTGTCTTTTGGTTCTTAAATTTAAGAAGTTGCCTTCCTCTCGCTCCTCTGAAAATAGTGGGCAAATAATTGCTGTCAGTGGAATTTCTACCATAACAAAAATTTCTACCATAAGCAGATCACTTGGAACATTCGTTAAAAGTTTTGCAGTTTCGTTATTTAGTGATCTCTAATGATATATATTAAAACTACCTTTGAAAATTCGAATTACATTTCATTATTAACCAACTAAAAAAGAGATTTCCAATTATCTCTTAAAACAAAACCGTTCCATTTCTTACTTGCCTCGGGCTTAGGGTCAAGGGCAGGGGTGGCTCAGTCGGTAGCGCGCCAGGCTCGTAATCTGTAGTTCCCAGGTTCGAGTCCCAGCTGGGTCAGCATTGAGATTTATCTCCGCAAAAATTCCCCGCCCTGCCCACGGTCAGTAGGGGACACCGATGGGCTTGAAAAGGCCGCCGTCCGTCGGATGGGACGTTAAACCGTGGCCCCGTGTGCGGGAGAGCCATACCCTGTGCACGTTAAAGAACACGCTGGATGGCCTTGACGGGAGGCTACCATCTGTCTCCCAACAGCTGTTCCAGTGGGTCCCCTCCCCCAACCTTCTCTGAGCCTTCGGGGTCCTTGTGGCCTGGCCATTTAGCCCATGGTGTGCAAAAAAGTGCCGCTCAGAGGTAAAACAACCCAAACAACCCAACGCTTAGGGTCAAGTCATTGTTGTTAATGGATTTTTCAAGACTGTCACATTCCACTACCAAAATTTCAAATTTCTAGCATAACTACATCGTTTGCAATATTGGTTTTAAATTTTGGGCTTTTTTGATTTTTTTCCACCGTTAGAGGACGCAGTTATAGCTTTTGGGAAGTTCGTAAAATGCAAATTGTACTATTTCGTCAATACCTGTCCAACCCAAAAAGAAATTTCAATTTGTCTCTAAAAACATACACTTTTCTGTTAAAACAAAAAAAGCTTACCCCCGCCCCCCTGCCTTGGTCTAAAGGTCAAGGGACTGTTGCTAATGGTAACTTCCTAACCTTCACATTTCAATACCAAAATTTCAAACTTCTAACATAACTACATCGTTTTGGAATATTCATTTGATATTTTGGAATTTTACATTTTTTTACCGTTAGAGAGCGCAATTATAACTTTTGGGGAGATTCGAAAAATGCAAATCGTAATATATCATTAATACCTATCTAACACAAAAAGAATGTTTCATTTTTCTGTATAACAAAAAAAGTTCAATGTCTACAGAAGGACAGACACAAAGCGAAATTATATATCTTTTTTTTTTAAATAAAAAAAAGCCCTAAAATTTACTTTTCCCTTTTTAGCCGTTTTCTAAAGCGCTTCCAATTATGAACACTGAAATCTGTATCAAATATTACCCTACCCTTTTCCGAAATCCATAAGTATCGTGCAATACCATTCAGCTGTGCACTCTGAACAATCCGAACGACGAGAAAACATGGCGTCCAATTTTGAGATGGCGAAACTGTACCTATATAGGGCCTCTAAACTTGGCTTGCTCCGTTGTGAAACATGGAACGGTTGCCAGATCTATCTCTAGTATATACAGGGTGATTCAAAACTCCTGGGACAAACTTTAAGGGGTGATAGAACACACCTAAACAAGCACTTTTTGTCATACAGTGCATGGTCGGAACTCAAGCGGTGAAGCGCTAGGGGTTAGTAGTTACTGTGTCAGGAAATGAAACACAAGAATGACAGAAGAGGTTTGAAACAATTGCAGAAATTACAGAACAGAAAGTACAGAATTTTATTAAACAAATTGCAGAAACTGATCAAAAGTGCGACCTCCAACATTAATGCGGGCTTCACACCTTCGACATAGTGATCGGCGTACATGGGCGAAAACATCAGGCATTTCTCGAGCAGTGGCAGCGGCAATAGAAATCCTGGCAACAAGGTCCTCATTGGAATCGATGGGGCTATCGTAGATGAGGCTTTTCATACGGCCCCATAGGAAAATTCCAGACATGAGAGATTAGGCGATCCTGGCGGTCAAGCGATGGGACCACCCCGACCAATCCATCGTCCTGGAAATGTTGCATCCAAGGCATTCCATACATCCACGCTGAAATGGGGTGGCGCTCCGTCGTGTTGGAACCACATACGTGTTTGAATGCTTGCTGGAACAGGGTTCAGTAATTCTGGCAAGACTTCTTGTAAAAATACGAGGTACGTTCTCCCTTTCAGTCAGGCTGGCAGAAGGTATGGGCCAATCAAATGGTCATGGAGGATTCCAGCCCAAACATTTATGGAGAAACGCCGCTGGTACGAATGTGGACTTATGGCGTGCGGATTACTTGTGGCCCACACATGTGAATTGTGGGTTTTAAAAATGCCCTCACGTGTAAAGGTGCATTCGTCAGTGAATAGGACATATGCATCAAAGTCAGGTTGCACTGCAGGCTGCTGCAGGAACCACTGTGCAAAATCCACATGAGGCCGATAATCTGCAGGTGTTGAGGCGTGCACCCTCTGTGCATGGTAGGAGTGCAATCATTCGTCTCGTAGAACTCGCCATACCATCGGTTGGGGCACACTTACAGCATAGGATATTGCTCGCGTGCTACATTTGGGACGACCTCAAACCCTACGTAGAATTTCCTCTGTAATACGTGGCATCCTCACACTCCTGGCACGCCCTGTATCCTGAAGCCACTGACAAAAGAGCCTGTTTCGCACAGATACCAGTGCAATCGCTGAAAGATTTTACGATCAGGTACGCGTCTGGGTGGAAAGCACTCCCGGTAGTCTTCGGGCTTCCCTCGCATTCCCGTCCGCAGCTGCGTACGTGAAATGCATGTCCGCCTTCTCCTGATTCGTGAAACAATCCATCAGTTCTGCAATCCATGGTAGAAATGACGGCGAGTGCAAAAACCAGCGTTTATAAGTGTTCACTGGAAAGCGCTCTTTAGCGCTTCACTGCTTGAGTTCCGACCATGCATTGTATGACGAAAAGTGCTTGTTTAGGTGTGTTCTATCACCCCTTAAAGTTTGGCCCAAGAGTTTTGAATCACCCTGTATATATAGAACTCTGTGCTTAAAACAGTTTTTCCTCAATTACATGGAAGTTTTATTGAACGAAAATTAATATTTTTCAAAAAAAAAACAAGACGTTGCCCTATGAAGTCCCACAGAGTAACTAGGTAGTACAGAAAGACGACTGAGCACCACTGCTTGCAGCGCCACCTATATCAGTTTCCGTAATTCTCCTTTTCCTACCAGGGGTGGGGGTGGCTCAGTCGGTAGCGCGCCAGGCTCGTAATCTGTAGTTCCCAGGTTCGAGTCCCAGCTGGGTCAGCGTTGAGATTTATCTCCGCAAAATTTCCCGCCCTGCCCACGGTCAGTAGGGGACACCGATGGGCTCGGAAAGGCCGCCGTCCGTCGGATGGGACGTTAAGCCGTGGCCCCGTGTGCAGGAGAGCCATACCCTGTGCACGTTAAAGAACACGCTGGATGGCCTTGACGGGAGGCTACCATCTGTCTCCCAATAGCTGTTCCAGTGGGTCCCCTTCCCCAACCTTCTCTGAGCCTTCGGGGTCCATGTGACCTGGCCATTTAGCCCATGGTGTGCAAAAAAGTGCCGCTCAGAGGTAAAACAACCCAACCCAACCCTTTTCCTACCTGCTTTCAAACTGAGAAGACGTTTCGTGTTGAAGCCGTTGCCCACTGTGTAGTACGGTAAAATTCTAATATTTGTTTGCTGTAGTGCTTTCTTCATACTTGAACTGCTTTTACACATCATATATTTCAATGTACTTGGAGACCGTTTTCGTCATTGTGAAGTATAATTTTAATTGTGTCCCCAATACTGAACTTAATTGCACGTTAACATTCTTTGAAGTTCCATCCTATCATGCAAAGTAATTGGTTGCTTTCTGTTATTAATATATTTTACAATTGTTATACGCGAATGCTTGTTGACTTCTGTTCATGCAAACCATCTGGAAATTACCATTATCATTCAGATATAATTTATGTTAGAAGTATGTTCATAAAAGATCCGTACTTTATATTAAAATACTATATGTTTATGCATTGTGTATCCAGCTACGTGAACGACAAACTCCTTCACGTATATAGTAGATTAATAAAATGTGAAATTGTTTAGAATTATTTAGCATCAAAAACTTAGTACAGAATGAATTCGTTTGCAATTAATTATTGGATCAGAACAAAGATTTTTATTTCGCACCTAGGGAAGAATCATTTTTGCGTTGGGAAAAAACCTTAAGTTAATGGTAATGAGTACAAGATATCAAAGAGATGGAATTGTAGCGATATTAAAGGTGTAACGAAAACTCTTGGAAAAGCACTGGTTGGGCGAATGCTCGGTAGGAGCAAAAGACGGATTTGATAGGAACACTAGCATCGATTTTGTACTGCAATGGGCATATATGGTAGTCATCTAAGTGCTAACTATTTAATTTGTGATGAGGGCCCAGAGACACAGGACGTTAGAACGCCCAGCATACTTGCCTGTGTATCAAAATCAATAATCATGACTGCGACATCGTCAACATCTTACTTCAACAATTTTTGAATCGTCAGGAGAACATGTATATGTGCCTAAACCAGCTAACTTCTTCTAAACGCCAGATTAGCTCCATAATTGAAACTATGTATCATACTGCATTTTGTAAAAAAAAAAGTAATGTTGCTCTTTTCAACTGCTGAAACTTCTTCTAATAGCTACGGAATGACTTACCAAACGTAACTTAGGATGCTCCTACTACTTTATTCAATGTCAAATAATCACTAAATTCTCTAAATCACTTTAATTCGTGTGGAATTGAAGAATCAAATCTTATTGATTCTAAGTGCCTAAACCAGCTAACTTTAATAGTAATCAAATCTTATTGATTCTAAGGCCATTGTTATCCAAAAAAATTGTTGATTTAAAATCCAAATATAAAGCTACATTTCAAAATGTCTATAGTAAATATGGCAACGTTTTTAGTTCTGTCGTGTGGTAATGCTGTTTAGAAAAGAATGGATAAAGTACGAAAAATAATAATGGAAATACAAGAAAGAAAAGTGATTCCAAGACTAAATATTCTTGTTCCTAGCATATTTAATGCGGTAAGCTTTGCTTTGTATAGTGATTTCATACTTAAAAATTGAATTTCTTTGACTGAATTTTAAATGCAATTTAAGGAACGTTTGGAATACCACCTGGGCGATGATTCAATAGCTTGATGAACAATAGTTAAAAAAACTTGCATAGATTTATTTATTTGTCTAACAAGATAATTTTTATTAATTTTCAGTAGTGGAGGAACTTTTGCCTTATTAGTTTTGAAAATTAAGATTAGAAATCATACCATTCTTCAATCTAGTATCATTTTGTTTATATTAATCTTTCAGAGACTAGTAGTTTTTCAGGTAATTCTCCCGAACTGTTACTTGAAATCGCTTAAAACGTTCACAAAAACCGCTTAAACTACTTAATTTAGTATTTTAATTTCAATACCTTTAAATGCTAAATTTAATAGTAACTCCTGTAAAAATCTTGAAACGGTACACTTGAATGACTGCCATTTTGTTGAAGAACTGTTCGCCTGCAACATAAAAAAAAAGGAATAAGGTTTTTAAAATTTTATTCATTTCTTGATAGGTGCATTGTTTGCCATGCTCGTTGGTCACCACAGATCACTGCAGGCGATATTTGACGGACTGTGTCAGCAGCCATGAAATCCTCATAACGACCCAAACGATAAACCGAAGGTTGCATGAGGCACAGATGCGCTCTATGCAACCATTACATTGACTGCAAACCATCGCAGTGCTCGTCTGGCTTGGTGCTGAAGTCGAGTAACCTGGGGTCATGAATGGAACACTGTTGTGTTTAGTGATGAATCCCGTTTCTGTCTGAGTGGTGACGATCGACGGTTTCGTGTATGGCGACAACCTGGCGAGAGGATGGATCCACTTTCGTTCGTGACCGGCACACTGCCTGTCAGCCAGGCATAATAGTATTGGGTGCTATTGAATATGACAGCAGGTTACCTCTTGTCCGCATCATGGAAACACTGACAATTGCACAATACATTAGTGCAGTTCTTCAGCCTGTTTTGCTACTGTTCCTAGGAGGCATGCAGCAGCCCATTTTCCAGCATGACAATGCCCGTGTACACAATGCTAGGGTCTCCACACAACGTTTGCAATATGTTCAAGTATTGCCATGGCCAGCACGATCTCCAGATTTATCACCAATAGAAAATCTGTGGGACCACATTGAATGACGTGTGCAATCTTCTCACTGGCCGGCACGAAATCTCGATGAATTATGGTAGCAAGTCAACGATGCTTGTTGTGCAATTCCTCAGGACCATATCCATCGACTGTATGACTCCATGCCATGTTGTATTGCTGTTCACGATGGTGTAACCACCTACTGAGGCAGTTACATTGTGCTGCATTATCTCATCTAACTCTGTAAGTGGCTAGAAATTAAATCATGGTATGTCAATATGTATTGCTATGTGTGTGCTACATTTCACCCCTATCCCCTCCCTCTTTCTGGGTGGGGCAATTTCAGTGTCGTGCAGTGTATATATATATAACAGAAATAAGCAATGCTATATAGAAGAAAATCATGTTCCTGCACTTAAAAAAATCACTAAAAATAATCACATCAAAAGACTTTACTAACAACCTTTATCAGCTACAAAAAGAACCCTCGTTTTGCACTTAAAAAAAAACCCTAAAAATAAATCATTTCATCAAAATTAGATTATATTAACAACTATCGCTAAGAGATAAACCTTCGTTCTCCATTTAAAAAACTCCAAAAATAAATAATCTCACCAAAATTAGATTTTATTAACAACTCTCATCGAAGGAATAAATCCCTATACCTTACTGAAGAAAAGCTCCAAAAATAAATAATCTCATTAAAAGATTTTATTAACACATCGCTGAAAAACGACACCTCGTTTCTCACTTAATAGGGGCGGGGGTGGCTCATTCGGTAGCGCACCAGGCTCGTAATCTGCAGTTCCCAGGTTCGAGTCCCAGCTAGGTCGGCGTTGAGATTTATCTCCACAAAACGCCCCCGCCCTGCCCACAGTCAGTACGGGACACCGATTGCCTTGGAAAAGTCGCCGTCCGTCGGATGAGACGTTAAGCCGTGGCCCCATGTATATGGGAGAGAAATACCTGTGCACGTTAAAGAACACACTGGATGGCCTTGACGGGAGGCTACCATCTGTCTCCTAACAGCTGTTCCTCCAATCTTCTCTGAGCCTTCAGGGTCCTTGTGACCTGGCCATTTAGCCCATTGTGTGCAAAAAAAGTACCTCTCTAGAAGTAAAACAACCCAACCCACTTAAGAAAAAGCCCCCAAAATAAATGCCATCAAAAGTAAATTTCCTTAATAACGCTCATCGCTAAAGAATCAAGAAAAGCACCAAAAACAAATAATCTCATTAGAGACAACTATTTTAAAGAGCGTAGATCAGTCATAAACATTGCAGCATGCGGATAGATATCATCAGGGGCCGAAGGACTATGGTTGGGGGGGGAGGGGGAGAAATCAAAACTTTTCCAATTCGGAAGTTCAAATTTTGCCAACTGCGCAAACTTACTTAAATTTTGCTCCGTGGTGGGGTGGTAGGCAATTTTCACAACTCTCCTAACTCTCCTGCGTTTTTTTGCCATCATTTGACTTTTTGTCTTCCAATTTTGCCAACTAACCGTAATTTAACTCCCAATTTTGCCAACTAACCGTAATTTAACTTCCAATTTTGCCAATTACCCATAATTTCACAGAAATAATTCCAATATTTACATCTTGTCTGAACTGTAGCAAGTCAGTGTGAATTTTCCCTTGATTTGGCCGACTCTCCTTAATTTCACGAAACTAATCCCAATCTTTACATCTCTCCTAAATTTGCCAAATCACTTCAAACTTTTCAAACTTCCAAAGATTTTGCCAAGTTTTCTCGATTTTAGTCAACTTTCCTAAATTTCACACACCCAATCCCAATTATTACAACTCGCCCGTATTTTCCAAGCGGATTCGAATTTTGCCAACTGCCCTACATTTTGTTAAGTTTCTTCAATAATATGTCCAACATTCCTTAATTTTACAAAACAAATCTTAGTTTTCACAACTCGCCAATATTTTACCAAATGAATTCGAATTTTGGTAACTACTCTAGATTTTGCCAACTCGCCATAATTTTACAGGAAAAATCGTAATTTTTACATCTTTCCCGAATTTGCCAAGTCACTTCGAATTTTATCAACTCTCCTTAATTGCACAAGAAAGGCACAATTTTCACAACTCCCCTGTATTTTACCAAGTGGCTTCGAATTTTGCCAACTTCCCTGATTTTACCAATTTTCTCGATTTTGCCAACTCTCCTTAATTTTACAAAAACAATCCCAATTTTTATAAATCGCCCGTATTTTACCAAGTGGATTCGAATTTTGCTAACTGCCCTAGATTTTGGCAAGTTTCCTCGATTTTGCCATCTCGCCACAATTTTACAGAAAAAAAATCACAATTTTTCATCACACCTGATTTTTGCAAAGCCACTCTGTATTTTGACAACTCCCCAAAGATTTGCCAACTCTCCTGGATATTGCGAAGTTGCCTCGATTTTGCCAACACGCCATAATTTTATAGAAAAAAGATTTCAATTTTTACATCTCACATGAATTTTGTCAACTCTCCACGATTTTGGCAAGTCACTCCTAATTTTGCCAACTCGCCATAATTTTACAGAAAAAAAAATCCAAATTTTCACATCTCACCTGAATTTTGCCACCTCCCCACGATTTTGCCAAGTTACTCCGAATTTTTCCAACTCCCTAAGATTTTGCCAACTCACCTGTATTGTACTAAGTGAATTCGAATTTTGCCAACTGCTCTAAATTTTGCCGTCTCTCTATTTTCCAAACTGCCTTAGATTTGCCAAGTTGCCTCGATTTTGACAACTCCCCTTAATTTTCCCCCTAAAAAATATAAATTTTCACAACTCACCTGTACTTTACGAAGTCGCTTCGAATTTTGCCAACTCCGAGTTACTTTGGGGGGGGGGAGCTTCCCCCATCCCCCCATGACTACGCCCCTGGATAATCATATTTGCAACTCAATGTTACAGGTTTTCTGGTTTTTCCGAACGAAAAGTCCAAGATGGCGGCTGAGGGCCCTACAATGCACTTTAGCGCTTTTTTGAAGTGTAGTTCGAGGTGCATACTTTGTTTTTATGGTGTTACAGAAGGAAAATAAATTTAGGGATTATTTTGCCGCAGGAGAATATATATGACAAATTTGGTATATAGAGTAATGGCTGAAGTTCAGTAGACATCGTGTTGGACACTTTACTAATTCACCCTCTATGAGTCCTATGGTTTTGGTGGCTTTTTTTTTTATAATGCGGCCCACGGATTCACATGAAACGAGGATTTATAATTGTAAAAATTCATTATTCTGCTGGCTAATAACAGTCGCCATTTTTATATCGCTGAATATTTCGAGCTATGAAGATGTGGAATATGCACTGTTTACGTTAACAAGTTCATATTAAAATTTTATAAATATTTCATCATATAATCACGACTTCCCGTTTCATATGAATCAGTTGGCATTATAAAAAAAGCCATCAAAAATATAAAATCACAGAGGGAGTGAATCAGTAAAGTGTGAAATCAAAGGAAAATCGCTCATAATCTCTTTTACTGTATGTTTCAGAAAATCACTTAAGTTGTCACGTTTGTAAGAAATTGGCCGCATTTCAGGTCTCTTTCAACCAAATCGCCTATGTAACATGAACTAAAATAATCATATGGTAAATTTGCACTAATTTAAAAGCTTTTGAAATAAGTGAGCACAAGGCTATTTACGACTGCATATCACCTTAATAAATATTTTCACTACACTCAGTTATTAGTAAATTATGTATTGAATTTATCAAAGATAAAACTATATTTTCATTGTGTACCATTATAAAACGATTTAAAAATGTACTGAGGATTCGCAATTGAAATACCCCTATGACCTAAATAATTCCTAAAAACACATTTGGCTAACACCTATTTGTATTCATACTCCACATTATTTCATCATATGCGAGCTAGTCTGCTGATTCATAATGCCATAGACATTAGTTACAGTATTATGCCGCGAAGAAAACATTCCCATACAATTTTCTATAATTAGTAATTGATTCTATAACTAAATACACTTCAGGAAAGTACTTTCTTATCTGCGTTTACCTATCGAAACACACCTATTTACTAATTTCCTGACTGCCGCAAGCCCCGTAATAAACGTGAGTACCGAATTCTAAATAATTACCCCTCATGATAGCAATTTTGTGTTGCGTGCTAAACGGGTCAGAAATATTAACTAATGTTGATGTCAGGCTAGAGGCCTTTTTAAATATTTTTTTTGTTCGGGTTTTGTATATTATTTTGGATTTCAACTAAAAGGCATATGCTACATGGGAGGCCCTCTGTCCCAGCATCTGGAGAGTTAATTGAAATAGCAGTGCCCGGAGGGATGGAGGTCACCCAAATGCTCGCATCCGCTGACAAGCGACCTGGTGGCTAACGACCTTGCCAGATGGCCGGAGCAGAGAGAGAAAGGAAGAAAGGGTTTGGCAACGAGGAGAAAACAGAGCCAGTCGTAGGACGAACGCGTGAAGACGTAAAATTGTAAAGCTGGGAAATGCCGACTGGTAATAACGGCATTGGGCTCTGTGAATACAGCTGAACAGGCATAGTAAGCTGGTGTTGTTGTAATGCTATGTAATTGAGCATATGTCCTTGTTCTATCAAGCATGTTTGGAAGGTTCAATAAATAATTGTTATTTTTAAGTAAAGGCTGAAGTTGAACCAATTTATTGGGGAGGAGCCTCAGTATTGAGTCCCGGCATATGTGATAAAATCTTTGATTTTTGTTCTGAAAGACTCTTTCACCCGTCGCGTATTGCGATCGAACCGAGGGGACATTCCTAAGTGGCCCCAATAGACAAACAAACGAAGAAGCAACATCACAAAGTGGCGCAGCCGCCAGTACGCAACAGAGGTGAAAGAAAGCTGCGAAGGTGACGGAAGAGTTCTGACATCCATTGTGAGCTGACCAGAACAAGGCTGATACTGCCAAGAGTGTTCCGACTGGGTGCTTCAGGTGGCAGATTGACGAGGCCGTTCGTTCCTGTCGTCACATCGGAGGTAAGTATCCTCTTATTCTAGGGGTGAGTAGTTAGATTCGGCAGAGGCCTGTACGAGCTAAAATGGAGCTTAGGAGCGGTCGAAATAGGGAAAGGGATGAGCTAAGGCGAGGCTACGCAGACACAGAAAGGGATAGCGTGCAGGGTGGTGCTTCAGGGAGTGACCGGGGAAGTGAGGAGGTGACAATAGACAGAGAGTCTGATGCTGCGGAAGACATGAGAGGGTTGAAGGATTATGGCAATGACAACGATGCGGATATGCTGCGGAGCGGGACCAGAAGGCAGAGAGCTAAAGAAAGGATTGGAGATGATTTTGAATTAGAGAGGATGAGGTTAGAGATGCAGCTGAGAAGGGAAGAGAGAGAGGTGGCAGAAAGAGAAAGAGAAAAGGAGAGAGAGCATGAGTATAGAATGCTGGAACTGCAAATGAGGAATGCAAACGAGGAGAGGGGTGATGTGCGAACGGTGGCAGTTTCTAGTAATCCAGCAGATGCGCGGCTGGCTAATTATATAAAATTATTGGGAAATATGTTAGCTGGAAGCCCTAAAAACCCAGAAGAGGTGATAAATCTCTTTGAGACAGCGGAAAGGGGATTTAAGATATATGAAGTACCAGAGGAGTTTCTAGGCAAAGTCATCATTTCTTTTTTAGACGGTAAATATGCAAACCATGTTTTTCGAAAATTAAGTGCAGAGGATTTTATTAATTATAAGAAAGTTAAAGAGGCCGTCTTAAAAGAGTTTAAGCTCACTCCCTCTGCGTACAAGAGAAAGTTTGAAACTATCACAAAAGAACCGAATGAGTCATATAATCAGTTAGCCTCGAGACTCAGAAATAGCTGGGATTACTACGTCCGCAGTAGGAAGGTGACAAAAATTGAGGAGCTTATGGACCTGATAGTGTCGGATAAGTTACGTGATAGCCTTCCTCAAGACACTCATGCTTACGTAGTACAGAAAGAGGCGGAGTCATGGGCAAAAGCAGACGAAATAGCAACGTGGGCAGAAATCCATCTAGCCAGTGTAAACGGAACGGAAGAGGTCCAAACTTTTAAAGTGTTAAGGCCTAGACAAAATGCAGAACGTGTTGTTTCCCCCCAGCAGAGGATAGACTCAGAGAGAAATTATTCGAGCAGAAGGTATCAATCGGCAGTTAATTTAGCTGAATATAGAAATATCCCAAAGGTAAGGAGATGCCATAAATGTAGATCCGATAAACATTTGATGAGAGATTGCCCACTGAGAACTGGGGACCGTGAGAGCCGAACTCGGGTATACCAAGTTAGCACCTTGGATCAGAATTCTGAAGAGGTTTGTGAGGCAACGATAGGAAGGGCTACCACACATTCAAAACTAAGTCCAAGCAGACGAGTAATGGAACAGGGAAAGATACGCATCCCAGTAGATTATAAAGAGGTTCGGATCAGAGGTGGCGACAAGACAGCTAGAGCAGTCGTGGATTCGGGGGCAGACCTGACAGTTATCAGAAAGGGGATGCTGAACGAAGAAAAACACCCGGTAAAAGACCATCTGTTGTTGCATGGACCGTTTGGTGATGCCAAAAGGGCAGAGGAAAAAGAGCTGCCTTTACGTTTGACTGATGGTACAGACAATAGCACTGGGAGTGGCGGAGAAATTAAAGTGCTATGCGCAGTAGTATAGCAAATCTGCGGAAGGAGGTACTTCTGAGTGTGGAAGCTTATAGTAAGCTAATTAGAAAGATGAAGAGAAGGCCGGTAACTGGTAACCCCAGGAGGAAAATCCACGAGCCGTGGGCCAATACAGGAAGCTGCTATGAAAGAGGTAGAGAAATTCCAGTTAGAAAAAGGGAAATGTATGCTCCATGGAGACCGTCCAATCAACGCCGTTCTATCTCCCAGCCCAAACATGTGCAGCAATCTGTCAGACTCGATGTCTACGATGATTAAAATTATGCAGGGGAGGGGGCGAACATGGCAATTGGAGGTAACGATGGGTCAGGCCGACGCCAATGTCGACGACTTTCAGCCTGTAGAGTCAGATTGTACGTACGGGAAGGTGATATCTAGGTAGTCACGAAAGGTGTGCATAGCCTTTCACATGGGATGTCACCTGTGAACGAATGAACACCGCCAGTACGGCATACCTTCGTCAAAGACAGTTATTAGTGAGAGAATTAATTTATAAACTGTTTACTCTCGGACAACTACTTCAGTCACCAGGTTTTTTTTTGTTTGAAGCAAAAAAAGGCAATATTTAGACTCAGTGCACCAGTATATACCTAGAAGTTCTTTTGCATTTAGGTGTAGTGTACGTAGAGGTGCAAAAGATGTGCCAATTCACAGAGAATTTATAGAATTCATAAAGCGACTTCGAACTCTGAATTTTATGGCATTGAACTCTAAGATTTACGCGAAAATGAACTCTGATTTTCAGCGTTCAACTTGACTTTTTAGTCAGCAGTTAACAGGACTAACTACTGACTTCTGGCAGGGAGGTGTCAGGCTAGAGGCCTTTTTAAATATTTTTTTTGTTCGGGTTTTGTATATTATTTTGGATTTCAACTAAAAGGCATATGCTACATGGGAGGCCCTCTGTCCCAGCATCTGGAGAGTTAATTGAAATAGCAGTGCCCGGAGGGATGGAGGTCACCCAAACGCTCGCATCCGCTGACAAGCGACCTGGTGGCTAACGACCTTGCCAGATGGCCGGAGCAGAGAGAGAAAGGAAGAAAGGGTTTGGCAACGAGGAGAAAACAGAGCCAGTCGTAGGACGAACGCGTGAAGACGTAAAATTGTAAAGCTGGGAAATGCCGACTGGTAATAACGGCATTGGGCTCTGTGAATACAGCTGAACAGGCATAGTAAGCTGGTGTTGTTGTAATGCTATGTAATTGAGCATATGTCCTTGTTCTATCAAGCATGTTTGGAAGGTTCAATAAATAATTGTTATTTTTAAGTAAAGGCTGAAGTTGAACCAATTTATTGGGGAGGAGCCTCAGTATTGAGTCCCGGCATATGTGATAAAATCTTTGATTTTTGTTCTGAAAGACTCTTTCACCTGTCGCGTATTGCGATCGAACCGAGGGGACATTCCTAAGTGGTCCCAATAGACAAACAAACGAAGAAGCAACATCACGAAGAAGCAAGTGGCAGGTTGCTGCAGCAATATACAGATTACTGAATATACAGGATACGGCTATGCTTTATTCGATTTGGACGGCATCGGCACGGGTGTTATTAATCATTAAGAGAAACATTATGCGAATATTTTCACAGCACGAGATTACAGGTTTGTGAAATGAAAATACTTTTTTTTCTCCCCTACACTAAGGATGAAGATAACCTACTAGCTCTATTGGGCTTTTTCTGGTTTCTCATAACAAACACATAGACATGCCCGCTGGTTTAGTAGTAAGATAACCTAGTAGCTCTATTGGGCTTTTTCTGGTTTCTCATTACAAACACATAGAGATTCCCGCTGGTTTAGTAATCAGGTACGCTAACCACTAGACAGGTGTCGACTGATTTGATTTTGAGAAAATAATATATTTTATTCACTGCCTTCTAGAGACTTCTTGACAATGTTAAGATAATGTTAATTGTCTGCGGTAGCTGTTCAATATGGATTATTAATCTGTGTATAATTTTATATTTATAATTATGCTCTATTAAAATGTTTTACCATTTTCTTTATATAATATATTACATTGCTAAATATTTATATATATATATGTTTATTATAATATATTTTATATACTATATTTTCAATATTTTACTCCAGCTTTTCTCAACTGGCTGCTTTTCTCTTTTTTTATCCGGTTTTTCGGCATATCCGACCCAGTCGTTCCTCATATAATCGGTTAATTGCAGTTCTACTGTTTAGTGTATATATATAATGTTTAGCTATAAGTAGAGAAAATAATTTTGAGCATCTAATATTTTATTCTGTTAAAGTTTATAGGTGTAGCTGTGCTGCTGATCGCAAAAAGAGCTTACGCCAGGTGGATTGTGTTTTTTCACAGCGAAGTTAATGAAGGTATAATATCTTATGTGCCTTTTGTGTTTGCAACCGTAGGATGTGCTGTCGTTATAATAAGTGGTGTGACTACCTTATGTATGATTCGAAATAATCATGCGTCACTGTTGAAAGTAAGTGTATATTCTTACGGTGTATTCATGTTATTCTTAATCTTTGTTATACTTTCATATAGTTTATGAGGAAAGACACTTTACATTTCCAGTGTTACGATTTTAAATACTTAATTAAACACTGAAGATAATTGTCACTGAGGCTGAAACTCAACATTCTGTTAACATCCAGCATGAAAAAAGTACTGATTTTTCTTTTGCATACTTTCTAAATTGGGCTCAAGTTCCACAGTCACCCGCAGAGCGATTTTCGGAAAACATAACGGTAACGAGATAATGAACGATTTTATTAATCCACATCTTACTGATTTCCTCCCCCGTGCGACTTTACATCTTTTGATGCTTTTTTGTATAATACAGCCAGCGGATTCATTTATAAAGAGAATTCGTGGTACTTTTCGGTACCAGTCGTAATTGTGCGCCAATCTTCGTATCCAGTGAATCTGTCGTCCGCATTATAAAAAAACGCCCCGATTGAGCAGAGGCCAAGTGAGAACGAATCAGTAAAGTGTTTTTTATTCGAGAGTACCGTTTGAGAACTTAGCTGCCATAGAAAGAGAGTAAAGGTCAAAAAACAGATTCCAAAAAGTCATCAAAAATTAGATATCACTGGCATCTGTTAACTTCACTGAAATGGATTTGACAAGTAGTAAAGTGAAATACTAGTATTCTAACTCGAATTGGACAACCTCGAATAAAAAACACTTTACTGATTCGTCCTCACTTCGCCTCCGCTCAATCGGGGCGTATTTTATAATGCGGACACAACAGATTCACTGGATACGAAGATTGGCGCACACACCGAAAAGTACCGAATTCGTAACTGTACTTTTGACTATTTATCATAAAATAATTATAAAAAATTATTAATCTGCTTCTCACGCTGACTAGTAATGGTCGCCATTTTTATCGGTCCTTTAGATAGTGGCGATGTGGAATATACATCTTTTGTGTGGTAATTCTCCCTAATCGATACTCAGGGTCGCTTAAGACGCTCAAAATCTTGATAGAACGACTAATGCTGCTTAAATAACTATTATTTTAAATGGCAGTATTCGCGAAAAACGCTTAATTTCGTAGTAATCATCGGAAAACCTTTAAAACGGTAGAATATAATGACCATTACTTTATTCAACAGCCATTCGCCTACTGCATGATAAAAAACAGAAGGAAATAAAATAAATGATTCTCATGTTGTTTGTTATATAGTATTGCAGATTTCTTAGAAATGTTAAAATCAGTAAGGTTATACAAAAAACACGCTACAGAATTTATCTGTTGATGATGGCGATTTTGCACATTTTCATGGCTTCCATGTTATGTGGAATAGCATGGCCAGCATTCATTTTAACAATTATCCGCCTATCGCATTATAGAAAAAACCTCGAAGATAATAATTTTTTTTTGGATGTTATTTTTTTAATGCGGCAGGCGATTTGCTCTGAAATTTGAATCGGTATCGTCTCAACAAAGTTGTGTGATACCTGAGTTTTTTCGATTACATAACGTACATATTTAAGGACATATAACTTTTAATTCTTAGACAAAAACACAAAGAGAAAATAAATGTTTAAGCTCCGGAATACA
This sequence comes from Ryuthela nishihirai, assembly GCA_038380435.1. NCBI lineage: Eukaryota > Metazoa > Arthropoda > Arachnida > Araneae > Heptathelidae > Ryuthela > Ryuthela nishihirai. Next base: position 26,405,329 of record JAWZYU010000009.1, on the reverse strand, counting down.
AACTCGACTCAATGTTTTTTAAAAAAAGTCAATACATTTTTTGTGAGTGGTCTCAGTCTTATTGAAGGTAGTTTGTCGGCTAAAATGCCGACTGAAAGCTTTTTAACCTTGTTAAATGAGCGTCTTTAGCGACCCCGAATAGCAGCGATTCGAGAGAATTACGTTTGTGTTAATGAGATTGTATTCAATTTTTTAAATATTTAATCACGGAGTCATGGATTCTTGTTCCATGTACTTATGGATATTTATCATAAAATAATTATGAAAATTCATTAATGTGCTTACTCACCCTGGCTAGTAATTTTTATCGGTCGTTTTGAACAATAGCGATGTGGAATATGCACCGTTTGTGTTAATAAGTATATTAATATAATATTTTATAAGTATTTAATTATATAGTCATAAATTCTCGTTTCATAGGAATCCATCTGCCGCATTATAAAAATAGCCACCGAAAAAAATTAAGTCTCCGAGAAAATGTATCGGTAAAGTGTGGAATCGTAAAATTGCTCATAAGCTCGTAGCACTTGTTTTAGAAAAACCGCCTAAATCGATGAAAATCGTCTGCGGAACTTGTGCTCTAAATTGGGTTTTGTGATATAATATGATTTCGAATATTAGGTATTACAATGAAGTTAAAAAAGCAAATCTTGTTTTCTTGCTGTGTATTTTGCATTACACAATAACGAAATTGTCCTACGGAAGAATGGATTGGTTCTTCTGAAAATTTCTTACAGATAAAACTCGTATCAGTATACGGAGGATTATTTTGTTGAAGTGAGGAAATATAGGAGTAATTAGAATTAGGTTCAAGAATCATGTCAGCAGGTTGGGTTCATCATAGAAAATAAAATGAAAGAGTAAATGTTGCAAACCATATATTTATTTATGCTAGAAAATTAACGATAACGAGATAACTCACTAACAGAAGTGCAGTTTATGTTCATATATGCTATTCCTGATGTCATTTTGTACTTTTTTTTACAAAAGTAATCCGTAGAAGTAGACCTATTATAATCTCAAAACCAAAGTACTAACTACACCAGCGCAATTTACAGAGATTTGTTTTCAAGAAAAAAAAAAACTGAAAATACAGAAAAGAAAATGGGAGAAATATTTGGTTTTGACAGAAGGGAGTTTTATCAGATTGGATTATTTGGCCCATAGGGCTTTTTAAGTGCATATCGGCGGCCATAGTCATTCGCATGCAACTTGCAGATTAATCTAACCGGCAATCCCCATTCCCCACAAATGTCGGATAATTGGGAGTTTACTGTAATTACAATGTGTTTTAATTAATTACTATTGGTTAAAATTCGGCCAGTTTCTTTTTATTTTTAAATTTTAATGTTTTAAAAATTTTCAATATTATTTTGATGTAGTAATAATTTTATATACACTGATTGATTTGCCCTTTAGGTAATAGAAAAGCAACTTTTTCTTTAAAATAACATTAATAATTGTTTCGATATTTGAATGAAATATCAGCCATCTGAATCTTAGATGAAATGTATCAGAAAAGTATTAGGTTGCCCGTAAACTTGATAACTTGAACCAAATAAATATATTTCTTTTTTAATGCTGCAAGAGTTACAAGGAGGGGGGGGGGGAATGATTATAAATTTGACAATTTCTAGGCCTCTAAATTAATATTCGAACTTGTATGGCAGCTGATTCAAAACATTTTACTTCTAGGCAGGGTTGCAAGCTTAACGAATAGTAGAAAATTGTTGTTTTCGATTCTGTTTTCCGACCGAATTGATATATGCTGTATAAATAAACAAAAATGAAATAAATTTTCTAATTATGAAATAGATTATTTTGTTCATATTAATTTCATAGGAGAATAGGTTTCCTAAACTAGTTTTTCCCTCATCAAAAAAATTCCTGCTCTCTATCTTCCTTTGTAATTAATATAATAAATTGAGTACTTAATGTAATAGCTGTCCTTTTTGTTTCATTTTCTTTTTTTACTTTTTATGGTTCCATATAGGAAATTTTTTTGAAACATTCACTGCATTTATATTTACAAGTTCGTAACAAACAAAAAAATATTTATATAAAATGAAAATATGTAATAAAAATTACCTTATATACTAAAAATTCTTTTTTTTTTTTTGGCGTAGATATCCTTATTCATGGCACTTTTGTTTATTATGGAAATTGTAACTATCATTGGTGGCTTTATGTATCGGAACTCTCTGGAAAAAGGCCTTCATCGTGGCTTGAATTATACGGTCAAGCATTTTGGCTCTCCTTCTTCCAACTTCGCAGATATGAAACTGAACATGCTGCAGTCTGATGTAAGTACATTGTTTTTCAGGTATAAAGAAAATCTTAATCCGGAAGATTTGTTTATTTATGATTTAGTTAGAAATTTGTTCAATAAAAACACAGTATTAATAAAGGAATTTGAAACTAAGTAAACGTTTGAAGGATGGATCTTAATGTAAACAAGATTTTTTTAGTATGTAACAGCCTGCAGATAGAAGTGGATAATAGAAAATTTAGTTTAAGATGTACCTTGAGGGCATGAGAAAAACCCGGAAAGTACAAATAATATATTCTGACTAGGCACAAAAGCATTTTCATTCAAGTATGAATATTTTCTTCTTTTCGGTGAAAATAAAAAGTTGCATACATACATACAAAATCCTTCTGCAACCATGGGCTACGGGATTTTACCAGACCTCGTAATTTTGTTCTCCACACATGTCTGTATTGAGCTACAGCTGCTGTATTTGGCCACTGTACGCCAATACTAGCAAGGTCTTGTTTGACATTGTCAGCCCATAGCATCCCAGGTCTCCCCCTTTTCCTGAGGCCTTTAGGCACGCTGTTCATAATCCTATGCCATCTGTTCAGATTGACGAATATGCATCATGTTCATATTTGCCAATCTGCAGCTATTCATATGAGCAACATGGCCAAACCAATGCAAAGTCTCTTTTCACAATATGTTACTCAAAAGAGGTTGCTGACTCCTTCTTCTAACCTTATCATTGCTTACAAAGTCAAACCGCCGAATTCCCAAGATAATGCGTAAACATCTAGAATCAAAGGCATCAAGTTTCATATTATTCTGCTTACAAGGGGTGAATATTTCGTTACCATAACCAACCTTAGAAAGAACCAAACTATTATACAGCCTAATTTTAGTCTTTATGTGTATATAGCTATTTTTCTACATTCTCCATAGTTCTCCGGCAGCAATCTTTATTCTTCAGTTTATCTCATGCCACACATCATCAGTATCTGTTGCATAGTTTCCGAGATAATTAAACTGAGACACTTGCTCAAGAGTACAGCCATTCAAAACAACTGAAGCACCATCTGACTGACCAATTTGAATCATTTTAGTTTTTTTTTCTGTTTATCACAAACCTACTCTATTACCATTCTCATGAACAGCCCTAATGAAAAAATTAATCTCATCAACATCATTGGCCAACAAGGCCAAATCATCTGAATAATCTAAATCAGAAGTTTCGAAATCTCTAGACCATTTGAGGCCAAAATCTTTCTCTTGTAAATAATTACGCATAATCAATAACCAAACTAAAAAGAAAAGGGAACAAAATGCACCCTTGTCTAAGTCCACTATCAATGCTAAACCAATGACTGCAAGCCTTACCAACTCTCACACACGACTCAGTGTTATTATAGAGAGCTTTTATTATGCTAACTAACGTGTCAGGTTTTCCTTATGATCTAACGATCAACCACAAATTATGATGGTGAACAGAGTCAAAAGCTGTACTAAAACTAAACATTCCTCAAGAATATGCCTAAGTGAAAATATCTTATCTATACATCACTTATCACTTCCGAATCCACACTGTTCACCACGCAGTTGCCTATCAATCAAATTTTTAATTCTATTAAGTACAACTATGTAAAGAATTTTACCTGGGACAGAAAGTTGATTAATTCCCCTATAATTATCATAAAAATGTGATCTTTTTTTTAAAAAAGTGGAATTATAATAGCTCTAGTAAAATCCTTAGGGACACCTTTATCATTAAAAATATTCAAAATTTCAGTCTGCCATGTGACAACACAAACGTTCTCAGCTCTAAGCATTTCAGTGATGATTTCATCCACCCTTGGGGATTTTCGCAGTTTGAATTTAGAGATAGCCAAAGCGAATTCAGAATATTATATAGGGCCAACTTTAAATCCAGTAATGCATGCATCCTCATTACAAACAATATGAATAGAAATAACCACATTGCTTAGAACGTCTCTGAAATGCTCAGTCCACCTAGACATAACAGAATCCTCACCTTCAACCACCTTACCATGTTTATCCCTCAATTCTTGTGTATCTGTGTGTTTCTTCTCTCACAAAAGATTAACTGTATGGTACAGCTCTCTGCTTTTGTCTGTCTAGCTGCTTCTTCTGCTTTATCAGCTAAGCTATCAAGCCAAAGATTCTTATCAGCTGTTAACTGATCCTTTATACGCTATTAAGATCTTTGTAACGCGTCCATTAGGACTAAAAGGGTGTTGATTCATATTATTCCTGCACTCCGCCTTTTCAGAAATAAGTTCCAATGCCTTATCACTCATATAACTTTATCACCTCTGTACCTTTTTACCCAAAAGAGTATTGTAGTGTCAAGAAAAACCTGCTTAACTGATCCCATTCTTTCTCAACTTTAGCAGTAAGCAAACCACGATTGTCATAAGATCTTTCAGAGCTTTAGTGTTAAAGGTAATTCTCTTAACCTTAGCACATTTCTTAATCTTCAGTTCCCAATTCTGTTCTCCTGTATGAACCGGTATTCTTAACCGAACTAGCCCATTTGCTATTAATATATAATCGATCATATTCCTATGTACTATCGCCCCTTCCCAAAGGTCAGAGTCAGTACTGAAGTCACCTAGCACAAGAGAAATATATCGTTTCTTGATAGAATTCAAAATATTTTGAAGTTGTCTGTAAAAACCCATCTTTCTCATCCCCATCATAATCCTCCGTGGGGCCATAACAATAGATAATATTCGAATCTTTAATCCTACTTTTAAATTTTGCTGTAAGAAATCTTTCATTAATGCAGTCATATCCCAGAAGCGCATCACTGGAGTGTCTGCCAAGAAACAATCCTACATGTTGGAGATGCTTTCAATCCTCCTCCTTGAAAAGAGAAATTAAAAATTATTTTTAAATATTAAATATATCACTTTTACATGTCATCTGGTCTCTTTCAAGCCTAGAATAGCTAGGTCATAACGTTGGAATTCCTGTGTGAGGAATGTGAGGTTGCATAGATAGAATAATCTCTATGCAATCTCACATTCCACGTGCCTGGGGAGAGAAAATTATTAGAAGTATTTTTAAAGAAATTAGGTTTATGAAGAGATACGGCCAAAAATATCAAGCAGCCACCTAATTGCAGGCATGGGCTAAAAGTTTCATAGACATATTACAAGTTTTCAAAGTTCTCCCGAGAAACTTAAAAGGTTCCCATTTGCAGAGTTGTTGTTCCTTTGAGACCCGTTCCTTCCTTCACTGGTAAAGGCTGAAGCCATCCATGCTGGTAGGAACTTCACGCACCAACTTTACAAGTGGATCTTTTCAAGAACCAGAATCTAGATAGAATCTGACCTGCCTGAGACGAGACCATTACTCCAGCGTAGTATTGGCGATGCGCAACTGGCTAAAGTTCAGGTACCTCCGATGGCCTCTGATTAGTATTATTCACCAGCTGATATGATATCCTGTGCCACCCCCATCGATTAAACAACACTATTTTCCTTTACTGCACAAATAAAGGCGGATATTGGCTCAGTAGGTAGCGCGACAGGCTCATAGTCTGCGCTTCCCAGGTTCTAGTCCCCAACTGTGCCAGCTTTATTTCTGCTAACCACCACCTTGCACTCGGTGTGGAAAAGGGAATACCAATGGATTTGAAAAGGCACTGTCTGTCAGATGGGACGTTAAACCGTGGCTCCATGTACACTAGAACCTAAAGTTCTGTGTGCATTAAAATAACACTGGATGATTTTGATAGGAAGTTACCATTTGTCTCCTAACAGCCGTCCAGTGGGTCCTTTTGCTCAAACTATTTGGAGTCTTTGGGATCCTTGTGACCAAAATGGTGACAGTTGTCAAGGGTACCAATGTCAGAAGAGCGCTGAATAGCCTATACGAAGAAAAAAAACGAATATCAATTATCACAATAGGAAAGGCGTTGAGCCAAGAATTTTCCAATGCAGCAAAAAACCTAGCTACAGCACCGTCTTTGATATATAAATTGTAGAGAATAATTATAACGTTCTCATTTTATTTAATATACACTTATCCCTCAATTTACACGGTATTCATTTCACACGGTTTTGGTTTTACACCATCAAAAATGCATCCAGTTTCGATTTGCACTGTGATAGATTCGGTTGTACACTCTCAAGAAAATACAACCAGTTTCGTTTTACACGATTATAAACTCGATTTTACATCATTGTAGACTCGGTTTTACACATTATAGACTCCATTATAGACGGTTTTACACAGTACGGATTGAGATTATTTTTGTGTATGTAGATATAATGCATATTATGAAGTAGCAGTGGTATGGCGTCAAGAGAGATTATTAGATTGTCATCCCAAAGTAAAAATCAGTTACATGGTTTTAGTTGATATCATTTATTTTCAAGAAAAATAGATAATAGTAAATTCCGATATTAATAAAATCTTCATGTGTAACATGTTATATTTGTATTCTTCTGCTAAAATTGTATTCTTCCCATTTAATGCAATCTGTTTCGAGACATTTTAACGAAATGAAGCCTGTTTGAAACGGCAGCGAGATCAGACTTTTCCGTATTGAAGTTTCCAGACTAGTGAAAAATCGTGTTTCATCTCATTTTTAGCAACAAGAGTAATTTTGTAGACTATTATGTAGGCTAAATAGAGCTGATTCGTAAGTACAATGTTTTGTAAAATATAAATACTAATTTTACAAAATAAAGCGTTAAGTGTTGGTACAAAGGGTTAATTTCAAATTTATATTTAGTTTATAAATATCATTCTTTCAAATTCGATAGTGTACGTCTAAATTAACGGTGAACATTTCTCATGACCAAAAAAAAAAATGCATTGTAAATTAATCTAAGTTTATATGAATTAGTGAAAATAAAGTGCAAAATTAATTCATAACAAAGTTTTTTTATCGGAACCTATCCCCCATTTTTACCATAAGTTGAGGTTTCGATTTACACGGATTTCCCGGAATCTGCCTACCGTGTAAATCGAGGGATGGTGTAGTTTCTTAAACTTATTCTTAAGTAAAGGGAGATTAATTATTTATGATAATTCTACTTGAATTAAATAAGCGTTTTATTTATTTTTTCTATTTTAGTTTGAATGTTGTGGTGTGGAAGATTATACTGATTGGTTCCAGACACCTTGGTCTTTATCTGCTGATAGTGGCTCTACTTGCAAAGTTTTCGGATACAAGTCATCATTGACTCTATCCGTTGACAGTGTTCCATCCAGCTGTTGTAATAAGCAGATAAAGTTTTGCCGTAACATCACACCACTCAAGGTGGACGACATTTATTCGGAGGTAAGAAGGGGACATATTCAGATGACGGATTTTTCCATTGTTTGATGTCTGCAAGTGTCACATTAGGACGTTCAACTTGTCGCTAAATGCGTCAAGTTGAATGCGGTGTTAAAATATTTAAGCTTTGCAGTATGATAATTAAAAGTATCGACGTAGTCCTGACGAATGCTTAAAAAGTTCAGCAACAGAGCACCACATAAAATTAAGCGGGGGGGGGGGGGCAAGAATCTGGATTTCCGTTATAGTATAACATTTCCACCTCCGTTTTAATTTTAGAGATTTTAAAAAATGTTTTTTGAAAAATGCATGAAATAATCATAAGTTTAATAATTTTTTTGCCTTTATTACCTTTACCAGTGTTTGCATGGGGGACATGACCCCTTTGCTACCCCCTACCCCTAGAACCGGTCCTGCACACATAATGCTCTTAGTTCTATACAATATTCTATACGCCGTAAAGCTTGTAACATGATTCTTACCTATATTTTATTAAAGTAAATGTCTTTGGTGCCTTGTTAGCTATCTTTTTCTAACATTCATGTGTAGTTCATGATGACATCATGGGCGTAGCCAGTAATTATTTTGGGGGAAGACAAAAGTGGTTTCCGGGTGGGGCAAAATGTTTTCTGGGGAGGGGGAAACAAATCAGTGTTTCGAGGCAGAAATATTTCTGTAGAACTGTTCATTAATGAGCGCAGTTGCGAATACATATATGTAAATCATACCATAAGGATGCTCGGAAACAAAATGAAAAAAAAAGTGGGGGGGGGGAAACTTATTATTGAAAATACCGTAGATGTTCGAATAGTAGCGTGGGATACAATTTACACTTTCTTGCTTGCATCTGGCTACAATTTGAAACCCAAGCTGCAAATTAAATTAAAAGTAGCTGAGACCCGCACAATTATTGCGCAGAGTTCTTTCATTATTTTATGAATATATGATTGTATAAAAAAAAGTACATAAAACTGTTCAGTTTTTTCATATAGTTAGTCCATGATGCTTCCCACATCAGAAGCACCACATAAAATTAAGCATAACTAAAACATAATTTTTTTAAATAACATAAATTTGAGGCATAACTGGTAAAGCTCAGCAATAGTTTATACATTTTCCTCTTTTAGGAGGGGAGGAGGGAGAACAAGCTCTTTCCATGGAGGGGAAGGTTGGAGGGCAAACTCCTTAGTTTGCTTTAAGTTATGATGGTGGAAGCAATATACAATATATATACAATATACTAGCCGCGAGTCATCAGTCGCCGGTCTGCAGCGAGCTACCAGTAAAGAAATACGTTTTCAGAAGCATAGCATTGATATGACAGCTCCACGGTTCGTACGTTCCAACTGTGGAACTCCACATGACGCCATGTCGTGCGGGGCGAGGAAAGTATCATGCGATCCGCATGATACTTTGAGGAAAGTATCATGCGATCCGCATGATACTTTCCTATACGTAAAGCTCCATAGGGCCTATGGTGGCCTTCGCCGAGTATACAGCGCTGGAGCGCACCAGGAGTAACTAACATAGTCACTAATGTGCATGAGCACCTTAGGCTGTTCCGCTTCCGACTCCACAGACGTAATATAAAGCAATCGAATCGCAGCGGCTTTGCAATTTCTTTTTACAAGATAAATGTTTTCTGTCTTCAGGTTCTTCCTTAAAATAATTTGGTAAGTTATGCCACATCGGATATTTGCATATATTTATACTTTAAAGGGAAAGAAAAAAAAGTAAAAGCAAAGTTGGGAGAAAAAAATCGCTTAGTTTCGCTGGGGATCTATCGCATAACTTTACATTAAAAGCCGAGAGACATACTACTAAGCCACCAGTTTAGTGATTAACATGTAAAAATGCTATACTAAGATTTTATTTTAGGACAAATGTTCAATATAAATATTCTCATATTGTATTTGATAATGTAATAAGATCGATTAGGCATGTAAACTGAAAAGTTTTATAAAGCAACTAACTGATAGAATTATTTCGTTTCTTGCTATTTCAGCGTTTTATGGCAACTAACACACGTCATCGTTAGGTTTAATGCCGCTATGAGGAAGTTCGCTATATGAAATGAATCTATTCGATGTAATTACATTATCGTGAGACTATTAATACTATGAGCTGCTCAATATTCTTTTAGTCTCTCACAACGAACATATTTAAAATTTAGCCTCGAAGATTAACCTTGCCTACGTAAACCTCAAAAAGTTCCAACTAAACAGCAACTGAATGAGAACTTAAAGCTACTACCATTCAAAGAATGTGTAAGACTTACATATTCTTTGCTACCGTTATAGACCGAGTCAAACCACTATCTGAGTAGTTCACTCTGGTTACGATTGGAGCATGACTCTCTCGCTAGTCGTTTCGTTGTTTTCTATCGCTTTCGATCAGCAAATACACCAATAAGTTACCATTTAAAGCCTTAGAAAAATCATTTTTAATAAACAACAATGATAAATTACATCAGAGGCCTCAGGCTATCACCTCATGCAATCGTCTAAGCTTAAATCCGCCTACGATATATATATAGGTACATTTGACCTGTTAGAGGCTCAGGTTTCATGCCAGCGGTGTGTATTTACTTTGTAATACGCCCCTTTGTTGAAAGTATTGAATGAAATTTATGCATCCTCGTAAATTGTGCTGTAGACTCGGGACTGAAAGCCTACTGGTTAATACACCGAAGAGCCAAAACATTATGACCAGTGCATCTTTATGCAAATGTCATGAGCACTCCTGAGTATTTTGGAGTGATTGACGTAGGGTGAACTTATAAAAAAAATTAGGGGGCTAAAGAAACGACGTTGTGGTCTCAACCCAGGAACAATCCACACCAATCCACTCTAACAGAAATGGTTTAAACATAAAAGCACATTTATTCAGTTTATTTAATCTTAAAACTACTAGAAATATTTAAACTGGATTTATACCTCTTCTAACACAACTTCTGTTCAGGTACGGCAACAGAAGACATTTTAGTTCGCCAACGCTCCAACAACAAGTGTCTTTTTCAGTCTCCTTGCCCATGTCTCTTGCGGACCAAAGGTCACCATCTGGGAAATCGTGAATCTCTGTTATTGGCCAGCACCTTTGTGGTGCGAATCTTTTGAGCCGAGATGGCGGTTGTTTACGTGCACTGTAGGTCACATAAGTCCCATCATCTAGGACACATGCTGACCAACTGTTGGCATTCCGATGCTGGCGGCGGCTTTGCGTCTATTGTCGGTGTTCTGAGCAAAAATGGTGGAGATTGGACACTATCAATTTGAAGAAAAATGGCGGACGAGGTTCTGCCAGGGTCGACACGTTGTGCCCACATTTTTAAATCAAATGTGAGCATGACACAAATTGAAGTAACTGCAGTAAATGACGACTCGTGTGAAGGCCATGAATCGGTATAAATAACACCTGATACTGAGCTCTGTTAATCAGTGTTATTCTTGTTCTTCAGATGGGAAAGGCAGTAGAGGTGAGTGAAGGTTATCCGGTATGGTACGAGCCAAAAGAAGCGATACCGTGGCGCAACTTGCCCGTAATTTGAATGCTGGTGACGGGATTAATGTGTAACAACACACAGTAATCGAACCTTGCTGAAAATGGGGCTGTGTAGCTGCAGGCCACTCCGAGTGCCCATGCTAACCTCGGTTCACCATCAAAGAATGAAAAATATTATGATTATAAATAAAATGATTATAATTAATAATTTAAAAATAAAATAAATTATTAGCGACATGCATGTAATATATTTTATGATGTGTCAAAGAAAGTTTTTCCCCAAGATGGGCTTGGGCGGACTCGAGCTCGAAAAGTTGAGCTCGAACTCATCTCTATTGCCTACAATCTGTTATTAGGGAAAATATCTAATTCGCATTTAAAGTGAGATAAAGATAGAAATTTCTAAAATGGGCTTCTAGTTTTTTGTTTTAAATAATTTAAGGAACGGCAGAAATAGTGGGAGGAATACCATTGATGGGGATTAGAGACGGATAAATATTTTAGAAAATCTATGATTATAAGCTTAATAGTAATTTAAAATTAAATAGTAAAAAAGCATTTGTTGGAGGGGAAAGAAATAGGTAAAGGTAGGTTTAAAAGGATATCGTGGAAATTTGCATTAAAGGCAAATTAGAAATGAACAGTTGCGATGATCATCAACAGCTGGATGATTCCAATCTTCATTTGCAAAGCTGCGTTATCTCTATAAGTCCACCTCCCTTGAGTGGTTTTTATAATCTTAATAAAATGCTTTCTAACTTCTCAGCAACAGAATTCAAAGGTGTTTTCAAATGAACTACCTGAGTAATGGATTCTAAACGTTTTGTCAAATCTCTGATCTTCCAGGCAGGCATATCTTTCGACTTTTTCTGTAGTATTCAATTCACACAATCGCTAAACTGTAGCACTAGCAGGATCGTTTTGAAAAGTAAGCACGGTCTAATATAAAATTCAGCAACAAAATCCTCCATGACCTATCATAAGGATTATTTTTACAATTTCCAAACACTAAAAAAGTATCATACAGCGAATAGACGCCACTGGCCTGAAACCTGAGCCTCAATGGGTCTATATCTATCGTAGGCGAATTTAGGTATGTGCGCATGCATGAAACGATAGTCTGAGGCCTCGGGTGTAAAAACGATCTCTGAAATCACTAAAAATTTCTGGCAAAAATTGAAAAGAACAAAATTTAATAATACATAAAGATATGAAAGGAGAGGACAATGAATGTCCTCTCTACATGGGCACCTGTTACCTCAATTCGTGATATGAAATGTTAGAAGAAAAGCCGAGGAAAATAATGCAAAAAAAGTGTTTAATATTAGATATCAAAATGAACTAAACGCAGTTCTAAAATCATAATTTGTTAAAATCCTAGGAAATACACTAATGAATATATTTTTATTTTTTATTCCTGCCATCCTTTGATTTTAGATGAATTTTTCCAGTCGTTATTATTATTTAAAGTTGTAATTTTTTTTCCGAAAAAGATATGAATACAGAACAAATTTTTAATTCAATTTATTTGTTTTCAGAAACATTTATTTTAAATTATTCAACTTAATATTTTTCCTTTTATACCTATTTAGGGTTGTCTCGTTAAGTTATTGAACATTGCAAAAGCAAATTTATTTGACTTTATTGAAGGAACTCTGATTATGGCGATAATACAGGTAATGTTTCCTGCAGTATTGTATGCATTTTTAATTTGTTTTAGTTTTTAGTGCAGAAAATATATCTTTTTCATAGAATCGATTTATCGGAAACAAGATAATAGATCCATCTGCTGCAGCAAGGATTGACAAGCTAGAGAGAAAAATATTTTTAGTAATAATAGAAACAAAACAGATCCTGTTAGATCCCTTTCCGAATGATCAGAACATAGTTGCTTTTGAACGGCAAAAAATGTAACTACGAGTATTCCCATCATTTCATGGCCTTACATGTAAAGTGGATTGGGTTGTTTTACCTGTGAGAGGGCATTTTTTTGCATACAATGGACTAAATGGCCAGGTCACAAGGACCCCGATGGTTCAGAGAAAGTTGGGGGGAAGAGGACCCACTGGACAGCTTTTGGGCGATAGATGGTGGCCTCTCGTCGTCGTGTTCTTTAACATGCACAGGATATGGCTCTCCTGCACACGGGATCACAGTTAAGTCTTCTATCCGACGGACAGCGGCCTTACCAAGCCCATCAGTGTTGCCTACTAATCAAGGGCAGGGCGAGCAGTTTTGCGGATATAAATCGATATTGGTCCATCTGGGACTTGCACCTGGGAACTTCAGATTACCAGCCTGGCAAGTTACCGGCTGAGCCATCCTCACCCTCCATGTAAAAGGGGATTAGTTCCTCTAAATGATTAAGCAAAAATTCAGTAGAAAAAAAATGCAATTATAATTTTTTTATTTTAAAACCTGCCTTCATTAAGATTCTCTTCCACCTATTGCTGGCATGCATTCTTCCAATGCCAATACACAAGAGTTTAGGCCCGGATCTACAAAAAAATTACGGGGGGGGGGGGGGGGTGTGACGTTATCCAGCCAGAAAGAGGTAAAAGGGAGTGGGGCAAGAGATGGATTTCCGTTGCAGTGTAACATTTCCCCCTTCGTTTTAGAGGTTTTAAGAAAATGCGTGAAATATGCAGCAGTTTAATTATTTTTGGCCTCTCTAACCCTTACTGACATACTCAAAGAGGTGTGTGTGTGTGGGGGGGGGGGGGTAAGTATGGTGTCCTTGGGCTCTACTGCTAGATCCGGTCTTGCAGGAGATTAATAATGACTTAATGCTATTTTTGCTTAAGCGAACAATATTCAAATCCACTTATAATTGTGTATCAAGTGTGAGTGTAGTTCGTTACAGTGTTCGTAATGTCATAAGTTATACATGATGATTTTCAGCTGTTCGTAGGTTTCAGGGAACTGGACATGTACAGACCGGACAGAGTTGGACACACCAGAATGTTGAGTTCAGTAAGATAAAAGGAGGAAACTGAAATCAATTAATTTTAACATTGATGAATGACTGGCATATAGCATAAAACAGGCATGTCAAATTCGTTAACCACAGAGGGCCATATTAAGTATTATATATTAAATCGCGCGCCGCAAAACAAAAAAAACCAGATGAAAATTATTATGTGCAAATTAGACTAGAACGCAGTGTTCGTTCACTGACTGCTAACGAATAGCTTCCGACTCTACTGGCATTTCGTGACTCATTGCCATGCGCAAAGTACGTACATTTGAATGACCTCGAGAAATGTGTATACATGTCGGAGCCCGATCGTAGAATTTATCATATCATGAAATGCCACTATTTCATGAAATGATCGGGCATTTCATGATATGAGCAATTCTACGATCGGGCTCCGACATATACATTTATTCGCAATAGTTTCCCTTATATATAAATGGAAATGTTTTCTGAAATACGTTTATTTAATTCATGTACCGTGTACATACTTATAATTTTAATTAAAGAATCCAGTGTTGTCAAAAGTTAAATAAACGTATTGGTTATCAATCTTGGCGGGCCGCAGAACAGTTCCCGGCGGGCCGCGTGTTTGACATGCCTGGCGTAAAATGATAAGGCAACAAACAAGGTGACGGCGGATTCCGAAACTTACCAAGGAGTGGTCGATTTTAGTGATTATCCGTTAACAAACATCATTCTTCAATAATTAAAATATTCTTCTTAATATATTTCACGTAAAGTTTGGGCAGAGTGGAAAAACAGGCCCATATATCTGAAAACTAAATATGAATTTTAACAGTTCGGTAATAAAGTATCACAGGAAAATTCCCAACACTTGAAATAAATTGCTGAAAAAATTTGGTTGCCTTGAGTAGGATTCGAACCTACGTCTCCCAGAAACATACCAGGTGTTTGCATTCTTCGTAGGAAAGGTTTCTTGAACATTATTCTGGATAGTTCCATCACAAATTAACCTTTGATTTCATGCATTGCTCTATTTTCCAGGATACGCTACTATTATCTGTGTTTTGATTGGTGTATTATCAAAATATGCATAAAAATCAAATGCGTTTAATTAGTTGTACTCCTAAAAGGAAGTTTTTAAACTTTATTGTTTCATTTTACTTTCATTACTAAAAAAAATTTTATATTCTCTAAAAATTATTCTAAGGTTCTTTTCGTGAGGAAAGGTGAAAGAAGATTTAAAATGGAAATACAAATATGAAGAGGACATCTTTGCCTTACACTTTTTTCGGCCAGTTCTGAAAGTCGACTCTTGTGAGCAGGAAATTATCTTTTAAAAGATGAGTCCCGTCTCAAATTTTCGAGTGTGTGCCCTCCGAGCCCGACCATTTCGATAATTGTTGATCCTAAGCCCAATTTCAGAAAAAAAAAAAATCTCTGAGGCATAATAATATATATACACATGCGCATGTCGCTAATTATTTATTTTACTCTATTAGCATTTAAATAATAAATATCCCCTCAATCATCTGCTTGCCACAGAGGTCTGACAGGAGCCTGTCAGTTTATATGCCATAGTAGAAGGTCTGAGAGGATGGCAGGACCTCAGCAGTAAAACGACACACACATCCATGCCTTATCCGGGGCTCTCCCTTAGATCAGTAGCCAAGCGCGCTAACCACTCGGCCATGGGACGACGCCGAGTAGCGCGCGAGTGGTCAGACCTCTGTGGCAAGCTGCTGCTTGAGGGGGTATTTATTATTTTTTTTTATTTTTTTAGCATTTAAAAGGATTATGCCAGAAATAAAATATTAATGCTACACTGGTTTCCATTGGTCTGTAAATGGTAGCTAGGTAGTCACTGGAAGGAGAGCTATGCACCAATCCCCTGTGATGATGCATAGAACCGGCCAGGCCTAGCACCTAATGTCCGACCCCGCCTTCTCGTGGTGCAGGCCGTTAGTAACTTTCGAAAGAGATACTGTCTTGTGGAAGTGAACGGAAGGGGAGGGCTGCCAGATTAGTGTGGCCTACTGATCTGGACAACTATGGCTACTTTTCTTTTTTTTTCTACCCTGCTGAGGAGTGGTCAACCACACAGGTCCTGGTGCTGACCATATAAACCAACTGGACTGGACAGATATATGGCTCTGAGCTTGATTATGGATCCTGATTTTGCTGCACTGGTGGGCTTCTGTGGAGGGAAAATCTTCCGCTGTGTTTTCTGTTTGTTTGTGGGTTGACAGCCCCAAGTGAATAGATTCACAGGATATGTTTATCAGCTGGTGGATAATCCTGAGCAGAAGTCATCGCAGGCACCTGAACTCTTTGCTTCTATTGGCATCGTCAAATTCTACATTGGAGGAAGTCTTCCAGTGTAGATGGCTTCAGCCTTTAGTGGTGGGGGAACGGGTCTTTGCCCCATGTCTGCGATTAGGGGGCTGTTTGATATTGTCGGCATTCCCTCTCTCAATAAACATAGTTTCTTTAAACATCCCACTAACCATTTTCTCTCCATAGGTAGTTGGAATGTGAGGACTCTGCACAGAGTTTTTCTCTTGATGTCCTCACACAAGAATTCCACCATTATAATTTAGATATTCTCGGCTTGCAAGAGACCAGATGGACAGATAAAGGTCAGATTCTTAAAAATAATCTTAAATTTCTCTTTTCAGGGAGGGACGACAATAAGCATCACCAAGGCGTGGGTCTGCTTCTCAGCAGACACGCTAATGATGCTCTTATAGGATATGAGTGCATTAATGAAAGGTTTCTTACAGCAAAATTTCAGACAAGCGTTAAAGACCTGAATGTTATCTGCTGTTATGCCCCCACTGAGGATGCCGATGAGGATGAGAAGGATAGATTTTATGAACAACTTCAGGGTATTTTGAATTCTGTCAAGAAAGGAGATATTACCCTTGTTCTTGGTGACTTCAATGCCAAAGTTGGTACTGACTCTGACCTTTGGGCAGGAGTAATAGGCCCTTTTGGTATTGGTAGCTGCAATGGCAATGGGCAACGTCTCCTACAGGTAAGTAAACTCAATGGATTCAGAATAACTAACACATATTACAAACACCGCGACATACATAAATACACATGGGTTTCACCTGATGGGCTGCATAGGAATATGATTGATTATATATTAATTAACAGCAAATGGGCTAGTTCTGTTAGAAATACCAGGGCATATAGGGGAGCTGAAATTGGATCTGACCATTACCTTGTTAAAAGTGTCTTACAACTTAAACTTAAAAAGTGTTGTGCTAGGGTTAAAAAATTTGCTTTTAATACTGAAGCTCTGAAAAACCCAGTTATAGCCAAAGCTTACCATGATAGGTTACTTAGTCATTATGACAGTCATGGTATGCTTACTACTGAAGTTGAGGAAGAATGGGATCATTTTAAACAGGCTTTTTTGGACACTAACAGTACTCTTTTTGGAAAAAAGGAGCAGAAGAGGCAGAATTATCTGAGTGATAAGGCACTTGAGCTTATTTCAGAAAGAAAGAACTGCAGGAATGTCCTTAATCAATACCCTACTAGTACTAATAGAAAGCATTACAGAGAGCTTAATAAACGTGTAAAAGATCAGTTAGCTGCTGATAAGAATCTTTGGCTTGATGGTTTGACTGACAAAGCCGAGGAAGCAGTTAGACAGCACAACAGCAGAGAGCTGTACCAGAGAGAGAATGTTTTGCGTGGTACAAAACGGACAGGTATACAGGGATTGAAGGATAAACAAGGTAAGGTTATAGAAGGTGAGGATTCTGTCATGGCTAGGTGGGCTGAGCATTTCAGTGATATTCTGAACAATGCGGTTAGTCTATTCCCATTGTTTGCAATGATGATAGATGCATTGGTGGCTTTAATGTTGGCCCTATAACACAATCTGAAGTTATTTTGGCTGTTTCTAAGCTTAAACTTCATAAATCCCCAGGGGTAGATGAAATTACTACCGAAATGCTTAGAGCTGGAAATGTTTCGGTTACCACTTGGATGACTGAAATTCTGAATATCTTTTATGATAAAGGCATGGTTCCTAAGGATTTTACCAGAGCTATTGTTATCCCTATTTTCAAAAAAGGTGATCGCAGTTCTTGTGATAACTATAGGAGTATTAGCCTACTCTCTGTTCCAGGTAAACTTCTTTCCATGATTGTGCTTAATAGAATTAAGAATCTGGTTGACAGTGAATTGCGTGATGAGCAATGTGGATTCAGAAGTGGTAGGGGATGTGTGGATCAGATATTTTCACTTAGGCAGATTCTTGAGAAATGTTTAGAGTTTCAGAAACCTTTGGTTGCTAGCTTTGTTGATTTCAAAAAGGCTTTTGACTCTGTTGATCGTCATAATTTGTGGTTGATTGTGAAATCATATGGTATACCTGAGAAGTTAGTTACCATAATGAAAGCTCTCTATAATAACACTGAGTCGTGTGTGAGAGTTGGTAAGGCTTGTAGCAATTGGTTTAGCATTACTTCTGGTGTTCGACAAGGGTGCATTTTGTCTCCTTTTCTCTTTAGTTTGGTTATTGATTATGTTATGCGAAATTCACTTCAAGGGAAAGATTTTGGCCTTAAATGGACTGGAGATACGAAAATTTCTGATTTAGATTATGCTGATGATTTAGCCCTTTTATCAAATGATGTTGATGAGATGAACTCTTTCATTCGAGCTGTTGATGAGACTGGTAGTAGAGTAGGTTTGGTTATAAACAGAGAGAAAACTAAAGTGATGAAAATTGGTCAGGCAGGCTGTGATTCAGTTAATCTGAATGGTTGCAGTCTTGAGCAGGTGTCACAGTTTAATTATCTTGGGAGCTATGTAACAGATAATGGTGATGTGCGGCATGAGATTAACAGACGAATAGGGATTGCTGCCGGGACTTTTAAGAATCTATGGAGAGTGTGGAGAAATAGGCGTATACACCTAAAGACTAAAATTAGGCTGTATAATAGTTTGGTTCTTTCTAGGGTTAGTTATAGTAGTGAAACTTGGACACTTTGTAAACATGATAACAGGAAACTAGATGCTTTTGATTCCAGATGCTTACACAGTATCTTGGGCATTAGATGGTTCAACTTTGTAACTAATGATGAGGTTAGGCAAAGGAGTTTGCAACCTCCTTTAAGCAGCATATTGTGCAGAGAGAGACTCCGTTGGTTTGGCCATGTTGCCCGTATGAATAATTATAGATTAGCGAATAGGGTTATGAACAGTGTGCCTAAAGGCCTCAGAAAGAAGGGGAGACCTAGGATGCGGTGGGCAGACAATGTCAAACAGGACCTTGTTAGAATTGGTGTGCAGTGGCCAGATGCAGTAGATGTAGCTCAGGATAGACTTGCTTGGAGAACTAAATTGCACGGTCTGGTTGGACCTCCGTAGCCCATGGCTGCTTGATGATGATGATGATGATGATGATGATGATGATGATGATGATGATGATGATGATGATGATGATGATGGTTTCCATAAATTAAGGAAAACTCAGAAAAATTATGATAAACAAAAATTATATGAATGATTTTAATGAAATTTGATGGAAACACGAATTAAAATGCTAGTTTCAGAATGGCATAAAATATTTTGTATTAGAAACATTTTTCGTCAAAAAATAACGCTTACAGGAACTTGTCCAAAAATGAGGTGTTAGATTGCAATGGGCAAAGTTCTTTAATAAGGAGTGTGGTCACCCCTTACAGCAATGAGGGCACGACAGCGATGTTCCATGCTGTTTATGATGTGAATCAGCACAGTAGGGAGTAACGACCATTGTTCCTTTAAAGCAGTAATAAACTCCCCCTTCGTTTCAGGTGGCGGGTTGAGGGCAGCAACACGTCTCCCTAGAGCATTCCACACATGCTCAATTGGATTTAGGTTGGGAGAGCGAGCTGGCCACTCCATGCACATAATGGTGTTCTCTTGAAGGTATCATTCCACTAGTCGAGCTCTGTGTGGACGAGAATTATCATCTTGTAAGATGAATGTTTCACCTATTGCACCAGCGTAAGGACGTACATAAGAGTCCAGGATGTCATCTCTATCCCTTTGAGCATTGAGTTTCCCACTCGTCAATACATAGAGGTCTGTGCATCCACCTAAGGAAATGCCACCCCAAACAAACACACTACCTCCACTGTAACTGTCTCTTTGATGGATGTTACTGGGATGATAGCGGGTACCTCGTTCTCTCCATATCAAACAATGTCCGGAATCACTGCAAGCAATACCTGGACTCATCTGTAAAGAATACGGACCTCCATTGCTCTTCCGTCCAATTAATATGTGTGTGTGCCCAATTCAACCGCTCTCTCCTGTGATGTGACGTGAGAGGTATACAAATTACTGTCCTTCTAGTGTACAGACCTCCCTCATGAAGCCTTCTATGCACAGTAGAAGCTGATACAACCCTTCCAGTGGCTGCTGCAAGAGAGGATCGTAGCTGAGAGGGAGTAGACGTCCTGCTCCTTCGTGCTGCTGTTAATCGCAGATATCGGTTTTGTATAGTTGTCGGTGCTATGAAATTCATTCCACAGTCTATGGACCACAGGACTCACATTCAACCATCGTACCACGTCTGACTTTGGTCTGCTTCGAGCCGGCCAATAGCTCTCCACCGCAGTTCATTTGGCAAATGATGTCTCGAGGTCATTCCTATAAAAGGCTATATCTAATTTCTTTACTCACATTTACAACACAAAATAACGATCCACTCCAAAACACCCGTTTTTATGACTCTATCCGATTACGCAAATTGACGCAACATAGACTAATTTGCATACGATATGCTCATTCGGCATCACTGGTTTTATGAACAAGTTCGGTGAGGATCGCACAATATTTTAGCGAATTATCGCGATTTTTCCCATTTTTCCTTAATTTATGGAAACCAGTATATTTGGAACAAAAAATATTAAAATATTAGAAAATGAAAATCCACAGCAAACATCACTATAAACTGAAAGACCCATTTGTTTATTAGAGAATAAGTAAAAAACTAATTAAAAGCCGCATAGTGCTTATTTATAATGGCTAAAGACTGATTGAAAGGTTGAAATTATAATCAAAAATATTTTATGCTAAACCCACGCCAAAAGTTTGTTGCGAAACGTATGTCCATTGATAATTCTTCCCATGGGTAAGTTCATTTTCTACTAATCACCGTTAACGTACTACTCACAACCTGCTACTCCATTTACAAGAAAGGCGACGTCATCGCCCCAGAAATTTCATACGCTTTTCGAGGGATCACTACCAACCCACGGTAGCTAGGAAGCCGAAGTTACTCCTACAACGTAAGAACTAAATGAGACCACCCACGAAATTTGGAACCGATCGCTCAAGTAGTCGCAGAACCACAGAGAAACCGACAAATTCTTCCGCGATAACTTGTCCACCCGTTCGTTCGTAGGGAATTAATGCTATTATATAATATGACTTTTACTAATTTTTTTCAGTTACAAGAAATATTTGAAATTGAAAGTATTTTGAACCCAAGCACGAAGTTGTCTGCTCTATTTTGAGCCCAGGCTGTCGGTCTAACATTACATAGTAGGTAACTCTACTGAATTTCTTATTTACGTAGTCATAAGTATGGGCGTAATTTACTTTTAGTACTGGGTCGGTGGAAATTCACCAGTTGCACTGACGTAAAATACTGCTAGAAAATATTCTAACTGCAGGCGCAGAGGATCATGCTAAAAACCAGTATTGACGAAAGAGTGTTTAGTAAAGGAATAAATCTTTCTGTAATAGTCATTTTGTAGTAATTAGACGTGTGTGAAAAAACCACCCATTATAATCAGCTGTTCCGCGTTCTAATCATATAGACAAATGGTAATTTTTCACACTAGTTTAATTACTACGAAAGAGTATTTTACTTTTTTCTTTCTTGAGAATGTAATGTTCAATGCGTTCCTAAATTTAGAATACTTTGCAGTTGTTTTTATCTCAATTTTAAGCAAAATGAATGTAATTCGCGTTTATCATATATTTTGTTCTCTTTATCTATAGATATTATGCATCAGCACAATTTTGGATTACTCACTAGAAAGACGAGAGGAAGAAAATGAATAGAAAAAGAATTTGCCTGAGTAACTTAATAAATACTCCGCAACCTAAAGTGTTGCTTTTCAACGAAAATAAAGTTTTTCAAATTAGCTTAAATGGCGTTTTTGTTTTCTGTATTCTGCTTAACATTTTAACCATTTTTTTTTTGGGGGGGGGGGGGATATAAACCAATATTCTATCATAGGACTATTTTTCATGCACTTGGGTCGAGACCTGACGGGAGTTTGTCAGAAACATCCATGCCTTCACTCAAGATCTGAACAGGTCTCCATTTGCGGCAATGTAACCTCGAGTCGCGATATCACTGTACCAGGTCATAAGAGTGTAAGAGGTGGGGGGAGAGGGTTAAAAATTTATTATTGCATTTTACTGTCATGTTTCCTAAATAAACAGAAAAATATCTTGTAAGGTAAGTCTAGACTAGGGGTTGTCAACGTGGGGTACGCCTTGAGAGCTCAAAAGTCGCTAGATCTAGTAACAAAGTCAGTGTTTTATTTTATTCCCATTGTTATACTATAACTAGTTTTATCTATCTATACTAGGGGTTGCCAGTTACATACACATTTCCAGGGGATGCGTGAAGCATAAAAGGTTGAGAACCACTGGTCTAGACGTTTTGTCAATTATTGAGCCGCAGGCCGATTTTGGAAAAAAAAATTCTGTGATGCATCGTAAGACAAACACATATATATGGAAATGTAATTTATTATTCTTATAATTATTTAATGAAAAAATTAAAATGTTAATGCTATTTGAAACAAAAAATATTGGAAATACTAGTAGAAACTGAAAGTTTGCAGGTAACATAATCATAAATGCAAAGAGCCATTAATTTAACCATTATTTAAACATATGCAAAAAAATTAAACCCATGACTCTCTAGATCATGGGTTCTCAACGTGGGGTACGCCGCAAGGGCTCAAAAGTCGCTAGATCTAGTAACAAAGACGCTAAGTATTATTATACTATAACTATAGTTTTATTTATCTATATAAGGGGTACGCCAGTTACATACACATTTCCAGGGGGTACGTGAAACAAAAGGTTTGAGAACCATTGCTCTAGATCAGGGGTGGCCAACCCGCGGGCCGCATGCGCCCGCCTTGAACATTTTTCCTGCCCGCGAGATTCATCACACTTTTACAAAATATATTTATTTTATAATAGCCAAAGTAGTGAAAACCAATGTATTAAAAAAATACATTATTTGTGCATCCATATATTCAAAAATGAACTTTGATTTTAAAATAATATTCTTGCGAATATATGACAGATATTGCCTGTTTTATCTATGAGTGTACAGTTATGAGTTCGCGGAATAATTAAATTATATTCTGCGAACTCATGATGTTTCACTCTTAAGTGACCTCAGTGACGCAGTGACCATCCCTAGATGCGCACAGTTGATTGTTGATAGCAGAGCAGACTCTCAGTTTCAAGTGAAAATTTACTTTTTGGTTTCATTTTGTGTGCTGTGACTGCAGGATAATTATTTTAATATACCTGAACTTCAATAACATATTTAAAACAACAACAGCCAGGTAATAACTCCTATTAAACTAAAAATGACTTTTAATTTAACAATTAAAAATAGATATATTTAATATCTCTCTTATTTTCAGTATGACTTCAAAGAAAAGAAGAATAGTGGACGAAAATAGAAAGTATAGCGAGGAATGGGAAGAAAAGTACTTCTTCATAGTTCAAAATACAAAATTATTGTGTTTAATTTGCCGAGAGGTCGTTGCTGTATTTAAGGAATATAATGTTAAGAGGCATTACGAAACAAAACATGAGGATTATTTGAAGTTCGATAAAGAAGTGAAACAATCGAAGCTCAAGGAGTTTAAGTCGCAATTAAAGGCTCAACCAAAAATGTTTGGTTCAGCATTACAGCAACCTTCCAATATTGTTAAGGCAAGCTATTCTGTTTCATTTTTGATTGCAAAAAAAATGAAAACATTTTCGGATGGTGAATTTGTGAAAGAATGTTTGGAAGCTGTTGTGAAGGATATTTTGCCTGATAAAAGTAAACTGTTTTCGAACCTAAGCCTATCTCGGCAAACAGTGTGTCGTCGAATTAATGACATTTCAAATGAAATTATCTTAAAACTGCGCGACAGAATTCGAGATTTCAAATATTTTTCCTTGGCATTTGACGAAAGCACAGACATTTCAGACTCAGCTCAGCTTGTAGTGTTCCTTCGTGGAGTATACGAATCATTTCAAGTAACTGAAGAAATGTTAAATTTGATAAGTTTAATCGATGGATCATGTTATGCAAGTAGTTATAAAAACAGTGAATTACATTCGATCACATGCACTTCCGCATCGACAATTTAAGGAGTTCCTGAAAGAATTAGATTCTGAATATGGTGACGTTGTATACTTCAGTCAAGTCAGATGGTTAAGTCGTGGAAGATGTTTACAGCGGTTTTATGAGTTACGAGAAGAAATTGACTTGTTTATGAATGAAAAGCAAAGACCTGTACCAGAATTAAGAAATGATGAGTGGTTATTGGATTTATGCTTTTTAGTGGATATTGTCGAAAAACTCAATCAATTAAATATATCATTGCAAGGAAAAGATAACCTTATAATCGATACATTTAATCACATCAAAGCATTTCAGAAGAAATTGTTGTTATTTGAATCGCAATTGAAAAGTAATAACGCTCACCACTTTCCATTGTTGAAAGAATTTAAGAAATCAAAATGTAACAATTACATCAAATATGTAAAAGAAATAAGAAAACTTACAGCTGCTTTTGAAAGCCGATTCAGTAATTTAGAGTTAGACAAATACAAAAAATTTTTGAAATATATTCATCTCCCTTTCACGTTGAAATCGAGTCGGCCCCAGAATATCTCCAAATGGAACTGGTTGACTTACAGTGCAATATTGAATTAAAACACTTTTTTGAAACATCAGAATCAAAAATAGACTTTTATAACACTTACGTCACAAAAGAGAAATTTTCCAATTTGAGAAATCTGGCACAAAAAGTTGTTAGCGCTTTTGGTTCAACTTACACCTGCGAACCGTTTTTTTTTTTCGAAAATGAAATTGACCAAGCGCAAAACACGCTCAAACATAACGGACTCTAACCTGCAACACCAATTACGATGTGCAAATACCCAAATTGAGATCGATTTGCAAAAGCTAAGTGAAAGAGTGGAGAAACAAATATCGCACTAGTAAAATAAATATTTTTTAATGATTTCATTTTTTTATATTTCATTTTTAGTGTTATATATTTCTTTACTACAATGTGCGTTCAGTATCATTATTATTATATTATCTATGTTTACATGTAAGAATAATAGTAAACACAATAATAATAACTCATTATGTTTCAATTTTTCACTCGAAAAAAATGTCTATAGTGGGTCTAAATCTAATATGGGGATATATAATTTTATATGCGGCCCGCGGAGTTATGATGCATTTCCAAAGTGGCCCGCAAGATCATTTGGATTGGCCACTCCTGCTCTAGATACTTGCCAGAGTATTATAACAACTAAACCAACCTTCGGCTCCGTAATTCATTTCCACAATATGACCTTTATATTCTTTGCTGAATGGCAGATCTGGCACCATCTATAATCAAAAAAGACAACTTGTTTTTTCTTGTTGCTGATGGATAAGATGTAATTAGGAAGTCACTCCGCCTCATTCAACGAAATATAAAGGTCACATTATGTAAAGAAAATACGGACTAGCTAAAAATATACATACACTGAGATGCTAGGTATATCACCTACCAGTAGTGAGTTTCATCGGCATCAGCCTTCAGAACAGCCCGAATTCGTTGGGGCATGAAATTTATAGGAATGTGTTGTGCAAGAATGTTGTACCATGCAGAAATGAACTGTGTCACGCAGTTGCAAATTTCATGGCGGCACAGGCTCGCTGCCAACAGCCCTTACCACCTCTTCCCAAAGATGCTCGATAGGGTTTAGATCTGGGTACTGTGCAGGCCAATGAAGCAAGGAAAACTCATTGGCATGTTCCTGGAACCATTCGGTGATGATATGTGTCTTGTGAGCATTATCATGCTAAACCTGTCCATCCGAGTGAGGATATTTTTGTAAGATACATGAAAGGATGAACTTAGTCATCAACGATGTTCAAATACGCCACAGCATTCAGATGTCCTTGGATGGGTATCAAGGGGTCTAATGTATTCCAGGAAAACATTCCCTACACTGCCACAACCAGCCTGTACTGGTGACACCAGACAAGATGGCTCCATGGCCTCACATTGCTTGCAACAAATTCTGATCCATCAACATTATGCAAAAGGAGCCTTGATTCGCCCGATCAGGCTACCTTTATCCAATACACAATTGTCTCGTGTCAATGTTCCTGCGCCCACTAGTGACCCCCTTTCGTGTTTTGCACTGACAATATCGGCACTAGACATGGTCGGCGGTTGTTGTAGCCCATTCGGACAAGGTCCCATACGTGGTGCATTCAGAGATGACCTTCTGCACACCAATGTTTAATTCTGCTGTTATATGGTTGATTGTGGCCCATCTGTTAGCTTGCATGATTCTCTCCAATCTCAATGACCCCTCAGATACACAGGCTGTTTTCGTCCACAGGATCGCCGATTATTGGTAATATTTTACTTTTCACACCATTCTGGGTAAACCCTTGAAACGGTTGTGCGTGAAAAGCCCAGAGGACTGACGTTTGGGAGATGCTAGAACCGGTACGCATAGTATCAACTATTATGCCACATTCAAAGTTGCTCGTTTTGCCCATTGTGAGCTCACCTAAACTAACTGATGCTCGAAGAGCTGGTCTGCCTGATTTATACTGCACACCCCAGTTACGTGACATATTACGTGTTGGAATGAACTATTTAAGTGACAAGCTGTTGTATACCTAATAAACTGGCATCTCAGTTTATGCTTTACTCCTAGATAACTCAAATGTCATCCAAGTTGAGGAACAGTGAACTAATTTTAAATTCGCCTTAACTAGTGTACACTTAGAGGAGTTAGTTACTATTTCAGCAGGGCAAACTTTGTGTGTTATATTAGCCCTAAATTAGGGAGTGGTCAGCAGTGATTTCAGTCTTGGTAGGGCATGTCCTTGTATGAGAAAAGCTGCAAAAGCTAACGGTACCTTCTAGAATTCTTCTCTGTACTGTGTTGCAAATGATTGATAAACTTTTCCCATTAAATATCTGAAAACTTTTCCTTAGTTCCCTAAGGAATAAAGTTTCCACGATATGATTAACTTTTTGATAAGTGTATTATACTAGGTATTTAGTATAGGTACTATAGTATAGGTTTAAAGCTAAGATAATCGTTTGAATCAAAATTCTCATATTTGCATTTTCTGCAACAAAGTGGACTAATTTTGGTTCTATGTAGAAATATATGGTGGATTCTAAAAATTTATTAAAAACCACAGAAATTATTAAAATGATATTAGTATGAAATCTGATTGCAAAATTTTAGAATTTGAAAGCTAATGGATTTTTAGAGAAGGGCCCGAGATTTTACAGTATACCGGAAATGTGATGTACACTGCCTGACAAATTATTGTGATTTATTGTATCGTGTGCAGTAATTTCTTACTAAGGTAAGTATTCTACGTCACTACGAAATACTATAAAAGTCATAAGGGCATGGCAGAAAATTAAGTCTAGTGCGATATGGGTAAAACTTATTCGAACTACAAAAGGGTTTGATCATTGAAGCTCAATGGGCAGTTGCATCCGTAACAGGAGGTGATGAAACAACGGAACATTACTGGACAAAATATCCGTGTATTGAGAATGGCAATGGTCTCAAAAATGTCCGTGAATTGTGGCAAATGCGGAAGGAAAAAATCTGACAGACGTGGAGAGGAGTTTGTTGGCACGAACTGTATCGCAAAATAGAGCTGTTATAGTTCACCTGATGAGAGAGATGACCACTAATAGTATTTAAAAACTATTTCAACGAGAGCTATGAGCGGAAAATTGAAAACTTTGAATTTAGAAACTGTTTTATATTATAATAATATTAATTTATTCCATGCAGGGGGTTACAGTAAAGCCAAGGTACAGGTATTAATTTAAATGTTCAAGTGGCTTGATGCCCCAGACGAACATAAATACGAAATTTTAGGTAGATGTTCATAATAATTCGGCTAGGCACTGTATGTATGTATGAATTAGATCTTTTCTTCGAGTTATATACCAAGATTTATGCTTAAATATAAAGCATGCATAATATTTTATAACATCCTGAGTATACAGATACTGAGTTTCTCTAATGTATCTAGTATTTGCAGGTTCTTGGGTAGCTTAAAATGCTCTGTATTTATTATACGATATTCGGAAGACTGTAGCAGGACTTTTGGATTAAAAATAAATATATATTTAATCGTTAGGCCATCTTTGTCTAGGCACTAAATTGTTAAAAAATTTCATCTTTAAATCGAATTCTATATTTTCATAATTAAAAATATGGCAATGGTTTTGAATACGTTTGGAGTACTGTTGTAAAGAATAAGACGTCGAAAAGTCAGCTATCGCAATAAAATGCCGAATAAACAAAAATGTCGAATAACTTGCTTGAAAATCTGCCTCATCTTATATAATATAGTTCTCTGGGTAAGTTCATCAATTTATGTATCGATATTTATTCTATTCCAAACGAGTTATTTGCACTGCAAATACTTTGGAATTCTGTTAAAATATATTTATCAACGAATGTACATATTTTGTTTAATGCACTAATTATTCATATGCCAATTTATGACTTTCTTCCACATATGACAAAAACAACACTAATTATTATTATGAATTCCCAATAAGTGGGATAAAATAAATGAAAGTATCGCATAGATGGCTATTTCTCCTTGTATTGACCTTCTTTTAGAACAGTTTGTCTAATTTCAGAAACGGCAACATTGAAGGCGGAATTAGGAGTTTGTACTGGTATGTGAAAAGATTTTTTTATCTCGGGAGAATCAGTAAAGGTTTTGAGGATGTTTCTGGCATTAAAAGCATTGCATTATGGTGAAATAAAACAGAATTAGGTAATTATTTAGTATAGCTACTTCTTCATTAAAGGGTTATGGTGAATCAGAAAAACGTTAAATAGCTGTGTTATTGAAGAGTAAAAGTAGAAATACAAGAACTATTTTAGAAATTGCGATTAATTTTGGAGTTAAATTCGTTTTGTAACGAACTCTCTCTTATCGCGGAATACTGCTACTGCCTCATGTTAAATCTAAGGCGTTGTGAATTGATTAAAGCTCACAGATATATTAATTTATTCGATGTTATTAAACGAATATATTTCGAATATGTTATTATTCGAATATATTAAAACCACATTGCGGCGAATGAACACAATCAGATGTTAACAAGATGCGAATTTTATCTGACTAGATTTAGTCTATGCGGATTATTTTAAGTGCAAATCTGCAGTCCACTTTAAAGAAAGATTTTTTAGATTTGTGCTAAGGTATGTTTATTTTTTATGATGTTACAGAATGTAAATAATTTTTGGAAGGGACTTTTATTACGGGAGGATATATTTGACAAATGTAATATGAAGTATTTTACAATATATAGGTTCACTCCCTGCATAACCTTATATTTTTGTTGGCATTCTTTATAATGGAACATGGGAATTCATTATGAAACAAGAATTTAGGTAATTATTTATAATAGCTACTTTTGCCGCCATTTTTTTTTGCAAAAGTATTCCGTGAAAATAGACTAATTTTTTTAATATCAAAACCTGACGTTTTCCGGAAACGTGCGGTATTGAGATTATGAATGTTTTTTTTTTTGATTCCATACTTGACTAATTCGTTTCCCCTGTAAGCTTATATTTTTGTTCGGTTTTTTTATTATAATGTGCCCGACGAATTCATGTGAATAATTCATGACTATAATTCTTATAATATAATCTTTATTAACGGTACATATTTCACATCACCTTATTCTTGAAATTAGCGATAGAAATAGCGTCCATTACTAGATGCCATTTTTATTACTGATTTTAAGAGCTTTTAAGCTAGTAATCGAGAAAGCCGAATAATGAATTTTAAAACTTTTTTGATCACATTCAGACGTACAATTATGAATTCTTGTTTCATATGAATCCTCATGCCCCATTATATAAAACAAGCCACCAAAAAATATAAAGTTACAAAGGGAGTGAATCAATAAATTGAAAATCTGGAAGAGAGCAATTCTATAAATTTGGAAAAAATTTCTTTACTAATTTTAAAGTGGTATAAACGTTTAAGTACATTTATTTGATATTGAATATATAGCATGAGCGTCTCTGGGAATGACCAAAAATTTCCCCAGACCCCTAAACCTTAAAATTCATATTTTAAATATATACACCCAATTCTGTTTTAACACGATAGATAGGTTCCCGAGAAAACCGAGCAAAAGAAAAACGTGTAAAAGAAAATACAGTGTATATGAAAAAATAGAACATTGGTTCCAGATATAAAAACCCAGTACAAATAATAAGTTGTTTTCAAACAAATCATATCAAAATCTTTAATTAAACCTTATTTGATTTTTATTTATTTAAACACATTTTTTTGTTTTATAAACTTTTAAAGATAATTATATGTACATATATATAAGGTGAATTATCCTTCATAAAGAAAATAAGGTACTTTTCGGTTATCTCCGGTCACATTTTCTTGGTGACGAAAAATAAACACCAAAGTAAACCAAGAACATCATCGACAATGCATTGTCGACCGGTATTATAAAAACGCTCCTAAACTAGTAAATAATTTCATTGGAGACAACACATACCAAAAAGCATGAAAATCGGAAACAGTGCACTGCCGACCAAATTATAAAGAAGCCCCAAAACTAAATGTCCTCGCAGACAACACAAACCGAAAAACATGAAAATCGGAAAGTGTACTGCCGACCGAATTATAAAAAAGCTCCCGAAACTCATCAGAGACAATAACAACAAAAAAAAAACATCTTATAGCTCAAATAACCCACTCCTAAATTACTCGTTAACCTTTCTGACTCCATCAAAAACCCATTTTTTCAAAAAAAAGTCGCCAAGAAAATGTGACAGGAGATAACCGAAAAGTACCTAAAATTGAATGTACTAATTAAACCGATCCCAAAAATTTAGCTCGAAATGTATTAATAGCTCTTGCCATCGATAATTTCATTTACAGCTTTCCATTGTAATACTGCAGTCACAATTAAATCCCGCCAAAAGTTTGACGCCATAGGTATGTCCATTGTTTTTCAATCAAAGTTTTCCAAATGTACTAATTAGGTACCGTAAGCATACTACTCCATTCACAAGGTGGGCGACAGCAGCGCCCTCAGAAATTTCGGACATTTTTCTAGGGATCATTCCCAACCTGCTGCAGTTAGAAACCCGATCTGTTACTCCAACAGGGTTAAAACTAAGTTGGCCCACCAGACCTAATTTGGGACTGGTCGCTGAAGTAGTCGCGGAACCATGGGGAAACTGCCAATTTCTGCAACCAATGACATGACGTCACACGTTTCCGCCCGTTCGTTCATCCGTTAATATGTTCTTTCGGAATTACAGTACTCCTATTACATAATATGATGATATTAATGAATAAACGCATAATCTAATCTATTAAGTTTGGGGTGGGATATATCAGTTGCAAAAATGATATATCCCAACCTAAACTTAATGTTACTTAAGAAATGTATGAAATTAAAATTTTAAAAAATAAAAAGAAATAAAAATTAAAAAATATAAAATACAAATAAAAAAAATAAATACCTCCTCAAGCAGTTGCTGAGGTATTTATTTTTTTATGTATATTTTAGATTTTTTAAAATTTTAATTTCATACATTTCTTAGGTAACATTAAGTTAGGTTGGGATATATCAGTTTTGTAACTTATATATCCAACCCTAAACTTAATAGATTAGATCCAGCGCCCCACTGGCGCTGGATCTAATCCTTAGACCAGCGCCCCACTGGGGGGCGATACCGCCCCCCAGTGGGCGCTGGAGCCTTCCATGGGGGCGGTAGCGGATCCAGAGGCAAATGGGGGCGGTAGCGGATCCAGAGGCAAATGGGGGCGGTAGCGGATCCAGAGGCAAATGGGGGCGTTGAGGCGGTCAAATAAATAAATAAATTTAATGGAATTTTATGTGACAACCTTTTTATCTCTTCTGTGGTGTCTTCCTGGTGATTCTGGTCATCCACTACCTCATCTATCATGTACAGCTTTTCAACTGCAGCTTGGACAATAAGTTCCCTGCTACCGCCTACTAGCATACTGGTACGTCTGAAGTCGACTGAGATGCTCTCAAAAGTTCTCTTCAAGATCACAGATTGGATATCAGCTCCAATATGTTTTCCCACTCCAAGTTGCTTTGAGTATGCTTTATGGTACGTAGTTACAATACCATCCCACGTCAGAACATAAGGTATAATATTAACATTACACTTGTGAATTAGGCTCAACTCATTAACCAGCAGATCATACATCCTCTTCTTTTCAACCTATACTGTCTGCAGGTTATCCTAAGACGTTATTCCTACTTCAATAATTGTAATCTCATTTAATACCTTAACATGCACTACTATATCAGGCTTATTATGTTGGACATGGGTGTCCGTCCTGATAGGCAAATCAACCTTGATGCAATAATAATATAATAATAATAAATTTATTATATTTAATATTTTTTTATAATTATTTTTTAATATAATAAAATAGTTTGAAAATACCTGTTTTCATGAATAAATATTTTATCTAGCTATGTAAATTATCTTATTGTTATCGCGTTAATAAGCATTTTTAAATTAGCATTAGGTATACCTATACCTAATTTGTTTTAGTTTAGAATAGATTGACGGTGATAAGTCCTTGCAAGTTGGTAGGCAAACACGCGGTTCATGCAATTTAACATGTTTCGACAAGAATATGGGAGCTTGAAATGACTTGTTTACGGAGCAAGTGCGCCGGCATCGCAAACATACAAGTTAATGCGTGCACAAAATCAAATCTATAAAAGCGATAGCTCTAGGAATGTTTTATTATATTTATGTGCTTCGCCGTGATAAATAGTCGTGAGTGATAAGTGTTATAAGTCATTATAAACATTATTTTTATAACTATCTATAAATCTGTTGAGAAGTTAATTTGTATTTGAAAATGTCTGAATCTGCATCTAAAAAGAAATACCGGCAGTACAGTATTGAGTATTTGAAATATGGATTTACGTACCAATAACTATGTGTTTAATTTGCCGAAAAGTTTTTTCAAATGAAGCTATGAAACCTTCTAGTCTACAAGAGCATTTAAATAAAATGCATGCTGATAAGAAGAACAAAGATTTATCCTATTTTCAAGAACTGGAAAAGCAATATTTAAAACAGCCAACTATGTCAAAGCTTTTTGCGTCGTCTTCTAAAACAAGATGATGATGGACTACGAGCCTCATATAACGTTTCATTGTTAATCGCAAAAGCAGGAAAACCACACACAATTGGCGAGGAATTAATTTTGCCGGCGGTCAAAGAGATATTAAAAACTGTTCTTCATCATAAGACACCGTCAGATATCATCAAAAAATTCCTCTTAGTAATAATTCAGTGCAAAGAAGAATAAATGAAATGGCAAAAGACGTTGAAATATCATTATGTGATTAGTTAAAGACTTGCAAATTTTCCATTCAACTCGATGAATCAACTCTACCAAATAACGAAGCTCTACTCTTATCATACGTACGATTTATAAAAGAAGAAAAAATTCATGAAGAGTTATTATTTGCTAAAAATTTGGAATCTGATATAAAGGGAGAATCTATATTTAATACCATGCAAAAGTTTTTTCAAGAGAAAGAAATTCCCATTTGCAATATTTTGTCTGCTGTTACTGATGGTGCTCCAGCAATGACAGGGCGTCATAAGGGTTTCATAGCGCATTTGAAACAAGCAGTACCAAATGTACTCGCTGTACATTGTATTATTCATCGTCAGCATTTGGTTGCAAAAAATTTGAATTAACGTCTGCATACGTCGCTCCATTACGTTATTAAAGTAATCAATAAGATTAGAAGCAATTCATTGAATGACCGATTATTTGTAAGCTTTCTAATGAAAATGATGAAGATTACAATCGCTTGCTGCTGCACACAGATGTACGTTGGCTCTCTAAAGGTGTTTGTCTGAATCGTTTTTTCAATCTATTTGACTCAGTAATGGACTTTCTTGAAGACAGAGACGAAAAATTGCACGAAAACCTGATTACGTCAAAAAATGACATCGCTTATTTGACAGACCTGTTTAAAATATTTAATCAAGTTAATTTTCAATTGCAAGGTGATGAGTTGAATTTAATTAAAACAAAAAACGTCATAGCTGCTTTTGCGGGAAGACTTCTTCTATTCAAACGAAATCTAGGTAGAGGTGAATACAGCCACTTTCCCACATTGTCAGCAGTCTTTGCAAAACCGGAAGATTTACTTACTTACTGCCAACACTTGGAAGTTCATGTTGATTTTACGGAGCGTTTCCAAGATATTTTAAACATGAATATACCGAGTTGGGTTTTAGATCCTTTCGCAAACACAGATACTGAAGAATCATCAAATTTGGAAGAGGAACTCTTAGAACTCACGACTAACGAAGCACTCAAAGTAAAATTCAAACATGGATACCAAGAGTTCTGGCTTCAAAAATCAATACCAGTTCTCTACCCTGGATTGTGGGCAATAGTACAGAAGTTATTAATCGCATTTCCTTCGTCCTATATGGCTGAGCTTGGATTCAGTGCAGTAGCTAATTTACTGTCAAAGAAGAGGAACAGACTACACATCACTGAACGTGGCGATCTGCGATTGATGTTAACGAAATTGGAACCCGACATTAACAAATTGTTAACACTCCACCAGCCTCAACCATCTCATTAATTTTTTTATTTATTATTAATTTTGTGTTTATCTCATTATTCTTTATTTCTTATTGATTCTGTGTTTATTTTTAAAATTTTAATAAACAATTTTATTATACATTTGGTTGTCGTTTTATTAATTTCTGCTTTATGATTTTAATAGATAAATAAACAGATAAATTAGGTACAGATAATATGCAACAATATTTTAATATTTCATATAAAATTAACTATTATGGACTAGGGGGACGTTGAAATTTTTGTTCTCTTCTAAAGGGGGCGATGGTCCAGAAAAGGTTGGGAATCACTGGATTAGATTATGTGTTTATTCATTAATAATAGGAGTACTGTAATTCCGAAAGAACATACTAACGGATGAACGAACGGGCGGAAACGTGTGACGTCATGTCATTGGTTGCAGAAACAGAGGTCTGACAGGAGCCTATCAGTTTAATACGCCATAGTAGAGGGATCATCTGAGGATGGCGGGTCCTCAAGGCAAGGCAGATTTGCCAACTGCACGCTGTGATTCCCAGGTAGTCACCATCGCTAGGTGCTGACCGCCCCTAAAGCTGCTTAATTTCGGTGATCGGAAGAGAACCGGTGTTTTCAGCTTGGTATTGCCGTTGGCAACTAAAATATGCTTATATAAAATTATTCAATTTTCTTTTTTCCATTCCTCCCTGATAAAAATTCTGTAGTCGCCCATGATATATAGTGTGTACATATCGTATACACTAAATATAATTTGAAACACTAATTTTTCCATTTTATTCTAGTGTCTAGGCATACTGATGCTGGTGCTCGGAATACAGGCATACATTTCGTGGACAACATTCGTACTAATCCACCCTGGTAGCAGAGGAATAATAAGATCCATGCCTTTTCTTTTTATAGCTGTAGGATGTATCGTTATCGTAGTGAGTTTTTTGACTTGCTTCAGTGTCATTCGAGGTAACCCACCTATGTTGCTTGCGGTAAGCTTCTTAGTTTTTAATGTTATTTAATTTAAGCAAAATTATTTTTACTGCTGTTTTAAAAATTAATACTTATGAAGTATGCTTCATATGTTGTTTACATAGTTTTGCCAATGGCGGATCCAAGGGAGTGGTAATCAGCCCGACCCCCGTGAAAATTGATAAAATACTTATTGGTATTAATTTACTCCATTCATTCACAGTGTGCAATCTTTTAGTATGACTATGACGTTTATATTTTGTACCCTCACCCCTGTCAAATTTTCCTGGATCCGTTAATGGTTAATTTCACACTGAAAAGACAGCCCGTAAAGCTCGCAGTCGTAACCTGTTGTCGGTCGAAATCATTCCAGGCATTCACAACCATATTTGTCCAACGTTGTTATTTTTTACCTGGCTGTAGTCCGCCTTGACTCCCGACGGTTTCCAGATTATTTTATTTCCTCCTTCGCCCTACTTCGAGAGAAACTCGATCGTCAATCGTTATTGAAAATCAATCGTTACAATATATTTAGGTTAAGTAATGTAGAATATAAGGAATTTAAAATTCTTTAGTATTTATTCATTCTCGTGATTTCGGAAATAATTAGTAAAAACTTCAAATGCAAAAATTATTTTGATTATAAATTTTACCTTTGTCTTCTTTAGGTATTATTTCTCTTTTATTAATGAATCAGCGTTTGTAATGATATTGCTTCAGAATTATCAGCTTCTACGAATTATTTCTACTATTTTTTGTTCTAAATTACAGTAAGGTTCTAAATTTGCTTTTAAATTTAAAATAACCTGCAATAAATAAAAAATATCCCCTCAAGCAGCTGCTTGCCACAGAGGTCTGACAGGAGCCTGTCAGTTTATATGCCATAGTAAGAGATCTGGAAGAAGTAAAAAAAGGTTAGCGACATATACACAAGGCCGTATCTAAGGAGCTGGAAGGTCAAGAGACTTCCCCTCCCCTCTTGAGAATGTTGGTAAATGTAATAGAGGCAAATAAACGTTAATGTTATGCATTTTTAAAAAAATTGTGTTAAAGATCTCTAAAATCGGAGGGGAAATGTCATGTTGTAATGGAAATGCCTACTCGATTCATCACAATTGAGTTTCTTGACCTCCCCCCTATTTTTTTTCTAGATCCGTGACTGTATGCATACATATATATATTACGAAGTGTCAGAGAAACCATTTTCCTTGATCGGGTTTGGAGTGTGCGAGCTCAATATTTTGAATCTCGGGCTCGAAAATTTGATCCCGAACTGATTTCTAGTATGCTTGTAAATGGTAGCTAGGTAATCACTGGAAGGAGAGCTATGCACCAATCCCCTGTGATGATGTATAGAACCGGCCAGGCCTAGCACCTAATGTCCGACCCCGCCTTCTCGTGGTGCAGACCGTTAGTACCTTTCCAAAGAGATACTCTCTTGTGGAAGTGAACGGAAGGGGAGGGCTGCCAGATTAGTGTGGTCTACTGATCTGGATATTTATGGCTACTTTTTTTTTTCTACCCTGCTGAGGAGTGGTCAACCACACAGGGTCCTGGTGCTGACCATATAAACCCACTGGACTGGAAAGATATATGGCTCTGAGCTTGATTATGGATCCTGATTTTGCTGCACTGGTGGGCTTCTGTGGAGGGAAAATCTTCCGCTGTGTTTTCTGTTTGTTTCTGGGTTGACAGCCCCAAGTGAATAGATTCACAGGATATATTTATCAGCTGGTGGATAATCCTGAGCAGAGGTCATCGCAGGCACCTGAACTCTTTGTTTCTATTGCCATCGTCAAATTCTACATTGGTGGAAGTCTTCCAGTGTAGATGGCTTCAGCCTTTAGTGGTGGGGGAACGGGTCTTTGCCCCATGTCTGAGATTAGGGGGCTGTTTGATATTGTCGTGATTCCCTCTCTCAATAAACATAGTTTCTTTAAACATCACACTAACCATTTTCTCTCCATAGGTAGTTGGAATGTGAGGACTCTGCACAGAGCTTTTTCTCTTGATGTCCTTACACAAAAATTCCACCATTATAATTTAGATATTCTCGGCTTGCAAGAGACCAGATGGACAGATAAAGGTCAGATTCTTAAAAATAATCTTAAATTTCTCTTTTCAGCGAGGGACGACAATAAGCATCACCAAGGCGTGGGTCTGCTTCTCAGCAGACACGCTAGTGATGCTCTTCTAGGATATGAGTGCATTAATGAAAGGTTTCTTATAGCAAAATTTCAGACAAGCATTAGACTTGAATGTTATCTGCTGTTATGCCCCCACTGAGGATGCTGATGAGGATGAGAAGGATAGGTTTTACGGACAACTTTAGGATATTTTGAATTCTGTCAAGAAAGGAGATATTACCGTTGTTCTTGGTGACTTCAATGTCAAATTTGGTACTGACTCTGACCTTTGGGGAGGAGTAATAGGCCCTTTTGGTATTGGTAGCTGCAATGGCAATGGGCAATGTCTCCTACAGGTAAGTAAACTCAATGGATTCAGAATAACTAACACTTATTACAAACACCGTGACATGCATAAATACACATGGGTTTCACCCGATGGGCTGCTTAAGAATATGATTTATTATATGTTAATTAACAGCAAATGGGCTAGTTCTGTTAGGAATACCAGGTCATATAGGGGAGCTGAAATTTGATCTGACCATTACCTTGTTAAAAGTGTCTTGCAACTTAAACTTAAAAAGCTAGGGTTAAAAAATTTACTTTTAACTGAAGCTCTGAAAGACCCAGTTATAGCTAAAGCTTACGATGATAGGTTACTTAATCATTATGACAGTCATGGTATGCTTACTACTGAAATTGGGGAAGAATGGGATCATTTTAAACAGGCTTTTTTGGACACTAACAGTACTCTTTGGAAAAAAGGAGCAGAAGAGGCAGAATTATCTGAGTGATAAGGCACTTGAGCTAATTTCGGAAAGAAAGACCTGCAGGAATGTCCTTAATCAATACCCTACTAGTCCTAATAGAAAACATTACAGAGAACTTAATAAACGTGTAAAAGATCAGTTAGCTGCTGATAAGAATCTTTGGCTTGATGGTTTGGCTGACAAAGCCGAGGAAGCAGTTAGACAGCACAACAGCAGAGAGCTGTACCAGAGAGAGAATGTTTTGCGTGGTACAAAACGGACAGGTATACAGGGATTGAATTATAAACAAGGTAAGGTTATAGAAGGTGAGGATTCTGTCATGGCTAGGTGGGCTGAGCATTTCAGTGATATTTTAAACAGTGTGGTTGGTTCTATTCCCATTGTTTGCAATTATGATAGATGCATTGGTGGCTTTAATGTTGGCCCTATAACACAATCTGAAGTTATTTTGGCTATTTCTAAACTTAAACTACATAAATCCCCAGGGGTAGATGAAATTACTACCGAAATGCTTAGAGCTGGGAATGTTTCGGTTACCACTTGCATGACTGAAATTCTGAATATCTTTTATGATAAAGGCATGGTTCCTAAGGATTTTACCAGAGCTATTGTTATCCCTATTTTCAAAAAAGGTGATCGCAGTAATTGAGATAACTATAGGGGTATCAGCCTACTCTCTGTTCCAGGTAAACTTCTTTCCATGATTGTGCTTAATAGAATTAAGAATCTGGTTGACAGTCAATTGCGTGATGAGCAATGTGGATTCAGAAGTGGTAGGGGATGTGTGGATCAGATATTTTCACTTAGGCAGATTCTTGAGAAATGTTTAGAGTTTCAGAAACCTTTGGTTGCTAGCTTTGTTGATTTCAAAAAGGCTTTCGACTCTGTTGATCGTCATAATTTGTGGTTGATTGTGAGATCGTATAGTATACCCGACAAGTTAGTTAACATAATGAAAGCTCCCTATAATAACACTGAGTAGTGGTGTAAGAGTTGGTAAGGCTTGTACAAATGGTTGTATTTCTTCTGGTGTTCGACAAGGGTGCATTTTGTCTCCTTTTCTCTTTAGTTTGGTTATTGATTACGTTATGCGAAATTCACTTCAAGGGAAAGATTTTGGCCTTAAATGGACTGGAGATACGAAACTTTCTGATTTAGATTATGCTGATGATTTAGCCCTTTTGGCAAATGATGTTGATGAGATGAACTCTTTCATTCGAGCTGTTGATGAAACTGGTAGTAGAGTAGGTTTGGTTATAAACAGAGAGAAAACTAAAGTGATTAAAATTAGTCAGGCAGGCTGTGATTCAGTTAATCTGAATGGTTGCAGTCTTGAGCAGGTGTCACAGTTTAATTATCTTGGGAGCTATGTAACAGATAATGGTGATGTGCGGCATGAGATTAACAGACGAATAGGGATTGCTGCCGGGACTTTTAAGAATCTATGGGACAGTGTGGAGAAATAGGCGTATACACCTAAAGACTAAAATTAGACTGTATAATAGTTTGGTTCTTTCTAGGGTTAGTC
Organism: Ryuthela nishihirai; assembly: GCA_038380435.1. Taxonomy (NCBI): domain Eukaryota; kingdom Metazoa; phylum Arthropoda; class Arachnida; order Araneae; family Heptathelidae; genus Ryuthela; species Ryuthela nishihirai. The sequence goes on along the minus strand of JAWZYU010000009.1, from coordinate 26,364,958 downwards.
ATGTTAGTGAAACTTGGACACTTTGTAAACAAGATAACAGGAAACTAGATGCTTTTGATTCTAGATGCTTACGTAGTATCTTGGGCATTAGGTGATTCAACTTTGTAACTAATGATGAGGTTAGGCAAAGGAGTTTGCAACCTCCTTTAAGCAGCATATTGTGCAGAGAGAGACTCCGTTGGTTTGGCCATGTTGCCCGTATGAATAATTATAGATTAGCGAATAGGGTTATGAACAGTGTGCCTAAAGGTCTCAGAAAGAAGGGGAGACCTAAGATGCGGTGGGCAGACAATGTCAAACAGGACCTTGTTAGAATTGGTGTGCAGTGGCCAAATGCAGTAGATGTAGCTCAGGATAGACTTGCTTGGAGAACTAAATTGCACGGTCTGGTTGGACCTCCGTAGCCCATGGCTGCTTGATGATGATGATGATGATGATGATGATGATGATGATGATAAAAGGAACCCATAAACATCAGAATCAGTGGCACCTATCGGCTTCAATATCATAAACATTGTGTTGATTCCGGAAAACCCCATAGAAACATTCAAAGTAGAATAATGTGTGGTATGCTGACGTTTAAATTTGACTATCAGACTCCGTTGTTGACTGTGTTTCTGGACAGTGGTGACATCATGAACTCTCAACGATAACAGGAAACAGCCGTTTGAGGCAGGCAATAAAGTCGAAGCGCCCAGGACCTTCGAGCAGGAAGGCTGTTTTGCCGCATGACAAGGTCCTCTCCCATACAGCCAAGTAAAAATAACAACGTTGAACAAATATGGTTTGGAATGTCTCGAAAATCCTCCTCGTATTTCTGGCTTCTCCTCTGCTAGATTTTTCACATTTGTGGACCTTTAAAAATGCATTAAAGAAGGAAGTTAAGGTCAGACGAAGATGTGCAGCCATTGTTGAAGACTTCCTCATGCACCCAGCCTAGGATATCAATCATGCTGCTAATTTCATGTTGGGACATAATTGTCAATATGGCGAATTTGAACAGATCAATAAATGATATATGCTTCATTTCCGTCTTGCTTACTTTTCCTTTGAACGACCCTTAAATATACAATTGACTAGGAGAAGTATAAAGAATAAACCAAAATGCATCATCAATTAAAAATTTCTTTTTAATTTCAGCATTACGTATTCCTCGCAGTCTCTTATTTTTAACTATGACATATTCAGTACCATAAACGTTTTGCTTTTATCTAATAGCTGCACCAAAAATAAATTTTTAAAGCACAGTTTGGGAATAGGTCATATTAAGTTTCCTAATTTTTATTGCAATTAATAGTAACCTAGAACACAACCGGTCAATGTGTTTATTTTAGTATTTCATATTAGATGTCATTTTAATTTTTAAATGGATAATTTCATTAATCTCTTCAATCTATCACAGTTGCAGTGAACTAACATATGACAATCTAAATTTGAGTCGTCGACCTATTTCCTTATGATCCAGTTTTTCATCGAATCGGAAATCAATATAATATATATTTAGTTTTTTTAGGGGTGGTGGGGCATAAAAATTAACTGTTTTACAGAGAACCAATTCACAGCCATATTGAAATCAGTTTTACTCCTTTAAATTTTATTTTCCATATCTGAATGTCTTCCGCATACAGGTTAATTTTTCATTAAAATTTAAATGTACTAAATCATATATATGAATTTGAAATAGTAGGCCATTCTTCTCCTAAGAAGTATAAAGAATAGACCATTCCTCATAAGAAGGATAGCAGACCATTATTCTTAGAGACAGCCATTTTACAATTCTGGTCGTTCTGGTACCAGGTAGCAAACTTGAATTTTTGTTCGTTTTTTTTCCTTTAGTATTATTTCATCTAATAAGTGGAATAATCTGCATAATTTGAATCTTTTTTCTGAAAGGGTTCGTGGGCGTTGGGCTCCGCCTCTATATTGCCAGTGATAAGAGATTATATATTCGTTCACATCTTATTTAGTTTTTTAAAAGTTTTTCTTATTAACCTTTCTGATTGATAGTTTTCTTTAATAACTTTACCTAATCTACAGGATAAATTACTTACCTTAGCACTTTACCTAACCTGCAGATATAAAATGAATTGAAATAAAATTCTGTTATCGTTTAATGTTTATATGGACATCAAATTTTGGTACCCCCAATTACTGGCGTTCTGATGTGTTGTTTATCATACTTATCGCCTATTGCCAGAACTGTTCAAAAGCAATCGACGATTCAAGCCTAATGGATCTGTCATGTTTGTTACCACAAGGCCGGATTTATAGCGGAGCCATACAGCCGTGGCTATGGGACCCCGACCTTTAGGAGCACAGCACCTGTTTGACTTTTTTTACCTGTTTAAGATACTTCTTTTTAATTAATTTTTTGCATCAGTTGGCGATTTTACATAAAGTAGTGCAGTTTTTCTTATATTTTGTTAAAATGTAAATAAAGAAATGTAACCATAACCCTGCGCCACGCAGAATCCCCATTTAGAAATTGTCTCCATGATCCCCAATTGCTTAATCCGGGCTCTTTCCTCCCATTTATATTGTATCTTCAAGGAAAGGGATGGGTAGAGATGCCTCTGGTATAGGCATTTTGCGCTTCCCCTGTTCCTCCAGAAAAGTAACTACCAGCACTACGCTCTCATTATGCAATATTAGTAGATAGCGACAAATTTACCTTTATGTAAATTTTGTATCATTTAATGTGATTTCATTATGGATTAAGAGTTTTTTTCAAAAGTAATTATTATACATATACTTATATTTTTTCTTTTAGTTGACCGTATTTCTAGTAGTGTTGTTTGTTTTGGGAGTTGCAACCTGTGTTATTGGTTTTATTTATCGAAATTCTTTGGAAAAGGAACTCCTCCTTGGCTTAAATTATACGATAAATCATTTTGGCTCTCATTCCAACAGTTTTGGAGATATTAGCGTGAATATGCTGCAATCAAATGTAAGTACATTGAGCTCTAATACTAACAAGGTATATCTCTTTTGAAACATTGATTTTCCATTAATTTACGAAGTGTAATAAAATGCAATATTGAGTAGAAAATAGAAATTAAGAGTTTAAAAACTCAAAGTTACTAGAAGTGGTGTGTATTCGATACTTAGTAGACCCAGGTAAAGTACTAAGCAGAGCTTCGGAGTTTGGAGGCAGAGCTGAATCTGCTCGGAGCAGCTATTTTTTTGTCGGAGCTGGAGCTCATAAAGTTTGAAAAATTTTCCTGGCTCTGGCTCTGACCTCCGGTTTTTTATACACTTCTGTTCATTACAGCAAAATAGTCACAATTATTGAAATATTCATTACTAACTGATGAGTAAATATTTTTGTGTATGCTGATGGTGATTGGTTGGTAAAGCATTGCATAAATAATCATTCGCAGAAGTCACATTTATGCGACATCATGCGAATTTGTTGAATGCCAATTATAGGTATTGAACAAATTGATGTTTCTTAAAAAAAGTTGCCAAACAATATTTCTCTGGAAATGCAAATAATCTCTGTTAACTTTATTTAAAAAATATTATACGGATATATCGTTAGTTCAAAATATTTGCGAAGTTTTAAAGATTTTATTTGTCTATCCCAAAGACTACCTAAGTCTATCCCTATTCTATCCCAAAGACACCTAAGTATTGAGAGCTAAGATGAACAAATGGTACACACAGTTTCTCTTATTTTCACTGAAAACAAGGAAAGGGTTTCGCCTCCTAACGTATATTTTTTCCCTCCTCCCCACCAAAAAGAAATCAAAAAGTTTCGTTTCTAAACAGTAAGAGAGGACCAACAGTTTCGGGACTACGTTCCCCCCCCCTGCTACAGTCAATCATCATGAATTTGTTACTAATAAAATTGTACGATGTTTACATTCGAATCATTACTGCCTTCGGTTGCCACAGCAAATGCAGAAGTTTTTTTTTATAACCACGACTATAGAAATCCATTTGCCCACTTGCCGTTTTTCTTCATGTTTTACCTCAAAGGTAATAATAAACTTATTACGGAGTTACTCTTACTAGAGCACCAATATTTTATAGGGGTTTACAATAAACCATCCTTTCTCACGGCACCACAGTGTTTCATAGGCGGCTTACAACGAAAGACCCTTGCTCGCTGTGCCAACAGTTATAAGAGAATAACTTATGATAAACATTTCTCTTACATTGAGGATTTTCTTAACCCCCTCCTATATTTGGGTTTTACCGTGATCGTATAGTATCAATTAATTAATTAATGGCCCAGTATCCGACTGGGAGCCACAGTTATCCTCCCCAGACAAAAGGAGTGTGCAAAAGCAATTAAAGACATTTTCTTAAAAACACAAAAATACATTTATTTACAAATTAAGACATCACTGATATTCTTATATTCTATTCCACATACATGCTCATCACAACTTACAGTTTCTGTAGACTGTCGTGATCACGTTTTTAACTATCAACTGCGCACTGTCCTCTACTAAGCTAAAATTGATGTGTCTCCATCGAAAGCCAAACGTCGAACCTCTCTGTGCTCTCTCATTGTCACCACCAGAACTATCTACCCTCTCCTCTCTCAGTCATCACTAGAAGCAGAACTACTCTCTCGTTGTCATCACCAGAGGAAGAACGAACCGAAAGTCCTCTCTCTCACCTCATAGTCACCAAGGATGCTATCGTGGATAATTCTCATTGGCTCTCTCGACTCTCCGCCAGGGGGGTGGGATAGGGTGCGATAGGGTGCCGGACGCAAATTAGAAACTTCCAGAGTCCATGTCCTTGGCCACAACCACGTGATTGTCCCTCATGAGTCCGTTTTGCCGAGAGCCGGGGGAATTCTCTCTCAGGGCTGTCAGACAGGAGCAGTTCTGGCGTCATACTTCCTTCCTTCAAAGGAGACTCACTGAGGCGTGGGCGCTCCCCTTTGTAACCGCTGTCCGGGATTACGCTGGCTGCCGACAGTTAAGTGGTTGGCTTAGCTAGGCGGCGCATCAATGGAATGGTCCTTCGAGATAATCCCTCCATGGCGCTGCTTCTGATGGAAAGGAAACTGCTGTCTGGAACTTGAATTCCGTTCTGCGTGAACTATGCAAATTCACGCAGAACATTCACCTTTGAATCGTTAATTTCTATTTTAATGCACATAAAAGCAGAAAAAAGTTTTACTTTTTTCTTTCGTGTTGGTATATGCCTATGCTACGGCTTCTGATATGAGGGGCGTTCAAAAAGTTCTCGACATGCATCTCGAGAACTAAAACCATTATACTTATCTGAACAAAACTTTCACTGTCCATTAAAGTACTCCCCTCCAGCATATATGCAAAGTTTCAAACTTCTACGCCAATTCTGGAACGACTGGTGATGTTTCTGATGGGGAACATTCCACAACTCTGAATGAACACATTTTGCAAAGTCTTGCGCCCTTGAAAAATGTTTCCCAGCAAGTTCCTTTTTAATTTTTGGCAACAAGCAAAAAGCGGATGGTGCAAGATCAGGTGAATATGCAGGATGGGGTAGCTATTTGTTTTTTTCGTGTTCCAAATATGCCGTAACTTGTCGGGTTTTGGGAGCACTGGCATTGTCATGAAGAAGAGCAACCCTTGACACGCCTGTTGTTGGACGCTGCTCCTTCAGCTCCTTAACCATTTTGGGCAAAATAATGTTGGTGTAGTATTGGCCATTTATTGTAACTTTTTCAGGTAAAGTGCGCACGGCTACTAAATAAAAATAAATAAATATAAATACTCCCTCAAGCAGCTGCTTGCCACAGAGGTCTGACAGGAGCCTGTAAGTTTATATGTCATAGTAGAAGGTCTGAGAGGATGCAGGCCCTCAGCAGAAAAACGACACAAACAGCCATACTTTACCCGGGGCGCGAACCCAGGTCCTTTAGATCAGTAGCACGGCTACTACTCCTTGGGAACTGAAAAAAAATTGTGAACATCCTCTTCTTTGAGCGAAAGTCTTGTTGGAGGATTTTGGGATGCTGCTCATCTTTCGCAATCGAAACATAGTTGTCAATCTTTTGGGGAGTTAGTTGTATAGTAATAAAGCCACCTCTCATCATCTATGACAATGTCTCTTAATCATTGGAGCTACAGATTCAAACACTGCAAGCATCTCCTTTCATGAGTCGAATCCAGTCCTTTTTTGCTGTTCTGTCAGTATGTGGGGTACCCATTTGGCACAGATCTTTCGGAACTTTAAATGTTGATGAAAAAACGTTTCCATTTTACCAATCCGTACCTGTTTGCCTGAACGATGATGTGTGGGTTTTCCTTAATAAGTTCAAGAACAGCAGTGATGGTTCTCTTGTTCACAGCCTCCTTTGGTCTTTCTATACGAGATAGGTTCAGAACTCTGCCATCCTCCTCTGAATTTACGCATTCATCCCATAACAGTTCTACACGAACAGGCATGATCCCCATATACTTGTGATATATTAGCATAATTTTTTTCGCGTCGTCTCCAAGCTGCATCCTTGTGAAAATGTAAAATCTGTCTCCTTCTTCAGTAGGCTCCATAACAACAATGCACATATTTCGCAGATCGAACTTTACGCTCCGCCAGCGAAGAGAGAAATGATGATATGTTCTTTGTTTTTAACACGTAATGACAAGTTTAGACAAAGTTTCAAACAAGGCGTAACTCGTTAACTTCAGAGAAACGAGTGTAAATCTACAGACACGTGTCAAGAACGTTTTGAACGCCCATTGTAAAGCATAAGTTACGTTTGCACCTAGTATTCCTCACTGGATCTCACAAAATATTTTAAGAAAATAACTTTGGCTCTTGGGTGAATTGGTAAATGATTGCAACCAGTCATTTGCCAAGAAGTCTAGCAACATGCCCATGACTCGCACTTTCTAAATAGACTTTAAAAAAATTCTTTTTACTTCATATTTCATTAAACTATCCAAATTTTTTAAAAATATACTTTTCAAATTCTGTTAAGGTTAATATGTACCGAAATCTGGTTGTATGGAAAGTACTATGAATAATTTATGCTTTAAATATTAAAATATTGTGGAAAATAAAAAAAAACTCGCCCAAGTGATGACAATCAAATTTATAGAGTAGTTTTTTTCATAGTTGTCTATTATAATACTCATTAAACTAATATTTGTTAATTATTAATATGTGATTTGTTCTAAAAGTAAATTTACATTGTGCTGAAATGTGCTAATGCATTTTTTAAACCTTTTGTAGCTTAAATGTTGTGGTGTGGAAAACTACACTGATTGGTTCAGGACGCCATGGGCCCATTCCATGAAAAATGTCCCACTTAGCTGTTGTAGGAATGATTTTACCATTTGTCATAATATGGATATGAAACCACTTGATGTACAGTATATTTACCTGGTGGTAAGCAGCTTTCATATTATCGTATACAGAAAGTGATTTCATTTTAGAAAGATGTTTCCTCATAAGCTTAAAAACCATTTTTACCTATCACCAGGGCCGGAGTCAACTTTTGCGGTGCCGGTTCCAAAATTGTGCGGGGGGAAAAAAAACGCATTTATATGTACTTCTAAATTTTATAATAATAAATTATTTATTATAAGTACAAAGTGCGGTACATATCTACATACAACTTATAGGAACACCGAATATATTATAAATAATACATACTTTTTCGCCGCAAAATCTTCAATTACGTCTTCAAAATTGACCGATTTCACTATTTCGGTCAATTTTGACCGAAATTATGTTTTTTACGATGAGTTTTTCGTGGACCGCGCTTAACCCACCTCGCGCCGGCCCTACCTGCCACTGAAGAGTTTTTTCCTCCGTTTTATTTGTGGTGCACTGTAAGTAATACGGATTCTGATCGACAAAAGCCCCCAAGTTGCGTTCTTGATGTAATGACATGTGGTCTCATTATGTCTTGTAAGTGCTATTTTGTTTCTGGCATTGCTCTAACAGTACACTAAAATTCTAGGTTAAGGTCTGCTTTGTGCTGCCATCTTTGAGAAGTAAAGGAAAGCGCATTTATATAGCATCTCAAACTTCAATTTCATTTGTTAATGCATGAGACAGAAAATATACATAATCAAGAATTTTCAATTGATATAAACATGTGCTAGTAAGCAATACAGTCTTCAATCAAATGTATAAGTAATAAATAGTTAAGGACTATAAATAGGACAGAGGCATAGCGCAAGTTTTCAAGTCGCCCTGCGAAAATTGTTTGGAGCTCTACCTATTAAACTAGGAAAGCTGTTTAATCGATGGGTTCGTAAAATAAAATAATAGCCCCTCAAGCAGCTGCTTGCCACAGAGGTCTGACAGGAGCCTGTCAGTTTATATGCCATAGTAGAAGGTCTGAGAGGATGCAGGCCCTCAGCAGAAAAACGACAGAAACAGCCATACTTTACCCGGGGCTCGAACCCAGGTCCCTTTGATCAGAGTCAGACTGGACTAGAATTACAATAGCATAACTAACTATGTAATTCTATCTATTATTCTAAAAAAGGCATAATTGATGCATTAATAATGTTAATGTAGAGCAAGACTTTTTAAAGTACAATTTAATTAACTTTAGGTTGAATTTAATGTTTTACCCTTTTTCGCTGTGCAATGCAAAACATTATATAAAGCAAAGTTACCTGGAAATATACCCATAACACGTACTTCTGAAATGGATATTTTAAAATCCTTTCTACGGAATATTATAATTATGGAGAGCCATCAAAAAGTTCTTGACACGTGTTTGTAAATTTGCATTCGTTCTTCTAAGCATAGATTCCCAACGGGGGCGATACCGCCCCCCAGTGGGCGCCGGAGCCTTCCATGGGGGCGGTAGCGTATCCAGAGACAAATGGGGGCGTTGAGGCAGTCAAGAGGGGCGGTCAAATAAACAAATATATTTAATAGAATTTTCTGTGACAACCTTTTTATCTCTTCTATTCTGTGGTGTCTTCCTGCTGATTCTGGTCATCCACTACCTCATCCGTCATGTACAGCTTTTCAACTGCAGCTTGGACAATAAGTTCCCTGCTACCGCCTACTAGCGTACTGGTACGTCTGAAGTCGACTGAGATGCTCTCAAAAGTTCTCTTCAAGATCACAGATTGGATATCAGCTTCAATATGTTTTCCCACTCCAAGTCGCTTTGAGTATGCTTTATGGTACGTAGTTACAATACCATCCCACGTCAGAACATAAGGTATAATATTAACATTAAACTTGTGAATTAGGCTCAACTCATTAACCAGCAGATCATACATCCTCTTCTTTTCAACCTATACTGTCTGCAGGTTATCCTAAGACGTTATTCCTACTTCAATAATTGTAATCTCATTTAATACCTTAACATGCACTACTATATCAGGCTTATTATGTTGGACATGTGTGTCCGTCCTGATAGGCAAATCAACCTTGATGCAATAATAATATAATAATAAATTTATTATATTTAATATTTTTTATAATTATTTTTTAATGTAATAAAATACTTTGAAAATACCTGTTTTCATGAATAAATATTTTATCTAGCTATGTAAATTATCTTATTGTTATCGCGTTAATAAGCATTTTGAAATTAGCATTAGGTATACCTATACCTAATTTGTTTTAGTTTAGAATAGATTGACGGTGACAAGTCCTTGCAAGTTGGTAGGCAAACACGCGGTTCATGCAATTTAACATGTTTCGACAAGAATATGGGAGCTTGAAATGACTTGTTTACGGAGCAAGTGCGCCGGCATCGCAAACATACAAGTTAATGCGTGCACAAAATCAAATCTATAAAAGCGATAGCTCTAGGAATGTTTCATTATTTTTATGTGCTTCGCTGTGATAAATATTCATGAGTGATAAGTGTTAGAAGTCATTATAAATATTATTTTTATAACTATCTATAAATCTGTTGAGAAGTTAATTTGTATTTGAAAATGTCTGAATCTACATCTAAAAAGAAATGCCGGCAGTACAGTATTGAGTATTTGAAATATGGATTTACGTACTCTCCTACAAACCAATCATTACCTATGTGTTTAATTTGTCGAAAAGTTTTTTCAAATGAAGCTATGAAACCTTCTAGGTTACAAGAGCATTTAAATAAAATGCATGCTGATAACAAGAACAAAGATTTATCCTATTTTCAAGAACTGGAAAAGCAATATTTAAAACAGCCAACTATGTCAAACCTTTTTGCGTCGTCTTCTAAACAAGATGATGATGGACTACGAGCCTCATATAACGTTTCATTGTTAATCGCAAAAGCAGGAAAACCACACACAATTGGCGAGGAATTAATTTTGCTCGCAGTCAAAGAGATATTAAAAACTGTTCTTCATCATAAGACACCGTCAGATATCATCAAAAAAATTCCTCTTAGTAATAATTCAGTGCAAGGGAAGAATAGATGAAATGGCAAAAGACGTTGAAATATCATTATGTGATTACTTAAAGACTTGCAAATTTTCCATTCAACTCGATGAATCAACTCTACCAAATAACGAAGCTCTACTCTTATCATACGTACGATTTATAAAAGAAGAAAAAATTCATGAAGAGTTATTATTTGCTAAAAATTTGGAATCTGATATAAAGGGAGAATCTATATTTAATACCATGCAAAAGTTTTTTCAAGAGAAAGAAATTCCTATTTGCAATATTTTGTCTGCTGCTACTGATGGTGCTCCAGCAATGACAGGGCGTCATAAGGGTTTCATAGCGCATTTGAAACAAGCAGTACCAAATGTACTCGCTGTACATTGTATTATTCATCGTCAGCATTTGGTTGCAAAAAATTTGAATGAACGTCTGCATACGTCGCTCCATTACGTTATTAAAGTAATCAATAAGATTAGAAGCAATTCATTGAATGACCGATTATTTGTAAGCTTTCTAATGAAAATGATGAAGATTACAATGCTGCACACAGATGTACGTTGGCTCTCTAAAGGTGTTTGTCTGAATCGTTTTTTCAATCTATTTGACTCAGTACTGGACTTTCTTGAAGACAGGGACGAAAAATTGCGCGAAACCTGATTACGTCAAAAAATGACATCGCTTATTTGACAGACCTGTTTAAAAATTTAATCAAGTTAATTTACAATTGCAAGGTGATGAGTTGAATTTAATTAAAACAAAAAACGTCATAGCTGCTTTTGCAGGAAAACTTCTTCTATTCAAACGAAATCTAGGTAGAGGTGAATACAGCCACTTTCCCACATTGTCAGCAGTCTCTGCAAAACCGGAAGATTTACTTACTTACTGCCAACACATGGAAGTTCTTCATGTTGATTTTACGGAGCGTTTCCAAGATATTTTAAACATGAATATACCGAGTTGGGTTTTAGATCCTTTCGCAAACACAGATACTGAAGAATCATCAAATTTGGAAGAGGAACTCTTAGAACTCACGACTAACGAAGCACTCAAAGTAAAATTCAAACATGGATACCAAGAGTTCTGGCTTCAAAAATCAATACCAGTTCTCTACCCTGGATTGTGGGCAATAGTACAGAAGTTATTAATCGCATTTCCTTCGTCCTATATGGCTGAGCGTGGATTCAGTGCAGTAGCTAATTTACTGTCAAAGAAGAGGAACAGACTACACATCACTGAACGTGGCGATCTGCGATTGATGTTAACGAAATTGGAACCCGACATTAACAAATTGTTATCACTCCACCAGCCTCAACCATCTCATTAATTTTTTTTATTTATTATTAATTTTGTGTTTATCTCATTATTTTTTTATTTCTTATTGATTCTGTGTTTATTTTTAAAATTTTAATAAACAATTTTATTGTACATTTGGTTGTCGTTTTATTAATTTCTGCTTTATGATTTTAATAGATAAATAAACAGATAAATTAGGTACAGATAATATGCAACAATAATTTAATATTTCATTTAAAATTAACTATTATGGACAAGGGGGGCGTGGAAATTTTTGTTCTCTTCTAAAGGGGGCGATGGTCCAGAAAAGGTTGGGAATCACTGTTCTAAAGTTAACAAGCTACAACTTGTGTGAAAACGTGTCTGAACTAGTCATTACGTGTTATAAACTAAGGCCGTATAATCAATTCTCTCTTCGCTAGCGACGCATAAATTTCGGTCTGAGAAATCTGTGCGTTATTGCTCTGAAGCCTATTAAAGATGGGGGGGGGGGGAGTTTTTACATCATCACAAGGATGCAACTTTGGGACCACACGAAAAAAATTCATGCTTTATCACAAGTATACCGGGATCACGCCTGTTCATATGGCACTGTTATGGAATGAATGTGTAAATTCAGGGAAGGGCGGCAGAGTTATGAAGACCTCCCTCGTGTAGGAAGACCGAAGGAGGTCGTGAACGAGAGAACCATGGCTGTTGTTCGTGAATTCATTAAGGAAAACCCATACATCATGTTCAGGTAACCAGGTGTCGATTGCTGGTGTACATACAATTTTTCATCAGCGTTTAAAATCGTGCCAAATGCGTTTAAAATCTGTGCCAAATGGGTATCCCACAAACTGACAGAACAGCAAAAAAGGGCTAGAGTCGACTCATACAAGGAGATATCGGCAATGTTTGAATCTGTAGCTCCAACGGTTAACAGACATTGTCATACATGATGAGAGGTGGATTTATTACTACACAACTAACTCTCAGAAAGATCGACAACTATGTTTGGATTGCGAAAGATGAGCAGCATCCCAAAATCTTCCAACAAGACTTTCGCTCAAGGAAGAGGATGTTCACAATTTTTTTTTTCAACTCCCAAGGAGTTGTAGCCGTGGGCACTTTACCTGAAAAAAATTACAATAAATGGCCAATACTACACCAACATTATTTTGCCCAAAATGGTTAAGGAGCTGAATGAGCAGTGTCCAACAACAGGCGTGTCAAGGGTTGCCCTTCTTCATGACAATGCCAGTGCTCACAAAACCCGACAAGTTACGGCATATTTGGAACACGAAAAAAAAGGAACAGCTATCCCGTCCTGCATATTCATCTGATCTTGCACTATTCGCTTTTTGCTTGCTGCCAAAAATTAAAAAAGGAATTTGCTGGGAAGCCTTTTTCAAGGGCGCAAGACCTTGCGAAATGTGTTCATTCAGAGTTGTGGAGTATTCCCCAATAGGAGTATTACCATTAATTCCAGAATTAGCGTAGATGTCTACAAATTTGCATAGATGCTAGAGGAGAATTAAGGGTTTGTTGAAGTAAATGCAATGGTTTTTGTTCTGCAGATGCATGCCAAGAAATTATTTGAACTCCCCCCGTAAATTTTCGTAATTGTTCAAAAAGACACTTTTAAACTCTGTTCTCTTAAGTTTCAAGTTATTGCACGATCACATTTAGATTATCAAAGAATTATTAAAAGTCTTAGCATATTCATAGAACTTTAAAAGTATAGTAAATTTGGATGTTGTGTATCAGTTATATAATTATGTGGAAAACTTTACCTAAAATAGATTCAGAAATAGTAAGTAATATTGTGTAGAAGTATTTTAAATATGCATTTCAAAACATGGTTAAGAAGTTCTATTCTTCACTGTCTTTGTAAGTTACGAAGATATTGTATTTTAAATACCTTTATTTCATATTTTTGTGTAATAACGATAATTTAAAGCAATAGCCAGTTTCTTACGAAATGTAGAAATGCCAAGTAATCAGCAGCCTTTCGAAGAACCCCAAAAGAATTCAAAGTGACAGAAGTATGATGTTAAAACCAAATATAGCAGAAATTTTGCTAACGAATAATACTTATTAATCTCATTATGCATATATACCGAGGAGCCAAAACATTATGACCACTTGCCTAATATGATGTTGGTCCTCCACGTGCCACCAAAACAACTCTTACCCAGCGAGGCATGGACGCTACAAGATTTCTAAAGGTGTCTTGTGGTATCTGATAGCAGCACGTTACCAGCAGATCCTTTAACTCTTATAAGTTATGTGGTTGAGCCGCCGCAGATCGGATATGCTGTTCCAACACAAACCAGAGAAGCTCGATCGGATTGATGTCTGGGGAATTTGGAGGCCATGGCAATACCTTGGAAGTCTTCCTCATGTTCCGCGAACCATTCTCGAACAGGCAGTGTAGCATGGCGTATTATCCTGCTGAAAGAAGGCACTACTAGAGGGATATACCGTTGTCATGAAAGGATGTATCTGGTCAGCAATGATGTTTAGGTAGATGGTAGACGTCATAGTTTCCTGCACATAAATGACTGGACCACGGTTTCCCAGCAAAACCTTTCTCAAACCATTACACTTCCTCCACCGACTTGTTTTCATCCCACGGTGCATCCTGGTGTGTCAACACTTCCCCAGGTGACTCGACGTACACCTAGCTGGCCGTCCACATGGTGCACTGGGAACGAGATTCATTGGACCAGACGACCTTCTTTCAATCATTCAAGGTTCAGTTTTGATGTTCACGTGCCCATTGTAGGCGCTTTGGACAGTGAACCGAGGTTAGCATGATCACTCGGAGTGGCCTGCGGCTACACAGCCCCATTTTCAGCAGGGTTCATTGTACTGTGTGTTGTGACACATTACTACCGTCGCCAGCATTCAAATTATGGGCGAATTGCGCCACAGTATCCCTTCTGTTGGCTTGTACCATATGAGATACCCTTCGCTCACCTCTAGCATCGATGAGTCGTGGTCGACCCACACCTTGTCGGTGGTTCGTAGTTTTTCCCTCCTCGGATCACTTTTTGAAGGTACTCATCACAGCTGATCACGAGCACCCCACAAGCTTGCCATCTCGGAAATGCTCTGACCCAGTCGTCTGGCCATTACAATTTGGCCTTTGTCTAACTCACTTAAATCTGCTGCCTTTCCCATCTGAAGAAAAGAATAATACTGATTAACAGAGCTCAGTATCAGGTGTTATTTATACCGTTTTATAACCTTTACACGGCCGTCGTTTACCTACAGTTGCTTCGATATGAATAAAGACGCGCTGGTCATAATGTTTTGGCTCTTCGGTGTAAGCATAGCATATTATTTTAGAATCGCTCAGGAAATTTGGTGTCTCCCAAAGGTTGATAACGATTGGATAAACTATTATTCGTTGTAAAATTCATTAATATGTACATTTATTTATTTCAGGTAAAATATATAAAATTATTTTTTAAAATATATAAAATTATTATTTCTCTCTCATTTTATAGGGATGCTACGATAAGTTAATTCAAATGGCTAGTTCCCATGTAGTTGATCTTGTCGGAGTATGTATTGGGATCACCATAATAATGGTATGTTTTACTATGCAATAACATGTATTTCTAGCTTTTAAGTTATTATTCTTCGAATGACAAAGAGAGTAGAACTCTTAGTTTTACAGCTCAATTTGTCCTAACACGCTACATAACCATTGGTGAAATTGTACTGTTTTACTTTTGAGTTCTTTTTATATATATATATTTTACTGTGGATTAAATAGTCGAGGTATAAGGACCCCAGAGGAAAGAGACTTACAGATCATTTAGGTGCGTTAACTGAATATTTTTTTATGTTTGGTGATTAAATATCGCAGGAACTTAGATTCTTTCAGTCAGTCCTATTTTTGTACGATAAAAAGTTCGTAGTATAATACTGTAAAAACAGGTGATTTTTTTTAAATACCCGCAATGTATATAGTTAGGAAACTAAAGAACAGATATAGAACAAATCCCCTCTTGCAACAACACTCTTGTGCAACTTAAGTTGGCCAAAGGTAAAAGAACGATAGTGTCTATTCGCTGTATACATATATACACTCTACAGAATCTATATAAATGGGTGACGCTTTAAAACAAATAATAATGAAATCATATGTTAAGTGATAACTTTAAGTGAATGTGATAAATAGTTCTGGAATCATAATTCTGCGAGTTTATTATATTTTCCTTTTTCAATTATTATTGTAGACCAGTTATACCCATGGCAAACGTTTGGTGCGAAACATACTGAATACTCTTGCCATCGATAAAGTCATTCACAGGTTACTACTACCCCAATAACAATTAAATCCCGCCAAACTTCAGTCGATCGATAACTTCATTCACAGCTCTCCACTCGTACCATTCAATTCGCAAGATAGGCGATGGCAGCACCGCGGAAATCTCGAATCTTTTCGAGGGATCACTCCCAACCCACGGTAGCTAGAAACCTCATCTATCATCCCAGCTCATCAAATTTGGGACCGAATGCTCAAGTAGCCGCGGAATCACCTGAAACTGCCAATTTCTGCCACTGATGATGCCACACGTGTCCGTTCGCCCGTAATTACGCCTATCATATAATACGATGATTGCTTTCTGCACATTTAAAATATTGTTACGACAGAAGGAATCTGGCAACCGAAAGCAAAAAGTTTCAGCCAACGAATAAGAACTTTGGGAGAATTTGGAGAAGAAGAGTGGAGCGTTAACGGTCGTTGTGTTGTAACGGTCGTTGCATTGTAACGGTCGGTGAGTTCGAAAATGGACGGTGAGCTGTTCTGAGACAGTGCGCGTAAGTATCAAGAAGTAACTTGATGTGTTGTGTATACGCGGAAGGATAAAAGTGGGATCTTTTATCGTTAAGTATCAAGAAGTAACTTGATGTGTTGTGTATACGCGGAAGTATAAAAGTGGGAACTTTTATGGCTAACTTCGAATGTCTACACGGACTGTCTTTTTGTTCGGCTAGTGTGTGAAAAGTTATTAGCACAGGACGAGAATTGGTTTACGAGTGAAGATCTTCGGGTGACCTGGTAAATCAAGTAAAAGGTAGTATTTAGTAAAATACACAGAGCTGATATTGTGTGCTCTACGCAGGAAGATTGATGACTTGTGCATGTTAATAGTTGATTTGTTAATAAGATACTTCATCCATATTTCCTTTGTAACAATTTACCTTGTATTGAATTTGGTTTTGAAATATAGCTTTTAATACTCACGCTCAGTGGCTATCCATTTTTGTAATCCGCAACAATATTGTATTCGATTTATTCCTCCCTTAAACAGTTTGTCTTAATAACTGGGCACTCAACATTTCAGATTAATTTTGTCATATTATTAAAACTAAGTTAAACGAGAAGAAGATTTGCAGACTAGTTATTCCTAGTTTATAGTGTAAACATGAAAGAAATTTTGTCACAGGCTGGGGCTGAAAATATTGGTAAGTAAGAATAATGGATAGTAAGAAACTGTAGGAGCTGCTTCTTCTGTTTATTTGTTTACAAAACCTTTGGGAGATAATAACGTTAGCAAATGATCAGTATCGTGTTTGGAAATATGGAATCATCTTTTAAACAAATAATGAAAGAGCATTTGTTAACAAATACTTTTAGTTAATATACCGTGTTACTAAAATATTAGGAACTTTGTGTTTTTAAAATACTTATATTTAAAGTAATATTAATGAAATAAATATTATTTTAAGCCTACAGTCCTGTCACTGGGTCTAAATAAATGTAATGAGTCTGTACGTAAAAAGGGATGCAAAAAAAAGCATCTAGCTAAATATCAAGTATAAGCACAAGTAGAGTCACGATAAAAACAATAATTTTTGAATTAAAAGTTATTTTCTGAAAACCCCTTAATTTTAGAGATGTTTTAGTATAGTCGTACTTTAGAGCAGGGCTTCTCAAACTCTTTTTCACTTGCGACCCGTTTGGATCAGACAAATGTTTTCGCGACCCTTCACTCAATGTCGTAAAAGCAATTCACTCAATGTCATAAAAGCATAAAATCTCATTACATATTACAGTATTACTAACACTGTATATAGTGTAAATAGTCCTTAGTCATAATCTAACAGTAACTAAACGTAGAAACAAGTAAATACCAAAGAAAACTTTACTTAAAGACTGAACACATATCGTGGCTTAATATTCGTCACTGCTGGTCTCATAGCAATTTCGATGTTCTTAAGACTTGAGCGGTCCTTTGTTTTAATTGCCGTCAACGTTGAAAATGCCGATTCGTACAAATAGGTGGTAACAAATGACAGAAGATAAACTCTGACAGTAGTGGGAATTCTGCTTTAACACCAGGCCAAGAAGTGTTCAAGTTTTTTCTTGAAAATTCAAGTTTGAGTTTTGAATCACAATCAAAAGTTATGCAAATTATTCTTGAGCTTTCAACGAGAGATGTTTCACATTTTTCCATTTCCACGATGAATGGTTTTTGGATTCAATATAATTGATTATTGTCCAATTCCGGTAGGAAATATTTCTGGAAATTGTTTTCCAAGCATACTAAATGATCAATTATGATCTGCTTAATCAAATCAAAACTCAACATATTATAAACAATAAAATCCTCTGTACATGAAAACATTTCAAATGAGTCATTTTCCGCATTATGTTTCCATATGCTTAATTTTTTTATGAAGGCCCAAATTTTAGATTTCAATGTAAAAATATTCGTGTTCTCTCCTTGGAGAGACATATTAAGTTTGTTGAGTTTCTCAAACAAATCTGACAAAAAGCATAATTTGCACAGCCAATTTTTATTGTGAAATTTTCTTGACTAAGTCTGAGTTATTTTCGGACAGAATTATTTATTATTAATTACTTCATTTTTTAACACTAATACCGTCTCAAAGCTCGTCCTTTCACAGCCATCGGCACGTCTGTATTCACTAAAAGTGTGCTGAAGTAGGATTCCATCTCATCACATAAATTTGCAAAAAGGCGACTATTGAGTGCACGACTTTTAATAAAGTTGATAACTTTAACCGTATTCAGATCTGCAGAAATTTTCTTAGCCACTAATGCCTCTCGAGAATCACGCAATGAGTGAAAGTAGTAGGTCCTATTTGAAATCCAGCTTATTTAACCTTACTTGAAATCCAGCTATTCTTCCTGTCATTGCCTCTGCACTGTCGGTACATACTCCAACACAGTTATTTCATTCTAGCCCTACTTCCTTGAAAAATTCATCCACTTTTTGAAAAATTGTCTCACCGTTGTACGTCCATCTAACGATCGACAAAACAGTAAATCTTCGTGCACTGTTATCGTAACAATACCTGACATATGCCAAGTTTGTAGTGTCAGTCGTTTCATCCAGAAGAATTGCAAATTTCTAACTTTCTTTAATTCTTCCAATAAGTTACTCACACTGGTCATTGCTAATTTCCAAACTTCGTCTACCCACAGTATCATTTGACAGTGAAATTTTCCTTAATTCGTCTGCATATTTTTGCCCGTGAATAATTTCATTCTTTCTAATTGCCACTGGTAACAGAAGTTCTTCGCCAATGGTGTATGGTTTGTTAGCATTTGCAATTAAGTAAGAGGCTTCATAAAATGCTCTTAAGTACTTTTTATGCACCAGTACATGAGTTTCAAGATTTTGTTTTTTAGATGATCCCAATAGCCTTTCAAGGCTTATTGGCATAGGAAGCATGTCTTTTTCATTTTTCAGCCAAATTTTTCATTACAAATCAAGCAGACAGATCGGCTTTCATTATTTTTGGGAATAAAAGAAATCTGTATTGCAAAAATGTTTCATTGTATTTCCTCTTTTTTGCGTGCGAATGCGTAATATCTGCAGTTTTATCTATCTGCAAATTCGTGTTACTGCTGGATGATCCCGGTACTGCAGGATCTATAGCTTCAGCATTATCTGCGGTCTTAGTCTTTGCCGAATTTAACCACTTATCCATGGGTAAGATCTTTCGATTTCATATAAATGAAAAAAATTAAAATAACTGTACATATCTTGACCCAAATCACTGTTAATAATTAAATATTGAAATATCATAAAGACACTTTCTGTTACACAAACGCGTGATGCAACTAGCCTAAACGTTCGCGGATGTGTTGAGGCAGCAGTGTTGCCAAAACCGTGAGAGAAAAGTTTTGTTTTTAACAAAGTTACAAATTTCATTTAAACAGCAATAGATTTCTTTCAAAATGTAACAAATATTTCTTTTAAAGCTAATATTTAATAGAACGAAATATATAACTAACCTTTTTAGCTACACAACCCTTTTAAAGTGTTGCGGTTATAATAAAATACAATTCATTACTCATTCTGACGTAATTTTCGAATTTCCAATGATAAATAAACTCGAGTCTTCGTAATGACGTATGTGTTAAAGATTTGTGTGACAACGTGTTTTATAATCCATTATAAGTTTTATGGTGTTTAATACGAAAAAAAATAAAGAAATAAGATTTTACTGATTGAAAATATAATATAAAAACGTAACAAAAAGCAAATTCATCAAAAAATTATTGAATACCATTGAGACATTTTACAATATATAAGCACCATAAGGAGAAAACATTTTTGCATAGAGATAAAAACTAGTTGCCTAATTATTTATGTAAAAAATAATATTTTCAATAACTCCCATAATATTTACGCGACCCCTAATTTGAGAAGCCCTGCTTTAGAACATAAAACCTATTATTTCGATAGAGAATTTGTGAGATTAAAAGAAATCCGTATCACATTAGAAATATATTTTGAATACTTCTTTGGATTTAAGTATTTCGTATGACTAGTGGAGTAGTGATGAATTTTGCAAAGAGAGATTGAAAATCTGTACATATTTTTGTTAGTGTAATTTTATGAATTAATAATTTCTGAAAGATAAAAATTTCTCAATAGGGGGGGAGGGATTATTGAAACCCATGACTGCACCCGTCTTTGTGATTTCATGCTGGAAAACCGGTGGAAGTGCGAAACGTATTGGGTCATACATGGCCCATATATATGTATTGCCGTCATATTGGGCAATATGAACGGTGACCGCTAAAACGTCGAGAATAACTTGAAAAAAATTCAGTTTTGAAAAAAATTTGCAGACTAGTTATGAAAGACTAGCTTGAAAAAAACACACTGTTTTCTCTTCAAAAGAGGAACCTCACTAAGTGTGATTTGTCGCTCAGCAGCTTAATATAGTTTTTGCTCTGAGAGTTTGCTAACATGCCAATGAGAGGTTGAAAGACGTCAAATCTTTATCTTAATTAATTTATTGTGATAGTCCTTTAATGGTTGTTAAAAATCGAAATAAATGCCTTTTAAAATTTCTAAGCAAAGAAATAGTTGCAAGCAGTAAAACTGGAAAAATTGAATTGATGTGTCAATCATTTCACCCCTACAGTGCATAGAGTAAATTATGAATTATTAAGATTTTACCTTAAAGATAGCTAATTTTTCGGAATTTTGGCTTATTGCCACTAAATAAATACACATTATTGGCAACTATGAGGAAGTCTTTTTATATTATATATGTACTCAGTCCTCTCAGAAATTATTTACTGGATACGAAACTTTTTGTTTTTAAATATTATTGTTTATAACTCTATGTTTGACATTTAATCGCGAAAATGAAAATAGATATGTTTCTTTTTTTCCCTGTCCTTCTGCTGAGGTTCAGCCTTGCTCACAGATTTTCTCTTAATGTACTGTTACTGAATCCTCGATAACATGGATGTGGAAAACTTAACTCTGTGTGAAAAGCAGAATGTTGGAAACATCCACAAGTGACTGAAAAATATAAATTGCCAAACTTAATCTTTTTAAACCTTCTTCCTCTGAACATTTCTTAAAATCATTGATTGATTTTGAACACTTAATATCATGAAATAAAAGATATGCTTTGCAACCAAAAGATATTATTAAAGAACAGTATTTTAAGACATTATCGTGGAATTTTTAAAGTAATCGGTTCTCGACGTTCCAGTATACTTTTCAGGATTACCTCGCTGCCCAGCATTGGGACCCAACTGTGGAGAACAACTGCTTGAAATTACCAAATCTTCATTCTGTCTTGTAGATTGTGCTATACAATTGTATTTTTAATTATGATCATATTCATTTTTTTTAAGTAACAATTTTTCATAATTTGAATGCATTATATTTTACCTTTTTTAAAATTTCAGCTTTTTGGCATAGGCATGACTCTGACACTTTGTTTAATTGAAAGAGATGACACGAGAAATAGGATGTCAGAAGCCTTAATCTAACAGGAAGATAAAGAAGCAGAATTCTCTGTAGGTAATTGTCACGTTTCCACCCATCACAGACTTTGTTGTCCCCTTCTGCCAATTCTTATTGAATGAACATTCATATATTTACTGTCAAATACTTAGAAAACTGACAGAAGCGTAAATTCTGTTGTATGATGAATCTTAGATATCTGAAAAATTAACTAATAATTTCATGAAATAAAGAACTGAGGTGTCGAAGTTCATTTTAATGCGTTTTTGTGTGTGCAATGTTTGTTAAAAGTAGTTTGTTAAAGTAATGCAATATAATCAATCTGATCTATTTAAGCACACTAGTTTCCAAAAATTAAAGAACACAATAAGTTATGTTAAATGGAAATAACTACTATGACATCGAAGCCCTGTAACTTTTAAAAAATAATATATATTTGAAAAATATGATAGTAGATAAAGATCTCACTCAATCAAATATATCAGTATCTCGATTTTAAACAATATTCGTTCAGTATTTAATCCTTATAGTGTCAAGTTCTTTTTTTTTTCCTGTAAAAATGCATCTCATTTTCTAAGTCATGAAGCAATGAATAAAATAGTTTATATTACAAACTACGAGAAAGAGCATTTAATTCTGAACAAAAAAATATATAAATTAAAAGGGAAAAAATGTTGCAAGTTCATTTGTATAGATCGTTGAAAACTGTTTAATCAGTTTCCGACACTTAAAGGATTAATGAGTTATGGAAGTTTGAATGTTTAACAATGCCAGTCACAAAAATTGACTCCAGAAGTTAATTAAAACTTAGTAATAGTATTGTATCAAAGTGTTTAACATAATAAGTGTGTATTTTAGAACTTTGTGTAAAAATTCTTTCGCTATTCATCAGTTTTGTATAAGTTTAAGCCTGGCATTGCTGTTGTTAAATATTCAAACTTCCATAACTCATTAAATGCTGAACGAATATTATTTCAAAATCGAGATATTGATATTCTTGATTGAGATCTTTATGTGCTATCACATCTTAAAATCAAAAAATTTATTTTAGAAGTTATAGAATTTCGACTTTAGGTACCCATTGAAATAAATATAGGGTTGTTCCTTAATTTATGGAAACCAGTGTATATTATACGTATTAGAAATCAATTGGTGATTCGGCACCTCTTGATTTCTAGCCAGTCATTCCGACCGCTATTTGACCTTGAATGCGACACCAGATCTAAAAATGCCTAACATTTCTGAGTTCTACTGCTTGAAATAGACCTATTCACCAATTTTTAGCTATCATCGGTATATCGAATTTGACTATAACTTCGAAGGACCCATCGCATCCAAAATTTGGCATAATTTCTGAGATCTACAACTTAACTCCAGGTACCAATTTTTAGCCCTCTAACACCAGTTTTAAATTATTGGTTTATTTAATAGTTGGGAAATATTAAGGCACCGGTAAAATTTATGAGGTTAATTAATAATTTTAACGGTTTAATTAATGAGAAATATTAAGCACAAATAAACTTATATTTGACCTTTGACCTCGAAGGACCCATTACATCCAAAATTTCGGAACATTTCTGAGATCTACTACTAAAATATCCACAGTAACTAATTTTTAGCTCTCTAGCACTGATAGCTCTAAATTTGACTGCGAAAGACCCTCTGAATCTGAAATTTCATAACGTTTCCGACATCTACAACCCGAAACACCCCCAGACCCCAATTTTCACGTTTTTAGCACTTGTAGGTCATGGTTTGACCTCTATCTGATCGTCATTTGACCGTGAAGGACATGTCGCATGTCAAATTTCGAATTTTTCCCGAGATTTACCCCTTGGTTCAAATTTTCAAAGCTATGCCATTTCTACATCATAGTTAGGATTAGCATGATCCCCTGTCAGTCAGCCGTCAATCGTATGTGTCGTTTTTCTGCTGAGGCCCTGCCATCCTCTCAGATCCTTCTACTATGGCATATAAACTGACAGGCTCCTGTCAGACCTCTGTGGCAAGCAGCTGCTTGAGGAGGTATTTATTTATTTATTTTTTATTAGATGTAACTCCTAGAAACTAATCAAATTGGTCATCGTCATAGAGTTACCTTAATCATAAATAGGTACTGTTCATATTTCTCACGGAGCATTCCTTAATATCTGCATTCACATCTGAACCATAATCCACACTTTAGTAATTCTTTGAATATCCACTGATATGTAAGTTTTTATGAATTTCTGTATTTATGAATAATTAAAAAAATATACCTCCTCAAGCAGCTGCTTGTCACAGAGGTCTGACAGGAGCCGGTCAGTTTATATGCCATAGTAGGTCTGAAAGGATGGCAAGATCTCAGCAGAAAAACAACACACACAACCATGCCTTAACCCAGGTCCCTTAGATCAGTAGCCAAGCGCGCTAACCACTCGGCCACGGGACGGCAATAATAATTACATTTTTAAATTTTAAACCAGGCAGTAGAAACAACATAAATCTAAAGTAAATGCTCTTTACTGGAAAAATATTTATTTAAGAAATATTAATATATTTAAAGAACCTACTACACATATAAATTAATTTTCAATATGCGTAATCGTTAGCCTATAATTCAAAGAACTAAAAAAATATTTAGCCGAATCTGATTCTGTATACGCTTTACGATTGTCTCAATGTATTTTTATCGGACTCGGACTCGAAAATTTGAGCATGAACTCATCACTGTTGTGTAGTATTGTCATAAAGCTTTGAAGACAAACGTGGCAATCTTTTTGGGAAATTTTGTGAGCGGAAATAAACGAATTATCTCAAACCCAGGAAAATTTTTAAAAAATTATCTAACTATAATAGAGCTTGCTGCAAAATAACTACCCTGCTTAAAAAACGACAACAACTTAGGAATACAATTATATTACAAAATTATAAAAGTAAATTTAAAGCTGTTTTACCAAAGAAGGTCCATTTTATTTATATCCTGATTTTCTCAGGGGCCAATTTATTAGGAGCAAATCTATACAAAGTATCCGACAAATAATGGGGTTTCGGGAAGCACTATCCCCAAATATACAAAAGGCATCACAGAGAACGTTGTACTTGTACATTCCCCAATTCTGTTTCACTGGCGGCCACCATAAATTTCCAGCAAAACGCGCACCGCCACTTTTCTCAAGAGATGTTATGCAATTATAATTATTTATTTTTCAATTCTTAATTCTTTGAAGAAACAGGTATAACTCGCATGGCTTTAATGGATGAGAGACGTCATTATTCTAGTTAATAAGTTTTAATAAGGGAGATGAACTATTCATCCGTCCCTCTCCAGGTCATGGATGACAAGAAAATATTATACTCTCTTTTTCTCGAGCTCATCGATTTGGGCGAATCTGATTTTTTTTTTATAAAAGCTAAACCAACAATTTAAAATTTAGGGCCTTTTCGCTACCCCCCCCCCTATTTCCGACGGGCGAATCTGACAATAGGCCAGAAATATACTCACGTTCGAGATTCTCTCTCTGAAGTGTCAGCATGTGCTGCCATCTGTGAGAGAAATATTAAGGCAAATGTCATATTTAGTATTCAAAATTTCGTATTCATTTTTTTAACTTTTCTGCGTTTTTAATGCATGAACTTTTGAAATATGGCCAGCGGTGACAATTTAGCCGCCCGGACTGAACTTAGATATCTATCGTCCCTTTCTCCAAGTCTGCTTTTGGATATTAACGATTAATTTCGATAAATTTAATATCATTTTTAGAAGCAATTAAAAAATCATCTGTTGAAAAATAGATCGTACTTACTTTAATCAACTTTACTGCCGCTGTGTCCATAATTTGTTTGCAAATTTGCCGCCAGGTGCAATTGCACCAGTCGCGTGTGCGGTAGCACCACCCCTAGTCGGAAAATGTGCAGAAGTAAGGATTTTGAAGTAATAAAAAAATGTGTTAGTAATATAAAATTATTAATAGAAAGGGCATTATTTCCACTTGTGTATTCAATATAATACATAGAGAAAATGATTAAAAATGCAAATAATAATTAGCTCAGAAATGTAACGCAAGATACCAATTCACCCCATGAAAATTGTTTTTGGCCTTTTTATAAAAACAACTGTTTAGCCAACGATCCGTATAATGCATATCCCTTCTCCTGTGGGGGTGGCTTGGTCAGTAGCGCGCCAGGCTCGTAATCTGCAGTTCCCAGGTTCGAGTCCCACTTGGGCCAGCTTTGAGATTTATATCAGCAAAACTCTCCTCCCTACCCTTGGTCAGCAGGGGACACCTATGGGCCTTGGAAAGACCGCCGTCTGTCCGATGAGATGTAAAGCCTTGGCCCCGTGTACGGGAGAGTCATATCTTGTACACGTTAAAGAACATGAACACGCTAGAATGACCTTCAAAGGAAATTACCATCTGTCTCCCAAAAACTGTCCAGTGGGCTTCAGCCTTCTCGGAGTCTTTATGACCTGCCCATTTAGCCCTTTGTGTGCAAAAAATGTCGCTCAGAGGTAAAATGATTGAAGCCCCCAAAAATTGCCCGTTACAGAATTCACAAAATCAGCAACAGACTTTCCTACAGAACAATTTATTATCATTCTTGTACCATACACATTATCAGTAGCGTGCGAAGTAAAAAAATACCGGGTGGGAAAAATGAGTAGTATCCTCGTGACGTCACAGCTTCCAACCAAGAGGTTGCCAACCCAAGGTGAATAACATTATCACACCAGAAATTCGAGAAACGTTTCCGGGGCATATTCATATTGCCCTAACAAGCTACATAACCGGGTTATATTGCACTTTTTTTTTTGCAATACCATTGGACAGAGAATTATGTAATTTTTTATTACCGTGAATTAAAGTCATGGTATAGGAGGGGCGGGGGTGGCTCGTAATCTGTAGTTCCCAGGTTCGAGTCCCAGCAGGGTCAGCGTTGAGATTTATCTCCGCAAAATTCCCCGCCCTGCCCACGGTCAGTAGGGCACACCGAAGGGCTTGGAAAGGCCGCCGTCCGTCGGATGGGACGTTAAGCCGTGGCCCCGTGTGCGGGACAGCCATACCCTGTGCACGATAAAGAACACGCTGGATGGCTTTGACGGGAGGCTACCATCTGTCTCCCAACAGCTGTTCCAGTGGGTCCCCTCCCCCAATCTTCTCTGAGCCTTCGGGGTCCATGTGACCTGGCCATTTACCCCATGGTGTGCAAAAAAGTGCCGCTCAGAAGTAAAACAACCCAAATGGTATAGGAACTCCAAGGGAAAGGAGAATTTTTGAACTCTGAGTCTTCAAGAGGGTTATATCCTCATAATTCTCTCCCTTGAGGGCTTCAGTTCCTTGGTGCGTCTAGTTTTTCAAGGATAAACTCAAAAGGCATTCAAATGTGAAAGAACGGGAAATCTTTATTTCTGTTCTTTCACTCTGAAAATATAGCACCCTTATTTAATAGCATGTATTTCTGAGTATGCGTGTATATATTTATATACGTATTAAATTTATGCCTGGATCAGGCTTAGTAATTAAGAATCGGGCAAGGGAGGGTCAGGGCTCAAATTTTTTGAGCTCGAATTCATTTCCAGCACTGATATTTTACTCTACAATACTAAGGTAAAGTGTTAATATTCTCAAAATAGTTATATTTAGACAACAGATATATAATATTTATACATAATCATTCGTGTAAGTAAATTACTTCTCCATCACTACTAATGTGGTTTTTATTTTACCATCTGCTTAATATCAGCTTAGAAAAAATTCTCCAGGAGCATAACCAATGCTCACGTATTCCATACTCATTGATACCTTGAGAGATGTGCTTAAGTCTTAAGGTTTGCTTAAGTTTTTCTTAAGCTTAGTTTAGGCATGTTAACATTGGGTGTAATCTTAATTGAGATAAAGTATAGATATCGTAAGCATAATTATGTAAAAGACATTGAATAAATCGAGAAATACTTTAAAAAAAATACGAATGTTCATTTTGCTTTAGAATAAATATTTAAAATTAGTCATTAATCCCTTACATTTTTTGTATCCTATCTGGATACCCTTGGGTTTATGTAAATTTCATATATATATACATACCTCAAAATTTTCTAAAAATAAATGTTTATTAATACGTTTTTTAATTACATTTTGAATGTTTATTAATACGTTTTTTAATTACATTTTGAATGTTTATCTTTTAAGTTTAGCGTTCTGAAACACGATTTCCTGTCGTGTTTCAGACTTCTGTGTTACAATTAGCTTTGAATGTTCACTATGACTATTAACTTCTACGTTCGATGCGTGTATCAACCTCGTCCTTCATTTCTAATGCAGCATTGCTTCTACCATTTCTTTCATCTCTGATGAGATTGTCATTGTTAATATTTCTGCTGGTTATCACAGTCGAAATGTCTCTGCAAATAAAAGTGTCCACATTTTAAATTCTACACTCAACATGAAGAGTGTACCATCATGTATTATGTATATGTACACTTACAACAAAAACAGAAAATTACACTAAAAATCTATTAGTCTGAAACCTTATTTTAATCAATTTGCTGACATACCATTATGCTACAATATTCATTAAAACAACAAAATACACATTTCATTCAAAAAGAGAGGTAGAATGTTATCTGAGACAATTCTTGAGATACTTATTATCCCTTTTAGATTTCCCAAGTGAAAACTTAAAATGTACATGTTTCAATAAAAATAGTAGAAGATTCAAAATTAATAGAAAAAGGATACTATTTAGCAATTCATTGCGTTTAGCCAACGTCTTGAGTGCTATTTAAGTCCTGAAAATATTGTGACCTTATCAATCCTTTGTCTTGGAATAATATTGAAATCTAACTCCAGTATGCCAATCACTTCCAACTAATTTTTTTACAGACCGTATAAGACTTGATTTTGGTCCAATAATATTTACATAACATAATTCATTTAATTTTATAAATTTGGAAGATTTCCTTATTTTGACGAATAACATTTAAAAAGTCGATTGTTGTACGCTATAGTAATAAAAATGGGTGTCTGTGGTAGCCATAACTCATCGGAAATCATAATAGATGCTTCAAATCAGAGAATGATTCTGGTTGTGTTCTGGGTTGCAGTGCCAATTTTTAAAAGTTAATATTCCGAAAGGAGGGCTTGCTAGAAGCAAATATAATTACCATGCTATTGCTACCGGAAACGATAATCGCTGTCAAATTATTGTTGTCATTTACAGCTCCCTAAGAGTGAACGCGAGAATCATAATAAGATTTAATATGCTGCCATTGCCAGATCCCAGATTGCCAATGGCATTATTATTTTAAGGCGTTCCGTTGCAGCTAGGGACCTGATTTTAACCCAACACGGGGTCAGGCAGGAGGAATTTGGGACCGTTCAATACTTTTTTGAGCGACTGTAGGTGGTCATGTTATTTTGACACTAGATCGTGTAAGTTCACTCACGGAAATATTGAGCGTGTGCAGTTACCGTTCACAGCAAACTGGAGCGTGTACAGTAACTGCACACGCTCCAGTTTGCTGGTAACTGGAGCGTGTACAGTTGCTGTACACGCTCCAGATATTTTTCCTGAATTCTGTAATCACGTGACACGAAGTTGCCAGATCACTAATTTCTAAAAAAAAATCGTTGCCAGATATTTTTTCTGAATTCTGTAATCAACCATAGTGTTCGGATACTTTTTTGAGCGATTGTACATCGAGAACCATAGAGCATCAAAATCTATCGGAATTAATATCTCGATAGTTTGCGATGAAGCCACGGGCTATGAGAGCGCGCGCTGAAGTAGAAACGACTGAGCAATGCCGGGCAATTCTTCGTGTTGAATCTGTGCTAAAGTGTCGGGAGAGGGCAGAACTCACAAAGCACCCGCTTTAGTGCAATATAAATAAAAATATACAGATTAAAAGTGAAACCCGGGTGCCGTTCAGCTGGTATTGAATTAAAAAAAGAGTTAGATTTGAAATAAACTTTTGCTGTTTTATTAATTTTATGCTAATAGGAAACAGACTTTGATGAGTGGCATTTCTTTTATTACGAACTGCGATGAAAACTAATTGGACAACCACCACACTAAAATATGATTTCATGCTCTTTAACTGACTCTTAATCACGATCTATTTTAACAAATCCTACTTAAACATTGATATCGTACGAAAGGCGCTTGAACAAGCCTAATTGAACATCAAAGGATGCTTTGAAAGTAATCTTTAAAATTAATGTTATCTATAAAAATTTGATTAAATAAAGGAACCTTATTAATTTAGAATGTGGTTGTATCTCCACATTAAAAATTAATGTGTTACAATCATGCAGCCCAATTTGCAATTAAATTTTAAATTGGGTCAGAACATTAAAAAAATTATCATTATATAAAAAGACAGCCAAACCCACAGTTAAAAGTGATGATTGCAAGCGTTAGGATTGCTATACTTACCGTTTATAAGCACCATTAATTTTTATACTCTGTTTCCTTTTAATTTTTCTGGTATTATCTGTTTTCCGTAGCCATTTTAAGCTTTAAGGCTACCTTATAACACATATACATTTTAACTAATATACAAAGAAGTAAAACTTCATAAAAGTTTCGGCATCACTGTATGTCAATTCTGTTATATACGTGAGTATTAAGATGTTTGTAAACATCAGAATATGAATTGAATATGTGTCCTATCTATAATCAATCTATTTCAGCTTTATAAAAGATTTGGAAATCACATACATTTAAATATTTCTGTTGTTAAAATATTTCTATCAGATAAGTCCGAATTTTTCCTCTAACTTCCATTATCAGAATAATTAAATTATTGCGCAATTAATATTTTAATTAGTGGTATTTGTTATATCTATTGTTCATTCACCTCATCATATTTGTTGAACAATAATTGGCTAAGATGTCAAAATTGAACTTATACCACGGATGTACAAACGGTTTGACATCGGGACGAATAGAAAATTTTTTGTGGGGCAATAGTTGGGAGGGTTAGAATAAAAAGAACAAAACATTTTCTTTCTTCATTATATTTTTTCTTGTCATATTTATAGGTATAAAAGGGCAAAAAAAAGTTAAATATTAATATAAAGTTTATCTTAATGTCAAAACTGAAGATGGCTCTCGAAGCAGCAGATAAAAGGATCGGACTGAATCCCAGAAATGAGCTGCTGACATTTGGTTTCAATGACGTTGTAACTAGTTTTTATGATGCTATCACAAATATCAAATCCTCTTATTAAAACACCATTCACTTCAGTAGAAATCAGATTAAAAAAATTATTTTATATTCTCCATTTTTTTATATTTCCCAATTTTTAACTGGATAAAATTGTTAAAAGGGCTGCAATTGTGCACTTCTGTTTTATACTCAACTCCAGAATAACTTTATTTTAATCGAAAATTTTTTTAAGTAATACACATTATTGGATTACAACATCGATAATACACATTACGGATTTATCGAAAATGCGCGAAGTTTGACTTTTGATCTTCGTATTTATTTAAAATTGATCAAATAATCAAGTGGGTTGGGTTGTTTTACCTTCGAGCGGCACTTTTTTGCACAGGGTATGGGTATGGTTCTCCCGCATAAGGGGCCACGTTAAGCCGTGGCCCCGTGTGCGGGAGAGCCATACCTTGTGCACGTTAAAGAATACATTGAATGGCCTTGACGGGAGGCTACCATCTGTCTCCCAACAGCTGTTCCAGTGGGTCCCCTCCCCTAACCTTCTCTGAGCCTTCGGGGTCCATGTGACCTGGCCATTTAGCCCATGGTGTGCAAAAAAGTGCCGCCCAAAGGTAAAACAACACAACACAAGGGGCCACGGCTTTAACGTCCCATCCCAACTGATGGCGGTCTTTAACTAATCAAGTGGACAGATCAATTAACATTCAGTGACGGTCTCAGAAACTGCATTTGAGGAAGGGGTGCTGGTTCTCTCTCACTCCTGCACCCCTTCCTCAAATGCAGTGCTCGTTCTCTCTCACTCCTCTTACCCCCCCAATAGGGGACCACCTTGTGGTGGTGGGGGGGCCTAGGGCCCAGCAACCCGGCTGAGGCTTTGCCGGTCGGGATGCATGCCGAAGGGGTCGCATGCCGAAGGCTTTGCCGGCTGTAGTGGGCAACAGCTGGAGCATTACCAAGGTTTTGCCGGTTGGGGTGGTTCCCGGCTGGAGCAATTCTGAAGCCAACCGAGGTTGAAGATGCTGCTGGCCGGCTTGATTGCCGGTCGGATGGTGACGGCGTCGGAGACCTCACCTATCAGGAGCTCAGTGGAGCTGTTCGAGGGCTCGGCAGAACGGATTGATTCCTAGTAAGCTAGAGCCCTCACAAAAGTCTGGGTCTTACTAAGAATCTCCACCGCAGGTGCCGATCGAGCTTGGATCTATATATCCTTGCACATTTGCAAACCGGGGAATAGATTAAAGTTAGGTTTCTTCCGGTGGTCAGCTTTCCTTCTATAGGACTGCTGCCATGTGAGGCTGGGGTTGAGGTACGCCTATAGGGCGTATTCCTTGCCCCCGGCTCTAGATGGTCATGGCTTTTCATAACCAGGTAGTGCTGTACAAGCGGAACCGGGAATTGCCGTGGTTGCATAACATCGCAACAAAAGAGATTCTCACTCCTCTTAGCCTTTGAGGAGGGGTGTGTGTGTGTGTGCTGAACACTAGTGATGTCTGAGGGTAGAATAAATGATGGTATCTTGGAAGTAATTCAAATGAGTGGGCATTCTCCCTTTCCACTCCGAAATAGTTTACATTGCAACCGAATTACATTTCATAGATTTTTTTTCTCTAATTCAATCTTTTGCATGATTCCCTCCTTTACATCCATAGATCACATCTCCAGTGATGTGATTACATAACGGAAACGATTATGTTGATGGATAGTGAATCCTAATGTGAAAGTAAATATTTTTGACGAAAATTTTTGTTCAAATGGCGCTATTATTTCCTATAATTCAACAATAAATGTTTATTGTTTAATTGCATATTTTTAGGAGCGTAAGATGAATTTTTTTGGTCTTCAATTGTCTTATTCGTAGATTCTAGAGATCGGGCAAACCTATCCCACGTAAGGAATCTATTTGTTCATGCTCCCTATATAATAAAATAGAAAAAAAAATACTTACTGTTTTTGAGAAAATGGACAGAAACAGAAATTTTGATCTTTCCCAAAGGCCTCTCCTTCTTCCAGAGTGTGCGGTAAATGTTGCTTGGCGGTTTCTGATATAAACAAAATTAATCCAGCAGCGAACAATGCCAGTCCTCCAAACACTATGAGCGGCAGCAATCTCTCGTATTCTGACTGAAACCGAAAAAACTGCAATTACTTCTATGCTCTTGATTTTTCGTGCATGCACAATATAATAAAAGAAATATAAATAAATACCCTCTCAAGCAGCTGCTTGCCACAGAGGTCTGACAGGAGCCTGTCAGTTTATATGCCATAGTAGAAGGTCTGAGAGGATGGCAGGACCTCAGCAGAAAAACAACACGAACATCCATGCCTTACCCGGGGTTCGAATCATTAACCAACTAATCAGAAATCTTTTTTTGTTGGAAGATTCTTAGATAGTCGTAAAAGAAATTCTTATTGCTACTGTGAGTTCACTGGGAAGAGAAAATTAAACATAATGTGGTTATCTCACTTAATGTCACTAGTAATAAATAATATTTGTCTCTATAAAACAAAAAATAAACTAGAAATTTGTTGCATTAACGATATGTGAATCTTTCGAACGAAGCTTTTGAAATGGTACATTTAAACTCTCTAATATTTCCTTTCGATAAATGGTTTTTTTCCAGTAACTTGGTTTGGTTTGTTTTACCTCTGAGCGGCACTTTTTTGCTCCGCAAAAATCCCCCGCCCTGCCCACGGTCAGTAGGGGACACCGATGGGCTTGGAAAGGCCGCCGTCCGTCGGATGGGACGTTAAGCCTTGGCCCCGTGTGCGGGAGAGCCATACCCTGTGCACGTTAAAGAACACGCTGGATGGCCTTGACGGGAGGCAACCATCTGTCTCCCAACAGCTGTTCCAGTGGGTCCCCTCCCCCAACCTTCTCTGAGCCTTCGGGGTCCATGTGACCTGGCCATTTAGCCCATGGTGTGCAAAAGAGTGCCGCTCAGAGGTAAAACAACCCAAACAACCCAACGCACTTTTTTGCACACCATGTGCTAATGGTTACATGGACCTCGAGGCTTCGAGGTCACATGACCTTTACATGGACCTCGAGACTTCGAGGTCACTGGACCCCGAAGGCTCAGAGAAGATTGGGGGAGGGAACCTACTGGAACAGCTGTTGGGAGACAGATGGTAGCCTCCCGTCAAGGCTATCCAGCGTGTTCTTTAACGTGCACAGGGTATGTCTCTCCTACACACGGAGCCACTTTTTTGCACACCATGGGCTAAATGATCAGGACACAAGGACCCCGAAGACTCAGAGAAGGTTGGGAGAGGGAACCCACTGGAACAGCTGTTGGGAGACAGATGGTAGCCTCCTATCAAGGGCATCCAGCGTGTTCTTTAACGTTGAGTTGTTTTACCTCTGAGCGGCACTTTTTTGCACACCATGGGCTAAATGGCCAGGTCACATGGACTCCGAAGGCTCAGAGAAGGTTGGGGGAGGGGACCCACTGGAACAGCTGTTGGGAGACAGATGGTAGCCTCCCGTCAAGGCCATCCAGCGTGTTCTTTAACGTGCACAGGGTATGGCTCTCCCACACACGGGGCCACGGCTTAGCGTCCCATCTGACGGACGGCGTCCTTTCCAAGCCCATCGGTGTCCCCTACTGACCGTGGGCAGGGCGGGGAATTTTGCGGAGATAAATCTCAACGTTGACCAAGCTGGGAGTCGAATCTGGGAACTACAGATTACGAGCCTGGTACGCTACCGACTGAGCCATCCCCGCCCCTTTTTTTTCCAGTAACAAAAAATCATTTCCCAGCAAAGATTAAATTAACAAAAAGTTCTGTAAGCAATGGTTATAACCTATTTTTCTGGTCTTTCTGCAGAAGTGAATCTGCAGCTATCAGTTACGTTATTCAATCTCCTTGCTCTACACTCTCCTCTTTTTCTTTGAATGGTCCTTTGTCTGTTAAGACTCTTTAATTCTAATAACGACGATATCCTAGAATTACTCGTTTTAATAAAGAGCAGAACAGAAGAGCCGCTTTGTAGGCTCTTCTGAACTTCGAGGAGGTTTATTTTTAATTTTTCTGACCTTGAGGTAAGTTTCCTTTTAGAACAAATTACAGTGGGAAAAAAATAGTGTAGCAGAATTAAGCAATGTGGATTCTGAGGCATAATTATAAATGAAAAGTTTTTTTAAATAACCTCAAAGCTTAAATATTTCGGTACATTTTTCAAGATATTTTATTGTATTCCTTTAAGTGATAATATATACTTTATTTTTTTTATTACTCACATATTTTATCTAAGTAGTAAAAGAGCATACTTCACATGAAGCCACAGACGTTGAATGTTTTTAAATAGGTGTTGGCTTCCACTTGATGTACAGTTCCGTATTCTGTCAATAATAACCCAGATACAGAAGTCAATAACTTCTTAAATAAGCTTTTTATGTAAAAATGTGACTGAAGATAGTTTAAAGATCTGAATCAAATCTGCTTCAAACTCGATGTCGAACAATATGCGCTCAGTGTTTAGAGTTATGGAATCTAAAACATTTAGCTGGCTCTGCAAAAAATATTCAAAATTGGCGAAATTAACATAATTATTAAGCTAAATGCTAAAAGTATTTTTAAATGTGTTAGTAAAGTTTAGTATAATGGTTGTTGCTTTCGTTTTAATTTGTTTCGTTTAACTTTTCAGAGCAATTATTTACTGGGATTGTTGCTGTTGAAATATTCCATATCCGTAATTCTAAATACCGAACGAACATTATTGAAAATCGAGATTCAAATAGATCTATCTCACTGAGATCTTCAGATTTTTTTCAGTCACATTTACTTATAAGAAGCTTATTTAAAAAATCACTGGGTTGGGTTGTTTTACCTCTGAGCGGCACATTTTTGCACACAATGGACTAAATGCCAGGTCAAAATGGCGCAGGAGACAAATGGTATCCTCCCGTCAAGATCATCCAGCGTATTCTTTAATGTGCACCGTGTTCTACAGCACATGGGACCACGGCTTTACTTCCCATCCGACGGACGGCGGCCTTTAAAACCCATCGTTGTCCCCTACTGGCGGAGTGGGGTTTAGCGGTGATAAATCTCAACGCCGCGCAAGGAGTTTACGAGCCTGTCGCGCTACCGACTGTGCCAATCCTCGCTCCTTAGAAAGCTACTGAGTTCTGTATCTGAGTACTATTGACATAATATGGAACTGAACGTAATAGAGTGGCTGCTGAGTGTACACGTATGTATATAAACGTGTTAGTCATCTCATCTTCTTGGAAGGCCAAAAAATTCTGTCTCTATGCTGGAAAGTGCAAAAAAGGGAAGCTTTTCAGTTTCAGAAAATGGTTTACTGCGGGTGTGCATTATTTAGTCCTGTATGAAAGGAATGCTGATTGTTGTTATACCGTAAGTGAATGGATTTACAATAGAGATGGACAAGGATCGAAAAATTGCGTCTTAGTGACATCTAACCTGTAAGCTTACAGCATTTAAGTTACATTGATTAGTTTTAAGTAATGGTTTCAGTAAGACACTAGAGATTGGAAAAGGGAACTTTTTCCGATTGCATATAGTGATTTTCTGCGAGAGAAAGCCATCGATCGGATGGAATATTAGTGAAGTATCCGAGAGGAATTCTGATTAAGTGAAATTCCGCCAACAATGATAGCATTTAGATCCGGAAATCATTTTTTGGCTAGGGAAAACATATAATTCAAAAGGTGACACAAGTAATGGGCAAACGGCGGAATTTATGAGAATTCGAAGAACTTCAAAGCAGATAGAGCGCCGGCAATTTTTGTTCGATTAATAAAGGAAAATATTCGATTTAAAAAAAAACCTGCACCTCTCAGCGAACATTGCCATTAAAACTAACTATCTTTCCCTATGTCTGAGGGGGAAATGCCCTCCTCATTTTTGGTGGAAGAAAGGAGGAGACATAACTTGAGATAGACTACAACATTACCTACGTCACAAGCCTTCATTTCACACAATTCGTTGGTCTCGGCCAATATTATTCAGAAGTTATGGTGAAACAACCGTTCTGATTAATACACAAACCGACAAGTGTTGAACGAATGTAATAGGATGATAAGGTTCGACTGCTTTAACCACCTTATCTTCATCGTATCTTCCTATTACTTTCGCTCGACATTTTATTTGTAACCCAATGGGGTTAAGTACTATGTCACAAAGACTTCAATGGCTCAAAAAAGATTTGTGGCTGTATAGCTGTTGGAAGATTCTCGTTAAGACCATTCAGTATGCTATTTACTGCGCCCATTGTATGACTCTACTGCTAATAGAGCCACGGCTTAATTTCCCATTCGATGGACGGCGACCTTTCCAAACCCATTGATGAAGCAACTGAGGGCGAGATATCCGCCCTACTTCTCGCATAGTTCACTTACCATGGGCTAGCGGAGATAAATCTCAAAGCTAGCAAAGTTGGGATTAGAACCTGGGAAGTGCAGTTTACGAGCCTGGCGCGCTCACCTGATGAGCCAACCTTCACTCCTAGGTAAACAGGTAATGACTTGAATCATCTACAGCTGGAAATAGTATAGAACTATAAGCTGTTGGAAGATTCTCGTTAAGACCATTCAGTATGCTATTTACTGCGCCCATTGTATGACTCTACTGCTAATAGAGCCACGGCTTAATTTCCCATTCGATGGACGGCGACCTTTCCAAACCCATTGATGAAGCAACTGAGGGCGAGATATCCGCCCTACTTCTCGCATAGTTCACTTACCATGGGCTAGCGGAGATAAATCTCAAAGCTAGCAAAGTTGGGATTAGAACCTGGGAAGTGCAGTTTACGAGCCTGGCGCGCTCACCTGATGAGCCAACCTTCACTCCTAGGCAAACAGGTAATAACTTGAATCATCTACAGCTGGAAATAGTATAGAACTATAAGGGCGTAGCTCTTCCCTCCAAGTTTTTAAGAGAAAAAGGAATATGGAAAGAATTTTTCTATTGCTTTCGCTCATCATTGTCAGTCAAATAAAATTTGTCAAAATTGTTTTTGTTTGTCAAAACAAGTCAAAATTTGTCAGTTACGATAAGCATGATTCTGCTAAAATCCTTTTTATCGTGTTTGTTCCCTCTTCCCCCCTCTAAAAATAAAATAGTAAATTAGTGGAAATTTTGAGAAAATATAGTATTTTTTTTCTGTCGTTTCAGTCTGATGAAATGTTCATTTGATGAATTAAATTTTCTGGAATTTAAAAAAAATCAACATAGAACTATTTACCATAAAAACAACAAGTGGAGCCAAAGCGCTTCCAGTGCCCCCAAACATCCGGACAACAGAGATGCCACGCCCTCTGACGACGGTAGGAAATGACTCTGATGAGAATTGAAAAATGATGTCAAATGCTGCGGCATAACTTGCTCTCATTACCATGGCCAATATCAAAATCAAAAGCGTTTCACCTGTAAAAGATTATATTAATAGCAGTTAGTAATTTTTTAGAAACAACAAAGCAAGTTTTTTTTTATATTCACTTTTTTCTCTAGAAATTCGTTCACTGCAAAATTATGGACAGATTTGCTTTACACTAAACGGTATGGTTGCGGTTAACGGTTTGCGGGCGACAATAAAATATTCCAGGTTTACAGGTTCATAGAAGGCGTAGTATCAGTTAAGGATTGCGCTGCTTTTTGCCAGACATTTTTTATGCCATTTTTATGTTATTATTTTTACATTTGCGTACATATAATTTTTTTAATTATGCAAATTTTTAAATTTTAGTTTCTAATAACTTTCTAATTTTCTATTTCAGATTTAAAATTCTATTTTATTTCAGATTTTGCAAATGAACATGGATTACTGTTTAACGAAAGAACAGAGTAAATAAAAAATAGGGCGTTACTTTTGGACCACCCTGTATTTATGCGGAAAAAAAAATACGCCCTTAAGCAGCTGCTTGCCACAGAGGTCTGACAGGAACCTGTCAGTTTATGCCATAGTAGAAGATCTGAGATGATGGCAGAACCTCAGCAGAAAAACGACACATACATCCATGCCTTACCCGGGGCTCGAACCCAGATCCCTTAGATCAGTAGCCAAGCGCGCTAACCACTCGGCCACGGAACGGATTTTCAGGATTTTTTTTTATGTGGAACCACTACAAAATTT
Source organism: Ryuthela nishihirai (assembly GCA_038380435.1). Lineage (NCBI taxonomy): Eukaryota > Metazoa > Arthropoda > Arachnida > Araneae > Heptathelidae > Ryuthela > Ryuthela nishihirai. Next base: position 26,325,834 of record JAWZYU010000009.1, on the reverse strand, counting down.
TCTTTAAGAAACTAGAGACAAAACATGGTAATAAACGGAAAAACAATTTAATAATACATTCAATGTCTAACATAAATCAAATTTTATTAGTAAAATTTAATTCCAGTTAATTCTGGAAGATTTTTCAAGGGTTTCACGGAATCTTAAAGAGTTCTGCGCAGAACATAGTTTAAGAAACACTGTTCTGATTTAGACCACTCGAACAGTTATTTCAAGCAAAATTTTAAAACATCTTAATGGAAATCAAAAATCTACGAAATTTAATTTTACAATTGAAAGAAATTGAAATTACCTGTTGGCAAGCAACCACTAACGATCCCCAGTGTGCCTCCGATGATGAAGAAACCGAAACTGGTCCATCTCCTCCCCAGTTTGTCGAGAGCCAGAATGCAAAACATATTGGCTGGCAATTCGACAAGAGCTCCGATTGAGAAAGACAAGTAGACATTAAATGGCAGATTGCTCATCTGAAGGCAATTGCCGTTGTAGCAGATGCAGGCTATCATCCTGCAAAGAGAAAGGATGTACCTATTACTTTCACTGATAATTGAAAATTTTGAAATCTGTATGGATAAGGTGTCACTTTCACAAGGTCCAATTTCACATGAATTGGTTTCAAATTGTGGCGATGTCCCGAAAATTTTTGAAAAACGTTACAATTGTACCGGCTTCAAAATTTGCCTCCTTAAAAGATAAAAAAAGGAAACAATAACGTAGTTATTAACAATGGCCAGATAATGGACAACAATGGCTTGTTAATTGATAACAATGCCCAATTAATGTGCCCAAAGTTTGTTTACATGTCCGCCATTTATATTTACATATGGTTTGCATGGGTGATGTACCTACACAATTTTCTTTAATTGATATCACTCGAGTTTTGTGAAAATAATCTGGTAAAAAAATATGTGAAATATATATATATTTATAATAACTAGTGATTTTAGTTCCAATTTCACGGTGTATTTTTAATCAATTAGATTATTCGATGGTTCGAAACACTTCGAAATTTGTCGAACAAGTAAGGAAGCCCATCAAAAGGAATGATGCTAGGTAAATTTGCATGTCTGACTGCATCGTAGGTGAATTCAAATGTCGGACAAAATTCCGCTACTTCTGGGTGATCTCAATCTTACTCATCTTGCCCGTTGGATTGGTAGAGGTGGACCAACTGCATTGCCTATGTATAATGAAACTCCTGATTTCAATCTACTGGAGTGCTTCTTATGGGGAACGTTAAGGCTGATGGTTTCGCTGATGGTTATCAAAGAATTAAGAACACTCTGGGACTTTTAAAACGTGTTCGACAGTCGATGAGAAGACGCTGTGAGGCGTGTATTGCTGCTCAGGGAGGGCATTTCGTACACTTGCTCATCGATCACTTCCAGTATCCTGTAATAACTGGAATACAAACAGATGAACTTGACTGGCGTTCTCTTTTGCACTCTCAAATTGTGATATAATTCAGAAGGGAAGCGTTTCTGTCACAATGTTCAGAAGAACTATTCTCATCACTATGCGGGTTCGAGTCCCAGCTGGGTCAGTGTTGAGATTTATCTCCGCAAAACTCCCCGCCCTGCCCACGGTCAGTAGGGGACACTGATGGGCTTGGATAGACCGCCGTTTGTCGAATGGAACGTTAAGCCGTTGCCCCGTGTGCGGGAGAGCCATACCCTGTGCACGTTAAAGAACACGCTGGATGTCCTTCACGGGAGGCCACAATCAGTCTCCCAACAACTGTTCCAGTGGGTCCCCTCCCCCAACCTTCTCTCCTTGTGACCTGGCCATTTAGCCCATTGTGTGCAAAAAAGTGCCGCTCAGAGGTAAAACAACCAACCAACCAACATCACTATGCGCAGTAAAGCACATTCTCAAAGTTTGACTAGACTTTTTCGACACACCATATATCAATGCTCTCTGGAATTCATTCTAATTGCAAAAACAAAGCTAGAAATTTTGCTTTTTAAATATTTGAATGCATGCTAGCTTTTTTCATTTTATGTACTTACCAACAAGCGAGGAGTATCAGAGTCTTCTTCCTCATACGAGGTGTTTTGAACAATCCGACAGTTGCTTGGAGAAAAGTCATAGGAGGAGGCGACGGATTTTTCTTATCTGTTGGTTTCGTTTCACAGTCACTTGAAATGTTATTTATTCCCTTTTCGGTCTTAGCTTTCTCTTCCGTTCTGCCTTTCTGTTTAAAAATATCATTTGATGACGAAAATTAATTTTTCTTGAATTAATGATCGAGATGTTATCCAAAAAAAATCTGAAATATCTCTTAAAAGAAATGTTTGAGTTCTTCGTAAAACGAAATTATTTAATGAAGTGGAATGGATGCAGTCGTTTCATATCCTCACATAAACTTTTTCACATAAAATATATGAAAAAAATATATTTGTATATATTATACACAAAAACAGAAACGAGGAAGAAAGGTTTTGTAAATAATGCTTTTAAAACATTGCATCTTCCAAGTCAAAGGGGAGGGGTGGCTCAGTCGGTAGCGTACCAGGCTCGTAATCTGTAGTTCCCAGGTTCGAGTCCCAGCTGGGTCAGCGTAGAGATTTATCTCCGCAAAATTCCCCGCCCTGGCCACGGTCAGTAGGGGACACCGATGGGCTTGGAAAGGCCGCCGTCCGTCGGATGGGACGCTAAGCCGTGGCCATGTGTGTCGGAGAGCCATATCCTGTGCACGTTAAAGAACACGCTGGATGGCCTTGACGGGAGGCTACCATCTGTCTCCCAAACAGCTGTGCTATAATTGTGCTATAATTCGTATAATTCATAAGTGGGTCCCCTACCCCAACCTTCTCTGAGCCTTCGGGCCAGGTCACATGGACATGTGACCTGGCCCGAAGGCCATTAGGCTTCTCTGAGCCTAAATGGCCAGGTCACATGGACATGTGACCTGGCTATTTAGCCCATGGTGTGGAAAAAAGTGCCGCTCAGAGGTAAAACAACCCAAGTCAAAGTAACTAACGATTTCAGCATGTTGATCAGAATTACGCACTAGTTTGTGCTGCACATCTGAGATTTATTTTTATCTGCAAAAGAGCTTCATTTTCAGTCAGAAGTGCAACCATCAACAGAAAGCAAAATTTTTATGGTTTTATGGCGTCGTCTCGGTATCAGCATTTGGCTGGATGCCGATTCCCCAACCACTGGACCACTCCTTGCCAGAGAGTGCGAGAAGCAATGATAAGAATGGAAACCAACCTCAGCTATAAGTCTTTCTTTGATGTAGTCCACAGAAAGAGTCTTTCCGTTCACAGTCGCAACTCGATGGATCAGTTGGGCTGCTTCATCAAATCGACCTCTTGTGACGAGCCAACTAGCTGATTCAGGAATGAAGCTAAACAAAGGATGAAACAGAAATTCAATCAAGTCATTCTTTCCTATGGTCATCAACGCCTATGCCATTTACTTTGTTATACACTTAAAGAATGCCCCTACAATGCAAGTTAAGGTATTAAAAATAACTGTTTCGTATTCGACCATAAATTGTTTAAAAGCAAACATATTTCAACAGTGACGAACCCAGAAAATTCTAATCGTGGGAGCATGGGCGTCCGCAGAGGGCAGCAAACGTGGCACTTGCCCCCCCCCCCCCCCCCTGGGATAGAGTAAAAAATTCCACAAATTATAATCGTAACAATTTAAACGTAATTAATTTATATACATTATGTATGTGTTTTTGTATTGATGCAATACTGTATTCTATGATCTACTTGTGAAAAAAAAAAACCCAAAAAATTAAATAATTGAATAAAAATTTATTGATGTAATTATTTGTCACCAAGCTTTGCCCCCCCCCCCCTGAAAAATTTTCTGCGGACGTCCATGGTGGGGAGGATACACTTGAATATCTGATTGCGGGGATTACCTTAAAAATACACATTCTTCAAACACAGCAGGAGCTATAACCTCTAACAGCCTCTCCTCTTGGGTACACCACTCTATTTAAAAGTTATAAATAAAAATAATATAAATCATAATATAAGTACAATTTGATAAAAATTACTACAACTATGAAATTAAGGCTTACACAACTTACTAGATTTTTTATCTTCCCGTAAACCGAATAACTATGGCAGAAATATCAAATCTTAAATACATTAAAACTTCGACTAATCAAACGTCAGATTGTCCGAACAACTAGTGTTAAAAAACCAGTACAACAAATAAAAAAAATCCTTAGGATTCTTTTAATCCTTAAAAATTTTATCTAAATATACACTACAGTCAGGGGAGGACTGGCACTTTTTTTCGCGGGCGCAGCTGTAGCAAAAGGGAAGGGTGAGGGGGGGGGGGGGCTGCGATAAAAAAAATCATTCTCTTGTTCAAGATTTCAGTACTTATTCTGTTAATAGTTCTTACGTGGTGTTTAAAATAGGTTTTCACCAATTCTGTGGAATTTGTGTAAAATAACAATTATTAAAAAAAATCCTGCTTCTATGAGATCCTAGGGGCCCGTGACACTGAGGGCCTAGGACATTACAGCACCCTAGCCAGTTCGCGCCTGACTACACTTTCAGTCCATTCTAACAGTTGTCCATTCTCTTATTCAATCTATTCCTGTATCTTAGGAGTCCTTGTGACTTGTTCATTTAGACTGTTCTGTATCATAAACATTCAACTCGGAAGTAAAAAAAAAGCCAACCTAAACAGTTTTATGAACCAGTTTATGTAATATAAATTGTAGTGATGAATTTGATCATAAGGGAGATGAAAATATTATTTTACTTGCTTCCAGTCAACTGGACATTAATTACTCTGTGTGCTATTCAAATATTGTATTTTTTTACAATAGCTGCCATCACCAAGAAACTTCATTGATCGTTTCTCATGCCTTCTGTAATGAGCTACAGAAATTTAGATAATGCAACATGATTAATGTATTCGAAGTGTAACAAGTCGGGCGTTCTTTCGCAAAAATTCTAGTGCTGCCCAACCCTAGCATTAATGTTTTTTCTACTTCATATTCATGTTAATTATGCAAAAATTTAAACAATTGACCGGCAAAGTATCTGCAGGACAGAAGAATAATAACATTGCAAGAAAATACATTATTTTAAAACAATGTCATTCAAAACTTAATTTTATCGATGTGAAATTTTAGCGGAAACTCCATTGTGGCGATTCAATTTCTTATATATCGATTTTTGTAATCTTCAAGAAGATTTCTAGTCGTATTTTTGATTTCTTTAAATTTGCTTAATAAAATAATTTTTCTTAGTAATTGATTAAGCACGTATGGTAGTGTAATATCATCGTACCTTTCGCATAATTGTTCGATATTCAAATGTGCTACAATTAAAATCGATGGGCTTGGAAAGGCCCCCGTCCGTCGGATGGGACGTTAAGCCGTGGCCCCATGTATATGTGAGAGCATTACCCTGTGCACGTTAAAGAACACACTGGATGGCCTTGACGGGAGACTACCATCTGTCTTCTAACAGCTGCTCCCTCCCCCAACCTTCTCTGAACCTTCGGGGTCCTTGTGACCTGGCCATTTAGCTCATTGTGTGCAAAAAAAGTGCCGCTCAGAGGTAAAATCAACCCAACCCAACCCATCTCCCTTTCTTTGATTTCCGTACTTTTAGCTGAAAGCACACTTCCCAAAACGTTTATTCATTCCTCAAGCATATATCTTGTTTTGCATTAGGCCCAGTGGCAGAGTGGTTAGCACGCTTGGCAACTGATTAAAGGGACCTGGGTTCAGGTAAGGCATGGATGTTTGTGTTGTCTTTCTGCTGAGGTCTCGCCTTCCCCACAGAGTCTCGAATAAAGAACACGCTGGATGGCCTTGACGGGAGGCTACCATCTGTCTCCCAACAGCTGTTCCAGTGGGTCCCCTCCTCCAACCTTCTCTGAGCCTTCGGGGTTTACGTGACCTGACCATTTAGCCCACGGTGTGCAAAAAAGTGCCACTCAGAGGTAAAAGAACCCAACCCAATCTGGGTTCAGGTAAGGCATGGATGTTTGTGTTGTCTTTCTGCTGAGGTCTCGCCTTCCCCACAGAGTCTCGAATAAAGAACACGCTGGATGGCCTTGACGGGAGGCTACCATCTGTCTCCCAACAGCTGTTCCAGTGGGTCCCCTCCTCCAACCTTCTCTGAGCCTTCGGGGTTTACGTGACCTGACCATTTAGCCCACGGTGTGCAAAAAAGTGCCACTCAGAGGTAAAAGAACCCAACCCAATCTGGGTTCAGGTAAGGCATGGATGTTTGTGTTGTCTTTCTGCTGAGGTCTCGCCTTCCCCACAGAGTCTCGAATAAAGAACACGCTGGATGGCCTTGACGGGAGGCTACCATCTGTCTCCCAACAGCTATTCCAGTTGGTCCCCTCCTCCAACCTCCTCTGAGCCTTCGGGGTTTACGTGACCTGACCATTTAGCCCATGGTGTGCAAAAAAGTGCCGCTCAGAGGTAAAAGAACCCAACCCAATCTGGGTTCAGGTAAGGCAAGGATGTTTGTGTTGTCTTTCTGCTGAGGTCTCGCCTTCCCCACAGAGTCTCGAATAAAGAACACGCTGGATGGCCTTGACGGGAGGCTACCATCTGTCTCCCAACAGCTATTCCAGTTGGTCCCCTCCTCCAACCTTCTCTGAGCCTTCGGGGTTTACGTGACCTGACCATTTAGCCCATGGTGTGCAAAAAAGTGCCGCTCAGAGGTAAAACAACCCAACCCAATCTGGGTTCAGGTAAGGCATGGATGTTTGTGTTGTCTTTCTGCTGAGATCTCGCCTTCCCCACAGAGTCTCGAATAAAGAACACGCTGGATGGTTTTGACAGGAGGCTACCATCTGTCTCCCAACAGCTATTCCAGTGGGTCCCCTCCTCCAACCTTCTCTGAGCCTTCGGGGTTTACGTGACCTGACCATTTAGCCCATGGTGTGCAAAAAAGTGCCGCTCAGAGGTAAAACAACCCAACCCAATCTGGGTTCAGGTAAGGCATGGATGTTTGTGTTGTCTTTCTGCTGAGGTCTCGCCTTCCCCACAGAGTCTCGAATAAAGAACATGCTGGATGGCCTTGACGGGAGGCTACCATCTGTCTCCCAACAGCTATTCCAGTTGGTCCCCTCCTCCAACCTTCTCTGAGCCTTCGGGGTTTACGTGACCCGACCATTTAGCCCATGGTGTGCAAAAAAGTGCCACTCAGAGGTAAAACAACCCAACCCAATCTGGGTTCAGGTAAGGCATGGATGTTTGTGTTGTCTTTCTGCTGAGGTCTCGCCTTCCCCACAGAGTCTCGAATAAAGAACACACTGGATGGTCTTGACGGGAGGCTACCATCTGTCTCCCAACAGCTATTCCAGTGGGTCCCCTCCTCCAACCTTCTCTGAGCCTTCGGGGTTTACGTGATCTGACCATTTAGCCCATGGTGTGCAAAAGAGTGCCACTCAGAGGTAAAACAACCCAACCCAATCTGGGTTCAGGTAAGGCATGGATGTTTGTGTTGTCTTTCTGCTGAGGTCTCGCCTTCCCCACAGAGTCCCGAATAAAGAACACGCTGGATGGCCTTGACGGGAGGCTACCATCTGTCTCCCAACAGCTATTCCAGTGGGTCCCCTCCTCCAACCTTCTCTGAGCCTTCGGGGTTTACGTGACCTGACCATTTAGCCTACGGTGTGCAAAAAAGTGCCACTCAGAGGTAAAAGAACCCAACCCAATCTGGGTTCAGGTAAGGCATGGATGTTTGTGTTGTCTTTCTGCTGAGGTCTCGCCTTCCCCACAGAGTCTCGAATAAAGAACACGCTGGATGGCCTTGACGGGAGGCTACCATCTGTCTCCCAACAGCTATTCCAGTGGGTCCCCTCCTCCAACCTTCTCTGAGCCTTCGGAGTTTACGTGACCTGACCATTTAGCCCATGGTGTGCAAAAAAGTGACACTCAGAGGTAAAACAACCCAACCCAATCTGGGTTCAGGTAAGGCATGGATGTTTGTGTTGTCTTTCTGCTGAGTCTCGCCTTCCCCACAGAGTCTCGAATAAAGAACACGCTGGATAGCCTTGACGGGAGGCTACCATCTGTCTCCCAACAGCTATTCCAGTGGGTCCCCTCCTCCAACCTCCTCTGAGCCTTCGGGGTTTACGTGACCTGACCATTTAGCCCATGGTGTGCAAAAAAGTGCCACTAGAGGTAGAACAACCCAATCCAATCTGGGTTCAGGTAAGGCATGGATGTTTGTGTTGTCTTTCTGCTGAGGTCTCGCCTTCCCCACAGAGTCTCGAATAAAGGACACGCTGGATGGCCTTGACGGGAGGCTACCATCTGTCTCCCAACAGCTATTCCTGTGGGTCCCCTCCTCCAACCTCCTCTGAGCCTTTGGGGTTTACGTGACCTGACCATTTAGCCCATGGTATGCAAAAAATGCCACTCAGAGGTAAAACAACCCAACCCAAAAGCTACAATTAAAAACTTACTAAGTCATCAAGAGAACAAGAGAGGCTGGAATGAAAGTAATGGCAAGCATCCATCTCCAGTAACCAGCGCTGTAGGCAATCCATGGCATTATCGATGACATCATGGTCCACGTGACTGACCACACGAACAGCACTACGACTCTTTTTCTAGGACCTGTGAATTCCGTACCTTAAAAAGAGGAAATAAAAAAAAAAGAATCAGGAGAGATGTCTATTTGTAATGATTATTAAAAAACTGGAATTGAAAACTAAATTGGGCAAAATTTAAATGTTAAGAACAGGGGCGTAGCCATGGGGGGGATAGGGGGGAGGCTCCCCCCAAAGTAACTCGGAGTTGACAAAATTCGACTCGACTTCGTAAAATCTAGGTGAGCTGTGAAAATTGTAATTTTATTTTTTGGAAAATTAAGGGGATTTCCCAAAATCGAGGCAACTTGGCAAATCTGAGGTAGTTTGGAAAATGGAGAGAAGGCAAAAATTAGAGCAGTTGGCAAAATTCGAAGCCACTTAGTAAAAACAGGTGAGTTGGCAAAATCTTAGGGAGTTGGCAAAATTCGGAGTGACTTGGTTAAATCTTGGGGAGTTGGCAAAATCGGCACAACTTGATCAAAATCTTGGGGAGTTGGCAAAATTCGGAGTGACTTGACAAAATCGTGGGGAGTTGGAAAAATTCAGGTGAGATGTAAAAATTAGGATTTTTTTGTGTAAAATTATGGCGAGTTGGCAAAACTTAGGGAGTTGGCAAAATCTAGGGACAGTTGGCAAAATTCGAATCCACTTGGAAAATACGGGCGAGTTGTGATAAATGGGATTGGGTTTGTGAAATTCAGGAGAGTTGACTAAAATCACTTCAAACTCCCCAAGATTTTACCAAGTTTACTTGATTTTAGTCAACTATCCTGAATTTCACACACCCAATCCCAATTATCACAACTCGCCCGTATTTTCCAAGTGGATTCGAATTTTTCCAACTGCCCTAAATTCCGTTAAGTTTCCTCAATTTATCCAAGATTCTCTCATTTCACAAAACAAATCTCAATTTTCACAACTCGCCAATATTTTACCAAGTGCATTCGAATTTTGCCAACTACTTTAGATTTTGCCAACTCGCCGTAATTTTACAGAAAAAATCGCAATTTTTACATCTTCTCTGAATTTGCCAAAGCCACTTCGAATTTCATCAACTCTCCTTAATTGCACAAGAAAGGCACAATTTTCACAACTCCCCTGTATTTTACCAAGTGGCTTCCAATTTTGCCAACTACCCTAGATTTTTCTAAGAGTTCTTGGTTTTTCCAACTCTCCTTAATTTCACAAAACCAATCCTAATTTTCACAACTCACCTGTACTCTACCAAGTGGTTTCCAGTTTTGCCAACTTCCCAAGATTTTGCAAAGTTTTCTCAATTTTATAAACTCTCCTTAATTTCACAAAAACAATCCCAATTTTCAGAAATCGCCCGTATTTTACCAAGTGGATTCGAATTTTGCCAACTGCCCTAGATTCTGCTATCTCGCCACAATTTTACAGAAAAAAATCCCAATATTACATTACACCTGATTTTTGTAAAGCCACTCTGAATTTTGTGAACTCCCCCACGATTTTCGAACTCTCCTAGATATTGCGAAGCTGCCCCGATTTTGCCAACTCGCCATAATTTTACGGAAAAAAAATCCTAATTTTCACATCTCACCTGAATTTTGCCAACTCCCTACGATTTTCCCAAGTCACTCCGAATTTTGACAACTGCCCCTAGTTTTTGGCAACTCCTTAAGTTTTGCCAACTCTCCTAGATTTTGCAAACTCGCCATAATTTTATAGTAAAAAAATGCAAATTTTCACATCTCACCTGAATTTTGCCAACCATGGTTTTTTCAATGTAAACCATAGTTGTTAAATGGTTTCTAAACTGTTTTAAATGGTTTCTAATTCCATGTTTTTAAATGGTTTCTAAACTGGACACTGTCCTGTATCCATTCGAATTCCTAAAAATGGCAAATCTTGACAAATGTAATCTTTTTTTTTGGTTGAATAAGAGAAGTGAATTATTTATCATCGGAAAATTCAGCACACTTGGAAATACTTTTTGTGTGATTAAAGGAACCTGTGATCAACCTTAACTGTTTCTATCAAGCCGTCATATTTTACGAAGCAGTCTGACAGAAAACGTTGATGATACAAAGCAAAAGGAATTCATCATTTTCAAGCATCTTCTTATGATTATTCACATCAATAAACATATAAATACACTTAAAATTAGCTCAGTTAAATTTACTTATAACGTTAAAAGCTGCAAATTTTAAAAATGTCTTGAATTTCTCAGATTCCTATGACTTTGGCGTTTCTCTAGTTGGGCAACTGATAAAACAATGAAAATTGAGCTGTAAAAATTTGGAACAGTTCTTAAAACATCATATTTCAGTGGGCGTGGTCGGTGTTACTAGTCATAGGTCTCAACCAATGAACCCAAGGGTAGGTATGTCTATGAGGAGATCTTAACAATGAGGATGGCAGCTTTCAGAGATAAAGTCGTTGGACTTCATAAGTCTTTTCTGGCTATCAATGGCTCATCCATCACTGGTAATTACTGTGTAACTCACAGCGCGATTCTAAACGGCAACATCTTTTCTCAAGGTCGCCCACTGTCTCGTCTCCTCTGCAGAGATCAACTTCTTCTCATTTGACTATTACGATCAGTTTGCAGCCAAGGAATATGATGGTCTTACTAAGGACTGAATAAGGTGTCTTTATTTATGAAGTAGCTTTTTCTTGGATGAAGAGGTTTATGACATAAAAAAAACAACATATGAAGATATCATTCATCCAACCTTGTGATTAATCGTTGTCAGCTTTGCCACCTTTCTAGCCTAAAATGAACTCCTCCCACATTTCTTACCCCATCTCAGTGAGTGAATCTCATTCGAAAGCTCTTGACGCGTCGGTACCGATGAATAATTTTCTTAACATGGGTTGGGTTGTTTTACCTCTGAGCGGCACTTTTTTGCACACCATGGGCTAAATGGCCAGGTCACAAGGACCCCGAAGGCTCAGAGAAGGTTGGGGGAGGGGACCCACTGGAACAGCTGTTGGGAGACAGATGGTAGTCTCCCGTCAAGGCCATCCAGCGTGTTCTTTAACGTGCACAGGGTATGGCTCTCCTGCACCCGGCGTCACTGCTTAACGTCCCATACGACGGACGGCGGCCTTTCCAAGCCCATCGGTGTCCCCTACTGACCGTGGACAGGGCGGGGAATTTTGCGGAGATAAATCTCAACGCTGACCCAGCTGGAACTCGAACCTGGGAACTACAGATTACGAGCCTGGCGCGCTACCGACTGAGCCACCCCCGCCCTTATCTTAACATGGAATCTGCGTTATGTTTTACGTAGAAATACGACAAAGAAATATTTATGGTCGCAATGTCAGATCTTAAAGTACGTACGTAAGTTTTGAAACGTTAATTAATATAGAGAGTCCTATGATAAAGGGATCTGGCAGCATAAAGAAAACTGATGGTTGTTACTCTTAAAGGGGAACTCTGTTGCAACGCGCTCAAGTTTGGGTTGAACCACAATACTATTTATTAGTTGTTAATTGCCTATTTATGGTTATATATGTATCAAACCTTCTTGCGGAAATATTGCTGGGTTCCGCTAATTTCAATGGGATTTTTTACTAATAAAATTATTTTTCTGTGGAAATCAGGATGATGTTTGTACGTTTATAATGTCGCAGTTGACTTTTGTTAGCACGCAGTTTTTAAGATCCTGGGGGAATATTTAATACGATCATTTTAGAATTAGAAGAAAAAAATATAATCCCGACCATTTTTAAAATACTACATTAATTTTCCGATGAGTAATATAATAAGAATTTCGTAAAGTATTACTTATGCCGAAGTAAAGTTTTCCCTTATTCTGCAGATATCCATTCTTTAGTGCAGTGGTTTTTATTGGCTGAGATACCCCTTTTATTGGCTGAGATCGGACAGGTCCTCAGGTACAGTCGCTAAAAAAAGTATCCGAACACTACGGTTGATTACAAAATTCAGAAAAAATATCTGGCAACGATTTTTTTTAGAAATTAGTGATCTGGCAACCTTCGTGTCACGTGATTACAGAATTCAGGAAAAATATCTGGAGCGTGTACAGCAACTGTACACGCTCCAGTTACCATTCAACCTGAACGGTAACTGCACACGCTCAATATTTCCGTGAGTGAGCCCACACGATCTAGTATCAAAATAATATGACCACCTACAGTCGCTCAAAAAAGTATCCAAACACCATGGTTGATTACAGAATTCAGAAAAAATATCTGGCAACTATTTTTTTTAGAAAATAGTGATCTGGCAACCTTTGTGTCACGTGACACGAAGGTTGCCAGATGTTATTATTCTTTGTCAAAGTTAAATATTCAGATTGAAAAAAATGCATATTCAGCATAAGTCGAGAGTTGTGTGCTGAATTTACAAAATCATGATAATATTAAACAAACAAAATTGGCAACATTCAATAACAATACGATAATATTCAACTGAAGACTATTGTCCAATCATGCAGCTTACTTTAAATGTCAGTCGTGGACTCATATAATAGACATTTCATATAGAAATTGTTTTCTTTATAGATGGTACAAATAATTTTCGGTCATTTTTTTGTCGTACTGAGATATAAAAAATTTTTTATTATAAAGGGATCAAATAATTTTATGGACGTATTGCATTATCTTGAATATATTCTGTTTCGTAACAAGTAGAATTCATAAATAAAGAAAAAAAAAATCCCCTCAAGCAGCTGCTTACCGCAGAAGTCTGAAATGATCCTGTCAGTTTATACGCCATACTAATAGGTCTGTGAGGAAGGTGGGATCTCAGGAGAAAAACAAACACGAACATCCATGCCTTATCCGGGTTCGAACCCAGGCCCCTTTTGTCATTAGTCAAGAGCACTAACCACTCGGCCACATGTGCTGAAAATAGGTAGTGAGCTGGATGTTGTTGAGGCATTCATCAGTACTTTTAGTAAGAACTTTTGCAAACACTATTAATCTATTCCGTATGCTTTTTGTAGCTCCTTCCCACATTCTGATTTCATATAATATATAGAGGCATACATCTATACAGAATTCTGCCTAAGGATGCTGCTTCTTCTGATAAGATCGCGATACTTACTGATCATAAAAGACACGGTGGAGATGTTCCCTTGCCCTAGAGCTGCGAAGAAACGAGAGGCTACAAAGGAGGCGTGGCTTGACACAAACATGGACGAAATGTCGGACACGATGGTAAGGATCACCGAAGCTTGGTAAGATCTCTTTCGACCAAACCTAATTCAAAGAAAGACAAAAATACGAAGATTATTGATTGAGGAAAGTATTCCTGTTTGGAAATAGATCTGAACGTTAACAGAAAAGCGGTCACAAAAATAAAATGTTTTTTTTTAATTCTTATTAGGAATTTGTAGAATGAAAAAGTTTACATTTTATCTAAATTCGCATCGTAAATGTAAGGTAAGTCCAAGGCCGGATCTAGGGGGAGGGAGCAAGAGGCCCATATCCCCTCTTTCAGAATGTTACAAGTGTAATAAAGTTAAAAAATTTTAAACTCTGCATATTTCATGCATTTTTCAAGAAATGTTTTATACAGCTGTGAAACGGAGGGGAAATATTATAAACATTGAAAAATCCAGACTCTTTACACCCCCTTTCCATTTTTCCGGCTCAATTCTGTTTCTTGCCCCCCTCCCCTCTTTTTTTTCCCTAGATCCGGATCTGGACAAGTCTGTACACCTTTGTCCACAATATATTTATTGATGTTTTGCAAACCCTTAATGCATTAATCGTACTTTTAATCCTTATTTTTGTAATTATTTTTTTTACATATTAAAACATACACACACATACAGTCGCTCAAAAAAATATCCGAACACTATGGTTGATTACAGAATTCAGAAAAAATATCTGGCAACGATTTTTTTAGAAATTAGTGTCTGGCAACCTTCGTGTCACGTGACACGAAGGTTGCCAGATCACTAATTTCTAAAAAAATTGAAACACTGATTATGACTCTTTTTAATGTTAACAACATATCCAGTAGAGATGTTGTGTTATTTTACCTCTGAGCGGCACTTTTTTCCACACCATGGGCTAAATGGCAAGGTCAGAAGGACCCCGAAGGTTCAGAGAAGGTTGGTGGAGGGGACCCACTGGAACAGCTGTTGGGAGACAGATGGTTACCTCCCGTCAAGGCCATACAGTGTGTTCTTTGACGTGCACAGGGTATGGCTCTCCCACACACAGAGCCACGGCTTAACGTCCCATCCGACAGAACGGCGGGCTTTCCAAGCCCATCGGTGTCCCCTACTGACCGTGGGCAGGGCGGGGAGTTTTGCGGAGATAATCCTCAACGCTGACCCAGCTGGGTTGTTGTTGGGTTGGGTTGTTTTACCTCTGAGCGGCACTTTTTTGCACACCATGGGCTGAATGGCCAGGTCACAAGGACCCCGAAGGCTCAGAGAAGGTTGGGGGAGGGGACCCACTGGAACAGCTGTTGGGAGACAGATGGTAGCCTCCCGTCAAGGCCATCCAGCGTGTTCTTTAACGTGCACAGGGTATGGCTCTCCCGCACACGGGGCCACGGCTTAACGTCCCATCCGACGGACGGCGGCCTTTCCAAGCCCATCGGTGTCCCCTACTGACCATGGGCAGGGCGGGGAATTTTGCGGAGATAAATCTCAACGCTGACCCAGCTGGGACTCGAACCTGGGAACTACAGATTACGAGCCTGGCGCGCTACCGACTGAGCCACCCCCGCCCCACCCAGCTGGGACTCCAGTAAAGATCAGTTTGGAGACTGCTTCAAAATGACTTTTGTAATTAATGAGACCGAAACATGTTATAGGAAAACAAAATTAATCCTTAACACAATCTTTAAACGAATGCCGCTGCACCATTTTAAAAAACGCATTCCTATTATTTGCTATTTTACACTTTAAAATGATGATATTTATTTTGAAACGAAATTGAAAATGTTAATTCGAATCAGTGTGCGGTCACATTTCGGTCGTTTTCAAATGGGGATTTCCGAAACGTTATCTTATTTGAATATTTGTAGCTTCCTACAAATGTGGAATACTTATTTTGAAATTTTGTGTAGAAAGGCATGTTAATTTAAATGTAAGAAATGTAATTCTCGATGGTTTAAATCTGACTCGATTTGTTTTATAATTTCTATTCTATTTCCCTCCTCCAAGATATAATAAAAAGCTGGTTTAATTTAAAACATTAAAATAAAATATTAATGCAAATAATTAATGGAAATATTAATTAGTGATGCAAGAAAATAAGGACAGATGCCAGCGTTATTTTTTATACTCCACACTCGCATTAACCCTGTTTTCTATTATCCCTTATGGAAAAAAATTTTGTTTGTTTACGTTCCATCTGTATCAGACAAATTAACGATGTAAACATGGCATCACTGTTATTCGCGCGGATTCGTGGCGTTGAAGTCGATAGCTGGTCTAATTTTCCTTTTTTTTTTGTTATTTACAATACGTATTATATTATTTATATACAAACATATACGTTAACAGTATAAGTTGTTTTATTTATAATATCGACTTTATGTTACCATATACCACAGCTGATTTTTACCGCATTTGAAACACCTGCTAGTAAGCAGTAGCGAGCTGGTAAACGAGTGTAATGCATTCTGGGAAGTACAGTCGCTCAAAAAAGTATCCGAACACTATGGTTGATTACAGAATTCAGAAAAAATATGCGGCAACGTTTTTTTTTAGAAATTAGTGATCTGGCAATCTTCGTGTCACGTGACACGAAGGTGCCAGATCACTAATTTCTAAAAATATCGTTGTCAGATATTTTTTCTGAATTCTCTAATCAACCATAATGTTCGGATACTTTTTTGAGCGACTGTACATTGAAGGATCAAACACTAACAATAAGTGGTTATTCTGTGTACAAATATACTTTTTAGGTTAGTTTTTGACTTACGACAAAACCTCGGGAACTTAACCTGTTCGTAAGTAGGGGAGCACCTGTACATTATCCAATGTTTAAATCAGATAATAATTTTTTCATTAAAACTCATAAAATAAATTGTCCTGAAAAAATAATTTTACTAATGAACCTAGTTGAAATTGTTATAAACTTGAACATGCAAATTGCATAAAATAGCTTTGTATATAATAAATATTGATAAACATTTTAGATGGAATATGCATATCTCTAAAATATGTGAATATCTCAGATTATCTGTTTTTAAAATTCAAAAATTAAGATATATATATATATTTAATTCTAAAATTTGCATTTTATTCTATAAATCTGTATGTAAATCAGTTATATTTTATGGTATAACCATTCGTGGTACAACAAACCTAACAAATATAAAGAAAATTGAAAATCTATGATAGCCAAAATAATAATACCTATAAAACTTCGATCAAATTATACGATTTTAAGAGACAGATTACATTACTTGAACTTGTTTTCATACAGGAACTTATATATTTATAATATAATCTTAAAACATTATTTTGATAATAGGTTTAAAAAGAAAATAGATCATAGTAAAAATACAAGATCAGAAGATAAAAATGATTACAAACTACCTAAATTTAAAAACAATTATGGAAGTTGTATCAGTGATTATAAAATACCACACACTTTTAATTTAATTCTAAGAGAAATTATAAATGTTAGCAGCTATAATAGATTAAAAATAAAAATATTTTCTTAAATAAATTAAACTATGTTAAATTTTGCATCTTTAATGAAGTTTTTGCATTTTACGTTTTGTCTTATTTCAATTTTTCTTGTTTAAAAATAAATTATTAATTGAGAGAACATGTGGATATGTATTATGAATGTATTATTCAATTACCTACAGATAATCTACTTAGCTTTGTGGGCCCATATATTTTGCATTTTATATATGTTCTTATGACTGAATAAACAACGTTTAAAAATAATTGGGAAATGATCGTAGTGATTTTATTTCGAAATAAAGCTTACGATGTGCAGAGCAGCACTGAAAGCGAAACAAATTCCCTTCTTCAAAGCAGGGGGGAGAGGAGAAGTGTCTTTAGTGACAAAGCCTCCTGTGAAGTTGGTCTTAAAAAGCAAAAAATAAAATATAGAAATTGAATAATTAAAAAAAAAACACTTATCTTTCTATATGGGCCCTAAAGAGCAACGTATAGCAATGACGGAATCTCTTATTCGATCGTATTAGCTTCAAAGAGAGACAGAGTACCAAATCTGATTCGTTACTCAATTCAGCAAAAATTGGCGATGCCCTGTCTTTCTTTGAAGTTAATGGGAATCGAAGAAGCATTTTCGCCATTGGCACGTTCTACGTTCTTTTCTTTTTCGTTCTTTAGGTAGCATATGAGAAGAGAAGTATTTTTTAATTTTTTGATTTAGTAATATGTCTAATGAGCATCGCATACATTTATTTCTTTAGCGATTAGACCACACAAGGTGATATTTTCCTTTCTAAAGTGATCATTGTAAGCAGGAAAAAGTATATCTAGAGTATTAAAAAAAAAGATTCGTTTAATGAGACTTTTTTTGAAGTAACTGTTTTGTTTCTCCTTCAGACGATTAGTTCAAACTTAAATAATAAGATAATCACAATAGTATTATTTTCTAAATCAGTCATTTATCATTTCGTTCCAGTTACATAAAAGTTCAAATGATTATTGAAATGGATTAAATTAGTGTCTCAATCTTCTTTGGTTGGGAAAACTCTCTCTCTCTCTAATATGTTACATCTTAAAGACCTCTCCTCCCACATACTGTCTTGTATATATATAAGAAGTACCCTCAACAAATGTACTTTGGCCCAGATCCTTGTATCTGTTGAATTGGGCCCCTAATTGACGCCCAAGGTCCGTTCTAAATTCCCAATAATTAGAGAAAAAAAATGCGTCACAAGATTACAGTGTTGCCAACTCTATATTCTCGCAACTGAACTAGCACTTGACAGGGCGAAGTATGGGGAGGGTTGCGCTGGTAGGTTCCAGTTCTTTGCATCTTACCTTTTACCTGGCGAAGACTCTTCAAAGGAAGTACATAATGCCATGCCATGCAACCTCACTTAATTCATGTGATCTTTACCAAATAAAAAAATTGTGTGGCCCGCAAGAGATGCTCATGGATTACCCCTTTAAAGAACGCTGAATTTAATAATTCAGTTCTCTGAGGTCTCTCGTGTCATTTTGAAACGATAAATTTCTAATCCTGGGCATCGCATCTTCCTCCGAAGTTGTAATTGGTGTTGCAAATTACAGGTTTAATATAAAACTCCATAAGCGTCTGGAGAAAAAAGTCACAACACGCTAAGAGACAGTGGAAAGATGAAAGTTCGAGATATGAGCGCGTGTAGATCATAGAAATGATACATATATCATGGAGGAAATGAGAGTGGTGTCACATAAATCTGACATGTTGAAAAAACAAAACTGGTCACTCCTGAATTTGGTTTGCGACAGGTGACGTGTCGTGTTTGATCAGGAGACAAAACATTGCGGTGCATGTCACACGCAGTTATGAGGTAGCGCATCTGTAGCAATCCATGCACAAAAATAAAACACGTTGTTTTGATGTCTTTATTAATTGACGGATGTAAAAATTGTTACAACACGTTTCGTTGTACATTTATGGCAGAATTATTTCTTTGACTAGGCTGTGCCGTGGTACAGAGTTAGTGTGTTTGGCTACGGATCTAAGTGTCCTGAGTTCGAGACCCAGGTAAGACATGGATATTTGTCTTTATTTTCTGCTGAGGTCTCGCCTTCCTCGCAGCCTACTACGGCGTATAAACTGACAGGCTCCTGCTAGACCTCTGTGGCAAGCAGTTACTTGGAGGGGGGGGGGGTCACAAGCGGGGAAAGAAAAGTATTTGAAATGCGAAAAACAAGCATTTGAAATACACTAGTTGACAAAATTAAGGTAATTTTTTTATTAATATTTTAATTTTAATAACATTACCGAACGTAAAAATTTCCTGTTATGCGCAACATTATATGCAAATTTCAAATATCTAATCGAAATTTATCTGCGACCTCACACTTCTTTGCAGCATACAAATTACTAATGCCTATAAAAACACGACTTGCTGCCAGATCACTCTATTTCAAAACTATTACTTGCAAGGAGGGTTAACCTCATTATTTCCATTGAAGATGGCAAGCCATTATCGTTTAGATGATTCCTTGCGACTGTGGACTGTTCGATGACTTGAAGCAGGACAGTCGCAGGCAGAGGCAGCAAGATGGTTCGATGTATCGAGAAAGGTGGGATCAGCACTTTAGAAACTGTTCCAGAAGAGCAGGCCAAGGTAGCCCGTGAATTACTTACACCCGATTTGACTGTTATCTGGCTCTAATGGAAAAACGGAACAGTACGATGCATTCTGGCATTAACTGTCTCTCGAGGTTTCTGCGGCCATCGGTGACAGGATTTCCAGCAGAATAGGGTCGCGAAATCTTAATGCTAGTGGACTCTATGCCAGAAGGCCAGGAGCTTGTGTTCTGATAACCAAACAATGTCACTTGGAGACCTCAACATTGAGCTAATGTTCTGTTTTCGGACTAGTCTCGATTTAGCCTACATTCAGATTCTAGATGTTGTTTCATCTGGAAAGAATGAGGGCTACTATACCACCCCTCCAGTATCAGAGAAAGGGATATTTAGGGTGGAGGTAGTGTGTTGGTCTTGAGTGGCATAAGCATCAACTGCCGAACTCCCCTTCGTGTTCAATGGAGGCTCCTGGTGCAAAAATACTTAGAAACGGAAGACATTCAACGAATGACTTGGCCAACAAAGTCGTCAGACCTAAATCACATCCTATACATATGGGATGCCTTAAGGAAAGGCATTGCATACCGTCAGCCACCTCCTCGGTCTGGTCTTGAATGGCATAAGCATCAACTGCCAAAGTCTTGTTCGTGTTCAATGGAGGCTCCTGATGCAAAAATACTTAGAAACGGAAGACATTCAACGAATGACTTGGCCAACAAAGTCGTCAGACCTAAATCACATCGTATACATATGGGATGCCCTAAGGAAAGGCATTGCATACCGTCAGCTACCTCCTCGGTCTGGTCTTGAGTGGCATAAGCATCAACTGCCAAAGTCTTCTTCGTGTTCAATGGAGGCTCCTGGTGCAAAAGTACTTAGAATCGGAAGACATTCAACGAATGACCTGGCCAACAAAGTCGCCACACCTAAATCTCATCGAACATGTATGGGATGCCTTAAGGAAAGCCATCCCATACATGAAAGGCAATCAGAAAAAATCATGAAAGGCATATATTCCAAGGCAATCAGAAGAAATCTTCCTCTAAATCAGTGTGTTCCAAACTTAGAAATAATGGCTCCTTTCCATTATTTCATTCCACCCACCACGCACCCCATCCTTTAGAAACCACTGTTCAAAATGAAAGTATGCTAACAGCATTCCTAATGTAATTATTAAAATGGGTAGCTGTTCTTATATAGCTTACAAAATAAAGCAAGATATTGTTTCCAGTTTATCGCTTCACCATCCCAATTGCTATATGCCAGGAGCCCAGTGGTTTTCTTATTCTCCATCCCAGTTGCTCTGTGCCAGGAGGGCAATGGTTTTCCATTCTCCATATCACTTGCTCTATGCCAGGAGCCCAGTGGTTTTCCTATTCTCCATCCCAGTTGCTCTGTGCCAGGAGGGCAATGGTTTTCCATTCTCCATATCACTTGCTCTATGCCAGGAGCCCAGTGGTTTTCTTATTCTCCATCCCAGTTGCTCTGTGCCAGGAGGGCAATGGTTTTCTATTCTCCATATCACTTGCTCTATGCCAGGAGTCCAGTGGTTTTCCTATTCTCCATCCCAGTTGCTCTACGACAGGAGTCCAGTGGTTTTCCTATTCTCCATCCCAGTTGCTCTGTGCCAGGAGCCCAGTGGTTTTCCTATTCTCCATCCCATTTGCTCTGTGCCAGGAGGGCAATGGTTTTCCATTCTCCATATCACTTGCTCTATGCCAGGAGCCCAGTGGTTTTCCCTTTCTCCATCCCAGTTGCTCTGTGCCAGGAGGGCAATGGTTTTCCATTCTCCATATCACTTGCTCTATGCCAGGAGCCCAGTGGTTTTCTTATTCTCCATCCCAGTTGCTCTGTGCCAGGAGGGCAATGGTTTTCCATTCTCCATATCACTTGCTCTATGACAGGAGTCCAGTGGTTTTCCTATTCTCCATCCCAATTGCTCTGTGCCAGAAGGGCAATGGTTTTCCATTCTCCATATCACTTGCTCTATGACAGGAGTCCAGTGGTTTTCCTATTCTCCATCCCAGTTGCTCTGTGCCAGGAGGGCAACGGTTTTCCATTCTCCATATCACTTGCTCTATGACAGGAGTCCAGTGGTTTTCTTATTCTCCATCCCAGTTGCTCTGTGCCAGGAGGGCAATGGTTTTCCATTCTCCATATCACTTGCTCTATGACAGGAGTCCAGTGGTTTTCCTATTCTCCATCCCAGTTGCTCTGTGCCAGGAGGGCAATGGTTTTCCATTCTCCATATCACTTGCTCTATGACAGGAGTCCAGTGGTTTTCTTATTCTCCATCCCAGTTGCTCTGTGCCAGGAGGGCAATGGTTTTCCATTCTCCATATCACTTGCTCTATGCCAGGAGCCCAGTGGTTTTCCTATTCTCCATCCCAGTTGCTCTGTGCCAGGAGGGCAATGGTTTTCCATTCTCCATATCACTTGCTCTATGCCAGGAGTCCAGTGATTTTCCTATTCTCCATCCCTGTTGCTCTGTGCCAGGAGGGCAATGGTTTTCCATTCTCCATATCACTTGCTCTATGACAGGAGTCCAGTGGTTTTCCTATTCTCCATCCCAGTTGCTCTGTGCCAGAAGGGCAGTGGTTTTCCATTCTCCATATCACTTGCTCTATGACAGGAGTTCAGTGGTTTTCCTATTCTCCATCCCAGTTGCTCTGTGCCAGGAGGGCAATGGTTTTCCATTCTCCATATCACTTGCTCTATGCCAGGAGTCCAGTGGTTTTCTTATTCTCCATCCCAGTTGCTCTGTGCCAGGAGGGCAATGGTTTTCCATTCTCCATATCACTTGCTCTATGATAAGAGTCCAGTGGTTTTCCTATTCTCCATCCCAGTTGTTCTGTGCCAGGAGGGAAATGGTTTTCCATTCTCCATATCACTTGCTCTATGACAGGAGTCCAGTGGTTTTCCTATTCTCCATCCCAATTGCTCTGTGCCAGAAGGGCAATGGTTTTCCATTCTCCATATCACTTGCTCTATGACAGGAGTCCAGTGGTTTTCCTATTCTCCATCCCAGTTGCTCTGTGCCAGGAGGGCAATGGTTTTCCATTCTCCATATCACTTGCTCTATGACAGGAGTCCAGTGGTTTTCCTATTCTCCATCCCAGTTGCTCTGTGCCAGAAGGGCAATGGTTTTCCATTCTCCATATCACTTGCTCTATGCCAGGAGCCCAGTGGTTTTCCTATTCTCCATCCCAGTTGCTCTGTGCCAGTAGGGCAATGGTTTTCCATTCTCCATATCACTTGCTCTATGCCAGGAGCCCAGTGGTTTTCTTATTCTCCATCCCAGTTGCTCTGTGCCAGGAGGGCAATGGTTTTCCATTCTCCATATCACTTGCTCTATGCCAGGAGTCCAGTGGTTTTCCTATTCTCCATCCCAGTTGCTCTATGACAGGAGTCCAGTGGTTTTCCTATTCTCCATCCCAGTTGCTCTGTGCCAGGAGCCCAGTGGTTTTCCTATTCTCCATCCCATTTGCTCTGTGCCAGGAGGGCAATGGTTTTCCATTCTCCATATCACTTGCTCTATGCCAGGAGCCCAGTGGTTTTCCTTTTCTCCATCCCAGTTGCTCTGTGCCAGGAGGGCAATGGTTTTCCATTCTCCATATCACTTGCTCTATGCCAGGAGCCCAGTGGTTTTCTTATTCTCCATCCCAGTTGCTCTGTGCCAGGAGGGCAATGGTTTTCCATTCTCCATATCACTTGCTCTATGACAGGAGTCCAGTGGTTTTCCTATTCTCCATCCCAGTTGCTCTGTGCCAGGAGCCCAGTGGTTTTCCTATTCTCCATCCCAGTTGCTCTGTGCCAGGAGGGCAATGGTTTTCCATTCTCCATATCACTTGTTCTATGACAGGAGTCCAGTGGTTTTCCTATTCTCCATCCCAATTGCTCTGTGCCAGAAGGGCAATGGTTTTCCATTCTCCATATCACTTGCTCTATGACAGGAGCCCAGTGGTTTTCCTATTCTCCATCCCAGTTGCTCTGTGCCAGGAGGGCAATGGTTTACCATTCTCCATATCACTTGCTCTATGCCAGGAGCACAGTGGTTTTCTTATTCTCCATCCCAGTTGCTCTGTGCCAGGAGGGCAATGGTTTTCCATTCTCCATATCACTTGCTCTATGACAGGAGTCCAGTGGTTTTCCTATTCTCCATCCCAGTTGCTCTGTGCCAGGAGGGCAATGGTTTTCCATTCTCCATATCACTTGCTCTATGACAGGAGTCCAGTGGTTTTCCTATTCTCCATTCCAGTTGCTCTGTGCCAGAAGGGCAATGGTTTTCTATTCTCCATATCACTTGCTCTATGCCAGGAGTCCAGTGGTTTTCCTATTCTCCATCCCAGTTGCTCTATGACAGGAGTCCAGTGGTTTTCCTATTCTCCATCCCAGTTGCTCTGTGCCAGGAGCCCAGTGGTTTTCCTATTCTCCATCCCATTTGCTCTGTGCCAGGAGGGCAATGGTTTTCCATTCTCCATATCACTTGCTCTATGCCAGGAGCCCAGTGGTTTTCCTTTTCTCCATCCCAGTTGCTCTGTGCCAGGATGGCAATGGTTTTCCATTCTCCATATCACTTGCTCTATGCCAGGAGCCCAGTGGTTTTCTTATTCTCCATCCCAGTTGCTCTGTGCCAGGAGGGCAATGGTTTTCCATTCTCCATATCACTTGCTCTATGCCAGGAGTCCAGTGGTTTTCCTATTCTCCATCCCAGTTGCTCTGTGCCAGGAGGGCAATGGTTTTCCATTCTCCATATCACTTGCTCTGTGCCAGGAGCCCAGTGGTTTTCCTATTCTCCATCCCAGTTGCTCTGTGCCAGGAGGGCAATGGTTTTCCATTCTCCATATCACTTGTTCTATGACAGGAGTCCAGTGGTTTTCCTATTCTCCATCCCAATTGCTCTGTGCCAGAAGGGCAATGGTTTTCCATTCTCCATATCACTTGCTCTATGACAGGAGTCCAGTGGTTTTCCTATTCTCCATCCCAGTTGCTCTGTGCCAGGAGGGCAACGGTTTTCCATTCTCCATATCACTTGCTCTATGACAGGAGTCCAGTGGTTTTCTTATTCTCCATCCCAGTTGCTCTGTGCCAGGAGGGCAATGGTTTTCCATTCTCCATATCACTTGCTCTATGACAGGAGTCCAGTGGTTTTCCTATTCTCCATCCCAGTTGCTCTGTGCCAGGAGGGCAATGGTTTTCCATTCTCCATATCACTTGCTCTATGCCAGGAGCCCAGTGGTTTTCCTATTCTCCATCCCAGTTGCTCTGTGCCAGGAGGGCAATGGTTTACCATTCTCCATATCACTTGCTCTATGCCAGGAGCACAGTGGTTTTCTTATTCTCCATCCCAGTTGCTCTGTGCCAGGAGGGCAATGGTTTTCCATTCTCCATATCACTTGCTCTATGCCAGGAGCCCAGTGGTTTTCCTATTCTCCATCCCAGTTGCTCTGTGCCAGAAGGGCAATGGTTTTCCATTCTCCATATCACTTGCTCTATGACAGGAGTCCAGTGGTTTTCCTATTCTCCATCCCAGTTGCTCTGTGCCAGGAGGGAAATGGTTTTCCATTCTCCATATCACTTGCTCTATGACAGGAGTCCAGTGGTTTTCCTATTCTCCATCCCAATTGCTCTGTGCCAGAAGGGCAATGGTTTTCCATTCTCCATATCACTTGCTCTATGACAGGAGTCCAGTGGTTTTCCTATTCTCCATCCCAGTTGCTCTGTGCCAGGAGGGCAATGGTTTTCCATTCTCCATATCACTTGCTCTATGACAGGAGTCCAGTGATTTTCCTATTCTCCATCGCAGTTGCTCTGTGCCAGGAGGGCAATGGTTTTCAATTCTCCATATCACTTGCTCTATGCCAGGAGCCCAGTGGTTTCCATTCTCCATCCCAGTTGCTCTGTGCCAGGAGGGCAATGGTTTCCCATTCTCCATACAATTTGATCTACGCCAATGGTTTTCCATTCTCCATCCAGTTGCTCTATGCCAGGAAGCCAATGGTTTTCCCATTCTCCATCCGTTGTTCTATGCTAGGAGATGAATTCAATATCACATGCTACATATTATTTCGCAACCGTTGCGAAGATGCACGAAATACATTCTGAACAATTTCTTGTTACTAAAGAAAAATTTTTGTCACTGAACACTTACCTGTCGCTAAAAAAACCAAAAAATACGTAGCCCACAATGGCACCTGCCCAGTAGCCTGTATGGACAACATACATTTTCCAAGAGCTTTCACATACCCAGTTTTGCTGAAAAAGATATGAAGAAAAAAATATTAATTATGAAAATGCTATAGAGAACTGAAAAAAAAAGTATAATTTGCAAAAAGCGTATTTTACGAATATTTTCCTTGCTACTACTACTACTACAACTTAACTGCAAGGTAAAGAGAAAAACTTTCAACAAAAGTATTGAAATGGATCGTTTTATTTTACATAATAGTAATGGAAAGAAAAAATTAAAAGCTCCATAATTTCACAAATAATTTTCGTGAAAAAAATTCCACCAAAACGCAAATTACATACGTATGTAGTAAACGAAAGCTTTCAAATCTCCATTTTTTTTTTCAAAAAAATTAATTCGGTATTTAATAATTAAGGTACGATGTAATTTTTAATGTACGAAGTAAGTAAACGAATAATACTGAGCATTTGATATCAGAGTTGTCAGTTGGAAGATTTTTTTTATAAGTTAAGTAAAATATAAATAGTTATTGTGTTATCAAATCGTTTTCTAAAAGTTAGGTTGTTTTGCCTCTGAGAAGCACTCTTTTTGCACACAATGGGCTCAATGGTCAGGCCACAAGGGTTCAGAGAAGGTTTACAAAGGAAATCCACTGAACACCTGTTAGGAGACAGATGGAAGACTCCACTCAAGGCATTCAGCGTGTTCTTTAATGTGCATAGGATACGGCACTGTCTCCTGCAATGGGGCGGGGTGGCTCAGTCGGTAGCGCGCCAGGCTCGTAATCTGTAATTCCCAGGTTCGAGTCCCAGCTGAGTCAGCGTTAAGATTTATCTCCGCAAAAATTCCCCGCCCTGCCCACGGTCAGTAGGGGACGCGAATGGCCTTGGAAAGTCTGCCATCCGTCGGATGGGACGTTAAGCCGTGGCCTCGTGTGCGGGAGAGCCATACACTGTGCACGTTAAAGAACACGCTGGATGGCCTTGACGGGAGGCTACCATCTGTCTCCCAACAGCTGTTCCAGTGGGCCCCAACCTTCTCTGAGCCTTCGGGGTCCTTGTGACTTGGCCATTTAGCCCATGGTGTGCAAAAAAGTGCCGCTCAGAGGTAACCCAACTCTCTCCTACAGAAGGGGCTAAGGCTTAACGTCCCACCCGATGGATGGCGGCCTTTCCAAGCCCATCCATGTATTGAAGTGGTTCGTTGTATTTTACATAATAGTGCAGAAAAAGAAAGATTGAAAGCTCTTCCCACAAACCGAAACAAATTAATGATGGTGAGAACACCGTTCCCGATGAAATTAACCACTGGTTCTGATTAAAGTTAGCCCACAAATGAACGAAACGAAATTTGAACCTTTCGGAAAAGAATAGATTTTTAAAATTGTTTTCTTTTTTCAAGAGGTTGTAATAAGTTATAATCTAATACGAAATGGCACTCTGGTATGTTAACTTAATGACCCAAGGAATTGCATTTCTCAGTAAATAAATAAAAAACTGCGAATACTTACTTCGCTTGTTACTGTTGGATATAAGAAAGAAAAGTCATATTCCCACCCATGTTGACAAGCCTTGCTTCTTAGTGTCGAATTCTCCGAATCCAACTCATGAACTTGCGATATTTCTGCCAGTGACGTAGACACTGAGCCATTATTACGATAAGTACTCCCTGAGTCTTCAAAAGCTGCCAGCATTCGACATTGCATGGCCTTCTCTTCTTTATAAGTGCTGTAATTGCTTTCCCAAGAGAAATGGGAAGGCCATGTGGCGTTAGAAGTGAGCCTACATTTGTGAGGAGGAGCCAACAGAATGAAGATCTGAGTCCAAAAGGTGAAGGAAACGTACGTGATGGAAAAGCCGAGAAAGCCGAATGAGAGAAACTTCTGGTAGAGTCCGAAGTCTCCAGCTTCTTTCAACAGTTCGTTGAATGCCATTATTTCAAAGGCTGACACTGCGGAGGAGAAAATGCAAAACATTAAAATTTGAATGGGACTAATATAGCAATGAAATACTTGTAACACAAAAAGAATATTATGGTATTCGACCGTGAAAAGAAGCAATGGTCATTCACATTTTAAAAGTGGTGAAAATTTTACCACAGTTTTTCACTTTTGCCGGTGTAAACTTGAAGCACTGAAGACAAATAATAAATATTTAAGATCAGAAATACAATCGCGAACAGAATTGGATTGGATTGTTTTACCTCTGAGCGGCACTTTTTTGCACACCATGGGCTAAATGGCCAGGCCACAAGGACCCCGAAGGCTCAGAGAAGGTTGGGGGGAAGGGACCCACTGGAACAGCTGTTGGGAGACAGATGGTAGCCTCCCGTCAAGGCCATCCAGTGTGTTCTTTAACGTGCACAGGGTATGGCTCTTCCATATACATGGGGCCACGGCTTAACGTCTCATCCGACGGACGGCGGCCGTTCCAATGCCATCGGTGTCCCGTACTGACCGTGGACATGGCGGGGAATTTTGCGGAGATAAATTTCAACGCTGACCCAGCTGGGACTCGAACCTGGGAACTACAGATTATGAGTCTGGCGCTCTGCCGACTGAGCCACCCCCGCCCCTAGTTGCGAAGGAGTACTAGATCTGCCCATTAGAAAGGCAATCGACAATTATGGCAATATTTTTTCTTCCTAAATTCTAAACTGGTGGTGATATTCGAAAAGTGTTGTCAGTGTCACGCACCTCTTCTTCCTTTTACGATTATTTCATCCTCTTGCAAAATTCAATTGAGGTTCCGGGAGAATCTTTCACGGATTGCATAAATTTTTTTCCAGCTTCTAGAAGCAAAAGAGTTTAGCTCTGTTTCATTTCTTTGGCATCATACATCTCCTTTCAAAGTCTCTAGTAAGGAAAATGGAAAGCTCTTGAAAATTAAAATACGTTTTTTAAAATTTAAACACGTTCTCTTAAAAATTTATCACCTCCATCGATTTCAATTCCTGGGAGGAGGAAGGGATTAGCGTAAACCTTTTTAGGCAAGACCTTGAAAGGGGGTTGGCCCAATCGGTAGCGCTCCATGCTCGTAATCTGTAGTTTCTAAGTTCGAGTCCCACCTATGCCAGGGTTGATGTTTATCTCTGTTAAATTTCCATCTTGCCCTCGGTCAGAAAGAGGACACCGATGAGCTTGGAAATACGACGTCCGTCGGATGGAACGTTAAGCCTTGGGTCTGTGTGCAGGAGAGCCTAATCCTGTCTACGATAAAGAACATGCTGGATGGCTTTTACGGGAGGCTACCCCCTGTCTTTTAATTGCATTCCGGTGGGTGACCTCGTCATTTAGCCCATTGTGTGCAAGAAAAAGTGCCGCTCAGGAGGAAACCAACCCGACTCAATTCAGACAACACCCGTATTAGGGGCGAGTTCTCACCATGAAGAAAATGCATCAAATCCTTAACCAGCATTCCAACCCAAATCGCTTTCTAACTCCATGGTCAAGTGATGTAATTGAAACGAATCCTGAAAGCTGCGACTACAGGTCAAGTGTTTGCGAAAGAGAAATAAGAGCAGTGGGGTTAAGAAATAAGCGCCGACCGAGTTGCTGCAACGAGTGAGAATGTGACTCGAATTGGCAATGCCAAGCGAAGTGCAACCGACCGGACGGAAACCAATATGCTAATATGTAAAATCGTTTCGGCATGTTGAAGGAATGAGTGATGCCGCCTTTAGACGAGAGCATATGGCGTACGAGGCCGAGGGTTAGAGAGGTGGAGGAAGGACGTGTGAAGGTTCATTAGACCGAGCTCGAGGAGATGGGAGGTGAGAAAAATGATCAACAAGGATGAGAGGTCATCTTCGAAACGTGTACGAAATGTTGATGCAGTTTGTGTAGTGATGTTGGAAGAAGCGAAAGATTTAACGGTGAGATGTTTTATTTTAATTTATTCTCTCGCTTATCGAATTTGTTTCCTTATAATTTCAATTTTAGTCAAAATGCAGTTCAATGCTGGCTACTATCGTATTTAGTTTGTTAGTGATAATTTTAAAAATGAGTGTTTTTTTTCCCCTTCTTGATTTTGGCTTAAAGATTTTTGGCTTTAAGACTGCAAAGGGATTATTGGAAAACTTGAAACAAAAAAAGGATTAGCATTAAGGAATTAAGAAATCAATGAAGATGAGTGAAGAACATCCGTTGAATTTGTGAATATCCAGAACAACATTAATCCCGCACTTGGCACTAGAATTCCAGTCAAAACGGAAAGAAATTCCAATTCTGAATGTAACTTGATAAGTTTTCCTAATCGTTTAATGTTAGTGGTATCCACAATAAGTAGGGGGTGGCTCAGTCGGTAGCGCGCCAGGCTCGTAATCTGTATTTCCCAGGTTCGTGTCCCAGCTGGGTCAGCGTTGAGATTTATCTCCGCAAAATTCCCCGCCCTGCCCACAGTCAGTAGGAGACATCGATGGGCTTGGAAAGGCCGTCGTGCATCGGATGGGACGTTAAGCCGTGGCCCCGTGTGCGGGAGAGCCATACCCTGTGCACGTTAAAGAACACGCTGGATGGAATTGACGGGAGGCTACCATCTGTCTCCCAACAGCTGTTCCAGTGGGTCCCCTCCCCCAACCTTCTCTGAGCCTTCGGGGTCCATGTGACCCGGCCATTTAGCCCATGGTGTGAAAAAAAAGTGCCGCTCAGAGGTAAAACAACCCAAATCCACAATAAGCTATTAAATGATATTTACCAAAATTCTTTGATTCTGCTGAACATTTCG
The DNA here is from genome assembly GCA_038380435.1 of Ryuthela nishihirai. NCBI lineage: Eukaryota > Metazoa > Arthropoda > Arachnida > Araneae > Heptathelidae > Ryuthela > Ryuthela nishihirai. Next base: position 26,295,162 of record JAWZYU010000009.1, on the reverse strand, counting down.
ATAATTTGCGCTTCCTTGTTCCGAAATAGCTTTTGTAATGCTTACATGGGTTGATTAATAGATGGTTCAAAAACTTTCTATAGAAGTACATCAGAAGTTCAAATATGAACTAAATTGGCCTATTAGGAGGAACTATATTTCTCTGAAAGTGAAGGATTCGTGGTCCGAGCGAATTGTCCAACGGTGAATTGAAATCTTACTGCTCCTGAGTGAAAAGGTAACAGAGAAATTGATCAAGAAATCGATAAATAATAAATCTGTACAGTCGCTCAAAAAAATATCCGAACACTATGGTTGATTACAGAATTAAAAAAAAAATATCTGGCAACGATTTTTTTAGAAATCAGTGATCTGGCAACCTTCGTGTCACGTGACACGAAGGTTGCCAGATCACTGAATTCTAAAAATATCGTTGCCAAATTTTTTTTGAGCGACTGTAACACAGATTTTTTTTCCGTCATTGTTCTGCTGTGTTTCGTTCTGATTTCGTTCATATGTAATTTTTATTGAATACTGCCAGCAGACCGACTAGTAAGTGAAGCATAGCATTCAATGGCTTCAGAATTTGGGTGTGTAGATAAATATATCAGACTGGAAGGTCTATCGCAATGGTAGCCTTAGAGTTCTTGGGGCCCGGCCAAAAAAAAAAAGACTTAATGGAGCCCTATAGAGCTTTGAATTTCATGGGCTGAGTTGTTTTACCTCTGAGCTGTCCTTTTCTGCATACAATGGGCTAAATAGCTAGGTCAGAGGCTCATGGGGGAGGAGACCCAGTGGATAACTGGTGGGAGACAGATGGTAGCCTCTCGTCAAGGGAGGCTACTATCTGTGAGATGCCATACCCTGTGCAGGTTCTTTGACTGTACAGGGTATGGCTCTCCCCCACACGGGTCACGACTTAACGTCCCATCCGACGGACGGCGGCTTTTCCGAGCCCATTGGTGTCTCCTACTGATCGTGGGCTGGGAGGAGAGTTTTGCGGAGATAAATCTCAATGCTGGCTCAGCTAGGACTCGAACCTGGGAACTGCAGATTACGAGCCTGGCGCGCTACCGACTGAGCTATCTATGCCTCATCGAAATGGAGACATCCTCATCTTATGTCAATGGATAATCAAATTCAAGGCTCCGTAACTGAGTGAATAAATTTTTATGAAAACATGATTCAAGATAAATATAAGAAGTCAATTAAACTATATAAATTTCGATTTTCAACGATATCCTTTCAGTATTTAAATAGTTATAGAAATTTGAATAATGGGGCGAGGGTGGCTCATTCGGTAGCGCGCCAGGCTCGTAATCTGTAGTTCCCAGGTTCGAGTCCCAGCTGGGTCAGCGTTGAGATTTATCTCCGCAAAAGTCCCCGCCCTGCCCACGGTCAGTAGTGGGACACCAATGAGCTTGGAAAGGCCGCCGTCCGTCGGATAGGACGTTAAGCCGTGGCCCCGTGTGCGGGAGAGACATACCCTGTGCACGTTAAAGAACACGCTGGATGGCCTTGACGGTAGGCTACCATCTGTCTCCCAACAGCTCTTCTAGTGGGTCCCCTCCCCCAACCTTCTCTGAGCCTTCGGGGTCCATGTGACCTGGCCATTTAGCCCATGATGTGCAAAAAAGAGCTTCTCAGAGATAAATCTCAACGCTGACCCAGCTGGGACTCGAACCTGGGAACTACAGATTACGAGCCTGGCGCGCTACCGACTGAGCCACCCCCGCCCCACCCCATGTTGAGAACCCTTGATATATGATATTGCAATTTAATGGGATATTTTTCTATTTAATGCAGTAATAAAGCAAGAGAATCATATTAATCGTGCAAAAGAATTTCAGTGTCCCCAAAAGAATCGAACCCCAGCAGTTGCCCAATTTGCCGTACCCTAAGGCCTCCACTGTCCATTGGCTCATCTTCCATTAGGCTACTAAGATTTCACTGGAAAAGTTGCGAGTCGTGCTAATTATTGTCGTCTCCTGTTTTCAATACTCCAAAATGTAAAATAACACTCTGAATCTCCCAGATATGTGACACAGTTAATGTAACAATATCAGATGGGTTGTTTTACCTCTGAGCAGCACTTTTTTGCACACCATGGGTTAAATGGCCAGGTCACATGGACCCCCGAATGCTCAGAGAAGGTTGAGGGAGGAGACCTACTGGAACAGCTATTGGGAGACAGATGGTAGCTTCCCGTCAAGGCCATCCAGCGTGTTCTTTAACGTGCACAGGGTATGGCTCTCCCACACACGGAGCCACGGATTAACATCCCATCCGATGCACGACGGCCTTTCCAAGCCCATCGGTGTCCCCTAGTGATCGTGGGCAGGGCGGGGAGTTTTGCAGAGATAAATCTGAACGCTGACCCAGCTGGAACTCGAACCTGGGAACTACAGATTACGAGCCTGGTGCGTTACCGATTGAGCCACCCCGCCCAACACTATCAGGCCTTAACGTACATGCATTACTATCCAATTACCCATCCAACCAAAAATAATGTTTAACGAAAAGTCTGCTTCCTAATGCTTACATTCCATCATTAGTCTGCTTCCTAATGCTACCAATTCCTATTCACAAACTTCTTGCTGAGGCGAAACGAGAAAGTAGTTGAAGCTTTTCGTTTCCCTTTCATAAAAAAATAGTGGAAGTGAAACGCGAGGCCTTTATTTATCACTGGAAAGCAGTTAGGAAGTCGCTGGAATAGGCGACGCTAAGAGCGCATCGCGCGTGTCTATGCAGCAGACTGATTAAAGGTGGTGGCAAACAAAGCTAAATCACTGATGATATCGAAATTATGATATTTTAAACTCTCCCAAATGATTCAGGGGAGTGCACGAAATGTTTCTTCAAACGACAGAAATTGGAGCAAAGATTAATACGATTAAGATGCCAATCGCTGTTCAGAAGATAATCGTGTAGTAGGACCAACATCGATATAATTGGTGTCTGGTTTGTGACAACGTTCTTATTTTTTTTATCTGTGTTTTTCAGGTTTTGGCTTCTCACGCAATACATTGGGATTGTCCTAACGTGATCATAAATGAACCAATTAGCAATTCAACAGTAAGAAAAAAAGCAACGTTTGATTAATCTTGTTCAGTATTTATAATACTACATTGCAGAAGTCGCACACTAAGTGGACATGATTCAGTAATGTCTTCTACAATGTTGTCTTCTTATCCTGTTGGTATCTATTTATAATCCTCGTAAAAACAGAGATTCTCAAGATCAAAAAAGAACTGTAATTAAATGGACATGCGTTCAAATAATGATTAATTTCATGAATATCGATTTGACTCTGTAATAATACTGTTCTGAATTCACTACACAGCGGATTGGATGAGGTGAAATTTGCATAGAGTTATGCATGATTCACTCGATTCACTAGAGGTCAAATCGGAGCAGATTTCGCAATTAAACGAATGGCAAGTGTGAGGTACAGTGGATCATAAAAGTATTTGGCCACCTTACATTTCTCATAATTTTGCATACTTAAAAGTACTAAATGTAGTCAAAACCAAAAAAAAAATTATGTGACATTTTATGTTTGTGCTCTGATGTTATATACAAATAAACACAAAATACTAGAACATAATGAATTTAAAAAAAGGAAAGTACTAAACCAGCCACACAAAATTATTCGGCTACCGTGTAATACAGTGGGGCTGGGGTGGCTCAGTCGGTAGCGCACCAGGCTCGTAATCTGCATTTCCCAGGCTCGAGTCCCAGCTGGGTCAGCATTGAGATTTATCTCCGCAAAACTCCCCGCCCTGCCCACGGTCAGTAGAGGACACCGATGGGCTTTGAAAGGCAGCCGTCCGTCGGATGGGACGTTAAGCCGTGGCTCCGTCTGTGGGAGAACCATACCCTGTGCACGTTAAGGAACACGCTGGATGGCCTTGACGGGAGGCTACCATCTGTCTCCCAACAGCTGTTCCAGTGGGTCCCCTCTCCCAACCTTCTCTGAGCTTCGGGGTCCATGTGACCTGGCCATTTAGCCCATGGTGTGCAAAAAAAGTGCTGCTCAGAGGTAAAACAACCCAACCCGTGTAATACAGTATGCAAAATTCTGGATTTACGTAGTAATCACGTGCTAATGTCAATACACAAACTTGAAGTCACGTGATGTTTACATGAAACATTTAGTATTTAAAGGAACCTCAAGTCTAGATTCCAGAACATTCATTACCTTGAGTTTTAGAATGGCGAAAACGCGAGGGTTTAGGTAAAAGAGAAATGATTATCAGCTTGAAAAAAAAAAGAATTTGTCTGAAAGAGATATTTCTAAAATGACTGGAATTCCATGCGCACAGTGCAAAGCATTTTAAAAAGATACCACCAAGGAGACTGAATGAACAGACACCGAACTGGAAGACCAAATATTCTAAATCGTCGTGAAGAGAGAACACTTGTAAGATGTGCCAAAGCAAATCCTGCTGAATCAGCAAAGGAAATATGTTCTAAGTTAAATCATTTTCTGGAAAGAATTTAAGCGTTGAAACAGTTCTTCCAACACTTCGAAATAGTGGATATTGCGGACGAGTTGCCAAGAAGAAGCCCTGGATCAGCGAGTCAAATGGATAAAAGAAGACTGGATTTCGCAAAAAATTCCTAATAATAAGGATCAGGATTTCCGGAACACGGTGATTTTTAGTGACGAATAAAGGTTCGTGATATTCAACACAAGCAAGAGGAAAATTGTGTGGCGGAAGGTCAAATCAGAGTTCGATCGAATGTGATGGAAGGTCAAATCAGAGTTCGATCAACGATCACTCTGCGTCGCATGTTGTTGTTTGGGTTGTTTTACCTCTGAGCGGCACTTTTTTTAACACAATGGGCTAAATGGCCAGGTCACATGGACCCCGAAGGCTCAGAGAAGGTTGGGGGAGGGGACCCACTGGAACAGCTGTTGGGAGACAGATGGTAGCCTCCCGTCAAGGCCATCCAGTGTGTTCTTTAACGTGCACAGGGTATGTCTCTCCCGCACACGGGGCCATGGCTTAACGTCCCATCCGACGGACGGCGGCCTTTCCAAGCCCATCGGTGTCCCCTACTGACCGTGGGCAGGGCGGGGAATTTTGCGGAGATAAATCTTAACGCTGACCCAGCTGGGACTCGAACCTGGGAACTACAGATTACGAGTCTGGCGCGCTACCGACTGAGCCACCCCCGCCCCTGCGTCGCATGAGTTGTGGCTCTGTGTACAGAAGAGCTACATCCTCTGCACGTTGAAGAAACCGCTGGATGACCCTGATGAGAATCTTCATCTGTCTCCTGACACCGTCCGCTTTCAACGCTGGACATTTTGGGTCTTTGTGATCTGACAAATCAGTTCAGTGGTTCTTAACGAGGGCATTTTAAAAATTTGCGGGAGCGTTTTCTTGAGTTTTTCCGTAGAAATAGATTAAATAGAATGTCGAATAGTTCTTGGATTAACATAGATATGCAAGTTTTATACATCCATGCTAGGAGTTCAGGGATGCAAAATACTGTTAAATTTATATTCAGGGTAAATATTATTTTAACTAGTTTTATGCAGGAAAGAATATTTTGAATTCCATGAAGAGAAGCGTTAAGAAAGAGTGAAGGAGACGCTGTGTTCAAACACTTTGGGAACTGTTCATTAGCCCATTGTGTGAACAAACGTGCTGCTCAGAGGTAAAACAATCCAACCCCTACACTTTACTTCTCTGTAGGAATGGTCCCAAGAACAACATTTTGGGGATGGTGAATATCTCAAAAGTAGTAATCATTGTAATTGCTTAATGGCTCTGACTCCTCCTCTTAGATTTTGTGGGGGGAGGTGACGTCACTCCCCTCTGGTTTGAGATTTCCAATGCCTCACTTGGGCACACGACAGATATCAAAAGGTATTCTTGATACTTTTCTACAGTTCTTATAGGTCAATGACTCATGAATCAGTTGTCAATAAACGAATGATCTATGAGAATTATCAAACCGACAACATTTTTTTATAACATTTGACCAATGTTATAAAAAAAAACACTTCAGTTTGTTGTCTAGTGTATCTGCGTATTTATTGGCAGGTAACACTAGACAACAAAGTAAAGCTTTTTTTTTAAGCGAGTTTTTTTTTTATTTTCGAGGTTTATTTTATACTTTAACATTGTGCCTTAGAATTTTTAATAAAGTTTTCTTTAAAATAAAAAATAAAACTGCAACCATGTCTAGTCGTAAGAGCAGAAATATAACTGAGGGTGAAAATGTTGCCAAAAGAACATGCAAATCGATAACCTTACATGGAAGTTATTCGAAGAATGGAAGGTGGATCAGTAATTATGGCCCGTCTGTTCGCTTGCACGATTTTTGCCAGTCTCCTTTTGACCTTTCTGATTCCCAAGCTCTTTTCGACCACAAGATCGCCGATCACTGGTAGTTCCTTGCTTTTCGGACCATTCTCGGTAAACCCTTGAAATTGTTGTACGTGAAAAGCCCAGGAGGATGACTGCGTGGGAGATGTTAGAGTCGGCATCACCAACACCAACTATCCTGCCGCATTCATGTTCTTTGGTCGCTCGTTTTGGCCATTCTGAACCAAGTCTAATAGTCCCGCGAATTCAAACTGAAGCCACGTCATTGGTAGATTCCACAACTATCAGTTTAGAAACATTTGCACGTAGGAACAACTTCACCATAATGAAGCGAAAGAAATATATAAGTATTTCTTGGCACAATAAGTTGAAGAAACAGATAAAAGATGAAGATATCGCATGTAGAGTTTTCCGTGCACACGCAGATGACCTTTGACTAAAAGATTTGTGGGTTTGTCAAGTGTATTGCCAAATGCATCAGATAAGAATTTTTCCGAGGTTTTCTGTCATATTAAAAACAAAGTATATGACAGACGGTCATTCGTTTTGTCTGCATTATGACTTTGCTTGATCTTCTGATACTTATCAGAAGCTGTAGATCATCTTAAAGCAAAGAACGAACTTTGTCGGACTTTTCTGATGTTTATCAGCATTTGTAGATCATCTCAACTACTACAAAGAAATCTTCAAGTGTGCTTTTAGAGCGAATGGTACTGAAAAGTTCTCATGAACTGAATTGAAACTGAATTCCAATCCAAATATTACCTGTTTATTGGAATATCTTTTGCCCTACAAATCTGCTTTCGATTGTGATCTGGTAGATGTTTCTGTACTGGTTCTGTGAATCTGTGTCCTTCCCTGAACTGCTAAATTAATCTCTAATCCCACTTATTTATACTGCTTTAAAACATAATGTTCTGAGGATCTGTTATTTCTAGATTTAAATTACTTTGAAAACGAAGCTTTTAATTTTTTAATTCCGTGCGGCTAATAACATTTCTTTCGCATGAAAATGTCGCGATTGGAAATAAGTGAGTTGTTGCCAGTGTGATATTAAAATATGAATCCAGTAAGCCTGGAAGAGTAAATATTTTTTGCAAAAAAAATTAATTCCGTAGGGCAAAGCTTCCCAAATTTATTTGACCGTTCTTGATGGGGGCGGGGTGGCTCAGTGGGTAGCGCGCCAGACTCGTAATCTGTAGTTCCCAGGTTCGAGTCCCAGCTGGGTCAGCGTTGAGATTTATCTCCGCAAAACTCCCCGCCCTACCCACGGTCAGTAGGGGACACCGATGGGCTTGGAAAGGCCGCCGTCCGTCTGATGGGACGTTAAGCCGTGGCTCCGTCTGTGGGAGAACCATACCCTGTGCACGTTAAAGAACACGCTGGATGGCCTTGACGGGGGCTACCATCTGTCTCCCAACAGCTGTTCCAGTGGGTCCCCTCCCCCAACATTCTCTGAGCCTTCGGGGTCCTTGTGACCTGGCCATTAAGCCCATGGTGTGCAAAAAAGTGCCGCTCAGAGGTAAAACAACACAACCCTCTGTACCTGGGTTGAGATTTTCTCCGCTAATCCCCAATCTGCCCTTGATAAGGAAAGGAACACCGATGGGCTTGCAAAGGACACTCTCTGACAGATGGGACATTAAGCTCCGTGTGCAGAAGAGCAATACCCTGTGCACGTTAAAGAATGCTCTGGATGGCTTTGACAGAAATTGTCTCTTAACGTCTGCCTAGTGGATCCTTTTCCCCATCCTCCCCTGAGGTTTTGTGATCTAGTCATTACTGACATATGGAAATCACTTTGAACCTCATAAAGCTTTTGTGACCCAACTGTTCTGTAATTAAAAGATTGAAATTGTCAATGCAAATCTCTTGATTCAATAATATTTTTCATTTCAGAAATATTAAGAGGAATGATGTTTTGAAGCATAAAGTGAATTGATGTCAGGATCAAGTGATGCTATTTCTTTTTTTCGCAAATATCGTTAATACATAGTTATTTTGGAATTGTCCATGAATCAAGTAGTTCTTCATTCGAATATTGATCGCCCCCTTTCTTGTTACATTTTCTTTTACAGGAATCTTCACTTTTTGTCTTTTATTAAGGGAATTAGCATTGGTGGGGGGGGGGGAGAGGTTGCTGTCCCAGGAATAGTAGTTAATTATAAGAGACAACATTTAGAAAACTGATTTTTTTTCATCAGAACACATAAAAAATAACATACTAAGAAATTAATAAAGCATAGGTGACGGCTCCTACCATTTCCACGCAACTCGATGTAACAAAATCACTAATCCCTTTCACGATATTACATATTCATGAACTATTCCCTTTCGTATTAATCTTTTTAAAAAAAAAGGTTTTTTAGGTTTTAGACCAACTAAATTCGAAAATGTAGTTTTACATAGATGGTCAGTTACGAAGAACATTTAGCATTGTGTTGCGCATTTGGTGATCGCAACACACTTGTATGGATGTAAGCACAGGGTGGGCCATTTAAAACACAACCCAAATTGCAACAGTATTTGAAGGTTTACAGGTGACATCAATATAATAAGACAAACGATCTATTTCTTAGGAATAATGTTGCATTAATACTGTACAGTCGCTCAAAAAAGTATCCGAACGTTTTGGTTGATTACAGAATTCAGAAAAAATATCTGGCAACGATTTTTTTAGAAATTAGTGATCTGGCAACCTTCGTGTCACGTGATTGCAGAATTCAGGAAAAATATCTGGAGCGTGTACAGTTGCTGTACACGCTCCAGTTACCGTTCACAGCAAACTGGAGCGTGTGCAGTTGCTGCACATGCTCCAGTTTGCTGTGAACGGTAACTGCATACGCTCAATATTTCCGTGAATGAGCCCACACGATCTAGTATCAAAATAATATGACCACCTACAGTCGCTCAAAAAAATATCCGAACACCATGGTTGATTACAGAATTCAGAATAAATATCTGGCACGATTTGTTTCGAAATTAGTGATCTGGCAACCTTCGTGTCACGTGACACGAAGGTTGCCAGATCACTAATTTCTAAAAAAATCGTTGCCAGATATTTTTTATGAATTCTGTGATCAACCATAGCGTTCGGATATTTTTTTGAGCGACTGTACAGCAGATGCTTAAAATATTCATCAAATTCTCGATGGCGAGCGCCCACTCTTTTTAGTGGGCTTTGTGTGCAACTTAGCGAAGTGTTTGTGAGTGAGTGCTGGCAATGTTCAGTGTTGTGTTTCAGTTTCTCCACATTTTTTGAGTTACTGAAAAGATTCTTCTTTTAGAAATCCCCACAGAAAGGAGGCAGGTGATGTGAGGGCTGGAGATCGGAGCGCTCAAAGGACACACCGAAGAACGTGCTCATCAAAAAGCTCTTGCAGTAAAGTCTCGAGTATCACAATGAAAGTGGGTTGGGTTGAGTTGTTTTACCTCTGAGCTGCACTTTTTTTGCACAGCATGGGCTAAATGATCAGGTCACATGGACCCCGAAAACTCAGAGAAGGTTGGGAGAGGGTACCCATTGGAACAGCTGTTGGGAGACAGATGGTAGTCTCCCGTCAAGGCCATCCAGCGTGTTCTTTAACGTGCACAGGGTATGACTCTCCTTCACACTGGACCACGGCTTAACGTCCCATCCGACGGACGGCAGCCTTTCCAAGCCCATCGGTGTCCCCTACTGACCGTGGGCAGGGCGCTGAGTTTTGCGGAGATAAATCTCAACGCTGACCCAGCTGGGACTCGAACCTGGGAACTGCAGATTACGAGCCTGGTGCGCTACCGACTGAGCCACCCCCGCCCCACGAAAGTGGGAAGAGTTCATTATTTGGAGGCAATGGTTTCGATTTCATTTCTCTATCGTAGTAGTTTGTAATTGTCGTTTGGTTGCATTTGAAATGACAGCTAAATGCAGGATCTGATGAAAGTCCTGGTATGCCTTTTAGCAGAGGCATTTTTTGGGTATGGCGATTTCGAATGGGGACCAAAATGTTCTTGAATCCGTTCCGTGGCCGAGTGGTTAGCGCGCTTGGCTGCTGATCTAAGGGACCTGGGTTCGAGCCCCGGGTAAGGCATGGGTGTGTGTCGTTTATCTGCTGAGGTCCTACCATCCATCAGTAGAAGTACTGTGACATATATACTGACAGGCTCCTCTTAGACCTCTGTGGCAAGCAGCTGCTTGAGGGGGGGAGTGTTTTTTTAATAGTAAAATGGTATTTAAGAGGATTTAATAGCTGATTTCATCACTATTCAAGAAGAGATCCTTTGAATCATACAAAGCGAAAAAAAAACATGATCAACACATTTCCGTAGGCCCTGTTGTATAATAAGGCCTGACTAAATGTAATATGAGCCTTTGAAAAAAATTTAGAACGGTTTTCTTTTTGCAAAACATAAAGGGTAGGGTATTTGTCCCTTTCCTGCATTCGGACGCCCCCTGTAAATATATCCATGGGCGCAGTTTTGATATTGATACCATACTCTGACACACAAGTAGCGCCGAATTCCTCTACAGCTGTTGTTAAGTATTCAGATTATTGGCAGACTAAAGCAGAGGCACTTTTATCACGTAAACTATTGGCAGACTAAAGCAGATGCTCTTTACTGGTATAATATTTTTGCATGCTATAAGGTACATAGTATTAACATGATTTGGATTATAAAACACCTATAAATTTATGAAATAATACACAAGCAGGATGATTTACGCTCTAATTTAAAGAGATTATTTTTCAGTTCCTCCAGATTTCTTGAGTTATTCGAAAGATTATTTCTTTCAAGATATTTTTACAAGATATATTTCAAGATATATTTTACAAGATATATTTCAAGATATATTTTACAAGATATATTTTACAAGATATATTTCAAGATATATTTTCAAAATATGTTTTTCGAGATATATATATTTTCAAGATATATTTAAAAAAAATGTCTATAAGGCTATAATCGCGACATAAGTCGCGATTATGGCCTTATAGACATTTTTTTTTTAAATATATCTTGAAGCAACTTTTATGAACGCCCGGGACTTAAAGTGCACCTTATTCCATATTATGTTTAGTTATCTTCACAAGACATCGATAGAAACAAACGGATTTGCAAAACCTTCTTATGAAAACGTCAAAGCCAGAAGTCATCACTGAAATCAAAGATCTTGCTTACCTTAAGCAGAGAAGTGATTCTATTGCGATCCCTTGTCTTTCTAGGTGCTGAGAGAAAATGGCAAGCCACGTAACTCAAAAAAGCTTAGTCGCTAATCTCAGCCAGCTTGGCGCTGAAGGACAGATTTGTAGACGCCTTCTTATCTCTCGCCGAAAGATGATAAATTATTTACTTCCTGAGAAGTTTATAATCGAAAATTCTGACTTTTGCGTAAATTTTACGAACTTCCGAGGTTAGTGGCCGAAAACAATTTATTAGAAGTAAAACAAGCTCCATAAAAAGTGATATGTGAGCAAGATTGCTATAGTTACGGGAATTATCTTGAGAAGAATGATACGGAATTGAGGTTCAAATTTAAATGCGCATTTGTTTCCGATTCTTTCCCAAAGAGTGAAGAAATGTAAGAATCTGTCTGTACTCGATGCTCGAGCTCACCGATGATACGTAATCTTCGGATGATAAGTAATCGATTATAATATATGGTTTTGGAGCGAGACGCAATCCATTTTGTTGGGTTGCGTCTCGCCCAACGCGTTGTTGTTTTACCTCTGAGCGGCACTTTTTTGCACACCATGGGCTAAATGGCCAGGTTACATGGACCCCGAAGGCTTAGAGAAGGTTGGGGGAGGGAACCCACTGGAACAGCTGTTGGGAGACAGATGGTAGCCTCCCGTCAAGGCCATCCAGCGTGTTCTTTAACGTGCACAGGGTATGGCTCTACCCGCACACGGGCCACGGCTTAGCGTCCCATCCGACGGACGGCGGCCTTTCCAAGCCCATCGGTGTTCCCCTACTGACCGTGGGCAGGGCGGGGAATTTTGCGGAGATAAATCTCAACACTGACCCAGCTGGGACTCGAACCTGGGAACTACAGATTACGAGCCTGGCGCGCTACCGACTGAGCCACCCCCGCCCCCCTTTTGTTGGATTAGGTTTTCTTGAACTTCTTAATTATTGTAGGTTAAAGAATTTTTTGTTACTAAATGTTTACTTCTTGTATTTCTTTGGTTTGTTAAACATATGAGCGTGGTATATACTATTAATCTATTTTTATTGAATGATATGGTAAAGGAATCTACGTGGAGGTATTCTTTACAAAACTTCTGATATCACTTTGGATTTGCCTGACTTGGTTATGTGATTTGAAACGAATATATTTATATTTTGGCTATATTAGTAACATATTCAGTATCAATTGCGTGATCAAACTGTTGGGTTGGGTTTCTTTACCTCTGAGTGGCACTTTTTTGCGCACAATGAGCTAAATGGCCAGGTCACATGGACCCCGAAGGCTCAGAGAAGGTTGGGGGAGGGGACCCATTGGAACAGCTGTTGGGAGACAGATGGTAGCCTCCCGTCAAGGCCATCCAGCGTGTTCTTTAACGTGCACAAGGTATGACTGTCCCGCACGGGGGGGGGGGGGCTCAGTCGGTAGCGCGCCAGGCATATAATTGTAGTTTCTAGGTTCGAGTCCCAGCTGGGTCAGTGTTGAGATTTATCTCCGCAAAATTCCCCGCCGTGCCCACGGTCAGTAGGGGACACCGATGGGCTTCGAAAGACCGCCGTCCGTCGGATGAAACGTTAAACCGTGCCCCGTGTTCGGGAGAGTCATACCTGTGCACGTTAAAGAACACGCTGGATGGCCTTGATGGGAGGCTACATCGGTCTCCCAACAGCTGTTCCAGTGGGTCCCCTCCCCCAACCTTCTCTGAGCCCTCGGGGTCCTTGTGATCTGGCCATTTAGCCCATGGTGTGCAAAAAAGTGTCGCTCAGAGGTAAATCAGCCCAACCCGCACATGGGTCCACGGTTAGCGTCACATCCGGCGGACGGCGGCCTTTCTAAGCCCATCGGTGTCCTCTACTGACCTTGGGCAGTGTGGCGAGTTTTGCGGAGATATGATCCAGCTGTATTGGTTGTAAAATGGTTTGCCAACTGTACTTCATCTGAATAATAAAATAAAAAAATTATCCCCTCAAGCAGCCGCTTGCCACAGAGGTCTGATAGGAGCATGTCAGTTTAATACGTCACGGAGAAGATATCCCGTTACCTCGGCAGAATGACACATAGAAATCAGCCATCCATATGTTACCCGGGAATCGAATCCATGTCCTTTTGATCAATATTCAAGCGCGCTAAGCAATCGACCACAGGACATGGACGTTAATAGGGCGAAGAGGAGCAGAAAATCATTGGAAGAAGTTTTTTCCGGGTTGAATCGTAATAAAGCTGTTTCCTTCGGTACGGTTTGTTGTTTGTTTGTTTGTGATCGATACGGAGTATTACATGTATTACAGAATTGAAGCCGTTCCGTGGCCGAGTGGTTATCGCGCTTGGCTACTGATCAAAGGGATCTGGGTTCGAGCCCCGGGTAAGGCATGGATGTCTGTGTCGCTTTTCTGCTGAGGTCCTGCCATCTTCTCAGACTTTCTATTATAGCGTATAAACTCACAGGCTCCTGTCAGACCTCTGTGGTAAGCAGCTACTTGAGGGGGTATTTATTTGTTATTACAGACTTGTATTGCAGAAATCTTCACCCTGAAAGCATTTCTATTTATTTTTTATCACTACATGTTTTAAATTTGTAATATAATATTCTTTATTGAAACTCAAATTCTTTTTTAGGTTCGGGTTTTATAGCACAGAAACAACAATGCCAATAATGTCCCCCTTCGTAAGTAAATGGTTGACTGCAATAACAGACGGCTTGTGCATTTTAACACAAGATGTTTATGTAGCACTTTGGGTATTGGAGAGTTCGATTTCGAGAATAATGATAAAGTGGCATGCAAAAACCTTTAAATACTTTCGAGTTTTGTCTTGAACAGGGAAAGAGTACCTTAGTTTGCCCTTATTCAAAACTATACACAGTCGTATCAGAATAATATGACCATCTATCATAGTATATGTATGGTAGGTGGTCATATTGTTCTGATACGACTGTGTATATTAAGGAAAAGAATTACCGTATTCCTGAAATGGAAAAGGGTTACACCTAGAATGAGCTGGGTGGGAATTGTTAAACACGGCCTTATTAGAATTAAATTTAATGGCAAAATGCAGCAGCTACTTCTGTTCAGGATAGTTGTGGTTGAAGAAATAAATTGTTCAATTTGGTTGGACTTCCATGGACTCTGAGCACTTGGATTTTGAATCTGTGTTTCTCATTAAAACGAGATCAAAAACAGAATTAGGAATTGTTAGTTTGTGTTGAAAAGCGAGCTTTTGTTTGTCATCATCACTGCGCCCTCCTTATGTAAACACTGAAATGTTTTGTTTATATATCAAATAAATTTAGCATTTGATAAGAACTAATGATTTTCCGAATCTAAAAGCAATTTTAAAAGCGCCCTCTAAAGGGGGAAAAATAGTTGCAAAACTTTAAACGACCTTTTTGCAATCTGGATGGTAGTCATTTTCTATTTTAAGAGATGAATACAGATGCTTTTTGGGTTGGATAGGTACTATTGAATTATTACCATTTACAGTTTACAAATCATTCGTTAGTTCGAATTTCCACAGTTAGACGGTGAAAAGGTTTGCAGACTCTTTGAAAATTAGATAAACGCAACGAAAATTTCTGCTATTAAATATTTTAACTTTCATAACTCTTGAAACATTTAACGAATATCGTTGAAAATTGGGGGGCGGGGGGTGGCTCAGTCGGTAGCGCGCCAGGCTCGTAATCTGCAGTTCCCAGGTTCCAGTCCCAGCTGGGTCAGCGTTGAGATTTATCTCCGCAAAACTCCCACGCCCTGCCCACGGTCAGTAGGGGACACCGATGGGCTTTGGAAAGGCCGCCGTCCGTCGGATGGGACGTTAAGCCGTGGCCCCGTGTGCGGGAGAGCCATACCCTGTGCACGTTAAAGAACACGCTGGATGACCTTGACGGGAGGCTACCATCTGTCTCCCAACAGCTGTTCCAGTGGGTCCCCTCCTCCAACCTTCTCTGAGCCTTCGGGGTTTACGTGACCTGACCATTTAGCCCATGGTGTGCAAAAAAGTGCCGCTCAGAGGTAAAACAACCCAATCTGGGTTCAGGTAAGGCATGGATGCTTGTGTTGTCTTTCTGCTGAGCTCTCGTCTTCCCCAGAGTTTTCGCTATGGCGCATTAAACTGACAGGCTCCTGTCAGAACTGCATAGCAAACAGCTTGAAGGTTAATTGCGATACGTATTCTTGTAACTGTTTTAACGTCTCTCCAATGAAAAAAATCATTCTGTCTTAGAGCAATAATATTTAATATAAACAAAACAAGTATACTGTACAGTGTATACAATAAATTTACATCACAGTTTCGTCCTTTATACAATGAGATTTAGTCAAAATTTTACTGGAGCATCTTTGGCTGTGACGGTGAAGACTCCGTAAGTGCCTTCTGGCACGTCAGCTGCTAAGTTATCTCTCCCAAACTTGACGTTGCTGATGTATTTCCGGCTGGACTGCTTTCCGTTTGTGGAGCTTTTGTCTTTTCTGAAACATCAAAATTTGACATTTATAAAATATTGCACGTTTATTATAATTATGTTCATTTTAAAATTTAATATGTATTCCCTTTAAGATAAAATGCATTTAAACGAAAATTTGAACTACTATAAATAATGTAATTCAAGTACTACTCCCTCAAGCAGCTGCTTGCCGCACAGGCCTGATAGGAGCCTGTCAGTTTATACCCCGTAGTAGAAAGTCTAGGAGAATGGCGAGACCTCAGCAGAAGAGCAATGCGATATCCATGCCTTATCTAGAGCTCGAAACCAGGTCCCTCTGATCACTAGCCAAGCACGCTAATCACTATATATTAACGAAAAATATCCTTTCGGTTTTCACAGTGATCAAAATTGGCTTAAAGCCTGTAAGCGATTTTCATTCTTCTTTATCCTCAATGGCTTCTGATTTCTACTCCTTTATTCTCAATTGATTCTGTTTCTTCTTCTTTACCCTCAGATGAATTATTATGCCTTCTCCCTTACCGTCATATGGATTATGATCCCTTCTCCCTTACCGTCATATGGATTATGATCCCTTCTCCCTTACCCTCAGATGAATTATGATCCCTTCTCCCTTACCGTCATATGAATTTTGATCCCTGCTCTCTTACTGTAATGGATTGTGATCCCTTCTCCCTTACCCTCAGATGGATTATGATCCCTACTCTCTTACTCTCAGATGGATTATGATCCCTACTCTCTTACTGTGATGGATTGTGATCCCTTCTCCCTTACCGTCATATGAATTATGATCCCTGCTCTCTTACTGTAATGGATTGTGATCCCTTCTCCCTAACCATCAGATGGATTATGATCCCTACTCTCTTACTCTCAGATGGATTATGATCCCTACTCTCTTACTGTGATGGATTGTGATCCCTTCTCCCTTACCCTCAGATGGATTATGATCCCTACTCTCTTACTGTGATGGATTGTGATCCCTTCTCCCTTACCCTCAGATGGATTATGATCCCTACTCTCTTACTCTCAGATGGATTATGATCCCTACTCTCTTACTGTGATGGATTGTGATCCCTTCTCCCTTACCCTCAGATGGATTATGATCCCTGTTCTCTTACTGTGATGGAGTGTGATCCCTTCTCCCTTACCCTCAGATGGATTATGATCCCTACTCTCTTACTCTCAGATGGATTATGATCCCTACTCTCTTACTGTGATGGATTGTGATCCCTTCTCCCTTACCCTCAGATGGATTATGATCCCTGTTCTCTTACTGTGATGGAGTGTGATCCCTTCTCCCTTACCCTCAGATGGATTATGATCCCTACTCTCAGATGGATTGTGATCCCTTCTCCCTTACACTCAAATGGATTATGATCCCTACTCTCTTACTCTCAGATGGATTGTGATCCCTTCTCCCTTACACTCAGATGGATTATGATCCCTTCTCCATGCAAATTCCAATTCATTTCCCAGTATTCTCAGGTATATTCCGTTTCCCTGTCCCGCGTTTTAAATGTATTCTGCTTTCTACCGCTTTATTCTCAATGAAATTCCATTTCCTCTTCCTTATGGTGGATTCAAATTTCCAGGTCACTAGGACCACGGGGGCTCAAGGAACGCTGAGGAATGTAATCCTTTGGAGAATCATTTCGACACAGACAGAATCCTCCAGTTAGGTTAGTCATATTTTTTAATGTGTGCGGGGGGGGGGGAGGGGATATGACTCTCCTGAGCAGGGATACAGGATTAACATCGCATCTGACGAACGGCGATATTTCAAGCTCACCTTTCTAACCCAGGGCAGGATGGTACTTAGAGAGATAAATCTGAGCACAGTTGGGACTCCAAATAGGGCAATTACGAACCCGGGGTGCTGCAGTGCCAACCTCGGCCCCATGCGAATGAGTACTTATATTACAGGAAAGCTAGAGGCATTTTTAAAACTCTTCAAGCACTTATTTACCACAGAAGTCTGAGAGAAGCCTGTCAGTATAATACGCCATAGGGAAGATCAGGTTTCATGTGAAGAAGGTCAGATCTCAGCAGAAACACAACAGAAGCGCTGGGCTGTTTTACCTCTGAGCGGCACTTTTTTCACACAATGGGTTAAATAGCCTGGTCCCAAAGACCCCAAGGGCTCAGAGAAGGTTGGGGGAGAGGACCCACTGGACAGCTGTTGGGAGACAGATGGTAGATTCCCGTCAAGGCCATCCGACCTGTTCTTTAACGTGCACAGGGTATGGCTCTCCCCGCACATGGGACAACGGCTTTATGTCCCATTCGACGGACGGCGGCCTTTTCAAGCCCATCGGTATCCGCTACTGACCGTGGGAAGGACGGGGAATTTTGCGGAGATAAATCACAAAGCTAGCCCAGGTAGGACTCGAACCTGGGAACTGCAGATTACGAGCCTGGCGCACTACTGACTGAGCCACCCCCACAACAGAAGAAACATCCATATCATATCCGGAACTCGAACTACAGATCCGTTGATGTGGTCTCATTGATCCGCAATCAAGCACGATAACCACTCAATCAACGGGGCAGGCACACGATTTTTTCTAATTCATATGCAAATTATGATATTAAAATCATTAATTCTTTTCATGGAAATCTGCTCTTTCGATTTTACACGTCAGCAATTTCAACACAGAGAAGAAATGGACTAACATTTCTTCTTATATATTCCGAAGAACTAAATCAGGGGAAAATATACCTTTCCCAAAATACTACTTGCTCTTTAAAACCTTAAGTTATCAGTTAGAGCACCATAATACTTTAAACAACAATCAAAAGTTACTTACTAGCTGTCTTTTTATGAAGAGGTATAACAGTGGGATAAAAAATCCCGTGGCCGAGTGGTTAGCACGCTTGGCTACTGATCTACGGGACCTGGGTTCGAGCCCCGGGTAAAGGCATGGATGTATGTGTCGTTTTTCTGCTGAGGTCCTGCCATCCTCTCAAACCTTCTACTATGGCATATAAACTGACAGGCTCCTGTCAGACCTCTGTGGCAAGCAGCTGCTTGAGGGGGTATTTATTTATTTTTATTTATTTTTTAATCAACTTACCTTTCGTACGTGTTAAAGAAAGGGCAGTAGCAGAGTTTCTGGTCGGCTCCGAATCTCTCACCCTCTTCCAGTGTGTGCGGAAGCTGTTTGCCGGTGGTCTCGGGTAGGATCATGACTAGAGACCCAGCCACCAAAGAGAGGCTGCCAAGCACCATCATTGGCAGAAGACGATCGATTTCGGCCTAAATGAGTCAGGAAAGAAAGACAAAAGATTACTTCTCGTTTTCAATTTGTTATTACAATAGATGGAAATCATACACACGACATAAACTTTTTTATTTTTGAAACTTCAATATGACGTAGATTTTACGCATGCGCATTGCACATTTCGTTGCTCTAGACTACAAGCCTCCTGTAACAGGCCAGTGAACTAAGTTATGACGTCAATACCGATAGTCCAAACATCTAGATAATTCTTATACGTTAATTTCTGTTATTATTATTGGAGTACTTTTATACTAATGTTCATTTACAAATATATCATATTTGGAACAAAGATAATTCGCATTTATCAGCATTATGATAATTACTGATAAATGCAAATAATTTTCCTTCTAAATAAGATATATTTATAAATAAACATTAATATAAAGAGTAGTATAAAAGTACACCAGTAATAATAATACTGAAAATTTAAATATAAAAGAAATATCTAGATTATAAGACTACCTATGATGACATCATAAGTTGGTACAGTCGCTCAAAAAAGTATCACTAATTTCTAAAAAAAATCGTTGCGAGATATTTTTTCTGAATTCTGTAATCAACCGTAGTGTTCGGATACTTTTTTGAGCGACTGTACACCGGCCTTCTGTTGTAGGAAGCGTTGCTAGAAGATAGACCTCCTGCTGCTCTCAAACAACAAACACCCAAACAAATATTTCTTTGCGGAATTAGTACAATAGAATGTCACTAACATTTTTTCAAGGGACCTGAACAAAAAAAAAAGCATACTTGTTAACCCTCCTGGCAGCAGGAATGGATTTTTTTCCGCCACAGGTCTCTGGACCCCTAGCGGTACTGACCACGGTCAGTAGGGGACACCAATGGGCTTGGAAAGGCCGCCGTCCGTCGGATGGGACGTTAAGCCGTGGCGCCCGTGTGCGGGAGAGCCATACCCTGTGCACGTTAAAGAACACGCTGAATGGCCTTGACGGGAGACTACCATCTGTCTCCCAACAGCTGTTCCAGTGGGTCCCCTCCCCCAACCTTCTCTGAGCCTTCGGGGTCCATGTGACTTGGTCATTTAGCCCATAGTGTGCAAAAAAGTGCTGCTCAGAGGTAAAACAACCCAACAACCAAAAAATGCAGAAATCTTTTACGCTATTCCAGTGGTTCTCAACCTTTTATGCTTCACGGTAGTCCCTCGAAATGTGTATGCAATTGGCATACCTCTTGTATAGATAGATAAAACTATAGTTATAGTATAATAGTGGGAATAAAATAAAACACATATATATACACACATTAAATTTTGTATTCATGAATTACATATATCGATAAACACAAAAAATGACAAATAATTTAACAAATCTTATAAAATTATAAACATTTTACTGGGTAATCGACTTTTGAGCTCTCACGGCGTACCCCCAAAAATTTTACCGCGTACCCGACATTGAGAATCCCTACACTAATCGTTTAAATTTTTGTCATTTAACAACTTTTCCAATCGTTAGAGGGCGCTATTAAAGACATGCAAAATGCGAGTCGTAATATTTCATCAATACCTCTCCAACTCAAAAGATTTTTTTGATTTCTCCCTAAGAAAAATACTGACGGACAGACAGACGACAAAGTGCAAATATTAACTCATTTTTTTTTTAAAAACGAACTAAAGATTTGATTATGCATACAAAAAAGTAGATTTTTTAAATCATTAATCTTGTGTTGTTATGAATTATTATGATATTGCGAACTCTTCGTGGGGCGGGGGTGGCTCAGTTGGTAGCGCGCCAGGCTCGTAATCTGTAGTTCCCAGGTTCGAGTCCCAGCTGGGTCAGCGTTGAGATTTATCTCCGCAAAATTCCCCGCCCTGCCCAGGTCAGTAGGGGACACCGATGGCCTTGGAATAGGTCGCCGTCCGTCGGATGGGACGCTAAGCCGTGGCCCCGTGTGAGGGAGAGCCATACCCTGTGCACGTTAAAGAACACGCTGGATGGCCTTGACGGGAGGCTACCATCTGTCTCCCAACAGCTGTTCCAGTGGGTACCCTCCCCCAATCCTTCTCTGAGCCTTCGGGGTCCATGTGACCTGGCCATTTAGCCCATGGTGTGCAAAAAAGTGCCGCTCAGAGGTAAAACAACCCAACCCGAACTCTTCGTAATGAATAAGGAATGAATTTAACTTACTAAGAACACCACAGTTGGAGCTAGGCAACTTCCGATTGCCCCAAACATCCTCTGCAGAGATAATCCTCTTCCCCTCACTTCTGTAGGAAACAGTTCAGCAGTGTACTGGAATGTGATGTTGGTCCCTGCTGCGAAAGTTATTCTCACCAGCATGGCCATGGCAAATACCTCGTGGGTGGCATCTGAAGACAAAATAAATTAGGGCAGATATTAAACATTCTGAAAGGGAAACCTTAACGTAAATGGTTTTTCAAATTTCTCATTCGCAAATGAAATAAATTTTAATTTTAAATTCACAGACGAGTTTTGATACTCTTGGGGATATTTATATTCCAAATATTAATTGAAATTAAATATTCAAAAATATTATACATTTCATTTTCTTATATTTTTATTATTTAATAATTGTATAATTTTACAAATGTAAAAAACTGTATTAAAAATTTGCGAAACAACTTGAATGTATAAGCTCAAATTGCATAAAATGTAAATTGCATGAAATGCAAAATAGAATAATAAAATTCCGTAAACTGCTACAAAAGAAGTTCGAATAAATTATTTTCGTTATTAAAAATTTAATACAAACAAGCAAATTGGTTACAGAAAAATTACGCCAATTGGAATTCTTATGCTGGTTTGATTAATAAATAGGGGAAAACTTTAGACTTTTTTTAGGTGAATAACTTAATGCATTCCATTATGTTATGGCTAAAGAATCGAATCATCGTCCGTAGCATTAGAGTAAGGTGAGGATCAGCAACTAGAGAAAGAGTGTGAACTGTGGTAAAAGTGGTTAGAAAGTAGAGAAGGAATGTGAGACTATGAGATTGCGTAGTTGATGCTCTGACAGTTCTCACACATCATTGTTTGATAGATAAGAAATTGATAAATCTTTAGCCTGCTTGATTGGCAGATCATTCATGTATGAACTCTAAAAAATGCGAAGTCAGTTAATCTTCCATTGCTACTTCAGTTGACATTTATACTTTTCAATTGATCCTTAAGGATGCAAAATTTGTGGATGATGAAGACAAGAAAATTGTTTCTGGCCACTGAATGAGTGGTAATTCATTCAGTGGCTAGAAACAATTCATTTTAGATGGAATGAGTGGTAGGAAAAAGACAAGAAAATTGTGACTAAATACGGAAAAAATAAATTTTTGTCTGTGTTTTATGAACGTTTAAGAAAGAACAGAACCTTTTCAAAAGTTTTTATATACAGATGTCGATTCTTAATTTGAGTTTAGTAAGGAGCCTAACACTGAGTACCATTCTAACTGTCTACCAGTTCAGTAAGCCATAGAAGAGTACTTATTGAGTTCACTAAGATATGAAACGAAAAATTTAGAAAACACTTTCATAAATCACTGCCTGTTCATAGATTATCGTATACCATATACAGTATTAGAGATGTTTTCAGGCTCAGCATACTTGTCATTGTTTCTTGAGGCTGAGAGCAGCTGGGACAAATGCCTTTATGAGACACGGAGAATCGTGTACTGCTGGTAGAAAGTTCATACCATCAATTAGAAGAGTTCTTGGCCGGTAGCTCGGTGGTCCAGAGCACCTGAGATGTTATCAGAAGTTCGTGGGTTCGAATCCCAGGCGGATACGAACGCAAGACAATTTTTCCTCTAAAACTGATCGACAATAAATTCAGAGTGATATCTTCCTTTATATTCATTAAATTTGTCGAAAAAAATATCTCTTCAATTTAAACGTATTATTTATGTTTAATAAATTAATGGCCATTTGCAATGATGTTGTTACCTATGAACTTTCAGTTTATACTACTATTTCTAATATTTTTTGTTCCAAATGCCATTAATATTTAAATTCAGTCATGAAATGATTATAATTAAAAATAACATAGGAATAGAATAAATGATCAGCTACATGCATTTCTGTATGTGTGTCATATGATACGTCAGAGTATTTGTTTCCCCAAACTGGGCTCAGAAAGGCTACGGCTCAACAATTATCCAAATGGTTCTGGCTCGAAAAATTGGGCCAGAAATCATCTCTAATATATATGTTACCGCTAAAGCTCGAAAGCCGTTAATGTGCACATTACCTAGCTAATCTGCAGATTAACTGATTTGCTCCGTTAACGTGCGGAATCAAGAGTTTTCCGCATTTTACCTAGGTAATGTGCACATTAACGGCTTCCGTATCGTTAAAGTTCAAAAGTTTGTTTCTCTCATAGTGGTGAATCTCTTGAATATGAATCTTCGTGTCACGTGATTCACTCGTCCGCATTATAAAAAACGCCCAGGATGAGAGGAGGCCAAATGAGAACGAATCGGTAAAGTGATTCATTCTTGATAACGAATCACTAAAATGATTCGTTCTCACTTGGCCTGCTCATTTTGGGGGCGTTTTTTATAATTCGGACGACTGATTCATGTTGACAGAGGGATGACCCTGGTTTCAACTCTACTCTCGGACACTAGATAAATAACATTATGTTAATTTAAGCGTACAGAAACGTTCCTGTTGTTTCAGCAAAGATCTTATTTTCACTTTAACGAGTGCCTAGTAGGTAATGTGCAGATTATCTAGGTAATTTGCAGATTACCTAGGTAATTTGAGAAATGAAACAATTTTCCGCACGTTAACGGATCTACCTAGATAATCTGTACAATAACTGATTTCTGCACTTTAGCAGTAACATATAAACAAAAATTTTGGGACATGAATCCATAATAAATTCATAGATTACCTGTATATACAGGGTGAATCTGAAAAAGTGGGCAAAACTTTACGGGGTGGTAGAACGCAGCTATACGAGCAATATTCGTCATAGAATGTATGGTCGGAACGCAAACGGCGAGCCGCTAGGTGGCGTTGAAAATGGTATAAAAGGGTCGGTCCTCGCACCCAACGGCATTTCTACCGTGGTTTGCCGAGAGGATGGCTGGTTATACTAACCACGAAATGGCGGATATGCACTTTGTGTACAGTGCGGCGGATGGGAATGCAAGTGAGGCACAGAGACTTTACCGCAACCGGTTTCCGATGAGATGCACTTCAGATCGGAAAACCTTCGAGCGTTTGCATCGGCGGCTGTGTGAAACGGGATCCTTCGCCACGGCCAAGCAAGACGCAGGGCGTGAAAGGAGTGTCAGGACGCCGCAACTTGCAGACGACATTCTGCGTAGGGTGGAAGAGCGACCGGGATGTAGCACGCGAGCGGTTTCCCGTGCAGTACACGTGTCCCAAATGTCGGTTTGCCGTGTGCTACAGGAGGAAGGAATGCACCCCTATCGTACGCAGAAGGTACAAGCGTTGTCACCGGCGGACTATCAGCCACGTGTCGATTTCGCACGTTGGTACCTCCAGCAGAATGCAACGCAGCCGGATTTTGGTGCACATGTTCTGTTTACGGACGAGTGCACTTTCACCCGTGAGGGCGTTTTGAATACCCACAATTCACACACGTGGGCATCTACGAAACCGCATGCCACACGTCCTCATTCGTTCCAGCAGTGGTTCTCCGTAAATGTTTGGGCAGGGATCCTCCATGACCATTTGGTTGGCCCATACCTCCTGCCACACCGTCTGGACGGCAAATCGTATAACACATTCCTACGAGAGGTGTTGCCGGAGCTGCTGCGTCCGATTCCAACCCCCAGCAGGTCGAGAATGTGGTTCCAGCACGACGGTGCGCCTACACACTTCAGCTTAGATGTGCGGAACACTTTACATGCAACGTTCCCAGGACTATGGATTGGTCGAGATGGTCCCATAGCTTGGCCACCGAGATCGCCGGATCTCTCATGTTTGGACTTTTTCCTGTGGGGCCATATGAAAAGCCTAATCTACGAATGCCCCATTGAAACCGATATGGATCTAGTCGCCAGGATCGCCGTTGTTGCCGGCGATATTCGGGAAATGCCTGGTGTCTTCGCAAATGTGCGTCGGTCCCTATCCCGCAGGTGTGAAGCCTGCATTACAGCTGGTGGCAGCTCTTTTGAGCAATTTCTTTGAGCATGAACCTCAATTACATTCCTGTTAATAAAATGTTTTCTGAAGTATCTCCTCTCCTTCTTGTGTTCATTCTTTAAATGTGACAGTGGAAAACTACCTTTTAACTTCTCACCGCTTGCGTTCCGACCATACATTCTATGACGAATATTGCTCGTATAGCTGCGTTCTACCACCCCGTAAAGTTTGGCCCACTTTTTCAGATTCACCCTGTATACGTAATTCGATAAATAATTATTTCAAAAAAAAAAAAATCGTTACCGATGGTACGGAACCTCGACGGTCGCCACTCTCCGGCAACATGCCAGAGGGCTCTACCAGCTAAACCAACAATCGGAAGATAATTTGCTTCCAGAAGGGGACTTTTATATCTTTTGCTGAATGTGGAGACCCTTGCGCCATCTGTAATCGGCGAAGTCAACTTATTTTGCAATTGTTGCTAAAGGATCAGATGTTAATGAGTGAGTTATTTTCAAATAGTTATTTATTGAATTAGATATCTACAGGTAATCTGTGTATTTACTATGGATTCATTTTTCCTTAATAACGCTTAAGCGGGAGTGACTTCCTCATTAACATCTGATTCTTTAGCAACAATTGCAAAATAAGTTGGCTTCACTGATTACAGATGGCGCAAGGCCTCCGCATTCAGCGGAAGATCTAAAGGTCATATTATGGAGGCAAGTTATCGTCCTCAGGTTGCTTTAGCTGGTAGAACGCTGTGGCATGTACCTGTAGAGTCGCGGATTCGAAACCGTAACTTCGGCAATAATTGTTTTTTCAAATATTGGGACATTTCCCTCTTACATAAATGGAAAACCATATTGAAAACTTCATAATTATTAAAATAAATTTTTTACGGAAAATTTAGAAAAGAAAATGAAAATGCAAAAGAAGTTAGTAAATGTGTTTAGGTAAAACGCAAATAAAGATAAGTTGCAAATATGAATGAAATTTCTCCAAATCTTGTTATTTCAATAGAATGCGTTTAATATTGAAAAAGTTTTATGGAAGCTGAGCCATTTAATAGCAACGCAACTAGTCATAAAGAATAATCCAAAAGTTAATTAAAGCCCAAACTATTATCACAAATCGTTTACTGATATAAATACAATTTAGAAGCATGTATGATACTTTTAGTTTCGTCGATTTTGAAGAAATGTGTTTTTAGGATAAACGAAACCAGTTTCTTCTTTTAAATGAGTGGTCCCGTGTGCAAGAGAGCCATACCCTGTGCACGTTAAAGAACACGCTGGATGGCCTTGACGGGAGGCTACCATCTGTCTCCCAACAGCTGTTCCAGTGGGTCCCCTCCCCCAACCTTCTCTGAGTTTTCTGGGTCCATGTGCTCTGGCCATTTAGCCCATGGTGTGCAAAAAAGTGCCGCTCAGAGGTAAAACAACCCACCCAAATCTGTTAAATGATTTAACTTTCACAATTCTTGAAACATTGAACGAATATCGTTGAAAATTGAGATTTAGAGAAATTCGTTTACGATCTTTAATTGCAGATATTTTTCCACAAAAGAAAGCCTATTTTTAAATGGCTCTTTATTCACATAGCATGGAAGTGGCCCAAAACGTTCGGCAATGTAATGTAGATGCAATGAAGAATATCTAATGTAAATATATATAATATATCGTTCTTCCAATGTTTCGTGTTTCTACTTTTAAGTGTACTTTTAGCTGTGAGAGCAATTCCTAAAACGTTTATTAATTCTTCAAGCATATTTCCTATTTTTCATTAGGCCCGATGGCCGAGTGCTTAGCACACTTGGCTGCTAATCAAAGGGACCTGGGTTCTATCCATTGGCAAGGCATATATGTTTGAGATCTTTCTATGGCATGTTAAACTGAAAGATCCTTGTCAGGCCTCAGTGGCAAGCAGCTACTTGAGAGGTAATTTCTTAATTTTTCTCTTTCTGTACTCAATCTGTGTTTCTCCATTTCATTTAACTCCTTTTTCTTCACATTTCATTTTCTACTTCTCTGCATTCCCTTCACACGCATCTGATATACAGCAAAAGTAAATAAGACCAAATTATTGCATTACCTTCGCAGAACCGTGAATGCCATAATCACCACCCATTTCCCCCCTCGATAAAAGAGATGAATTACCTTTTGAGACGCATCCACTGATAATGCCGAGGATCCCACCGGTGAAGAGGCAGATGACATCGGGCCATCTCCGACCGAACCTGTCGAGGGAGAGGATGCAGAACATGTTGACGGGAATCTCCAGGAAAGCTCCAACGGAGAAAGAGATGTACGTATTGAACGGCAAATGGCTCGTCTGGAGGCTGTTCCCGTTGTAACACAGGTGGATGATAAGCCTGGGTGGAATAAAAAGGGGGACACAAAGATAAATCGAATGCATTTCACAGATTACCATGGAATTTCTGTTTGTGCAATTCTTAAAACCTCTTCAGAAAGGCTGAGGTAGGAAATTTATTTAAAAAAAAAAGCACTTTGATTAATATCTTGAATAGATGTTCATAACATCATACGACAGTTCACCTAGTCATGGCAATTAGGTTCACGTGTTGGTACAAATAGCGCGACGGGTAGAACCTAGAGCCTACAGCTATAAACTTAGCATGTGCAAATATCTGTGTTAGATTATTAGTAGAAAAGTTGATTCATTGCCAAGCAGATCCAGAAGACTGCTGCTTAATTTTGAACTCAATTACTGAATGAAATTCCAGTCATCAAATGACACAGGATGCAACTCATTTCTATTAGATTATTTGCAACCCCATTAATTCGTTTCATAATAGAGTAACATTTACATTAGCCTTTAATTATCCGAGGTGCTTTAACATCGTAAATTGTAAACGATCATCCTACAAAATTATTATACATATATCAAATGTTGTCGTGATTTTGTACGCGTAAATGGCATTGGTTCCAATTCGTCTCTTATTCCATAAACCGATATCAGTAGCTCAACATGAAACATGTTTCTAACCTTAAAAAATAAGAGACTTCTTTATGACCCATTAAATTTTCGAAAGAAACGCGATGTACCATTAGAAGCCTTGAAAAGGAATGTGATTTGATGATATCAAAAGAATGAATAATGTTATCAGATATCAAGGGCAATTTAAAGTGTACATGGAATGATAACGATCCATTATGATAAATATTTGAGAAGCCACCCAAACGCGAAATAGACCACCCATCCTCTATATTTATTGCCAACTGCTGAGCTGCATAAGTCATCGACAAAGCAGAAGTCAGTAACTTATTTAGAAAGTTTTCCAAGGGGTTGGTATAAGTCACAAGCTTAAAACAAAATGCAATTATCTTAACTGTCTTGAAGATTCATCAAAAAAAATTCCATTTAATCTAAACTTTGCGAATCTCCGCCAATAGCGGCCAAAAGGAAACTTCAGATCCTTGCAAAGTAGAAAAAAAACGAAAACTTCATTTTGATTTACTATATAATTGTGAAATCTACTCTCGCAGATTCCTTGAGTAATCATTATCCCAAGACTGAAGCTAGGCAACTCTCATTGAGAAAGGGAGGAAAGTGGAGAAAAATGTAGGAGGAGCAACTAGAATGCATTTCGAACAGGTCAACAATTACGCTTTCAAAGAGCTAATTGTAGGTGAATGAAAATCTGAGGGAAAATTCAACCCGTGGTTTTCTTCTCGGTGGCATCACCAGAGAAGTGTTTCGCAATCTTTTAAAGTCCATGGCATATTGGGGTGGGGGTGGGGGTGCTCAATCAGCCGGTAGCGCACTAGGTTAGTAATCTGCAGTTACCAGGTTCGAGTCCAAGTTAGGTCAATGTTGAAATTTATCTTCGCTAACCCCCCCCCCCCCTGCCTTCGGTCAGTAGGGGACACCGATGGTCTTTGAAAGGCGCCGTCCGTCGGTTGGGTTGTTTTACCTCTGAGCGGACTTTTTTGCACACCATGGGCTAAATGGCCAGGTCACAAGGACCCCGAGGGCTCAGAAAAGGTTGAGGGAAGGGACCCACTGGAACAGATGTTGGGAGACAGATGGTAGCCTCCCGTCAAGGCCATCCAGTGTGTTCTTTATCGTGCACAGGGTATGGCTCTCCCGCACACGGAGCCACGGCTTAACGTCCCATCCGACGGACAGCGGCCTTTCCAAGCCCATCGATGTCAATCAAAATCAAAAATTTTTATGCCACTTTTAAACAAATATTAAAATTCTGAAAACGAGGCGAAGTCCCAGGGGTTCTTTAGAAAAAGGAGAATGATAAAAGTTCGTATCCCTTTCTAATACACTATGTTGAAAAAAGTGTCCGTACACTTCCATGTTATGTGAATGGAAAACCACTTTTAAAACTCCTTAACATTGAAAATAAACCTTTTACGCAAAAACTGTTATTGGCGATAAATTATAGATGTCACTCAAATCTCTATAAATATATTTCCTGCAATATTCGTTTAATATTTAAAGAATGAATGGAAGCTGAAGCATTTGTTTTCAACTTTTGACACTTGTGAAAAAATACTTCAATAGAAACTCTTGTAACAATTTGTTCACTAACATAAATTAAATATCTGAAGTTTGTTTGACGATTTTTAAGATTTCATCAATTTGGAGGCAATGTGAAAGTGTCGTCTGCTGTTAAATGGTCCCGCTTCAATGACTCTTTAAATGTTGATCAAAGATGGTTGAAAATTGACACTGTCACATTGCCTCCAAATTGATGAAATATTAAAAAAATCGTCGTACCAACTGCAGATATTTAATTTATGTTAGTGAACAAATTGTTATAAGAGTTGTGTTTTATCTATTAAAGTATTTTTTTCACAAGTGTCAAAAGTTGAAGAGAAATGTTTCAGCTTCCATTCATTCTTTAAATATTAAACGAATATTGCAGGAAATATATTTAGAGAGATTTGAGTGACATCTACAATTTATCGCCAATAACAGGTTTTGCGTAATAGGTTTATTTCAATGTTAGGGAGCTTTGAAAGTGACTTTCCATTTACATAACATGGAAGTGTACGGACACTTTTTTCAACATAGTGTATTAGAAAGGGATACGAACTTTTATTATTCTCCTTTTTCTAAAGAACCCCTGGGACTTCGCCTCGTTTTCAGAATTTTAATATTTGTTTAAAAGTGGCATAAAAAATTTGTCCCCATGACTATACAATTATATAATATTTATATATCTTATGCATTTTAATTTGAAAGATATTAATGTGCACTTACCACGAAATAAGAAGAACGAAAGTTTTTTTCCTCATATTTGGATATTTTATTAATCCTAAGGAGGTTTTGAGAAAGGATTCCTTTTTCTCTGGCTTGGTGTCTGCGGAATCTTCACATTGTGGCATCTGGAAAAGGAGATAGAAATCAGCAGTTGCAACAGGAGAGCTCTCCAAGCTCAATAGGCGGCCAGAAGCGATTTTACGTTTCCGAACTTTCTGGCCTCACAGAAAACTGGAGGGTGTTCAGTTATGGCACATGTTGTGTTAAATGTAAAACTAATTTCAAAGTTTTGTAACTTTTGAAATAGGCTTTATATGGGAAGATATTGCTAAAGATAAATTCAAGATCTAGTCAAATCTATCAAATCTTTGTTTTCAAAAATATTTGTTCAATATTTCAAGGTTGAGTTGGGTTGTTTTACCTCTGAGAGGCACTTTTTTGCACACCATGGGCTAAATGGCCAGGTTACATGGACCCCGAAGGCTCAGAGAAGGTTGGGGAGGGGACCCACTGGAACAGCTGTTGGGAGACAGATGGTAGCCTCCCGTCAAGGCCATCCAGCGTGTTCTTCAACGTGCACAGGATATGTC
The DNA here is from genome assembly GCA_038380435.1 of Ryuthela nishihirai. NCBI lineage: Eukaryota > Metazoa > Arthropoda > Arachnida > Araneae > Heptathelidae > Ryuthela > Ryuthela nishihirai. The sequence goes on along the minus strand of JAWZYU010000009.1, from coordinate 26,264,030 downwards.
TCTCCCGCACACGGGGCCGCGGCTTAACGTCCCATCCGACGGACGGCGGCCTTTCCAAGCCCATCGGTGTCCCCTACTGACCGTGGGCAGGGCGGGGATTTTTGCGGAGATAAATCTCAACGCTGACCCAGCTGGGACTCGAACCTGGGAAGTACAGATTACGAGCCTGGCACGCTACCGACTGAGCCACCCCCGCCCCAATAATATTTCATGAGTTATATATTTAACTATAAGTAGAAGACATTCAGAATAAATCACAAAATTCCAGCTACCATAATTCTTTAAATTTTGAACGAATATTGTTGAAACTTGAGATTTAGATAGAATCGATTGAGATCTTTGATTTATCTTCAACAACAATTTTCGATACAAAGCGTATTTTGGAAGTTCTAAATTATTCCACTGATATAAACACTGAAATAAATAACGAGCAAAATTCTCATTGACATGAGTTTGAAATTCCCTAATCGATTGATAGAGCTCTCCACTACGTAATGACCAGGGCAGTGCAGAGATGATGTAAGAGGCAGGGGCTTAGAGCGAAAAAAGTGGCACCTCTCTTTTGGCAGTATGCTTTGGTTTACTGTAAAAATGACACTTCTTACTAGTTGAGGGAAAAAGGGTGAAGTCTTAAGCCCCCTCCCTCTGCACTGCTCTGGTAAGGATTTCATTGATATTATATTCAGTACCTTGCGTTTCCGGTTAGTTTTTTTCGTAATGGAGCCCCATTCATTTTTTTTGTGAATTTTAATGTACAAAGTGTCTTTCACTTGTTTTAGAATAAATTGTTAAGATGTGTTGGCACTGATGGAACAGTAGTGGGTTACCTCTATATTATCTGGATTTGGGGAGGTGACAGAGGATAAGGATGTTTTATGTCATATGACAGTACCCAAAACATAAGCTCTCATTTCACACATACTTATTTACTATCAGCAACCGCGTGTGGAAGACGTAAAAAGAACAAAAATTATCCATTTTTTTTTGTTGGGGTAGGCGGGAAAGAATAGGAAATTTTTTATATGACTTATTACTCGTCATCTCATAAACTTTAATTTGATTCAGAACACGTTATGATCGATTCCTAGGTTAGGGGGCTGATCAAAACATCTGCTTTGACAAACGGCATGTGAAAGCACTAGAAACATGCTTTTTCAGAAAAGTTCTTCAACTATGAAATATATTTCTGTATAAGAAATACCTACACAGTAATTACTTGATACTCCGAGCTTTATTTACGAAAAAAATAGATTCATATAATGCCTTCATAGTATGTATAGGAATTTAATATATGATTTTGCTGTTTTGCCCAACTATTCGGCCATGACACTTTACCGCCTTACTGATCCATGGTATCCAACGGCGCATCCATACGAGTTCTACTTCTAGTATGTATATAAAACTCTGTGGATCAAACTCTAACCTTGTTAAATTATAAAGACGAAGCTATATACTAAATTTGATGGTCCTGTCTCTTACCATGCAGAAAGAATTTGAATCAAACAGACAAACTCTAGAATTCACATATAGTACAAACGTTAACTTCTGAATTTCTCGAATATTTAACAAACATTAGAAAGATTAATATTTTCAAAGTTTGTGAAAATATTTCTTTTAAAAAAATGTCAATATAAAATAAGTATAAATTTTCAGAAATATTGATCTGAATTTTAAATCAGCCCTTGTAGTTGAATCATTTGTGATTCAAACGCGAAATATCTCGAGCGAAAACCTAATGTCTACTTTTTCCTTTTTCCGTTTTCATTCCTAATGGTAACATTTGACTGAGCTCGGACGAACCATTAGAACTGCCAGTTACCGAAATTAAAAATAATAATAAATGGCTTCAATAATTATGGCGTCAAGCTCTTCGTGTTTAAACTATAATTCCCGCAAAAGATTTACTCCGCGCACCCCAATCATGATCCTAAGTTCGTTTACAATACATTTCGATTTTTTCTTCTTCCCAATTCCCCCCTCCCTCCAGCGGGGGTCACTGGAAACGAGCTACCGTGAGACGAAGCCTCGTCGCCGAAAGTCTTCTGGGCCCGTGAGACGAACGGCTTCTGCAGCATCTTCGGTTAGTCTGTGGCCTTCAGGGGTCACGAGCTTCATCAGTAGATGCAATTTGGTGTCATCCAATTCATCAATATTCAGTGACACGCGCGGCTCAGTCACGCGCTGCTTGCCCCCTGGTTGACCCCGGGCCCGTTCACTGTCGACGCTCGTTAGGAGACAGGAGCCAGATGTGGCACGGTCGAACGCCACGACGAATTTGATTCCAGAATTAAGAACAATTAATCGCAAATAGCTGATTTTGCTGTATTACCTCCGAGTGTGACCTTTACAACCGCAAGGACCTTTATCACATACCAGCACACAGAATTGCGGGTAACATTCGTAGAGCTTTTCTTTAAGAAAAAAAAAATCGAGAGAACTTTTCCTCTTTTTTACCAACGAATGGTGAAAGGCTATTCATTTAAAAAAGTCATGATCCACTTCGATTGGTTAAGTGGCTTAGAGTTAAAAGCAGACAATGCTGTTCTTTGGGTTTTGCTCTACCAGAGCGTTGGGTGCATTCAGCGTATTAATTAGTTCGTGAAGTTCGGAGTAATCATGCAGATAACGCGTTTGTCTGGACGACAGAGGTGAAAGGGGATTAATTGCACTCTGCGCCAATCTGGAAAGCTCTTATTGCTTCTCAGTCTTGCACGCTCTCAATCGTGCTGGATAAAGATAGCAAAAAGGACATTCCATTCAGTGGCAATCTGATTCTTATACAGGAGTGATCGACGATTTGTAATGGAAAAGAGGGTTGGCGGCGGCGGCGGCGGGTGGGGGGATAACGGATACTGTATTTTCATGAGTGTTGCCAACTTTTTTTTCATTGGATATTAGACCACCTGCTGAGTGTTTACATTCCAAAGAAGGACGAAGCAAAACTTTGCAGACCGTAAAAATATCTCAAAATAATTAAAAATCAAAACAACTTTCATTTTTGTTTATTTTTATTCCCAAAAGACCGATATTTAGTTGGAATAATCATTTTATTTACATTTATTGTTTTGCTGATTAATAGTTTTTGTAGGCAATTTTTTGAATCCAGAAAAATCTTTTAAAAAATGGGCTGTGAGTTTAAAGAATTTTAAAATTCTTTTAGTAGAGTGTTTCTCGTTGATTTCAGATTTTCTCAGCTGCGAGAATGGTCATTGTCGGGAACCTGACCGTCGTGGTCATTACCATGGGTGAGACATATGCACTATCACTAACGGTGCTCCATAACTCAGGTACAGTCGCTCAAAAAAGTATCCGAACACTACGGTTGATTACAGAATTCAGAAAAAAATATCTGGCAACGATTTTTTTAGAAATTAGTGATCTGGCAACCTTCGTGTCACGTGATTACAGAATTCAGGAAAAATATCTGGAGCGTGTACAGCAACTGTACACGCTCCAGTTACCGTTGGGGCGGGGGTGGCTCAGTCGGTAGCGCGCCAGGCTCGTAATCTGTAGTTCCCAGGTTCGAGTCCCAGCTGGGTCAGCGTTGACATTTATCTCCGCAAAATTCCCCGCCTGCCCACGGTCAGTAGGGGACACCGATGGGCTTGGAAAGGCCGCCGTCCGTCGGATGGGACGTTAAGCCGTGGCCCCGTGTGCGGGAGAGCCATACCCTGTGCACGCTAAAGAACACGCTGGATGGCCTTGACGGGAGGCTACCATCTGTCTCCCAACAGCTGTTCCAGTGGGTCCCCTCCCCCAACCTTCTCTGAGCCTTCGGGGTCCATGTGACCTGGCCATTTAGCCCATGGTGTGCAAAAAAGTGCCGCTCAGAGGTAAAACAACCCAACCCAACCCAGTTACCGTTCACAGCAAACTGGAGCGTGTGTAGTTACTGCACACGCTCCAGTTTGCTGTGAACGGTAACTGGACACACTCAATATTTCCGTGAGTGAGCCACACGATCTAGTATCAAAATAATATGACCACCTACAGTCGCTCAAAAAATATCCGAACACTATAGTCGATTACAGCATTCAGAAAAAATATCTGGCAGCGATTTTTTTAGAAATTAGTGATCTGGCAACCTTCGTGCCACGTGACACGAAGGTTGCCAGATCACTAATTTCTAAAAAAAGTCGTTGACAGATATTTTTTCTGAATTCTGTAATCAACCGTAGTGTTCGGATACTTTTTTGAGCGACTGTACAACAGCATTACTATTCTTACCTTTGTTACTATGTACATCTATTTACATCTATTAGCATAATACAGTACTACTCTGCACTCTCAGGGTCATAATATTCCCTTTACGCAGCACTACCCACTGTTACAAACAATACTAGCTGGCCTTACATAATGGGTTCCAGCTAGGATTCAGTTTCCATCCAAAAGTCTCTCTCTTGAGCCGCGACACCAGCGTCTCTTCCCCAAGACGTTCCTCAGGGATTACTCTTTTCACGCTCTTTTCATCAGTAGGGAGAAACATCGCACGGGGTTTCAGCTCTCACCCCTTGCCGCAATGGCATTAGGTGTGGTCCGGTGTTCGTTTGGAGGGGAACGCACGAGAACACGAGATGACCACCGTCCACACCATGCAGCTGGGAAAGAGTTCAGCCTTTCTTCTCCCCATCACCCAGAATCAGCAATGTATAAAATGAGAAGAAGGAGATGGAGGGGGATCACGTGGCAGGATTTCGATCATGACAACCATATAGGACATAAAAGTGCTATGCAGAAAAACTGAAACATTTCAATGTTACATCAATGGAGAGTGAAATTTGTAGCCCCGAAATTTTTTAAACTTTTAATGATAAATTCTAACTTGATAAAGATCTCAATCAAACCTATTCGTATCTCGAATTTCAATAATATTCATTCTGTATTTTGAATTATAGAAGTTTGAATATTTAACAACACTATTACCTCAGAAGTCGATTAAAATTTAAATAATATCTTTTAATTTAAAATTTAAAATTTCCGTAGTACTATGAGAAGAACGAAGTCGATCAACTTTAATGGAAACTTTATTAAAAACAGTGTAAATTGCAAATTTTTGAAATTGGGTGTTTGAACAAGGTAAAAATAAAATTATGCTGAATTAAAAAAAATTTTGAGTCCTGTGCCTACGATGCATAATTTCCCCCCCCCCCCCCCCTAGGTTAAATCAGGAGATGGGCTTGCTGGGTAGCTCGCAATTTGTAGTTCCTCGGTGCAAGTCCCAAGTGTTCCCGCGTCGAGAACTGACTCTGCTAACGCCCTCTCTGGCTTCAGTGAGGGTCACCGTGTCGAGAGTTTTCTTCGCTAATCCTCACTCTGTTCTCTGCGAGAGTCCCAACTGTCCCCGTCTCGACAGCTGTCTCAGCTAACCTTCCTGTGCCCTCAGTGAGAGTCCCAACTGTTCCTGTGTTGAGAGTTTGCTCCTCTAATCCCCACTCTGCCCTCGGCGAGAGTCCCAACTGTTCCCGTGTCGAGAATCGACTCTGCTAACGTCCCCTCTGGCTTCGGAGAGGGTCCCCGTGTCGAGGGTTTTCTTCGCTAATCCTCACTCTGTTCTCTGCGAGAGTCCCAACTGTCCCCGTCTCGACAGCTGTCTCAGCTAACCTCCCTGTGCCCTCAGTGAGAGTCCCAACTGTTCCTGTGTTGAGAGTTTGCTCCTCTAATCCTCACTCTGCCCTCGGCGAGAGTCCCAACTGTTCCCGTGTCGAGAATCGACTCTGCTAACGTCCCCTCTGGCTTCGGTAAGGGTCCCCGTGTCGAGGGTTTTCTTCGCTAATCCTCACTCTGTTCTCTGCGAGACTCCCAACTGTCCCCGTCTCGACAGCTGTCTCAGCTAGCCTCCCTGTGCCCTCAGTGAGAGTCCCAACTGTTCCTGTGTCGAGAGTTTGCTCCTCTAATCCACACTCTGCCCTCGGCGAGAGTCCCAACTGTTCCCGTGTCGAGAACTGACTCTGCTAACGTCCCCTCTGGCTTCGGTGAGGGTCCCCGTGTCGAGGGTTTTCTTCGCTAATCCTCACTCTGTTCTCTGCGAGACTCCCAACTGTCCCCGTCTCGACAGCTGTCTCAGCTAGCCTCCCTGTGCCCTCAGTGAGAGTCCCAACTGTTCCTGTGTCGAGAGTTTGCTCCTCTAATCCACACTCTGCCCTCGGCGAGAGTCCCAACTGTTCCCGTGTCGAGAACTGACTCTGCTAACGTCCCCTCTGGCTTCGGTGAGGGTCCCCGTGTCGAGGGTTTTCTTCGCTAATCCTCACTCTGTTCTCTGCGAGACTCCCAACTGTCCCCGTCTAGACAGCTGTCTCAGCTAGCCTCCCTGTGCCCTCAGTGAGAGTCCCAACTGTTCATGTGTTGAGAGTTTGCTCCTCTAATCCCCACTCTGCCCTCGGCGAGAGTCCCAACTGTTCCCGTGTCGAGAGTCTCCCCCCCCCCCCCCCCCGCTAACTCCCACTCTGCCATCGGCGAGAGTCCCAACTGTTCCATGCCAAGAGCTTTCGCCGTTTCTGCCCTCGGCGAGAGTCCCAACTCTTTACGTGCCGAGAGCTTTTCCCGCTAACTCCCACTCTGCCAACACCACGTAGGTGGTGTTGATTCTGCCCTCGGCGAGAGTCCCAACTGTTCCATGCCAAGAGCTTTCGCCGTTTCTGCCCTCGGCGAGAGTCCCAACTCTTTACGTGCCGAGAGCTTTTCCCGCTAACTCCCACTCTGCCAACACCACGTAGGTGGTGTTGACTCTGCCCTCGGCGAGAGTCCCAACTGTTTCCGTGTCGAGAGCTTTCTCCCCTAACCCCCATTCTGCACTCGGTGGGAAAGCGAACATCAATGGATGTTGAAAATACCTTTGGATGTGACGTTGAAAAATAGTGCGCAAAACATTAATTACATAACGAATACAAAAAAAAAAATACATGTTTTTCAGACAAGACAAATAATAAGTATGAAAATTCAAATTCGTTTAATAATTATTTCTTTTCTTTGTGTGTGAAGTTTTCCAAGTGACGTAACAAACAAGCCACAAAGTTTAAACTTTAGTCACTACATTAGTCTCAACACTCCCTTCAGAAGACTCCACCCTCGGCTTAGCTTCCAAAATGAAACCAAAAATGAAACGTTTTTGCTGTGCTTCTTCTGAATGAGACCCAATTCCGCATCCCCTATAGACTTTTCTCAGCTCTTTTCCCAGATGAGTGTTTGGTGAAATCATTTCCTATGTCGAGTCAACATCATTCCACTGATTCACAGTTTTCGCTTCGCCTTCCTAATGTAGAATTTAAGATCGATTTCCAAATAAGAAGTCATCAATTACTGTTCCCACACGGTCAAGTAATCAAGATGAGTGGATGACGACCACCGATCTCTTTGACGTATGATTGGCGAAGATCATGCATCTGGAGTCATCCCTAATGAAAAAAGATTGGAATATTATCAAACGATGACCTTGACGTGTCTGACATGTACAACCTGTTGACGGAGGAAGAGATGCTTCGATGACTACTTTATTAAGAGAAAATTACCTCGGATCTCGGTTCTTGGGTGTGTTGATGAGACGGGATTAACATCACGTGTGCTACCTGCAAAGTAAGACGATACCGTCTGCTCAAATTACTGACAAGTTCTGCAAGATTAGACTAAAACCAGATATTTTTTTTCGAAATTCTACTAAGCAATTTTTGAAAATAATTATATAAATATTAATTTTTGTTTAGCAATTAGTGTGCTTGGCTACTGATCTAAGGAACCTGGGTTCGAGCCCGGTTAAGGCATGGATGTTTGTGTTGCCTTTCTGCTGAGGTCCCGCCATCTTCACAGACCTACTATGGCGTAGTAAACTGACAGACTCTTGTCAGACCTCTGTGGCAAGCAGCTGCTTGAGGGGACATTTATTTATTTTTTAATATAAATTGCATATTTGTTTTTTTATCAGGATTTTTACCTTACTTCAATTTAGACTATAAATAACTAAACCTCCAAAGTTGATTGGTGAGCTCATTCTAGCAATCTGCACCCAAACATAATTTTAAATTTAAACAGCCTGAAGGATTCATTTACTTGTGAATAAATAAAAAAAATAATAAATACCCCCTCAAGCAGCTGCTTGCCACAGAGGTCTGACAGGAGTCTGTCAGTTTACTACGCCATAGTAGAAGATCTGAGAGGATGGCAGGACCTCAGCAGGAAAACGACACAAACAGCCATGCCTAATCCGGGGCTCGAACCCAGGTCCCTTAGACCAGTAGCCAAGCGTGCTAACCACTCGGCCACGGGACGGCACTTGTGAATAACTTTCCTAATATTTCGAGAGCTTTCTCCGCTAACCCCCACTCTGCCCTTGGCGAGAGTCCAAACTATTACATTCAGAAAATGGGACCTTGAGTAACCCATCAGTAACGTGATAAGCTCGTAATCCGAAATAAAAGGTTTAATTCCAGACTATAGGAGATGATTGAATGAGATTTCTTTTTTTTTACTTTCATATTATTATATGCTTCTTTATTCCATATTAGAGTGAATTGAAACATATCACCTTGATTATAAATCTAATCAGCGCATTGATAACCCTGTCACTATTCGTAATAGCTGGATACGCCGTTTATATATATATATAATGAATACCCCCTCAAGCAGCTGCTTGCCACAGAGGTCTGACAGGAGCCTGTCAGTTTTTATGCCACAGTAGAAGATCTGAGAGGATGGCAGGACCTCAGCAGAAAAACGACACATACAACCATGCCTTATCCGGAGCTCGAACCCAGGTCCCTTAGATCAGTAGCCAAGCGCGCTAACCACTCGGCCATAACCCTACATTAAGCCTTAATATTAATTTTGTGTTTTGAATCTTAAATTTCGACCTTATTTCTTTAACTTTTCCATATTAAATATTTCTGCAGAAGCAGACAGAAAAGTAATAGCTAAAAAATTAACGGATATGTAATAAAATATGGGTGTTGCCGAAATTGTTCAAGTGAATAGTTTCCTTATCGAAATTTCCGATTTTGTAAATTTTGAAGACCAATAATGCGCAAGAGGTGTTGATAAAATCATAACTGATAAGGTTATCATGAATTTGTGTGTGGAATTCTGGAGAGTCTTGATTTCTTAGGTTAAGAAAGTAAAGATTAAATTTTACAGGAGGTGGCAAACCAAACGTAGCATTCATGCAGAATCGAGCTCCAACCAGACTGTAATTTAGTTCTTCAAATACATCTTTTTGAACAACAGCTACTGATTTGGCCACTGCAGCTCAAGTCTAAAAAGTTTTGTTTGACATGGTCTGCCCAACTCATTTTGAATCTGCCATTTTTCTTTCAGCCTTTAGAAGTACTGTTCTTGACTGTATTCACCAAACTGCAGTACAGTCGCTCAAAAAAATATCCGAATGCTATGGTTGATTACAGAATTCGGAAAAAATGCACAGTACACGAACCTACGTGTAACATACACAAAGGTTGCCAGATCACTAATTTCTAAAAAAAAAATCGTTGCCAGATATTTTTTCTGAATTCTGTAATCAACCATGGTGTTCGGATACTTTTTTGAGCGACTGTAGGTGGTCATATTATTTTGATACTAGATCGTGTGGGCTCACTCACGGAAAAATTGAGCGTGTGCAGTTACGTTCACAGCAAACTGGAGCGTGTGCAGTAACTGCACACGCTCCGGTTTGCTGTGAACGGTAACTGGAGCGTGTACAGTTGTTGTACACGCTCCAGATATTTTTCCTGAATTCTGTAATCACGTGACACGAAGGTTGCCAGATCACTAATTTCTAAAAAAATTGTTGCCGGATATTTTTACTGAATTCTGTAATCAACCATAGTGTTCGGATACTTTTTTGAGCGACTGTAGGTGGTCATATTATTTTGATACTAAATCGTGTTGGCTCACTCACGGAAATATTGAGCGTGTGCAGTTACCGTTCACAGCAAACTGAAAGCGTTCACAGCAAACTGAACTGAAAGCGTTCACAGCAAAACTGAAAGCGTTCACAGCAAACTGAAAGCGTTCACAGCAAAACTGAAAGCGTTCACAGCAAACTGAAACCGTTCACAGCAAACTGGAGCGTGTGCAGTAACTGCACACGCTCCAGTTTGCTGTGAGCGGTAACTGGAACGTGTACAGTTGCTGTACACGCTCCAGATATTTTTCCTGAATTCTGTAATCACGTGACATGAAGGTTGCCAGATCACTAATTTCTAAAGAAATCGTTGCCAGATATTTGTTCTGAATTCTGTAATCAACCATAGTGTTCGGATATTTTTTTGAGCGACTGTACTAGAAGCGAGCAACATGGTCAAATCAACGAAATCTTCTCTTAATAAAAAAGCTGTTTGAAGGCAGTTGACGACACCTTCTTTATTTTTTACATAATCAAACAACGTTATACCTAAAATACTTATCATGACAAAATTGTCGCATTTTCAAAGTTACTGTTACTGAAAAGTATCAGCAAGGGAAATATAAAATAATAATTTATTTTATATATTATAATTTTATTTTATTATACCGGATTTCTTGATTTGATTAACCAGACAATGCTTGAGATTCACATGCAGAATCACGTGGGAATGTTCGTCTGTCTTTGTTTACATATTTTGATATCTAGTTTTTACGTCACACGATTAATTTATAATGCAAAGTCCAATTAACCTGAAATTTGTCAAAGCTATCGGCCTTTAGAAAGGGAAGATGATTGCCGAATATGGACGACATCAGTCAAATGATTTTTAAGCAATGGTCCTTGTCAACAGCTAACGAAATAAACAGCACAACAAAAAAAAAGTTATTTGGGATTTTTTTTTTCTGGTTACATTTATAAATTACGTTTTCCTAATTAAGTGAGCCGTCCCGTGGCCTGAGCCGTCCCGTGGCCGAGTGGTTAACGCGCTTGGCTACTGATCTACGGGACCTGGGTTCGAGCCCCGGGTAAGGCATGGATGTTCGTGTTGTTTTCTGCTAAGGTCCTGCCATCCTATCAGATCTTCTACTATGGCATATAAACTGACAGGCTCCTGTCAGACCTCTGTGGCAAGCAGCTGCGTGAGGGGGAATTTATTTATTTTATTTTTTTAATTAAGTACTTCGCATACTGGAATTCATGGGACTGAGCTTTGCTGACAAGACGGCTGTGAAAGTTCTTTTCCTAATAGATAATTTCTATTCCAGCCCCGTTCCTTTATACTTTAAGAGAAATCAAAATGATAATATCTTTTTTAGATACCAAAATTTCATAACATAGGAAGTGTTTTTTAAACATCAAGTCACTATTTCGGAGCCATCAAGTTCATATCCATAAACTTCAAATTGTCCATATCTTTCCTGGTGACAAATTGTCTCTTATGACGCTTTCTATAATTCTCCTCTCGTAATCATTTTCATTTCTTTGGGGATATGTTCCATTTCCTAGTATCATGCAAGAAATATCATCTATGGTCCTCCCTTTAAGGTCAACCAAATAGTTGGCTCGTGCCAACTTCAATCGTATAAACATTTGAACCCTAAGATGCAAATGCACAATACTAAACATTAGAAACTTGTGAATTATTTTATTAAAATATCTGAGAGGATTCTTTAAACTTCCTCATGTAACTTTCTACACTGACTGATATCAAAGCCACAATCCATAATTGTAGTTGGCAAACGAATGGATATCTTCATTTTCAAATTTTGCCAAATCGCATTTTTCTATCGTTCTTTGAGGACCTCTTGGAGGACACTTGTCAAATCTTTTTCGGCTGTTTCTTAGTTTTGTTATATTTTCTCAGTAGAACATCTCTGCAACTTTAATAGTTTTAATTTATGATTGAAACAATCTTTATTAGTGTCTGAAAGGTTAACTGATATTCTAGGCTCAAAACTTTCGATGTCTTTCACGAATGAAGTATCAGAAAAATTTTGTATTATCACGAGATCAGTAATTAAAATGCAGTGAAATGAATGGAATTTGTTCTTTATTACCAGTTTAAATTATATGAAACGAATTAATTAAAAAACTTCTAGCCTTTACACTGAATTACGTTTTAACAATTTCATTAAAATCCAGATTCGTTAATTATTATTCTTAGTAGATAAGCATGAATATAACACCGAAACGACACAGTACGGGAACCATCTTAGAGTCGGTTAAAAAAAAAAGTATCTATATACGTATATATTTTTTACAAAATTTTGTTTCATACACCTCTCAAACTGTAGCATTGCAGACCAAATCTTCAAGGCCTATTGTTTAATATGCTATGCTAATGATAAAAAAAATAAATAAATAAATATCCCCTCAAGCAGCTGCTTGCCACAGAGGTCCGACAGGAGCCTGTCAGTTTATATGCCACAGTAGAAGGTCTGAGAGGATGGCAGGACCTCAGCAGAAAAACGACACAAACAGCCATGCCTTACCCGGGGCTCGAACCCAGGTCCCTTAGATCAGTAGCCAAGCGCGCTAACCACTCGGCCATGGGACGGACTATGCTAATGAGTTAATCTTAAATTAGGGAGGGTGGGTCATGGTAACTATATGGCAATTAAAATATGCCCCGTTTGATAAAAATGAGAGCTCTGCCCTAGCTGAAGTAGCTTATACAAAACGGATCACTACTTATTTCATTCAAGATTCGCATGCATAGTTTACTTGAATCCTTTTGCCTAATCAGAAGAATGCGAAATAAGAATCTGAATGTCTTTGTCTTACTTACCAATCTTTCGTAGAAATATTCCGGGGGCAAGTCCTTGCCATTTACTTGCGCCACTCTATGGAGGAGAGTGGCTGCTTTAGTCACGTGTCCCTTGGTCATCAGCCAACTGGCAGACTCCGGTACCCACCTATGACAAGAAGCAACAGATTATCGTAAACGATAGCATTTATGATTGGTTGGCATTTCATATCAAGTACATTAATTACCACTTCTCTGTTTGGCTATCAAATGCGTTAATCTTGAGTCCTAAGCTTTTTTAAGGGCTTTTTGTTAGTGCTACTTGCTGTAATTAGTGATCTTAGATAATAAAAGACCGGATGGACGAAAAGTGCCCGATAGAGGTAAGTTCAAAAAGCCTCATCTCTTTAATGCATTCTCCTCATTCATATTTACCAGAGCCTAATGTTTGTTAGAATATAATGGCTCCGACAGACAAACACCTTTCGAACTTTAGAAAAAGCTTTATTCTTTAGGAAAGAGAACATTCAACCTTTTTCAGTCGAAGGGCATTTGAGGTCGCACATAAATTGCATAACACTTTGGGGGAGAGGGATGATTAGTGATTTGATTATGACGAGCAGACATGCGATGGAGAAGGGGTTTCGAGAGGGTATTGCGAAACGCTAAAATGATTGGTTATTTCTGAATTTAGAATTTTTTTACGTTTCCTGTTAACAAAAAATTAACTATCACTTATCGTAAAAACCATTTTCTATACTGATTACCGTACAAAAGGGGGGGGGGGGCTCAGTCGGTAGCGCGGCAGGCTCGTAATCTGCAGTCCCAGGTTCGAGTCCCAGCTGGGTCACCGTTGAGATTTATCTCCGCAAAATTCTCCCGCCCTGCCCACGGTCAGTAGGGGACACCGATGGGCTTGGAAAGACTGCCGTCCGTCGGATGGGACGTTAAGCGGTGGCACCGTGTGCGTGAGAGCCACACCCTGTGCACGTTAAAGAACACTCTGGATGGCCTTTACGGGAGGCTACCATCTGTCTCCCAACAGCTGTTCCAGTGGGTCTCCTCCCCCAACTTGCTCTGAGCCTTCGAGGTCCATGTGACCTGACCATTTAACCCATGATGTGCAAAAAAGTGCCGCTCATAGGTAAAACAACCCAACCGTACAAAAAGTGAACACTCTCACAAAAAGAAAAGTAGTGCTTAACACTGAGGAGTGTGGGGGGGGGGATACAACCAAGTGTTATATTGTGTTACATAGGAGAGGAAGGGGTTATAAATCGATTATAACAGCATTATGCATTTAATGTTATAGTACTTCGAGATTTACGTCCTGTTGGCATAACATGGGTGGTCATTAGTCAACGATCATTCGGTGCAGTCGTCCATTGAATTTCCTACCCATAACCCCTCGAGATCCTGGAAACTTGGCAATTTAATCCAATGTGTGCCAAAATAAAAATGCTTTTCAGATGTAAAACAGCATCAGTCAGAAATGATCTCTTGTCTACATCCAAAGGATTGAACTTTCTGTTCGGCGTTTTCTTCTCTCTTTAACTCCAGCAGAAGACTTTTTCAGACGAGTTTCGGTTTCTGCGGGTGAACGTCCTCCCTTGAGGAACGAACGTGGATCTCTCTTGTAACGTAAGCTTTCAAGAACGTCGACTACAGAAGACCTCATTGTGTCCCGATTCGGCTTCGTGACGAAGAAGATGGCGAAGTTTATTCTGTCAAAAGGGGTCAAGTTCCTCTCGCGCTTTACGATCGCTGTATTTATCAGTTGTGCGTAACTCGAAACGTGAACAAACGAAGCCCACAAAACTCTATTCTTGACCTTGCAAGTTATGAGAGGTTACCACGACCAACACCAACTAATTAGAAAGGGCCTTTTTTTCGTATTACCCTCGTGCACGTTTTTCTCAGCGCTCTCCTTTATTCGCTGGTTCTAGAAGAATCCAAATAGATTAGCACTCTGATAGATAATATGCTAATTCTCTAATGCAGTAGTTCTTAACCTTTTATGCTTCACGTACCCCTGAAAATGTGTGTGTAACTGGCGTACCCCTTGTTTAGATAAACAAGGGGTACGCCAGTTACTATACTATAGTTATACTGTAACAATGGTTATTTTTACTTAGTTACTAGATCTAGCGACTTTTGAGCTCTCACGGCGTACCCCAAAAAATTTTTACCGTGTACCCACAAGGGGTACCACAAGGGGTACGCGTACCCCACTTTGAGAACTCCTGCTCCAATGAAATGAGTTAAATGTACGCAAAAATTTTAAAACAAGTTTCGACTACCTGAGATTATTCGCCTATGGAGCAATGACGCCCCCATGTTTTTTTTTTACTATGTCTCACTCTTCCTCAAGATAATTATTTCTATTTGTCTGTCGACTAGGTAGACTAAAAAGTCTACTAAGTAGTATTGTGAAAAGAAGTATTTGAAAAAAAAAATATTGTGAAAAGAAGTTTGGAAGAAATTAGATTTGTTTGAAAGATTAAAACATAGGTAACTCAATCCGTAAAATATTAAAAAAAGGTAATTAATAAATAAATAAAAATCTGTTGAGAGTTAATCACTTTCCCGACCTCTGGAAATTATCCCACATCATTACGATTCATAAACTAAATCAATCCAACTTTCTCCAGGAGTACCGTTCTATGTTTGTTGCCTTGCATTAAAAAATGTTTTGAAAGAATTATTCTAAACAGAATTTATGCTTTCACACTAACTAACTCTGTTATTCCGCCATGTCAATTCGAATTCAGAAAGCAATACACGACTGTACTCCCATCTGCTCCTAGTTGTTGAAAACATAGCCGAAAGAATCAACAAGAAAGAGTCAGTTGTGCTTGTGTTTATTGATGTTGCAAAGGTCTTTGATAAAGTATGGATCAAGGGCTTTATTCACAAACTCATCAGCAAGAATTTCTGCGATCACATTTTCGAATAATCTATTCGTACCTACGTAACAGAGGGGGCGGGGGTGGCTCAGTCGGTAGCGCGCCAGGCTCGTAATCTGTAGTTCCCAGGTTCGAGTCCCAGATGGGTCAGCTTTGAGATTTATCTCCGCAAAATTCCCCGCCCTGCCCACGGTCAGTAGGGGACACCGATGGGCTGGGAAAGGCCGCCGTCCGTCGGATGGGACGTTAATCCGTGGCCCGTGCGTGGGACAGCAATACGCTGTGCACGTTAAAGAACACGCTGGATGGCCTTGACGGGAGACTACCATCTGTCTCCCAACAGCTGTTCCAGTGGGTCCCCTCCCCCAACATTCTCTGAGCCTTCGGGGTCCATGTGACCTGGCCATTTAGCCCATGGTGTGCAAAAAAGTGCCGCTCAAAGGTAAAACAACCCAACCCAAACAAACAACCTACGTAACAGAACTTTCCAAGTCATTTCTTAGAGCTCTCTTTCAAAGCCCAGATCTCTCAGAGCGGGTGTGCCTCAAGGCTCACTTTTGGGACCCACTCTTTTTAATATTTACGTATCTGATATGCCCAATTTTAACAGAGTTAAAGTTGCATTATATGCAGATGACACTGCCATCATTTTGTCTTAACTCAAAATCGCTGCTCAGCGAGCTCAAGACTGTTTGAAATGAACCCGAATCTTGGTTCACCAAATGGAGATTCAGGATAAATCTAAAAGCAATTCTGTTATAGTCACACATCGTAGACTTCAGATATTTGAAATTGTCATTGACTGGAAGGAAAATGTCACACACTTGAGTAATACTCTTCAACATAGTCTTTGCTGGAATCAGCATATCACTAACGTTATTAATAAGGTACAGAAAGTAATCTGCGGTCTCAGTGCACTTCCTGGAAGAAATTCAAAACTCTCGGTTGACACCAAGTTACTAATTTCTAAAACAATTATCAGGCCGATTATCATGTAAGCTTTCCAGGTGTGCGTTTCTAATAAGGATGTCTCCATTGCCCTACTCCAAACCTTTCAAAACAAATCTCTCAGAAACATTATCTCTGCACCTTGGTTTGTTCGAAATAGTACTATACACAAATATCATGTGTAGAATCTGTTAAAAAGTATCTCAAACAAACATCAATTGCTTTCTTTGAGAAAATTTAATGCAACCCAAATGAAGTTCTTTCTGACCTGTTGAATTTTGACCTCACCTGTGAGCAGAGGGTTGGGTTGTTTTACCTCTGAGCGGCACTTTTTTGCACACCATGGGCTAAATGGCCAGGTCACATGGACCCCGAAGGCTCAGAGAAGGTTGGGGGAGGGGACCCACTGGAATAGCTGTTGGGAGACAGATGGTAGCCTCCCGTCAAGGCCATCCAGCGTGTTCTTTAACGTGCACAGGGTATGGCTCTCCCGCACACGGGGCCACGGCTTAACGTCCCATCCGACGGACGGCGGCCTTTCCAAGCCCATCGGTGTCCCCTACTGACCGTGGGCAGGGCGGGGAATTTTGCGGAGATAAATCTCAACGCTGACCCAGCTGGACTCGAACCTGGGAACTACAGATTACGAGCCTGGCGCGCTACCGACTGAGCCACCCCCTCCCCTGTGAGCAGAGGCATAAGAGACCAAGATCCATTCTTCTTTGGTCCCTAATCTGTCTTCTATTCGATATTGCTTGGGTTGGGTTGTTTTACCTCTGAGCGGCACTTTTTTTGCACATCATGGGCTAAATGGCCAGGTTACATGGACCCCGAAGGCCCAGAGAAGTTTGGAGGAGGGGACCCACTGGAACAGCTGTTGGGAGACAGATGGTAGCCTCCCGTCAAGGCCATCCAGGGTGTTCTTTAACGTGCACAGGGTATGGCTCTCCCGCACACAGTCACGGCTTAACGTCCTATCCGACGGACGGCGGCCTTTCCAAGCCCATCGGTGTCCCCTACTGACCGTGGGAAGGGCGGAGAGTTTTGCGGGGATAAACCTTAAAGTTGACCCAGCCGGGACTCGAACCTGGGAACTGCAGATTACGAGCCTGGCGTGCTACCAACTAAACCTTCCCCGATTTTTGAAAAAAAAAATTTAAGGTTTTTGTATGATATTTTTTAACCGCTTTATAGAATGTTGGTAAGGTTTATCCAGGGTAGCACACGACACATTTCTAATATCTCATGTGGTTCTTTGCAGAAAAGGGTTGCTCACTCTTTCTTGATCTAAACCATCAACTGACTCTAAGATTGTAAACGCCTTTTAAAAAAAAATGAACGAAATGTTTCCTTTCTGAACTTTCGTACTAGTAAATTCAGGTAAAAAATTGTCTAGTTCATAACAATTTTGTTTTCAACCAAGATTAGAATAAAGTTTAACAGTCATTCTTAGCATATCGATGTGTTTTAATAGTTCATATTTTTATTTCGTGAATCTTAATTTATTCCTAGAGACTTCAGAGTGGAAGCGATGATTACGGCTTGTCAAATGGTCGTTAACTTTATCTCTGTTCGAGGGTGTCGCGACGGATTCCTGACTTATCTAGGGGACAAGGAGGCAAATCCAATTAAAAATTTTCCAGCCAGACGGAGGGAACTTCGCGGGCACGTATTTAGACTGATAAATGTCAGAGTACCACTTTTACTCTTGAATTCATTGCAGCACTGACGTCATCTTAGGCATATACTAATCACCTTTTCGACGCTTAATAGACTTTTATTTATAATGCAGGATTTTGTTGTCTGGGTAACCAAGAATGAAAAGAATCTGCATTATGCGATCTGAAGGTTAAGTAGGAAAAATAGAGATAATTTTTTTTAAAATGATAAATTGCTCTTCAAGCAGTTGTTTGCTACCGCGGTCTGACAGGAGGTTGTTGGTATGATATGCCATAAAGAGAGAGATGTAAATATATGTCTAGATGACAGATAAGGAGAAATCTCAGTAGAAATCAGTGGCGTAGACCTGAGTGGCAAATGGGTGGCCAGTAACCCAGTGGCTTGTCTCGATAGAGTATCTAGAAATTCTGATGGGCAGGAAGGGGGGAGGTGGGTGGGTTTGCACGTGCTCGACATGATTTTCGTCGGTGACTGAACATAAGTTATCTAAAGCCCTCGGGATCTCTAATTTTCCATTTCTTAGGTACTCCATTGGTTAGCGTTGGGAAATTGAAAGGAAGTGAATCCCAGAAAAGGCATGGATGTTTTCCTTTTCATCTACGTTGTCTTTTTACTTAGTTCTCGCCTTCTTCACTGTGGTGTATTATACTGGCAGGCTCCTGTCACAGCTCTGGGTGGGGCGGGGGTGGCTCAGTCGGTAGCGCGCCAGGCTCGTAATCTGTAGTTCCCAGGTTCGAGTCCCAGCTGGGTCAGCGTTGAGATTTATCTCCGCAAAATTCCCCGCCCTGCCCACGGTCAGTAGGGGACACCGATGGGCTTGGAAAGGCCGCCGTCCGTCGGATGGGACGTTAAGCCGTGGCCCCGTGTGCGGGAGAGCCATACCCTGTGCACGTTAAAGAACACGCTGGATGGCCTTGACGGGAGGCTACCATCTGTCTCCCAACAGCTGTTCCAGTGGGTCCCCTCCCCCAACCTTCTCTGAGCCTTCGGGGTCCATGTGACCTGGCCATTTAGCCCATGGTGTGCAAAAAAGTGCCGCTCAGAGGTAAAACAACCCAAACAACAGCTCTGGGACAAGCAGACTGCCTGAAAAGAATTCTTTTTATGAGACTGTGCAGCTAAGAATGCAACAGTCCTCATAAATCATAGGCCAATGACCTGTGATATGTGAGAACCCTTTCAACCAACCCATGATTTATGAGAAATGTCGAAGCATCAACTGCGCAGTCGCATAGTCTCCATAGTTGATACGTTACGCCACTGACAGAAAAAAAAAAATCATTTTGTTCAAAAACAAAAATCATTTTTATTCTATTACGTGTGATCACACTCCTATACATATTTTTATTTTCGGTCGTCCCGTGGCTGAGTGGTTAACGCGCTTGGCTACTTGATCTAAGGGACCTGGGTTCGAGCCCCGGGTAAGGCATGTATGTATGTGTCGTTTTTACTGCTGAGCCCTGCCATCCTCTCAGACCTTCTCCTACGGCATATATACTGACAGGCTCCTGTCAGACCTCTGCGTCAAGCAGCTGCTTGAGGGGGTATTTATTTATTTATATTTGAAAGTAATTTATTAAAAAATTGGTTTGAAATTTTTCGGGAACGCAACAGTAAGATATGACCGTTTTTAATCTGATGTATGAGAGTTCCTCAAAAAGTAAGAATACAGGGTCTGTAATTTCCAGTCAGACAAAACATGTTGAAACTGGTTGTACCTAGAACTGGCTGTACGCCCCTTGAAAATGGCAGATCACGAGCCTGGCGCGCTACTACCGACCGAGGTCATCAAGGAGAGTCAAAGATTGTCATAAACAATATTAGTCAAAAATAAATGGAAATCAATAATTTCATGCAAAAAAAAGTTAATTTTATCAAAATGTTCGGGGGTGGGCAATAAGTTATCGCTGGGGTATTCGAGTTACTCGACTACTCGTGGGAACACAACTGTTGCGTAAGTAGGGGGGGGGATACATATTCTGAATTTTAAATTATTACTGGATGGCTTTTGTATAAGAGACAGTGAAGATGACAGAGCTAGTTGTGGTATTGAAGCTGAATCATCAGCATCAACTTCAAAACTACCCTCGATAAAAATTATAAGGCTGTGCATGGGCGTCAGCAGAAATTTCTGGAGGCAAAGCTTGGAGACAAATAATTACATCAATAAATTTTTATTTAATTTTTTTAATTTTTTAGAGTTTTTTTTTACAAGTAGATTATAGTATACAGTATTGCATCAATACAAAAACACATACATAATGTAAATAAATTAATTACGTTTAAATTGTTACGATTATAATTTGTGGAATTTTTTACTCGATCCCAGGGGGTGTTTGCCCCCTTCTGTGAACGCCCATGAGGCTGTGTTTTATTCACTTCTAAAGTGAAAGAATTTTGTAATTTCGCCAAGATGCTGGTTCATCTGAAATTTTCCGTTTACAGAGTGCTGGATTAGAATTCCACTTTTATGTTAAATAAGCAAGATGAATGTCTGTCGCGTGACAGAATTCGATTATTTTTAACTTTTAATTTATCCAGTGGCCCCCAACGGGGTCGTTCGCTTGAGTTTTTATGTGGAAATAGATTAAATAGAATATCGAATACTTCATAGATGAGGGTAGCCTTTTATGAACGGGGGCGGTAGAAAAAATAAAGGGGGTCGTTTGTTTTAAAAAGTTTGGGAAGCAGAGAAAGATGCATAAAAATGTTTTGTGCCATAAAAAGGATAGCATCCTTCAAAATTCCACATGATTTAAAAAATTATAAAGTGTCTGCAAAGTCTGAAGAAGAATAATCAAAGCAAAACAAACTGAGTGCAAAATATATTCGTCTGCGACCAAAAAAAAGAAATTTCGATATAACAACTAACATGGTTGTGTTTTTAGTAAACATTTGGAAAGGAAACAAAACAGAACTGGTCACACACAAAAATGCGAGAATTTGAAATATTTTGGTTAAGTATTTTTGTATGGTGGAAAAGTATGGATAATTATAGATTAGCGAATAGGGTCTCAGAAAGAAGGGGAGACCTAGGATGCGGTGGGCAGACAATGTCAAACAGGACCTTGTTAGAATTGGTGTGCAGTGGCCATATGCAGTAGATGTAGCTCAGGACAGATATGATTGGAGAATTAAACTGCACGGTCTGGTTGGACCTCCGTAGTCCATGGCTGCTTGAGGATGATGATGATGATGGAAAAGGAAGGCTGACAACAATAAGTTTTCGGAAGACATGAAGACATATGTGAAGGAGAGACTTTTTTTATCTCCAGCCCCTTCCCCCTTTTTTAAAACTTGATAGAAATCTTTGGAGAGATCAAGGTTCTTGGAGGCATGCAGTAAGTAAGTCTCTGCAATAAAACGTAATTGAAAGATGCTTATTTAAACAATTTGATTACAACGAAATTTGGCGGTAACAGAACCAAGCAGCGTGTACTGTGGTATAAAGAGGTTTCAGAATAATGAGAGATATTGAAAACAAAAAATCTACAGGCAATGGACTGAAAAAACATTTTAGGCTTAGAAAAAATTCTGAAGCATCCTCATCTTACGGCAATGGAGAATAAAATTCGAGTTTTCCGCAATTGATTAAATAAATTTTTATTGAAACATATGATTGACGATAAATATATCAATTAAACTGTCTGAATTTCGATTTTGAATAATATCCGTTCAGAATTTAAAGAGCTATAGAAGTTCCAATACTAAATAGCAGCGATGTCAGTCATAAAAATTCACCTCAGAAGATAATTAAAACTTTTTAAAAAAGCATTATTTCAAACCATTTAATACAATAAATTCATGATGCTGTTCCAATAATTCTTTCAATAATTTCCTATTTTGCATAAGTTTCTTAGGCCTGACTTTGCTGCTGTTGTTAAGTATTCGAGCTTCCATAGCTCTTTAAATACCCAACAAATATTGTCGAAAATCGAGATTTAGATAGATTTGAATGAGATTTTTATTTATCTCGCATTATTTTCCTATTAAAAGCTTATTGTAGAAATTACGGATCTTCAAATTTGCCTCCCCATTGACTTAACATTGGAATGTTTCAATATTTCTGTCCAGCATCTATACTTTTTAATGCTTAAGAGAGAAGCTTCGTAATTATCGTAAATTGTCAACATCAAGCTTGTTAAGCAACGATGATATATATTAGTGTTATCCACAATGTCCTTGGTTATCTTTAAAGGGTTATCTGTTGATTATTTGCTACTATAAAGCACAGTTCATCACTCTTTGCTGTTGCCTAGATATAAAACGTTCTCATGAAGGCGTCTTTTCCGAGTGGTTGCATCAATGGTATGTTTTCTGAGAAGGTCGAAGATTGTGTTTAACCTTCTGACTAGGTCTGCAATTTTGTTTAGGTATCTTGAGAAGGATTTACATTATGCGACTCTCTGAAATCAGCTGTTGAAGTAAGGTAACTTATTTGAAAATGGGCCCGGGATTATCGCCTGTGTACGTCTTTTGGGACACACTTCTTCAATCTGGCCAAATAAATCCTGAATAGAGCATCACCAGTAGGGACTTTATTGATCCCAGGATAAAGTGTTTTTGATTGATGGATCCTATGATCACATTACTTGTAGTGTGATTGATGGATCCTATGATTACATTACTTGTAGTGTGATTGATGGATCCTATGATTACATTACTTGTAGTGTGATTGATGGATCCTATGATATTCCCAGGTTCGAGTCCCTTGTAGTGGTGGTGCTAGTTGTTTTGTTCCCTTGTCATCGGTGCCATCAGTTGCATTACCTTAGGAGACAGTAGCTTGGGTTGTTTTACCTCTGAGCGGCACTTTTTGCACACCATGGGCTAAATGGCCAGGTCACAAGGACCCCGAAGGCCCAGAGAAGGTTGGGGGGAGGGGACCCACTGGAATAGCTTTTGGGAGACAGATGGTAGCCTCCCGTCAACGCCATCCAGCGTGTTCTTTAACGTGCACAGGGTATGGCTCTCCCGCACACGGGTCCACGGCTTAACGTCCTATCCGATGGACGACGGCCTTTCCAAGCCCAACGGTGCCCCCTACTGACCGTGGGCAGGGCGGGAATTTTGCGGGGATAAATCTTAACGCTGACCCAGCTGGGACTCGAACCTGGGAACTGCAGATTACGAGCCTGGCGCGTACCGACTGAGCCACCCCCGCCCCAAGAGAACAGTAGCAAACAATGGTTTACGTATTTCCAAGAAGGAAGACATGGGCTTATTTTTAGTGTTATTTTAAATTTCCACTAGGTACTTATTTCGTTATCTTTTCTCGACGGTGCTGGAGTAGCTTATTAGAAAAGCAGCCACGTAAAAAAATCAATTAACAAACAAAACCCAAGTTAATCTCACATAGGAAGATAAAAAACAAATAAAGGTAAAGCGAAAAAAAACTAAATAACCAAAGAAATGTCGCAAAATTATTTTTTAAAGACAGCACTAGCCGAAGCCGTATTAAAAAGCAAACAAAACATAATGAAACAATATGCAATTAATGGCACCTTGCAATTACAAATGAAATCAAGAATCAAATCAAGAACATCATAAATGAAATTTGTCAATACTCAGAGAATGAATTAAAGAACAGAATTTAGCAATAAGGAATTGGCAATAAAGACAAAGTTACCGAAGTTGTCCGAAGAGACAAAATACCTGAAATGTATCAGTGATGAAATCAGCAAAAGAAACCTAATAAACAGTATATTGGATTTTTAAATATGAAAGTACAAAGAGTGAAACGTGTAGAATGAACCAATATTGTTAACGATCGGTGTCTAACGATATTTATTTGAGACCTTTATTTACATCCCCATTTTGCTGGGCAGGGGTCACTCAGTCAGTAGCGCGCCAGGCTCGTAATCTGCAGTTCCCAGGTTCGAGTCCCAGCTAGGTCACCGTTGAGATTTATCTCGGTAAAATTCCCCCGCCCTGCCCACGGTCAGTAGGGGACACCGATGGGCTTGGAAAGGCCGCCGTCCGTCGGATGGGACGTAAGCCGTGGCTCCGTGTGCGGGAGAGCCATACCCTGCGCACGTTAAAGAACACGCTGGATGGCCTTGACGGGAGGCTACCATCTGTCTCCCAACAGCTGTTCCAGTGGGTCCCTTCCCCCAACCTTCTCTGAGCCTTCGGGGTCCTTGTGACCTGGCCATTTAGCCCATGGTGTGCAAAAAAGTGCCGCTCAGAGGTAAAACAACCCAACAACCCATTTTGCTAAAAGAATCTTAGCTTAGAAATATATTTAACTTACAATAAGCTAAGTGTCTCTAATTTTTCTGCTTCGTTTTGGGTGTACACCTACTGCAATCTTGCTTTTGTATCGTGAAATTCTACTCTCGTGATATTTTCGAAGGCCACTTATCTCCTTCAAAAAGAGAAGGCATCTAAAGAGCTATTTTTCTCTCCGTCACAGAACGGCATTCCAGCTCATACAGCTCGAAGGCAAAGTGTACTTAATTTATGCGTTTTTAATAACAGTGTTGTGCGCTTAATAACAAGCCACCTCCAATCAGAATTGTCTCTGTAAGGTAGCGCGCTTCTTATGCTAAATATTTTTCACAGAGTAAGGGGAAAAAAAGACTATTAATTCTTTATCAACTGTTATAATTATTGATTAGTTTTTGCTGGATGCTGTTCTTTTTGACCTTTTGTGGTCACGGTTGACCTCATCTTCAAAACTAGAGAAATGTGATACTGTCAGCATTAAAATTGCCTGTTAAGCTCATTTTATTAGTGTCTTGTAATTTTCTCTTAAGTTTATTTAAGACTTTATGAGTATAAAGCATTTTTGTTCTTTTGAAACATTTAATGGTGAGACCTGTAGGAAGGAAGTGGCTAGATCATGTGTTATTATGTTATAATATTATTTTTTGATCTGTTATCTACTCAGAACAACTGATATGTATATATGCAACAAAGCCTTGCTTTTAAATTTTACCCTCAGGCCCAGAGTTTTCTTCATCCCAGCTTACCTAATAAGCGACTTAGACAGGGTGCTAACAATTAGACATGGTGTTACACTAGGATGACTTAGACAGGGTGTTACCAGAAACTATATTCCCCATTATTTATTAAATGTATTTTAGGCTTAGAAAAAATATTCTGAGCCTATTTTGCATATTTTAGTTTTTTTTTTCTTTCAATATTTTCTATATTTAAATAAGTATTGAAAAGGGTAAATTATACAGAGTTGGACTGGTCCGTATTATGAGTAATAATACATTCATTGCAAGAGACAAAGATTGGGGCCTTAGATGGTTTAGAGCAATGTTTCCCAAAGTGGGCGATACCGCCCCCTGGGAGCCGCTGGAACGATCCAGGGGGTCGGTAGTAGCCTCGGGTGCAATTGGGGGGGGGGGGGCGGTGGAAGCATAAAGAAAGAAGGGTTGGGTTGTTTTACCTCTGAGCGGCACTTTTTTGCACACCATGGGCTAAATGGCCAGGTCACATGGACCCCGAAGGCTCAGAGAAGGTTGGGGGAGGGGACCCACTGGAACAGCTGTTGGGAGACAGATGGTAGCCTCCCGTCAAGGCCATCCAGCGTGTTCTTTAACGTACGCAGGGTATGGCTCTCCCGCACACGGGACCACGGCTTACGTCCCATCCGACGGACGGCGGCCTTTCCAAAACCCATCGGTGTCACCTCCTGACCGTGGGCAGGGCGGGGGAATTTTACGGAGATAAATCTCAACGCTGACCCAGCTGGGACTCGAACCTGGGAACTACAGATTACGAGCCTGGTGCGCTACCGACTGAGCCACCCCCGCCCCAAGAAAGAAGGGAAGATAAGAAAATTTTGAAAAACCGTTCGTACATGTTTCATCTGTTGTGTAACATAGAGTCAAAGTCGTAGTGATTACTTTATTTTCCAAATAAACACATAAAATGCAAGTTATAACCGATCAGTGGTCAAGTCCGCCGACAAGTCCTTATCAAGCAAGTGTTGGAAAGCGAGCGTGTTGCGCATTGTCGGGAAGTCCAGCATGAATCGGCAGGAATATGTGTATCTTTCTGTTTGTTCACTTAAAGAAGGTAGATTTCCAAGGGGGCGCTGTCTAATTTCTTTTCTGAAAAGGACCGGTCGGACAAATAAGTTTGGGAACCTCTGGTTTAGAGCAATGGTTCTCAAACTATGGGCCGCGGAAAGATTTCAAATGGGATTTCAATTCAATCTCCGCGAATGTTAACATAATGCAATTTAAACAGAATTTCGTTTTAATTATGATTATCCTGGATCACGAGGTATACTAACAGTGAAAGTGGGAAGGTTGAGAACCACTGGTCTACAGAAATGGCTCTGAAATGCGCCTGGCAAACAATTTGGGTTCGGGTAGTGGCCGGATCTGGGGGAAAAGGGACTCACGCCCCCCCCCTTTTTTTTTTTAGAATATTCTTTTAAGAATACTTTTTTTAAAATATACTTTGACATAATCCGCGCATTTTACAAGAGCTTTTTTTTTTTAAACCTCTAAAATGAAGGGGAAAATGTTACACTGGAATTGTACAGTCGCTCAAAAAAATATCCGAACACTATGATTGATTACAGAATTCAGAAAAAATATCTGGCAACGATTTTTTTAGAAATTAGTGATCTGGCAACCTTCGTGTCACGTGACACGAAGGTTGCTAGATCACTAATTTCTAAAAAAAAAATTAGTGATCTAGTCGATTTCATCCTAACAGTTAGGATGAAATCGATAACATCTTTTGTATTCTCTGCTATAATGCTTGAAATTCATCGCTTTTATTCATCTTATTCATCATCTTCGCATTCTTAATGCACCAAATTTAGTAAGTATAAACCTGCTTATTCTACCATCTACTACACCATTCTTCAAAGCACCGTTTAGCATCGTACAGATGAAAAGAATTATAGTGAAATAAATAAAGTGGACTATTATATAGATATTGATTTTTATGATGCTTTTGTTCCCATACGAACATTAATTGCTTAGATGGTGCATCAAAAGAAGTTTAAGAGCAAGAAAAGTTTCTTCAGCATCTGGCTCTTCAAAATGTTAAAAGGAGTTTGATTTAAACCTTTAAGAAAATTTTCCGCCTGTCTTAGTTTTGCCTTTTCGAAATATTAATTTCACCAAGAAAGAAAGCGAAAAAATAAACCCAGCAAGTTAGTTTGACTGCTAAATTTCAGCTGATTCTTTGTTCTACTAATCCTCGACAGTCAACTGAACAAAGCTCATCTGTATATACACTTGCATAGTACATCACTGTGTGCCTACGCCTGTTCAATTGAAAGAGAGTGGCCACTTAAGGGTCGACAGATGTCACAAAGACCGTTCCTGTTTCGACACTACTTAGCCACCGGATTATTAGCCATCGCCCGAAACGTCGTCACCCTCTAGGAAACATATCTCAGTGCATCATGTTTGTGGACAATTATTCAGCTCCAACGACTGTTCCAATGAGGGACAAGTGGATCGGCTTTATTAATAATCCACTTATGAAATCAAAGGCTTCATGAAACAGGACGTTGGTGGTTGGAGGTCTGGAGGTGACTTAAGTCTTCTGATTAGTTGACCTTGTAGGAAATGTTTTGTATTTTGATACAAATTGGACTCGCTGAGAAGAGAATTGGCTATAATTTATGAAATATAGATAATTGCTTAAATATGAATCAGATATTATATTTAAAATGGTATCGCTTAATATCATACGAAGATTCATCATATGAAGAATTTGCTAAATAGGGAAAAAATTGGTTTTAACTCTCTGATTATAAATGAAATTATATTACCTTTGAAGTAGCTGCTGGTCAAGTAGCTCTGATCAGTAAAATTCGCAATAGAAAAAAACCTATGAGAAAGGCGAGACCTCGGCAAAACGTACATGAGAAACATGAAAAAGAACACAACCTACCTTATCCAGGATGTGAACCCAAATCACTATGATCCGCAGCCAAGCGCACTGACCAAGGAAATATGAAGAATTTTTATGATTCTCAAGAACACTGGATCTGTTATGAGCTGCCATTTGGTAATGGAATTTAAAAAAGTAATAATTAACAATATACGATTCAGAAGATAATGAGGAATCCAAAATGAATGTCAAGGAATTTTCTGTTCGATGATCAATTAGCTGAAGATTGTTCACTCAAAAGTAGTCATTATCTGAAGGAAGTCTTCGATCTATTGAGTTGGTAAATATTTCAATGAGGCTTGTTAGCTCTTTTAATTCATCTATTTTAAGCTTATTCTGCATTTCATCGAGAGGAACGGAAACTAACGGACGAATGATAAATCATATTACTTCGAAGAGATTTTGGAAGTTATCATTTGTAGATAATTATTTCTTCAGTTTTATCATTTGCAAGACGTGCGAAATGCAAAAAATTACAAAATAATTGTCGGATTCAATATTACGACAATGAACGATGTATTAATGATCTATAATATGCTCTCTATTCGGCAGAGAATCTGACATGATTAAAGAGGCGTCGCTTTTTAAAGATCTCCCTGACTTTTCGCATTTCTGCGTCAAACGAAGACACAGCTGCAGAAAGAGAGAAGGAATTCGCTGCGTGTCTAATGGCGATTGCAAAACAATTTATAAACGTTCTCTTCAGTGTCATTGTATTAGAGGCATCGATTAGTGCCAGTTATAGGAGTGATGGACGAGCAAAAAGGACAAGCAGTCAACAGCGAACAAAAACGGCGACCCAAACAGAAAAGCAGCAATGTGTATTAAGTGCAATCGGGTCATCCATAATGCAAGCAAGGCACCAGAAGAAAGACACAGCAGGGACATGCCATGGAATTATGAGCGTTGTTGCCACGATGATCGGGGAGAGAAGAACCATTAATTTGGCAAGGACACCTTGAGGGCGAAAGCTGCTCCCAGACAATCATGACGGATGCGCTCCGGTGTCCCTTGCGGCGTGGCTCGTTGTCTCAAAGGGACATAGGTCCTGGCAAATGTCTTTGGTTCGTTTGGGGAAGCTGACAACGCAGGTCGCTATTGAGAGGTTCCTAAGCCTGTCCGCGGCGCTCTGAAGTATAAATAGATATGACACTTCTGAAATATTACCAAACTTACGCCTCACTTAAGAATACTTCTTAGAGGAGAGAGACTTCGCATTGCTATTTATTGCTGGGAGATTAGGACCGCATTCAACCGTTGGGGAGGATATAAAATGACACTCGTCAAAAAAAAAATTACTCCCTGGCTGGATAGGTGTGGCCATTTTACCTTCGTTGTTTGTGCTCTCAACAGCTATTCCGTTTCTGAGAAATATGGCAAGAAATGTTCAACTGTTGGAGTAGAGCTACATCCAGAATTTCTTTAATGTGAAGGTGTGGGGGGGAGTGTGTGGGGGGAGTTAAGAGGGGATTCAGCCCATTAACAGAATGTTTAATGAGGAGAGGAAGAGGATGACTTCGATATCAATCTTCCATTTTCAGCAAATATATTAACCAAATATTTATGAATAAATATACTGGTTTCTTACACGTGCATAAATTATAATATTCCTCTAAATATCTGTTAAATACGAAATCCAGGGAGGGAAAAATAGGAAGGGGGTAAAGAGTCCCCCTTCCTCTTTTCCATCCCCTTCCTCTTTGAGAATGTCAATAAGAAGAAAGAAGGCGAAAAAATACTAACTCTAGGTAGTTCACATATTTCGGAAGCGAATTTTTTGAACACCATTAGAAGAAAAGGAAAAATTGCATACCAGAACAACCTTCTGTTAGAGTTCAGTCCAGCCTTGGGGCGGGGGTGGCTTAGTCGGTAGCGCGCCAGGCTCGTAATCTGCAGTTCCCAGGTTCGAGTCCCAGCTGGGTCAGCGTTGAGATTTATCTCCGCAAAAATTCCCCGCCCTGCCCACGGTCAGTAGGGGACACCGATGGGCTTGGAAAGGCCGCCGTCCGTCGGATGGGACGTTAAGCCGTGGCCCCGTGGGCGGGAGAGCCATACCCTGTGCACCTTAAAGAACACGCTGGATGGCCTTGACGGGAGGCTACCATCTGTCTCCCAACAGCTGTTCCAGTGGGTCCCCTCCCCCAACCTTCTCTGAGCCTTCGGGGTCCTTGTGACCTGGCCATTTAGCTCATGGTGTGCAAAAAAGTGCCGCTCAGAGGTAAAACGACCAACCCAAACCCAGTCCAGCCTTACTTTTTTTTCACTAGATGATGGTCAGATACTTCGCAATATCAAAATGTGATGTGAATGCAAAAAATTTATCTCTCGCATGAAAGTGAGTTTCATATATTAAAATAAATTTAATTATGCAGGGGAGCTGAGACTCCCCTTTGAAGTTGAGAGAACGCGTTGAAGTGAATTGAACATGATGCTACTCACTTAACCAGCAGACATATCGTATATAAAAAAAAATCTTAGTTTTATTGCTGGAATATTAGGACTGCATTGATCCGTTGCGGAGAATGTAAAATGTCACTCGACTGATCGAGTTACTCGCTGAACCCTTACACATATGGTAAGAGTTCTTCTCAGTAGAGACTTTTCTTCTGAAGCAGAACCATTAATTAAGACAACAGCAAAAGAATTCTTTTTAGAAAATCTCAGCACTTCCAGCCGGACTGTAATTTCCTTTTAGCTGGACATAGAAAAACTTCTTTCAGACATCCTTCTACCATCAGTAATTTTCCCTGATGTTAATTTGCCAGAAAGGAATGCTCAGATACATACAGGGTGTCTTAGAAGTCACGTAACATATAACTTATATTCTGAAAAGCAAGGTTTAGAAGTGTAAATTATTCATAACTGATGTTTGATCCCAATATGGGGTTGGATATGATGGCCTTTTTTTGCTCTCAACAACTCTATATGTCAGTCTACTAGAGAAGTAAGAATAAAATTAATCTTAAAGGGTATATTAAATCTTATCATATAGAAATCTATATTCATTTATGTTGCGCGACTTTTGAGATGCCTGTAAATTCGAAGGCATATAACAATAGTGCTGCGTACTGAGTTACACGAGGATGAGTTATAGGTGGCCGCCGGATCGTAAGATCGAATCCCAACTACTGGTTTCCATAAATTAAGGAAAATCTCTATGTTAAGTCAATGGGAAGCTAACGTCAAAGCTCTATAACTTCTAAAATAAGTATTTTTGTTTTGAAAAATGCGATTGCAGATAAAGATCTCAATCAAATAAATCAGTATCTCATTTTTCAACAATGCTTCTTCAGTATTTAATGAGTTATGGAAATTTGAATATTTAATAACAGCAATGCCAGTCTGAATAATAGGGAAAGAATTCTTTACACAAAGTTCTAAAATACGAACTTATTGTATTAAACACTTTGATACAATGCTTATTATTAAGTTTTAATTAACTTCTGAAGTCAATTTTTGTGGCTGGCATTGTTATCGCTAAATATTCAAATTTCCATAACTCATTAAATACTGAACGAATATTGTTGAAAATCGAGATATCGATTTATTTGATTGAGATCTTTATCTTCAAATCACACTTTTCAAAACAAAAAACTTATTTTAGAAGCTATAGAGCTTTGATGTTAGTTTCCCATTGACTTAACAAATTGATTTTCCTTAATTTATGGAAACCAGTTTATGTCAGATAGTCAGAGTCGAAATTTCCTCTCTAACCTAAAACTATTTTCGGTGATATAGGTATCGTTATATTTTCATTTTCACATGATTGGCTCCCCCACACATCATCAGCCTCCGCTGCTTCCTCTGTGTGGCTTGCTAGGGTTAATTGAAAGCAACTAAATTTAATCTGGGTTGGGTTGTTTTACCTCTGAGCGGCACTTTTTTGCACACCATGGGCTAAATGGCCAGGTCACATGGACCCCGAAGGCTCAGAGAAGGTTGGGGGAAGGGACCCACTGGAACAGCTGTTGGGAGACAGATGGTAGCCTCCCGTAAAGGCCATCCAGCGTGTTCTTTAACGTGCACAGGGTATGGCTCTCCCGCACACGGAGCCACGGCTTAATGTCCCATCTGACGGACGGCGGCCTTTCCAAGCCCATCGGTGTCCCCTACTGACCGTGGGCAGGGCGGGGAATTTTGCGGAGATAAATCTCAACGCTGACCCAG
The DNA here is from genome assembly GCA_038380435.1 of Ryuthela nishihirai. Taxonomy (NCBI): domain Eukaryota; kingdom Metazoa; phylum Arthropoda; class Arachnida; order Araneae; family Heptathelidae; genus Ryuthela; species Ryuthela nishihirai. Next base: position 26,231,815 of record JAWZYU010000009.1, on the reverse strand, counting down.
CTGGGACTCGAACCTGGGAACTACAGATTACGAGCCTGGCGCACTACCGACTGAGCCGCCCCCCTAGTAGACAAGCACACTAACTACTCAGTCACCTGACGGTTATTGTAAAATATTTTTAAAACAATATTTTATACAACCATAATTTTTTTATTTATTTCTTAAACCAAAAAAAATTTGATTATCTACGAACAGACAGAATAAAATTGACTTGTTGTGAGTGGGTGTCATAGTAACCAAGTACAGTCGCTCAAAAAAAAATATCCGAACACTATGTTTGATTACAAAAAAATTTCTGAAATAACTTTTTATTCACGTAATAGTTTTGGGTTTTATGACCTTTTCTGATTGAATATAAAAATGTAAGGAATGTATATTGCTTAAACAAGTTATAGAACTTCAAGTGTGGCCTCATATCACGAGGCATTTGTCGCTGGTCCAATGAAGAACTCTGATTTCTTTCTAAAGCTTCTCTGCAGAGCTAACTTTGATCGTTGCAATGTCGAGTTCATGTAAAACAGATAAGCAAACGCACTGCAAATAACATCGCATCATCACAACATGAATCAGATTAATCGTAGCTTATTCGAGAACGTCTCCACGACCTTCAGGATCGAAAAACACATCTCTGTATTAACTTTTATTTTGACAGTCGTCCGCACTTTATTCCACCTGTGGTTCAATATTTGCTCAAAAGACAAAATTGAAGGGAAGAAACTAAACATCAGAAATCCTAAAGCACGTCTGACTCCTGGCTAGTTGTATTAATTCATGTCTTTACAATATAACTAAACCCATCTTCAATACCAAAAGTCTTCTGTATGTTTATTATTAGTCCCATTTCCATTCAGTCCTTTTCGATATAAAAAACAATAACTTTCACATTCCCATTTACGGGATTCAACAGCTTGAAGCGAACCTGTTCCCACAATTTTCCAAGTTCGCCGAACCGGTCCTTAATTCTTTTGGATAGACTGCTATTCACGTTCCGAGGTCGCAATTATTTCTATTCCATGGATGATTATTGCCCAAATCGCAATTTCAATAGAATATTTTTGGTTTTTATTTTTCACTATGAAAGGCGGAAGGTTGAGAGAGAAACCGGTCGCTAAAATTTCTGAATCCCCACCACTGCTTTTACACATTGTTCTGTACACTTTACTGATATTTCAGAAAAGATTGACAGATCATTGGAATATCTATATTATGCAAAAGAATTAAGTATGCAAAATATAATTAGTAACTATGATTTATAATCAAAGGAAAAGTTTACTTTCAAGCTACATATTTTTATTTACGCGTATCGTGGATTCACTGTTTTAAAAAAAAAAGAACGTGTGTCAGTTATTCACCTTCCGTTTGAAAGACTGAACGATATAATCGCTTAAACTCGCATAAATTGTACGTATGTTCTAGGTACAACCACACGTCCAAAAGTTGGTTACAACCCCTATTATATGGGGCGGGGGTGGCTCAGTCGGTAGCGGGCCAGGCTCGTAATCTGTAGTTCCCAAGTTCGAGTTCAAGCTGGATCAGCGTTCAGATTTATCTCCGCAAAACTCTCCGCCCTCCCCACGGTTAGTAGGGGTTACCGATGGGCTTGGTAAAGGCCGCCGTCCGTCGGATGGGACGTTATACTGTGGCCCCGTGTGCGGGAGAGAGCCATACCGCTATGCACGATAAAGAACACGCTTCATGGATTTGACGGGAGGTTATCTGTCTCCCAACAGCTGTTCCAATGGGTCCCCAACCTTCGGGGTTCATGTCACCTGGCCATTTAAGCCCATAGTGTGCAAAAAAGTGCCGCTCAGAGGTAAAACAACCCAACCCCCATTATATTAATGCAGAGATAACTTCTAAGCTTATAACTTCTAAAAATGAGCTTTTTTATTTTTTTTTATAGAAAAATGAGAGTGAAGGTGAAGATTTCAACCAAATCTATCTAAATCTCGATTCTCCACAATATTGATTCAACATTTAAAGATTTATGGAAGTTTCAATATTTAAAAACAGTAATGCGTCATAGACTTTACCTCAAAAGTCAATTAAAACTCAAATATTAAATATTATTCCAAATCATTCAATAAAATAAGTGTTTATTTTAGAAGTCCATATAAGTATTTCGATATTCATTAATTTTTCAAAACTTTCTTAGGACAGGCGTTACTGCTGAGATGATTAACCTCAGTCACATTTCACCATAAAAAAGCTTATTTTAAGAAGTTGTAGAGTTTCGAATTCAGCTTCCCATTGACATAGCATGGGGTTGTAACTTATCTTTAAAACATCAGTATACACACATGCACATGCATACATAACTGTCATGTCGCCATCGGCTAAGGAGGGCCAACTATGTAGATTGCACAATTAGATCTGCTCTTTGCATTTTAAGTCTTCAGGCACATTTTCACTTTTCATAGCTCTCTTCGCTAATTTGTAATACTCTCAAATGGCCAAACCAACGCAGTATGTCCCTACATAAGACTGCTTAAACGTAGTTGATGACTCCTTCATCTGACCTCATCATCGTAGTAAAGCTACCTAACACATAAGAAAGCTAAGTAAGCATTTGAAATGAAAAGCATCAAGTTTCTTGTTATCTTATTCATAAAATGCTTGGATTACAATGTCATGGATTTTAGAGAGAACCAAGTTATACGGCATAAGTTTAGTACTTAAATGTATACACCTATTTTACCTTCACAGATTTCTAAAAGACAGCGCTCTATGCTAATCTTCCTGTTTACCTCATATCGTGGGGCGGGGGTACTCATTTGGTAGCGCCAGGCTCGTAATCTGTAGTTCCCAGGTTCGAGTCCCAGCTGGGTCAGCGTTGAGATTTTTCTGCGCAAAATTCCCCGCCCTGCCCACGGTCAGTAGAGGACACCGATGGGCTTGGAAAGGCCGCCGTCCGTCGGATGGGACGTTAAGACGTGGCTCCGTGTGCGGGAGAGCCATACCCTGTGCACGTTAAAGAACACGCTGGATGGCCTTGACGGGAGGCTACCATCTGTCTCCCAACAGCTGTTCCAGTGGGTCCCCTCCCTTCTCTGAGCCTTTGGGGTCTATGTGACCTGGCCATTTAGCCCATGGTGTGCACAAAAAGTGCCGGTCAGAAGTAAAACAACCCAACTATTTTTTTTATTTTTTTTTTATTTGCGACATATAGGACAGAGAAGAATCCTAGAAGCTACTCCTAGCTTAATACAGGCCTTCTAATACAAGGGCATGCCCTACTACGACCGAAGTCACTGCTGACCACTGCCTTAATTAGAGCTAACACAACACACAAAGTCTGCCTTGCTGGAACAGTCGCTAGCTGCCTAACCACTATGCCAGTTAAGGCACTTAAAACTCATTGAAAATTGAGATTTAGAGAAATTTAAGTGGCATCTTTATCTGCAGACCATTTTCCATAAAAGAACGCTTTTTTTTAAACATGGAATATGTCTTTCCATTCACATAGCATGAAAGTGGCCCAAAGTCAGAAGGACTCCTTCGGGGTCCTTGTGACCTGGCCATTTAGCCCATGGTGTGCAAAAAAGTGCCGCTCAGAGGTAAAACAACCTAACCTCATATCGTACAGTACCAACATCTGTCACACACACAGGACATAAAATGATTTGCCCTTCGTGTAATCCACGCCCTGTTGGTAGAAGTACAGTCGCTCAAAAAAGTATCCGAACACTACGGTTGATTACAAAATTCAGAAAAAATATCTGGCAACGATTTTTTTTAGAAATTAGTGATCTGGCAACCTTCGTGTCACGTGACACTAGGTTGCCAGATCACTAATTTCTAAAAAAATCGTTGCCAGATATTTTTTCTGAATTTTGTAATCAACCGTAGTGTTCGGATGCTTTTTTGAGCGACTGTACCAAGAAATGAACTGTTACGTACTTAGACACACACCGCATGCCCACGTAATATTGCTCAAGATGTTGTTGTGCATAAAGAAGTTATGAAGACGTCACGCGATTCGAGGGAGAAATAAGATTCCGATGCAACAGACGACTCTTTCCACTCGCAATCAGCAAAAGAATGATGGTCCGCAATGTTTATTCGATAATTGTAGAGGAGTGGCTTGGCCGAATGATCCGAAAATGCACGGTTATCAAGAGGGCGGAGTAAGTCCTTTGCAGTGCTCTGCAATTAGTCCTTATTTCCAATACTGGCCATGATGAAAAGTGGCTTTTCGCTATTCACAAAATTAGAGGATGGTCTTCAAATAAAGAGCTGCCAATGCACTGGGATCGGCTGATGACTCTGGACCATAATGACTCATGTTCTCTTTTTGAGCGTTATTACAGACAGAAGCGATCGCTTGTTGAATTTTTATAGGATTATTTTTAACGATGATGCACTCGATACATCAGCCAAGATTCAAAATGGAAATGATCCATTGAAGGTTAACGGAATCAGATCAAACAGTAAATGCTTTTGTACACTAGCCGATACAACACCCCTGATTAGCATAATTTCATCATTCCTGTTAATGAATAGAAGTTCTTTCTGAGAAGCTCGTTTCTCAATTCTTCGTCTTTGTAATCTTCAATTATGGAACTTTAGATTACCCCAATGAACATTGGCTTGCTCTTTTAAAAAGCTGTTAGGCAAGCAATATTCGTTCTGCATTTATAAATGAGTTCAATATTTTCTCGATCTTCAATTGAGAGAAATATCTGATCCTTTTTTTTGAAGCATATTGTGTATAGTTCTAAGCAGGCGTAGATCTAGAAAAAAAAAAAAAAAACTGGGGGAGGGGCAAGCGACGCAGTCGAGCAGGAAAATAGTAAAAGGGTGGGGGGGGGGGGGCAAGAGACTATATTTCCATTGCAATATGACATTTTCTCCTCCGGTTTAGGGGGGGGGTCTTTAAAAATTCTTGAAAAATGCTTAAAATATACACGTTTTAAAATTTTTTTTGGGTTGGGTTGTTTTACCTCTGAGCGGCACTTTTTTGCACACCATGGGCTAAATGACCAGGTCACAAGGACCCCGAAGGCTCAGAGAAGGTAGTGGGGGGGACCCACTGGAACAGCTGTTGGGAGACAGATGGTAGCCTCCCATCAAGGCCATTCAGCGTGTTCTTTAACGTTCACATGGTATAGCTCTCCCACATAGGGTCCACGGCTTAACGTCCCATCCGACGGACGGCGATCTTTCCAAGCCCATCGGTGTTCCCTACTGGCCGTGGACAGGGTGGTGAATTTTTCGGAGATAAATCTCAACACTGACCCAGCTGGGAAATTTATTTTGCTTTCATTACCCTTACCGGTATTTTCAAACGGAGGGACATGCTTCCCTTGTAACACCGCCCTCTAGATCCAAACCTGGTTCTAAGCAATGTTATAAAAGATCCAGAACATCGAAAAAATTTTAATATTTCTCCTCTTCTTGAAAATTCCTTGCAGTTTCAAAATGGAAGGCTTTCTGGTTTGGAACTGACCTAAAAATTTGCAGCCAAAGCTACAAATTCTCGGTAAATCTGTCGTGTGGACATTGTAAATTCTTGTAAAGCTTTTAATGAGATTTAAGTTTTTGAAGAGTCGAGGTATTTCCTGATTAGTCTAATTATCTTTTTATGTGACACTTTAACTAAATCTGTTACATTTCGTCGACTCTCGATAGCCTTCGATTGGATTTACATTGGGCTCTTTCCTTTTTGAGTGAGGCTTATTTCCTGCACAATGGTCTAAAAAAAATCTCCAAGTTACAAGAACCTCAAGATTTAGAGTAAAATTGGGTAAGGTAACCTACTTGAGAAATGCTCATTCAGATATCAGTTAAGGGCATTCAATGCGCTCTTTAACGTGTGAAGAATGTAGCTCTCCTAACCACAGACACACGGCGTAATGCCCCAGGTGATAAACGACCTGTAGCCAGGGTGGCTCAGTTTGTAGCGCGCCAGGCTCGTTATCTGCAGTTCCCAGGTTCGAGTCCCAGCTGGGCCAGCTTTGAGATTTATCTTCGCAAAACTCCCCGCCTAGCCCACGGTCAGTAGGGGACACCGATGGACTTAGAAAGGTCGTCGTCCGTCTGATGGGGTGTTAATCCGTGTCGCTGTCTGCGGGAGAGCCATACCCTGTGCACGTTAAAGAACACGTTGGATGGCCATGACGGGAGGCTACCATCTGTCTCCCAACAGCTGTTCCAGTGGGTCCACTCCCCAAACCTTCTCTGAGCCTTCGGGGTCTTTATAACCTTCCATTTGTGTGCAAAAAAGTGCCGGTCAGAGGTAAAACAACCCAAATGATAAACGGCCGCATTTTTGGAAAGCCATTTTTTAGTGAGGCGTTTTCGGACTAAGAAAGAAGATCTAATCAAGGTCGGAGATTGGATATGGGAACATCTGTCTTTGCATCGAACATGCTATCTGTTGAGTATCGGCATTTCAGATTTACTTTAAATTTACCTCAATCTTATATGCTGAAAATATTAAATGTTTGCTTTCATTTATTTATTACGTTTAATGGGAAATATTAAAATATTCGTAGAATAAACCTAAGTCACTTATTGAGAGAATTTAAGGTGAACAGATGACTGTGAAGAGAAATTGAAGAAAAAAAATTTCCCTCACTCATCAAACACCCAACATTTAATATTTTCAGCATATAAGATTGAGGTAACTTTAAAGTAAATCTGAAATGCCGATACTCAACAGATAACATGTTCGATCCAAAGACAGATGTGCCCATATCCAATCTCCGACCTTGATTAGATCTTCTTAAGCTCAGGATAGACTTGCTTGGAGAACTAAATTGCACGGTCTGGTTGGACCTCCGTAGCCCATGGCTGCTTGAGGATGATGATGATGCTCACTCTGTCCTTGGTATCAAGGGAGATATCGCATGGGTTTGGAAAAGCCGTCATCCGTCGCATAGGGCATTAAGCCTTGACATCGTGTATAGGAGAGTCATTTCCAAGGGGGATATCGCATGGGTTTGGAAAAGCCGTCATCCGTCGCATAGGGCATTAAGCCTTGACATCGTGTATAGGAGAGCCATTTCCAAGGGGGATATCGCATGGGTTTGGAAAAGCCGTCATCCGTCGAATAGGGCATTAAGCCTTGACATCGTGTAAAGGAGAGCCATTTTCAAGGGGGATATCGCATGGGTTTGGAAAAGCCGTCATCCGTCGAATAGGGCATTAAACCTTGACATAGTGTATAGGAGAGTCATTTCCAAGGGGGATATCGCATGGGTTTGGAAAAGCCGTCATCCGTCGAATAGGGCATTAAGCCTTGACATCGTGTATAGGAGAGCCATTTCCAAGGGGATATCGCATAGGTTTGGAAAAGCCGTCATCCGTCGAATAGGGCATTAAGCCTTGACGTCGTATATAGGAGAGCCATTTACAAGGGGGATATCGCATGAGTTTGGAAAAGCCGTCATCCGTTGAATAGGGCATTAAGCCTTGACATCGTGTATAGGAGAGCCATTTCCTTCTGAACCTTAAATGACACGCTGAGTGGGCTTCACAGGAGGTTTCCATCTATCTCGTAATAACTGTCGAGGGGATCATTATTCAGTTCTGAGACTTTGGGGTCCTTGTGACCTAGCTATTTATACCACTGTTGTGCATAAAAAACCCCGCTCAAAGGTGAAACAACTCGATCCTTAGCAAATGTGTTATTTTGATCATGTATTTTTTGAAAAATTTATTTTTATTTATTATTTTTTGATCATAGTAGAAGTAAATTTGATGATTACAGATGACTCGCAAAGCTTAAAGCTCATCTGAAAGATATAAAATAATTACATTTAAAATTTCTTTCAAGAGTAGGATGGGCCTTTCGTCTGATGCGACAGAAAGTTCGAGTTTTAGAAGTGTGCGGGATTTACTAATATAGAAGCGGATCGTGTTGTTTGGGGGTTCACGTGCAGAGAAGCGAAGATAGAAATCGAACACACTAGATATAAAGAAAATTATAAGGGTTATGAAGCAGCCGAAATTGTAAAAAGAAATATTTTTAGTTAAGGAGAAAATGACAGAGAGCGCTTATTATTTTATGTTCCAGATGTTGTTTGTGTTTTAATTCAATCTACATAAACACTTTTATACTAACACATAAAATGTTTAACATTCATTGTACCATCTCTTTTGAAAACCTGTTCCCTTTAAAGCATATTAGTGACATAAAAAGCGAAAACACGAAAAGCAACTCTGATACTAAATCAAAACTTTTAATGAGACATTGTAAAACACCTTCAGAGAATGAAAACTTGACTCCTGCCATCATGTCAGAAGGCGGAACGAAAAGCTTTATTATTATTGCAGCAGGGAATGAAAAATGATGCTTCGTGTACTTAACGTTGTTTTGCAATCGAAAAGTTCGTCTCTAATTCGCATCAAAACTTTGTTCAACCGCAGAATAATCCCCTTAAAAATTGAATTAGAGATTTTGATAGCTACACGGAAAAAGCGGAACTGTTCAACGACCAAAACAGAGTCTGCTTAATTAACTTATTTAACTAGATCTGTTCTGAAGAGAAAGAAAGAAACGAGAAAGATTCAAAGTATATCCTCTCAAGAATGGGGAAGCTCATTAGGTAGTAGGCCATTACATAGAGTGGTGCTCATCTATTTTCTGAGTAAATATCATTAAAATGGTAATTCACCACATTTGCAGCAGCATTTGGTCACGACAGTTGTCGCTTAGTATGGCTGAGGAACGCCTTACAACTCCTATCCACGCCTAAATGATTCTCCTTGCTTAATGTGCTTCGTCTCAAATTGCGACCCGCTGGATTACCAGTGGAGCCATTTAGCATTTTTTTTTTGCCTGAATTTGCTAAACAATGGCAATAAACAAATCCAAGTCGTGTGAAGTCATGCAAGTTATCTCGTTAAGTGGCAATCAAGGTGTATATTTGTTTCGGCTGAATATGAAATTTTCTCCGTCACTTTCGTTTCTTTATCTTAGCTCATTACTCGGAGGTAAATGAAGGTCTCCTTTACTCGAAGTCAGTTTCGTTTCGAGAGTTGACTAATGAGTGCGATGCTCTCCCTAGGAACGAAGATTTGCGGAGGAGGTAATCATTTTGGAGGAAACTCTCGTTGATGGGATTGGAAACCAATGATGGATGAATGGGAGGAATGGTGAGAAGTGCATCAAAGGAGCAACATAGGGATGAAAGTTGTCCATTGTGGAAAGAGGGATTAAAATGAACTTTCATATATTCAGGTTCATGTGGAGAGTGATAACGTATGGTCCTTCCATCGGATATTGGCATTTTAAGAACAAAAGGAACTTTTCCAGTTGAAAGGGTGGCGGGCTCAGAGAGAGAGGGGGGATGCGTACGAGGTCCACAGGGCATTAGCATTCATGGGTTTGTCACTGGGACGACAATCTGTGACCCTTCCTAACAATGATGTTAGCCGAAGATTAGAAATAGAGGGTAAAGACCTTTAAATGAAATGAGGAAAATTTAAGAATGAGTAAAATTCTTAAGTAATTTAATCGTTCTTAAAATTTAATAACAATTTTCAGTTTTCAAGGGGAGGAAGTAAAATAATTTTTTTATTACGATTATGTAAAGATGTTATTAAATAATTTAAACTGTGCAGTTACCAGATGAATTTTAAGTAAAAATATTTAAAATATCTAAATTATAATTTGCAATATTGAGATTCATACAAATAGCTGCGCATTCTTATAAGTAATGGCAATTAATTTTAAATTATTAAATAACTTTTTCTGAATCGTAATAAATAAATTACTTTACTTCGCACGTTTTCAAATGAAAACTTATAGTTAAATTTTAACGAAAAGGTTCATGGGAAGTCATCAACTGAAGTCAAATTCGAACAGAGAATGGTCATTTATTAGGGAATAAAAAAAGAATTTAACTCACTCAAAAAACATTTGTTTTCTACAATTAAGATATTTTATTTCGATGTTTTATTTTTTTTTTACAAAGGACGGTGATACCTTTTTGGCTTCCATTGATTCACTTGGAAAGTCATTAACTGATCAAAATACTAATATTTACAGAAGGGCGTCCTAATTGGTTTAGCAGTCAGGCTACTATGTATCTACTACTCAGGACAGAATGTTGTGATGATTTTAGCAACTAAGTTCAAATGGAAAAGCGTTAATCAAATTGATGAAGTTCAATTCCTGTAACATCTGGCCAGTGAATCTCCATCCCTATCCATATTTGTTGGGATTCTTGTGACTTTCCAATTAATACATTGCGAAATGAAAAAAAGTATTTCATCTAAAGAGAAAAGGTACTTTCGAAGCTAACACTGTAGTCAACTAGCCAAATTTACAATGATCTCCTTTAAGAAGAATGCATTTCTAAATTTGTCACAATATGAACAATTCAAGAAGTCGTTTTTGAAACATGTTCAGTCTTTTTTTTTCTAAGCACTGAGGAAGGCAGAGAACTAGAGGAGATGAACTTGTTTTCCTTATACTGGTCAACTTCTGGTTATTTTTGAACACGTTTAATTTCGTTTGGAAAAGATCCCTCGATCCCTATCAATGGAACAGTCTTAAAGGTAAATAAGCATTTGCAGACTAAAGTCGTTTTCTCAATTTCGAACTTGTTTTGAGAACGAGCACTTCAGTTGTTTCGAGATTATTTTTGCGATATTGCCACCACCGTTCTCCAACTTCAACCTGTACAGAACCACGAACTTGGTAACTGAAGACCAGCTTGGTCCCAAGTAATGCTTTTCGTCCATTAACAACATCCTGGTTTGGTTACAGAAAAGAATCGTAGCACCATCCTGACTTCAGCTAGGGAGTCCTGAAGTTGTTAATGGTCAAATGATGATATTGTTCATCAGCGAACATCCTGATCCGGACTGGAAATGTTTCAATTCAGAAACTTGCCACTCTTAACCAGGATGCGGGGGTGTATTGACACGAGAGCACCCCACCGACAGCGTGGATTCTGGCGCCTCAATGTCTGACTCCTTTAATGGGCCGGGGCAGCGAAAATGCTAGAAGTCAAGAGCAATGCTTGTTTGCGGTGAAGAGTTGGGCTGTTTTACCTCTGAGCGGCACTTTTTTGCACACAATGGGCTAAATGACCAGGACACACAGACCCCCAAATTCTCAGAGAAGGTTGGAAGAAGGGGATCATTCGACAGCTGTTAGGAGGCAGTGATAGTCTCCCTTCAAGGCCATCCTCGAACCCGGGATTTGCAGATTATGAGCCTGTCGCGCTACCGACTGAGCCCTTCCGCCTTCCTGTAAAACTAGGGATGAGTAACTTGTTGTCATAAAGGTTCTGAAGCGAGCAATTAATTTCGAGGGAAATATGAGATTAGTGAAATTAAAAGTGTTCTTTGGAATCGGAGATAAAAAAAAATATAATTTTCGTTACGAAATAATTGTTTAATTGACTGAAATTAGTCGTTTTTATTGTTGCAGTTCGTTACGCTGATTGGTCTGAATAGAATGACGGGTCTAAATTCGTGAACAAACTTGTAGCGAATGATGAACGGCATCGTTCAAGTTTTGGACCAATTTAAAACTGAAACTCTGGTCAGTGATGATCCATTTTCACGAGATTTATTTCAGAGATTAACAAAATACTGCCAATCAAAAAGAATGCTTTTCAGCATCAACTACAAACTCTGTTCCATAACCGTTGATTTAAATTAAGTGTTCCTGAAAATAAGCTCAATGCAAAAATAGGCGTTTAATTCATTTTATTTCTCGACTTCTTGAACAAACTCCCTCATCAGTTTTGAAGGCCTAAATCAAACCAAATGATTCATCTGAATATAAGGAATCGATAATCAATGGAGAAATTTTACTGCTTTATGTTTTCTATATCTGAAAAAAAATCAGTAGAATAACAATTTTTTTTCCCATTTTCAAATATAGCCAGTATCTGTCTTCCAAGATTTGGAAACGGAATCATAATCCTTTTCTCAAGTATAGAAAACAAAACAGTTTTTGCTTTTAGTATCTACGAAGAATTTTTTTCGTCACTGATATGAAGTCGCTGATCAGGTGTTGTCTGAGTAAGTAACGCTCATGTTCGTGAACCGACGATCCCACGTAGGAGTTCTCCACTGCATCTGCCTTGAAATTTTCTCCGCTAATCTCTGGTCTCTTTGATGACAAAAAAGGACATCAATATACTTGAAAAGTCTTCGGAATAGGACGTTAACCCGTAGTTCTGTGTGCAGGAAAGCCATTCCTTGTGAACGTGAAAGAACAATTTGTATTGTTTTGAAGATAAGTTTCCACTGATATTCTGGGGCGGGGATGGCTCAGTCGGTAGCGCGCCAGGCTCTTAATCTGTAGTTCCCAGGTTCGAGTCCCAGCTGGGTCAGCGTTGAGATTTATCTCCGCAAAATTCCCCGCCCTGCCCACGGTCAGTAGGGGACACCGAAGGGCTTGGAAAGGTCGCCGTCCGTCGAATGGGACGTTAAGCCGTGGCCCAGTGTGCGGGAGAGCCATACCCTGTGCACGTTAAAGAACACGCTGGATGGCCTTGACGGGAGGCTACCATCTGTCTCCCAACAGCTCTTCCAGTGGGTCCCCTCCCCCAACTTTCTCTGAGCCTTTGGGGTCCATGTGACCTGGCCATTTAGCCCATGGTGTGCAAAAAAGTGCCGCTCAGAGGTAAAACAACCCAACCCACTGATATTCTAATAGGAGTCAAGTGGATTCGATTTTCTTATTCCAGTTCTCAGCTTATCTAAGCTCTTTGCGATGTGCTATTCAGCCTTCCATGAAAAGAGACCCTAGAAAAATTGAAAGGGCCAAAATGGTCGGAAACAATTACCTTAATGGCTAATTTGGAAGGAGGGCCCAAACAGAGTTCTTGTTGTCAGTATTTTTGGAAATATTATACTTTTTCACATCACACTGAACTTTGCATTTGTGCCAAAGATCATGTCCCAGAGTTGGCCTAGTGGTTAACAATTCGGAATTCCTGGGATTTTATTCGAAAACCGAGTCGTGAAGACATTTCAAATCAAAATAAATAAATTACCCGTCAAGCAGCTGCTTGCCATGGAGGTCTGACAAAAACGTCTCAGTTTAATACGTGATACAAAATATTTGTGAGGAAGTCGAGACCTCAGGAGAAAGACAAAGCAAAATATCCATACCTTGGAACTCCATTTGATCAGTAATCAAGGGAGATAACCATTCCTTAGCCACCGGTACCGATTAGGAGGCTCTCCTTTGCCGATATTTCATTTTAAACATATCGTGTGAGCTTTTAGACTTTTGATCTTGCCGACGTAGGCTTACTGATGATAAAAAAAATTAATGCCCTGATCCAAAACAGAAATAAAGAAAAATATTTTTATAAAGTGGAATTTTTCTCCCTATGTTTTATCTGATTTCCAACATATAAGAACTAATTTAATAAAAATCTGCTATTAAAAAAAAAATGTCTCATTAGAAAAAAAATATTTATATTAAATTGAAAATCGTTATTAAAATGTCACATGCATTCCTTTTTCACTTCCGCAATTTCGCTTCAGATCACTTCACGCCATAAAGCTGAAAGAATTCACAAAAGCAACCGATGATGATATAAAGAAGTTTTCTCTTCCTTATCGTTTATAATTTAAAATTTTAGGCACTGTTTTTGTCCTCTTCATAAAAAAAACTACTCGCTTTATGTAAGTAGGCCTCCTCAAGGATTTAGCGAGGATGTCACACAAGGAGAGACACAAAACACGCTTGATTGACGGCAAAAAGGAAAACTCCTCTGAAGCAACCCCCCGAAAACTTCCCCTGCTTCACTCTCATCTTTCCCATCCGTTATCTATTGACTCGAAAAGCCACTTTTCGTGCTGCACGACATTGTGTTCCTCTTCTTTTTATCTGTCAAAGAAGACGGAAAAGATGGGGTCTTGGGGAAAAAAATGGACTTGGTCTCTTTCCAGTTGCATCGTCCAAGAACTGAAGTGCCAGTGAAGCGTTCTTGCCTGTTCATCTGTGTCGGTGAAGGGCTTCTCTTTCAGTTCTCCATCCTCCTTGAAAGCAATAGCCCTTTAAGACGTTTTTATTTTGCTCTCTCTCTTCTTAAGCTTCCGCTCCTTTGAGGGAACACGAAAATGCTCCAAAGGAGAAAGCGAAGAAAGAAAGGAGCGCTGTGACGCAAAGAACTTAAGATGAACAGCTCGGAAATAAACTGGAGGAAATAAATTTTACGATTAGGGTTAAGCTGGCGTCCCAGTTCATACCGAAATAGCGACATAAGCAACATCTCCTGTGTATTGCGTAGAGACAGAAGTGGGCGTGGGAGAAATGGAAAGAATGAAGTTTAGTTCTTAATGTGGAAAGTAGTTTTATTTCATTTTTTAATGCCTATCTACGGGATCTGGGTTCGAGCCCCGGGTAAGGCATGACTGTTTGTGTTGTTTTCTGCTGAGGTCCTGCCATCCTCACAGATCCTTCTACTGTGGCATATAAACTGACAGGCTCCTATCAGACCTCTGTGGTAAGCAGCTGCTTGAGGGGGTATTTATTTATTTTTTTTTTTATTGTTTCCGACGCCGATTGACGATTTATCGAGTTGCGAGGAGGTCCTAATGTGTTTTGCGCAATATTCACCTCATTCCCTGAAAGTTATGCGCCTTGACTTTTTTTTTGTGTGTGTGTGTGTGTGGGTATGCTTCAAGATTGTTGGGTTATTTTACCTCTAAATGGCATTTTGTTTTCCGTAAAATGGGGCTAAATGGCCAGGTTACAAAGTCCCCAAAGGCTGAGAGAAGTTTGGGGAAGGAGATTCCCCTGAACAGCTGTTAGGCGAGGCCACTCGGCGTGTTCCTTAACGTGCGCACGGAAACAGAGTTTAACGTTCCATCCGACGGAGGATACCTCAAGGGGAGAAGGAATAGGTCAAAGATGGCCGGAACTGATGACGTAAAGAAATGCTTGACGCAGACATGACAACAAATTGAGTATCAATAAGAAGTATTCGATATAAGAAAATGTGCTTACATTGGAGTGCTTTAAAGTAATGCTTCCAAAAATGTCTATTGTACAGTAAATTTGAGTTTATTGCCGAACACTTCAAAGTCTTGTGTCTCTATCGAGTATAATCATTTCGTTGCTTCTGCATTCTGTTGAAGGATTTCTGTTTCATCGTATTTTTTTCTCTAAATCAGTGTCTTTCAACTTGTGCTGGGCGAAATATCCTCTACTGAAAAATGATTTAAATTACACAAACGTTTCATGACATAATGAAAGCTAAAACAACTTATATCACTTATATTGAAAAATCTGCAGTTGACTACATTATGTACTTTTTTCCTTATTTATGTTATAGGAAAATAGGTCAAGGTCGCTATTCCGCTAAATTGTTCGTTATTTATTAAATGTTTTCGGTCACCAGAAAAAGATATAAAGACATGACTCTTCCTTCGCCTTCCCGAGACTAACGGGGGCAGGGGGGGGGGGCTGCCGCAAGTCTGCCAGGTTCGTATTCTGCGGTTCCCTGGTTCGAGTTCCGCCTAGGCAATGATTGAGATTTATCTCCGCAAAACTCTCTGCTCTGGCCTCGGTCACTAGGAGACACCGATGGGCTTGGAATGTTACCATCCGTCGGATGGGACGTTAAGTCATGGGACCGTGTGCGGGAGAGAGCCATACACTGTGCACATTAAAGAAGACGCTGGGTTTCCTCAACGGAGGTTACTATCTGTCTCCTAACAGTTGTCCTGTGGGTTTCCTCCAACCTTTTGGGCGGGGGTGGCTCAGTCGGTAGCGCGCCAGGCTCGTAATCTGTAGTTCCCACGTTCGAGTCCCAGCTGGGTCAGCGTTGAGATTTATCTCCGCAAAATTCCCTGCCCTGCCCACGGTCAGTAGGGGACACCGATGGGCTTGGAAAGGCCGCCATCCGTCGGATGGGACGTTAAGCCGTGGCCCCATGTACGGGAGAGCCATACCCTGTGCACGTTAAAGAACACGCTGGATGACCTTGACGGGAGGCTACCATCTGTCTCCCAACAGCTGTTCCAGTGGGTCCCCTCCTCCAACCTTCTCTGAGCCTTCGGGATTCATGTGACCTGGCCATTTAGCCCATGGTGTGCAAAAAAGTGCCGCTCAGAGGTAAAACAACCCAACCCTCCAACCTTTTCTGAGCCCTCTGGGTCCCAGTTATTTTAGCCATTTAGTCCATTGTGTAAAAAAGTGCCGTTCAGAGGTAAAACAACCCAACTCTGAGTCTGACGGTGATCTTGTAGATGAAGTATTGCGACAAATAGTAAATAAAATAAGTCACTTATTAGTTTGCAATGTTATGAAAAGTGCAAAATAGACTGTTTTAATTTTTAGAAATGTTTTAAAAGTTTTTAAATTACGTTATATTAAACACACAAAAAAAGTGAACGTTTCATCGTTCATTTAATCTATAAAATGAATAAAAAGGAAGTTTTAGCACTTTATCTGTTCTACGCTTTCATTCATAATCATTCTATTTTTCACGACTCTTCTTAAACGAAACCCGAAGTCAAACAAAAGAAAGGATAGAAGGAGACTAACGTATTTTTACGTGTTAACGCTGTCTAAAGGTACAGTCGCTCAAAAAAATATCCGAACACTGTGGTTGATTACAGAATTCAGAAAAAATATCTGGCAACGATTTTTTTTTTTAGAAATTAGGCAACCTTCGTGTCACGTGACACGAAGGTTGCCAGATCACTAATTTCTAAAAAAAATCGTTGCTAGATATTTTTACTGAATTCTGTAATCAACCATAGTGTTCGGATATTTTTTTTGAGCGACTGTAGGTGGTCATATTATTTTGATACCAGATCGTGTGGGCTCACTCACGGAAATATTGAGCGTGTGCAGTTACCGTTCACAGCAAACTGGAGCGTGTGCAGTAACTGCACACGCTCCAGTTTGCTGTGAACGGTAACTGGAGCGTGTACAGTTGCTGTACACGCTCCAGATACTTTTCCTGAATTCTGTAAACACGTGACACGAAGGTTGCCAGATCACTGATTTCTAAAAAAAATCGTTGCCAGATATTTTTTCTGAATTCTGTAATCGACCATAGTGTTCGGATATTTTTTTGAGCGACTGTACCGAAACATCCCACAACCTTTAGCTGAAGGGGAAGCAAAATACGGTGTTAGATTCAAGAAAGGGAAATCCCACATCCAAAAATCATCGGTTTCTGGAACGCCGCTCTTCTGCTGCAGATTCATTCACTCACTCGCGCTTACTCACGCAGATATCTTCTCTACATTAAGTGGCTCACTAACACGTGCGAGAGCACATCACGTAGTCACGCACAGGATATGATGATTGGCGTGAATGCCGGGTCAACCTGACACAATGTAAAGGTTTATCTTCCCATTTTGCCATCAGTTCCGTTAATGGCTGAATCTCTTTTTAAGAATCAAACGCCCAGAGGATCCGCAGATGTTTTTCCTCCCTTATTAAACCTTTGATCTCTATTTTGTATGCACGTCTGTCCAGACATTCATGAGAGAAAGGCTTCTTGATTTAATCAAAATTAAAATACGTGTTTACCCGGAAAAAAAATGTTTGCCCTGAAGATCAAGAGCGAAATTATGATATCACCAGTGGCGGCCCGTCCTTAGGGACCACAGGGACCGGCCCCACCAACATTTCTGTAATATATACAAATATATATATATATACTAAAACATTAAACTGCGAATTGGAATAAATAATAAAAATAATATTTTACATGAATATTTGCTCTCTAAAATATCTTGCCGTTTCATTTCAATAAACATTTAGTGAAGAAATACATAGAACTGTCTTGAGCGCCCTTAATTATCAGCGCGAAATATTACAAGAAAGCTTTAAGTCACCCTCCATCCCAGAGGCTAAATTCCACCATTAAACAGAATCTTGGAGGACGTGCCTGACATGCCACAATATATATATAAGGATATGGAAATTGCATTACACGTACATATATACATATATGCTCTTTTGCAATCCAATCGTTCCATTTTTCACCCAGGGCAGAATTGACGTTACCGGGGGAAATCGCTGACGTTGCGGACTACAGTCTGAGCCATCACCGCAACTAAAATAAAAATAAATACCCCCCTCAAGCAGCTGCTTGCCACAGAGGTCTGAGAGGAGCCCGTCACTTTATATGCCATAGTAGAAGGTCTGAGAGGATGACAGGACCTCAGCAGAAAAACAACACGAACATCCATGCCTTATCCGGGGCTCGAACCCAGGTCCCTTAGATCAGTAGCCAAGCGCGCTAACCACTCGGCCATGGGACGTCATCTGGTTGATTTCTCTGTATACATTACTATGCTGACCCCCACCTATTTAGAAACTCACGAGTCGCCACTGGATGTCGCTATTGAGAGATTGTGGTGGGCGTTTCTTAACGTTTAGGCGGGAGAGTGGTTTACAAAAAAAACATTTTTTTTGTTCTTTCTTACAAGACAGAAGCTGAATATTGGTTCTAGAAAAATGTTATGCGCGAGAGATCGTAATTTGTAACCTCTGTCACTGCTTCAGATTCTGGCTTTTGATAAATCGAGTACAAGACCTCTTCCTCGCATGCGTTCTCAGCAGTAAAAGAGTGAGAGCTTCATTTGACCACTTACCAAGAAACGAAAAGCAGCACCGAAGCCGGCACGAAGGGGACACACAGCAAGAGTCTCCAGTTCCTCAGTCCGTAAGCTATCCATGGCAACAAAGCAGAACATAAAGTCCACGAACCAGCCCAAGTGCACAGCACGATCGTCCTTTTTGTTGGCCCCGTGTACTCCATCACTGGAAGAAATCAAAAGTCAATCTTGGATCCTCCTATTATGTTCAATTTTAGTTCACATTCAGAAAATACACAATGAAACTTCAAAAAGCATTTTTCAATAAATTATGGCCGAGTGGTTAGCGCGCTTGGCTACTGATCTACGGGACCTGGGTACGGTCTACTGATCTACGGGACCTGATCTACGGGCCCCGGGTAAGGCATGGATGTTCGTGTTGTTTTTCTGCTGAGGTCCTGCCATCCTCTCAGACCTTCTACTTTGGTATATAAACGGACAGGCTCCTGTCAGACCTCTGTGGCAAGCAGCTGCTTGAGGGGGTATTTATTTATTTATTTATTTATTTATTTATTTATTATTTGTATATGTTGTTTTCAATATTTTATTTATTTGTTTATTTATTTATTTTGCAGTTTGAAGCCATTATCTTGAAAGTCTCTTTGGCTAGTGAACTTCAAGATGGGTGTTTTAGGGGTTTTGACCGGGGTTCGAGAACTCATCAGATACTATCAAATACTTTCCTAATGTTCAGTTGTTACGGAACAGGCTGGGATCTAGAAAAAATAAAGATGCGAGGGGAGGAAACTCAATTGAGCCGGAGAAAACTAGCGGAGGTGGGGTTAGGGAGTGATTTTCCATTGCCCAATGCAGTATAACATTTCCTCCTCTGTTTTAGAAGTCTTTAAAAGATTTCTTGATAAATGCATGCAATATATCTTAGTTTAATACTTTTGTGTCTCTATTACTTATAATGCTCTTTTTCACTCGCATTTTTCAAAGGGCCTTGGTCTCCTCGCCCCCCCCCCCCCCCCTAGATCCGGCCCTGTTACGAAAAGTGGGCGGTGAACGTATTTCAAATCAAATGGCAAAATAGAGTAAAAGTGGGAGATGAATCAGAATAGGATTCTGTTGTTTTACCTCTGAGTGGCCCTTTTTGCACACCATGGGCTAAATGGCCAGGTCATGGACCCCGAAGGCTCAGAGAAGGTTGGGGGAGGGGACCCACTGGAATAGCTGTTGGGAGACAGATGGTAGCCTCCCGTCAAGTCCATCCAGCGTGTTCTATAACGTGCACAGGGTATGGCTCTCCCGCACACGGAGCCACGGCTTTACGTCCCATCCGACGGACGGCGGCCTTTCCAAGCCCATCGGTGTCCCCTACTGACCGTGGGCAGGGCAGAAAATTTTGCGGAGATAAATCTCAACGCTGACCCAGCTGGGACTCGAACCTGAGAACTACAGATTACGAGCCTGGCGCGCTATCGACTGAGCCACCCTCGTCCCATCAGAATAAGTTGACGACCACTGCTCTAGGTTACTGCAAGAGAGCAGAGTGGCCACGAACACATATTGGAAAAGACAGCCGATCTGCGAGGAAGTCCATCCAATGGTAAAAAGTTGGATTAAAGGGACGTGTTGACGCACGAAGAAAACGATGAGTTGAGGGGAATGGCCGAGTTGTTTTAAAACAAAATGTGGGAGTTTTTGCATATTGAGGAGCGAATAATGGGAAAAGATGGGGAATTGGCGAGGAATGAAGCTCGGGAAGAAAGATGAAAAGTGTGATAAGAGTATTCCTTTTTGCTGAGAATAAAAATCGTGATGATGACCAAGAAAATTGCAAGTTTGGGAATGAAACCCACGAACAGCGGTTACGAAACTGGCATACTATCTGCTGGATTAACTGTGATCAAAACATTCGAAACTCAGAATATGAATGTAAATTTTAATTTAATTCTAATTATTAAGAGGTTTGGAAGAGCTAACACTGGCCAGCTAAAACTAACCAGTGTGCCGTTGATAAGAGAGGTTTCGAATTGCTTAGAAATGTGCTCTTGTATCTTGTATACATTAGGATTGCATTTCAGCATGAAGTCTCACAGTCCCAGTATGAATTGTTTGAACTTAATGAGGAAGGGTGGAAATTAAAAGTTTGAAGAACCCAATAAGAAATGTTTCTGCTTACCGATCATGAACGATGTCGTTGAGATGGTAGAAATGCCAAAAGCAGTCAGAAATCTGGCAGCAGTAAATGTGGCATGATCAGGTGCAAGGATTGTGGCTACATTGGACATCACCGACAAAAGAACCACCCAGCAGAAGGTTTTCTTCCTTCCAAACCTAAAATACATATATAAGAAGAATTCCTTATTTTAATTTAGCATTCAAACTTCTCACTTAACAAATACCAAACATAAGCACAAGTAAATGAAGACATTAATCAACCCACAAAAATCTACTTAATGTCAATGAACTATTGGCATGAACTCATGAGGTCTATAGGGGCGGGGGTGGCTCAGTCGGTAGCGCGCCAGGCTCGTAATCTGTAGTTCTCAGGTTCGAGTCCCAGCTGGGTCAGCGTTGAGATTTATCTCCGCAAAATTCCCCGCCCTGCCCACGGTCAGTAGGGGACACCGATGGGCTTGGAAAGGTAAAACAACCCACAACATGAGGTCTATTAGTGTGAAGCTGGTTAATGCTTACGTTTTCTGTGAGGATACTTCTATTCTCGGTAATAGTTTTGTCTTCAGAAGCCAGAAAGTTTCAAATTGATAATAACGTTCAACCTCTTGAGCCAGTTTCTGTATGGCCGTAACCCAAGGCATCGCAAGCTTTTCAGTAAGGAAACCTTTGCAAATTTTATAATTGTACGAGATCTCCAGACTATAAAAAGTTCACCGCATTTTTTAAAAATACAAGTTCTTAACAATGCAGATTTTTTGTGGGAGGGAGGGGTATTCCATTTAACAGAGGATTTAAATTTAAACGAGAATTCTAAAGAAATGATTTGTTCCTGCTTTTGCCCAATAAAATATGTGTAAAATAAAGATAATAGTTTTTTAATATTATGATGCATTTATAATAAAATACAGGAGAACATTTGGTTCAAAAAATTCCATTTCATCCAATCCACAGTCTTCGAAAGAATGGATAAATCTGCTTTAGAAATAGAGACAATGAATCTTTGCATTGCGTTTCTCTTCACATTAAATCAAGGTATATTTCGATATGCATTTAAAGTTACAGTTTTATTGTCTCTGTTATAGGATTCTATGATAACAAAAACATTCATTTTGAAAGCCAACTTAATAATCGTGTTATGATTAAAATAAACATGCCGCAATGAAGTGCTCGGCTTTTTTATTCATGAAGTTTCAGTTTTTCGAAACTTCATAAAAATGTACTTTTTTTCTCCGAGAAAATTAAATATTTGGAGCATAAAGCAGAAATAATTCAAAATCTCCATCAGTAATCGGCGAATTGTGGTTTGAGCACGGTCAGAAATACCCGAGAAAGTCTATAAAGCACAAGAACGTTACAGAAGGGCACAATGTGCTTTCTCTCATCCTAGTAAGTTAGTTTCATGTCTCAGAGGCACTTTTTTTGCACACAATGGGCTAAATGGCCAGGTCACAAGGACCCCGAAGGCTCAGAGAAGGTTGGGGGAGGGGACCCACTGAAACAGCTGTTGGGAGACAGATGGTAGCCTCCCATCTAGGCCATCCAGAGTGTTCTTTAATGTGCACAGGGTATGACTCTCCCGCACAAGGAGCCACGACTTAACATCCCATCCAACGGACGGCGCCGACGTGACACGAAGGTTGCCAGATCACTAATTTCTAAAATAATCGTTGCCAAATATTTTTACTGAATTCTGTAATCAACCATAATGTTCGGATACTTTTTTGAGCGACTGTACCTCTAATTTGTTTTATGATTCGATTATTATATCGTTATATATATATTATATCATTTGGTATTTGATGAATGTCAGACCTAACTACTCCTTAGCTAGTTAGCTATTGGTATTTCAAGTAACTAATACTTAAATTTGTACGTTATTCACGTAAATTAATTGCCTTAGTTATTAAATCAGTTCATTTATTGTTTGTTTGTTTATTACGAATTCACGCACGGTTGTCAAACAAAAATACTACTAAAAATCTGTAACATTCTCTTGGACCAATATACATTACACATTGTTTAAATTTTGTTTTACAAATTCTGGGTACAATTAATTTACAACAACCTCTCTAATAGCATGAGGTGCTATAATTGAATTGATTAATATAATGAATTCACATGCTTCAATATGCTGAAATGCAAAAATTAAAAGTCCAGAAAGGTACAATTTGGCTGATGGTAGAATATGTAAGTCAGCAAATAGAAGTGAATTATGCGTGAATCTATATTTCTTAGCATGACTCTTAATATGGCTCTTAATATAAATATGGGCTCGGAAAGGTCGCCGTCCGTCGGATGGGACGTTAAGCCGTGACCCCGTGTGCGGGAGAGCCATATCCTACGTAAAGAACACGCTGGATGGCCTTGACAGGAGGCTACCATCTGCCTCCCAACAGCTGTTCCAGTAGGTCCCCTCCCCCAACCTTCTCTGAGCCTACGGGGTCCATGTGACCTGGCCATTTAGCCCATTGTGTGCAAAAAAAATGCCGCTCAGAGGTAAAACAACCCAACCTTAATATAAACTTTTGTAGTTTCATTTTTCAATACTGTTTTATTTGCTCTTCCCCACACAGGAAGAGCATGTTGCAGATGTGATTGCACACAAGAGAAATATGATAATAACATAGTTTCTAAATTTTTGAGTCTTCCTTTTGTCTCGTGGATTTTCCGTATTCGATCTTTGGGAACATAACTCTCACGATCTGCGAGGGTCGACTCTTTATATATATATTAATGAGCAAAAGTATAATTCAATAATCATTTGGCCTCATCGGTGGATCAATTGCATCACGTTGGCTCGCGGTGACACTTCACTTGCTGGGGTCTGTGTTCGAGTCCTGGGATGGCATGTTTGTGTGTTTTTATATAAAATTAGAAGAAGCTTAATAGAGCTTCTAAGTTTCTCCTCCCTTTGTGTAGGGGAATATCTTCTTCCCTTTAAAAAAATCAGTAAACAATATAAGTTGTGAATTTGAAAACTATGTTTCCATTCTTCTCTTTTCTTTTCCTCCCTCCTCTTCTGGTTAAAATCATGCAGATGCTCCTGACTGTTAGACATCTCTGTGGAACATTGCAGTCCCAAAGGGATATTTCTGACAACCCGTTGAAGCATGCATATCTAACTGGTAGTAAAAAAAAGGGGTTAAAGAAACTGTGCCCTTTGATTACGATATAATAAATTAATACTTTTGACAGCAGAGTATGTATTTTTGCAGATTGTTTGACATCATGATACCCAGATGTAGCCAGACTTATAATGAATATGAGGAAGCGAGAGTAGATTCATTTTCTCTGCTTTCATTTCATTCTCTGCGTTCCTATATTTTGCGTCACATCAAGGGCGCTTCTGCCAATTTCACATTAGTCACAAGGCATCAGCGGATCGTGGATAATAAGACAGGCATGGACTGGACACCCAGGGAGTTCCCTACCTTATAGAGGAGCTTCATCTTTGCCGTCAAGTTGATCACGTCGGTGCCCTTCCCTGTGTGGTCCTCCATCGAAAGGGAGCATGAGGGTGAAAGATTCTCCACTCGTCGTGATCGAGGTGGAACTTGCGTGTTCATGTCGTTCGTTAATTATCATTAATAAATGTCTGTTTTAGAAGCGAAAGCGTCTTTTTCTGCGATGTGGTGGGAAATGGCTCGGCCAAAAAATATGGAGGTCGAGGGAAGGAATGAGCTTCAAGGAAACCGCTCTCACCTCTTTTGGGAAATGATCTGGTGTTGGAGGAATTCAGAGAGGAATTCCAATGCTGGGATTCAAAACAGAACGGATGAGAAGAAAATTGTGTATTTTTTTGTTGGAAACAGATCAAATTAAAACGATGGAAGACAAAAATAATTTAAATAGAAACTAAACTTGAAGAAAAAATTGCTAATTTTAGTTTAATTCGTTTAAATTAGAAAATTTGATTAAGTAATTTAAAGATTTAATACTGGGGGTGCAATAAAAGGTTTAATGTTCATTTAAATTTGGCATAATTATTTTCTAAAAATCGAAAATATTCCAGAATAGAGCTACACTAGCAAAATACTTTTCAATCTAAATCAAAATCGAACACGAAAAAAAAAAACTCAATTTCCGAACATATTGCAAAAAAGAATTGGCTGAAATTTCTGCTTCTTAACCTTTTTTCGTTTTTTACAAATATATATACTTTTTCCTATATGCATTACGTACACAAAAATATAAAGATTTCCAGTGTTATCCAGTGGAAAGCAAAATTCGAACTCTGTAACTTCTAAATAGGTTTTTTTAATGTAAAAGTGTGATTGAAGATCACACTTTTACATTAAAAAAGACTTAAATAAGACTTTAATGAACTCTCCTCCAAATATCGATTTTCAAATATGTCCGAAATTAAAGAGTTGGAGAAGTTTGAATATTTAACAACAGCAATACCAATCATAAGAATTTGACTCAGTAGTGCATTAAAGGTTAAGTTTTTTTCCCAAACTATTCAAGTGAAGTAATTTTATGAAGAAGTTACTACTCTAATATTTCTACTAAGTATTCTAGAATCTCTAGACATTTAGCCGATAAAACATAATAGAAGTTTGTGCTACTTTTAGATTACTTTTTTTTATTTTTTTTTATAATTTAATAATTTTAGATTTTTTTTTGTTTTTCGATGTAGAAATTCTGGCTTCATATTTTCCAACTTTTAGGATGTTTCTTGGAGAGTAAAACGAGCTTCTGCTTGGCAGTATAAGAAATTGTGTACTTCTGTTCACTTGTTAGTTTCTTCATATTCAACCCGATTAGTGTCGAATCGACTTCAAATTTCCTGCACCTTTCAGTCGAATAAAAGGGAAGAAAACGAATCAGCTGAATGGTTCCTAGGGAAAGAGTGTTAGGATCAAGCAAGATCTAACACTCTTTCCCTAGGTGAATCATCAGACGTTCCTAAGGACTTTTCCCTAGGTGAATCATCAAGACGTTCCTAGGGAAAGAGTGTTTCATCAAGCAAGATAAGAGCCTAATTCAGGAAGAGAAAATATACGTTTAATTCTGAATCAAGATAAAGTTATAAATACGATCTCTTTGGCGAAGACAAGCTTCTCACACATATAACGCCTCTTCTTCGTCTCTCATGAGCTGAGTACTTTTACCTCTGAACCCATAGTTTTGCACACAATGAGTTAATGACTACATCACAAGGACTCCAAGGACTCGGAACTAGGTAGAGGAAAAGGGAATTTCAAGGCCATCCAGAATGTTCACTAACGCGTTTAGTGTATGGGTGTTCTGCACGCACGAACCATGGCTTAAGGCTCCATTTGAGAGATGGTGTCTTTTTCTACCTCATCGATGTCCCCACTGAGATCAGAGAGAGCATTAGTGGAGAAAATATCAAAGTAAGTGCAGTGGGGACTCGAGCCTGAAAACAGACAATTACCAGACTGACGGGTTACCGACCTAGACTTTCATGGCGTGATTTTTTCTTTAAATACGTTATTACAGAGGAACCCTACCCCTTCCCCATTCCTATGCTAATGCGAAAATTATACTTCAGTGCCAAAATGTGGCATTCTACATTAACAGCAGCAACTTGCTTCTTTCCCATCCCCGGACTCTGTCGATTAGTTCAAGACTATCTGAAGGTAGGCTACCACACTTCAAGCTATCTGAAGGTAGGCTACCACACTTCAAACTATCTGAAGGTAGGCTACCACACTTCAAACTATCTGAAGGTAGGCTACCACACTTCAAACTATCTGAAGGTAGGCTACCACACTTCAAACTCGAGATGGTAATGTCACGGCCGTCCCCCTACTCCAATAACATCCTGTACTAGTAAAATTAATTGCTCGATTATTACTTATTTACCAAGTTATTGTTTCTAATATTAGGCATTTTCAAGTATTTTTTACGATTCAAAATTATATTTCTAAAACAGAAAATGCAAGATTTGATTTAATGGGAAGAGTAAATGGAGGTTACAGATTACTATTTACCATATAGAGATATGACAAACAAATTTTGAAATTTATGACTTTAAAATAATTTCCCTGAATAATCTCCAGCATATCTGAAAGTTCTATTACTCTACCATTTTTAGGTGATGAGGGCCATGTGTAGTCCTCATCACCTAAAAAATTAAACATTTATATAAAATAAAATATATAAAAATGATATCAAACTTAAAAGTTTATCATTTTTTACGAATGCAATTAAATCTTTTAACTGGCTTGATGACCGTACGAAGTTAGATAATATTTTCATTGACAACTGACTTGCTCAAATTAAGTGAGTATTGCTATATCAGGTGTTCAGAGGTGTGCTCAGAGGCAATCATTAAGTTAATGCCCTCCGCAGAGGCGCTCTACCTTTCCTTGACTTTCTCTTGTAAAGTCCTTGATTATTATCATCGCCTGAATTCTTTTCCTTCAGCACAAAGCTCGGCGGTTTTCACTTTCTAGAGCTACTTTTAATTGCTCTCTAAAAGAATCAAGGAAAAAAAATCACTTAAAAAAAGATTCCTGTCTAAAAAAAACTTAGAGAGTACGTAATGACAAAAGTTTTTGTCCCTTCTTTTTCAACTCACTAATATCGGGTTCTTCTAACTGCAATCTTCGTTGTAACATTTTTTTCTTATATTTGCAGCTTTGTTTCAGCTCCACATCTATCGAAACTCAGTCACTCCGTTCTTCCTCAAGACCGGCTGGAGTCGCACCATTGTGAAACAGGAAAAAAATAACAACAAAGCGGCGACTATCTGTTGGCCGATCCCCGCCAAGCTCCGTCAGCCATCTGTCAGATAATTCCCTGTCGTGTTGCAACAGATCAAAGCAAAAGGGGATTGCGAGTAATGGGGAACAAAAAAAGAATACAATTCTGCGGGAATAATTAACAGCATTGTACGTTGACTGCATTATCGTGCGCACAACCGATAAAGGATATTAAAAAAAAAATGCACAATAAATAGTAAAAAAATCTATCCCTGAGAGATGCTAAAGCATACAGAGTGCGACCTTGACGACCAAAGAACTGCCAAACTCTCAAGTTGTCCCTGTCTTCACGTAGGGAGTTTTTTTTTTCCCTGTAGCGTGCGGCGATTATTGTCATTACGGTTCTAACACATCCAACCTGTCTTGCGCAATGTCTCGACACGTGATGCGGGATTAGACCGCTCTTTCGCCGGCGCCTGCGACATCAAGACGCGAAGCAGAGTAAGCAAACACGCGGGGGAAAGATAATTTTAAAAAAAGAACAACTAAAGGAGCTTTGAAGGGAAAAAAACTTACTTGTCGGTGAGGCATCCGAATAGCAGTTGTCCAAGAATGGATCCTACCCAGTAGAATGTGTGGACCACGTACACCTTCCAGGCATCTCCGCACACCCAGTCGTTCTGTGGAAGATATGAACGGGGAAAGAATAAATAAATAGCTTGCTTGACTTGTTCGCTATTTCATGAAGCATTTTCACACGGAACCAGAACAATCAGCACACGAGAATCTGAGAGCATAAGTAGCAAGGAAGATGCACAGGAAGTAAGAAGATGCAATCTTGTCTCTCGTTTTGTTTGCTAGGCCTCCAGCTCCTTTACTTCTTGCACTTTTATGCTGGAAGCACTGTGTCAGTGGCAATCGAGGCTTTTGGGATGCTCCTCTTTGAGACAACTATTTTTCTTGGGAATGTAATTTAAATTTGTTTTGAACGAGTCTTAAAATCGCTGAAAGTGTTTGACAAGTGACGAATACTTAACGATGAGTGATGTTAGTGCATGAATATGAAAATGTTATAATGGATTTTGAAGATCGTTTTCTCTCTGAATTTTTGGTGTGAGAAAGAAGATGCGCTCGAAAAGTATTAGTTTTGGGACGATTACTTTCTGAAATCATCTTTCTTGCTACAGATTCCTGCAAAGCAGTTTTGTCTAAGGAAATGAAAATGATAAGTTCGAATTTTATTAAAGTGCAGCAAAAAACTCAAGGAGCTCTTTCTGAAGGCATTTTGTTTCTTGCTAATAAGTTTTCTTGCTACTGTAATGCAATTTGCATTTCCTGCTTTCAATTCGTGAGTGGAAAAATCAAAAAGTTAACCACCGACGTTTTTATTTTGGAGTGCATTTAATTGACACGCGATCACAGATCAAGAGAGTGACTTTTGCATTAACTAATGACTGTTATAGAATAGAGCCTTTTTATCAACAACCAGTATAAATGCTTTACCAATTAAAATAATACCAAATAAATAAACTGGAGGTCAAAAACTGAAAGATGTCAAAAAAATATAAAAAAAAGTATGACGGAATGAAAATCTCTTGCTGTCTCATAGACCGCACAATAGTTGCTAAGGGTTAATTTAAATTCTATGAAAGCAAAACAAAATCCTCAAAGCCTCTCATATTTTCACTAAACCCAGGAGATAGGAAACAAGGCATATGAACTTTAGAAAAGTGAATGTCAAAAATTAGAGGGGCGGGGGTGGCTCATTCGGTAGCGCGCCAGGCTCGTAATCTGTAGTTCCCAGGTTCGAGTCCCAGCTGGGTCAGCGTTGAGATTTATCTCCGCAAAATTCCCC
Source organism: Ryuthela nishihirai (assembly GCA_038380435.1). NCBI lineage: Eukaryota > Metazoa > Arthropoda > Arachnida > Araneae > Heptathelidae > Ryuthela > Ryuthela nishihirai. The sequence continues at coordinate 26,202,610 of JAWZYU010000009.1, read as the reverse complement.
GCCCTGCCCACGGTCAGTAGGGAAACAGATGGGTTTGGAAAGGCCGCCGTCCGTCGGATGGGAGGTTAAGCCGTGGCCCCGTGTGCGGGAGAGCCATACCCTGTGCACGTTAAAGAACACGCTGGATGGCCTTGACGGGAGGCTACCATCTGTCTCCCAACAGCTGTTCCAGTGGGTCCCCTCCCCCAACCTCCGAGCCTTCGGGGTCCATGTGACCTGGCCATTTAGCCCATGGTGTGCAAAAAAGTGCCGCTCTGAGGTAAAACAACACAACCCAATCCAAAAATTAGAGTCAGCATCAACTTTAATGCAGAAATCACCGATAAGAAGAGAAGTATCTCTTAAATGTGCCCCAAAATATCGTGATGCTGACTGCAACATCTGATCAGAATCCTCAGCGAGGTTCAAGTATCAACTGTGCCAAAGTTTAGATCAGGCGTGTCCAACCTTTTGACTTCCCTGGGCCACACTGAGTGAAGATGAATTGTTTTGGGCCGCATATAAAATATATAATATAGTTAATGTATATGAATAATAAAACTTCATTTATTTTCTTAAGTTTTTTATCATAAAATTAAAAAAGGGCAAGATAAAACTAGTGGGATATCAAAAAGTCGCTGAAAATCACATAATCATGTTAAAAGCTTATGTCGTAAAATTTACGATTTTGTGGGCCGCATTACTAGTTGTCCAGGCCGCGGGTTGGACACGCCTGGTTTAAATCTTTTCCGCTTGTCTTCTCCTTTCCCTGGTAAGAAAAGTTGCAATGTGTGTGATTGGAATGTGGAATGACCTACATGGCAAATTCCCCATCTTTTTTGATAGCTGCTCGATGTATCCTATTTCACAAATCGATTCTGAGTCTTGGAGTCTTTATGACTTAGACATTTAATCCATTTTGCAACAAAAAAGTGCCGCTGAGGAAAAAAAAAAGCAAATTCACAGGGCGAAATTGCAACAAATGTATTTCAGATTCTTTAATTCCAGTTCAAAATTATAATTAGTCTTTTCTATAATGAAAATTGTTGCACCTTGTGCAAATTAAAGAACACCCTGGAAGGTCTTGACGGGAGACTTCTATCTCTCTCCTAATAGCCGTTCAATAGACACTCTTCATCAACCGAGCTCTAAGCCCTTGGGGTCTTTGTGACCTAGTCATTTAGCCCATTCTGTGCAACAGAGTGCCGCCCAGTGGTAAAACAACATACTATAAATGTTAAAAGCACTTCCAAAGAACATCATTGCCATCAGGCCCGGTCCAAGGTATTTTGACACCCGTGCAATGACTCAAACTACAGCTTTCTTTCTTTCACAGATTTTAAAACAAAACTTTTTTATGTTTTCAACTTATTGTCGAATCAACAGGTTATGAAAAGTTTAAATAACAGCGTGTAGAAAATGAAAAGCTATTACGATGCTCGAAAAATTTTCCTTGCAATAATAATAAAAAGTCCTTTCAAATTTTGATTTCCTCTACACGGATGGTTCTGATTGATAATTGTACAAAATGGTAATCTTCCATCTTTTCTAAGCGACGTATTGAGCTTTAATTCCCTTGACATCAACTTTACCTTTCTAGCTTGACGTCTGGGCTTAGAAGGCAGTTGCAACCGGAATTGAATATGTGTATACTAATCATAAAAACACAATCTATTAAATTCAAAATCGTGTTTCGTCTCCCCTTAATAACAAAAAGAATGAAGTCAAATGTGGTTTTTCCAGTTTCCAAGACTGCAGTTCGACTCTGAATAAATGATATGGATCAAAATTCTGCCCTCTCATTAAAGAAAATAAATTTGAAGATGAACTTCGTGTCTTGTACAACAACAAAGGATTCCAGGTAATGAAACCAGTTATTGCTCTTACTCCTTTTCTTGAAAGAAAATAACTTGAATACTTTTCGAAAACATAACAAACTTTTGGCATCACTTCTCCAAGTGTAACAACAGAATGTAAAACTTTCTTATGAAGTTTACTACTCTTCAAGACATATTGGGACATTTCCCTATTATGTGAATGAACGATCTCTTTCAAAGCTCTCTATCTCCGCAAAATTCTCCGCCCTGCCCACGGTCAGTAGGGGACACCGATGGGCTTGGAAAGGCCGCCGTCCGTCGGATGGGACGTTAAGCCGTGGCCCCGTGTGCGGGAGAGCCATACCCTGTGCACGTTAAAGAACTCGCTGGATGGCCTTGACGGGGGGCTACCATCTGTCTCCCAACAGCTGTTCCAGTGGGTCCCCTCCCCCAACCTTCTCTGAGCCTTCGGGGTCCATGTGACCTGGCCATTTAGCCCATGGTGTGCAAAAAAGTGCCTCTCAGAGGTAAAACAACCCAACCCAACTTTCAAAGCTCTCCTAACTTTGAAAGCAATCTGTCGGAGGAAAAATGATCCTGGAGATAAATGGAAGATCTGTATTAAATTTATTCAAATCGATTTTTTTTTAATTTGAACAGTTACGAAAGCTAAAGCATTTAACAGCAACGTTAAAAAGCGTTTAGAGCGAGGATAACGGCAGAATCTGATTGAACGAACATTGCTTGAAATCGAGATTTTGAGTGCGTTCTTCAATTTCTCTCTGTTGACAATTTACCGGTTGAAAAAAAAGGATTTTAAAAATTACGTAGTTTTAAGTGTGGTTTTCCATTTATATTACAATGAAATGTCCCAATATACGTTGTAAGGTAGGTCAAATTTTGAATCCCTAAATATTATCTATCCCTGTTGGCAGGGCTGTCTTAAGGCATGGGCACACTGGTCAGTTGCCCAAGGGCCCAAAGATTCGAAATTTCACAAAAGTTTGTGTTGATTTTACAGCATGTTTTTTATGTTTAAACATTGATTTTACAGCATGTTTTTTATGTTTAAACATTGATTTTACAGCATGTTTTTTATGTTTAAACATTGATTTTATTAAAAGTACCAATAAATCTATAGGATTAATTTTATTGACCGTTTACATTTTTATTTCCGTAGGTGGGTGGGTAGGGGCCCCAGTGCATTGCTCTGACCAGGGGCCTACAATACTGTTAAGACGTCACTGCCTGTTGGTATATCTTTTCCATACTTTCATCAGTCCAATATTGGCAAACCTTAAGTTTTCTTATCTATACTAAGGAACAGAGCACTTGATATATTATCAAGTGGGCCTGGGCTCGATTCCTACTCGGCTCAAAGCAATTTTTCCTCGATTCCCGTTGTTTCCAACCTTTTCGGCGAAACGAACCCCAATGAAGTCATTCTTTCTGCGGAACCCCTTACGAAGTCTTTCTGAGGACCTTTTTCCCATCATAATCTGTAACTGAAATACAGATCCTCGCTAAGAGGTCTTTCTAAAATTCCAAGAATGGGTTATACGATGCATCAGAGATGAGTTCGGGCTGATGAATTTGGGAGAAATATTTCTCTGACTCATCATAAGGCATGTATGCAGAAATGCATGTCACTAATCATATAATATATTCTTAATATTATTAATTATAATCGTTTTATGAGAAAATTAAAAGCTTAATGCCATTTGGGGAGAAAATATTCAAAATACTAGTAGAGACTGAAAGTTTGTGGGTATCATCATTATAAACGCAAAGAGCCAATCATTTTTTAAAGAGAATATGTGAAAAAAAGCCGCATGGTACTTATTTTTAATTGCTATAGACTGATTAAAAGAATAAAATTATAAAGAATTTTTTTTTTATTTTTTCCTCCAATTACAAGAAATGTTTGAAATTTCAATTATTCAGAGCCTGAGGCAGAACTCATCTGTAATATCGATAGTTCTTTATCTGCTGTTCATTTATTGACTATTTTGTAATTTGAATCTAAACATTTCAGTGAAGAAATTCGGTGCTCCAGAAATTCTGTCGCCAACAGACAATCGCAGCGTTTTTTTTTTCATTTGCAACACATAAGAAAGAGAAGTGTTCCAGAAACAACTACCTGGCTTATACAGAAAATTAATTGAATGACAAAACCCAGATGTATCGCAATTCAAGGACTGCACGCCATCTATAGGAATAATGCCAAGATTTCCACTAACTACGGTCGAGGACAAGTCAGTACCATATAGATACAGCTCACCCCACGACTACCTATGGCGAACAGTACTATAGAAGTAAAGTTCATCCCTCGATCAAAACCTAAATTTACTCTATGTCCCGGGTCGCCACAAACGAGGATATAAAGATCCACATTGCCCCGGCTCCGGTGACGGGAGCTGTTAGTCTGGCCTTTCTGACATGAATAATCTACTCAGCATAGCCCTCGACTTCATTAAAGCATTCAAGCCCCCCACCTCGACAAAGTGGTTCCTATTCGGGGGGGGGGGGACCTGGCTTATACAAGCTTTTTCATACAAGGACATGCCCCACTATGACCGAAATCAATGCTGACCACTGTCTCAGAGTTAACAGCACATAAGTAACCATGCCAACCGGGGATTCGAACCCAGACCTCGGCAATAGCAGCGTCATTGCCAACCAAGTCTATACCACTGCGTCATCGAGGCGGCTAGCTTCAGAGTATCACGTGATGGCAGGTATTACCATACTAAATTGATGTAATTCCAGCCAAAAGCAATTAAACTTGAAGCAATTAGTAATCGTGATAAACTCACTATTTCGGTTAGAGCTTTCTGAAATATTAAAAGCAGCTCGCGAACCACATGGATCCGGGAACCACTCTCTATGCTGAAGATTGCCAACTTTTTTTACATTGCTCTTAACATTAAAAATGAATTACTGCTTCACACTGTTAATTATTCTCACCCTTTCGACCAATCTTGTCGATGCATTTAACACGCCTGTCCTTGCCACTGGGATCATGCTTGATTGCCTCTCTGCATAGCAATTGCCATGCCATTCCTTAAGGTGGAAAGATCATCTTCGCATTGTCTTGCTGATACAACGGTTCTTTGAACACAAAAAAAATGATCTTTCGTGTTTCCTTACAAGTCACGTGACACCAAACAGGTCATACCCTCCGTCGCTTGTCAGGTCACAGCGGGAAGTCATGATCGGCCCTGTTATCGCCGAAACACTTGAGTGGCTCTACTATTTTATTTGGAGTTTTCACACTCTGTGAATAACAAATCACACTCGCCTGTCACGTTGGACTGGAAATGATCAATAAATGTGGGTAGTGTCGTTTGTTTTATGACGCCAACTCGGATTCTTTGACATTGCTCTTGTTTTTCGTCTGCTTCTTTGGGATTAATGACAGGTCCTGTCGGAGAGACAAAAAAATCTCCGAGATCATAACAATGGTTTGTTTTTTTTTACTTTCAAGGAAAGTCTGCAATAGAAAATAAGGCTTGTTTCATTCGGCAAAAATCGGTCTGATTTTTCTAGATGCTGGTAATTTTGCTTTTCGTTTTATTGTCTGTCATCTTTGCTATTTCCCTACTACTTTATCCATTTTTAAATCCATATGGATTTCCGTCTTCATTTTAAGTTGAAGATTATTTTCTTCAAATATTTCAGATGCTTCATTATTTTTCCTTCGAATGAATTCACTGATGCAATGCTTTTCTTTCGTCCCCCTGCTTGAAATCAAAGCAAAAGAAGAATATATCTTTTTGGTCTGAAAAGAAGAGAATTAGCATTCAGCCAAAGCAGAAAATTTCCCAAATCTAGGGCACACTCAATGAGAAAGGCAATTTCTTTACCTGCACCTGAATGGTCTTGGAAGATTGAATCACCTTTCGCCCTAAGACCTCATTGTGCAACTGACAAAAATTGACCGTCTGTTGTTTCAAAGTCCGAGAAAAAACTTTTCGCTACATTGTCTGACAAAATTACGTTCCTTGCCTATTGTCCCACAGTAATTTGGTCTCGTAGATAAACAATGCTTTTTGTCCTTTTGTAATCAAAGTGAGATACTGCAGATCATTGGAAAAGATCTTTCTACCAGACATCTGCTTTTTGCTGCCCAATGAACAGAATTATCCTAAAGGTTAAAAGACCTCTTGTTTTAAAACGGTGCCAACGTGTTAAATTTTCGTCTATTGAATTTCGTTTTCCTTCCTCATGTGAAAGGGGCTGGGGTGGCTTAGTCGGTAGCGCGCCAGGCTCGTAATCTGTAGTTCCCAGGTTCGAGTCCCAGCTGGGTCAGCGTTGAGATTTATCTCCGCAAAATTCCCCGCCCTGCCCACGGTCAGTAGGGGACACCGATGGGCTTGGAAAGGCCACCGTCCGTCGGATGGGACGTTAAGCCGTGGCCCCGTGTGCGGGAGAGCCATACCCTGTGCACGTTAAAGAACACACTGGATGGCCTTGACGGGAGGCTACTATCTGTCTCCCAACAGCTGTTCCAGTGGGTCCCCTCCCCCAACCTTCGGGGTCCATGTGACCTGGCCATTTAGCCCATGGTGTGCAAAAAAGTGCCGCTCAAAGGTAAAACAACCCAACCCTCATGTGAATTTTGGAGAAGTTATTGTGATTAGGAACAAAATATATCGACACTGACCTATCAAAATAGTCGCTGATTTTTGTGGTATGTCAACGTTTAAATTAATATCCAAAATTGCCTGTACCTTGGTTTTACTGTAACCCCCTGCATAAAATAAATTATTATTGTTATATATATTAATGGGAATTTAACTTTGAAGCTCCTTAACCTTTAAAATACGCATTTAATGGAAAAATATGACTGAAGAAAAAGATCAAAATCAAATCTATTTAAATACCGATTTTCAGCAATATTCTTCAGTATTTAAAGAATTATGGAAGTTAAAAAATTCCAGAGTAGTAATGCTTTGTAGTAATTTACCTCAGAAAGAAGTTAAAACAAATATTTAATATTGCTTGAAACAATTTAATACAACAAATAAGCATTTTAGAAGTTTGCGCAATGATTATTTCAATTTCAGACAATTACCAATGACTTTTATAAAACAATATAATTTCTTTTAAATAAGATTCATTTATCTACCTCCTTAAAAAAAGGTATCAAATACATTTGTGCTGAAGTTATGCTACCACGGATTCAGTCTGATACTCACTATGGGTTAATAATTTGCCGAAGAACTTATTTAAAATAAATTTTGGCCAACGAAGTTTTTGAATATAATGGCACATTATAACAAAGACAGAAGAAATAAATTGATCGAAAACAATAAGATATGCATTTAAGAAAGTTATATACAGCCGCTCAAAAAAATATCCGAACACTATAGTTGATTACAGAATTCAGAAAAAACATCTGGCAACGATTTTTTTAGAAATTAGTGATCTGACAACCTTTCGTATCACGTGATTACAGAATTCAGGAAAAATATCTGGAGCGTGTACAGCAACTACACGCTCCAGTTACCGTTCACAGCAAACTGGAGCGTGTGCAGTTACTGCACACGCTCCAGTTTGCTGTGAACGGTAACTGCACACGCTCAATATTTCCGTGAGCCCACACGATCTGGTATCAAAATAATATGACCACCTACAGTCGCTCAAAAAAGTATCCGAACACTATGGTTGATTACAGAATTCAGAAAAAACATCTGGCAACGATTTTTTTAGAAATTAGTGATATGGCAACCTTCTTGTACTGTAACGTGTAAGTACACGAATTCGTGTACTTTCGTGTGCTGTACACGATTTTCTAAAAAAAATCGTTGCCAGATGTTTTTCCTGCATTCTGTAATCAACCATAGTGTTTGGATATTTTTTGAGCGACTGTACATATCGAATAATGCATCTAGTATTTAGGAAACCTAATATTTTCAGGAAAAAGGAAACGTGCCGTAATCTTGAAATATGAATGGAATATGAACTGATATAGCATTGTACCTGCCAAAACGAATATATCGCTTAACATGTGTATACATTTGCGTTGTTGTATTATTATTGTTAAATTTTTTGCATTACATTAAAATCAGAATATTGAATTACATTTTTAGTTATAATTTTTTTATATTTTAATTGACGAAATAAGCATGCAACTAGAGAGATTTTTAAATTTATTTATAATTTTTTTTCAATTTCTTTTCAACCGAAAATCAGTTTTTGACGGCTGAAACGTATTACAATGTAATTAAGAATATTTTGCGAAATTTGATTTGATTTCGTAAAATACTGTAACAATCTCATTAAATTTTGTCTATATGTAGTCAGTAGAGTAACTAAAATTATATAATATTAAATTTATAATAAAAGTAAAGGTAGTAACACTTTTATCTTTAGGAGACAAAATATTATTCTGATCCTTCAGTCTGAAGACTTACTTATAGGACTGTATTTTGTATTGCATTTTCATTGTACTATAAGACTGTATTTTGTGGTGATAATGATCCAAGCATGTTTTGTGCAACGTAAACAGCACAACTAGTTTTCATCGTTTAACGCTAAGATTAAAGTATGATACATCCACTTTATTGATTCGAAAACCAGTCTTTAGCGACTAAGGAATCCGTGTAAAGTTAAATGCTGCATGGAAATAAAAAGTAAGGATTCAAATCCAGAGTAGAGTCGTATATAGGAGGGGTGGACCATAGCCTCCCTTTCAGAATGCTAGTAAGGGTGTATAGAGGCAAAAATTATTAAACTTATTTATGTTTCATGCATTTTTCGAGAAAATTTTTCAAGACCAGTAAAGCGGAGAGGGGGGGATGCTGCATTGGAAATCCTGTCTCTTGCCCCATACATTCTCGTTTTTTTACTAGATCCGAATCTTGGCGTGATCCAGACTATCCGTTGGTGTTCTCGATATTTTTCTGCTGTAGACTTCCCACTATCGTTGTCTTTTGATCGGTGTGACCAAGAGATATCAATATTTTATTGGCTGAAAGTTAGAAGGGGAAGAAATCAAGTTGTGGTTTACAACTGACCACTCTTTAATGCATGCAACATAATTATTTATTATAATAACAAATTATTATTATAATGAAATGACCTGAAGGTAAAATATAAAGTACATGGTAAAATATTTTAATCCTTTGGGGTCTAATATCGGACTGAATCCGACATTGTACCAAAAAGGTTTAAAATTAATCGAACCTCTGGGGATGGTTTTGTACGACCTGTAGGGCTAAAATGGGAAAAAGCTTAGAAATAAAATAATCAAATCTATTCAGTCTAAAAGAGAAATAATCAATTGGAGAAATAAGTATCCTTGGGAGGGAATTCTGTACTCTTCCAGTAGGATACACAAAGGAATTGGTGTTTTTCAACAAAAGGCGTATCAATTATAAAAGGAGAGCCTCTTGTTCTTCAGTTAGATATATTAAACATCAGAGTATCAGTGATATGATGGATTATTCTGCGAATATGTTATAACAAGTGTTTGAGCCGAACACGAATCTTTTCTCTCCTTTAACAAATCTAGCGAGAATTTTTCCATTTGTATGAGGCATTAAATTTGTTAAATAGAGGAACAGAGGAGAATCGTAGAAGTTATTCCTAATTTAATCAGGTTTCTCTTACAAGTATATTCTCGACTAAAACAGAAGTTATGTTGATGCGCTTCCAGAGCTAACACAGCACATTAGCTTTGCCTGGTGGAACAGTAGCTAGCTAACTCTCTCATTACCATGTACGTCTTGGTTGCGTATCGCCCACAATGCCATGTAACGGTACATCTTGAACTTTTGCTTCTTCGCGCAGCCGAGGAAAGATCGTGTTCGATCTCCAGAACACATCAAAGTCAAGCGTCCAGCCTTCTAAATTACCGATGGTAACGGACTTTTGGCATGTAGTCCTCAACTTTTGGAACTGCATAAAAAATCATCTCGCTGTTTAATGGCTTTCCCACGATATCGTGAACTTGTGCGTGCCCACTGTCGGTGCAAAAGGCGACTCGTGGAATTGTTCGGGTCACCCTTAGGCACAGTGGCTGTGGCTTTGTGCAGCCCACAAAACTGACACTTGCCTCTTGCACCTGTCTGCATTGCGGTGAAAAGGCGTCTGTTTGTATGCGACTGCTTCTGTTCGAGGCCAACCGTTGGTATGTCTTTGTCTCGGAACCTATAGTCTTCGCAGAGGGGGAGGGATTCCCAAGAGTTGCAGCTCGGAACTTTGGGATCCTGTGGAGATTTTAGAAATGGAATGGCATTTCTTCTGTGAAACGAAATCAGTGACGTTTTCAGCGCAGTAATCTTATCAATAAACTGATGCTACTGCTAACAAGGTTGGGTTGGGTTGTTTTACCTCTGAGCGGCACTTTTTTGCACACCATGGGCTAAATGGCCAGGTCACATGGACCCCGTAGGCTCAGAGAAGGTTGGGGGAGGGGACCCACTGGAACAGCTGTTGGGAGACAGATGGTAGCCTCCCGTCAAGGTCATCCAGCGTGTTCTTTAACGTGCACAGGGTATGGCTCTCCCACACACGGGGCCACGGCTTAACGTCCCATCCGACGGACGGCGGCCTTTTCAAGCCCATCGGTGTCCCCTACTGACCGTGGGCAGGGCAGGAAATTTTGCGGAGATAAATCTCAACGCTGACCCAGCTGGGACTAGAACCTGGGAACTATAGATTACGAGCCTGGCGCGCTACCGACTGAGCCACCCCCACCCCCTGCTAACAAGGAATCAATTCCTTAGCCAGAAGGAGGTGGACAAAGGCCCCATGGAAATCCCTTTAGGTCACTCTAGCAAACTCTTGAGTCTGAATATTAAAAAATATTATCATTTGCTGCTTTACAATACAAGGATTCATTTACGTTAGGGATACCGAGGCAAAAATTTGCGACTGTTATAGGCAGACTCTCACAGGTGACTTCTTGCTTTTAGAGAAATTCTTAGGTCAGCCACTCTTACAAATTCTCCCCCACCCCCACCCCCCATCCTATTGTTTTCAATTGGTTATGGGCCTGTAAAGAACACTTCTATTTTTATAATAATACAGCATTTGGATGTTTTCACCTCTGAGCGTTACTTTTTTTGCACACAATGGGTTAAATAGCAGGGTCACAAAGACCCCGAGGGCTCAGGCAAGGTTGATCTTTCCATGGGGCTTTACCCCTTTCTAGTTAAAGAATTGATTCTTTGCTAGCAATAACATCACCTTGTTAATAAGATTAGTATGCTGAAAACGTCACTGATTTCATTTCACAGAAGAAATGGCTCTCCCGCCACTGAACCACGGCCTAGCGTCCCACCCGACGGACGGTGGCCTCTCCAAGCCCATCGGTGTCCCTTACTGACCTAGGGCAGGGCGGGATGCTTTGCAGAGATTAATCTCAACGTTGACAAAAGTGGGAATAATACATCAATTGTTTTACCCTCACTTTAATAGAATAACGCTTAAAAGGCCATTTTCCACGCATAAGGTTACTTTTATGCATCAAATGGGAACACCTCTATTTTCCTAAAGTAGAAAAAGGAATATTTCGTCAAGTTAGAATTCCAGAGTAGAGAGAACTTTAGTTTTTGGTGATTGTCTCATAGAACTTGCAATTACGGCTGTCAACGGAGTGGGGATTATTTCCCCTTCCCACACAGACTTGATTAATAAAAATTCTTAAAGTTTATATTTATCCCTAAAAATCTGTAGGTGATTAAAAAGTAAGATCTCAAATTTAGAGTCTAACAATTTCTTTAAACTTGCAAACAGTAATTTACAATTACTGATAAAAAAAAAAAGGACATTTTTAACTATTTCGATTTTTGCTTTTTTTTTTTATAATGGAAGGAATTTTGTTTTGCAATAAATTTGTACCTTATGGCTGATAGGCAAAAAAAATGTATATGTATCTAGGGAACCAGTTTAGAATTTTTAATTTAAAACTATAAAAGTAATACTCGGAATGACAACAATAAATACATAACTTTAAAAAATAATATAGTTAAGTGAAATATAAGCTTCACAAATAACAATCCTTTACTTTTCTAATGAAAATTCTTTTCAAAATGCAGGAAAGGCAAATGCTCTTGCTGATAATTGACCAGAATGCCCTTTGAATACGTGTTATGAAAATACCTCGACTTTTAAAGGGTGAGGATTACCTCATTCAGTAGTGCGCCAGGTTCGTAATCTGCAGTTCCCAAGTTCGAATCCGACCTGCGCCAGCGTAGAGATTTATCTCCTCAAAATCCCATCTTGCCTTTGGTCAGTAGAGGACATCGATGGGCTTGGAAAGTCCGTCGTCCGTCGGATGATGCGTAAAGCAGTTGACCCGTGTACCGGAGGGCCACACCAGTGCATGTTAAAAAACACCCTGGATGGCCATTTTCCCCCAACTCTAATCCCTAGGGATCTTTGTGAACTGTCCATTTATCCCATTGTGTGAAAAAAGGTGCTACTCAAAAGTGGAACAACCCAATCCTTCACTTTTAAGTCAATAAACTAATATTTCATTTCATTAGGGTTATATTTAATCTTTTTAATCAGAATTGTAAGAATTGCATCCCTTATTGCCAACCATGTTTCCATGAACGATCCCTCAATTGCTTAACTTCGACCTTTTGATAGTGCAACAGATATTAATTACCTAAAAAAAAAAAATGAGGATTATTTAATTTTTTTATATGCACTGCCTTTTCCTTGTGTGGCCCAATATGTCGAAAGTGCAAGTCTATGTTCTCAGCAACGTGTCTGTCCGTGTCATGCCAGACCATACTGAAAGGATCAAACCCCTTCGTTGATCAAAGGGTGATCCTCTAATCATTGACCTAGGGTTACATAAAACATCGCACATCATTAACTGAGGTGGCCAAACCATAGATGACCTTTGAACCTCACCTTAAAGGTCATCGTGTCCTCGATCACTGCTGGCGTCAAGATGCTCCCACCAATGTGTGCTAACTGTAACATTACGACCTAACTAATTGAATTGCACTCTCTACAAATTACGTTAATGGTGCTATTTAATTTAAAAGTTAAAAAAATATCTCATTCTGATGAAATAAATCACCGTCGGAATGATATAACTTGTGAGTAATTGGATGATTTGTCAGCAACTTTAATTAACCACAAAGAAAATCTCATCAGAAATCGTGTCCGAATATCAAAAAAAGCGAGCGATGCATCATAATCCTCGCGAATTAACTGTCAGAAGGTTGAGTAATAAATGACTTCATCCAAGGCGTGAAATTAATATGCACAAAAACGTGTTCCAAACCAAATTAGCGTCATCCTGAAGAGAAAAACATTAAATCGAATGCTCCCAACACATCCAGGCACATTGTTTCGTACCTTGAGTCGAGATGTCCTCTTCATAACACTGCTTTTGTCGCCAGAGAAAGGCACTTCAATTCTTTCCTGGGAGGGACTTCTATTTTCTGTCCTTTTATGTCACTCGCTGATGCAATTAAAGCGAAAGGAAGGCAACGGAATTTCCAATCTCTCCGCTACGTCATCTTCGTCAAGTTAATAACTTTGCCGGTATTCAATACTTCAAACTTCAAGACAGAGGGGGGAGAGAGGGGTCACCAAGGTGCTGGAATGGTCTTAAATTTGGCACTTCTTTTTATGTTCAGTGAAAGGTGTTTTTGCTGTATAAAGATTAGTGAGCGGGATGAGTGAGGCAGCTGCTCGTTGCCCAAGGCTACAGTTAAGAAGGGCATGCAGGATCAAAGGTAATCCGTACATTCCTGATTGTTAACTTCTCTTTATCACTCTTGCAGAAGAATAGGTCAATGATTTTAATGCGGTTTAATGACCTAAACTTCTGTAACAAACTACAGTAAATCGAAGTACGAAGGTTGATAAGAGAATAGGAATGCACAAACTATATTGCACCAAAACAACGTTATATTCAAACGCAACTGTTACACATTCATGGATTCATATTCTGACTATTTTTCTGCATAATCACCCTGGCGATGGAGTTAGTTCTTACAACGTGAAATTGGGGCGGGGGTGGTTCAGTCGGTAGCGCGCCAGGCTCGTAATCTGCAGTTCCCAGGTTAGAGTTCCAGCTGAGTCAGCGCTGAGATTTATCTCAGCGCTGACTCAGCCCACGGTCAGTAGCCGTGGCCACCCTGCCCACGGTCAGTAGGGGACACAGATGGGCTTGGAAAGACCGCCGTCCATCGGATAAGATGTTAAGACGTGGCCCCGTGTGCGGGAGAGCCATACCCTGTGCACGTTAAATAACGCTGGATGGCCTTGACGGGAGGCTACTATCTGTCTCTCAACAGCGATTCCAGTGGGTCCCCAACCTTCTCTGAGCCCTCAGGGTCCTTGTGACCTGGCGGGACGGGGGTGGCTCAGTCGGTAGCGCGCCAGGCTCGTAATCTGTAGTTCCCAGGTTCGAGTCCCAGCTGGGTCAGCGTTGAGATTTATCTCCGCAAATTTCCCCGCCCTGCCCACGGTCAGTAGGGACACCGATGGGCTTGGAAAGGCCGCCGTCCGTCGGATGGGACGTTAAGCCGTGGCCCCGTGTGCGGGAGAGCCATACCCTGTGCACGTTACAGAACACGCTGGATGGTCTTGACGGGAGGCTACCATCTGTCTCCCAACAGCTGTTCCAGTGGGTCCCCTCCCCCAACCTTCTCTGAGCTTTCGGGGTCCTTGTGACCTGGCCATTTAGCCCATGGTGTGCAAAAAGGTGCCGCTCAGAGGTAAAACAACCCACAACCCTTGTGACCTGGCCATTTAGCCCATGGTGTGCAAAAAAAGTGCCGCTCAGAGGTAAAACAACCCAAATACAACGTGAAATCAGTGAGTCGATATCAGAAGTATAGAATTCCAGGCTCTGTGCAAGGAGCTATTTTCGACACAGCTTGTTAAACTCAAATTTTAAGGCAAATCTTCTGCCTCCTTCTTAAGAGGACCGAACAAGTGATGATTACAAAAGATTTGCATCAGACATTGATGTTCATCATTGAAAATGAAACGATTCGAAAATGAACAGAGCCGGAATTCTATACTTCTGGTATCGACTCATTGATTCCACGTTATGAGAAATGTCTCCATTGTGTGGGTGAAAAAACAGCCAACATACGTACCTAAGAATGTGTAAGAGTTGCATCTGTTAGTGCAGTATATATTGTATGTTCTTATTTTCCTAGCAACCCTTGTAAAATACTCAAACAGGCACAGAGCCAGCGCCTCATTGCCTGAAACGTTAAAGCGGTAAACAAATTTTAGGAGATTAAGATTTAAGGAATACATGTATTGCATATATTTAGTTGTTTTAAAGCAATTTATTATTGACTCCCAAGTAATTATCATAATTCGATGTTGTCGGGTTCGAGTCCCAATTGTGCCGGCGTTGCGATTACCTCCGTTAACCTCCACCATGCCGTCGGTTAGAGAGGGAACAGCGTTTGGCTTGATGAGGCTGCCGTCCGTCGGATGGAATATTAAGCCGCAGCGTCGGAAGGAAAAATCGTATCCTATGCACGTTAAAGAAAAAGAACAAGCTGGATAACCTGACGGAAGTCTTCGATTTGTCTTCTAATAACTATCCAGTCCTTCCACCATCCGACTCTGAGCCCATGGGGAACCTTGTGACCTGGCCATTTAACTCATTGTGTATAGGGGAGAGTGTAGCTTAGTCTGGTAGCGCGCCAGGCTCGTAATCTGTAGTTCCCAGGTTCGAGTCCCAGCTGGGTCAGCGTTGAGATTTATTTCCGCAAAATTCCCCGCCCTGCCCACGGTCAGTAGGGGACACCGATGGGCTTGGAAAGACCGCCGTCCGTCGGATGGGACGTTAAGCCGTGGCTCCGTGTGCGGGAGAGCCATACCCTGTGCAAGTTAAAGAACACGCTGGATGGCCTTGACGGGAGACTACCATCAGTCTCCCAACAGCTGTTCCAGTGGGTCCCCTCCCACAACCTTCTCTGAGCCTTCGGGGTCCATGTGACCTGGCCATTTAGCCCATGGTGTGCAAAAAAGTGCCGCTCAGAGGTAAAACAACCCAACCCAAACCATTGTGTATACAAAAGTGTCCCTCAGAGAAAAAACAGCAACAACAACCTAAATACAAATGCTAACTTCATCAACATTAAATAACAAATACTGATTATTTTTTCAACTTTGAACCCCTACCAAAACTTTCTTTGGGGCGACCTTGAAAATGTTTTCTACCTATCTGTCTTATATAAGCATAAATCTAGTCTTAAAGTAAAAATTTAATTTTGAAGGCCTCCTGAATTATTTGGGGATCTGATATTTATGCACCATCGGTAATTACTTCCTACCAATGGCCTAAGAAAAGCTGCCGTAGACTGGGGAGTTTGAATTCATCACTTTCGAAGCCATGATGGCCTTATATGCAGGAAAGCCACACCCTGTGTATAGGGCGGGGGTGGCCCAGTCGGTAGCGCGCAAGCTCCTAATCTCCACTTCCCAGGCTCGAGTCGTACTTGGGCCAGCATTGAGATTTATCTCCGCAAAACTTTCCATCCTGCTCTCGGGCAGTAGAGGACGCCGATGGAAAGGCCGCTGTCCATCGAGTGCGAGAGAGCCATATCCTGTGCATTAAATAGCACGCTGGATGGCCTTGACGGGAAGCTACCTTCTGCCTCCAAAAAGCTGTCTAGTCTTCTCTGAGCCTTCGGGGTCCTTGTGACCTGGCCATTTGGCCCATTGTGTGAAAAAATGTGCCGCTCAGAGGTAACAACCCGCACCCTCTGCACATTAAAAGGCTGTATTAAAGGAGGCTTCCATCTGTCCTCTAACAGTTCTCCTCCCCCCCCTCCGAACTCTGAACACTCGAGGCGTTTGTGTTACTACTTTGAATAGTGTTTCCATTCGTAATTTCTTTAAAACCTGGTGATATAAATTTCATAAGAGACAAATACAGAAATATCCGAGTAGAATTTAGGAAAGCATAAAAGAGGAAAAAGTCTTTCAAGTTTTCTTTTTTTTGCATTTCAACTCCTCCAAGTCCAAATTTTGAGGCTTATTAGCTCCTTAGAAAAGTATTCTTTCCGTAGATTTTTTCCAGATTATAAAAAAACGTTAATTATAAGAGGTTGTATTGACGTTTACATATTCCCTCCGAAGGATCTCTGTTCGGTAGGAGGGATTTATATTTTTGGAAATGCAAAGGAAATAAACAAGAAACTGGAAACAGCGCGTGTAGGCCTCGCGTTTCCTTCATGTTGTTAGGTCCGAGTTCATCTAAGAGTACAATATATATGCAACGATCTAATCTCGTGACATATTTCTTTTAATAAATGAAAATTTGGTATGGAAGGGGGTGGGGATCCAATTAAGAACTCGACCCCCCCCCAACACACACACACGCTGATTCACTTGAAAGAATCAGGATTGAAGTGTAGATACTGAGTGTACTTCTTGCATGTATAAGAGAGGCCCCGGGGGTGCTGGATTCAATTTTCAAGAAGTTGCAACTTCTACAAGCCTAGGTCATTTATGTCAAAGCCTCTGAAGATCAATCCATAATTTCGAAATGTTAATCACGAATGTCAATGATCAGAAAGTAAAAAAAAAGCGATTTGACGTTACATTTATGATCCCTTTAGGGTCAAAACTAAAGAAGAAGAAAGAAAAAAAGCCATCGCTTTTACTTCAATTCGATTCACTGTAGAACAATGAGCCCCCAAGGTCAATTCTGGGGTTAGAAGAAAACTTACGAGGTTCAATTTAGAGGCTTATAATAGGATAGAAGAAATGACAGCGGTAGAAGGGATTTGCATCGAGTGAGAAAAATGTTTTTTTTTCAGCTCTTAACTGCTGGAGAAAAAGAACTCGCCGGATTATGACAATCTCGTCATTCGAGAGCCTTCGCGTGAAATCTGCAATTTCTAATATGAATTTCTAAGAGAAGACAAAAAAGGAAAACCCAGAGATTAAATTCGACTCGCGAAAAAAATTAACGAGTATTTAGTTAACTGTTGCTTTAATTCGAGATGCTTTATTACTCCGACAATTTCTTCGAAGTAGAAACGAAAAGGAGAGCAAAAAAAAATGAACAAATCCCGGTAGAGGATCACTTTTGAGCTTAACTAATTCCTTGGTTCTGCCCATTATTCAAGCTTTTCGGAGCAGTTAACGAGCTTTTTACGATCCTTAGGCATCCATAAATGAAAGGCTAAACTGACTCGTAAACACGGGCAGGCACAGAACCGCAAACTGTAATTGTAGAGGTACTGTGAAAGTGATCTAACTGCTAGCAGGGGGGATTGGAGAAGGGGACGAAATATCATTCTGAGAGATGGTTACAAAAGAAGAGCGTATTATCGTGAGTGGAGGGGGAGGGGCCCGTGCCCACTCTCTGAACTCCAGCCGAAGACGAAACGCATGTGTCGTCAGAGTGACGTCATTCGTGGGCATAAAGATCTCCGGCGAGCTGTATTGAATCTGGGAGTTATTTGAGCAGGCAACCACATACCGCGAAGGTTCTGGCAGAGAGGAACTGAGGAGCCATTCAGTGGGATGCGCTCAGCAGGATCTTCGCTCTCTTTCTCTACAAAGTTGATGAAAGCTGAATGAGCTCTAATTACTAAAATACAAGAAGTGCTTTTCCAACCCACTCAAGGCAAATTTACCTCCAAATGCAGTGCGGATTTACTACGCCGCCCCTAGGCCGCTGACTATCAGTCGCCTCAAAAACAACTTATTTCACAAGTAGCTCACTACTGTTCCCGCCCCTAGGCCGCTGACTATCAGTCGCCTCAATTTTTTAAAACAACTTATTTCACAAGTAGCTCACTACTGTTCCCGCCCCTAGGCCGCTGACTCTCAGTCGCCTCAATTTTTTAAAACAACTTATTTCACAAGTAGCTCACTACTGTTCCCGCCCCTAGGCCGCTGACTCTCAGTCGCCTCAATTTTTTAAAACAACTTATTTCACAAGTAGCTCACTACTGTTCCCGCCCCTAGGCCGCTGACTCTCAGTCGCCTCAATTTTTTAAAACAACTTATTTCACAAGTAGCTCACTACTGTTCCCGCCCCTAGGCCGCTGACTCTCAGTCGCCTCAATTTTTTAAAACAACTTATTTCACAAGTAGCTCACTACTGTTCCCGCCCCTAGGCCGCTGACTCTCAGTCGCCTCAATTTTTTAAAACAACTTATTTCACAAGTAGCTCACTACTGTTCCCGCCCCTAGGCCGCTGACTCTCAGTCGCCTCAATTTTTTAAAACAACTTATTTCACAAGTAGCTCACTACTGTTCCCGCCCCTAGGCCGCTGACTCTCAGTCGCCTCAATTTTTTAAAACAACTTATTTCACAAGTAGCTCACTACTGTTCCCGCCCCTAGGCCGCTGACTCTCAGTCGCCTCAATTTTTTAAAACAACTTATTTCACAAGTAGCTCACTACTGTTCCCGCCCCTAGGCCGCTGACTCTCAGTCGCCTCAATTTTTTAAAACAACTTATTTCACAAGTAGCTCACTACTGTTCCCGCCCCTAGGCCGCTGACTCTCAGTCGCCTCAATTTTTTAAAACAACTTATTTCACAAGTAGCTCACTACTGTTCCCGCCCCTAGGCCGCTGACTCTCAGTCGCCTCAATTTTTTAAAACAACTTATTTCACAAGTAGCTCACTACTGTTCCCGCCCCTAGGCCGCTGACTCTCAGTCGCCTCAATTTTTTAAAACAACTTATTTCACAAGTAGCTCACTACTGTTCCCGCCCCTAGGCCGCTGACTCTCAGTCGCCTCAATTTTTTAAAACAACTTATTTCACAAGTAGCTCACTACTGTTCCCGCCCCTAGGCCGCTGACTATCAGTCGCCTCAATTTTTTAAAACAACTTATTTCACAAGTAGCTCACTACTGTTCCCGCCCCTAGGCCGCTGACTATCAGTCGCCTCAATTTTTTAAAACAACTTATTTCACAAGTAGCTCACTACTGTTCCCGCCCCTAGGCCGCTGACTATCAGTCGCCTCAATTTTTTAAAACAACTTATTTCACAAGTAGCTCACTACTGTTCCCGCCCCTAGGCCGCTGACTCTCAGTCGCCTCAATTTTTTAAAACAACTTATTTCACAAGTAGCTCACTACTGTTCCCGCCCCTAGGCCGCTGACTCTCAGTCGCCTCAATTTTTTAAAACAACTTATTTCACAAGTAGCTCACTACTGTTCCCGCCCCTAGGCCGCTGACTCTCAGTCGCCTCAATTTTTTAAAACAACTTATTTCACAAGTAGCTCACTACTGTTCCCGCCCCTAGGCCGCTGACTCTCAGTCGCCTCAATTTTTTAAAACAACTTATTTCACAAGTAGCTCACTACTGTTCCCGCCCTTAGGCCGCTGACTGTCAGTCGCCTCAATTTTTTAAAACAACTTATTTCACAAGTAGCTCACTACTGTTCCCGCCCCTAGGCCGCTGACTCTCAGTCGCCTCAATTTTTTAAAACAACTTATTTCACAAGTAGCTCACTACTGTTCCCGCCCCTAGGCCGCTGACTCTCAGTCGCCTCAATTTTTTAAAACAACTTATTTCACAAGTAGCTCACTACTGTTCCCGCCCCTAGGCCGCTGACTCTCAGTCGCCTCAATTTTTTAAAACAACTTATTTCACAAGTAGCTCACTACTGTTCCCGCCCCTAGGCCGCTGACTCTCAGTCGCCTCAATTTTTTAAAACAACTTATTTCACAAGTAGCTCACTACTGTTCCCGCCCCTAGGCCGCTGACTCTCAGTCGCCTCAATTTTTTAAAACAACTTATTTCACAAGTAGCTCACTACTGTTCCCGCCCCTAGGCCGCTGACTCTCAGTCGCCTCAATTTTTTAAAACAACTTATTTCACAAGTAGCTCACTACTGTTCCCGCCCCTAGGCCGCTGACTCTCAGTCGCCTCAATTTTTTAAAACAACTTATTTCACAAGTAGCTCACTACTGTTCCCGCCCCTAGGCCGCTGACTATCAGTCGCCTCAATTTTTTAAAACAACTTATTTCACAAGTAGCTCACTACTGTTCCCGCCCCTAGGCCGCTGACTATCAGTCGCCTCAATTTTTTAAAACAACTTATTTCACATGTAAGCTCACTACTGTTCCCGCCCCTAGTCCATAGCCTTGGTAGCTTATACTTAACTCTTGCACTCTTCTAAAGCTGATATTGATGTAATAGATTGACTTCTTATGTTTCAATTGAAACATCAAAAAAATGTATTCGTACTAATCACTAAACTTTTGCGTTTAATTGAGATAACACTTATTATGTTAGAATTATATTGTAATTCGGGGGTTTTCCATGGATAACAATGGAATTAAAGTATAAAAAATTTGTGTTGCGTCACATCTGTAGGGGTGTGTTTGAGAAGTTGATTACAAAAGTGGAGCAATAACCCAAAGAAGAAAATGGCATAAATGTCAGTTTCCATGGCCAAAATTTACAATCTAAATTTGTTATTGTTGGAACACAGTTTCATGTTAATGATCATTTCCTAAATATTTCTACTAAGCCTTCATCGTAGTTATTTTCTATTCCTTCTATTGCACTCCCTGTATAGCCGTACAGTCGCTCAAAAAAATATCCGAACACTATGGTTGATTACAGAATTCAGAAAAAACATCTGGCAACGATTGTTTTAGAAATTAGTGATCTGGCAACTTTCGTGTATACATCATCATCATCATCCTCAAGCAGCCATGGGCTACGGAGGTCCAACCAGACCGTGCAATTTAGTTCTCCAAGCAAGTCTATCCTGAGCTACATCTACTGCATCTGGCCACTGCACACCAATTCTAACAAGGTCCTGTTTGACATTGTCTGCCCACCGCATCCTAGGTCTCCCCTTCTTTCTGAGGCCTTTAGGCACACTGTTCATAACCCTATTCGCCAATCTATAATTATTCATACGGGCAACATGGCCAAACCAACGGAGTCTCTCTCTGCACAATATGCTGCTTAAAGGAGGTTGCAAACTCCTTTTCCTAATCTCATCATTAGTTACAAAGTTGAACCACCTAATGCCCAAGATACTGCGTAAGCATCTGGAATCAAAAGCATCTAGTTTCCTGTTATCTTGTTTACAAAGTGTCCAAGTTTCACTACCATAACTAACCCTAGAAAGAACCAAACTATTATACAGTCTAATTTTAGTCTTTAGGTGTATACGCCTATTTCTCCACACTCTCCATAGATTCTTAAAAGTCCCAGCAGCAATCCCTATTCGTCTGTTAATCTCATGCCGCACATCACCATTATCAGTTACATAGCTCCCAAGATAATTAAACTGTGACACCTGCTCAAGACTGCAACCATTCAGATTAACTGAATCACAGCCTGCCTGACCAATTTTCATCACTTTAGTTTTCTCTCTGTTTATAACCAAACCTACTCTACTACCAGTCTCATCCACAGCTTGAATGAAAGAGTTCATCTCATCAACATCATTTGCCAAAAGGGCTAAATCATCAGCATAATCTAAATCAGAAATTTTCATATCTCCAGCCCATTTAAGGCCAAAATCTTTCCCTTGAAGTGAATTTCGCATAACATAATCAATAACCAAGCTAAAGAGAAAAGGAGACAAAATGCACCCTTGTCGAACACCAGAAGTAATGCTAAACCAATTGCTACAAGCCTTACCAACTCTCACACACGACTCAGTGTTATTATAGAGAGCTTTCATAATGTTAACTAACTTGTCTGGTATACCATATGATCTCACAATCAACCACAAATTATGACGATCAACAGAGTCGAAAGCCTTTTTGAAATCAACAAAGCTAGCAACCAAAGGTTTCTGAAACTCTAAACATTTCTCAAGAATCTGCCTAAGTGAAAATATCTGATCAACACATCCCCTACCACTTCTGAATCCACATTGCTCATCACGCAATTGCCTGTCAACCAGATTCTTAATTCTATTAAGCACAATCATGGAAAGAACTTTACCTGGAACAGAGAGTAGGCTGATACCCCTATAGTTATCACAAGAACTGCGATCACCTTTTTTGAAAATAGGGATAACAATAGCTCTGGTAAAATCCTTAGGAACCATGCCTTTATCATAAAAGAGATTCAGAATTTCAGTCATCCAAGTGGTAACCGAAACATTCCCAGCTCTAAGCATTTCCGTAGTAATTTCATCTACCCCTGGGGATTTATGAAGTTTAAGTTTAGAAACAGCCAAAATAACTTCAGATTGTGTTATAGGGCCAACATTAAAGCCACCAATGCTTCTATCATCATTGCAAACAATGGGAGTAGAACAAACTACATTGTTTAGAACATCACTGAAATGCTCAGCCCACCTAGCCATGACAGAATCCTCCCCTTCTATAACCTTACCTTGTTTATCCTTCAATCATTGTATGCCTGTCCGTTTTCTACCACACAAAACATTAACTATCTGGTACAGCTCTCTGCTGTTGTGCTGTCTAACTGCTTCCTCGGCTTTGTCAGCCAAACCATCAAGCCAAAGATTCTTATCAGCAGCTAACTGATCCTTTACAAGTTTATTAAGGTCTCTGTAATGCTTTCTATTAGGACTAGTAGGGTATTGATTAAGGGCATTCCTGCAGTTCTTTCTTTCCGAAATAAGCTCAAGTGCCTTATCACTCAGATAATTTTGCCTCTTCTGCTCCTTTTTTCCTAAAAGAGTACTGTTAGTGTCCAAAAAAGCCTGTTTAAAATGATCCCATTCTTCCTCAACTTCAGTAGTAAGCAAACCATGACTGTCATAATGACTAAGTAACCTATCATGGTAAGCTTTGGCTATAACTGGATCTTTCAGAGCTTCAGTATTAAAAGTAAATTTTTTAACCCTAGCACAACACTTTTTAAGTTTAAGTTGTAACACACTTTTAACAAGGTAATGGTCAGATCCAATTTCAGCTCCCCTATATGCCCTGGTATTCCTAACAGAACTAGTCCATTTGCTGTTAATTAATATGTAATCAATCATATTCTTATGCAGCCCATCAGGTGAAACCCATGTGTACTTATGTATGTCGCGGTGTTTGTAATAAGTGTTAGTTATTCTGAATCCATTGAGTTTACTTACCTGTAGGAGACGTTGCCCATTGCTATTGCAGCTACCAATACCAAAAGGGCCTATTACTCCTCCCCAAAGGTCAGAGTCAGTACCAACTTTGGCATTGAAGTCACCAAGAACAAGGGTAATATCTCCTTTCTTGACAGAATTCAAAATATCCTGAAGTTGTTCATAAAACCTATCCTTCTCATCCTCATCGGCATCCTCAGTGGGGGCATAACAGCAGATAACATTCAAGTCTTTAACGCTTGACTGAAATTTTGCTGTAAGAAACCTTTCATTAATGCACTCATATCCTAGAAGAGCATCGCTAGCGTGTCTGCTGAGAAGCAGACCCACGCCTTGGTGATGCTTTTTGTCGTCCCTCCCTGAAAAGAGAAATTTAAGATTATTTTTAAGAATCTGACCTTTATCTGTCCATCTGGTCTCTTGCAAGCCGAGAATATCTAAATTATAACGGTGGAATTCTTGTGTGAGGACATCAAGAGAAAAAGCTCTGTGCAGAGTCCTCACATTCCAACTACCTATGGAGAGAAAATGGTTAGTGGGATGTTTAAAGAAACTATGTTTATTGAGAGAGGGAATGCCGACAATATCAAACAGCCCCCTAATCGCAGACATGGGGCAAAGACCCGTTCCCCCACTACTAAAGGCTGAAGCCATCTACACTGGAAGACTTCCTCCAATGTAGAATTTGACGATGCCAATAGAAGCAAAGAGTTCAGGTGCCTGCGATGACTTCTGCTCAGGATTATCCACCAGCTGATAAACATATCCTGTGGATCTATTCACTTGGGGCTGTCAACCCACAAACAAAAAGAAAACACAGCGGAAGATTTTCCCTCCACAGAAGCCCACCAGTGCAGCAAAATCAGGATCCATAATCAAGCTCAGAGCCATATATCTGTCCAGTCCAGTAGGTTTATATGGTCAGCACCAGGACCCTGTGTGGTTGACCACTCCTCAGCAGGGTAGAAAAAAAAGAAAAGTAGCCATAGTTGTCCAGATCAGTAGGCCACACTAATCTGGCAGCCCTCCCCTTCCGTTCACTTCCACAAGATAGTATCTCTTTTGAAAGTTACTAACGGTCCGCACCACGAGAAGGCGGGGTTGGACATTAGGAGCTAGGCCTGGCCGGTTCTATGCATCATCACAGGGGATTGGTGCATAGCTCTCCTTCCAGTGACTATATCCGAACGCTATGGTTGATTACAGAATTCAGAAAAAATATCTGGCAACGATTTTTTTCGAAATTAGTAATCTGGCAACCTTCGTGTCACGTGACACGAAGATTGCTAGATTACTAATTTCGAAAAAAATCGTTGCCAGATATTTTTTCTGAATTCTGTAATCAACCAGCGTTCGGATACTTTTTTGAGCGACTGTACCCAAGGGGTTTGGGAGGGGAGGATTCATTGGAGGATTCTGGGTAAGCCATTGACTCCGTAACAATGGTTTGTCAGAGAAAATATTTCCCTTTAATTTCATTTATGTAATATGTACTTACTTGTATTTAGTAATGAATGTTTTTACCTTATTCCTTGTTTCCACTTAGACAGTAAAAAAGCTGCAGCTTCACTCTCAACTCTAATGAAAGCACAAAGATATCGAAAATATCGATCCCGATACAATTGAACTCCATTGGTCCGACTCTACATAAACCGAACTCTCACGTCATTAGGGTAAATTCTGCGAAACGTTTGGTCCGAATAAACACTTGTGCGTTATAAAATAATTAAAAAGCCCTCTTCACTATAGTTGGTGAAACGGTTGCTATGACTTGATAGCATCCCGAGTTCTTGTATGTCGCGCAATCCCGTGTTTGTTTATAAGATTCAATCTGCTACAAGCTTTCTTACTGAAGACACTCTTACAGTAATAAGAGTTTATCTTTGCTATTATCTAATTAATTTATCTATTTGTGCATACTGTACCTGCATAAGTAGAATGCATCCTCAAGCAGCCAAGGGCTACGGAGATCAAAACAGATTGTTCAGTTTAGTTCTTAATACACATCTATGCTGAGCTATTTCTGCTGCATTTGGCCAGTGCAGGCCAGATGATTCTAACCTAAGCTTTTGTCACTCTCATCAACAGCTTTAATGAGTCATTTCATTAACATCGTATGACAAAAGAGCCAAATCGTCAGATATTTTCTTATCTCTAAACCATCGAAGGATCCATTCCTTTCTCTTGCAATTAATTCCTCATAACATAATCAATAACCAAATTAAAAGGAAAAGGTGACAAAATGCAGCCTTATCGAACTCCAAAAAAATCACTACAAGCTTTACCAATTCACACACGCCTCAGTGTTATTATATAAGCATCGTTATGCTAACTAACCTATTAGGTACGCCATACGATCTCATGATCAATTTGCAAATTATAGCAGTCAACAGAATCAAAAGACTGGTTGAAATTTAAAAGAAACCACAGGCTTTTGAAACTCGAAACATTTCCCTTGAATCTGTCTAAGCTGAAAGGTTTGGTCTATGTAGACCCAACCCTTTGAGTCCACGTTGTTCACCAAGAAGTTGCCCATCAACCAAATTCTTAAATCTATTAATCACGATATTGCGCAAAACTTTTATGATTGATGGCCCTATAATTATCAGAGGAACTGTGATCTCCAGTTATGCCAGGCCATGCTTGTACGTAAAAAAAATATCATCGCTTTGCAAACTTTGTTTCGTTCAGCACTTTAGATACACTTAACGTTAAATAAAATATTTCTGTTTATAAAAGCGTATTAAACGTAATAATTATATTGTTCTATTTTATCTACATGTAGAGTAATTCAGTACCTCGTAAAATGTTTCTGATTTCATAAGTCTGGTGTAGTTCTCATGGCCCACTCCATGGTGCAACACAGTTTTATAATCCGAAGTTGCCGGACTGAAGATGTTGAGGTGTATTTGTTTAGATTTATCGCTATCTTCCTTCTGTTAAGTGATGCATGTACCATTCTTCATCTCCCCGCCCAAATCTCCTCCTCCATGATGTACTCTCTCGCCTTTGCCACTTCTCTTCTCCTCTTCCACTTTCAAGCACCAACCTCTTCCACGCAGAGTGCTTTTCCTTGTAAGATCATTCCTCATAGTGCAGAGTAGAGAGATCTTCCATTATTATATTGAAAAGAGTGACTTGAAGAGTCGCAGTATCTAAACTCAGGCTTGTTGGGTGTAATTTAAAACCGAAATACAGCTCTGGTGGTGTTTAAACTGGTTTTCGAGTGCGGCGCATCATTGACAAGGAAAATTGCTCAAAGCAGAGCTATCTTTTCATGACTCATAAAAGCATTATCAGAAAGGATTTAGAAAATGGACAGTGGCGATGTGGCGACAGTGGAGACCACCTCAGGGAGGGAAACACCCAAAGGCGTCGAAGAACAGAGAAAACGAGACGATCCTTAATGCATCTACATCCATTATCGATGGCTTAGTCGTGTTGAATGATGGCCTCACGATCATCACAACGGTTAAGTACACGCGTGCAGTCTCTTTTAATGTTAGAGGTCACAACGCCTTGCTCGAATATCCATCAGATGTAACTGCAGGCGATTGCTTTCATTTCGATCAAAAGACAATCTGCATTGTCCGCCCAAAACCTTTTAGTTGCTCAAACCAAATATTAGAAAGATCGTTGAGAGAAAAAAAGCAGACACTCTGTGTGGTAATAAAGGAATGACAAATTCTCACAAAAGGAGGAACAAAGCAATAAACAACTTCTCTTTCATTCAGTTTGTTCTGCATTTTACATTTGCAAAACACAGCTGAGAGCTATTAAGGGTCGAGCTTCACTTTCGAGATGACTTATCTGCACTAGCTGAAGCGGAGTGAATGGATCATAAACTCGGCGATGGCCAAAAACAATATGGAGCAGAAGAATCTAAAGTAGCTGGTAAAGACGTAACTACGGAAAAAACGATCAGAGAGATGGAAACAACGATGCAAGACCTGATTGGACACGGTGCATTAGATGCAAATTGCAAGTTTCTGCTAATATTTGCATGCAAGCAAAAGGGAAGGGAGAAGGGGAAGAACAGAGAGACAAAATAGATCTTGGGATGGGAGGAAAAAAGAACACATTCGTCAATTGACCCAGAACAAGACTTTCAAGAAATGAAAGAAGAAACAAGACTTGGAGACCTACTTAATAGTTCCGAAGTAAAACAGTGAAGAAGTTAATTTTCTTCCATGTGGATTTTATTTCCTATCGTAATATTTCATTGTTATTAGAAAATATTGAATTGTGCTTCTGAATATGATGATGCTTTGAGTGAAGAGAATTTTAATCTAAAATATGACCAATGACTTAACGGCAAGAGAGCGTGGTCTCCTTAAAGAAAAGAATCGAATTGAATTAAGGTTATAATATCTATTTTAGAGAGTAATTAGGAAATTGTTCTTCAACTATTAAAAAAAAGGCTGAAATTGCAACGCCAACGAAAAAAAAAACTGTGTTGTTTTACCTCTGAGAGACTTCGCACAAATAATGGGCTAAATGGCCAGATCATAAGAACCCTAAGGTTCATAGCTGGACACCCACTGGACAGCTGTTAAAAGACGGACGCCTCTCGTCAAGGCGATCCAGCATTCTCTTTAACGTGCATGGAGTATGGCCTTCCTTATACACGAAGCAATGAGGCAATTTCCCATTTGAACCCTTGGGGTTCTTGTGACGTGGCCATTTACCCCATTGTGGGCAGAAACGTGCCTTTCAAAGATAAAACAGCCGTACAAGTCCCATCCGATGAAAGACTACCTTCCCAGCCCATCGGTATTTTATTTTTCACCGAGAGCAGGGCAAAAAACGAAATGTCTCAGCTATAATATTACATATTTGGTGATAAGCTAATAAAACAAACATATTACGGAACAAAAACGAAAGGTAAATATAACATTCCAGTTTCAAAAAGAAAAAGAATATCGAAGCGTCAACTGTGATAATCTCGTCAGTTCCCAATCACGCAACACCATTGACTACTCAAATCAAGGAATTCCATCTTGAATTTCTTTTAATCTAAAACAAAGGTGCAAAAAATCTTTCGAATCCGAGTATGCGATATGACAAATCTTTCAAGGTCAAATCCAGATCAGAAGGCGATCAGTCCAACGAAGCGTCTGCTATCCTTTAACCCTTTCGAGTTCAAGTGTGTTTCATATAAGCCGCAGTTTGGAACCGGTTTATTTTTTTTGACGGATTTTACTTTTTTTCTTTATATAAGACATGTCATTTGAAATATAATATATATGGCATGCCAGCTGAAAGAACAAGTTGGGAATGAAAAATTCCTTAATGATGAGAGAATCCGAATGCGGTTTCAAAAGTGAAAGTTAAAACATCACGATCGCTTTTGTTTGTGGACATGCCATAACCAGAGGAGGTGGTAGGAGAGAGGGTAAGTTCTCCCCTCCTGGTAAGTCCATGAGCCCTCTCTCTCTCTCTCAAGCTTTTAGACTGTTTGGATTTTTGAAACTTTAACTTTTGCTAATTTACAATATAAGGATTCTTTTACATTGGGAGCCGTCCCGTGGCCGAGTGGTTAGCGCGCTTGGCTACTGATCTAAGGGACCTGGGTTCGAGCCCCGGGTAAGGCATGGATGTATGTGTTGTTTTTCTACTGAAGTCCTGCCATCCTCTCAGACCTTCTACCTTGGCATATAAACTGACATGCTCCTGTCAGACCTCCGTGGCAAGCAGCTGCTTGAGGGGGTATTTATTTATTTTAGCCGTCCCGTGGCCGAGTGGTTAGCGCGCTTGGCTGCTGATCTAAGGGACCTGGGTTCGAGCCCCGGATGAGGCATGGACGTTTGTGTTGTTTTTCTGCTGAGGTCCTGCCTGTCAGACCTCTGTGGTAAGCAGCTGCTTGAGGGGGTATTTATTTATTTTTTTTTATTTTACATTTGGGAGGCAATTTTGTCACAGGCTCGCGAGTCAAGTTCATATTTTTTATAAAAATCCTTTGGTCAGCTTACTTACCAAAGAAAGTGGGGCAGCTTGCTTATAAAAGAGAGTAGGGCAGCCTGCTTACCAAAGGGATATGAGAGTGGGCATTGGATAAATTCTAATCTGTTACAAAAGTAAAGCGCAATCCTATGCTTTGAGGGATTGGACTGATGGAAAGAAAGTATTCGCTGCTGAACTAAGATGAATGAGAATGATAAACTGATTTCATAATTCAGAGTACGATTGTATTTATTCTTATTTTTTGTGGCGAAAAGATCGGTTTACTTTTTTTTTTGATTATCTCAGCAATGCGCAACACACCTTTACATTAAGTTTCCGACCACATTTGTTTCATAAAAATCACATAACACTGAACAACAGCAATAAATTATTACATGGCAGTAGTAGGAAAAACAAAAATCGTCACCAATGTTCTTAAAATACAACTTGATTGACATTTAGTCACAGTGCTGCAATTGTATCCTGATGGCTTTCTGCTAAAATCCTACTTTTCGGAGAGCCCTAATCGTTCAGCACAGAACTTCTACAGTAAATTGCGAACTATGCCAAGTCTCTTTCTCATGATGTCGACCATCGAAAGCTCTCGATGGAAGTCGCAGTCTGGAATCTGTATTTCCATCCTTATATGCAACGATATTTCAAACATGGCGCCGATAATCATCGGACGCCTGCCTTGGGTAGGGAAGAAATCACTGACATTGGAGATGTCTCTAACCCGCGGTCTTCTCTGTACAGTGAGAGAATTATCTCTCACTGCTTTAACTTAGTAGCAGCCACTTTCCTATTGAGTAATGGTTTTAATCGTTTCTGTAGAAATTCAGATCTTAATTCTTCCAAAGATGTTATACTTGGCGCCGGTCAGATTCAACGCCAAGAATTAGGCTTAGCACAGATGTTTTGAATGGTTGGAGAGCTAATAATGTCATTTAATAAAAAGAAATAAATAAATACCCCCTCAAGCAGCTGCTTGCCACAGAGGTCTGACAGGAGCCTGTCAGTTTATATGCCAGAGTAGAAGGTCTGAGAGAATGTCAGGGCCTCAGCAGAAATACAACACATACATCCAGGCCTTACCCGGGGCTCGAATTTAGGTTATGAAAACCTGCCATGGAGCTATAACTTTTGTATCACTGCCATCACACAAGATGACAGGAGCTGGTAGGGTTGGTTCATTCTGTTGTATGCCAGACTCGTTCGAGTTCCAATTGTGGCGGGGGTGGCTCAGTCGGTAGCGCGCCAGGCTCGTAATCTGTAGTTCCCAGGTTCGAGTCCCAGCTGGGTCAGCGTTGAGATTTGTCTCCGCAAAATTCCCCGCCCTGCCCACGGTCAGTAGGGGACACCGATGGGCTTGGAAAGGCCGCCGTCCGTCGGATGGGACGTTAAGCCGTGGCCCCGTGTGCGAGAGAGCCATACCCTGTGCACGTTAAAGAACACGCTGGATGGCCTTGACGGGAGGCTACCATCTGTCTCCCAACAGCTGTTCCAGTGGGTCCCCTCCCCCAACCTTCTCTGAGCCTTCGGGGTCCATGTGACCTGGCCGTTTAGCCCATGGTGTGCAAAAAAGTGCCGCTCAGAGGTAAAACAACCCAACCCAATTGTGCCAGTGTTCAGATTTTCTCTGTTAACTCCCTTCTTTTAACACCTATGAATAGAGTAAGAGTGGTCTGCCGTCTCGTGGCTGTGTGTTTAGCACGCTTGGCTACTGATCTACCTTAGCTACTGATTTACGGGACCTGGGTTCGAGCCCCTGATAAGGCATGGATGTTTGTGTTGTTTTTCTGCTGGGGTCCTGCCATCCTCACACACCTTCCACTATGGCGTATAAACTGACAAGCTCTTGTCAGACCTCTGTGGCAAGCAGCTACTTATGGGAGTATTTATTTTTTTATTTTTAGTGTGGTCTTATCTAGTCACATAGTCCCCCAAAGGAATTTTTATCATGCAACTCCCATTCAGCCAGCGTTGAGAAAGGAGACATTTCCATTTTAAAATTGAGGACGACTCTACTAATATAATTAAATTTTCATCTTGTAAATGCAGTCACTTTTAACTATTAAAATGTTAATATGTTTTTAATATTAATAATATACATATGTAATAAAAAAATAAATAAATACCCCCTCAAGCAGCTGCTTGCCACAGAGGTCTGACAGGAGCCTGTCAGTTTATATGCCAGAGTAGAAGGTCTGAGAGGATGGCAGGACCTCAGCAGAAAAAGAACACGAACATTCATGCCTTACCCGGGGCTCGAACCCAGGTCCCATAGATCAGTAGCCAGTTACTATGCTTTTAATAAATATATATGAGTAAAATAAAATCGCCCATCGTAGGAGACTTTAAACAGTATCTCCATGTGCAGGAGAAGCCATAACTGTTCACCTTAGAAACACCCTCGATAGTCTTGACAAGAGATTCCCATCTGTCTCCTAATTCCACCTGTTCAGTTCTGTTCCTTTAACGTTTCTCTGAGCCCATGAGCTCTTTATCACCTGATCGCTTTAGCCCATTCTGTGAGAAAAGTGCGCTCAGAGATAAAACATCCGAACAACACAAACGTATGCTGGCTAGAACAATAACTAGATTACTGTAGGGGAATATAATTAACCGACTGGCTAGCGCACTGGCGGGCGGATCAAAAGAATCTTGTTTTGAGTCCCTGATCGTGGGGGGGAGCAGCG
The DNA here is from genome assembly GCA_038380435.1 of Ryuthela nishihirai. Lineage (NCBI taxonomy): Eukaryota > Metazoa > Arthropoda > Arachnida > Araneae > Heptathelidae > Ryuthela > Ryuthela nishihirai. Next base: position 26,170,163 of record JAWZYU010000009.1, on the reverse strand, counting down.
TTTCTTTCCTTCTATTGTCCTGTTTAGATCTCGCTTTCCTCATAGATCCTCTTTATGACGCATTGACAGGATCTTGTCAGACTTCTGTCGCAAACAGCTGCTTGAGGGGTAATTTTTTTTCCCCTTAGGTGGATTATCCGGTTTATAGATTAGTCCTGCTGTGATCAAGGGAATTCCTCGAGCGTTTCTAATTTCAAAATACCTCCTTTTTTCTTCTTCAGTAACTTTGTCAGGATAATCATGATTGAAAATTCTCCGATTTACGATGTGAGACGGGCCACTATGTTTCCCCTTCGCTTTGTTATCTTTTATCATCTCGTTTTCACTTAAGTGTCGTGTGTTTGACTGACTATCGAGAATGCATTGCCCAAACGTAAACACTGCATTGACAAAGCAGCTCGAGATTATCGAGGAAAAGAACGAACAAGATTTGACAGTAAAATTTACCTTTAGTGCAGTTGCCTTCAGTATCGAATGTTATTGATTTTCAAACAACTTTTACACAAACTGCAGTTAAAAAAACATTTTAAATAAATAAGTTACATAAATTGACAAAATACCCTCTCGTCTTTCTATTGTGTAAAAGATGTATTTTGTAAGATTCCGCTTCCAAAGTTTTCTTCCAAACATTTTATGTGTTCTGTATAATTTCTAGTAATCATAGATTAACTCTCATCATCATCATCCTCAAGCAGCCATGGGCTACGGAGGTCCAACCAGACCGCGCAGTTTAATTCTCCAAACATATCTGTCCTGAGCTACATCTGCTGCATCCGGCCACTGTACACCAATTCTAACAAGATCCTGTTTGACATTGTCTGCCCACTGCATCCTAGGTTTCCCCCTCCTTCTGAGGCCTCTAGGCACACTGTTCATAACAATATTCGCCAATCTATAATTATCCATACGGGCAACATGGCCAAACCAACGGAGTCTCTCTCTGCACAATATGCTGCTTAAAGGAGGTTGCAGACTCCTTTGCCTAACCTCATCATTAGTTACAAAGTTAAACCACCTAATACCAAAGATACTGCGTAAGCATCTAGAATCAAAAGCATCTAGTTTCCTGTTATCTTGCTTACACAGCGTCCAAGTTTCACTACCATAACTAACCCTAGAAAGAACCAAACTATTTTACAGTCTAATTTTAGTCTTTAGGTGTATACACCTATTTCTCCACACTCTTCATAGATTCTTAAAAGTCCCAGCAGCAATACCTATTCGTCTGTTAATCTCATGCCGCACATCACCAGTATCAGTTACGCAGCTCCCAAGGTAATTAAACTGTGACACCTGCTCAAGACTGCAACCATTCAGATTAACTGAATCACAACCTGCCTGACCAATTTTCATCACTTTAGTTTTCTCTCTGTTTATAACCAAACCTACTGTACTACCAGTCTCATCAACAGTTCGAATGAAAGAGTTCATCTCATCAACATCATTTGCCAAAAGGGCTAAATCATCAGCATAATCTAAATCAGAAATTTTCGTATCTCCAGCCCATTTAAGGCCAAAAGCTTTCCCTTGAAGTGAATTTCGCATAACATAATCAACAACCAAACTAAAGAGAAAAGGAGACAAAATGCACCCTTGTCGAACACCAGAAGTAATGTTAAACCAATTGCTACAAGACTTACCAACCCTCACACATGACTCAGTGTTATTATAGAGAGCTTTCATTATGTTAACTAACTTGTCTGGTATACCATATGATCTCACAATCAACCACAAATTATGACGATCAACAGAGTCGAAAACCTTTTTGAAATCAACAAAGCTAGCAACCAAAGGTTTCTGAAACTCTAAACATTTCTCAAGAATCTGCCTAAGTGAAAATATCTGATCTACCCATCCCCTACCACTTCTGAATCCACATTGCTCATCACGCAATTGCCTGTCAACCAGATTCTTAATTCTATTAAGCACAATCATGGAAAGAACTTTACCTGGAACGGAGAGTAGGCTGATACCCCTATAGTTATCACAAGAACTGCGATCACCTTTTTTGAAAATAGAGATAATAATAGCTCTGGTAAAATCTTTAGGAACCATGCCTTTATCATAAAAGTTATTCAAAATTTCAGTCATCCAAATGGTAACTGAAACATTCCCAGCTCTAAGCATCTCTATAGTAATTTCATCCACCCCTGGGGATTTATGAAGTTTAAGTTTAGAAATAGCCAAACTAACTTCAGATTGTGTTATAGGGCCAACATTAAAGCCAACAATGCATCTATCATCATTGCAAACAATGGGAGTAGAACTAACCACATTGTTTAGAACATCACTGAAATGCTCAGCCCACCTAGCCATGACAGAATCCTCACCATCTATAACCTTGCCTTGTTTATCCTTCAATCCCTGTATACCTGTTCGTTTTCTACCACACAAAACATTAACTATCTGGTACAGCTCTCTGCTGTTGTGCTGTCTAACTGCTTCCTCAGCTTTGTCAGCAAGGCCATCAAGCCAAAGATTCTTATCAGTAGCTAACTGATCCTTTACACGTTTATTAAGTTCTTTGTAATGCTTACTATTAGGACTAGTAGGGTACTGATTAAGGACATTCCTGCCGTTCCTTCTTTCTGAAACAAGCTCAAGTGCCTTATCACTTAAATAATTCTGCCTCCTCTGCCCCTTTTTCCCTAAAAGAGTAGTGTTAGTTTCCAAAAAAGCCTGTTTAAAATGGCCCCATTCTTCCTCAACTTCAGTATTAAGCAAACCATGACTGTCATAATGACTAAGTAACCTATCATGGTAAGCTTTGGCTATAACTGGGTCTTTCAGAGCTTCAGTATTAAAGGTAAATTTTTTAACCCTAGCACAACACTTTTTAAGTTTAAGTTGCAAGACACTTTTAACAAGGTAATGGTCAGATCCACTTTCAGCTCCCCTATATGCCCTGGTATTTCTAACAGAACTAGCCCATTAGTAGTGGGTTGCCACCCCAGCCCCCCCCCACGCACAGTGCTTCCCCCCTATGACGTCACAAGCCACGCCCACTTCCGGTCACGCCCCTATGACGTCGCATGACGTAGTCATTACATAATCATTACGTAACATGCCACGCCCCTTTATTAATAATTCCTCCCCTTTATTAAACCCCTTTCCCCCCTCCCCCCTCAGTGGCGCCATCTGTTGACAGTTAGAAGTACTATTTTCCCAAAAACCCTTTATTTTCACTCTAATTTCTCGTTTTTGGACCCCCCGCTCGAACTACCTATATTTTAAGCTCTCCCCCTTATTAAAAACCCTCCTGGCGCCATCTGTTGACAGTGAGACGTACTATTTTCCCAAAAACCCCTTTATTTTAAGTCTAATTTCTCGTTTTCGGACCCCACGGTCGACCTACCTATATTTTAAGCCCTCCCCCTTATGAAAAACCCTCTGGTTGACCATTTTAAGGCCCCACTCCTTCACTCGGCTGATGCAAGTCTCAGAATAATTGCATGGGTGGCAACGATCGGTTGTTGCAGGTCTCAGAATAATTGTACAGAAAGGGATGATACAAAATTCCTTAGTAATTAAACACTCATCAAAATTCCCACATTAAAAATCATCCTACAGTTGAAACTCATTTTACTCTTACTGTTTCCATAGAAAATACCATAGGGTGAAATTAATAATGGTTTAAATTATTCGTAGGGATGACATGTTAAATCTGCTTTTAGAACACACGTCTGCAGTGGAAAAATTTTCAAACTCCGTTAATCAACTCCCTAGTAATTAAGCACTGGTTAAAATATTCCTCACCTTTATTAAAATCATTCCACGGTCGAAATAAAAATCGGTTTTCTGTAGATTCGTTTCACCGGAAAAAAAAAAAATTCTTCCCTCGCTGGGTGGATTCCACAGGACTATGCCGTGTACTTGTTGTGGCTTAGATGCGTGTCGAACGGGTCAGACATTAACCTAGCAGTCTTTATAACTATCTTTTTCTATGTATTTCTTACACCAAAACCCGATAGTCCTTTCACATTAATATATGTATTTTAAGTCCGTTTCAGTAACATTTATTTCTTTTAACTCCACGACTGTCGCTTACTAGATCTATCCACAGTAACTGTTTTTTAAAGGACTGTCCCGCAGAAAATGCCGATGGGTAAAAAATCTGATTTTATTCGTCGTGATGAAAAATATTGAGGAGTGATAGGATCGACCTAATAGGCTCCGTGTTCGGATCCTCACCCCGGACAGCGTTTCACTGACGGATGGTTAAGTCCTACGAAAATAAAAAATTCCAAACGGGGGATCAAATTGACGAATGAATCTGTGCTGCTCCAAGCATTAGGCGCGCTGTCTTACATCGTGAAAACTCACTGGCACTCTTTATCGTGGATTTCGGAGACTCGATATTTTCCCCAAGTCCGGAGACGGTTCTCTGCACAACCCTTTATGATAGGTTTCAACGCACCCCATGTAGACTTTTGAAATGACACGTCCTAAACCTTCAAGAGTTGTGCGTATTAGTCTCCATCGGGTTGGTGCCGTCAGATATCTGTGTTTCCACGTAGTAACGCAACACCGAAGAAAAAACGTCTCTCCCATCGTTTGCGTGCGAGCGTATGTCTCATCACGCTGATGAAATCGGGTAAAAAATAACTTTTTTGTACGAGGTAGAATGTTATAGACAGTAAGAATGCTAAAAAACTTTCATCATGAATGCATATTAACGGAGTAGGGGAACATTAGTTTAAAACTTCGACTATAAAAATAATACATTGCTTCACGCACCTCCACTAATCCACTGAAATTATATTTGCAACGGGACTGATAGCCAAAATTTAGCAAACGAAACCGCTTAACTGACATATATGCTCTGATCGCGCCTACTGCTTACAAGAGAGACGACCTTCTAACCCGTTTCGATATCTTTTACACTCATCCCCATGTGATCTGACAAGACACAACAAGCGTGTGGTATGCAAAGGTCACGGGGACCAACGTGGAATGCGGCGTCTTTGAGAAGAGTGGCGGGTCCGTCCGAAAACCTAATGGGAAAGTTAAATAATTACTGTTTCCTCTCGAAATACAGAAGGAACTCTTCTGCTGATAGACGCACTTAAAAATAGGAATTTATGAAATTCAAAGGGAGATTGTTGTTTTTACATATTATCGGGATTACAATTAATACCGATTCCCTGCCCTTTAGGTTATGAAATATAACTGGAACCTTATTAGATCACTTAAAATTGAGTTGACACACCTTATGACCGACTCCTCGGAGAAGTGCTAAATCTATGTGGCGGAATACTAAAAATAGAATTCATACGTTTCCGTAAAAAACTTTAGTTCCAATATGAGTTAAAAGGTTATGGTTCGACTCAGGAAAAATAGGATTCGACCTCGGACATTAGAAAAGATGTGCGCCGTATAATTCCGTGGAAAAATACGAAAATCTTTAGCAATATCTCAGGCGTCCTTTGTTAGGCGATAGTATTAACATCCTTATACGTTCTCACTTCAAGCTTGCTTTCTTTATCATAACCCTCGATGCTTGCGAAAATTATCAAAGATGAATAGAGGTCTGAATGTACAATCTTCGGAGTTCATTTTACTGTAGATGTCTAATTCTGGCACGATCCCTCTCCACTTTTAAAATTTAGATCTTACGCCAAAACCCGATAGTCCTTTCATATACGTATTTTTATAACCCACGTATTTTAAGTCCGTTTTAATCAATACTTATTTCTTTCAACTCACTCTTTCGTGACTATTACTAGAAGAAGGGCTACCTCACAGTAGCAGCAAATAAAAAATCTGATTTTATTCGTCGTGATGAAAAATATTGAAGGTAATAGGGTCGACCTAAAAGATCCGTGTTCGGATCCTCACCCCGGATGGCTTTTAACAAAAGTCCTACGAAATAAAAAAAAAAACTCCCCCGTTACGGGACGTTGTTTAAAAAAACTTATTATGGCTGTGTCCTCAGTACATGATGCAAACTCTTTCCCAGGAAGTAACGCTATTCGATGTATCCCCGGGTTACATGCTTTTACAGGGTAAAGCCTGTGTGGCAGAATGTTAAAAGTAGAGTTCATACGTTTCCGTAAAGCTTAAGTTCCAACATGCGTTAAAGGAGTATGGTTCGACTCACTTTGAGAGGAGCAGTCGCTCGGACCAAAAGCCTGATGGGTCTCCCATTACATCGACAAACTACCTGTCCATAGGCTGAGTAAGCATTTAGAATGAAAGATTGAGTCTGCTTCACGACACAGATTCGTAAAACGCTCATTAATTATTTTGTGAGAGAAAGCATGCATAAAGTTCAAACACTAATACATCTTCCCTTTCTAATAAACCATACGATCAAAGTAGATAAATTGCAAGCATCATCGGATCTGATTCCGTATATCTGCTTACGACGAAAATCTCACAAATAGCCTATTCAGTACTTTAACCTCCCGATACAGTATGTGACTAGGTCGTTTAACTAAATTACGTGCATAAACGAAAATGTAAAGGGATATCTGTAAATTCGCACAACGGGATAGGTGAATATTTTCACAATTCTTTTGAAGGCAGAATAACTGTGACGAGAGAGAAAGTATAAAAATGCAGTGGGATGGCTGTAAAAACAACAGATTACAGCGCAAATACTGTAAGATAGAAAAAACGACTATTAACAAGTGTCATATAAGGAGCGACCGATAAAAGTCACACCGTAGCGGAAGGAGTAATACAGGAAAAATCATAAAATATTAACCCCCCTCCCCCATGCTGGTAAATCACGGTCCATTGCGTACACACGGATGAATATCACAAAAATACTTTGCATATAGTAAAGAACCACCGAAGTTTGGAAATTTAAAATCTGAAAACTCACTGTTTATAGTATTTCCGTGAAAAGTCACCCCCCAGAATCGAGATCTAGCTCTGTCGCCAGTTATTCCAGCGTACTATCTCTTTTCAGCACGTTTGAATAAGTGCATGTGAAGGTGGCTAGCTGCATACACAAGCTTTTCGACAAAGATAGGATGTTTCACTACAATCTAACACGGAGATGTCTATTAAGTTATTTTTTCCTCCTATTTCTACACTAGTGTCGAAGTCTTAGAACAAGTGGTTCGGGTTAGCACACATTTTTGATATTATCTTGTTTGGCAATCTGAAAGAACACTGTCTGTGGAACATTACCCCCCTGCAAGCTAGTACTAATTACTTTACGATTCTGAGGGACGAAGGTTGTAATCGTTGGCAGATATTTTTCAGAAATATGTAATCAACCATAGTGTTCGGATATTTGATCCATAGTAAGACATGAACGATGTTTACCTGCCATCAGCGACCCCTTCTACGGATCGTATGAGAGGTAATTGTTACGACAATTAGCTACGTGAAGTCGTGTTTATTTTTAAAAGCAAAGACACACTAATTACCGACTAGCTAGAGAACGATATATTAACCTGCTAATGTTTGATTTTAACGATCAGATAGTGTATATATCATCACTTTTTTAGTTCATAATAATATTCCAACTTTTAAAGGAAATATTGTCTCGTTATAAGCGATTACATACAAAGAGATACACACTCTATACTTTAAATCTATAGAGACAACGATCACTATCCCAGGAACACATCTGTGAAATATCACCACATTTTTGTTTTTAAAGTACGGTTGAATCGTTCTACGATGCTAGATTTGGTTTCCCATCCCTTTCTTTTACACCCACCCGATATAAAACATTCGACCCAACATAGCTTGCTAGCTGTGCGAGGTCTTGATACAGAGAACAATATTAACACTTCTAAGGCTGACCTTAAAATCCCCGTTAACTATACAAAAGAAATCACATTGACAAAAATATCAGAGACATTCATATTTATTTACATTAAGGTCACATTAATATTTAGTTCGTACATACCAGTTCACCGTGCACCTCTTTTAGTACTGTTGCAAAGTTCAATTTAGACATAAACGCGACATTAGCAGGACGATTTAGTTCGATACATGATTCTTCCACAAAACTTACGGCAATATCAGTTAGATTAACGTTTCTTACCACTTCGGGGAAATAATCGTAAGCTGATTCAGCGTTTATGGTGAGGCACGAATGGCGAAGTTGACTCGGATGATCCACTTCACACCCGAAACAGTTCTTACGTAGCAGCGTAAACAGTTCTTTTCGGAGATCTGTTTTCAAAGTCCGCTTTAAACAGTCCATAAGCTTTACGAAATCACGGCTGTCTTGTTCAAGGGGTCGATCGTTAGATGGTGGGCTTCGAGGAAGATTTGCCGCTAATTCTACCTTCCGCACTGCATTCAAAAATTTACCGTTTTCAAACTTCAGAGCCATCAAACTGTAGGTGATTGGATCGCATAAATCTGTCAACCGCTGCCACTGTTCGACGCTGAGCCGAACCGATGACGAAAATACAAGTCCTCCGTCACGGGGGATGCTTTTTTTAATGACCACGCCGTGTCCACCTTTGAGCACGACGAGGCAAACCATAGCGTCCAGTTCATACTCGCCGTATTCGACATCTTCGAACGCTTCGACGATTGTAGACGCATACGAAACCAGTCCATGCCACTGCTCTTCAGACAGCATCACACCGATATTCACAAACGCTCGCAAACAAATCCGATCCGAGTTGAAACATATGGCTGTCATCATCTCTAACAGCAAGTCGCTTCGCAGGAAGATCACCATCGGTCAGGGAACGTTTAGCACAAGCCATAACAAGTCGATACTGGAAAAAATAATGCCTTACAGCCCGTCGAAGGGTAATACTTATACCTTAAACCTGTGACGTGTCCCTGTAACTCCATTCCATTGGTCGAGATCTGGTAGATTTGCCATCTCTTAGTAAACATGATGACGTCTACAAATATTTACGAGCCTGTATAGACGTGCTTTCGAAATATGCATGTGGTGCTCCTTTAAAACGGAAATCGTGGGAGCTTTTGATCACAAAAACCTTTCAGAATATCTCTGAAATTACAAACAGATAAGGGGGGTTGAATTCATTAACAGAGTATTTCAAAAGTATCTTAAAAACACACTCATAATGAAACCAAAGCTAGCATCGTAGAACGATTCAACCGTACGTTAAAAACAAAAACGTGGTGATATTTCACAGGTGTGTTCCATGGAGGCGCCACTCAGGGGGAAAGGGGGGTGTTTTAATAAGGGGAGTGGCCTGTTACGTAATGATTACGTAATGAATACGTAACAGGCCACTCCCCTTATTAAAACACCCCCCTTTCCCCCTGAGTGGCGCCTCCATGGAACACACCTGTGAAATATCACCACGTTTTTGTTTTTAACGTACGGTTGAATCGTTCTACGATGCTAGCTTTGGTTTCATTATGAGTGTGTTTTTAAGATACTTTTGAAATACTCTGTTAATGAATTCAACCCCCCTTATCTGTTTGTAATTTCAGAGATATTCTGAAAGGTTTTTGTGATCAAAAGCTCCCACGATTTCCGTTTTAAAGGAGCACCACATGCATATTTCGAAAGCACGTCTATACAGGCTCGTAAATATTTGTAGACGTCATCATGTTTACTAAGAGATGGCAAATCTACCAGATCTCGACCAATGGAATGGAGTTACAGGGACACGTCACAGGTTTAAGGTATAAGTATTACCCTTCGACGGGCTGTAAGGCATTATTTTTTCCAGTATCGACTTGTTATGGCTTGTGCTAAACGTTCCCTGACCGATGGTGATCTTCCTGCGAAGCGACTTGCTGTTAGAGATGATGACAGCCATATGTTTCAACTCGGATCGGATTTGTTTGCGAGCGTTTGTGAATATCGGTCATATCCTAAAGTGCACATACGTGTGTTCCAGAGTGATAACTCGTTAAAACTATATCCTACAAAGGACGGTGTGATGCTGTCTGAAGAGCAGTGGCATGGACTGGTTTCGTATGCGTCTACAATCGTCGAAGCGTTCGAAGATGTCGAATACGGCGAGTATGAACTGGACGCTATGGTTTGCCTCGTCGTGCTCAAAGGTGGACACGGCGTGGTCATTAAAAAAAGCATCCCCCGTGACGGAGGACTTGTATTTTCGTCATCGGTTCGGCTCAGCGTCGAACAGTGGCAGCGGTTGACAGATTTATGCGATCCAATCACCTACAGTTTGATGGCTCTGAAGTTTGAAAACGGTAAATTTTTGAATGCAGTGCGGAAGGTAGAATTAGCGGCAAATCTTCCTCGAAGCCCACCATCTAACGATCGACCCCTTGAACAAGACAGCCGTGATTTCGTAAAGCTTATGGACTGTTTAAAGCGGACTTTGAAAACAGATCTCCGAAAAGAACTGTTTACGCTGCTACGTAAGAACTGTTTCGGGTGTGAAGTGGATCATCCGAGTCAACTTCGCCATTCGTGCCTCACCATAAACGCTGAATCAGCTTACGATTATTTCCCCGAAGTGGTAAGAAACGTTAATCTAACTGATATTGCCGTAAGTTTTGTGGAAGAATCATGTATCGAACTAAATCGTCCTGCTAATGTCGCGTTTATGTCTAAATTGAACTTTGCAACAGTACTAAAAGAGGTGCACGGTGAACTGGTATGTACGAACTAAATATTAATGTGACCTTAATGTAAATAAATATGAATGTCTCTGATATTTTTGTCAATGTGATTTCTTTTGTATAGTTAACGGGGATTTTAAGGTCAGCCTTAGAAGTGTTAATATTGTTCTCTGTATCAAGACCTCGCACAGCTAGCAAGCTATGTTGGGTCGAATGTTTTATATCGGGTGGGTGTAAAAGAAAGGGATGGGAAACCAAATCTAGCATCGTAGAACGATTCAACCGTACTTTAAAAACAAAAATGTGGTGATATTTCACAGATGTGTTCCTGGGATAGTGATCGTTGTCTCTATAGATTTAAAGTATAGAGTGTGTATCTCTTTGTATGTAATCGCTTATAACGAGACAATATTTCCTTTAAAAGTTGGAATATTATTATGAACTAAAAAAGTGATGATATATACACTATCTGATCGTTAAAATCAAACATTAGCAGGTTAATATATCGTTCTCTAGCTAGTCGGTAATTAGTGTGTCTTTGCTTTTAAAAATAAACACGACTTCACGTAGCTAATTGTCGTAACAATTACCTCTCATACGATCCGTAGAAGGGGTCGCTGATGGCAGGTAAACATCGTTCATGTCTTACTATGGATCAAATATCCGAACACTATGGTTGATTACATATTTCTGAAAAATATCTGCCAACGATTACAACCTTCGTCCCTCAGAATCGTAAAGTAATTAGTACTAGCTTGCAGGGGGGTAATGTTCCACAGACAGTGTTCTTTCAGATTGCCAAACAAGATAATATCAAAAATGTGTGCTAACCCGAACCACTTGTTCTAAGACTTCGACACTAGTGTAGAAATAGGAGGAAAAAATAACTTAATAGACATCTCCGTGTTAGATTGTAGTGAAACATCCTATCTTTGTCGAAAAGCTTGTGTATGCAGCTAGCCACCTTCACATGCACTTATTCAAACGTGCTGAAAAGAGATAGTACGCTGGAATAACTGGCGACAGAGCTAGATCTCGATTCTGGGGGGTGACTTTTCACGGAAATACTATAAACAGTGAGTTTTCAGATTTTAAATTTCCAAACTTCGGTGGTTCTTTACTATATGCAAAGTATTTTTGTGATATTCATCCGTGTGTACGCAATGGACCGTGATTTACCAGCATGGGGGAGGGGGGTTAATATTTTATGATTTTTCCTGTATTACTCCTTCCGCTACGGTGTGACTTTTATCGGTCGCTCCTTATATGACACTTGTTAATAGTCGTTTTTTCTATCTTACAGTATTTGCGCTGTAATCTGTTGTTTTTACAGCCATCCCACTGCATTTTTATACTTTCTCTCTCGTCACAGTTATTCTGCCTTCAAAAGAATTGTGAAAATATTCACCTATCCCGTTGTGCGAATTTACAGATATCCCTTTACATTTTCGTTTATGCACGTAATTTAGTTAAACGACCTAGTCACATACTGTATCGGGAGGTTAAAGTACTGAATAGGCTATTTGTGAGATTTTCGTCGTAAGCAGATATACGGAATCAGATCCGATGATGCTTGCAATTTATCTACTTTGATCGTATGGTTTATTAGAAAGGGAAGATGTATTAGTGTTTGAACTTTATGCATGCTTTCTCTCACAAAATAATTAATGAGCGTTTTACGAATCTGTGTCGTGAAGCAGACTCAATCTTTCATTCTAAATGCTTACTCAGCCTATGGACAGGTAGTTTGTCGATGTAATGGGAGACCCATCAGGCTTTTGGTCCGAGCGACTGCTCCTCTCAAAGTGAGTCGAACCATACTCCTTTAACGCATGTTGGAACTTAAGCTTTACGGAAACGTATGAACTCTACTTTTAACATTCTGCCACACAGGCTTTACCCTGTAAAAGCATGTAACCCGGGGATACATCGAATAGCGTTACTTCCTGGGAAAGAGTTTGCATCATGTACTGAGGACACAGCCATAATAAGTTTTTTTAAACAACGTCCCGTAACGGGGGAGTTTTTTTTTTTATTTCGTAGGACTTTTGTTAAAAGCCATCCGGGGTGAGGATCCGAACACGGATCTTTTAGGTCGACCCTATTACCTTCAATATTTTTCATCACGACGAATAAAATCAGATTTTTTATTTGCTGCTACTGTGAGGTAGCCCTTCTTCTAGTAATAGTCACGAAAGAGTGAGTTGAAAGAAATAAGTATTGATTAAAACGGACTTAAAATACGTGGGTTATAAAAATACGTATATGAAAGGACTATCGGGTTTTGGCGTAAGATCTAAATTTTAAAAGTGGAGAGGGATCGTGCCAGAATTAGACATCTACAGTAAAATGAACTCCGAAGATTGTACATTCAGACCTCTATTCATCTTTGATAATTTTCGCAAGCATCGAGGGTTATGATAAAGAAAGCAAGCTTGAAGTGAGAACGTATAAGGATGTTAATACTATCGCCTAACAAAGGACGCCTGAGATATTGCTAAAGATTTTCGTATTTTTCCACGGAATTATACGGCGCACATCTTTTCTAATGTCCGAGGTCGAATCCTATTTTTCCTGAGTCGAACCATAACCTTTTAACTCATATTGGAACTAAAGTTTTTTACGGAAACGTATGAATTCTATTTTTAGTATTCCGCCACATAGATTTAGCACTTCTCCGAGGAGTCGGTCATAAGGTGTGTCAACTCAATTTTAAGTGATCTAATAAGGTTCCAGTTATATTTCATAACCTAAAGGGCAGGGAATCGGTATTAATTGTAATCCCGATAATATGTAAAAACAACAATCTCCCTTTGAATTTCATAAATTCCTATTTTTAAGTGCGTCTATCAGCAGAAGAGTTCCTTCTGTATTTCGAGAGGAAACAGTAATTATTTAACTTTCCCATTAGGTTTTCGGACGGACCCGCCACTCTTCTCAAAGACGCCGCATTCCACGTTGGTCCCCGTGACCTTTGCATACCACACGCTTGTTGTGTCTTGTCAGATCACATGGGGATGAGTGTAAAAGATATCGAAACGGGTTAGAAGGTCGTCTCTCTTGTAAGCAGTAGGCGCGATCAGAGCATATATGTCAGTTAAGCGGTTTCGTTTGCTAAATTTTGGCTATCAGTCCCGTTGCAAATATAATTTCAGTGGATTAGTGGAGGTGCGTGAAGCAATGTATTATTTTTATAGTCGAAGTTTTAAACTAATGTTCCCCTACTCCGTTAATATGCATTCATGATGAAAGTTTTTTAGCATTCTTACTGTCTATAACATTCTACCTCGTACAAAAAAGTTATTTTTTACCCGATTTCATCAGCGTGATGAGACATACGCTCGCACGCAAACGATGGGAGAGACGTTTTTTCTTCGGTGTTGCGTTACTACGTGGAAACACAGATATCTGACGGCACCAACCCGATGGAGACTAATACGCACAACTCTTGAAGGTTTAGGACGTGTCATTTCAAAAGTCTACATGGGGTGCGTTGAAACCTATCATAAAGGGTTGTGCAGAGAACCGTCTCCGGACTTGGGGAAAATATCGAGTCTCCGAAATCCACGATAAAGAGTGCCAGTGAGTTTTCACGATGTAAGACAGCGCGCCTAATGCTTGGAGCAGCACAGATTCATTCGTCAATTTGATCCCCCGTTTGGAATTTTTTATTTTCGTAGGACTTAACCATCCGTCAGTGAAACGCTGTCCGGGGTGAGGATCCGAACACGGAGCCTATTAGGTCGATCCTATCACTCCTCAATATTTTTCATCACGACGAATAAAATCAGATTTTTTACCCATCGGCATTTTCTGCGGGACAGTCCTTTAAAAAACAGTTACTGTGGATAGATCTAGTAAGCGACAGTCGTGGAGTTAAAAGAAATAAATGTTACTGAAACGGACTTAAAATACATATATTAATGTGAAAGGACTATCGGGTTTTGGTGTAAGAAATACATAGAAAAAGATAGTTATAAAGACTGCTAGGTTAATGTCTGACCCGTTCGACACGCATCTAAGCCACAACAAGTACACGGCATAGTCCTGTGGAATCCACCCAGCGAGGGAAGAATTTTTTTTTTTTCCGGTGAAACGAATCTACAGAAAACCGATTTTTATTTCGACCGTGGAATGATTTTAATAAAGGTGAGGAATATTTTAACCAGTGCTTAATTACTAGGGAGTTGATTAACGGAGTTTGAAAATTTTTCCACTGCAGACGTGTGTTCTAAAAGCAGATTTAACATGTCATCCCTACGAATAATTTAAACCATTATTAATTTCACCCTATGGTATTTTCTATGGAAACAGTAAGAGTAAAATGAGTTTCAACTGTAGGATGATTTTTAATGTGGGAATTTTGATGAGTGTTTAATTACTAAGGAATTTTGTATCATCCCTTTCTGTACAATTATTCTGAGACCTGCAACAACCGATCGTTGCCACCCATGCAATTATTCTGAGACTTGCATCAGCCGAGTGAAGGAGTGGGGCCTTAAAATGGTCAACCAGAGGGTTTTTCATAAGGGGGAGGGCTTAAAATATAGGTAGGTCGACCGTGGGGTCCGAAAACGAGAAATTAGACTTAAAATAAAGGGGTTTTTGGGAAAATAGTACGTCTCACTGTCAACAGATGGCGCCAGGAGGGTTTTTAATAAGGGGGAGAGCTTAAAATATAGGTAGTTCGAGCGGGGGGTCCAAAAACGAGAAATTAGAGTGAAAATAAAGGGTTTTTGGGAAAATAGTACTTCTAACTGTCAACAGATGGCGCCACTGAGGGGGGAGGGGGGAAAGGGGTTTAATAAAGGGGAGGAATTATTAATAAAGGGGCGTGGCATGTTACGTAATGATTATGTAATGACTACGTCATGCGACGTCATAGGGGCGTGACCGGAAGTGGGCGTGGCTTGCGACGTCATAGGGGCGTGACCGGAAGTGGGCGTGGCTTGTGACGTCATAGGGGGGAAGCACTGTGCGTGGGGGGGGGGGGCTGGGGTGGCAACCCACTACTCCCATTTGCTGTTAATTAATATATAATCAATCATATTCATATGCAGCCCATCAGGTGAAACCCATGTGTATTTATGTATGTCGCGGTGTTTGTAATATGTGTTAGTTATTCTGAAACCATTGAGTTTACTTACCTGTAGGAGACGTTGCCCATTGCCATTGCAGCTACCAATACCAAAAGGGCCTATTACTCCTCCCCAAAGGTCAGAGTCGGTACCAACTTTGGCATTGAAGTCACCAAGAACAAGGGTAATATCTCCTTTCTTGACAGAATTCAAAATATCCTGAAGTTGTCTGTAAAACCTATCCTTCTCATCCTCATCAGAATCCTCAGTGGGGGCATAACAGCAGATAACATTCAAGTCTTTAATGCTTGTCTGAAATTTTGCTGTAAGAAACCTTTCATTAATACACTCGTATCCTAGAAGAGCATCACTAGCATGTCTGCTGAGCAGCAGACCCACGCCTTGGTGATGCTTTCCATCCTCCCTCCCTGTAAAGAAAAATTTAAAGTTATTTTTAAGTATCTCACCTTTACCTGTCCATCTGGTCTTTTGCAAGCCTAGAATATCTAGGTTATAGCGCTGGAATTCCTGCATGAGGACATCAAGAGAATAATATCTATGTAATGTCCTCACGTTCCACGTTCCTGCAGAGAGAAAATGATTAGTAGGTTTTTTAAAGAAATTAGGTTTATTGAGATTGGTAGGGCCAACAATATCAAACAGCCCCCTGATCGCAGGCATGGGGCAAAGACCTGTTCCTCCTCCGCTAAAGGCTGAAGTCACCGATGCTGGTAGGAACTTCAGGCACCACCTTTTCAAGTGGACTTTTTCAAGAACCATATGGCCTGCCTAAGACACATTACTCCAGTTTAGGCTTGACGATGCCCAACTAGCTAAGTAAGGTTCAGGTACCTGCGATGGCCTCTGATTAGGATTATCCACCAGCTGATATAAGGTATCCCATGCCTCTGTTCACTTAGAGCTGGCAACACAGAAAGCAAACAGAAAACACAGCGGCAGACTCTCCCTCAACAGAGGCCCACCAGTGCAGCAAGTCCAGGATCCATAATCAAGCTCAAATCCATAAACAAGTCCAGTCTAGTAGGTATAAATGGTCAGCACCAGGACCCTGTGAAGTTGACCACTCCTCAGCAGGGTTGAAAAAAAAGAAAAAAGTGGCCATAGATGACCAGATCAGTAGGCCATACTGAACTGGCAGCCCTCCCCTTCCGTTCCCTTCCAAAAGAGAATATCTCTTTTGAAAGGTACTAACGGTCTGCACCACGAGAAGGCGGGGTCGGACATTAGGTGCTAGACCTGGGCGGTTCTGTGCATCATCACTGGGGATTGGTACACAGCTCTCCTTCCAGTTTACGCCTAGCTACCATATCATAATTTAATTACATTCTTACGTATATGTATCGGGGCGGGGGTGGCTCAGTCAGTAGCGCGCCAGGCTCGTAATCTGTAGTTCCCAGGTTCGAGTCCCAGCTGGGTAAGCGTTGAGATTTATCTCCGAAAAACTCTCCGCCCTGCCCACGGTCAGTAGGGGACACCGATGGGCTTGGAAAAGCCGCCGTCCGTCGGATGGGACGTTAAGCCGTGGCCCCGTGTGTGTGAGAGCCATACCCTGTGCACGTTAAAGAACACGCTGGATGGCCTTGACGGGAGGCTACCATCTGTCTCCCAACAGCTGTTCCAGTGGGTCCCCTCCCACAACCTTCTCTGAGCCTTCGGGGTCCATGTGACCTGGCCATTTAGCCCACAGTGTGCAAAAAAGTGCCGTTCAGAGGTATATGCCGCCCATAGATTATTGGTCACTGTTCTCATTGATCATTGGTTGATTGATTAGTCACCAGTGGATCAATGAGAACTGGCGAAGGAGTGATCAATGAGAACGGCGCAGTCTCAGTCTATCCATTGCTCCCTCAGTTGAATCCCAACATGCCACCTTAAATGTTGTCAAAATTTCTAAATAAATTTACCCCACAAGGAGTTTCATTGATTGAATCAATTTCATCTGTAAGAGTTAGATGTTCGTTTGGTTTCTAACACAACTTAGAATCATTAACGAATCTAGGTTGAGAGATTTGTGATTCAGGTTTATGGTAGATACAAATGCACGGTATATTCCTGTGGACGAGTGATTAGCGCTCTTGTTTAATGATCAAGAGTATCTGGATTCGAGCCCCGGATAAAAATAGATGTTTTCTTTGTCCTGAGTCTCGTCTTTCTCACAGATCGTCTCTATGGCATATTAAACTGATAGCACTTGTCAGAAGTTTGTAGCAAGCGACTGATTGAAGCGCATTTTGTATATATAATCATATATATGATATATAGGATAATGATAATCGAAGCCTTCCAAAATATTCACACCACCTCAAAATTTGATCCCCAGGTTCAGCCACTGATTGATGGTGCTTTTGGAATGATTCGCATCATTGCCTTTTATTTTAATCCAGAAAAAACTACAGATACTGATAAAAAAAATGCGCACACATTCCAACGTTAAATCAATGGAGAGTCAAATTCGAAGATTCACAATTTCTACAATAAGATTTTTTTTTTAGGAAAACTAGGACTGATAAACGTAAATCTCTTTCAAATCTATCTAAATCTCGATTTTCAACAGTATTTGTTGGGCATTTAAAGAGCTATGGAAGCTCGAATACTTAAGAGCAGCAAAGTCAGGCCTAAGAGACTAAAAATTATTGAAAGTACCAATTGCGAAATATTCTAAAGCACACACTTATTTTATTAAATGGGTTGGAATAGTGCATTTTTCAAATTTTAATTAACTTCTGAATGAATTCTTATGACTGACATCTCTGTTTTTCACTATTCAAACTTCTAAAACTCTTTACGTACTGAACGGACATTGTTCAGAATCAAAATTTAGACAGTTTAACTAACATCTTATATTTACCTTCAGTCATATGTTTCCATAAATATTAATTGTTCAGAATCAAAATTTAGACAGTTTAACTAACATCTTATATTTACCTTCAGTCATATGTTTCCATAAATATTAATTGTTCAGAATCAAAATTTAGACAGTTTAACTAACATCTTATATTTACCTTCAGTCATATGTTTCCATAAATATTAATTGTTCAGAATCAAAATTTAGACAGTTTAACTAACATCTTATATTTACCTTCAGTCATATGTTTCCATAAATATTAATTGTTCAGAATCAAAATTTAGACAGTTTAACTAACATCTTATATTTACCTTCAGTCATATGTTTCCATAAATATTAATTGTTCAGAATCAAAATTTAGACAGTTTAACTAACATCTTATATTTACCTTCAGTCATATGTTTCCATAAATATCAATTGTTCAGAATCAAAATTTAGACAGTTTAACTAACATCTTATATTCACCTTCAGTCATATGTTTCCATAAATATTAATTGTTCAGAATCAAAATTTAGACAGTTTAACTAACATCTTATATTTACCTTCAGTCATATGTTTCCATAAATATTAATTGTTCAGAATCAAAATTTAGACAGTTTAACTAACATCTTATATTTACCTTCAGTCATATGTTTCCATAAATATTAATTGTTCAGAATCAAAATTTAGACAGTTTAACTAACATCTTATATTTACCTTCAGTCATATGTTTCCATAAATATTAATTGTTCAGAATCAAAATTTAGACAGTTTAACTAACATCTTATATTTACCTTCAGTCATATGTTTCCATAAATATTAATTGTTCAGAATCAAAATTTAGACAGTTTAACTAACATCTTATATTTACCTTCAGTCATATGTTTCCATAAATATCAATTGTTCAGAATCAAAATTTAGACAGTTTAACTAACATCTTATATTCACCTTCAGTCATATGTTTCCATAAATATTAATTTAACCAGTTACGGACCCCCGAATATGATTCTCCATTGATATAAGATGAGGATGTCTCCATTTTTCGGTCCATTGCTTGTATACACAGTTAATCAGCAAAGAAATTCACGAACAATCATTCTTAATCGTGATTCAAACAGCTTTTAGTAACGGTCGCTAATTACTTATAAATTCAGAAATAATAAAAAAATTAATAGATGAGTAGATTAGCAATGCAAAATATGGCGCCATTGGAACATTAATATTTCTTCATCAAATTTCTGAGACACTGTCATTTCCCACGTCTCCTATTGTAACCCACTAAATTGATGGCTCGACTATTTCAAAAAGCAAAAGTCAAAGCAGCAGCGAACAATGAATGCAAATGCTCAGACACCACAAACAAGATTGCCCATCATGTTTCATCCTTCGATTAGTACCACCCTTCATTTTCAGATCCTAGGCGGACTCATACTCTCCTCTAATTTGCACTCTCCTCTCCTAATCAACACTTTCATCTCACCCGGCACACCTTACGTCATCACTGTCAGCCAATAGCGTGGCTGCGTGGGTTACTGTATCCGTTGTCCCCATAGACTGTCGACGACACCTCCAATTTGCAAGGTCTGCCTCAGGTCGTACATCCAATCGCAAAGTCAGCTTCTTTAATACTCCAAGATTCATCACAACGTGGACTAATGGCTTTTAGTTTTTAATGTATTCCACCTGAGACCGATCCGAGACTTCATCAAGCCCCTGGCTATACCGCACCCACATCCTTATTGTGATCTCTTTGCATAAGAGCGGCTAGCTGCGTGGTCATTCTCGATGCTGCTGTAGGGAAGAGAAACAAGTTCAGTTTGTTTTTTTCTCGCTCTGAGCTTTGTGTTTGTTGCGTGTTTCTTACAGAGACTAGGCGTAGTCGGGATGAATGTTAATCTCGTTCTCTCCTCTTTAATTTCATTACCGTAATTGTTGTTATTAGCCTGCAGAGACTAGAATAAGTTCGCAGCAACAAGCAAAAGAATAACTATCTGATAAAGTTTGTTCAAAATTTCGTAACAAGTTATAGAGGCATAAACGCTTATTAAAGCTCGCTTTAACATCAAATGTTGACAATTCGTAAGATCAGTTGCGCATACTGATGGGTATTTCGATCACCTGATCATTTCTTTCGGAGAGGATATTCCCACGATCAGTAAAAATCGGAGAAAATCAGGAGATCAAGATTTTGAACTGCATAATTATTGCATTCACTGTAACAGAAAAGAAATAGATGCATATTATCAACTCTTGATACACTGAAGCAATCTGCTTTTCTGTTTTTGACGTTTTACTGAGTTTATTTTCAATCTTTTTGCAACTACATATAGATGTACTTTTTCTATAAAGAAGATCTGTCCATATATGTAAAGAATTGTGTCGGTATACTGAGAGTTGATAGTGCATATTTCTCTCTGTTGCTATACGATATTTGTTAAACATACTGTTAAAGAGAGTGGTGTACATATATGCTCCCTGTAATATAGAGGTGGTATATATGTTATCTGTAATAACATGTACACCCTAAAAATTTTAAGACAATGAACAGAAGTGTGTAACTCAAAACGGTTTTCAGCAAATAAATTATATGTCATATGAAAAGGTAGGTGACATGACAGAGTAGTAGCAAGTGGGGAAAATGACAAAGTCGTGCATATGCATGAGTGCATGATTTCTCATAATGGAGGTTCTGGAATTAGGGGACAGCAGATGTTAATAAGACATATGATAACTTTTGACGGTCCATTAACTCAAGCAAGGCGTTTTCATATCGCTGAAGTTCTGGGATAATACAGAGACCATTCCTTCACATGCGCAGATTTCAGCTCATAGGAAATCTTGCTAAGAGGCTGACGTTTTCCAATTCTCTTTCCCAGAGTATCCCCCACATGCTCAGTTGGATTCATATCCGGGAATTTGGTTGTCCCCTCCATCCTTTGAAATATCTTCACTTTCAAGGAAATCGTCGACGACGCAATTATCGCTCATAAAGATGAAATCAGAGCCGAGAGCATCCCTGAAAAGATTAAGATAGAACGCATGAATCTCCTCTCTGTATCGCTGAGCAATCACAGCGCCTTTCTGAAAGATATGAAACTGAGTGCAGTCAACAGCCATCGTGATGCCAGCCCAAACCTGACTATGTAACAGATACTGGTGATGTGTGGCATGAGATAAATAGAAGAATAGGGATTGCCGCTGGAACTTTTAAGAATCTATGGAGAATGTGGAAAATAGGTGTGTACACCTAAAGACAAAAATTAGGCTGTATAATAGTTTGGTTCTTTCTAAGGTTAGTTAAGGTAGCGTAACATGGACCCTTTGTAGCAGGATAACAAGAAACTTGATGCCTTTCATTCTAGATGCTTGTGCAGAATCTTGGGCATTAGGTGGTTTGACTTTGTAAGTAATGATGAGGTTAGAAGAAGAGTCATCAACCTCCTTTGATCAACATATTATGTAGAGAGAGACTGCGTTGGTTTGGCCATGTTGCCCATATGCATAGCTGCAGATTGGGGCATACTGCTTATAATTCTATTTGCCAAAGTCTTCAGGAAAAGGGGGAAGACCTAGGAAGCGATGGGCAATGTCAAACAGGACCTTGCTAGAATTGGCCTAGAGTGGCCAAATGCAGTATCAGTAGCTCAGAAGAGACAAGTCTGGAGAGGAAAATTACACAGTCTGGTTGGATCTCCGTAGCCCATGGCTGCATGAGGATTTTGTATGTATGTATGTAATTTGAATGCTCGTAGTTGTATCGTTTAAATGCAAGTGCATTTTCTTTTTTCCGCATTGTAGAATTTCGTGTACACTACACTTCACCAGATTTCACGTCATTCTCTTGTATAGTTTCAGAGATGCATTATCCTTTCATTTTGGGCATCAATGTTTGAAGCGTTATAGAGAGTGGCAGCATGTGCTGTTGACTCTTTCAACGTAACTTAGAGAAAATGCAATTGCTAAACTATTCTGTGACTGAAGGAGAGTGGCACAAAAATAACTCATTCTTTAGAATAATTTTATGTAAATCGAGTACTTTAAAAAAAATGCATTCTTAATCGGAGTAGTTTGCTAATATTCGAAATTCGTTTACGTTCAGACATGGATTTAGAGAAATATTTTGAGGAGTGGTGGGTTGAAGGTTGAGGGGACTACAGTCGCTCGAAAAAGTATCCGAACACTATGGTTGATTACAGAATTCAGAAAAAAATATCCGGCAACGATTTGTTTAGAAATTAGTGATCTGGCAACCTTCGTGTCACGTGACACGAAAGTTGCCAGATCACTAATTTCTAAAAAAAACGTTGCCAGATATTTTTTCTGAATTCTGTAATCAACCATAGTGTTCGGATACTTTTTTGAGCGACTGTACAACGCTTTCCGTTATATATGTATATTTTTTTTCTGAAATTATTCTCCTTAAATAACGCAATAGTTTTCCCTCCTTTCTCAAAAGAACAATTTTGCTAAATATGTGTAACATATATATCTGCTTCCAATATTTTTCACTTTCGTTTCAGTTACTGAAATTCTCCAAGCAGGGCAAGGCTCCTCCTCCCTAAACCTTATTTAAAGGGAAATGTTTTCATGGATATTTAAAAGCAGAAGATATGCTGTTCATCGAAATAAGATATTCACCTTCTTAACCTTTACCTACTCTCGTGCGGTCTGTGAGACAGCAAAAGACTTTTCATTCCGCCATAACTTCGAAAATAATTTCTGACGTCTTTCAGTTTTCTCCCTTTAATTATTTTATTGCCATTATTTTACTCATTTATCAGTTCCCTGTTGATACCAAAGGTACGACTCTATAACTGTCATTAATACAAAACTGATACATGATAAGAATGGTGGGAATATCTGTTATCGCCTTCAGTAACCACGCTCCGAATTAGGACATCAGTAGTTATAAAATATTCAAATATCCCTAGAATTAAGCCCACATCCCTGCATCATCTTTCTCATGTTCGAGCCCAGCTGGGTCAGCGTTGAGACTTACCTACGCAAAACTCTCCGCCCTGAGCACAGTCAGTAGGGAACGCCGATGGGCTTGGAAAGGCCGCCGTCCGTCGGATGGAACGTTAAACCGTGGCTCCGTGTGCGGGAGAGCCATACCCTGTGCACGTTAAAGAACACGTTGGATGGCCTTGACGGGAGGCTATCATCTGTCTTCCAACAGCTGTTCCAGTAGGTCCCCTCCCACAATCTTCTCTGAGCTTTCGGGGTCCTTGTGACCTGGCCATGTAACCCATGGTGTGCAAAAAAGTGCCGTTCAGAGGTGAAACAACCCAACCTGCGTCATCTACGAACATTAATAAACAAGTGCCGTCTTCTCTTTCATGATTAGTTTTCAGTTTGGGAGAGAACGACATCTGTTTGCGTTTCGCATGACCGGATTATCCTTGCTAACATCGCAATTCAAGTTGTTCGCAAAACAATCCAATTCTCATCTGTGTAAGTTGAGGAACAACGGGACGATGACGATTAAAATAATAAAATCGAATTACTTTATCATGATTTACATTTTAGATTAAAGATTACTGAATTCGTGCGTGAAAGAAGCGCGTACAATACACTTAAGGCTAACATGCTTATTACGCACAGAGTCTCGAACCGCTAACCACAACCTCATCCGCCTAACATGGCGTGAAAAGATAAAGAAGACGTTTAAGTGCTCCCCAACGGCTATTTCTAAGGAGGAAAGTGAAAACTAAGAAACGAGTCACCCATCGCTTTGCTTTGGAGGCTTCCCAATATGAGGGTTAGGATGCAACGGTGAACCTCCTATTCAACCCCTTAATTTTATGCCCATGGTATTAACGGTCAAAGCTCGTTTGCCGGATCTTCCCCAGTCGTGATCTATATCCCATAGCGATAGCGATCGATATAAAACGTAATTATAGGCCTTTGGACCCACGACAGCAGGTGCCTCTACCTCCAAAGTATGGTCATTAACAAAAAATGAAACCTAGCACTTAAGAGGAAAGTCTCAGTCCTATTCTTAAGATAAAATCTGAAGGTGTTTCAGCTCTCTCGTTTTTTAGGTAGGGATTAACGAGCCGTGTACTTGCATCACGTGGCAATGGATAATGCCGATGCAACCTCTGTAAGTGTTTCGAGAACCAACAAAGAGCCTGTGAGTTCTAGAATATTCCAGTTTGTAATACGATGGCCGAATAAAATTAATCCATTTTTAAGTATACATGAAGTAGAAGGATGGACCTGTTTGTAGGTTATTAAATAGAGTGAAAAATTAACTACCTCTCAAGCAGCCGCTTGCCGCAGAGGCTTTGATAGGGAGTCTTTCAGTATAATACGTCATAGAGAAGATCTGTAAGTCGAGACCTCAGCAGAAAGATAACGCGGGAAAGAAACATTCATACCTTATCGGGGCTCAAAACCCAGGTTCTTCTGATCAGCTCCCAAAGGGGTCAAAACAGTTAGGAATTAAAATCAGGTTATGCCAAAGGAAATTCACATTCGAAAACTTCCTGACTTGAAACTGAAATTTTAATTTAAAAATGTTACTGGAGATGTGTTTAAAAATATCTGTCAAATCTCTATAAGTATTAATTTTCGAAAAAATTCGTGCAGCATTTGAATAATAATTATGGAAGATAGAACAACTGATAAAGCCATTCTAATATAGCCAAAATTAAAGAAAATCGAGAGATTTACATAAATAATAAAAAATAAATACCCCCTCAAGCAGCTGCTTGCCACAGGGGTCTGACAGGAGCCTGTCAGTTTATATGACACAGTAGATCTGAGAGGATGGCAGGACCTCAGCAGAAAACAACACGAACATCCATGCCTTACCCGGGGCTCGAACCCAGGTCCCGTAGATCAGTAGCCAAGCGCGCTAACCACTCGGCCACGGGACGGCAAGAGATTTACATAGATTTCATAAAATACATTTAATTGAATAAGCAATTGAATATAACAGTTATTAATTGCGATTTAGTTCACTTTCGAAACATTCAGGACTGACAGAGACGCTCCTGAATGATTCCTCTTTCATACATCTTTATATATTGAACGAATATTGTCGAAAATCCCGATTTATAAAGATTTCACGAAATCATTAACTTATCCTAGCGATGCTTTTTCATAACAAGCTTTTTCTAAAGTGAGGCAGGTTCAAATGTGCCTAACTTTTCATTAGAGTAGCAAATGCATTATATCGTTTATTTGAAATCAAACATTAAGCTTAGAACAACCTATTTCAAATCATTAGTCAAACCAGCTTTAAATAAAGTCTATCTTATATATATATTTGAAAACTTAGGAATGATGTTAAGGTGGGCAAAATGTAATAGCCGTTATGTCTGGGCTTGGGTTGTTTTATCTCTGAGCGGCACTTTTTTGCACACCATGGGCTAAATGGCCAGGTCACATGGACCCCGAAGGCTCAGAGAAGGTTGGGGGAGGGGACCCACTGGAACAGCTGTTGGGAGACAGATGGTAACCTCCCGTCAAGGCCATCCAGCGTGTTCTTTAACGTGCACAGGGTATGGCTCTCCCGCACACGGGGCCACGGCTTAACGTCCCATCCGACCGACGGCGGCCTTTCCAAGCCCATCGGTGTCCCCTACTGACCGTGGGCAGGGCGGGGAATTTTGCGGAGATAAATCTCAACGCTGACCCAGCTGGGACTCGAACCTGGGAACTACAGATTACGAGCCTGGCGCGCTACCGACTGAGCAACCCCGCCCCTATGTCTGGGCGTCACAGATTCTAACCAAACGGTTCTAACTGAAAGTGGATTTTAGGCTAGAAACAGTTTTTCGGTAGATATCATTTGCAATGTCAAATCCAAAATTCGTGGTAGGCAAAATATATCCTTTGCTCATTCTCCAAATTTGCAGGGTGGATAAATTCGCACGCTACTGTTCTCGTTCCTATTACTTGGTTGACTAACCTACCAACTTCACATTCCTCCAAACCTTTACTGATAAGTCTACAAACTTCGTTAACAAGTCTATAAATTTCCGGTTCCTTCTACAAATGTTCGATGACAAACCTGCATTATTCTGTTTCTTTCACTAACAAGCGTAAAATCTGCTCTTAAACTTTTTTTATCTCTGAGCGGCACTTTTTTGCACACTATGGGCTAAATGGCCAGGTCACATGGACCCCGAAGGCTCACAAGCCTACCAACTTATCACTCGTAAAATTTCATTGACATGCCTAACAAGCTTTTCGTTCCTACAGGCCTTCATTAACAAACCGAGTGTTACCGACAGAACCATCTGAGTAGTTTGGACCCTACGATATTTTACACAGTGTCCATAAAAAAATTGTTTATTGATTATTTGTTATTATATCTCGCAAGTTGGGCTTTTTATTCTCTAGAACAGAAGTTGCCAACTGGCGGACCGCGAAGCCTTTTTTTTTTTGCGGCCCACGCAGTTTGTTGGAAAAGTAATCTACTGTAGCAAAATTGATGTTTTTAGCTGAGAAACGGAAAGTTTCGACTTGCGTGGGGAAAATCCATGAAAGCTCCAACTGATGTTCATTCAGCAATAAACTTAATTGAGCTCTATTTTATATTAACTTGTGTATCCGCGCAAATATAGAAGAGATCATAGATGACTTTAACACAAGATTCAAAGAATCTGAAATACTAAAAAGTAGCGTCCTGCTATTTAATAATCCTCTAGGCTCTGATATCGAAAAACAGCAAGATGATCTTCAATTTGAATTGCGTGACTTGCAAGCTGATGCTTGACTTGCAGACCAGACAAAAAGAGGGAACAGATTTGTTTAAACTGCTGTCAGATGAACGATTTCCAAACCTACGAAATTTTTGATGGATTTGGATTGGGTTGTTTTACCTCTGAGCGGCACTTTTTTGCCCACCATGGGCTAAATGGCCAGGTCACATGGACCCCGAAGGCTCAGAGAAGGTTGGGGGAGGGGACCACTGGAACAGCTGTTGGGAGACAGATGGTAGCCTCCCGTCAAGGCCATCCAGCGTGTTCTTTAACGTGCACAGGGTATGGCTCTCCCGCACACGGGGCCACAGCTTAACGTCCCATTCGACGGACGGCGGCCTTTCCAAGCCCATCGGTGTCCCCTACTGACCGTGGGCAGGGTGGGGAAATTTTGCGGAGATAAATCTCAAAGCTGACCCAGCTGGGACTCGAACCTGGGAACTACAGATTACGAGCCTGACGCGCTACCGACTGAGCCACCCCGCCCCTTTTTGATGGAAAATGATATCAATGTTTGGTAGCACATGCATGTGTGAAAGTGTGTTCTACATCATGAAGTTACAGCAGAAGTCGCCTCACAGATTCTTCTCTGCTCCACCCCTTGAGACTGGCAACAATGGAGCTCGAGGTGGACATCCCTGCTCTCGTGATTGCAGCAGATCTACCTCATTTTCACATTGAAGATTTGATGTATACCGAAATTTAATATCTTCCTTACATCTGCTGTATTATATTGACGTATCAAAGATAGTATATTTTAGTCGGAAAATTCGTTTAACATGTAATTAAACATGTGCAAATTACCACTTCTGATTTCATTCACAATTAAATATCTGTTCTCGTTTTTGCATAACTTAACAAAAATTAGCCGATTATGATGCGGCCCGACACGACTCGTGTATTCAATTGTGGCCCTTGGGCACTTTTAAGATGGAAACCCCTTCTCTAGAATGAAGCACTGTTGAATGAACTTTTATGCAACTGCATCTGGCTTTCTACTAGGTTGGGTTGTTTCACCTCTGAGCGGCACGTTTATGCACACCATGGGCTAAATGGGCAGGTCATATGGACCCCGAAGTCTCAGAAAAGGTTGGGGGAGGGGACTCACTGGAACAGCTGTTGGGAAACAGATGGTAGACTCCCGTCATGGCCATCCAGTGTGTTCTTTAACGTGCACAGGGTATGGCTCTTCCGCACTCCGGGCCACGACTTAACGTCCCATCCGACGGACGGTGGCCTTTCCGAGCCCATCGGTGTCCCCTATGACCGTGGGCAGGGCGGTGAATTTTGCGGTTTCTGCTAGGAAATGGCCTCCGCAAATGAGCGTATCAAAAATGCTTGGACTGCAATGTTCGCATTTAAAAATCATCGCTTTCTTATATTAATTATACACTTACAATGCACACGTATAGCACACACGTATTTGGACGTGTATACATATTAGTATACACGTCCAAATTTGCTTGCGCATCGTCTAAGAACAGAAAGAACATATAATTTCCTATAACTTATGAACAGCAAAATAAAGTCTGTTGAAATTTAACTGTTTGAAACATTGAATCAATTTTCCGTTTAGATAAATGCCAAAAGTCTTAAGCAACAGAGTAAAATACGATTTCCCATCCGTAACTACATTACTGATAGAAAGGAAGGGAAGATTTAATTTCGTGTTTTTTATTCCTTTGCAAAAATGAATTGTTTTTAAAGCACTAAAATTTTATTTTTTATTTACCGATAAATCTACAAAGATCTCCAGGGCTGTGAAATCGACTCGCCAGTGGCGAGAGAATTTCTGGCGTGGCTTGTAACTTTCAAAGCCACATAAAATTACAACAGTGAAATGTTTGCTTCAGAAAGAGCACTTTCACCTTTGAATGCAGTATCATTAATTTCGTTGCATGTGTTTTCAATGTACATAGGGGCGGGGGTGGCTCAGTCGGTAGCGTGCCAGGCTCGTAATCTGTAGTTCCCAGGTTCGAGTCCCAGCTGGGTCAGCGTTGAGATTTATCTCCGCAAAATTCCCCGCCCTGCCCACGGTCAGTAGGGGACACCGATGGGCTTGTAAAGGCCACCGTCCGTCGGATGGGATGTTAAGCCGTGGCCCCGTGTGCGGGAGAGCCATACCCTGTGCACGTTAAAGAATACGCTGGATGGCCTTGACGGGAGGCTACCATCTGTCTCCCAACAGCTATTCCAGTGGGTCCCCTCCCCCAACCTTCTCTGAGCCTTCGGGGTCCATGTGACCTGGCCATTTAGCCCATGGTGTGCAAAAAAGTGCCGCTCAGAGGTAAAACAACCCAACTCAATGTACATAAAAGCAAGAGACATCTCTGTCCTCTCTTTTCCTCCTCGTTGTTGCATGCCTGGCGAGTGGTAAACTGCTGTCATGTGTTTTTTTTTCCCAATTTCTCCACTTCTAGCAGATCTTCATAAACTTGAACTGCACCAATGGGGCGGGGGTGGTTCAGTCGGTAGCGCGCCAGGCTCGTAATCTGTAGTTCCCAGGTTCGAGTCCCAGCTGGGTAAGCGTTGAGATTTATCTCCGCAAAATTCCCCGCCCTGCCCACGGTCAGTAGGGGACACCGATGGGCTTGGAAAAGCCGCCGTCCGTCGGATGGGACGTTAAGCCGTGGCCCCGTGTGCGGGAGAGCCATACCCTGTGCACGTTAAAGAACACGCTGGATGGCCTTGACGGGAGGCTACCATCTGTCTCCCAACAGCTGTTCCAGTGGGTCCCCTCCCCCAACCTTCTCTGAGCCTTCGGGGTCCATGTGACCTGGCCATTTAGCCCATGGTGTGCAAAAAAGCGCCGCTCAGAGGTAAAACAACCCAACTGAACTGCACCAAAGCCACCACAAGGATAAATCTAATGCTGGAGTGAGAGATAAAATCTCTGAGTCGCTGTAAACGGGATTGGGCATTTCTCTTACTTTTGCGTCATGTCATCGATGCGTTTAATCAATAAGAAATAAAAATGCAATAAAAATGCTGCGTCACCTACATCAGTGGTTCTCAACCTTTTATGCTTCACGTACCCCCTGGAAATGTATATGTAACTGGCGTACCCCTTATACAGATAGATAAAACTATAGTTATAGCATAATAATGCCAACTTAACGACTTTGTTACTAAATCTAGCAACTTTTGAACTCCCACGGCGTACTCCAAAAAATTTTACCGCGTACCCCACGTTGAGAACCCCTGACCTACAGGAAAAAGAATCGCACTTCCTTTATACAGCTTATAAGAGATTTGTTCTATAAACCTACTACCCGGAATAGATGGTCATTAATATAGCCTGCCTTATTCTGACATTGTACATTCTGGACAAATTGGTACTGCGAATGTCACAGCAGGTCCTTGTCAAAAAGCCCTCTAAATAGATTATTGCTCTCCTAAGTAATGTGAATGCTGCTTAGTTTGAACTGCGGAAGACTCTTAGGTTCCTTATATTAAACGTTACTTGTTACTTTGACTTCGTGATTCGGGCGGATGCAGTACGATCAAAAAAGGTCGCAGTCAGGAACACACTAATTCCATATTAGATCTTAGTTTGAGATTAAATTGCTCAATGGAAACAATGCTATCGTTTGGGGGTCGCCAAGGAAAGGTCAGGTTGGCAATTCTTCAAACTTGACCTTAGAAGTTAAGCCCGATGGTTGTTACTTCCTGTAAAGGCATTCTCTGGTACTGATGATCATTACGATGACTTGAATACTGGCAGATGAATGATGACTCAGTGAACGATGAATAAGAGGAAAATTGTCCTGTAGAAGGACCTAGGATTTAAAAAAAAAGCACCTTCAACAGGATATACAACAGCGAAAAAGAAGAATGGCTGGCTTCTCTTCCTGGAACTGATCTGTCACGTCTTTCAAAGCTGGATAGGACAAAAAGCAGATGCAATTTGAAAGTGGGTAAGGAAGGATTGTTAATTACTTTGTGTGAGGAATTGAAATTCACAGGAAAGGCTAAACGATCAAAGAGTGGTTATTAGAAGTGAAAATAAGAAGAATGAAATTTTGCTTTCTAATGTGGCCGAGTGGTTAGCACGCTTGGTTATTGATCTAAGGGACCTGGGTTCGAGTCCCGGATTAGGCATGGATGTGTGTGTCGTTTTTCTGCTGAGGTCCTGCCATCCTCTCAGATCTCCCACTATGGCATATAAACTGACAGGCTCCTGTCAGACCTCTGTGGCAAGCAGCTGCTTGAGGGGGTATTTATTTTATTTATTTATTTGTATGCTGTGGGAAGAAGTCTTCCCAAATACAGAGCGCGCTACATTTTTGAGAATGTAAAATATGATTAAAATATTTCTAGAAATGGAAGTAGATTTTAACAAAACTTCGGGATAAAAGAAATTATTAACTAGCAATTGCATATCCAGGAATGGGTTGTTGGAGGAGTCGGACACTTAAAGGGGCGGGGGTGGCTCAGTCGGTAGCGCGCCAGTCTAGTAATCTGTAGTTCCCAGGTTCGAGTCCCAGCTGGGTCAGCGTTGAGATTTATCTCCGCAAAATTACCCGCCCTGCCCACGGTCAGCAGGGGACACCGATGGGCTTGGAAAGGCCGCCGTCCGTCGGATGGGACGTTAAGCAGTGGCTCCGTGTGCGGGAGAGCCATACCCTGTGCACGTTAAAGAACACGCTGGATGGCCTTGACGGGAGGCTACCATCTGTCTCCCAACAGCAGTTCCAGTGGGTCCCCTCCCCCAACCTTCTCTGAGACTTCGGGGTCCATGTGACCTGGCCATTTAGCCCATGGTGTGCAAAAAAGTGGCGCTCAGAGGTAAAACAACCCAACAACCCAACGGACACTTAAATTCCTATTCTTCTGTCTTTACCATGAATAAAATTGGAAAAGGTAGGTGTTTTAATCTGAAAAACATCCTCTTGCACATATGTCCAGGCAAATATTTCTGGAACAGATAATGATTGGGTTACAAATATTACTGTTCGTCATAGTAATCCATAATGGTCAAATTGGCTGTCAAAATTTCTCTTGGCCAGTGGCGTAGTGTGAATGGTAATGGGAGATTGCATTGAGACTATGAGATTGCGCAGTTGTCGTTTAAACATTACTCATAGATTATAGGCCAAACGATCAATCAATCACCAGTCAATCAACCTCATTCGTCAACTCGTTATATTCATCGAACCAAACTCATTCAAGTTGGAAGATTTTTGAGAACTCCATTGCGCAGTCTCATAGTCTCATCATAGCCTCGCCCGTTTCCATTCACACCATTCCACAGTGGCATCATTGTTCAAGGAATGTCAAGGGATATCTCCATAACTCTAAAAGAGAGCAGAGAAATGTCAGTTACAAAAAGTAGAACATGACTGGTCTGTTAAAAAATGTTATTCAACGTATTGGGTAGGATAATGTGTTTTGGTGGTTTCTGCAGGTCGACCGTGGGGTGAAGGTGCAAATAGCATAGACTATGTGCTTGGCCATTCCAGCAGGTAAATCAGGTGAGCTCAGCAAGGGGAGACGAGTCAAAAAAGGGTTTGGAACATTCTAAATGTCAATGCTCTCCATCCACACCTAAAATTTAAGCAGAAAGGACTGGATGTTACAGAGGATGTTACAGGAAATTCACTGGTGAGGAATTGCAATGAACATCATTTAGAATTCCGAATTCATTCAAACGTTTCTTTGAATCTTTGTTCAGAGAAAATATAATGGTTTCTCCCGCTTGTTAATGTCTAACCATTATTTATACGTATTACCCTTTCATTGTGAGTTTGGAAATTATATGAACTGACCTGCATGTGCAGGATGCAGAATATGCTTGTTGTTAATATGTTGCGTAATTCTAAACAATTAATTATTGTCTCTTGGATGCGGCCATTTCAACCCTTAATTGTTCCATAAGAGCGATCTGAAATTTATGATCTGTTGTAATCATCATTTAAAACGACTCATTGCTGAAACTGTAACTTAATGGTGAAAGTTTTTAATCATGCTTTAATTGAAATGTTGTAGCTGATTTTTTCCCCATTGTATTACAACTTCGGTTAACTTCGTATTTGTAATCCTTCAGAAAACGCGTTAGAATGTTTTAGGTCTGAGAGGCACTTTTGTGAATAAACGGCAAGGTCACAAGGACTCCAAGGACGTGGACTGGTTAGGGGAAGGTATCCAAGGACAGACTTTAGGTAACCGATGTAAGCCTCTCGTCAAGGTCATCCAGCGTGTTTTTTAACTTGTGCAGGGTACAGCTTTCCTGAATAGGGAACCACGGCTTAACGTCCCATTCGATGGACCTTGCCATTCCAAGTCCCTTTGTGTTCCCTTTCTCAACGGGAGCAGAGATTAGCTGAGAAAATTTCAATGCGGCGAACACTCGAGTAGGGAAACATTTAGGCTACCAGTCTGGCCCACAACCAGCTGAGTCAACCCCCTAAAAAATTATGGGCAGTAGGTTACCTAAAATTATGGGCAGTAGGTTACCTAAAAGTGACTGTTATTCACGAAAGTTATACCAAGTGTTGTTGGGGCGGGGGTGGCTCAGTCGGTAGCTCGCCAGGATCGTAATCTGTAGTTCCCAGGTTCGATTCCCAGTTGGATCAGCGTTGAGATTTATCTCCGCAAAATTCCCCGCCCTGCCCACGGTCAGTAGGGGACACCGATGGGCTTGGAAAGGCCGCCGTCCGTCGGATGGGACGTTAAGCCGTGGCCCCGTGTGCGGGAGAGCCATACCCTGCGCACGTTAAAGAACACACTGGATGGCCTTGACAGGAGGCTACCATCTGTCTCCCAACAGCTGTTCCAGTGGGTCCCCTCCCCCAACCTTCTCTGAGCCTTCGGGGTCCACGTGACCTGGCCATTTAGCCCATGGTGTGCAAAAAAGTGCCGCTCAGAGGTAAAACAACCCAACCCTCCCCCAACCTTCTCTGAGCCTTCGGGATCCATGTAACCTGGCCATTTAGCCCATGGTGTACAAAAAAGTGCCGCTCAGAGGTAAAACAACCCAACCCAAGTGTTGTTTGCTGAAGAAGTTAAAAGTCTCTCTGGACATATCGCAGTTGGCTGCTTCAATTTCTTTCTATGATCTTCATTTAGTTCGTTACTTTTTTTGTGCAAGGCGTTGAGTTGAATTATTTCATTCTATGTGAAGGGCGTTGCGTTTGATTACTTCCTGTGTCTGCGCAAACAAGGAGGGATAAGAGTCGATTTCTGTACTTGACTCTCTGTGGGGAAATAAGGTTGGTTATATCGATATTTATGGGAATGTTACATTCTGTTCACCATCTGCGTGTTTGTTTGAGTTCGTTGTTGCACATCCTTGGAGGGTTGAGTTTATTTAGTTTGTAGTCGGTGGATATGTTAATTATCTCGTTGTCTGTAGTTCACTGAACTTGTTACTTTATGTGGAGGCGTTGAGTCGGTTACTTTGCTGTCTCTTGTTGAGTTGGTCATTTATCTGTCTGTCTGGGGCGTTGAATTGGTTATTTCACTACGTATGTGAGACGTTAGTTTGTTGTTTTTAGTCTGTGTGGTTCATGAATTACTTACTTCACTGTCTGTGTAAGCGTTGAATTGATTATTTTACTACATTATTTGCGAGAAACATGGAATTGGTTGCTTTAATAATGGGAGTGTTAACTGGTTACTTCTCCTTCTCGTTAAGAGGTTGAGTTGTCCATTTCACTTTCTGACTCACTTTCTGAGTGTTGAAACGGTTTGCTGATACTTCTCTTTTTTATGTTGAAGAGTTGAATGCTGATCTATAAACAAAGAGCCCTTATCTAGAAGTGTACCATAAATAAGCAAATATCCCCTCAAGCAGCTGCTTGCCACAGAGGTCTGACAGGAGCCTGTCAGTTTAATACGCAATAGAGATCAGCGAGGAAGGCGAGACCTCAGCAGAAAGGCCTTACTCGAGGCTCGAACCCAGGTCCCTCTAATCACTTGCCAAGCGCGCTAACCGCGAGGCCTTCCATTACTTGTAATTACCCCCCCCTCCCCCCCCGATGGGAACCACCTTGACGTGGTGGTGGTGGGGGGAGGGGGCTGAATGGTGCCTCTGAGAAGTTGGGTTCGGCTCACTAGTCCTCCGGGGTTCACGAGATCTTGTAACCTGTGGTGGAGGGGCCTGTTGAGGGTCTTCGGACTGGTTTTGGGTGGGCCAGTCCAGTGGGCTATTGACTTGTCCCCTGAGAAGCTTCGGGTTGCAGCCCCGGTTGAGGGGCCGTACTTGAGGGTTCTGCGGACTGGGCGTGGCTAACCCTGTCCAGTAGGCTCATCGATGCGGTCTCAGTGATATCGTGGGTCGGAAGACTTCACTGGGGGCTTCGGCCCGCTCATAATGGAGAGGACGAAGTTGAAGGCTCGCGACTGGGAGTGGGATCCCCGGTTGACAGGCTTATCGATGGAAAAGCCAGACTAAGAGTCTCCACCCCGGGAGCCGAGTCAATTTGGTTCTATATACCATCTTTGTGGCTAACCGGGGAACAGATTAAATTTAGGTTTTGACAGATGGATGAACCTTCCTTCTATATGATTGTTCGCCATAGGTAGCCGTGGAAGAGCTGTGTCCTTGTGGCACTGTCTTGCCCCGGCGTAGGTAGTGGTGTTCATGGCATTCTCCCTATAGATGTAGTGCAGCCATATGTTGCGGAGCATCTGGGACTTGCCTTTATTAAACGTAAATTACTTAGATATACGTTGCATATTAAAAAGGTAATTAAACGACATCTTAATTTTTTCCAATATTACTTTTCTTTGTAAATATAAGACTATAATTTATTCCAGCTGTAAATATCAGCATAATTTATGATATGAAAAATGAAGCTTACAAAGAATAAATTAATAATAAAATCTGTTTGTCGACCGGAGGCGTGAATTTCACTTAAGAAATTATAATTAAAGCGACAGAAAGTCAAACTTAATTATTGTACTATAAGAAGATTTTCGTCTATATTTTTCGAAGTGTGCTTTCCCCCATCCATCTCCTCTCTACCAGTTAATCACAGAGCTGTGAGATGATGACCACGATGCGAATTCAATTAAGGGAGATATGAGGAACAGCCTCTTGCATAATGAGCACCTACCACAGTTACCTGGAGCCTCCTTCCTCCAATGGCCACCTTCCTCTGCCTCCATTAATCATGCCTCATTCATCATTCTGCTTTCACAGCACCACGTGTGTTTGTTCTGACGTAACAAGATTCGGCCCTCTCATTCGCCGAATACTTCGCATCGCTTTCCGTATGGGCGGTGCCTTGCCCACTTCCTGTCACGCTTTTCTTCTTCAAAATTCGAGTTCATTTTCTTCTTCCTTTGCTTCGACCGAACGTTTTCTTCTGTCAACTGAGCTCTGTATTAGTGCCACGTGATCAATGAGTCAGTGGAAACGTGTTCGGTACTGGTTCTTCGAGTCTTGGCTCGTTTGTCACTAAAGTCTGTTTCTCGCATATCTCAGTTTCGTGACTTTATGATCGAGTCGTGGCCCTTCTCTACCTATGGTAGATCTTCTTCGTGATTTGGCTCAAAACGTTTGCAGCTGTTCTTCGTGATTTCAAAATGCATCGTGAATCTCCATAATTTGAAACGAATATTTCATAGATTTTTCTTTTTTTTTTTTCGTTTTTAAATAAAGGCGCAATGACATAGCTTGAGTGACATCTGGAAAAACAATGGGGAGACTACGAGACTGCGCAGTTGACTCTTCAATAGATCTTATAGCTCATAGATCATCAATGGCCTGTCACTCATCTGCCAATCAACCAATGATCGATGAGAACTATCGAAGAGTGAACTGCGCAGTCTCATAGTATCCCCAGTTCCATTCACGGAACTGGGGATACTATGAGCCTGCGCAGGGGAATCCATATGAAGCAGGTTTTTCTCAGTCTGTGTAAAGTTTCCCCTAATCTATATTTTTTTTCTGCTTCATAGGCCCTAATTACCAACGGCAAAGCAATTCATAATATTTTCTGGGGGATGAAGAGGATCCAGAAATGGAATCTGTATGTTCAGTACTGGTTTTTAAAGAAAACGTATACTATTCTCTTAAGTCCTGGCAGTCCTCCCAAAATTGCTTCCCGTCCACCCATGGACCGCGATCGACGCCTTACCCAGGCCTCGTGTACAGTCGCTCAAAAAAGTATCCGAACGCTATGGTTGACTTCAGAATTCAGAAAAAATATCTTGCGACGATTTTTTTAGAAATTAGTGATCTGGCAACCTTCGTGTCACGTGACACGAAGGTTGTACGGTAAAGAACGAAGGTTGTACGTCAGTGTACGGTAAACAGATTCACACACAAAAAAGTCACATTTACTAATCGATGTTTCAGTGACCGATCTGATCCGATTTTGAACTCTAGCGAAAAAATGTTGTTAGTCGAGTTGTATAGGAATCCTCAATCTCTTGATTATCCGTCAGGTGCTCTGATCATTGAGCCACCAATCTCCGATCAAAACCTCCGCTTGCAAAGCCTGTGAAGAGGAAGAGGTCCTATTGGAAAACAGATATATGTAGTGTTACCTAAAAATGTCCTATCTTATAACACTGAACTTCGTGGTCGGTATAAAATTATCCAAATAATACAAAAACACTAAATATGTTCCCCAATCCAAGCAAAGGAACTCTGCTAGGAAACTTAAACATATTTCAGGCATTAACTATTCTAGTATATTTTTTGACAGAGGAGAAATCGTATGTTTGTTCACCACTCTTCAGTCACTGTGTGTACACATTTAAATAAAGATTGCTCTTGTGGTAAAAAAAGAATGTTGAACTTATCTGTTAGATCAGAGTAACTTAACCGCTCATCTTTAATTAAAAATTTCTTTTTCTTCCTCTTCTCATTTGCGTGATACCAAATCATCTTCATATGATCGAGATCAAGTTATACTTCTTTGCAGAAAATGAATAACAAAACTCAAAAGACCAAAAAAAAAAATGGCGTATGCCATCGCACATAGGAAAGTGTGATAGTAACACCTTTGTTTACCAGCGGTGTGATTTTCTTACTAATTGATAACCTCAGACTTCATTCATCAAACTACCACATGCTTATACAGATATGTATGCATAGAAATCTGGCTCCAGCTCACTATATCAAGGAAGATTGTCTCTGTCTTTTACTTATCGCTGTTCCGACTTTCGTTGGAATTCGAGAGCGATCTTTCGAATTTATGGATGGCTCGGAGCTGTCACGTATTTTCCATTAAAAAGTTAATCAACGAATATCGCTCCCCTGATGTTGCAGCAATTAACAGCTGCAAACAGAGGCGGAGTTGGCCTCAGGGCGCTTTCGCCCTGGGGGGTAGGGACGCAAAATTACACCTCTGCTGTAATTAGCTGTCTGTCATTTGTGTTTTTAAACCGTTTAGTTGTTATTGATTGAAGTTTTCCCTCTTTAGCCCCCCCCCTCCTCCCCTGCTTTAACTTTACCTTTTCAAACTGAGCTTTCAAGAAGATATCAAGAGCAAACGAAGCAAACAGGTTTGCTCTGTAAGATTTAAGAAACGAAAGATATCTCAACTCTTGCTATAAAGCAAAAGATAAGAGTGCTATAAGAAGCTAACTGATCTCTCTTTCAGGTTACTTAAAGGTCAAGTTTCATAGCTCATTTATGAAATGGCTCAGCTATAGTTAGTCGTAAATGAACAGTGACAGTTGGGCCCCGTTTATACTCCATAATGATCAAGTGGGTCTCGATCCTTATCGTACATAAAAAAGACAGAAATTGTGTCAAATAAATGTTTTCAAACACGAAGCGAGTTGAGTAACACCTTATATAATGATTAACTGTTGGTATTTTATTTTGTTACACAAATATACGTACACTTTAGTACCCAAATGTATATATACTTTGGTGATATGTGAATTTTATTTTTATAAATTATCCCCTCAAGCAGCTGTTTAGCACGGAGGTCTCAGTTAAATATGCCATAGAGAAGATCTGAGAGGAATGTGAGACCTCAGCTCATGTGATTTGGTCACTAAAGGCCAATTCTAACCAGATCCTGTTGGACATTGTCGGAAGATCTTAAGATCGTATCTTAAGTTATCCTTTTTCGATGGACTTTACGCATAGTGTTCATAATCCTGTTCACAAACCTGTAGTCATGAGTACGGGCAGCATGGCGAAACCAATACAATTTCTCTCTGCACAATACCCGTAAACTGCCCAGAGGTGCGTGTAAACTCCTTCTTCTAACCTCATCATTACTTGCAAAGTCAAACCGTCTAATGCCCAAGACACTAGGTAAGCATCTAGAATCAGATGCATCAAGTTTTCTGTTATCGTTAATTCTAACAGATGCAATTTAATATATTGCTGTGTATTAGAGATTACATGTACCCTTTGTAAGCAGGATAAGAAGAAACTCGATGCCTTTGATTCTAGATGCTTAAACATTATCTTGGGCATTACGCGGTTCGACTTTGTGATGAGGTTAGAAGAAGCAGTCATCAACCTCTTTTGAGCAGCATATTGTGCAGAGAGAGACTGCGTTGGTTTGGTCACGTTGCCCGTATGCATAGCTGCAGATTGGTAAAGAGGGTTATGAGCAATGTGCCTAAGGGTATCAGAAAAAGGGGGAGACCTAGGATGCGATGGGCAGACAGTGTCAAATAGGACCTTTGCTAGAATTGGCCTAGAGTGGCCAAATGCAGCAGCTGTAGCTCAGAAGAGACACTTCTGGAGAGCAATTGAAATGGAATATTTGGAACTGAAATATTTCGATAATTACTTATCTCGAACCCTGTTAAAGGGGGGGGGGGAGGAATCTGATACGTTCTCGAACTTATATAACAAAATGTATCACGATGTAATTTTTAATTTTTCGTATTATAGGCTATTACGAACTTTTAAATAATTATGGTTATTTCAAGACAAAATTGAAATTGCAGTGTTTTTCGGAATTGAAAATAC
Source organism: Ryuthela nishihirai (assembly GCA_038380435.1). Taxonomy (NCBI): domain Eukaryota; kingdom Metazoa; phylum Arthropoda; class Arachnida; order Araneae; family Heptathelidae; genus Ryuthela; species Ryuthela nishihirai. Next base: position 26,130,128 of record JAWZYU010000009.1, on the reverse strand, counting down.
TTCTCAGAAATTAGAAATAATTCTCAGAAACAAAATACAGTATTTTTCAGCAACAGTATTGTGAACGAAAACGACAATTCATTAACAAAATAGAACTCCTGAATAGGCAGCATATTTTGCATTACAGGTTCGCATTTCAAAAATCTAATCTGATCAGTTTTTGAAAAAAAAAATGTATGTGAAATATACATAATTTCCTAATAGTAAAAATGAACAATTTATTCATAAAAATTGCCTTTTAAAATCGACTTTTAAATCATATTAAAGATTTCTAAGGTTTAGGAGCCAATCTTGAATGGATTCATTTTACATTCGGCAATAAGCTAAAAACCGTGATTTCCAATCCAACAGTCGCAAATATTTGAGGTTTTATGAGGAGACTTGAACAAATAACGTTCAAGTTAACAACTTGAACGTTGTAGTTAAATGTATACAGTGTTGTTTGTTCAAGTCTCCGCATATAAAAAAATAATAAATACCCCCTCAAGCAGCTGCTTGCCACAGAGGTCTGACAGGAGCCTGTCAGTTTATATGCCAGAGTAGAAGGTCTGAGAGGATGGCAGGACCTCAGCAGAAAAACACATACATCCATGCCTTACCCGGGGCTCGAACCCAGGTCCCTTAGATCAGTAAGCAAGCGGGCTAACCACTTGGCCATAAAAAATCACAAATTTTATCGATATTCTACAAATTAATTTCATTACGTTATTCACAACTCTATTCATTTATTACCTTAGTCATTTTTCGCTTTAATTTTTAAGGAACAAAAATTGCGACTTTTAAATACAATTACGTATTTACAAATCATGCAAGTTGTTTCTGAAATACGTGGTAGGTTCAGTGCCTAATGCTTGAGTAACACTTTTTGGCTCACTATTAGGGATTCGTTTGTGAAATTTTTTTATTCCTGCTATGTTTTCGGGGCGGGGGTGGCTCAGTCGGTAGCGCACCAGGCATTTAATCCATCCACCGTCCTTCGGATGAGATGCTAAGCCGTGGCTCCGTGTGCGGGAGGGCCATACCCTGTGTAGGTTAAAGAACAGCTGCCCAGTGGGTCCCTTCCTCCAATCTTGTCGGGTTCATTGTGACCTGGCCATTTAGTCCATTGTGTTCAAAAAATGTTCCTTTCAGAGGTAAAACAACCCAGCCTGCTATAAGCAACCTAAACAACAGAGGATGTTTTAATTGGTGTATGTTATAGACCACAAGCCGTCCCATGGCCAAGTGGTTAGCGCGCTTGGCTACTGATCTAAGGGACCTGGGTTCGAGCCCCGGGTAAGGCATGGATATTTGTGTCGTTTTTCTGCTGAGGTCCTGCCATCCTCTCAAATCTACTATGGCATATAAACTGACAGGCTCCTGTCAGACCTCTGTGGCAAGCAGCTGCTTGAGGGGGTATTTATTTATTTTTTTATTTATAAACCACAGGAGGCCATGGACCCTAACTGATAAGTCAGGGTGTTACAGTGGAGGCAGTGTAATATTCTGCGGCGTGTTTACATGGGCCACCTTGGGGCCCCTTGTACCTATTGAGACCACCATTGCTGCACAAGGCTATGTTGACGTACTTGCCGACCACCTACACCCTTTCATTGATATCCATTCCCCACATTAAGATGTCTTCTTTCAGCAAGACAATGCCCCGTCTCATCACTCCCGTTTGATGAAGGACTGGTTGGAGGAGCATTCCAGTGAGTTACCACCCAACCATCTAATGGCCCTCTCGCTCTCCGGATTTGAACTCTATTGAGCATCTGTGGAACGAAATGGTGCTATACATTCTAGCCTGAAGCATACTACCTGCAACTCTCGGCGCTTTACGGATTGTCCTGGAATCACGGGCTCGATACCACCTGAACCTTTCCAAAGCCTGGTAGAGCGCATGCGTCGACATCTAGCTGCTGTTGTTAGGGCGAAAGGTAGAGCCACTCGTTATTAGGTAGGTGTGTATGGTTAATTATCTTTTCAGTGCAAACAGCAACCAGCCACGGTTTTCACTTTCTGGATTAGAACGTAAACAGGTATATAAAACTGAAGGTTATTAAGTTTCCAACATCAGCTAATAGATAACAGAGTTCGCGGATTGCAAATGCGGATAAGGAAGGATGCGTATACGACTTCCATTTTCCATGCAGGACTTTAGTTATAATAAATAAAATCATGAGCCTCTTTTTAGAATGGGTCTTGTTTTGAGTTCTTTTACCTCTGATCGGTACTTTCTTCCAGCACAATGAGGTAAATGGCCAAGTCATAAGGGCCCTAAGGTCTCAGAGAAGGTTGGAAAAGATCACTGGAAAGAAGACAGATGGGAGCCTTCCGTAAAGGGCCATCCAGTGCGTTCTTTAACGTGCATAGGGTATGACTCTCATGCACACTGGGACATGACTTAATGTCCCATCTGACACACAGTTGCGCAGTAGAGACTCAAATCGCAGATTACGAGCCTTGCGTGCTTCCTACTGAGCCAACTCTCATCCCTTTAAGGATGAGAGTTCGAATTCTGACTTCTCTTCTTAAAAGGAGCAAGGATTGGTTCAATTTCAGTCAGGGTTCGACTGCGACAGACTCATCAATCCACTCGGACTGAAAAATCCTATGAATACTCATAAACTCATAATGGGGATGGAGAGGTTCCCGGTAATGTCAGGCACAAAGAGAAGTGGGGGGGAAGGGAAGATCTCAAACTCAGGAAGGGCTTCGCTGGAAGATTACTAAGCTCGGGATAGATCGGGGAAAAATAATTCTTGCCATCCTTGCATCCATGTGATAAATTGTTACAAAAAATTAACAACCATTGCAATGCACGTTTTAAAATGAAAGAAACTTTGTTTCTTTATCGTTTTCAATTCCAGAGAGGATAAATCTCGAAAGGAAAGAAGTCGATGACCCCGACACGAAGCGACAATAAATATTGATATCTTCATTGTTCGGTGCAACTTCCTAACGATTCCGAATTCCAACAACGTCGGAAGCGGCGTTGCGATAAAAATGAACCAGACGGAGAACACCGTCGGTGTGAGATGTGGGAGTTCCGCTTTAAAACTCGGATCTCGTCCACGGAGCGTGGCTTCTCATTTTGTCTGACAAAACTCTTTCTCCCTGTCTCTGGGAGCACGATGGCAAAGTCAGCCATTTCTGTTTGCCCTACGGGGACAAAGTTGGCTGATTCATATTTCCACATTTTGATCGTTCAAGTCAGATAGTTCAAGACTTCTGCTGCGTGATCAATGGATGAGGGAATAATCAGCCGAACAGAGGTTAAGCAGAAAGTGATAAAAGGTCACATCCGCATTCTAAAGTAGAGGAAAAAAAACAAAAGCAAGTAGTAATTCATTTTTCCCCCCACGTTTCCAGGTTTAAAGTTCTTCATGCGACATTGAATTCCGATTGTCATCTTGGTTATTACAGTTTTTCAATTTCTCTTCGGTGGGTCTTGAGCATTAGAACGCATTAAATGACCAATTCGTGGTAAGTAAGAATATATCCGATGCAGGCCCACGCATTGGGTTAATTTACTTCTGGGCAGCATATTTACTTCTGCACCAACGGACCAATTGGCAAGATCACAAGGACCCCAGAGCTAAGTGGTAGAAGAGAATCTACTGATGACTGTTAGGGGTCAGATGGAAAATTCCCATCAAGGCCATCCAGCAGATTCATCAATGTACCCAAAGATGACTTTCCTAATCTGCCTATTATAGTTAAGAGAAACTGGAGCTTCTGGCCAATCGGTTCATACATCATTCCCACGCGCACATGACTGTTCCCGCTAGTATTTTTTGGTAGAAAATTTTGCTACGACGTACAGTCGCTCAAAAAAGTATCCGAACACTGTGGGTGATTACAAAATTCAAAAAAAATATCTGGCAACTTTTTTTTAGAAAATCGTTGCCAGATGTTTTTTCTGAATTCTGTAATCACCCACAGTGTTCAGATACTTTTTTGAGCGACTGTAGGTGGTCATATTATTTTGATACTAGATCGTGTGGGCTCACTCACGGAAATATTGAGCGTGTGCAGTTACCGTTCACAGCAAACTGGAGCGTGTGCAGTAACTGCACACGCTCCAGTTTGCTGTGAGCGGTAACTGGAGCGTGTACAGTTGCTGTACACGCTCCAGATATTTTTCCTGAATTCTGTAATCACGTGACACGAAGGTTGCCAAGATCACCAATTTCTAAAAAAAAAATCGTTGCCATATATTTTTTCTGAATTCTGTAATCAACCATAGTGTTCGGATACTTTTTTGAGCGACTGTACTACGAATGGATGCCACTACCAGCGCCAGGGACACCGGATGCTGGGAGAGGGAGGAACAATTTGCGCCCGGCCTTTGCAGAAGGAAGGGGCCTCGTATTTTTCTGAGAAGGAAGGATGTGTGTAATAAGTTAAAGGAAGTGAAGTGGGGGGGGGGGGAGGAATTCTGCTTCAGATTTCTCGAAAGCAAGCTGAGGCATTGACCACTCACGTGGTTCGTGTAAAGGAGACCATACGCTAACACGTTAAAAACATCCTGGATTGCATTGAAATGAAGTTTTCATCCGATCCCAACAATTGCTCAGTAGGTGCTCTTCCCCTAATCATTTTGGTCGTTTTTTTTTAATTTGGTTGTTGGGACTTTATAGCCATATTAGCTTTATGTCCAATGTGTTGATAAGAGAACAATTTTTTTTATACTGAGGGACAATCACAGCATATATGACAGAACAAACGACCATGCCGTACCCGGGACTCGAACCCGGACCCCCCCCCCCCCCCAGTCGCAGTGTCACGTGTGGGAAGGCTCTACCACTGAGCCACCGAGGAGGTTTGGTCAAGTTATATAGACCAGATGTCTTTTAAAACTAAGCAATTTTACATCTTATTATATATGGAAAAGTATCTTGTCCGGGTAACGCAACCCAACCTCAAATTATTTATTACATTCTCTCGGAACATCAGTATTATATGATTCTTTGTAATACAGTATAACTTATGCAATATACATTTTATCAACATGCCTAGTTAACCGATGGCTTTTTTTGATATTTTTTTTATTTTCTTACGAAACCTGCATAGTTCCCTTTTTTAATTCTGTCAAATCCTAAAAAATGTAAAAGCTTTTTTTTTATAGACAATTGATCAGTTTCGCAACAGAGGTTTCTCAACAGGAATTTCGTGAAAATTCTGGAGTCCTGGTCGGAAAAAAAATGACCTGCAATTAAAAAAAAAGCTATCCATCTTTTTTTTCAACCGCATATTTATGTGAATCAGCTGTTTAATCTCTGAAGAATATAAAAAAAATAAACAAAGAAATCGTACGTTTTCAGTGGAAGAAGAAAAGTTAGTCTCTTCATACAAAATTCTCCCTATGATTCATGACTTGTGCAATAAAAAAAAACTCAGAATAAAACTCGAAAAAAAAACTCATTAATAGTTAGAACAGCTTCTTAACAATTATATGGTAAAATGATTAAATTTAATAAATATGAAAAGGGAAATTTCTCTTTTTTTTAGGGGGCGATGACTTAAAAAGAGGGGCGGGGGTGGCTCAGTCGGTAGCGCGCCAGGCTCGTAATCTGTAGTTCCCAGGTTCGAGTCCCAGCTGGGTCAGCGTTGGGATTTATTTCCGCAAAAATTCCCCGCCCTGCCCACGGTCAGTAGGGGACACCGAAGGGCTTGGAAAGGCCGCCGTCCGTCGGATGGGACGTTAAGCCGTGGCCCCGTGTGCGGGAGAGCCATACCCTGTGCACGTTAAAGAACACACTGGATGGCCTTGACAGGAGGCTACCATCTGTCTCCCAACAGCTGTTCCAGTGGGTCCCCTCCCCCAACCTTCTCTGAGCCTTCGGGGTCCATGTGACCTGGCCATTTAGCCCATGGTGTGCAAAAAAGTGCCGCTCAGAGGTAAAACAACCCAACCCGACTTAAAAAGATTTCTTTTTTTTCAGTCACCGCAGGATATCGGTGAAGAGAAACAGTGATATATGTCAGTATTGTTTAGGGGTTCAGTAGGACTTTATAATTATCGTTCAGGGATTCGACCACTGTTTTATGGTTGGGAAACACTGCAATAGATGAATAAAAAGCAAATGAAATAACGTATGTATTTTTTTTTTTGCAGAATCAATTATATTTCATTCAAAAGTTTTGAATATATAACAAGAAATACTACAGATGCTAAAACGCAGCAGGAGTTTTCATACTGTGAAATATAAATTGTATATTATATTTTCCCTCCTATTAACCAACATATTATTTAACCATTGCATTATTTATCCCGAAAGCATAATATAATTGAAATTTTATTTCATTAAATCCTAGTCAAAACGTCATATCTACTCATCAACTCAAAGTTGACAAAATATTTCAGTTCCTTAAAAGGAATGTTTTAAATATCAGTGTTTTTCACAATCCTCACAATTTTTCATTATTTTTTTTTATACCAGGACTAATCTAATAATGAACAATGAGATCTGCAAAGAAACTTAAGTGTGTTAAGTTTTTGGTCTGAAAAAAGTCGATAAACACAATCCTGGAAAACATTCATAGTCGTACTAATGGTGAATCTTTATATAATATATATGTATGATATTATAATTATTATCTGTCTTACATTTTGAGTAGACAAATTCATGCACCAAATTTTCTCGATTGAAAACATTGAACATGACTTAAACCTACTACTAGAAATGACTAAGGAATCAAATTTTTGATCTCCAAAATATTGATCTGGGTCCGCCCTAACTGGAATTATTTCGATAATTATTGAATCCAGTTAAGAGAAATAACTTAGACAAATTGTAAAACATAGATACAGAAATGCATGCTACTATCCTATTGCTTTAAATTCTTCGTATCACATTGGCTGTTACAAACTTTAAAATAATTATGATTATTTGGTGACAAAATTAAAATCTAAATGTTATTTTTGAACGAGAAATACTAGAAATAATTCGCAGAAACTGAAAATTGTCAAGTATTATGATTGTAAATGCTAAGAGTGATTCATTAACGAAAAATAGGGAATACCTAAAAAAACATCAAAGGCTAACTGACGCTTATTGTATATTAAAAGACGGAAATTACAATCGAAAACACTCATTCATTTTTTTTACTTGTATTTTCCAGAATTACAAGAAAATTTCGAAATTGAAATTATGACTGAGCTCGGCCCCCAAAATCGTCTGTGCTATTTCGATACCGCCTTAGATCACCGAACTTGTGCTCATTGTGGTTCGAATCAGAATTCATCTCTATCTACTTCAAAAGTATTTCGAGTGGCTTGTATTGACACAAATTGGTTTACAAAGTTTTGCTCTTTATTATAAAAAACTCTTTTCTCTTAGTGTTGCAGTTGATGGGAATGGTTTCGACCTTTTTTCCTTCTAATTGATCAAAATGAACGGAGCATTGGGAAATCCGTTCATTCCATCCCAAAACAGAAGTTGCAGATTGTTCTGAGATTATCGAGGTGACAAGAATAATCACAAGCATAAAGCATATGATCATTCTGGTCACATGAGTACAGAACTCTTTAAACAAAAACCTATCGGGATCGGCATGCTCATTTGACGCATTTCCAAGGGGGGAAAAGATACCCATATCAACATTTATTTTATGTCATATTTTAATAACTTTTATTGTGTTTCCAGATTAAGGAGAGAGGTAATAACAAATCCCCCCCTCCTTCCCTCACCTTCTACATACGCACGAACCATCCACGATCACATGCAACATTAGATCATCAATGGGATGATATTGGATCACCAAATCCGGTTCTGTTAAATTTGCTTTCGTGCAAGTGATTAGTCCCAAGCATTCATCTCTTTCCCTCTTTCCTTCCCTCCGGAAATAAAAATGCAACGAACCTTTTTACATAAGAGGTATCCGGATTTTCCGGAATAAGAAACTGGTCGTCCTAGCAACCACAGAGAGAGATGCAATTTTGACTGGGTGGCTCAGGAATGTGATGATTGTGATTCCTCTAAGCAGCTGAAGAGAATTTCAGGTTTAATTAATAAGGTTCGATTCTCTAATTAGACGTACATTTCGTAGATATCTCCTAAAAAGAGAAATTCACTTCGGAATTATCAAAATATTGAATTTCGGAAAAAATTTCTCTTGAGCCATGGCTATTTTTCTGTCCAAGTAATACGCTATTCAGAAGATTTCTAAGGGAAGTGAGACCTCAAAAGAAAGACAATATGCACATCTGTGTTTTCTGCGAGATTCGAACCCGGGTTCTACTTGCTCCACAGCCAGTCACGATAACTGCTTGGCAATTATTCATTCAGATATTTAGGAGCTTAAAGAGAATTTCGCTTGTTAGGAGTCCACTGAAGTCGCAGTTTCAGTAAGCTGATAGAAAACATAGAAATTGATACGCAATCTATTTTGAATTGAATAAATATGTTTGACCATAGATAAAAAAAATAAATAAATACCCCCTCAAGCACCAGAGAGTCTGACCACCTTGCCACAGAGGTCTGACAGGAGCCTGTCAGTTTATATGCCACAGTAGAAGGTCTGAGAGGATGGCAGGACCTCAGAAGAAAAACTACGCATACATCCATGCCTTACCCGGGGCTCGAACCCGGTCCCTTAGATCAGTAGCCAAGCGCGCTAACCACTCTGCTACGGGACGGCTTGACCATAAATAGAGATATATAATCAGAAAATGTTTCTGGTGGCAGAGGAAGTCAAAATAAGGTAAAATGGGGTAAAAATAAAGATATTCGATTTTAAAAAACACTCCTGATAAGTTTATAGTTATAGGTAATAGAATAATAAACAGGTAAAAAAAAACGCAAAAATTCGTTTATTAAACCTTGTAAATTTCAGTCCTGCAATTTCAGGGGGCCTATTCCTTTTTCGCCATCCTCCTAGTCATGTGACTGATTAATACTAAAAAAGTCTTGACTTCAATAGATCAATAAAATTATTTATAAATTTTAAAAAATACATGAATTATTTTCATTGAAATTCTAATAAACTATTAATATATGCAATTTTATAATTATTTAATTATTAGGAACAAAATCATTGATTTCTCGTTTCAAGTTTATATAAGATTTCTAAGACTGAGTTAAAAACAATTTAAAAATTAACATTTTAAAAGGTTTCGTAGGTTTTATGTCATTTTTTTTCACAGACAACAAAATTCAAATTTCCAAAAGTTGGTATTTCAAAAATAGGTAAGATAGGAAAGTTCGGATAAACAAAGATTTGTCAAAAAAAATTTTGATGTTGAAAAAAAAAGCTTATTTTTTCTTAAAAAAATTCATAAATTAAATCATTTTGATCGAAACATACAAATATGTCAAAATTTTATAAACGAATGACGAAAAATTCTAAAGCTTCAATTCTCGATAATTATTATCAAAAACAGTAAAATTCAGTAGCAAAATCCATTTCGTTCTTCTCATCCCTATTTGAAAACAAACATCACTTCCTTCATTTGCATAAAAGAGGAAGAAAACTCCGGAAATAACACACGTCATTCAAGATGGCAAATATTGAACTTGAAACGGTGAACAAAATGGGAGGAAAAATCTTCGCACGTCAAAAAAATATTATGGCCACGAAGAGAAAGGTTACAAGTCAATCAGATAAAAACAAATATTTTATCAGAAAGTGAGTGGGCTCACAACATTCACTCACCTCAGTAGCAGCTGTGGGAAACAGCAGGGTGAAATCGTACTCCCATCCCCCCTGGCAACCGGTTCTCCACCAGGTTTCATTATCTGCTCCTCCCTCCCTCCAGGAATCTGGGACCCCCGACCAGTCCGACGTCGTCACGTTGTTCTGCAATCGTCCACCCTCGGGGCTCGATGCCGCAGCCAACATCACGTGGCATCTGCCGTGAGTGACCGCCGTGACGTTGACCCCGTCGACGGCAGCGCGGATAACGAGATCGTCTTCGGCGGCGCTGTCGATGCCGATGTCGCTGAGGTTGAGGAAGGAATCGATTTGGCATCGGTGATCGGGCACCAGGAGGATGAAGATCTGTATCCAGTAGCAGAAGGACAGGTAGGAAATCGCTGTGAGCAGGAAGACGAAGCAAAGGAGACGTTGGTAGAGACCGAATTCTCCAGCATCGGCCAGAGCGGCATTGAAACCCATGCCGCCTGACCCCCGGCCGCGAGAAGAAGTGTTCGAGCGCCAGGGGAAGCGGGAAAGGCGCACGACCACGCGAGCAGGTATTTATAGTTGTTGGGATGTAATCAGCTGGTTGGCCGGTTGCTCGGTTGGGGGGTTTGCCCTGGTGAGAAGAAAGCAAAGGGTTGGCTGGCTGCGGGCTGAGATGGGGGATGCTTAGTAGCCAGGAGGCTTCAAATGTTTAAGATGTAGCGTGTGGTGTGCGTCGTGTTTTTATTGCTCGTGCTGTATTGGGTTGGTGACTGTGCATTCTTCCCCCCCCCCTTCTCTTCTTTTCCTCCCGTAACTATAAATTTCGTAAAAGGAACCGCTGATAACAGGTGAGGGAGCAGTCGAAATGGTAGGGTGTCAGGACCTATTATCCGCAGGTCGCGAGTTCAAGCCGTACTCGAGGACACTGACTTTCTGGCGAATGGAATTAAGAAGAAATTAAAGGGACTTTTGCCAGATGGGGCACGTGACATTTAGGCTCTGCTTTTCTGCACGTACAATTTGAAGGGGAGCGAGACTATTTTTCAGGAGTAATTAGATGCACAGTGCAAAGTACCAGTAAGATAATGTGTTGTAGGGAAAGATGCTAAGCTTCGGGCCTGAGGTTTTGTAAACTCTGTAATCTGCGGCGAAAGGTGACGTTAATGCTTCCAACTTCAAAAGGATGCTCATTTGTAAATCACATATGGAAAATATATTAGGGCACGCTTCATGTTAGCTTTCTTTGTTATTTGATTTATGCTGTGACTTTGGATTAAGTGACTAACAAACGACTTAAAAAGAAAGACAAGTTTGTTGTTGAATATACTTCTTAGGAATGTTTGATTAAAAACTTCAAGGAAAAAAATATAAATGGCATTATAATTACATACACTCAAGGGCAAGAATTACAACCCCCATATTATGTCAATGGCAATCTAATTCCGAAACAGTCTTCCTTCTAAGTTTTAGATAAATAAAATGGGACTGAGAATAAATTAAGAATCTCAATCAAATCTATCCAAATCTCGATTTTCTACAATATTGGTTCGGTAAGGGACCTGGGTTCGATCCCCGGGTAAGCCATGGATGTATGTGTTGTTTTTCTGCTGAGGTCCTGCCATCCTCTCAGACCTTCTACTATGGCATATAAACTGACAGGCTCCTGTCAGACCTCTGTGGCAAGCAGCTGCTTGAGGAGGGATTTATTTTTATTTTTTATTTATTTAAAGTTATGGAAGTTTGGTATTTAACAACATCAGTGGCAGTCTTAAGAATTTGCATCGTGTTAAAGCTTAAATGATAAGAACGATTTTGAGCTGTTTATCAAATTTAATGTATAGTTTAAAATTCTTTTTGCATATAAGTTTCTTATCAGTGGCATTGCTGCTCTTAAATATTCCAGTTTCTCTAACTCTTTAAATACCAGTCTATTGGCTGAAAAATCCATTTAGATAGATTTTATTCAAATCTTTTATTTCTCTTCAGTCACATTTTACCGTAAAAAGTTTATTTTAGAAGTTACAGAGCTTCGAAATAGTTTCTCATGGATAGAGAATTGAGTTGTAACTTAATTTTACCCACCAGTGTAGTTTTCGAAATTGTCTTTCACTGCATTTTGATACAAATAGTACTTTTTATTGTTTTCAGGAAGTGAAAAATATTCGAGATAGCAGAAGCTTTCTAGCTTTTTCTTAATTTTTCATTGAATCTGATTTCTTTTTATTGGACACTAAATGTTTGTGTTGTTTTTCTGCTGAGGTCCTGCCATCCTCACAGACCTTTTACCGTGGCATATAAACTGACAGGCTCCTATCAGACCTCTGTGGCAAGCAGCTGCTTGAGGTTTTTTTTAAAAAAAAAACAGATTTGCAGAATGCTTAGACAACAAAAGATTCAATTAAAGACTTAGACAATCAAAGGCTTCATTGTGTATGTGTGTGTGGCGGGGGGGGGGGGAGATATGCCTCGGCATTATCTATCTTCTTTGAAATGTAGGCTATATGAAAATATAACGGAGAAGTGGAAATGAATGACTTTCATCAGTCAGCAAAATTGGCCTCCTTCCACATGACCAACGTTTCTGGACGTAACATTCTACAGTATTTTTGTAAATTTTGCCGAAAATTTACGAAATTGTTTAAAACAATGTTCTTGCCTAGGTTGACCAAAGTGTAAAATTATACAACTTTTTAATTTACAACTTTGAGTTTTATTCATTTAACTAAATTTCATTATTTGGGAATTATTATTGCATTTAGAAATTTAATTTGATTTCTTGTGAAAGCGATCGTCGCTTTGAAAATTTACTATGATGACCCCTTTTTCACAACTCTTTCTTTCCTACATAGAGATTTAGTTTCTTTTAAATGTTTTACCGTGCTTGGATACAGATCAAAGGGACCTGGATTTGAGCCCCAGAAAAGGCATGGGTGCTTTTTTTTTATGGTGGCAGTCTCAAAGCCCCCCCCCCCCCCCCCCCCTCCAAAAAAAAAAAGGACCACTAAGCAATTCCAACGAGTTCCTTTCTTGAGAGCTACTCACTGCTCCTATTCCTCAAAATATGGTTCCTGGGATAGCCCTGATTTCTGCTAAGGTTTTCTCTTCCTCACCTTCGAACCTTCTGTATGGCGTATTATACAGACAGATTCCGGTCAGACTTCTGTGGCAAATTGATCTCTGACAGAGAAGATACTTTTGATAATTATTTCTCCACAACCTGTATTAGTTGATAAAAATATGCTAGAATGGGTATCTCTATTTTTATTTTATTCTTATTTTTCATCTCTTGCAAGATTGTTTTTTAAGTCAAAATAATTTCACATCAAGTACTGCTAAGACTTTCCGAATTTGTCACATACAAGTTCATAACATTAAAATAGTATTTTTTTGTTATCCAATAACATTTGCAAAATCAATGTCAATACACAAAATATAGACAGACAAAACCACCAACTAGATAATAACCACATATGCTTAGATTTGTACTCGTCTATTGTCATTACAAACAAATCCAACTCTCTGTGGTATAAATTAATTAAATCAAAAAATTTAATGATGGAAAATTTGTTTACAGAGTTAATTTGGAAAAAATGTGTCCTTAGTACTAGCTTGTTTCTAGAATTGAAACTTGGAACATAAAAGTTGAAAATGTTCATTAATTTTATGTCATCAATAGAATTATGCAGCCACTTGTAGAAACGTATCATTACAGATAAATTCCTACTCATTAATAGAGACTTAAAATTAAACATACTCCTTAATCAGATGTTGGTATATCATACACAAAGTGACCTGATATTTTGTAATGCAGATATCTTAAAAATTTATTTTGAGCTCTTTTCAATAGCTGACTCTAATTATTATAATATTGCATCCAATTTAGTGAGCCATCTAACCTTGATCTCAGTATTGAATTATATAAAATAATTTTTGTTAGAATACTTTGGAAGTCGTGTGGTTTTCTAATTATATATCCTCAATATTTATATGCTGTAGATGCAATCTGTTGAACATGAATTTTAAAACATAATTTTGTATCCAAACAAATGCCAAGGTCATAAACATAATCTCTACGATTCATTTCAGTATTTTAATAAAATCGTCATAGAGAATAGATTTTCCTTTATACGTATAACTAACCATAGAGCATTTCGATATGTTCAAACTCAAACGATTTTCCCTACAACATTCTTCCAAAGAGTTAGGAACCAACTGTAAAAATAAACAATCATCCATAGTTTTATTTACTTTACATATTTTAACCTCATCGGCAAATAATAAACAACCAGAATATCGTACTCTAGCTGGCAAATCATTAATAAATATATGAAAAGTAAAGGACCGAGATTTGATCCTTAAGGAATACTTGACTCACTAATAAATGCATCTGAATGTACACCATTGTATACAACGTAAAGGGATCATTAATATGATCCAATTCTGAAACCATTTCTGATCAATTTGTTCATCAGTACACTAAAATCTATTCTATCAAATGTTTTAGAGAAATATGCATAATCTGCATCGATCTGACTATTATGATTAAAACTTAAAGTAATATTTGAACTTAAATTCATCAAATTAGTTAAAGTGAATATTTTCGGCATAAACCCGTGCTGATCTGTTGAAATCCAGTTATTAATCTGACTAAGAATTTTATTATAACCGATAGATTCAAAAAGTTTTGAGAAAAATAGGCAAAAATTGCTATGGGTCGATAATTTCTATTTCATTCTTGTTCCCCTTTTGATACATTGGGCAGATTTTAGATTGCTTCCAAGCACTGGGAAATTTGCAATCTCGAATTAAACAAAATTAACAATGGGTAGACCTGACAGTCCCAACATCCCTTTACAAGAAATGGAGGAATTTGATCCCAATCCATTGCTTTTGACCCATTAAGTTTATTAATTGCACGAAGAATATCATCATAGGAAACGTTTAAAAGTGTCACTTAATCGACAATATTAACTTCTCTTTCAATCTGATTAATATTGCAATTGTGTTTTGTATTCATTAAATATACAGATTTAAAGTAATTAGCAAAACCTTTTGTAATTTCTTTTTTTTAAACAATTCCCTATCTTATACGTCATACAACATTAATATCCATTTCATTTCTATTAAATAGGTCAGAATTTCTTAGGACTGGAATTCATTTCATTTTCTACACTTGTGATATTCACTCTACATGCCATTATAATTTTCTCTTTAATACTGTTTTCTATAATATTTGTAAGTTCCCAGTCAGATACCCAATTAAATCTTCTAGCATATTTCCTACATTTTTATTTTAACTTCATTTTCTATAAAATCAATAATAAACCAATGATGATATTCTTTTAAAATTAATTTTTGGAACACACGTGTATCAATAATGTCATATAATTTGTGATAAAAACACTTAACAGCGTCATCAATATCAGAAAACAAATTTAAATCATTCAAAACAACTTCTTCTAATACTTTATATAATTGGAAGTAATTTATCTTCCTAAAATTATACTTTTCAATATTATTTCATTTGTCTTCAATAATTTTCACCTTTTTACCGTAATTTACAAATCAGGATACTACAGGTCTTCCGAAAACAAGAAAGCATCTGCACGAATAACATTAACGTCACCATCATCAACATTAACTAACACTAAGTCCAATATCCTTCTGGTTTCCTTTAAAGCTAAATTGTCCCGGTGCCGAGTGGTTAGCACGCTTGGCTTAGTGGTCAAAGGGACCTAGGTAAAGCATGGATGTTTGTGCCGTCTTTCACCTGAAGTTCCGCCAACCTCACAGACCTATGTGGCGTATAAACAAAAAGGTTCCTGTCAGAGGCGAGCAGCGGCTTGAGGGGATATTTATTTTTTGTTTACACCATGAAAACTCATAATTAAACAGGCTTGTTTTAATAGCTGTGCAGTCTCTATTATATAATCATAATTCCTTCAATCAATAGTAGGTATATTAAAATCTCCAAATATAAGTACACCCAATTCTGTTTTTACACGGTAGATAGGTTCCCGAAAAAACCGTGCAAAAAAATTACAGTGCATATGAAAAAATTGAAGATTGTTTCCAGACGTGAAAATCCAGTACAAATAATAAGTTGTTTTCAAACAAATCATATCAAAATATTTAATTAAATCTTTATTTGATTTTTATTCATTTAAACTCTTTTTTTATTTTATAAATTTATAAAGATAATTATATGTACATATATAAAGTAAATTATCCTTCATAAAGAAAAAAATATGTCACTAATTCAAGAATACAAAAGAATATGACTTACATATGCTTATTAACTAGATTTTAATCGTTGTCACTTTCTGACAATAGACGCATTCGTTTGCGTAAAGACTGGAATTAAATCACTTTCATCGTTTGGAACATTTTGGCCGTCGTGTTCATACTCCAATGATGAAATGCTCTCTGTGGCATGAGGAACCAAATTATCACTTGTTTCCAGTGATTCTGAAGTTTGATTAGTTTTGACAACGAACTCTGTAATCAATCGTTGAGATCCTGCTTTGACTAGATCTTTGTATAATTCTTGGTAAAGCTTGACTTCAGTTCACTTTTAAACTGTTCAGCTCGTTCGACAATGGGATCATGTGTAAGAAAATGACTTTCCAATTTACTAGCCATTTGAAGCCCTTCTTTAATTAAACCTGCAGTGAGTAGAACCTCTTCATCACCATCACTTTTTTCTTCTTCATCAGGAGTCTCAAATAGCATCTCTAATAGCATCTTTATTTTTCTTGACGTAGCTTCGTTCAAACCCAAATATCTCCAGTTACAAGACGATCTCAAATTTGGATCTTAGTATCCGAAGAAATAGCTTTCCTTTTCTGCTTTTGTATAATTGAATTATCCGAAATCGTGTCACGTGACACGAAGGTTGCCAGACCACTAATTTCTAAAAGAAATCGTTGCCAGATATTTTTTCTGAATTCTGTAATCAACCATAGTGTTCGGATACTTTTTTGAGCGACGGTACATATGCAGGGCTGGATCTAGGGAGGGGAGGCAAGAGGATCATGGGGAGGCAAGAATGGGAATAATAAATAAATAAATAAATACCCCCCCCCCTCAAGCAGAGGGGCAAAAAATTATTAAACTTATTTATCATATATTTCATGCATTTTTTAGAATTTATTTTTTAAAGAACTGTAAAATGGAGAGGAAAATGTTATACTGCATTGGAAATCCTGTCTCCCCTCCCCATTTTTTTTTTTTACAATTTTCAACTCGATTGTGTTTCTTGCCCCCCCCCCGCCCCCTCGATTTTTTCCTAGATCCGGGTCTGTACATATGGTACTCTTGGTTATGTACATATGAATCAGAGTCACTTTAGTGTCTGGCGAGTGGGAAGATTTCTCCAATGGCAAGACATTATGCATAGGGTGTTAAATGTTAGAGGTCTCACAAATGGTGATTTGCTTCAGGCACAGCAGGCTCCTTGGGCTGGTTCTGCCTTTCCCCTTTTCAATGGCTCAAAGTTATTATCTGTTGACGTCATCCTGTATGAGTGGGCGGAGTATGTGCGCAGTAGTCAGCCAATCACAAATAAATTGCTTGAATAAGAAACTGAAGGAAGAACAACTGGATAGAGATTCTAGAGTGCAAGGAAAACTAATCTTAAGTATCATGCGAATTTTTTTAACTATGATAGGCTTACCTGAGTTCAGAATGCTTATTTTGACCTCAAACATGCCATTCAGGTTAACAACCAATGCTTCAATTTATTCATAGGCCGATTTTCACTACTTCCAGTGATACAATAAACTATGTTTTGTAATTATGTTTTATAAAGAACATCAATTGCTTTTCACATTGCTCTTAAAATTAAATTTCACGCTCTGCAGAAGAATAGCAAAGGAGAAATTCAATAAGCTAATAAAAACAAGTTAAAGTTAACACTCTTTCTTTATCTTGACACTTTCTTTCATCGGGATGTCACTTGTCATAACTCTGCGAAAAGAAATTTGACGATGCACCTGAGACTGGTTTCTGTTTTGACTGGTTTCTGTTTTTTCTTTTTTTTCATTTTTTCTCCCATCATGTGGTCCTTCACTTTTCAACACTTCAATGACTAAGGTCATCCACACCTTTCAGGAATCGCAATTATTGAGGCATTCGCAGCGGGGGAGTGTTAAGTCGCCTTTTAGTCGACCTTACAGCTGACGTGATCAGCACCCGTGCCCCTCATAACAAATAATAGCGCCGCTGGAGTGTGTGAGTCCAGTTATTTGGATGCTACACCGCAAAGTGTATGACGCAGCTGCTTATGCCTTCAACACATGACTCGTCTTCCCCCGAGTAACGTTGTAGATAATTCATATATTCCGATCTGATGTCTACTATTTCGAGCAGGATGATTAGCATGCTATGGGTGTGTCTCCCATCAACACTACTCAAATTTCTACCTACTTGTATCTATATGGAAGGGAAAACCAATAGTTGATAAGAAAAAAATTGCTATCATTCCGAGAATTGTGGTAGCATCCTTCAGAGCAGGGGCGTTCAACCCTCATCACTTTCGGCGCCACTTTTTCAATAATGAAAGGAACGTGTCGGTTACAACAGTAATGCATACTTCGTTTTTTAAATGTGACTCGTGTCCTAAATTCGGTTAAGCCGAGTTCTCTGAAATCTATAATAATAAAAGATGTCTCTTGTGTATGTGTTCGTTTGCCTGTTTGTGTGTACATCTGTAGCAGTCATAACTTACCTGTAAATCGTGGTAGTCACTTTAAACTTTTCACGATATGTCCGGTTGTCATCCGAATTGAAGTGTTGAATTTGAAGTCGAAATTCCAAAAGGAGACCTTGTTGCAAGAAAAATATTTTACCATGCTATTCCTAGGAGAAATCGAAATCTCTGCCAAATCCGTTGTTACCATTTACTGCTTCCTAATTGTGAACATAAGAGTCATAATAACGTGTAAATTTGCTGCCGTTGCCAGAGGGGCGGGGATGGCTCAGTCGGTAGCGCGCCAGGCTCGTAATCTGCAGTTCCCAGGTTCGAGTCCCCGCTGGGTCAGCGTTGAGACTTATCTCCGCAAAACTCCCCGCCCTGCCCACGGTCAGTAGAGGACACCGATGGGCTTCGAAAGGCCGCCGTCCGTAGGGTGGGACGTTAAGCCATGGCCCAGTGTGCGGGAGAGCCATACCCTGTGCACGTTAAAGAAGGCCTTGACGGGAGGCCTTGACGGGAGGCTACCATCTGTCTCCCAACAGCTGTTCCAGTGGGTCCCCTCCCCCAACCTTCTCTGAGCCTTCGGGGTCCATGTGACCTGGCCATTTAGCCCAGGTGTGCAAAAAAGTGCCACTCAGAGGTAAAACAAACAAAGCCGTTGCCAGATTACCACATTCCCAAAGACGTTATTATTTTAAGGCGTTCCATTTCAGGGAGTAATCTTATTTTTTTAAATCCACATGGGTCGCACAGGGGAAACTCTCGTACGAAATTCAGGACCATTATGTCCAATATCTCAGGAACCACAGGGTACCAAAATCTGTCGAAGTGGAAATAGCAACGAAGCCAAAAAAATCCATGAGAACGCGCTGACGTCTTCAACGACTAAAGCAACGGTGGGCAATTCGTGTTGAATCTGCGATGAAAGGTCGGGAACGAGGTCCTACTAAAAGCAAACGTTAGGGCTTCTATAGAAGAATATATAGTACAAGGGTTAAAAGCCCTAACCTTCGGTTTTAGTAAGATTTTAAAAAATAGGACACAGTGCTCACAAAACTAACCTATAGTGGAGTGAAAAGCAATATACAGCTTAAAAGTGAGACCCAGACAGCGCTGGGTGCCGTTCAGCTAGTATAGAATAGATCAGGGATTCTCAAAATTATTGGAGCAATGGAATTTTTTTCTCAAATTCTCGGAACCTTAACGTTTCTACTTTACATACTTTAACACTGATGTCTTAATTGACTCCCGAAACTTTATTAATCTCTCCCGGAACACAGTTTGAGAAACTCTGGAATAGAAATCCATTCTCCACATCACGTCACAAGTTTTCGTCTGACACATAACTCGTTACGATCGACTGCCGTGAAATTTTCCCTCTATAATTATAAATTCTTCGTATGACTATAAATGATAATAATTGCAAGTATTTATAATAATTCCTATACATATAAATTTTCTTCCACAGCGGGTTTTTTAATCGTATAAAAGCATGTTTTTTCTGCCTATAAAATTGGAAATTCTACAGAAATATAATCTTATATGAAGATCACGAAACGGTATAAATAACACCTGATACTGAGCTCTGTTAATCAGTATTATAATTTTCTTCAGAAGGGAAAGGCAGAAGATTTAAGTGAGTTAGACAAAGGCCAAATTGTAATGGCCAGACGACTCGGTCAGAGCATTTCCGAGATGGCAAGCTTGTGGGGTGCTCGTGATCAGCTGTGATTAGTACCTTCAAAAAGTGATCCGAGGAGGGAAAAACTACGAACCACCGACAAGGTGTGGGCCGACCACGACTCATCGATGCTAGAGGTGAGCGAAGGGTATCTCGTATGGTACAAGCCAACAGAAGGGATACTGTGGCGCAATTCGCCCATAATTTGAATGCTGGCGACGGTAGTAATGTGTCACAACACACAGTACAATGAACCCTGCTGAAAATGGGGCTGTGTAGCCGCAGGCCACTCCGAGTGGTCATGCTAACCTCGGTTCACTGTCCAAAGCGCCTACAATGGGCACGTGAGCATCAAAACTGAACCTTGAATGATTGAAAGAAGGTCGTCTGGTCCAATGAATCTCGTTCCCTGTGCACCATGTGGACGGCCAGCTAGGTGTACGTCGAGTTACCTGGGGAAGTGTTGACACACCAGGATGCACCGTGGGATGAAAACAAGTCGGTGGAGGAAGTGTAATGTTTTGAGAAATGTTTTGCTGGGAAACCGTGGTCCAGTCATTTATGTGCAGGAAACTATGACGTCTACCATCTACCTAAACATCATTGCTGACCAGATACATCCTTTCATGACAACGGTGTATCCCTCTAGTAGTGCCTTCTTTCAGCAGGATAATACGCCATGCTACACTGCCCTGGTTGTTCGAGAATGGTTCGCGGAACATGAGGAAGACTTCCAAGGTCTTGCCATGGCCTCCAAATTCACCAGACATCAATCCAATCGAGCTTCTCTGGTTTGTGTTGGAACAGCATATCCGATCTGCTGCGGCTCAACCACGTAACTTACCAGATACCACAAGACCCCTTTAGAAATCTTGTAGCGTCCATGCCTCGCCTGGTAAGAGCTGTTTTGGCGGCACGTGGAGGGCCAACATCGTATTAGGCACGTGGTCAAAATGTTTTGACTCTTCGGTGTATATTTTATATTTACATCTACTGCGTAACTGCACTGTAAACGATCATACTCATTTTATTTGTTCGAGTGAACGAAATTTCCGAAAGTCGACTCTTTCAGATTATTGACATACCAAGAGCAAATGGATGCGTTTACCTTGGACTTGTTCTTGTTAAGATAGGCTTGTCCTTAAGAGGAAACGAAATTACCGTAAATTCAGCTGAAAACAGATTTTTCCTGCTAATTATTTCAGGAGCCCTATCTCTAGAGGACATCTCGGGTGATGCTTTACTACTACCTCAAAATCTTCTCGATCTCACAAAAGAAAATAATCTAATCTCTGGCTAGAAAAGTAAATTTTCCATCAGTTCAGGAATTTATTATATATTATTCTGCTTTTTAATTTTGTCAAATGATATTTAATGGTTTTGGTGCTTAATTACGATTTCTTCCGCAACAAGGGAAGAGGGGGGGGGGGACGGTCAGCTGTAGCGCGCCAGGCTCTTTTTGCAGTTTTTAGGTTCGAATCTCAATTTTTCCCGCGTTGAGATTTATCTCGGCTACCTACCTACCCTCAGTGAGAAAGGGGACACAAGTGAAGAAACTACAGTCGTCATGGACCCTGATGCAAAACATTGTGGGCCACTATCATATAGGATGGAAGGGGTGTTCCTAGCCTCGGAAGGGCCCCAACCGCATGGAACCCCGGAGCTACCAATGATAGTTTCGCCCTTGATGATCGGATGGGATACAAATTCGTAGCTCAGTGCATAGGATTGGGTTGTTTTACCTCTGAGAGGCACTTTTTTGCACACAATGGGATAAATGGCCAGGTCACAAGGACCCCGAATGCTCAGAGAAGGTTAGGGGAAGGTTAGGGGAGGGGACTTATTGGACAGCTGTTGGGAGACAGATGGTAACCTCCCGTCAAGGCCACCCAGCATGTTCTTTAACGTTCACAGGGTACGATTCTCCACACATGGTGCCGCGGCTTAACATGTCATCCGACGAACAGCGGCTTTTTCCAAGCCCATTGGTGTCCCCCTACTGACCATGGGCAGGGTGTAGAGTTTGGTGTTAATAAATCTCAACGCTGGCCCACTTGGGACTCGAACCCGGGAAATGCAGATTACCAGCCTGTCGCGCTACCAACTGAGCCACCCCTAATTGTGTCAGTTGTTAACAAACTCCAGTTTTTATGTCAACGTATTAAATGGCCGAGTGGTTAGCGCGCTTGGCTACTGATCTAAGGGACCTGGGTTCGAGCCCCGGGTAAGGCATGGATGTATGTGTCGTTTTTCTGCTGAGGTCCTGCCATCCTCTCAGACTTTCTACTATGGCATATAAACTGACAGGCTCCTGTCAGACCTCTGTGGCAAGCAGCTGCTTGAGGGGGTATTTATTTATTTATTTATTTATTAAAAGCACTACTGGATATAGCACCGCTTA
The DNA here is from genome assembly GCA_038380435.1 of Ryuthela nishihirai. Classification (NCBI taxonomy): domain Eukaryota; kingdom Metazoa; phylum Arthropoda; class Arachnida; order Araneae; family Heptathelidae; genus Ryuthela; species Ryuthela nishihirai. Next base: position 26,107,739 of record JAWZYU010000009.1, on the reverse strand, counting down.
CAGTTGCTTAGTGTAAGTGACATATGGAGAGACTATGAGATTGCGCAGTTAATGCTTAAACATTTATTATATACCATTAGCTGGTTGATTGAGAACTGACTGACAGGCCATTGACCTGTGTGAAGTATCCAACTGCGCAGTCTCATAGTCTCTCTAGTTCTCACTTGTTGTTGACAGTGCTAATTTATACGAATATGAATCATTAACGATCTCGGATGCTTTGGGCGAACCTTTCAGCTAAACTTTGACATCACTCGGTAAACAAGAAAAGTTAAAAAGTAAACCATCACTCTTATTATTCTCTGCCCGTAAAAGCATCGGCCAAATTTTCTCTTCTTTGCCGCAATCGCAGGTAAGAGATATTACAAAGACTTTTTTTTCTTCCAAAGGTTAAATCAAAAAAACATCTGATACCGTTGAAAGTTCCTTATCACATGATAAAAACATTGTGGCTGCAGCAGATTACGAGATCTACATATCTGATGCGTGTTTTGAGGACAAGAGCACGGCTTGAAGGTGATTGATGGAACACGAGCGGCATCTTTCATGAAATCATATTAATCAAACAGATATTTCCAAGTCACGTAAAAAACTTAACAATTTAATCGTTTGTTTGTTTGTTCTCTTACATCGTCCATCCCTGGAAGAATAGATCATAACTTGCTGCAGTTCTTCTCTTGAATGCAGAGCAATGGACAGTTCTTAATGAGGTGCACTTAAAAGTATACGAAATTTAAAAGTGAAGCCATTTTTTTGTAGCTCATGACCAGAATGTCATGGTATCCAGTCAATGACCTAGTTTTAACATATTATTTTGGTTATATATACATACGCTAGCAGATATATTTTATTTACTGGTTTATATAACCATTGATTAGCTTTCTTTTCAACTCGTTTTCTAAACTAGACGGATAGGATATCGCCTCTGGCGAATATGGGTTGAGTTATTTTACCTCTGAGAGGCACTTTTTTGCACACCATGGGCTAAATGGCCAGGTCACATGGTCAGGTCACACCCGAAGGCTCAGAGAAGGTTGGGGGAGGGGACCCACTGGAACAGCTGTTGGTAGACAGATGGTAGTCTCCCGTCAAGGCCATCCAGCGTGTTCTTTAACGTGCACAGGGTATGGCTCTCCCGCACACGGGGCCACGGCTTAACGTCCCATCAGACGGACGGTGGCCTTTCCAAGCCCATCGGTGTCTCCTACTGACCATGGGCAGGGCGGGGAATTTTGCGGAGAGTCGAGTATGGGATGCTCGTTTTCAGAGAAAATAAAGGTTTTTCATTTTCTGAAATTTTCACTCTGTAACAAGAGTAATTTTTCGATTTTTTTTTTCTGAAAACGATCTATTATTTTCGTTTTGTCGTCTGTCCTTCTCTAGGCGTTCACTTTTGTTTTCTGAAATAAATAAAAAACTCCTATTTTGTGATAGGTACTGACGAAGGTCACTAACGAAATATTAGGAGTCACCCTTTCCGAATTTAGATTTCGAACGTCCTCTAGCGGTGGAAAAAGTTGAAAAATGGTTAAACTTTTAACGAATATTGCAAACGATCTATTTACGACAGAAATTTGAAATTTTGCTGGCGGGTTGTAAGAGTCGTGAGGATTGTAACAGCAACGATTTGTCCTTTTAACCCCAGGGAGCGGGAAAACGTAACTTTTTTGTTTTAAGAGGTAAATGAAAAATATTTTGGTGCTTTGTACGTGCTAATAGGATATTATTGTTTGTATTTTCCCAATTATCAATTAATTCAAATTTCCATTGTTTTAGAGAATGCAAAAGTCTGAAAATTGAAAACTTCATTCTCTTCAAAAACGAGAACTCCATATTCGCCAGATACTCTTTGCTGTTCTATGTTATTTTTTGAATGGCACTCAGTAGGAAGTCGAAGAATCGATATTTTTTACCTTCATCCATGTTGTTATTAAAATACATTATTCTCTTTATTCTTTATTCTCAAAGGAGCATTAAAAATAGGCCCGGATCTAAGGGGAGGAAGGAAGAGTCGTGCTTTCTTCCCCCCTTAGAGAATTTTAATAATCGGCACACATATTCTCAGAAATATTTCTTTTAAAGTCACTGAAACAAAGGATTCAGTTCAGCCCAGTTATTTACATGTTTTACAAGCAGGGACGTAGCGAAGAAGTATGGTTGGGGGGCAGAGAGAAATCGAAAATTTTCCAACTCAAGAATCAAATTTTGCGAACTGAGAAAATAATGTCTCTCAGCTTCGTACCTAGTTTTTTGCTCCGTGTGTGTTGGGGGGGGGGGGGGGGAAGGAGTTGACAATTTTCCCAACTCTCCTGCATTTCCCGTGTTACTTCCAATTTTCCCAACTAGCCATAACTTCACTGAAATAATTCAAATATTTACATGTCGCCTAAATTGCAACAAGTCATGATAAATTTTCATAACTACCCTTGATTTGGCCAATACTCCTTATTTGCACAAAACAAACCCCAATCTTTACTTCTCTCCTAAATTTTCCAAGTCAATTACAAGTTTTCAAACTCACCAAGATTATGCCAAGTTCTTTCGATTTGGCCAACTCTCTTTAATTTCACAAATCTAATCCCAATTTTCACAACTTGCCTGTATTTTACCAGGTGGATTCGAATTTTGCCAACTATCCTAGATTTTGCCAACTCCTCAAGATTTTGCCAACAGTTCTGGATTTTGCCAACTCTTCTTAATTTCACAAAACCAATCCCAATTTTTACAACTCACCTGCATTTTGCCAATGGTTTCCAATTTTGCCAACTCTCCTAGGTTTTTCCAAGTTGCCTCGATTTTGCCACCTCCTTAATTTCACAAAAACAATCTCAATTTTTACATCTCTCTTGAATTTGCCAAGTCACTTCAAACTCCCCAAAATTTTGCCAAGTTTTCTCGATTTTGTCAACTCTCCTTAGTTTCATAAAACGCAATTTTCATAATTCGCCCGTATTTTACCAAGTGGATTCGATTTTTGCCAACTGCCCTAGATTTTACCAACTCGCCATAATTTTACAGAAAAAAAATTCCAATTTTTACATCTCACCTAAATTTTTCTAACTCCCCATGATTTTGCCAAGTCACTCCGAATTTTGCCAACTCTCCTAGATTTTGCGAAGTTGCCTCAATTTTGCCAACATGCCATAATTTTACAGAAAAAAAATTCCAATTTATACATCTTACCTGAATTTTGTAACTCCCCAAGATTTTACCAAGTCACTCTGAATTTTGCCAACTTCCCAAGATTTTGCTAAGTTGTCCCAATTTTGACAACTACCCTAGATTTTGCCAAGTTGCCTCGATTTTCACAACTCCCCTTAATTTTGCAAAAAAAAAGATTGCAAATTTTCACAACTCACCTAGATTTTACGAAGCCGCTTCGAATTTTGCCAACTCCGAGTTACTTTAGGGGGGGAGCCTCCCCTCCATAGCTATGCCCCTGTTTTCAGGATTAAAAATCATCTTAAAGAAGTATAAATTATTTCCATTTTACTGGATCACTAAAGAATTTATTATTCGCGACTTTAACCCACATTAACAGATAATAATTTTTACATTTGATAAAAGTTCAATAATTTAAGAACATACTCGGGGAGGGGGTGTACAGGATCCCCCCCCCCGATATCCCGTCCTCTTATACGAACTCTTGAACTTGTCTACCTACTTTGAAATCCGCAACAGGTGTCTTTCTATGATTATGAATTTATTTTAGCATATGTTATATGGCTGAAACTAAGGATAGATTTTAAAAATAGCTATAAAATGTTATTCCATGTCGAATATAACTTCAACCTTTCCTGTCCAATGGAGTATAATAATAATTCGGAAAACTCTACTCAAGTCTTATGCTCTGATCCCCCCATCCCCCCCCCCCCCCCCCCCGTAAACTAAATCCTTCCAGAGTTCGAGTTGATTTTTCATGTCAAGTTCGACAGCTATTTGAACTTTATGATTTGGAAGTTGAAGATTTCGATTTCTCTAGTAAATCTCGTGGTTTTGGACACCACATAAAAACACTATTGGAAATCATTTCAGGACAAATAAGTTTGAATAATTCATGCAATCGATGATCACCTGGAAGAAGTGCAACGTAAAAGTTGATATTTGAAAAATTCCACATTTCTCGGGGTTTTCTCTTGGTATGTTTGATGTTTTAAGTTCTCCTCTACAATTACAGTTGTGGATAGTAGTACGCATTCCTTCAGATGAGCAGAGAATTTTAGTCAATATTTAACACGAAGCATTAATTTTCATCCTGTCAAATCACATAATGCCGACTCTTTCTTTTAATTTCACACTTATCCACTCTTAAGGTTAATATCGTATTAATGCCAATGTCCGTCAGGGAATGCTATGAGGTTTGGGTTTGGTTTTAACTCTGAGCGACACATTTTTGCACACAATTGGCTAAATGACCAGGTCACAAAGACCCCGAGGAATCAGAGAAGGTGTGGGAAAAGACTCATTGGACAGCTGTTGGGAGACAGATGGTAGTCTTCTGAAAAGGGACTCCAGTGTATTCTCCCGCACACAGGATATGGCTCTCCTTCACAAAGACCACGGCTTAACCCCCATCCGACGGACGGCGGCGTTTCCAAGCCCATCGGTGTCCCCAACTGACCGAGTGCAGGGTGAGGAGTTCTTTTTTTTTTTTTGGAGAAAAATATCAACTCTGGCACAGGTGGGACTCGAACACAGACAGTATCAGATGCAAAGTGTGTGGTTAGGAAGACCCCTGTTAACAGCTGTTAGGGCTCTTCAAGGGAAAATGAACTAGATGAATTTAGATAACAATTATTTTTAAGAATAATAGCAAATCTCAATATTAAAAATTTTTTGTTAGCTAGAACAAATTATATTTGCATTCTTTCGCAAAAAAATGTATTCTTACCACTCTAATGTTATCTTTCGATAGTTTAAAAAAAATAAATGCTACGAATCTGGCAGAGAGCCTGAAATATTTTAGTATTTTGAAAGTTATGTGCAGCGTCAACTGCATATTTCTATCTCACCTGCTACATCTGCATCTTTACCAAGTGAGATCGTTCATTGTCACACAGTTGAATAATAATAAAAATAAATACCCCCTCAAGCAGCTGCTTGCTACAGAGGTCTGACAGGAGCCTGTCAGTTTATATGCCCAATGTAGAAGACCTGAGAGGATGGTAGGACCTCAGCAGAAAAACGACACATACATCTATGCCTTATCCGGGGCTCGAACCCAGGTCCCTTAGATCAGTAGCCAAGCGCGCTAACCACTAGACCACGGGACGGCTAAAAAATTACCCCCTCAAGCAGCTGCTTGCCACAGAGGTCTGACAGGAACCTGTCAGTTTATTTATAAAAACTGACAGGCTCTGTCATATATATAAAACGCTCAGTCAGGCTTATATATAAAACGACACATACATCTATGCCTTATCCGGGGCTCGAACCCAGGTCCCTTAGATCAGCAGCCAAAGCCGAGGATTAATCAAGGAACTACAGAAGTTAAACTCTTACAGGAATTTCACGAAGTATTTGTGCACGCGCGACAGCCATATTGGCGTGACAGTCCTGCCGCTTTCGCCATCCAGTCTGAATGTAATTTTGCTGTTAGTAAATTTGATTTTTTCGAAATGGTTAGTCGTGCGCCTTAAGGCTGCATTTACAGAAGGTCCAACAATGTTTCAAGGAATAACAAGCGTATCATTGGTGAATAAACAGTACGTCTGTTTGATATACTTAAATTAGTCAGTCATTCATTCCTTCATTGCATGATTCCACATGCGAGAAATCATTTCGAAAAGTTAAATGCTAATTTCAATGTTTCAACTTTAACACTATGGGAAGTATAGAATCGTAGTTACATTTGTCGTATTTTTCAAATCACATAGTTGCATCTGTTCGTATTTTTGGTTTTTTCGATGTACTACGAAGTATACTGCCAAGTTCAGTTAGTATATTTTCATAGACGTATCAGAGACTTAAAAATACATATTTACTTCGAAATGGACTCATTTTTGATTTTATTCAACTATCTATCTTTTTGAAAATTTAATCTTCAATATTTTCAATTTATATTAGCTGTTTAATACTCCAGTAAACTTCCCATTGTTTATGTTCTATGATTTGAGTCAATATTCCAAAAAACACTTCCAGTAATGTCGTCGGTCTGAAAGAGAAGTTCATTATCTTTTTGGCTTCTTATTTAAATATACAAAGAACCTGCTCCTTTATCGCAACTCACTCACAGCCAGGTGAAAATATTTTCTTTTTCATTGCATCGTCCACTTTAACGACCACTAAATGTGTTTTGTGCAGTGCTTCAGATTGGCACGGAGTGATCTCCTGTGTTGCACAGGTCTACAGATATGCGTGGGCGGCTCGAAAAGAAATACCCTCAGGGTGGAGTCACCATTCCTTCTTAGTTGAGTTGAAATTGCCGTCTTTTACTCTGTTGCTGGCTGGATTCGTTACTGGCGCCGTGCACACTCATTTGCAAGCAATGCGAGTGCGGCCAAGTTGTGAAAGAGAACCGAAGGGATGAAGGAGGTCTGAACCCTCAGCATCAGTTTATGAAGCACCGAAAATGTTTTGTTATTATTAACCTTTACAGCCCAGAGTGGCAGTTACAGTTTTTTGCGCTGGCAATTTGATTTATGGAGTGTTCTCCAAACTAGTCTCTTTTGTTGTTAATTTCTTATTACTAGCCTTAGAGAACCAGAGAAGATATTTTGAATGTTTTTCGGAGAAAAGATGATAATAATGAAAAAGTTGCTCAAACTTGGAATTGTGTGAAAAAGATCTTAAATGTTTGGAAAAATTTAGAAAACATTTTCTGTAATTTTGTGTTTTTCCATACCGAAATCTTGTTGTGGCTATCTCTTCCCTTCTGGTTTTGGAAGAGAATCAGGTAATGCCAGAAAAATGTTACCTTTGTGCTAAAGATAAAACAGGAAAATAACTGAAGTTGTAGTCAGCCTTAAAAATTTCTAACAAAAGTGTTCTATCTGAAGAAGGAAAAACATGATTTGTGGAAACACATCACTAAAAGAATGCTTGCAATGTGCTTTGCTGCATTGATGACAAAACAAGGAAAAATTTTTAAATCTGTTAAGAACTGCTTTTAAATGGTTTGAAATAATAAAACTGCTAAATAATGCTATTAAAATGCAGATAAAAAATAAGTTTTTATATGACAAATGCTAATTTTGGTGCATAAATGTGATCAGAAATTTCTTTTCAAATTATGCTTATTATCACATTTTCCAATATATTTCCCATGATAGCATGGTCCGAACTATTTTTGGTAGGATGGAATATATAGTATGATGCAGATGTATGCGAAATTTTAGCCTCAAATGGACAATCTTCACTTCACTATAAACTTAGTGACCCAATAAAAAAACCAGTCAAAAACATTGCTGTAGTTTCGTGTTAGTGTACTAGGAATGAAAAACTGTTTTGCTAAATATTTTGGAAAATCAGAGCTTTGCACATAGTTACATGAAATGGCAACCTGATGGAAAAAGCTGTAAGCTGAGGAAGTGGTCTTACTCTGTAAGAATGCTTTTACATGCTTATACACACACAGTCTACATTCTTACTTGAAATTTTAAAAATAAAACTTTATTATTTTAATGAATTTGAAACATTTTAGCATCTAAGTTAAAATTTCTCCCTTCAGATAATTGACTAAAATATACAATAATTTTCAAATGAAAAAAGCAGAGTATGCAATTATTTTTGGATCTACAATCCAGAACATAATAATTTTCGAATCAGTAAACAACGATTTTAAGACAATTGAGATACAATAGCTTAGAAATGCTAAAATCTGGATGTGCAATAATCTTCCGATCTAAATCAGGTAATTGGAAAGCGATGATTATCAAAACACAATTTCACAAAAAATTTCTTATTCTAAACTAGGAAGAAACAGATCAGTTCTATTTGGCTAATTAAAATTACTTTAAAACCATCAAAATAATAATACTCCTTTCTTTCTAATATTTAAATGAAAAATTTAACTGCATGTGAAGAAATATATTCGATCATTTTAGTTGAAGTTTAAGTTACTTTTTTGAAACGTATGTTCTGTACGATGATGATTAGAACCGTAGTCTCTATAAATGGGCAAAATTTGATGACGTTAGAATCATTTGCGCAAAAATCGTCATTTTATAAAATCATTCAATGGCAGCTCGGCATATGCTATATCCTTTTTCCCTCTGAGATGGGAAAAAGAAGATATAGAAAAAAACAAAGGTCCTTTTGTATTCGATAATGATGAATAAAAGCATCCTAAGTCTGTCGTTGGGCGGGGGTAGCGCGCCAGGCTCGTAATCTGCAGTTCCCAGGTTCGAGACCCAGCTGGGTCAGTGTTGAGATTTATCTCCGCAAAACTCCCCGCCCTGTCCACGGTCAGTAGGGGACACCGAAGGGCTTGGAAAGGCCGCCGTCCGTCAGATGGGACGTTAAGCCGTGGCCCCTTATGTGGAAGAGCCATACCCTGTGCACGTTAAAGAACACGCTGGATGGGCTTGATGGGAGGCTACCATCTGTCTCCCAACAGCTGTTCCAGTGGGTCCCCTCCCCCAACCTTCTCTGAGTCTTCGGAGTCCATGTGACCTGGCCATTTAGCCCATGGTGTACAAAAAAGTGCCGCTCAGAGATAAAACAACCCAACCTCCAACCTTCTCTGAGCCTTCGGGGTCCTTGTGACCTGGCCATTTAGCTCATGATGTGCAAAAAAGGCCGTTCAGAGCTAAAACAACCAAACCCAAAGTCTGTCGTAAGACTGTTTAGTTGCAAATGGATTAATATATAAGAGCGTGTCGGCTGAGTTTTCCTCTCTTGATTGCCAGTGGTGTCTCTTGAAGTGGAATTCATCCTAGTTATTATGAAGACAGGTTCAAGCGAAAAGGCAGGAAGATAAGTTAATACAGATCAGATTCGCCTTGGGTTGTTTTCTTTTTCATTCCCTTCCATTTTTTCCAAATGACATGTTCATCATCTATCAGAAATCTGACCCCGTAATCAGAGCTCCACTTTGACACCTGCCTTTAAAAGAGTAAACGAGGAGGGGGGGGTAGAAGTATTCCCCTTCAATTTTTTTTTACCTTGCCTTCTATCCAGAACGCACCTGTCCGTCATTGACTTCAAGTGAGTTTTTTTCTTCCATTATTTCATCACTTATCTTGACGAAGTATCGAAATTTTTCCGACACATGATTGAAGTTATCTCTGCATTTAACAATAGCCCATTGGTGATGATGGAAATGCATCATCCGCTACTATCGTAAGAATCCATCAGAGAGAAAGAAATACTTTTTCGTCAACTAGCAGCTGATGGGTAGTGAAAGGAAGGGTGGTTCAGTAGATTTCATGTCAGTCGCTTTGTATGAAATTCGCAGCTTCAAAATTAAAATTGCCAGTGCTGAGATTTTCCCCCCTTGTACTCTCCCATCATTGACGTGGAAGAAAACAATGAAAACTTAAAAGTAATGGCAGCTCTTAAAGTGATTTAAGTGAAGCTAAAAAAAAGCATAATTATATAATTACTAAATAAAAATAATGGTAACTATAAAATATAATAATATTCAACATAAATATATACATCTATTGATTAGGTATTAATATCTTAACAATAATTTTTTTTCAGAATTGCTGAAATTTTATTTTAGTAATTAAATGTACTTGTTTTTCTATAAAACTTCAGTTGCATCATGAGTAGATCCGCCACAATCGTAAAAAGTACTGTGGGATGGATGTTAAGAGTAACAGCTACTATTAGAAGATTAGTCCATGAAGCATGTAAGAACACAACGAAAACCGTATTGCAATCCAATTGCATCTCTGTCTTAAAAGGAGTTGTAAAGGAAAAAAACCAGGTATTTGTCGTTGCTAAAACATCCGTTTGTCGAAAGCTGCTCTCACAATAGATACTCCAAAATGCATCGGATTCTAGCTTAAACATCTTTAATGACGAACTTGCCTAAGGATTCCCATTTGCTTGCATCCGCAGCAGAACAACACTAGCAATTAGAGTTGGCTAATAGCGTCTGAGGCTCAACATTTGGACGGAGGGTCGCATGTTACCCTGCACAATGTACCCGCATGCGGTGGAGAAAAAGTGCTTGGAGCAGGTTCTGCAACCAGTACATATCCCCTTCGGGAAATGGCGGCAGAATTCGGAAAGAAAATGTTGGTTATGGCCGAGGGTGAAGGTAGAAATCTGGATGTTTAGGAAAATAAGGAAACAATGCAGAAGAAGAAATCTGCATTGTTTCAAAAAAAAAACTCATTTGTTTCTCTGATAATTCGAACTATTACGTTTTTCAATATGCATTCTATGCTCAGAGTTCCTCCTGCTTACCATTATCATTTCTTTATATTTCTAACTTAAAAAATTAATGTATATTGTTAAGCACCACCTACTCATTCTGTAATCGCCCAGTGGAACCCAGTTCCTTACAACTGAACAAGCTGACTAGGACATAGGCTAGAAAGCAAATGGTTTCACAGAGGCAAACGTTTACGAAAAAAACAGCGACATTTATTCACATCAATTTAGCTTCTGTGTAGAAGAATATAAGAATAATAACTACCTTTGTTTCTTAATTGCGACACTACTTTATTGGAAACAAATTTCGAAAATACGTACTCGTTCTTAAATCAGTTTACTTTCGTTGGAGAAATATGGATGACGGGTTCTTGATAGTTTAGGAGCAAAATCAAATCCACACCTTGATGCCCAGGAAAATATTCAGGCTTTTTTGTACCTTCTTGAAGAGAAAGACTTTTATTATAATTAGTTTTTCATACATTTGCAAGAATTCATTTCATTATATTTCAAACGATGACTCTTTTTTTAACTTTCAGTTTTATACAAAAATTATCCCCTTAAGCAGAATCTTGCCATAGAGGTCCGATCGGAATCTATTAGTTTAATGCACCATAAAGAAGATCTGTGAGAAAGGCGAGACCTCAGCAGAAAGACAACACAGGAAACATCCATGATTTATCCAGGGTTGTGGTTCCTCTATACAGCAGCTAAGTACGCTGGCCACTGAGACGACCAATGTTTAATTTTACTTTGAAGATTTGAAGTAATTTTTCATTTACAAACTTCCTATTCATATGGTGTTTCCCCTATTATTAAACAATCAATTTTTCATCAGGCAACCTACTTGCCACATGTTTGAGAGGAGTCTATCGGTGTAATAAGACACAAAGCAAGCATGTGAGGAAGGTGAAACCTCTGCAGAAAGACTGGGCCGATTATTGCTCAGAAAAATCCATCTTCCGTCTGAGTCAGGCAAGTTTTTATGATTTTATTACAGCCACTATTAATTATTTTCATTTTGAAATGATAATTAAGCAGGAGCGAAATAAATCTAAAGTTTCCATGTGCATGTGAGAGGAGGTGGAAAGCTCACTGGGAAGTTTTTAGGGGTGAAAATATATAGAGAAACATTATATTGACATATTTTCGTAATGAAGATGATAATAATAATGCATCATTCATTTACATGCAATGGGGCGGGGGTGGCTCAGTCGGTAGCGCGCCAGGCTCGTAATCTGTAGTTCCCAGGTTCGAGTCCCAGCTGGGTCAGCGTTGAGATTTATCTCCGCAAAATTCCCCGCCCTGCCCACGGTCAGTAGGGGACACCGATGGGCTTGGAAAGGCCGCCGTCCGTCGGATGGGACGTTAAGCCGTGGCCCCGTGTGCGGGAGAGCCATACCCTGTGCACGTTAAAGAACACGCTGGATGGCCTTGACGGGAGGCTACCATCTGTCTCCCAACAGCTGTTCCAGTGAGTCCCCTCCACCAACCTTCTCTGAGCCTTCGGGGTCCATGTGACCTGGCCATTTAGCCCATGGTGTGCAAAAAAGTGCCGCTCAGAGGTAAAACAACCCAACCCAATTTACATGCAAAACTACATGAATTTAAATGTGTAAAAAAACTACACGTGACATAGAATTGATTTGAGAAAACAGAAAGTAACTTATAATTAACGCGATTTACGAGGCCTCAGAATGAGGGGGAGACCTAGGATGCGGTGGGCAGACAATGTCAAACAGGACCTTGTTAGAATTGGTGTGCATTGGCCGGATGCAGCAGATGTAGCTCAGGACAGATATGCTTGATGAACTAAATTGCGCGGTCTGGTTGGACCTCCGTAGCCCATGGCTGCTTGAGGATGATTATGGTGATGATGACCAGGTGAAGCTTGTGAGTATTTTTCGTGAGATACCCCTGCTACCATAGTCCTAGTGACTGAGTGGTTAGCTTGTTTGTCTGCGCAATCACAGGGTGCTGAGTTCGAATCCTGTATAAAGCGTGGATGCTTTCTTTCTGATGTATGTTGTGTTTCTACTGAGATCTCGCTTCTCTCTCTGGTCTTCTATGTGGCGTATTAAACGGATAGAATCGTGTCAGAACTTTGTAGCAAGTGGTCTTGCGGAATAAAAAGCAGGATAATTTAAAATCAACTTGTAATTTCCATATGGTGAGAGGAATGATTGCGAAGTAAAGAATGGATAACGTGGACAGTCCTCAAGTTTTGAACAAAGGATTATTTTTCAATAGGATGGGATCTCATTTCCTTGATGATGTATGAGCATTCCTCGACATGTTTCCCAATACCTGGATCAGATACTCCACTCACCTGAAGCTTTAATGTTAACCCTATCTGGTTTCTACCTGTGTGTAGGGAGGGAGGGATTATATAAGGAGGGAGGGGTTACATAAAGGATGAGGTGTATGTGCTGCTATTATTAAAGGCGCTAGAAGATTTGAAGTGCATGTTTGCTGTTGGAAATGTGGATCAAGAGTTGCAAAACCCTGTGAACTTGTGTATATCTGGGGATATGTGTCTGGTCACTAGGGAAGATATATTGAACACTTGTGATCAATCAAAATACATATGGAATAAGAACTTGAGGTATGTCCACGCTTCCTTCAAACTGTACATGGAAACTACTTAATCAAAACTTTACATTTGAATTTATAAACAAATGTACATTGAATGCTGTAAGGAAATTATAAGCTAATTTTGATTAATACTGTATATCAGGGGCTCCAAAATGGGGTCTATAGAGAGATTTTCCGGGGGGGGGGGGGGGGGGGTCCATTGCTCATTTCCCATAACTGAGCTTTACTACACGTCAATGTATTCGATTATATACACGTCGATATATATAAATAAATACAATCAAACCCATTTATAACGAAGTAGGTGATGCTATGTTATGTAGATTTATTATTAACGTTAGTTAATAAACAGTTACGTTATTCAAAACTATGTTACGTTATTCAAAACTATGTTACGTAGATGTACTTTCTATTACGAATACTTTTCTATTCCTTAACGATATAATGAACTTTTTCAGTTCGTAAGGGTTCTTCATATAAATCCTTTTACAGTAACGCACTTTTCAAGGCAGTTTGACTTCTGGGAATTCCGATTTTTTCGTATAATGGAACATATTCTGTCGCCTCTCGTAGGTGGGAGGAATAGGCTTTATCGACCTATGAAAGGGCGTCCACATTTCAAACTGAATCACTGAAGCTCTACGTAACACCCCAGACCCTGGATTAACACAAACATTTCAAGAAAAGGAATAAAATAGGGTCAACTATAATAAAATAATAAATACCCCCTCAAGCAGCTGCTTGCCACAGAGGTCTGACAGGAGCTTGTCAGTTTATATGCCAGAGTAGAAGATCTGAGAGGATGGCAGGACCTCAGCAGAAAAACAACACATACGACCATGCCTTATCCGGGGCTCGAACCCAGGTCCCTTAGATCAGTAGCCAAGCGCGCTAACCACTCGGCCATGGGACGGCTAGGGTCAACTAAGATCAATTAAACAATGAAATCTGTGAGTACGATGATTATCACACAGCTTGGTTCACTCCTAGAGGATAAGCGAATAGAGGGGAGCGGGGACAAATGAAGAGGACAAATTTGCTGACGAATTTCATTGTAGAGGTGCCAGGACAAGGAAACAGTGAATCACATTTATTGTTCACCTTATCTTACATGAATTCTGGAATTCGTATTAAGTAAAGCATTCTGTTTTTGTTTCTTCTCCAAATGAACGATCTGACAGTGAGCTGCTGCCTAGTTTGACATTAATATGTCCCAAGAACGACAAATTCTATTTGGCACAGAAAGAAGAAATCATAAGAAAATTGAGACACGCCAAAAGAAGGCTGATGTTACCAAGAAGTGTGGAATTCCACCGAGTTCTTTACCTGCAGTTTTAAAAAATAAAGATTGGCGGAGTCTGCTAAAGCAAGAGGTGGTGCTTCAAGAAAAAAAGATTAGTTTGGCTTAATACCCTGATTTTGAGGTGCTTTTTCGGTATTTCGTAGGAGCCAGAGTTCAAATTTTACTACTAAGCGGTGTACTACTTCAAGAGAAAATAAAAAACAGTGTTCACTTATTAAAAAATAAATAAATATTCTTGAATATCTGTGTTTTATTACTTTTACATTTTAATTTTTATTATTTGAGCTTAAATAGGTAGCATATTTCCTTTTCTGGCTAACCTTTCGGTCGACATTTCTTATAACGAATTTACGGATGTAACGAAATTTTTCGGCATTCCCTTCAAATTCGTTATAAGCGGATTCGGCTGTAGTTAGGTATTTTAATTGCTGCATTTATTAGTCAACCTCACTTTACAAACCATTTAACTGCATAAAAATAACGTAACTCAACCGTTCATATGAAATCAAACAGTGTGTAGTAGACATTTGTTTAATGTGGGGACCACGAACTTTTGCACTGATTAAAAAGAAAATCCCTAGCTCCTAAAAGGAGGCTTAAGAGGTGGCTCGCCCCTAAAGTGTCGTAAACTTTTGGAACCACTGATATTTATAGTACCTGACAGAGTACATTCTACGAAACAAAAATTAGGCCTAGTGAAAAACAGTTCCTTAAGGCACCGCGTACCGTTCAATATTTCTAACAACGGGAGCGTTTCGACTCTGATCTAACCCACCAGCACAACTACCATTTCAAGGTTCGGTTCTGATAATAAATATAATTCGACATTTCATATATTCTTTTTTGTTGTAATCGAAACGGGATGTGACTTACAGGGTTGTGTACGGTCACATCCTTATAAGTCAAGAGTCATCATATCACTCCAAAAAAAAAACTTTAACATACCAGTTTTATTTTCGACCGCAAACTCAAAAACAATTCTATTTCGGAATTCTAATCAGGCTTTTTACTTGGTCACAGTAATACAACCGGTCAGGGACGCGAAGTACAATGCGACACTCTTCGCCCATTGTTCTTCCTCTGACCCAGATTTCTTCTTGAAGTCAAAGGGCACAACCCTTTACAGCAAAAAGCAATGTTACAGGAAATATTCCTACTCATTGGACCTTCGAATGACCGACTCTTGTCATAATGCAATCTTCGCTAAGTATTATATTTTTATCGATTGCTTGTGAGCTGAAACTTTGAATGGAAGAGCACACGGTGTAATATACAAAATCCACGAGTGCGTGGAAAATAAGGCGACCTTAAAAAGGCAATTTTATTCTCATCTTGGAATAAAACATGGATCAGATCAGGAAACGAAACAAAAGATTTATTGTATTTTATTATTATCAAATTTAGCATGTTAATTCTGCAAACTTGGCGGTGATTTTTCCCGGCTGAAGTCCGGTTTAAAATCTCGAGTAATAATTTAAATCTCGGTTCTAGATAATTTTTCCCATTGCAAATTCTACATATTGTGATGCAAAAAAAAAAATACCCCATCAAGCAGCTGCTTGCCACAGAGGTCTGACAGGAGCCTGTCAGTTTATACGCCACAGTAGGTCTGAGAGGATGGCCACAGCGAGATATTTTTCTGAAGAGGGGTCAGAGTTAATTGCCAGTGGGAGTGGAACGGAAAAATATTATATAGGTGCAATGTTTTTTAATTATTTCTGATAGTTTGTAATTACTTGCAATAAATGAATTAAAAAATTAATGTACACATAAATTCATTTCTTATATTAATTGCGTTAACCTTCTGAATTTTTTTGCCCTACTATAATTTTTGGTGACGGGTGTGTTTCTGATGCTCAGTAAGAAACAAATATTTATATCCGTTATTAAACTGAAAGTATTCTGTTGATCAGACGAGGATGTTGGAATATTCTGACAATAAACCCAATCTTCGAGATTTTACTAAGCAAGAGAGAAGGTGAAACATATGCCCCGATTTGTGAAAATAAGCTTCAGATTAGGAAACCTTAGGGATGATTTTAAATATTTGAATATCCATCTTTCATCAAATTTCGGTAAGTGAATTTCTCTTCAAACAACAGCTTGCAGTATATCTGGCAAAATTTAAAGCTTTTTAGATTAAGGCTGCTCAATAGCAACACCCGGCACACTAAAACAGTTTTGTGTACAACGGAAAATGCATAAAGCAAACAAAACAGAAACATTTGTTTTCTAAAACGAAGCGAAAATCTAACAGGTGAAAGATATGAAACATCTAAACTCAGCGATCGGCTTTGAGATTTATCTCCGCTAAACGCCCACCCTGTCGTGGGTGAGAAAAGAGATACAGATGGGCTTTGGAAAGGCCATCATCATCCTCAAGCAGCCATGGGCTACGGAGGTCCAACCAGACAGTGCAATTTAGTTCTCTAAGCATATCTGTCCTCAGCTATATCTGCTGCATCCGGCCACTACACACCAATTTTAACAAGGTCCTGTTTGACATTGTCTGCCTACTGCATCCTAGGTTTTCCATTCTTTCTGAGGCCTTTAGGCACACTGTTCATAACCCTATTCGCCAATCTATAATTATTCATACGGGCAACATGGCCAAACTAACGGAGTCTCTCTCTGCACAATATGCTGCTTAAAGGAGGTTGCAGACTCCTTTGCCTAACCTCATCATTAGTTACAAAGTTGAACCACCTAATGCCCAAGATACTGCGTAAGCATCTAGAATCAAAAGCATCAAGTTTCTTGTTATCTCGTTTACAAAGCGTCCAAGTTTCACTACCATAACTAACCCTAGAAAGAACCAACTATTTACAATCTAATTTTAGTCTTTAGGTGTATACGCCTATTTCTCCACACTCTCCATAGATTCTTAAAAGTCCCGGCAGCAATCCCTATTCGTCTGTTAATCTCATGCCGCACATCACCATTATCTGTTACATAGCTCCCAAGATAATTAAACTGAAATACTTGCTCAAGAGTGCAACCATTCAGATTAACTGAATCACAGCCTGCCTGACCAATTTTCATCACTTTAGTTTTCTCTATGTTTATAACCAAACATACTCTACTAACAAGTCTCATCAACAGCTCAAATGAAAGAGTTCATCTCATCAACATCATTTGCCAAAAGGGCTAAATCATAAATACCCCCTCAAGCAGCTGCTTACCACAGAGGTCTGACAGGAGCCTGTCAGTTTATATGCCATAGTAGAAGGTCTGTGAGGTTGGCAGGACCTCAGCAGAAAAACGACACATACATCCATGCCTTCAGCATAATCTAAATCAGAAATTTTCGTATCTCCAGCCCATTTAAGGCCAAAATCTTTCCCTTGCAGTGAATTTCGCATAACATAATCAATAACCAAACTAAAGAGAAAAGGAGACAAAATGCACCCTTGTCGAACAGCAGAAGCAATGCTAAACCAATTGCTAGAAGCCTTGCCAACTCTCACACACGACTCAGTGTTATTATAGAGAGCTTTCATTAGTTAACTAACTTAACTGGTATTCCATATGATCTCACGATCAACCACAAATTAGACGATCAACAGAGTCGAAAGCCCTTTTGAAATCAACAAATCTAGAAACCAAAGGTTTCTGAAACTCTAAACATTTCTCAAGAATCTGCCTGAGTGAAAATATCTGATCTACACATCCTCTACCACCTCTGAATCCACATTCCTCATCGCGCAATTTCCCGTGAACCAGATTTTTAATTGTATTAAACCCAATTATGCAAAGAACTTTACCTGGAACAAAAAGTAGACTGATACCCCTATAGTTATCACAAGAGCTGCGATCACCTTTTTTAAAAATAGGGATAATAATAGCTCTGGTAAAATCCTTCGGAACCATGCCTTTATCATAAAAGATATTCAAAATTTCAGTCATCCGTGTGATAACCGATTCATTTCAGCTCTGCATTTCCGTACTAATTTCATCTACCCCTAGGGATTTATGTAGTTTAAGTTTAGAAACAGCTAAAATAACTTCAGACTATGTTATAGGGCCAACATTAAAGTTAATAATGCATCTGTCATAATTACAAACAATGGGAGTAGAAACTAACCACATCGTTTAGAACATCACTGAAATGCTCAGCCCACCTACCATGACAGAATCCTCACCTTCTATAGCCTTACCTTGTTTTTCATTCAATCCCTGTATACCTGTCCGTTTTCTACCACGCAAAACATTAACTGGTACAGCTCTCTGCTGTTGTGCTAACTGCTTCCTCGGCTTTGATTAAGGTTAAATTTTTAACCTTAGCAAAACATTTCTTAAGTTTAAGTTGCAAGACACTACCAAGGTAATGGTCAGATCCAATTTCAGCTCCCCTATATGACCTGGTATTCCTAACAGAACTAGCCCATTTGCTGTTAATTAATATATAATCTATCATATTCTTATGCAACCCATCGGGTGAAACAAATGTGTACTTATGTATGTCGCGGTGTTTGTAATAAGTGTTAGTTATTCTGAATCCATTGAGTTTACTTACCCGTAGGAGACGTTGCCCATTGCCATTGCAGCTACCAATACCAAAAAGGCCTATTACTCCTCCCCATAGGTCAGAGTCAGTACCAACTTTGGCATTGAAGTCACAAAGAACAACGGTAATATCTCCTTTCTTGACAGAATTCAAAATATCCCGAAGTTGTCCATAAAACCTATCCTTCTCATCCTCATGTTCATCCTCAGTGGGGGCATAACAGCAGATAACATTCAAGTCCTTAATGCTTGTCTGAAATTTTGCTGTAAGAAACCTTTCATTAATACAATCATATCCTAGAAGAGCATCATTAGCGTGTCGGCTGAGAAGCAGACCAACACCTTGGTGATGCTTATTGTCTTTCCTCCCTGAAAAGAGAAATTTATGATTATTTTTAAGAATCTGACCTTTATCTGTCCATCTGGTCTCTTGCAAGCCGAGAATATCTAAATTATAACGGTGGAATTCTTGTGTGAGGACATCAAGAGAAAAAGCTCTGTGCAGACATTCCAACTACCTATGGAGAGAAAATGGTTAGTGGGATGTTTAAAGAAACTATGTTTATTGAGAGAGGGAATGCCGACAATATCAAACAGCCCCCTAATCGCAGACATGGGTCAAAGACCCGTTCTCCCACCTCTAAAGGCTGAAGCCATCTGCACTGGAAGACTTCCTCCAATGTAGAATTTGACGATGCCAGTAGAAGCAAGAGTCCAGGTGCTTGCGATGACCTCTGCTCAGAATTATCCACCAGCTGATAAAACATATCCTGTGAATCTATTCACTTGGGGCTGTCAACCCACAAACAAACAGAAAACGCAGGGGAAGATTCTCTCTCCACAGAAGCCCGCCAGTGCAGCAAATTCAGGATCCATAATCAAGCTCAGAGCCTAATCCAGTCCAGTAAATTTATATGGTCAGCACCAGGACCCTGTGTGGTTGACCAATCTTCAGCAGGGTAGAATAAAAAGAAAAGTAGCCATAGTTGTCCAGATCAGTAGGCCACACTAATCTGGCAGCCCTCCACTTCCGTTCCCTTCCACAAGAGAGTATCTCTTTTGAAGGGTACTATCGGCCTGCACCACGAGAAGGCGGGGTCGGACATTAGGTGTCAGGCCTACCGGTTCTATGCATCATCACAGTAACTACCTAGTTACCATTTACAGACCTTGGGAAAGCCACCTGTCTAATTAAACCTTGGTTCACTGTGCCCGTTAAGGAACACACTGGATGGCCTTGATGGGAGGTTTCCATCTCCTAAGAGCTGTCCAGTGGATTCCCTTCCTCTAAACAATTTCTGAGCCCTTGTGACCTGCCATTAGTCCATTGTGTGCAAAAAAATGTATCGCTTAGAGATAAAACAACCCAACACAGAATCAAGTTCTCAGCCGAGTGCTTGGTACTAATTAAAGGTACCCAGGTCAAACCCCGTTAAGGCACGAATGTTTCTTTTCTTGTGATGTTTTTCAGGTAAAATCTTACTTTCCTCACAGATATTCTCTGTGGCTCACCTTTGTGGCAAGTAGCTGCTTGAGGGTAATTGTAATTCATAATTGTGGTTTATATTATTTCAAAATAGTTTGGTCCTCTTCAATAAAAATTAATTTGATGATCAGTAATACATTTCACAGCCTGTTGGACCTAACAAGTTAAATGACACCACATAGGTCTTTAAGACCCTCAACACTATCATCTAGTTGTCAGTATTTGCTTGTTATAATTGCGCCTAGGATAGGACTTCACAGTCGGTGGCAGGTTTTTTAAGGCGCTCTGACGGCCAAAGATAATTACATCAAATGCGGAACAAAAAGTGGATTATGTTTCACATGCAAGAAACTTCTAAATATGCGACTAGGTTGCAATTAACTTCTCGCTTTTACTTTACGAATTCAATAGGCCAGTGGTTCTCAACCTTTTATGCTTCACGTACCCCCTGGAAATGTGTATGTAATTTGCGTACCCCTTGTATAGATAGATAAAACTATAGTTATGGTATTATAGTTATAGTATTGATCTTGATCAGGGGCCGGCAGCTCAACGGTCAGAGCGATGTTATCAGGAGGTTGTGGGTTCGGTTACCATCCGGTTAACGACAATTTTTCTTCTGTATTCATTTAATAAGAATTAATATTTTTTGCTTATTACGTCAGCAATTAGAGCTGATGATTAATTATCGAACC
Source organism: Ryuthela nishihirai (assembly GCA_038380435.1). NCBI lineage: Eukaryota > Metazoa > Arthropoda > Arachnida > Araneae > Heptathelidae > Ryuthela > Ryuthela nishihirai. The sequence continues at coordinate 26,086,828 of JAWZYU010000009.1, read as the reverse complement.
AAATTGTGAAATTAGTCCTCCAAACAAGTTTATTCTGAGCCTGAGCAACAGCTGCTGCATTTCTCACTGCAAGCCTTTAGAAACATTGTTAATAATTCCATTGCTTATCTTAAGCACTACATAAGGGACCATCTAATACCCAAAGATGCTAGTGCAAACATTTGTAATCATCTATTATAACTCAAAAGTCACGAACTAGAATGCTGATCTTGATAATTAAAAGATTCCAAATCTAAATTGTGCATTTCACACCAACTCAGATCTGATTGCTGCGTAGTAAATATTTCTTTATATATTTCCAAGACTTGACAGACATCCTCTGGATTCTATACACCATTTTTATACTATTTTATCTTCTCTAGTATTGAGGCTTATGATTGGTTGTCTATTTTTTACCTGCCAACTTTAGAAATATGGATGTCTAAAGTATTAAACCGGGCGATATGGTGGCATATGTTGAAATTGTTAGGCCTTCCATTTGTACATGGATATCAGAAGTTACTTGTCCCCATATGGTTTCTCACAAGCATCTAAAAATAACAGCCAGCAATTATTAGAGTTTCGTCGAAATAAAAGCAATTTCACCTTGAAAGCGATTACTTCCGCATTTATAGCCCTTTAATTGGGTCCATTTTCGTGCAAATCGTTGGGAAATGATGACTCGCACTAAAAGAGGCCTCAAGGAATGTGACTGGGCAGTCATTCAACGAGATTGAAAACTGAAAGGAAGTGAACAAAGCTTTTTCTTTACCAACACTTTTCCAAAGGAGTTTTACCTTTAGAGCAACGACCACCTCAAAGAACTCATTAAAACTCGCAAGAAAAAAAAAAGAGAAATAGAAACACATACAAAAAAGACAACAAAGCTTTTTCAAGTAAAGCAATATAGCAGACTTTCTAATCATCCTTGCCAGATGGCCACGTAAATGGTACGATTTATATAGTAACAATAAAATACAAGCTTCTCAATTGGAATGCTTAACATAGCTTTCTTTTCTATGACAGTGTTTTTCAACCTTTAGTGAACCATGGAACACCTATAATTACTTTATATGGAATACCTGGTGAAAATTTTCGCGGAAAAGTTATACGCGCTGTAATGTTCGCAAAATCTGAGTATTTTCTGAGAAAACGATTTCAGAAATCGAATTAAACACACTTTTACCCTCATGTAAGACGCACTGTTTTTAAAAAAAGGTGCATACATAATTATTATGCACACAACTTAAAATAATACTGAAGTTTAATGGAAAGTCCGTCAAAGAAAGTCTTACCGTGGATAAAATTCCTCGTGTTATTCACTCGTGCGAAATTCCCGTTTAACTGTTACCAATGATTAGACCTTTCTTAATTATATTTCCAAAGCTTGAGGAATGCAGGTCTTCAAAAGTACTGAGAGGGGAGTCAAATAAATGAATTATTAGGATTGGATGTAGAAATAATTTTTAGGACGAGGGATGGGACTTACCATCTTTCGACTCGGTTCCAATTATCAAAATGGAAGGAAGAGAGCATTACTCTTGGAAAAAGAGTTCACATACTGAGGCCAACCAGCAAACTGAAACTATCAGCTTTAATGAGTATTGTTTTGTTTGGCATTTTAACTTTCAAATGCAGGGCCATATATGCCTAGGGCCTACATATAGTTTTTTGATCATTTTTTCCCTTTACATTATAAAATCTGTAACAAAGACCTCTCCTTGAATAAATCGGCTGTTAAGTCCTGTTACTTACTGTTTACCAAGAAATATTATTCAAGATAATTTTGAACACCCATCGAAATCGATACAACCATAAAAATGCATCCGTCAAAGGGTCTACGAGAACTTAATCCTGTCCTACTCAAATGATCCGTTTTTCCCCAATGAACATTGCACCGCTCCTCCGATGATGATTGCTTCAGCTGTTGAAAGCGCTTAAGCATTCAACTAGTTACTGAAAATACATTTCAATATCTCTATAGTTAAAGTTCTGTAATACTGGCAAAATGAAACGTATTTACTATTAATTTGAACGTTATTGAATTACGATACTTTCAGTTCACTTAAAGATATTAAAATTATATTCTTTCCATATGCGATGCTTTCAAACTACTTGATTAAAAAAACATATTACCTGTGGCGAATATGGAATGTTCGTTTTCAAAAATGAAGTTTCTCATTAACCGACTTTTGTATCCTCTAAAGGTAAAAATTGGATCTAATGAATGATTCGGAAGATGTAATTAGTAATTTTTAATTGGTAAGTATCCAATCCGAAAAGAATTTTCCATTTATCTCGTAAAAAAAAAAGTTGCGCTTTACCATCGCTCTGAGAGTAAGGGAGCAAATCACTTCTGCTAATGTGATTTAGCAGAAGTGATCGCTTCCCCTTTACCACCACACTCTGCCACCCACATTTCAAATTTCTAACACGAATAGATCGTTTACAATATTAGTTTGGAATTTTGCCATTTCCAACTTTTTCCACCGTTAGAAGCTGTTAAAACTATTGGGAGATTCAGAAAATGCGAATCCTATTATTTCATTCGTACCCCTCCTATACAAAAAGATTTTTTCTTTTATTTCTAGAAGCGAAAAATTTAAATGTCTACAGACAACAAAGTAAAAACAACTAGGTTTTGAAAACGGGTTAAAAATGGGAATTAAGAATCCAAGAAAACTAGAGCTTTGCGAAATCATGGGATATAAACAGGGCTGTATTTTTTTTGCCTCAAACTCCGAAAACTGTTTCAAAATTACATTTAAAAAAAAGCTTTTGGGTTTATAGATGCTACCAAAATAATTGAATAACTTCTAGTTGGCATTCCACGACAGTTTTTTTTTCGTGTAGTTGTATTTTATATTTTTGCAAAATTTCCGACGAGAATCTCTGGGAAGTCTGCACTCACATGTCAAAGCGTAATTACATTTAAAATACTAGGCAGAAGTAAGTGATGACGTTATTAAGCGTGACAACTAATAGCTGTGATCAGGTACATTAGAAAACATTTAATCAGCATGCAATGGTATTTGAATCTTCCAGTTAAAAAATATTCAGTTAAAACACATTCAGATGATGATCGTATATGTTAACAATAATGTATAATATGCTAAATGGTGTAAAAAATTATTACTACTCATTTTGGATCATGAGATCATAGAGAATTTTGCATATGTGTGTGTATTTTTTTTTTTTTTTGGGGGGGGGGGGGTTGAGTATAGTCGGCAGAGCGCCAAGCGTCTAACCTGCTGTTTACAGGTTCGAGTCTTAACTGGGGTTGAGGTGAAATTTTCTCTGTTAACCATAATACTGCCTTTGGGGGAAAAAGGGACGCCGATGCACTTGGAAAGATCGCCGGATATGTTAAGCCGTGGCTCCAAGCGCAGAAAAGCCTTTCCCTGTTCACGTTAAATAAAAGCTGGATGGCCTTTAGGAGAGGCTTCCGTCTCATAACAGGTGTTCAGCGGATCCCTCTTCCCAAACCAGCTCTGAGCTCTTGGAGTCTTTGTGAACTGCCCATCTAGTCCTTTGTGATAGGGGGCGGGGGTGGCTCAGTCGGTAGCGCGCCAGGCTCGTAATCTGCAGTTCCCAGGTTCGAGTCCCAACTGGGTCAGCGTTGAGATTTATCTCCGCAAAATTCCCCGCCCTGCCCACGGTCAGTAGGGGACACCGATGGGCTTGGAAAGGCCGCCGTCCGTCGGATGGGACGTTAAGCCGTGGCCCCGTGTGCGGGAGAGCCATACCCTGTGCACGTTAAAGAACACGCTGGAGGGCCTTGACGGGAGGCTACCATCTGTCTCCCAACAGCTGTTCCAGTGGGTCCCCTCCCCCAACCTTCTCTGAGCCTTCGGGGTCCTTGTGACCTGGCCATTTAGCCCGTGGTGTGCAAAAAAGTGCCGCTCAGATAAAACAACCCAACCCTTTGTGATACCCCAAAAATGGGTCACTCAGAGATAAAACAGCCTACCCATAAAACAGAATTTTATTCACCGAGACATTAAGATTGTTTTGAAAATCAAATTTTATTGCATTTTTAACTTTCTAGAATAAAATATATACATTATCCCTCAAACAGATGTTTGCCAAATAGTTCTATCGGTTTAATATGGGAGAGAAAAGATTTGCGACGAAGGTAAGATCTCAGCAGAAACAACTAAAAAACGAAATAGGAAACATCCGTGCGTTATCTGGGATGTCCGAATGGTTAGGGTGCTTGGCTACTGATCCCATGCCCCAAAAATCAGTAGCCAAGCACCCTAACTTTATTCGGACATTTACTAATACGAAACCTAAATTGTAGAATTTTCCTTTGCATCACAAAAGTTAATTAAAAAAAAGAAATTATTTTAGACGAATTGATCCAATAAAAGTAAATTCACCAAAAATATTAGCAGATTTCATGAAAAGAACTATCACCCTAAAAGAAAGAAAAATAAATTCGAAACAGTAATCCCTTGATATAAATAATGAGCAAAATAAAATCGACAATATTAATAGGCTTGTCATAAAACAGCACAGAGTTAACTTTTTTCAATGACGGGACATTTATTCAAGAATGGAAGCGAAACGAAGGCCACTTTTTTTTAACAGAGGAAACTCGGGGGCCAGAACAATAATGAATTATACTGGTTAAGTAGTATAAAAAAAAATTAAAAACATTGCAACGCAGTTTTTTAATGCAATTATCCTTAAAAGTGAGAAAAGTCTTGTATCAAGAACTAGCTGATTGAAGACGTTTTCTACAGTTTCTCTTTAAGAATAAACACAAACTACTTTGAATGCCATTTCCCAAACACGCAAAAATATTACCTTACATACTCAGCGTACCAGACAACGCATTTGCAGGCCGTATTCGGTCCGCGGTCATACACATGGAGGTGCACATCCCTGGCCGAGCGTTAAATGAGGTAGTCAGAAGCTAAACCGATCAACTCCGTATTTCTTTTTAAAAAATGTGCTTTTGTAAACAATTTCTGAATAAATGTTCCATTGAAAATATTTTAATTTCGTAATTGAATTGGACAGTACAATTTTTCAAACAAATGCACTTCAAAATATATGTTCTGGGTGGGTTGTTTTACCTTTGAGCAGTACTTTTTTTTGCACACAACAGACTAAATGGGCAAGTCACAAGGATCTCGAGAGGTTTCGGGGGGGGGGGGGACCCACTGGACAATTGTTAGGAGACAGATGGTCGCCTCCCGTCAGGACCATCCAGAGTGGTCTTTATCGTAGACATGACCACGGGTTAACATCCCATCTGACGGATGGCAGCGTTTCCAAGCCATCGGTGTTTCTACTGATCGAGGATAGGGCAGAGTTTTGCGACTGGCCAAGGCAGGACTCGAACCTGGGAACTGCAGATTACGAGTCTGGCACGCTACTGAGTCACCCCCCCTACCCCTTATATATGCTCCGAGACAATATGATAGTAAGAATGAATGGGACGTTAAACCGCGTCTTTGTGGCAGAACCATACCCTGTGGACGCTAAAAACACACTCTATGGCCTTGACGGGAGATTACATGCCTACAAACAGCTGTTTAGTGGGTCCCCTTTCCCTCAACCTCTTTGTGTACAAAAAACTGCAGCTCAAAGGTGAAACAACTCACCTTGTGAAAGCCCACATAATGATTGCCATCTACCAACAGAGGCATGACTACCATCTGCGTCTTTTACTTTCAAACTTTGGCATTAGTGGTGGTGAGGAGGAGTTGTGTACATAATCATACGCATCGGAAGGGGGTCCTCCGCTCGTCCTCAAAAAAAAAAACGTTTAGTTTGATAATTGGAAAAATGCGTTCCATCACTTTCTTCTTTGCGATACGCATTGTGGCTAAGTTTATTAAGTAGGAAAATTGCTAACATTTGTTTTCACTTAGCTAATCCATAGGCATCTTCTATCAAATTTTAATAACGGTTTCCTTACCAGCAGAATTACTATATCCAACACTTCAAAATATCCATACGATAGTGGAAATCCTAAGACTTAAAGTAAGAAAAACCTTAACGACCTGATGATTATATTTTGTCCAGTATTACGAACGATTGTCAATTAAGTCCTCAAATTATTGCAATCGAGAAATGCATGAAAGCGAAGACCGGTTTTCAAACTATTTCTACATGACCTGTTACGCTTCTTCTCCGAGGCGGGGACTCCAGTACGAATATTTATTTCATTAATCAGTCTACTTATTTTTGCAAAAATAAAAATACAGCTACTTCTTTAAATAGTAATCCTTTTCATGGTGGATAAGAATTTACAAATCACAAATTAATTACTTCATTGCAGATAGAAGGCCTAAGTATATACCTTGGAATAGATAGATCCAGCAATAATTGGAATACTTACTTCTTGCATTGCAATTGTAGTCGCAATTGAATCGAGTCACAAGAAATTCAGCTTCAGAGGGATACGGGAATCCGAGAATCTTGTGATTTGGGAGGTCCGACAATTTTTTTTTTTTTTTTTTTTTTTTTTTTGGGGGGGGGGGGGATGATGCCTACCTTACCCGGGCTTGCTTACCTTACCGGGATGCCTACTTTACCCGGGCTATAAGCCCTACCTTACCCGGGGCTCTGATGATAAGACTTGAGTAGGATATCCAATTACAAAAATATTCCATCGAGCAAGAAAGGTTAAAATGATATTCTACATGGAATAAGATTTTATAGTTTTTTAATCTATTTTTAGTGTCGGACGTTAAATATGGAGCTAAAATAAAATTGTACAAAGACAACTGTACTGATTTCAAAGCAAGTGGACAAGTTTGAGATTTAGTATAAATACACCCAGGGGGTCCGGACCCCCCCCCCCCCCTCTGGCTGCGTTCCTGGTCCACATCACTTCTCCACCCCACGGGTATGTCTGGTTATAATAGAAATGTTCTTAAATGGTAGACATAAAATTTTCTGATTTCAATTTGAAGTCCTGAGTAGCGAAGCTCTTTTCCTAAAGTACGAATTTCACGGAGATCACTTAAAGTGTTAACTTTGAAATGATTTTCAAAGTTAACACGTTAAGAACCTTTCGTTCATGTGTGTTAAAACTTATGCAAGATCAGAACTTCCTTCTCCAGGAAATGACCCTCACTACTGAAGGTGACTTCGAATAGAAATGATAAGATATTTCTGACAATTAAATTTTCAATTATTAAAAAATCAATATTTAAATTTCTATATTTAAAAAAACAAGATTGCCATTAACTTTTCATTACATTATTGTGCCAAATCTAGAGATGGTCCATTATTAGGAGGTCACAGAGGCTGAGCCTTATCAACATTTTTATAATATAAACAAAATATTTAAATACCAAAATAGAAAGTATAAAAATCCCAGTTCACACAGATATTTGCTTTATGAAATATTTTGGCCATTTTATTTTCATTCAATAAGCAAATAAATAAATTACCCCTTAAGCAGCTACTTGCCACAGAGGTGTGGCAGGAACTTGTCAGTTTAATTATGACTTAGAAAAGATTTGTGTGGAAGGTGAGACCTCAACATAAAGACAACACAAGAAGGAAAATATGCATGCTTTATCTGGGGCTCAAACCCAGGTCCCTTTGATCAATAGCCAATCGCGCAAACCATTGGTTTATTCAATATGTATTCAGTAAAGCAATTATGCTCAAAACTGCTATCTTCAGGGATCTTAATGGACTAGGGATGGAACTTAATGGAAAATGGGCCCAAACCCACCATGCGAAGTAGATTTGAGTTTATTAACTCTTGGCGTTTATCCTCTATTGCAACAGACTTGCTGATTGAGGCACTGGTTTGGGTCAAGTCTGAAGTAGTCCTTTGGTTGCCGGCAACCCAATCACCTAATACATATTCTCTCATATCACCGATTTCAGCACCACTACTACTACGTGACTAACAGAAACTCAGCATTGTTGACACTTAATAATGCATTTTGCATTTGAGCTCCATAGACTGACATGTTTCTGCCTTTTTTAAAATTGCATTTTATGTAGTATTATAAAAGGATTTAAATTTTCATTCAATACTCAACTTTAGATTTGCATTCAAAAAATTCTAATTTTGCTAATTTTCATTTAGACATAAGAATCAATAGCTCCCTTAAAAAAAACAAGATTTTAGTTCTTACTGATATTGGAAATGAAACTAATTTGTTTCCATCTGTTTTTATGTATGATTTATGTGAAAAATGAATTGCATGCAATAGTTCCTTTCAGTGTAGGGAAACTAATTAAAAAAATACCCCCTCAAGCAGCTGCTTACCACAGAGGTCTGACAGGAGCCTATCAGTTTATATGCCATAGTAGGTCTGTGATAATGGCAGGATCTCGGCAGAAAAACGACACATACATCCATGCCTTATCCGGGGCTCGAACCTAAGTCCCTTAGATCAGTAGCCAATTGATCATATGGAATTGTAATTAAGAACTTGCTTCAACCAACTCTTTGCTGAGATTTTCTTAATGTTAAGATTAGGTGTATGAAACAAACTCTTTCACATGTAATTGGTTTCCAAAAAACACTCACTGATAGTGCTTTTGGAAGATAGTATTAATGTTTTTGGCATAAACTTGGTAGCAGAAAAATTGACAAGGTTAGGAAAAGTTACAATTTTTGCATCAGATATTTGCAATAGTTTCTCATATTGTAAAAGATCAAAGAGATCATATGAAGTTGTAATGGTTGTTCAATTGGAGCAAGACCACTTTAAACAGGTACATTTGCATATTTACAAGGGAGAATTAAAATCATATTACTTCTTTAACATTCCAAATTCCTCTGTAAAAGAAGAATTGCTCATAACAGTCCTATCAGGGAATGCTTGTAGGCAACTTTTAATTACATTGGTAGTGTTCTTGGAAGACAGTCCAAATGGTTTTCATTTGTTTTTGGAATTAATTAAACGGGTTCTTTAAGTAAAGCCTTATATGTATGCTACAGTTATTTGTAGTACTTTATTTCACTCTAGAGAAGCAAATAGATCACATGAAGATGTAATGTGTGTTGAATTAGAAAAATCTTACTTCATTCAAGTATACATTGACATGTTGAAGACAGAAGAAATACATATAACTCTAGTGAGGGTTATAAATATTTTTAATACCTATACAAGAAAAGCATTTCAAATGAAAAGATTATTTCAAAATGTTGCTGAGTATGAATTATATGAAATTTGAAATTTCATTGCTTTATCGTTTTTTTTACATTAGCTTAAGGGTATGAAACATATTTTAAATACACTGATACTGTTTTTTGAGGATTTAAACACATGTTCTATTTCTATGTATTATGGAACTTGGCAGTATACTTTTTGTGCAAATTGGATAAAAAAAATAAAAATTAGAGCTAAGATTCTTAGAGCTGACTATTTAGAGCTAAGAGTAAAATTATTTGAAATAGGGACTGACTGTTAATAGAAAAAGTAACTGTATATATGAAATTTGTGAAAAAGACAAAAAATAATCTACTGTTAGACGTATTCTATGAAGGGGGGGGGGTATATTTATTGTGGGGTGTATTTATTATATAATATTTGTCTAAAAATTTTCCGTGCTGAGGATAAAAATTCAAAATGTTGAAATGATGATTATATATGTGAAAAGAAATTGTGAATATGAAATTTGTCAAAAGAATTATTCGGAGATGGCTATTTTCCATGATAGACGATATTATATGGGACGAATGTCGCCATCTAGTGGAATTGGCATGATTAATTTTGCTAATAAACTTAATATTTTTCTGATTTGGATAACGGCAAAAAATAAATCTGATTAGGCAAATGGATTTTATTAATTATCCTAAAGACACTACAACTCAACATTTTTGTTTTACAATGGTCATAGAAAGTATAAGTACTTCTGTAAAAGACGAGATTTATAATAGAAAATCAGTAACTCTACCTGATTTTTGTGAATATGAGAATCATGATTTATATGAATTCCCAAACGTATCTGTAATTCACTTTAATATCAGAAGTTTGAGGCAAAATTTTAATGAATTAATAGAGCAGATGGATTACAGAATTGATGTGATGTTGTTGTCTCATATGGGTGAAAACTGAAGAGGTTGAATTATATAATATAGAAGGATACATAATTTATTATCCGTGTATTATTTATTATCAAACTATTAATATATATTAAATTAGGAACACATTCTTTTACCCAGTTAAGTTTTCATATGTTAAGTTCAGAGGTAGTGCATCTCCACATAGATAACATTAATTTGTGTTATTCTAATGTATAGGTCTCACGAGCACACTGTAAATTTTTTTAATGACGAACTGCAGCAGAAGCTATATTCATTGAGGATAAATGACATTCTTTTTATTGGAGATAGAAATATGTTTTAAAATAATCCAGAGAAGTAAATGATTATTTCAATATAATGAGTGAGAATGGTTACTCTCAATATATTAGGTCACCTACTAAATAAAAAAAAAATAAATACCCCCCTCAAGCATCTGCTTGCCACAGAGGTCTGACAGGAGCCTGTCAGTTTATATGCCAGAGTAGAAGGTCTGAGAGGATGGCAGGACCTCAGCAGATAAACGACACACACGCATGCCTTACCCGGGGCTCGAACCCAGGTCCCTTAGATCAGTAGCCAAGCGTGCTAACCACTCGGCCATGGGAGTAAGTAAATGTAAGTTGCTTAGATAATGTTTTCATAAAATCTAGTAGAGGTGTGGGAGCTGAAGTGTACATTATTGAATCCTCATTTACCGATCATTATCCACTTATTATATATTTGAATCAAGTTAGTCTGAATCCAGTGGGGGGAAAGACCAGGAATTACAACTATAGAAACTAATGATTTTGTTAATTATTATAAATTTGAAGAATATATGAAAAATTTAGATTTTAGTGATATGTGTAACAATTGTTAAGACGTGAATGTTGCATATGACACTTAATACAAAACGGTTTTTCGTACAGAAAAATATTTATGTAAAATAAAGTAAAAAAGAAAGAAAAATTGGTTTACAAGTGACATTATTATATTAAAAAATAAAAAAGAAAAATTATATCAGAAATGTAAAAATATACAGGGATTATTTCCTTTGAAATAGAATATAAGACATTCTGTACATACTTAAAGGTTGAATTAAGGAGAGCTAAAAATAATTACTATATGTATGGTTTTCGAAGCTGTGGAAAAAATAATAAGAAACAATGGAATTATGTTAATCATATGTTAGAGATAAAAGTAAAGAAAAATATTGTAACTTCTTACGAGAACACAACTGAATTGGTTGATGACATGAATAGAAATTTTATTCAAAGTATTACATATCTGAACCCTGAAATTGATAATCAGTGTAAAGCTATTCATGTGATATAAATTGTATATCACAATCTCTTTATATGGAAAATATGGATGATTAGAAATTGGTTAAAGAACTTGCAGGAATGAGAAAAAATAAAGCCTCTGCGTATGATAGTATTACAGTAACCATGATACAAATTATTGCTAAATATAATTTAAACGTTTTTACTTATTTATCACTACAACAAGGAAAATTTGTTGGACAACTAAATATGCTATAATTTCCCCGATTTACAAATCGGGTGATAAACAACTGTTGACTAATTATAGACTAATCTCATTGTTGTTGGTGTTTTCTAAATTAATTGAAAAAAATTGTTAAAAAAAAACTTGTATATTACTTAAATCAACATAGCTTTTTTTCTCTCCCAAGAACCAGTTTGGTTTTGGGGAAGGAAAAAACAATGAATAATGTATTCTGAAGCTAATGGAAGGTATTTACGAAAGCATTGATCGGGTAAAAAAATATTGACACTGTTTCTGGATCTACAAAAAGCTTTCGATAGTGGATCAGGAAATACTGTTAAAAAAAACTCTTTACCAATAGTATAAGATGACATATTTATAATTGGTTTAAAAGCTACCTTTTAGCATGAAGTCAGGCGGTAAAAGTGAATAAGGAAATAAGTTCATTTAGGGAAATTAAAAAAGGTGTACCTCAAGGTTCTGTATTGGATCCCATCTTGTTTCTTATTTGCATTAATGACTTATGTGATTTACATTTAAGAGGATCATTAATATGTTATGCCAATGGTATTGCAGTAGTTTACACAGCAGATGCTATTTTAGAAATGGAAACAAATGTATAAAAATTATCTTTTAGAAATATATTCTAAATATATTTTTTGAATGAATTAAACTTGAATTATTAATAAAAGTAAGCTCTTTATTCTGAATTGCTTAATATAAATACTCTAATATAAATTAAATATCATGATGTTAATTGCCTTCTTAATCAGAATTGTATATGCCCTAAATTAGAAAGAGAATGTAATTACATTATTTGGGGGTTGAACTGGATTCTTCTTTAATATGGAGGACTCATGCAAATAAGATACATATTATTTAAATTTTATCATCTTCAAAAAATAGCAGATAAGACATTTTTACCAGTACTATATTATGCCTGGATTTACTCTAATTTATAGCATGGTCTAATTTATAGCCTTGTATTCTATAGAGATTTCACAAAAAATGTAATAAAAGTAACAGTATATCATACTGCTATAACTGATCACTTTCCTGTTATAATTAAGGTTGATCTGGGGAGGGTTGGTTGCTTTACCTTTGAGTGGCACTTTTTTTGCCCACAATGGGCTAAATGGCCAGCTCACAAGGACCCTGAAGGCTCAGAGAAGGTTAGGGGAGGGGACCCACTGGAAAGCTGTTAGGAGACAGAGGTAGCCTCCCATCAAGGTCATCTGGTGTGTTCTTTAATGTGCACAAGATATGGCTGCTGCTGGATGTGCAAAGATACATATTATAAAAATGAACTGAAATCATGTGGAAAAGACTTGACAAAACAGTGGGAACTAGTAAATAGACTAGCAGAGGTAAAAAAATAGAATCATTTACACTCCGAAACATAATTAAACCGGCCAATGTGAATTTATATTTTAGTAATGTATGTGTGAATATTCATGAAGAGGAAATTTTATATTAAATAATAATAATAATGTATATAATAAAAATACCTGCTAAAATTCTATTTTTATCAATAATACAAATGAAATGGAAGTAATTGATATTAAAAACAGATTAAAAAAAATAAGAAATCTAGATTTGATAATGTATCTGTAAAATTATAAACAGGTATCATTTAGTTTATTTAACAAAGCTAATAAATATTTCATTACAAAATGGAGTATTTATGATTATTTAAAAACTGCAGTAGTATTGCCAATTTTAAAAATTGGCAAGAAAGGTTTAATTGCAAATTATCGGCCAATATCTGTCTTACCACTATTTAGAAAGGTATTAGAAAAAAATTATGAAAACTAAATTGATTAATTTTTTTAAAATAATTCTCAGCTTGGTTTTAGAGAAAATAAAAATACTGAAAAAGGAATATTTAATATTACAAAATAAGATAAATAGAGATATTGATGGAAACAAAAAAAGACCTATTTCTAGATATTAGGAAAGCATTTGATTCAGTAGATCATAAAATTTTATTACAGTGGAATAAGAGATATTGGACATCAAAAGTTCAAAAGCTATTTGGCAAATAGAAAATAAGCAGTTTGTATTGGCAATCAATTAATCTACTATCTAAATATTAAGATGGGAGCCCCTCAGGGTTCTGTCCTGGGACCAATTTTATTTTTAACATTTATAAATGATTTCAGTTGATGCTGTAATTGTATATATATACTGCAGAAAATTTGAATGAACTGAAAAATAAAATCGTGTTTGATTTTAATAAAACAAGCATTTTGTTTACTAAAAATAAATTTTGCTTAAATGTTGAAAAAACTAAATATATATATTTTTTGAGTTGCATGGGAGAAACCAATTTTGAAATCAAATATCATAAATTGCATTGCAACTCAACACAAGTTTGTAATTGTTCTGTAACAGAGTAAAAAATTATAAATATTTAGGTGTGAGTGTAGAAAACAACTTAAAGTGGAAGATGCATGTTCAGACACAAAAAGATTGAGATACACATTATGTAAGTCCTATTATTTAAAAAATATTGTTACAAGTTCTTTTCTTCACTCTTTATATTTTTCTTGGGTTTATTCAAGTATATAATATGCAATTTGTTGTTGGGGGGGAGCATTATGAGACAAACTTAATTAATCTAAATAATATTCATAAGAAAATATACAAGTTTGTATTAAATGTGAAAGTCACTAAGATATTAAAAGTATATCTTTGACATTAATTCACTTTCATAATATAAACAAATTTATTTTTAAAATTCTCCAGTTTGTGCATATGAACCAGGATTGGTTAGATAATATAAATCGTCCCTACAACATGAGAAGAAATAATCAATGTATAGTACCTTTGCTCATAAAAATATTTTGGAAACACATTTCGTTTTTCTGACACCAAAAATTTATAATTTTTTAGAAAATAACATAAAAAAGAAACTAGTCTGAAAATTTTTAACAGGAAAATTAGAGTTTTTTGTTAAACATAGAAGAATAAACTGAGATTTAATTAACTTGGAAATGTATTAGATACACATTTAAAATATTATATTTTGATTTTAAATAGTGCTTGCCAATTATCTGTTGCTACTGTTGCATAATTATGTATGTCTTTTGAACCTGAATGAGTTTTAAAACTCCTTGGCTCAAAACAGTTACGACCAAAATTCTGTTTCTTTCCTCTACCAGTTGTTTTATGTTGCATCCATATCTTATATTATGCTCCTATTGTACCGAATTGTATTATTGTATTGTATTAAAGTATTAAGCAAACTTTCATTTCAATGGGTATGCAAACAAACAAAACTCTAAGTTCTCGGCCAATTTTAACTCACAGAAAATGCATGAGAAACCTTTGCACTCTGAAAAAGTTGCTGTTTGGTGTGTGATATCATCAGAACATGTTATCAGCCCCTACTTCTTTGAAGACGAGGTGCAACAGCAACATCAGATTGTTATCTCCGCATGTTGCACACTTTCTTCATCCCAGAAATGCAAAGACTGAATATGGATTTAAATAGTATGTGATTTCAATCTGATGGTGCTACAAGCCTCATTGCTCACATCTGCATGAACTTTCTGAAACAGCACTTCTCAAACAAAATCATATTGTGTTGGGCACACATTCCTAGACTTAACGGCACCAGACCTATTTCTTTGGGAGCATCTGAAAAGCACAGTTTACAGGAACAGACCTGCAAACTTAGAGGAACTGAAAATCAACATTCAGCCACGCATTAATAAGTTAACTTCAAAAACACTCATATCTATTATGAACAATGTTGTACATATAAAGTGCTGTAACCAGGGTGGACATCATAAGAATATAATTTTTTCAATTTAAGTAAATTTCAATATGTTATCAAACTATATATCACATAAATTTCCATGGAAAAATAAATATCTGGTTAAAATTGGTTGGATTTTCAATGTCTCTAACAATTATTAGAGCCTATTTACATGGTGTCAAAATATATGGGACACCCTGTATTTTTATTTCAATTCTTATTAAATAGTATCATTACATTTAACATTTCAATTTATATGATATTTAATTAAATGAAATTACTTTTGATTTTAACAATCAGCTCAGTGAACCAGCAAAATATTAACAATGAGCTTGTGCAGGTCTAATCATGGCCAATGCAGCACATCCCTGGTTTGTGTCATTAGTTTTGATCTAATAACAGATAACCACTGGACAGCCTAAGTATATAGACTAATAAATATAATAACTAACCTAAATATATATATAGCAGGGCCTAGGTAGACTGTGCCGATAAATGCAGAAAATGCCCATAGTAGTAAATTTCAACATAATATTGTCAATTTACTCATTTTATTCTCCATTTCAATTCCTTAAAAGGTTAAATGCTCTCCCTTTTCAGTGTGTATAGAAAAATTAGTGTGAATTTTTTATTACGAATGAGGAATATCAATCACCGATAGTTGTATCTCTGATACCCTGATAGAGATGTTCAAGTTTTATTTCTTTGAATTTCACCATAATATTTGAAATAAATATATTTTTATAACTTTAAAATGATTTCAACAAAAACCGGGGGGGGGGGGGGGGTAGACTGCCCAATAGGAAATCCAGGTTTACTAGCCACACCTGTGCAGAAGCTCAGAAGTTCTGCATTGTTAACAAATTTCCTGTTGGAACTGAGCACCCAATTTCCCCCCTCCCCCCAAATCAAGGTGGAAAATATAAATGGTTTGAAATTCAAATTTGGGTTCTGTTATACACACAGACTTGAAATTTTAATGCAACTGGAATGGCATGGGAGAAATGTATGGGAAATTTGGGAGTGGGCAGTCAAGTATTTGGGAAGCTACTGAAGGAGGAAGGGGAGAGTTAATCAAAAAGTGTTAAATCAAAATCCAACATGGTAAATTAAAAAAGGGGTGAAAAAAAGGATTTGAAATTCAGAATTGGGTTTTATTACGAATCGGGACTTAAATTCTGAACATAGTGAACAGGAGAAACTCATGAGAGAAATTTGGGATTGGGCAGTCAAGTATTTTGAAAATTACAAGGAATCTATATTTGTTAAGAAGATAGTAACCTTTTCAACAGTCAATCAAGTAATGCACATTTCTATTACGTGTATCTCATGGGAAAAGGGTCTCTTACAAAATACACTCAGTCACTTAGCCAGGAATTATTGGCCAAATGATGTACATCACTGCTATGACAAAAAATATGAAAAAAGCAATATTAAAAAAAGTTGATAAAACACTTGATCACTCATGATTGTTTATGGTCAAATATTTAGCTCATTTACAATTATAAACTTTAAAAATACATTTCTATATATCGTTGTATAGTAATCAAGATAAAAACGTTATATTTAAAATCTTAAAAATAGTGAATTTCAATATAAATAAATTAACTTGAAGACTAGGTATTGGACATAGTTGCTTCACATTATGATATTTGTCAATTTTAAAACTATGTAAAAGTGAGCAAAATAAAATTAAAGTTCTTTTGCATCTCAACATTTGCTTTTTTCTGAACACAAGCCATATACAATGTCTTCTAGGAATGGAACATAACTGATCCGGTGAATGTTTTTGCGCACTTCTTCTCCTTTCCAGTTTAGGTCAAACTGAAAAAAATATATATATATGCTTTATTGCCACATAATGCATTATGTGTTAAAAAAATCAGTATACAATTCTAGACTATGCCCAGAAGATTAGGTTGGCTTATTGGGATGTTGGGAAATTTCCTAGTAAACTGCTACTCCCCTGAGAAAACAGTTACAAAATGGTAAGTCATAAAAGTCTGTTTCATTGTTACAGGTTGGAGTAGTCTAGTCTACATCTGCTTTTAATAGTGTTAAATTTTCATTCAATGGCTATTTAATTACAAACATTGCTATGTTAGGTCAATGGAGAGTCAAATTTGAAGTTGGATAACTTCTTTAAAAAAAAAAGCTTTTTACAGAAAAAAGTGACTGGAGATAATGCAAAGACCTCAATCATATATATATAAACTTTGATATTCACCAATATTCAATCCGCACATAAAAAGTTACAGAAGCTGGAATATTTAACCACTGCAATGCCAGTTAAAATAACTAATCTGAAAAGATTAAATTTTAAAAGGTAAAGCAGGGTCGGACTATGACCTTATGAGGCCCTAAGCTATGTCAAGTTTAAGAGGTCCCAAAATATTCAAAAGGTTCAATATGTATTTATTATTTAGATTGAAAAAAAAAACATTTAAAGTACTACTAAAAAACTTCAATTTATAACTACTAATAACAATTCCCAACTGCTACACAGTAAAATTTGAAATGCATTTTATGAGGTCCATCATATTCTGAAGCCCTAAGCTGTAGTTTAGTTAGCTTATGCATATGTCTGGCCCTGAGGTACAGCAAAGCAATAACTGTTATATTAAAATGAGTGCATTTTACACACTTTATGAGTATATTTAGAGTTTGTGTAATGATTTTAATTTTCACCAATTTTGAATGTTTTTTGCACAATGAACTAAATTGTTATTAAATGCTTCACTTTTTATAACTCTAAGAAACAAATGAATATTGTTAAAAATCTTGATTTTGGGAGATTTGATTCAGATCTTAAATTTATTTTCAATCAGTTTTTTTTTTACATAGAAAGCTAATAAAAAACACTATGGAGCTTCGATTTTATATCCATTGACATAACATGAAAATGCTTTTAACATAGTGACCTGTGAGTGCATATTTTATTCTGTATAGACAAATCTGTTATCGGTTGTACCTACACTATCTTAACAATAAGCTCAAGGACTAACTTTTAATTAGAGTGAAGCTTTCTGTTCTTGGTGTCAGATGCTACTTTATAGCTACTTTAAAGGCTAAGATCAAACAGCTGTGAAAACTGCAAGAACATCATTAGCCCTTCCAGGGCCACATTCATTATAAATACTGACAGATTCCAAAATGAGAGGCTAAAGACAGCTATATCTGTTTTTAGTGCAATACATGAAACTTCAATTTAAAAAAAAAATAGAAGTTGCTGTGAAAATTTTCTTACATATATTTTATAAAAATACATAAATCAAGCTTAAAAAAATACTTATTTTTTTCATTTGATGAATATTTTATTAAGCAGGGACATAAATAATTTGTTAAAGCCATCTAATTGTTATTTTTAGATCCAATACATGACAAAGCTGATTTGTTTGTTTCCATTTTTCTACACTGAAGAATTCCTCCAATTGCAATGGTACTCCAACTTTTCAGCACTTTACCAAGATCCCAAAAATGCAACACCCAAAGAAAAAAAAATATAGTGTTTAGTGAAAATAAAGCCTAGAAATTGTTCCTCCACTTCATAAATGGGACACAAAACCCCCATGAATGCAAGCAGTCCAAGTCATCTTGTATGACACTGTGCTGTATTTCAAAATATTTCATACTGAAAAAAATTATAAAAAGAAATAAAAAAATCGTGTTTCATGTAAATATTATATTATTTAGAAAGAATTTGCCTTTTGATTAATACGCATATTAACTAGAAATAATTAGCTGAAAAAAAAATGGTTGCTCTGAGTGGGATTACTGAATATAATTTAACTGTTTTTATTGATCATATTTTCAAAAATTAAGCTTCAATTGCATATCAGACCTATTTTTATGTGTTATTAAAATTAATATATCTTTGTAAATTTGTTTAAATTTTTTATTTTCATAAAATTTTGAATTAAATTATGTTTAATTTGGTATACAGCATGGCCTGTTTCTGTTAATTGTTGTTGTTTTTTTCAATTCTAAAGTTGACTTGTTGATATGACTCAGAACAGTTGGCACAAGGCCTTGACATTCCTCAAAGTACAGTAACAAGAAAAATATTGTAAAAAAAAAGAGTAATTTTCTTGTTTTCAAAATGGTAAATGTCAAAACAGTAATTTAATGACTGAAAAATTTATTTTTCAGTGATTCAGAAATAAATATCCCTTTTATTCATATGCACTTCCAGATGTTTTTTTTTTTACTACATGACTCTAAAAACACCCTATTAAAATAAAACTAGTAATCGTTTTTGTTAATTATTATAACTTCTAGAAAATTCAGAATTAAATGCCGATTGATGTAGCAAATAAGATACCATAATTCGTTTTATTAGTTATTGGGAAAAAAATGTTCTAAAGTTTTTGTTTTGGCTGAGCATAGTGAAAAAGTAGCTTGGCCTCTGGATTCTGGATGTAAACCAGTTTTTAGGCTAGACCTTGGAAGAGCTAGAGGTAGTCACATAAAGTAATTTCCTCTAAAGTGAAAGAAATACACGTCTGAACTAAAGAAATTATATAATATATAGTACTGCAGAATAAATTCATTGTAATGACAACTGACATTCAATCAAACATTAGGCGAGTGTGAAAAAAATTAATCCAGTTGTTTCTTGGATTCATAAATGGGATTTCCAGCTTATGCACCAGTTTCTTTAACCACTGGAGCAAAGACAGTGGTAATTCACGTGTTTAAATGAGTTTTATAAACTCTAAGTTCTACACTGGGGCACTTCCAATTGAACAATTTAAACCAAGAGAGAATAGTTATAATAACCAAAAGGGGTATTTTATGAAATCCCGTAACATCCATATTTTTGACCAGAACTAAAATCTCAATGTGATTTTCAGCTTACAGGAATAATTGCAGAGCAACTGGTATACAACCAAGAGAGCACATGTTCAAATATGAGAGATGGCTAGATGAGGTTTTCACACTTGCTTAATGTTTGATTGAACATCAGTTGTCAGCAGAATGAGTTTCTGTTGATTTATTATTCAGATACACTACGAAACATGTTGAGCTTATAATTTCTATTAAAAGTATGGGTGTCAAATATGTCAAAAAAAAATGCATGTGCTCTGATATAGGAGCTACAGATTATATTCTTACACAGTAGTAAATTACATCTTCACTCAACTGGCTAGTGCAACTTGTGGATGACCAGTGCATTCTGCATTCAAATTTGGAAAATAATTGGACGGATTTTTTTACACTTGTTTAATATTTGATTGAATATGTACTACTGATTATCACTAAAAAAAAGCTGTTATATGAAAAATATATTTTTTATTTCCTGTACAATACTAAGGGAGTATATAATATTTTAAAGCACTCAAAGCTGTTGGTCACCTTAAATGGAACAAAATGATTGTTTAATAATCTAAGTGTAATTATTGATAAGAACATATTAGGTTGCTGAATATCAAATGACTGATTTCACAGATGCATGAAGTTTTCTTATTTATTGTTTTGAGGATTGAAAATGTTGCCAAACAGTGCTTGTGATACATTATATTAAATCATGAAGCCTGCTTATGATAACACAGTAGCTATTTCACCAGTAAATTTTGTGGTAAGTGGATAAGAGCTTAAAGGGAACAATGGATCAGGGTCAAATTTGTGTTCTTTTCTTATATGAGTTTTTAAATTGGGACACAACGCTGTGGAGGCAACTCACAATATCAATGCAGCATTTAGGGAAAGCAGAGCTGGTGAACGGACAACACGATGTTGGTTTGAAAAATTATGATCAGGTCACTCAGCATTCAAAATAAGCCACATGGTCAACCCAAAGATGCAATTGATATGATTGATTGAAGGATTTAATTGAAATCGACACACACCAAACTGGACAAGACATCACAGGCAAATTAGCCATACATTATTCAACAGTTTCCCGACACCTGAGAACCATTGAAAAAGTGAAGAAGTTGGATAAATGGGTTCCACATGAATTAACGGACATTCATAAAGCAAATCCATCTGAAGTGTGCACTTTCCTTCTCATACAAAACCAAAGGGGTCCATTTTTGCATATAGTTATAACGTGATGAAAAATGGATCCAATACTGCAATCGTCAATGTTCTGCTCAATGGTTGGATGTTGCAGAAGCACCCAAACACACACCCAAGTCTAATCTTCACCTGAAGAAGGTTATAGTGATCGTTTAGTGATCTACAGTCAATGTTATTATTATAAATTATCCCATGCAGGGAGTTATAGTAATGTCAAGGTACAGATAATTTTAGATATCAATTTAAATGTTCAAGTGGCTTGATGTCCCAGAGTGTCCATTATTACTTACTAAAACTGGGTGAAACAATAAATGCAGAGAAATATTGTGTAGAACTCCAAAAAAACTGCATGACAAATTATGCAAGAAGCAGCCTACATCGGTCAATAGGCATGGCATCCTACTGCTCCATGATAACCCTCGACTTCACATCTCACAAATAGCAGTCCACAAACTATCAGTTTCAGTAAGAGACTCTTGCTCAACCAGAGTATTCACCAGACCTATCACCAACTGACTATCACTTCTTCAAAAGTCTCAACTACTTCTTAGTGGGGAAACCATTCAGCAATGAGACAGCAGTCTTCTAGGAACTGCATCGCTTCCAGGAACTGTTTTTTTACTAACAGCATAAATGGACTTGTTTTGCAATGGCAG
Source organism: Ryuthela nishihirai (assembly GCA_038380435.1). Classification (NCBI taxonomy): domain Eukaryota; kingdom Metazoa; phylum Arthropoda; class Arachnida; order Araneae; family Heptathelidae; genus Ryuthela; species Ryuthela nishihirai. Next base: position 26,064,906 of record JAWZYU010000009.1, on the reverse strand, counting down.
AAGTGTATTGAATCTGTTGTGACATATTTTGTTTGAGTAAAATTATTTTTAAAAAAGTTATAGCTGTTGTATGCTTCACTAACAATTCGCTCATTTCATTTGCAACAAACTAATATTACTAACATTAGTCATAAGTGAAGCACTAATTTTGTTAATCAAAAACAGTTTTCTTTATTACTTTAGAATCATATTTATTAAATGCGCAATTAACTTACTGCAGAAGGAAGGGGAGCACGGAATGGTGCTGGATTTTTCTGCCAATCAATGATATCCATAACCTCTGAATATTTTAGTGTACCACTTTCAGTAACTGGAAGTCTGTAAGAAGACAATCAAATTAAAAAAAAAAATTGCAGACCTGTAACTTCTATAAAAAGATAAGAAGGCTCAAATAAAACTAGACTTTTGTAAGATTTATATAAATTGAGAATGAGAAATGAAATAAAACACATATGCATTATAAAACTTTCCAACATTGTACATAATATTTTGTGCTTATAAAAAGATCATAAGGGAGTGTTACATAATATTCCAAACAAGTTTCGTTTTAAGCTGTACTAGAGCATCTCAAAATATTGCCTACTAGCTGAATAGCACCCGTGCTGCCCAGTAATCTATATTTCCTGATTTTCATTGCACTCATGGTTAGTTTTGTTACTACCCACTCCCCTACTCTTTTTTTTTAAACAGATTTAACACAAAAAATTGCCTGATGTTGATGACATCAGTTTGTGCTCTCATAGCCCATTTTCTTCATTTTCCTTGTTCAGTGACACAATTATTGATGCTTCTAACTGAATATATTTTATTATTTAAATATTTGCATTTATGGAATTACGGTATTGGAGTATCAAAATGCTTAACAATCATTTTGAAAATATTTCATTTATTCAGTTTCACACATCTGTAGGCTATACACCACTCTGCTTCTAAGCTACTCTTTTTTTTATCTAATCATAAGCTTATGTACCCCACCACAATGAAAAACATTTGCTTCAGTGTATTCACAGCATGTCACAGATTTTTTTTTCACATCTCTTGTGGCATTGAAAAGATATCTTTAGGGATAATTTAACACATCACGCTTGATAAGTTGATGATCTCAGAAACACTATGCATGAGAAAATACAATTTAGATGGTATCATATGCTCTTTAAAGCGACAACGTGCAGAAATTAAATAAATTAAAAAATAAAAAGTAGGCTTACTAATATTTTTTATTTAAAGTCCTTTTTTAGTAGTTCAGATTTAAAAAAATTTCATGGTAATTTTATTGATATTTTAAATTTTGTTGGAACTACATTGAATTTACTGCTATACTATATAAATATTAGTCTTTTCAGAAAGTTAATATATTGTAAAATATTAAAGTAATTTAGTATTTTCAAGATTTTAAAATTCTTGCTTAGAAAGCAAAATATTTGTAGCATTTAATGATTAGGTTTACTTTATCAGTGGCTTAGTAAATTACAATTTTTACGCCATATTAAAATTACTCCTTAAGCAGATGCCTGCCCCAGATGTCTGACAGGAAAATACACCATAGAGAAGATCTGTGACAAAGGTGACACCTCAGCAGAAGGACAATACAAGAAAAAAAATATCCATACTTAATCCAGAGCCCAAACCTGGCACCCTCTGATCAGTAGCCAAACAACCACTCAGCCATCAGGATGATCAAAATGTGTACTTTTAAAAGATTTAAGGAAAAACTATATAAAGGCATACAAATCCCATGTGTCAGTGGCACACCCAGAAAAACTTCATGCTTCATGTTTTTTTAATAATGGTGGGAAGTGGGGTGGATGTTGTGAGTCTGATTTTCTGGGACTTTCCTGGAAAATATACATGATTTAAGCCTCAAGCAAAAGAGGTATAATGCTGGATTATCAGAATTTTATTGTATTTAGATCATGTTACATACAAAATGAAAAAAAAAATCCATCACATTCTGAATAATAAAATAACATAAATTCAAATTAAAATGAAGGCTACTTAAGCCTAATTTTGCAAAAAATAGTTAATTTTGAAGAATTAATAGCACCTGAATAACACAATGAAGCTGATGACTGATATTTTTGTGCCTATTGTTCCATCTACATTTTAGGTAAATGAAATGTATTTCTATAGATTAAATAGATAATTAATTATATAAAGAATAACAACACTTACTTGTAAATAAATCCTTTCAAAACATCTGTTGACACTGGAACTGGGTAAGAATGAACAATGTTGTACAACTGCTGAGGAGTAACATGACCACTCCTACAAAAAACAACCAAAAAGAAAAATGTGATAGTTTACACAAATTATAGCTTTCAATACTTTGAAATGAATAAAAACTTCCCAACACTGATAAACTCGATTTAATGTAGCATTTGCAGAAATCCCTAAGGAGACTTCCACACAACATTCCAGCTTAAGAAGAACCTTACTTAAGGTCGAAGTATATAAAGTGCAATATAGTCTTGATGAATTTTGTTATTTAAATTAAATTAAAAATTAGTTTTGTTTTTGGGATAATTATTAATGAATTTTGTGTTCCCATAAAATAAATATTAGCCTGAAGGGTTAAAGGATTGTTTCACATAAAACACAGCATGGATTGTTCATATCATTGCATTTTGTTTGGTAATTCTGCAGTTATATAATAAAATTGCATTCTTTATAAACGTTTTCAATCATCAAGGATGAACTTTCATCTAATTTGTGTAATGAATTAATCAGATGACTATACTTTTTCATCTAAACTCATTTAAATGTGCCTAAAAAAATTTATTTGCTGAAAATTTTCTATCTATTCATTGAATGTGAATGCAAAGTACAAGTGATGTCACAAACTGTTATGCAAATTTTTCTAGCTAATAGTGAGTGGTAACAATTTACTGTGAGAGGTTTTTTACTACGATTCGTTTAAAAATTCAGCTACTCTTTTTTTAATGCCTTTCAAGCACTTTTCATATATTTTAAAAAATCTGTATTCACCATGTAATTATTGCTTTGACAAGAAATATTGTGTTCATTTTGCTTGGGTATAATAGAATGCTGTAAACATCCATTTTATTTCTCTCCTACGATAATTGCTCATATAAGAAGTATTTAGAAGGTGCTCTTGATACAATTTAAGTAAATTTTACTCTACATGTGATACAAATGCCAAGCAACTCTACATATTTCAATAAGCATATGGAGTTATCTTTTTTAGCATTTAGCAATATACAAACTGTTGAGAACAGCTATTGCACATTTGTGCAGTTCATTATAAAAAAAACATATTATTACAATTCATGAAAGACAAAATAATTATAAAAATACATATACAATGAGTAAGAATGAGTGTATGGATGAGTTTCTATTAATCTACAGTATTATATTAATCTGTGCTATTTTGTAAACTAATCATAAATGAGTGGTGACTAATTACTTTCAACTGTTCATGCACCATCTTATTTACTATATGAATAAAAGACAAATTACTGTGATTGAACAATTAGATACTCCTTTACTGGGCGTGTTTATGGTTTATTATATTCAACTATTCAATAGTTTTATTACCTAAGCTATAAAACTTTACACCTCTACTTCTTTCTTCAAGAGTTAGACTACAAATGAATTGAGAAAATAAAAAAATATATAAAAATATTAAAAAACAACTATAAAATAATAAAATAAATACCCCCTCAAGCAGTTGCTTGCCACAGAGGTCTGACAGGAGCCTGTCAGTTTATATGCCATAGTAGAAGATCTGTGAGGACGGTACAACTTTAGCAGAAAAACAATATGAACATCCAGGCCTTATCCAGAGCTCGAACCCAGGTCTCTTAGATCAGTAGCCAAGTGTGCTAACCACTCACGCCCTAAATAGCAGATAATAATCCTAGTGCATATCGATGGTACGATAAGGCATTGAATTTGTATTCATTTCAAAGGAAGATAGGGTAATAAATATTGAGATAAACTCAGATAAACTCGACAGTTCAACATCCAATAACAAATAGCCACATTTTGAAGTTGATTTCAATTTTGGAGGAAAATTTGTCCGAGCCAGGTGGGATTTGAACCCACGACCTACTGATAACATGTCAGGTGCTCTGGACCACTGAGCTACCGGCCACCTATTGAATCGGCGGCTGGTAGCTCAGTGGTCCAGAGCACCTCACGTTATCAGGAGGTCATGGGTTCAAATCCCACCTGGCTCAGACAATTTTTCCTCTAAAATTGAAATCGACGTCAAAAAGTGTCTATTTGTTATTGGAAGATAAGGTGCCAGCTTCTTGTTCAGTAGGTAAATTGGTGCTGTTTCTACCTTTGAAGTGAATAAGAATTCAGTGACTGATTGCACCATCAACATGCTTTAGGATTATTTTCTACTTTTTAGGGTGTATATAGGAAGAGAGATTTTTTTTTTTTACTTTTTAATTTATATATATATTTGTTACTAAAAATGCCTATCTTTAAAAACTTTGATGTATGATTCATAAACATTAAGTACATTTCTTCCTCTATTTTTTAGAATTGTGACTGAGGCAGCATGACATTGGAGATGTCAGAAACTTTAATTTGAGATATAGCTTGTTAAGGTTGACCCTCACGAATTTTCAGTCCCCTTTTCTTGGAAGGGAGGATGGGTCTGAGATGGTCCTCATATTAGCTTTTGTTTAACACCTAATACATAACTGTAGGCCCTCACATTCAGATGATATAATAGAAGAACGACTTTCATATTTCCCATATTTTAGAGGGAAGAAAGAAAGCAAGGGGATATATTTTTATTTCCCACAACACTTCTCGTGTAAAAAGCTTCCATTTGACATACTACTTGTTACATTCGGCCTTCATGTTCGAAAGATATAGTAGAACAATCCTTCACATATGTTTCCCTTTTTTTGGGGGGAAGGGGGATTTTTATAATCTATGACCTTCCCCTGTCACAGGCTTTCATTTGACTTATAGCCTTTACTTTTGGCCTTTGTGTTCTGAAAATACAGCAGAACAATAATTTTCCTGTTTCCCCTTTTAAGAAGGGAAGAATGCATGGAGATTAATTTTTTTTTACAGCCTATGACACCCTGCATCACAAGCTTTTGTTTGATGCATAAATCATTAAGTTTGTCCATCGAATTCAAAAGATATGGTGGAACAACTATTTTGCCAAACACAGAAACTGACAAATGATGAGTGAAAAGCAATAGGAAAATTGGTAAAAATATCAAATACAATGAGAATAAAAAAAATGATAAAACTACCATAATCAGCATGGATCTAGAAAAAATAGAGGGGAAAGGGGCAAGAGAAAGAGTTTTACTGTAGTATAACATCTTCTCTTCCGTTTTAGGTTGTTGTTTTTTTTAAATTCCTTGAAAAATGCATGAATATGTACAAAATGTGTGAAATATGTATAGTTTCAGAATTTTTTACCCCTATTACCTTTACTAGCATTCTCAAAGAGGGACATGTAGCACATTGTTCTTCAGTTGTACATTTCTGCAGTATAATCACCATCTTTCATGCTACGAAACTAACTGTTAATTGATGCACACATAAAAAACATGGTGGTTTATACCACCATGGGATGTGCTACCACCTACTGCTAACAACTCACATCTTTCATTTAGTATTTATGAAGCTGCATTTGTTTGTGACTTACAGAATTGCTTATGTATCATAGGAAGATGCTTTAATTTTCAATGCAAAACAGGCTAGTAAGAGCGAGACCCATATGAGAAATTTGGAGCTAATCAAGCAAGAATTTTGGAAGGTATGACAGTGGTTGAATTAAAATTACAAACAAGAGAAATGGGGGGAAAAGATGATTCAAGGTTCTAAATCAGGTTCTATTTTAAGTAGCAAATTGAATATTTAATGTATCATGGAGTGGCAGAGGTGTAACTTTGTATGAAATTTGGGTCCAAGTGGTCAAGTATTTTGAAAATTAAGAAGTATCCAATTCTGTTAAAAGAGACAGTAACTTTCCAACAATGAAGGAAATGGCATATGTTTCTACTCTATGTAAGCTGCTGGAAATCTGCAAAACATTAAACCAACATGTATTGATGATGGCATTGATTGAAAGAAGCAAACACTACTACAGACTCCATTTTCAGGATAAAAAAATTGTGGGTTAAAATATGTGAATAGTTTCAGAAATTTGTAAAGAGTGGTTCAATCTACACAAAATTTTAAAATGAATTAAAAAAAATCAATCATTCCAGCACTAGTAGATTACAAGATTTTGTGCTATATATATATACACACACACACACACATCTTAGATATAAAATACATACATATAAAATCAAGAACTTTTGTAATATAAATCCCAAATACTTCCAATTTGGGGAGGGTTGACATTTTGAGTCTCATTTGACACACCATATATCTGTTTTTCAAGAACTGTCTTTGAAAATATATGATACTGAAGTTCTCAAGGTGAAAGGAGGTTATACTCCCCCCCTCCCCCCCAAGGATACCACTGATAAAGATTATTTTAAACATAAAGTGATATGAAACACAATTAGATGAATGCCCTTTTCAAGAGTCAGCAAATGGAGGAACAACCACAATGGTTCTATTTAGAGAAATCTCTCTCTACAATCGTTAAAACAACACAATATGCACAAAATTATGTAGTCAGATTTTCTCATCATCCAAATGATGAGAAAATTTACATGAGTACATTAAATATCTGCATGATTATTAGATTATCTGCATGAGTACATTAGATACCTTATATCTAATAAAATTTATGCCATTCAGGTATTTAAAATTATTTAAAAAACTGGCATACTTTTCAAATTAGAGAAATAAGTAGAAGCACAAGATCTTCAAGCAATCTTGTTTTAGTTCAGGTCATAGCCTTCACAAATTTTACAAAACAATGTGCTTATTTGGTAACTAAATTTTTAATGCTCTAACAAATAAAATAAAGCATGACACTAACTTTAGGATGTATTGTGTTAAAATTAGGAATTTGGTTCTAAAATTTGATATACACTGAAAAAATATGAAATTTGATAACACTGAATATTCATTCAATTATTAATAATAATGATTTAATGTGTAATATATAACTAATGTCACACACTGTGGAATATTTTTACATTATCTGCATCCACAGGTTGAGTTATTTTTACTCTAATGGGTGTTTTTCTTTACACTTGCATAATTATTTCGATTTTCATATATTTTCTATGTTAAGGAATGATATACCTTACTTTGGAATTATTGTAATTTGTATTGAATAGAAAATAAACTCTGTTCCATTTTATATACATATATTTACTTCATTATTAATTGTTGTTTATAGTCTTAATTAGTTTTCATTGTTTCAAATTTTTTTCATCCTTTAAATGAACAGTATGGCAATCAATCATAGTTTTAAGCTACAGGTTAACCAAACTGGCTGGATGATATTATTAGTTTGATATTAAAAATGTTAGAGTTAATGAAACTAAAAAAAAATTGTACTGAGTTCACAGAAGAACCTTAGCTAAGAATTTCTGGCTAAGGAGTAAAGTGAGTGAAGACACAATATGGAAATGGTTCCTTGAAATGTGGTTCTAACACCCATCTCATTAACTATGAGTCTTCTGACTTATGGTTGAAGGATATTGACAATGCATGAAGGCTAACTCATATACATTGTTTTTAAATAAATTATTAATTTTAAACAAAATAATGAAAAAAGTCAAACATACTTTTCAGTATCATAATGTTGGAATGTTAAATGCAACTTTTCAAAATCACTGAAGTTTCTCTTCCTTAACTGTGTTTGTGTAATTGAAATCATATCATCCAATTTGAGGTCTGTGTCATCTACCTCTGCATAATAACGCCCAACAGTCATCATCTCATGTTCTGTTATTTTCTCTGGAATTTCTTCACGTATTATAATTCTGAAATGAATATAATAGTTTAGTCATAATTTTTGCATTTCATACCATTAATCATTTTCTGCTATTTCAGTATTAACCTGCAAATGAAAAAAAAATAAAAATAAAAATAAATACCCCCTCAAGCAGCTACTTGTCACAGAGGTCTGACAGGAGCCTGTCAGTTTATATGCCATAGTAGAAGGTCTGTGAAGATGGCAGGATCTCAGCAGATCTCAACAGCCCCCTGATCGCAGGCATGGGGCAAAGGCCTGTTCCTCCTCCGCTAAAGGCTGAAGTCACCGATGCTGGTAGGAACTTCAGGCACCACCTTTTCAAGTGGACTTTTTCAAGAGCCATATGGCCTGCCTGAGACACATTACTCCAGTTTAGGCTTGATGATGCCCAACTAGCTAAGTAAGGTTCAGGTACCTGCGATGGCCTCTGATTAGGATTATCCACCAGCTGATATAAGGTATCCCATGCCTCTGTTCACTTAGGGCTGGAAACCCAGAAGCAAACAGAAAACACAGCAGCAGATTCTCCCTTAACAGAGGCCCACCAGTGCAGCAAGTCCAGGATCCATAATCAAACTCAAATCCATAAACAAGTCCAGTCTAGTCTGTGAAGTTGACCACTCCTCAGCAGGTTTGAAAAAAAAGAAAAAAGTGGCCATAGATGACCAGATCAGTAGGCCATACTGAACTGGCAGACCTCCCCTTCCATTCCAAAAGTAATATCTCTTTTCAAAGGTACTAATGGCCTGCACCATGAGAAGGCGGGGTCGGACATTAGGTGCTAGACCTGGCCGGTTCTGTGCATCATCACTAGGGATTGGTACACAGCTCTCCTTCCAGTTTATGCCTAGCTACCATTTACAGGCCTAGGCCATTAGAGGTATACTTAATTGAATATTGTTTGTAAATGCTAGGTTTATTTCATTCTGTTTCATATTTAGTGTTAACTTTTTTATGGCAGTAATTTAGGAAGAGTTTTTTGTTTATGGAGGGAAAGAAATTGTTTTTGCTAATGACCGCTAGGGAGCATGTGGTTTAGCAAAATGCGATGCAACATATCATTACATTGCATAAAAAAAGATGGCGGCATTGTAACCAAGAACTGCAGTACTGTCTTGACCTGTAGTGGTAAGTGCAACAGCTGTAGCTCAAGATAGACATTCAGAAGAACTAAATTGCACAGTCAGGTTGGAACTCCATGGTCCATAGATGCTTGAGGATTATGTATTTCAAAAAGAAATCTGCATGTTATTTTCCACACGAGTACTCAAAGTAGTGATTAGACTTTCAGTCAATATATGACAACTTGTTTGTTTACATTAGGCCATTACCTAAATAAAATGGATTATAGGAATTAGAGAACCCAAGAACTATCCCAGTGGAAATACTATTGTGTGGTTATAATAGCTATAACTAATGCAGTGGTCAGAAAACACAAATTATTATCATTATTAATTCCAACCTGACATACATATTTAAAATATTTTGGTTGCTAACATCAAATATGTAACTCTAGAGAATCTTGGGTTTAAATCATAAAGCAAATTTGAAGAAATTTCTGGTCACTTGTGCAACTTGTTATGTCTTTATGATAACTATGACCATTTATACTGTTATATTTTGTAGTATAAGACGCAGTAAAAAAACTGTTTCATTTAATTTTTGCTGACTTCCCCACCTGGATGCACTGAATATATTTCAATTACATGAGCTTACTTTTACAGCTTCATTTGACATTGAATAACACACATGCATATGTTGCAATGTTGAATAATTGAAAATTGTATAAGCTTTGAATGTTTAATTTTGATGCAATGAAACTGTAAAAAAATGGAAATGTTTACCTACATATGCCAAATGTTAAATGAACTGCATTTATTTCCACTTACTAAATTTCAATAATTGAGAAATTCAGTCCTTTTGATAAAAAGGATAATGGGATCTTCAGATATTGGTACCAGTTATACCTAAAGTGTGTTAGAAAATAATTTTACAGATAACTATCCAGCATCATATATTGCTGATTAATAAGATAATAATTAAATAATATTTGAACAGCTTACAAGAGTGCAATTAAAACTTTATTGGACTCATAAATTCTATATATATATATATAAAATTTAAACTTATTTAAAAATTCACAGATATTGCCATTCTTTTAAATATCTTGATAATTAAAATTACTTGTTAACAAGAAAAAATTACCTGAATTCATCAAAGGTAATGATGCCTGTTTTTGAAGGATCACGAGCCTCAAATTTTGCTTGCATTGTGCTACTCTTATGCCCAAGCCAGTCTTTGAATTTTGCCATCAAGAAATTGATATTAGCTTTAGGAAACTAGTAATAGGAAAGAGTAAATAAAACAAATTACAATCATAGTTTGTTGAGATATAACATACTTTATTGGTAACGATGAAAGAGTAAATAAAAAAGAAGTTGTTTCCTCTTACTGAAATCATTGAATGCAAAAATAATGTTCCTATGTTGGTATAAACAGCTGTCTTAAATACATCCATCTTCGATAGAACATTTATCACAGATATTACAGTGGGACAATTTATATTTATGCTTAAATATTTTGACATCTGACTAAGAGTGCAAAATAGAGTGAATGGTAGTTTGCTTTAATTTGTATTCTTCATAATAAAATTCTTTAATGATTGAATTTCAGCACATCTTAAATAAAACAAATGGTTAAAAAAGAAAAAAAAATGCTTTTTTCTGTTATCAAACCAATTAGCACTATCAGATTTTCATTAGGATATTTAACTGCCCTATTTTATTCTTCTGACTTTATGCTCATGCTAAAAATAGGCCCTTCCCCAGGGCCTATTTTAGCCTGCAGCTCTAACATGCTTGCCCAGTTATAGAAGTTCAATATGGATTTGAGATTTAGTTTTGTACAGTTGTTAATTTATGCACTGTTGCTATTTAGAAATCAAAATCATAACAGCAGAGAAGTATCTCAACAATATTATAAAAGTGTCTTTTCAGAATATACTGATTATTAAAAAAAAACAGACATCAGTATTATGCCAAAGAAGGAAATTAAAATGTTTTAGTGATATTTCCTTTTATTTGTAAAAATTTTTCTTATTGCTTAACCCTTTCTATGTTGGAGCCTGAATAATTGTTTTCATCTTTCAAATTCTAGTGATCAGAGATGCAAGTTTCATTTCCAAGTACAAGGTAATAAAAACAAGTTTTCCAAATAGAAATCTGAATTTTTCTCAACTGCTGTTAATAAAATATCAAAAATAATATTTAAATCTATGATATATACATATATATATTTTACCTGTTGATTCCACTTGAAAAAATTATGATAAAATTCAGAAATAAATCTATTTGAGAGTGCAGTGAATGTATGCACATTTCAGTCACCGTAAATAATATCGAGTAATGCCGATTTAGTTTATGCCTTTTATTCTGCTGTACCGTACTTAGACTATCAATCAGTTGTGATTCCCCGTACTTTGAGCTATTTAGAACTCTACTAAAATTGTAATGCTTTTTAAACTTTTAGGCATAAAGATATTGATTTTATCACTACCAGAAATTGCATCATTTGGGAACTACACACATCAACTTTCAATAATATTTTAGCAGACTTTCAATTTTAAAGACTTTTTTCTTAATTTAATGCTTCTAAAATTATTTTCTAATGCTCCTCAAATGGTTATTACAATTATAAACAATAATTAATTTGAAACAATCGAAAACGAAACTCCTGGTGATGTATAATGGCGACAATCAGAACAACATTGGGATTACTCAAAGCACGATTTTTAAAAGGTAGGACTTTATTTATCAATACTTTTAATTACATTTCAACCAAATAAATTGATTAAGGTCAGGAAATTGAGATTTTTAACCAAAATTTCTGCTGGAATTTTAGAATTAAACTTTTTCATAGCAATTATGTAGCTTTATAATAAAGCAACTCATTCTCAAATTCAGCACTTCAGTTAAACTTTAAATACTTTGAAACATTTAATTAAATTTTTTTCTCATAGCTCTTTATCATTTTTCTGATTTATTTTTCAATTTTTATTTAAATTATCATGTTTTTAAAACAAAATTATTTTTATGACACTGCTTTTCTTAGGCTTAGAGTTGGCCAATCATCAAGAGTCTAAGAATATGCATTACATGCATAAATGACTAAATAATTTAGAAAAAACTAAATAAATTAAATAAATAAAAGATTTAAGCATTAATAGAAATATTATGTACTGTTTATATCAGTGTCTCGCAAACTTTTTTACTCTGCGGCACACTGAATCTAATTTTTTTTCTGCGGCACATACATACATACATACATACATACCCCCTCAAGCAGCTGCTTGCCACAGAGGTCTGACAGGAGCCTGTCAGTTTATATGCCACAGAGAAGATCTGAGAGGATGGCAGGACCTCAGCAGAAAACAACACGAACATCCATGCCTTACCCGGGGCTCGAACCCAGGTCCCGTAGATCAGTAGCCAAGCGCGCTAACCACTCGGCCACGGGACGGCACACTGAATCTAATTTTTTTTTCCGCGGCACACCTAAAAAAGAATAAAAGCAAACTCTATATAATCGTCATTATATTTGCGCTTTGTTGAAGTCATCAGCCTGGTTTTACTTGAAGATTTGCTCTCGTTCTTTAATTCATAATTTGGTGTTTGTTTTAAATATTTGTCCATTCTATGGCTTGAAATAATCAAAAATTAATACCAAAATTTGGAAAAAGCTTGATAAGTACTTACAAGATCCCAGTTGATAAAATCTGAAAGATTTTTATTAAAGCACGTCGATATTAAAGCACGTCGATAACACAAGTCAAGTCAAAATGAAATCTTTGGAATATCTAGTGTCAATTTGAAAATCTCTCGCGGCACACAGTTTGTGAGACACTGGTTTATATTATAATAAAATAATATAGAAAAAACGGGAAATATATATATATAGTTTAAATTTTACTAACGATAAAGTGAAAAAAAAAACAGTAAAATTTTGCAATGTTTTAAAAAAGTGCTTAAAAATTAAACATACCATTTTTTTTCGCTTTTTGCCATTTTCTTAAACACAATTAAATGCTCTTTCTTTTGAATATAATATGATGCATTTCAATTCATTAGTTACTTCACAATGAGGTTCTAAAGCCATTATTTCATTTTCTGAAAACACTTTAAAATAAATCTGACCACCACAATGAGTTCAGTTTCAGAAATCCGACACTATAAGGGTTAATGTTGTGTGCATAATATGCTTCCACCTGTAACATAATTTGCAATTTAATATTTTCTTGTGATCAGAACAATGTGATTTGTATTGTAAATTTTTAATGCAAAGTATGATTTTTTTTAAATAAAAATATATATATTTATTTTTCTAATATGTACTTGCTTGTTTGTGAAGCTAAGCTCTAAAATTTCCTTAAAATAGATCCTGTCCCCCCACACACCACCACCAACTTTTAACTTTTTAAAATTTCATTGGCAAAAGAGTGACACTTCAGAATATAAATTAAAATTATGCCAATTTACCAGCAAAGCAGTGGGAGTTTAGAATGAGTAAACACTATGGAACGACATAAAGTCACAGTTTAAAAAGATTATGACTTACCATCAGTACTAATGGTGCTTTTACTCAAAAAGACTAGTAATCATAGCAACACGACAGTTAAAAATATTGCATTAAAATACAACTAAATCTACTTTTTTAATGTATTCCTAAAATGAAAATACCTTTGTATCAGAATCAATTTTAATTGCTTAAAAAACAATATTTTGCTTTACCTTCAGAGAAAACATTCTAATGTTATCATGGATGGGCTGACTTTGTGTAAATAAGCCAAGAGGAGACACACCATTATCTTACCATCCAAGTACCTTTCCCTTTGACTTTAGGAGCCTAAAGAAAATTATATCTTATAGATTTTTTTTCTCACAATTCCCACTGGGTACCCCTCTAAATATATAGATGATGCATCAGACCAACCAGGTGAAACACTGACTCTGACTGTCTCTGCTACTATTATCCTACAGAAATTAAAAAAAAAATACCCTCAAGAAGCTGTTGTCATAGAGAATTGTTAAGAGTCTGTCAGTATAACATGCCCTAGAAAAGCCTGTGAGTAAGGCAAGACTTCAGAAGATGGAAACAAGAAAGTGTAATATATATGCTTTAAACAGAACTTGAACTTGGGTCATTATGAATCTGCAACAAAGAATATTAATCACAGGCATCACAACCAAATTCACAACATAGCTGCCCCCTCCCCCCACATTGGAAGATACCCAGCATTTGCATAGAGGTTAATCTGTCTCATGCAAGTAGTGACCTGATTTTTTTTTTACCAATACAGGCAAAACCATCATACCAAATTTGGGGCCAATCAGTCAAGTATCTGGAGATTTACTGGTTGCTAAAATCTGTTGATAAAAGTTTCTCAATTCTCAATAATTTACATATTTAAGCAAATGCATGCACTGACATCAGCACACCATAGAAGAAACACACACATGCCCCCATGTCAATACACATATTATATATTAGCTACATCCCACCAAAATGTTTGTCACAAAAAGTTTGCCCACTGATAACTTTTCCCATTCTCCACGATAATGTTCTACTCTATTCATCACTTTCAAGGTAACTGGTGGCAATGGTAACACCTTCAAAGACCCCAACCCATAACAACTAGAAACCCAACACAAGGGGAATTAACACACCAAATCTGGAACCAATCAATCAAGCATCTATGGAATTAAGAGCATATAAACTGCCACCATGCAATGATGTCACCATAGGCACACAAGAAATGTGTCCTTGAATGCATCTGCCTGACCATTCATTCAGAATACACATATTATATAATATGATGATTAATACTTTTTTTTATGGGGGTGGGCTAAATTTTGTGGGTTCAAACCTTTACATCTGCACTAAATTAAAATGAGATGAGACTGTATACCAAATTTGGTGGTCTTAGCTCTTATTGTTTTGGAGGAATTCTTGAATAGATAAACAAATTCTCCAAAATATATAACAGATATATTTGACCATTATGCAACAGTTCTAACTTACAATTTATTTTGTCTTTAACAACAATTAAAAAAACTCGATAAAATGATAGCAGAAAAAAAACTCACTTCTTCAGCACGTTTTTCCATGTAATCTAAAGTGTATTCATCAGCATCAAATATCAAATAGGCATTGCCCCGCATGTAAAGCACATTTCCTATATACATATCTTGTGGATTATAATAAATAGGCTGACCACCTTCTCCTAATCCTGGAGATTCAGGTTTTGTTACTCTTAGTCGCATCATATGCTTTCCATCCATTATTCCTAAAAAAAATATTGTCTTTATTTAGTTGTCTGCTACAAATATTTAAAAAGCTTTCAAAATTAGAATTTTCTTCTAAACTAAAGAAACAAGAAATTAACTTAAAAACCTAAGTTAAATGTGATTAAAATCGTTGTCATCGTCATCATACTCAAGCAGCCATGGGCTACAGATGTCCAATCAGATTGTGCAATTTAGTTCTCTAAACACATCTCTCCTGAGCTGCGTCTCACCACTCCAGACTAATTCTAACAAGGTCCTGTTTGACATTGTCTTCCCACTGCATCCTAGGTCTCCCCCTCTTTCTGAGGCATTTAGGAACATTGTTCATAACCCTATTCGATAATACATTGTTTTGCATACAGGCAACATGGCCAAACCAACAAAGTCTCTCTCTGCACAATATGCTGCTCAAAGAAGCTGACTTTTGCCTAACCTCATCGTTACTTACAAAGTTGAACCACCTAATCCCCAAGATATTGTGCAAGCATCTAGAATCAAAAGCATCAAATTTCCTGTTATATTGTTTACAAAGCATTAGAGTTTCACTATCATAACTAACCTTAGAAAGGACCAAACTATTATACAGTCTAATTTTATTTTTAGCTATATACACCTATTTCTCCACACTCTCCATAGATTCTTAAAAATGCTGGCAGCAATCCCTATTCTTCTGTTAATCTCATGATGCACATCACCAGTATCTGTTACATAGCTGCCAAGACATCTGCTCAAGACTGCAACCATTCAGATTAACTAAATCACAACTTGCCTGACCAATTTTCATCACTTTAGTTTTCTCTCTGTTTATAAACCAAGCTACTACCAGTCTCATCAACAGCTCGAATGAAAGTGTTCATCTCAACATCATTTGCCAAAAGGGTTAAATCATCAGCATAATCGAAATCGGAAATTTTTGCAACTCCATACCATTTAAGCACAAAATCTTTCCCTTGCAGTGAATTTCACATAACATAATCAATAACCAAACTAAAGAGAAAAGGAGACAAAATGCACCCTTGTCAAACACCAGGAGCAATGCTAAACCAAATGCTACAAGCCTTACCAACTCTCACACATGACTCAGTGTTATTATAAAGAGCTTTCATCATGTTAACAACTTGTCTGCTATGCCATAAGATTTAATGATCAATCACATTTTATGATAATCAACAGGGTCAAAAGTCTTTTTTTGAAATCTACAAATCTAGTAACCACAGGTTTCTGAAACTCTAAACATTTCTCAAGAATCTGCCTAAGTGAAAAAATCTGATCTGCACATCACCTACCACTTCTGAATTCACACTGTTCATCACACAATTGTCCATCGACCAGATTCTTAATTCTATTAAGCACAATAATGCAAAGAACTTTACCTGGAACAGAAAGTACGCTGTAAACCTATAGTTATCACAAGAACTGCAATCACTTTTTTAAAAATAAGGATAATAATAGCTCTGGTAAAATCCCTTGAAACAATGCTTTTATCATAAAAAAATATTCAAAATTTCAGTCAGCCATGTGATAACAGAAACATTCCCAGCTCTAAGCCTTTCAGTAGTAATTTGATCTACCCTAGGTGATTTATGTAATTTAAGTTTAGAAATAGACAAAATAACTTCAGGCTGTGATACAGGGCCAACACTAAGGTCAGAAATGCATCTATCATCATTACAGACAATGGGAGAACTAACAACGTGGTTTAAACATCACTGAAATGCTCAGCCCATTTAGCCATGACAGAATCCTCACCTTCAATAACTTTACAATGTTTCCTTCAATCCCTGTATACCTGCCCATTTACTTCCCACACAAAACATTAACTATCTGGTACAGCTCTCTACTGTTACACTGTGTAGCTGCTTCCACTGTTTTATCAGTCAAACTATCAAGCCAAAGATTTTTATCAGCTGTTAACTGATCCTTTACATATTTATTAAGCTCGTTTTAATGCTTTCTGTTTAGGACTAGTAGGGTGTTGATTAAGGATATTCATACAGTTCTTCTTTAAAAAATAAGCTCCAGTGCTTTATCACTCAAATAATTTTGCTTCCTTTGCTCCTTTTTACCCAAAAGAATACTGTCAATTTCAAGAAGGGCCTGTTTAAAATGGGCCCATTCTTCCTCAATTTCAGCCGCAAGCAAACCACGACTGTGATATTGATTAAGTAACCTATCATAATAACTTTGTTATAACTAGGTCTTTCAGAGCTTCAGTGTTAAAGGCAACTTTTTTAACCTTACCTGAATTAGCCTGGTGTGGTTCATTCACCTGAATTGTATCATCTGCCAAGAAATATGTAATAAGAAAGACACGAGTTCTATTGATGGGATGATCTGTAACAAGGTTAGCAGCAAACCTCAACTGAAAGCCATCATATCCAATCCTGAAAAATATTACACTGTGTTATACAATAACATTGCATACTATCAAAGATATTAATTAAGCAAAAAACTTTCCCATTTAAGACAACTGATAATCAGGAAAATTACAAGTTAGTGTATGAAGTGTGCATGGCACACAAATAGATTTTACAAGCTTCCATATTTAAAAACTTTAAATGGCTAGGTGGTTAGTATGCTTGGCTACTGATCAAAGGGATGCAAGTTCAAGCCCCAGGAAAAGTATAGATGTTTCTTTTCTGTGCTGTCCTTCTGCTGAGGTTTCACCTTCCTCACAGATCTTCTGTTTGGCATAGTAAATTGACAGGCTGCTGCAAGCAGATGCTTGAGGGGGAAATCTAATTTTATTTTAATGCAAAACATTAATAAAAATATCCTCGAATATAGAATGATGTAGTAATTATAATTAATTAACTATAATTCATATAATGTGAAGGCTTACTTTCTATCCTCTCTGTCAACTGGTCACAGACAGTGCCAGAATTGATGATTGCTATAAAGCATGATGTCCAGCCTGTTTTGGAATGAGGATTATTCATACCAAACAACTGCCTGTTCTATAATTACTTATAAACACTACTAAAACTAAATCCCCAAATAACTACCAGTTACTAGACACAGACAGTTGGTTTGAGGTGTTTTACATCAGATTGGAACGTTTTTGAAAAATAATGGAATAAATGATAGTTTTAAGGATCCCAAGAGCTTAGAACAGAGTAGGGGAAGGGCAGTTGCTCAACAGCTACCTGGTGCCCAAAAGTTAAGCATAATATACAAATTCTGGAAGATCCCAAAAATGTTACAATGAAAGATTATGAGATTTGAACTGATGATGCATTGTTATGCAATGCAATAAACAATGAGACATGCAAACCAAATGTGTGATTTCCATGGGTTATGCAAATGAATGCAGGAATCTCCATCATAGCTAAAGGGACCTGTTTCAACAGAATAGAGAAGTTAACACAGAGTAAGATAACCTTAATAACTACACAAGCATCATGACTTTTCATACTGTTTACCACACTGGTCATGAGTTCTGGTGGCAGTATATTCCACTCTTCCCAGAGAGCAAATCGATGCTTGTCAGTGGCATATTAAGGGAAAATTTTAGGAGGGTTGACCCCCCCCCCCCCCCCATGTATATGTTTAAAACCTTCTTTGCATTTTTATGCTTTTTTTAACATGTATTAACTCCTAAGCATTGATACGAAATATATCACTGGTTTTTATTTACTTATTCATTGCCTTTTTTTAATATTTAATTATTGATTACCTATTTTTTAACCTCTTTTGAAAAAATCTAATCCCCACCCCCCACAGACACATAAATATATTTTCAAAATGTGCCAATGGAGCTTGTGGAGAGTTTTTTGAGGGAGTTGATCTCCAACACATCTCCCTAGAGCATGCCACAGATGCACTACAGGGTTAGAGTCCTTGAAAAGCTTCATATAGGGCTGAAGGTTATAGTCCCTTACTTCCAACCAGTTCGAGTGCCTCCAGCAAAGAAGTGGAGCAATGTGCATCCATTTGACATAATGCTGCCCAACACCATCAAACCACCATAGTAGTGTTATTCTCTGATGTTAGAGTAGTGTTTCCCAACCTTTTCATACCAGCAACACCCCAAAAGTTAAAAGTCATACAAAGAGGAATTAGAAAAAATCTACACATGCTTAAGAATACAAGTAAAAATATTTATAGTTTTCTTTCATACGATAATAAGATTTACACTGAGAAAACAATTTATGGGCAGCACCCTTCAAAGATTGCCAGAGCACCCCAGTTGAAAATCATTGTGTTAGTGGGTTGGTAACAAGTTCTTCAGATCAAAAGACATTGAGAATCAATCTGAAGACTGAATTGTGATTAGTCAGTTAGCAGCACGTGTCCATAGATCTGGGGTCCACTCACAATGCTGCCTGCACCATGCTAGTCAGGCTCTCCTATGGGATGGACTAAAGAGAATACAAATCAATGGTCATCTGGAATAGAGCCCTCTCTGGTGAAGTATTCTGTAAACAGTTTGCCTTGAAACTGTCTTAACAATGGCTGCAATAAGCTCCAGAGAGAAGCCACGAGATTGCCCAATGAAGTCAGGCTATTGCTCCAAAATAGCAGTCATCCTGCACTGTTGTCACTCTTCGTCAACCTTCCACTTGCCTACAGCTATCTCAGAACAAATAACAACAGATGAACTCTTGTCTATTGCAACTGTTTCCAAAGTCTTGAAAGCACTGATTGGGGTACATTTACAGTCCTAACCATATCAGTCTGGAATCTGCCCAGACTTTAATGACTCTGTCTCTACTGTTGTTACAAAATACTTGCTTAACAGGAAATGAGTGGCAAGAATCAGAGACAGTTTTTATAGCATCCCACATTTGCTTTTTGTATCACATATGCAAATTTTGTCCAGTCAGGTGATTTTTGAGGAGCATAAAACCTTGCATATATTCTATTTCATTGACACACAAAATGTAATGTTAATCATTTCAATTATTTATGAGGTATTTAACAGTTTTTTAATCATGCTTAACTTTTGAACACCAGTATATTAGGAGGTTGTGAAAGCTTCCCTCAATGTCATCTAGTGTGTTCTTAAGGGAACACTGGGTATAAATCTCCTGCAAATGAAGCCATGACTTAGCATTATTATTAATTTGAATCCCATGTAACAAATGGTGGCCACTCCAAGGCTATTGGTTTCTCAAAAAGTCAAAGTAGAGTTAGTGAGAAAATCTCAACACAAGTATAGTGGGAGAATCAAACCTGGGAACATCACATTATGAGTCTGGTGCACTACTCACTAAGACAACCCCCATCTCTACACAACATTACCACGGCAGTCTCATCTCCCTCATGATGGGTGCACTGCACATAATGAGCATCCAAGTGTTGTGTGGGTTTGAGAGCCATGTGAACCTGTTGATGTTATGTCCCAATTACATGTATAATTACTTTCTTTATATTCAAGGTAAGAAAGATCCAATACCGGGAATGCCACCTCTATATAATGAAATCACAATTTATTATTCAACTACTATTGAATTTATGTAATTCAATAGTAGTTCAAATTCAATTCAATAGTAGCATTAATCATTATTAGGTGGTACTCACTGAAAACAATATTGTACTATTAGCTATTTGGGTACTGATTTGTAAATTCAAGCTCCAGACTGGTAGCCAAGCAAGGCACTAGAGTGCAACTGCTTACTTACAATTATGGTTCTAGACAGTGCTACTATCTAGGCTACCTTCAACCAGTCAGAGTGCCCCTGGCAAAGAAGTGAAGTGATGTGTGTTCATCTAACATAATGCTACCTCAGAGCATCAACCACCAGTGATTAAAGATTGTTATAAGGCAGTGATGTACAGCCTTTTTTAGTATGATATTTGGCTTTATTTTCAGTGAAGAGCTTAAAAGCTAGTTCCAGATATAGATCACATGATTGTATAGCAACGTATCACACTTTATTGAAAGATATTTAAAAGTAGTTGATATAATGCTTCATGCTCTGTGATTGGTCTATGCTAATTGATAGTCCTTTGAATTAAACATGATCCATTATTAATTTGAGGATCATGTCAAACTATTAGTTTGTTAAAATATTATTATGAAAATTATAACTTGTTCTTAAATATAATATTATTATTGAAATAACTATGTTAATTTTCTTTCTCTCTCTCTCCCTCCTTCCTTCCCTCCCTCTTTTTTTTTTCTTTTGCAGGCCATTTAAGGGGGTAAAATTCAAGTGTTACCAGTTACAGGCAGGTTGGATATTATTGCTGAAAGATATAACCAGAATTTTTACTTTAAAAAAGAACAATATATTTTGTTTTGTGGCTATAAGCTTTGTAATTGCCTTCTTAGTAACTAAATTCTCTATTTTAACTCAAAAAGCTGTTAATTATATAAAATTGTATCAGTGATCATCTGTAGTAATTTTAATATTTCTTATGAAATGGCAAAGGTTTTCAATAAAATTATCTTAATATTATATATATATATTGAAAAATAGATATTTTAGCATAAACAAAAATAAATGTGATTGTAATACTCCTAAAACTAAATCTTACACAAGAAATGAACAAAACATTTCAAAATAACATGAATACATAAATTATATCGTTTACCCTTGCTATTTATAAAATTTATATTATTCTATAAGCATTTAAATACTAAGTAATAATATATATATATAGTTTTCTAAAACTTGTACATACCTATCTTTCTGATAAAACTTGATCAAATCTTTTTTTGTCCTCCTAGGTATAATATAGAAACAATTTCCAATGGTATCTTCTGGACTTCCAAATATATTGTGAGGTGCTATGATTCTAGGAATTGGAGGAGTTGTATCTTCTGGCAGTGGAACTGTTAGCAAATCTGAAGCAACATGAGAAAAAAGATATTACAAGAGATAAAATGGGAAATGAGTTGTAAAGCAAAAAAATTTAAAATTCTAAAACCATGAATTCTGGATTTTTCAAATCTGGTTTGAAAAATTCAAAAATCTGAAAGTGTAAGTTTTTTTTACATGGATGTTTTCTGACTGTTTTTTTAACATAACTGTGCATTGCAGATTGCTTGCACAATTCTTTCATGAAGAAAGACTCTGGAATGTGGAGAAACCACTTGGAGCTTTCTACTCACCCCCAACCCCCCAACTCATTGAGAAACACAGGACAGTAATATCTTTTTTAACTTTAGAGGCCAAAAATAATTATTGAGAATTACACAGGAATTTCTGACATACCACAAATGAAGTTTGTATCTTTTTTTAGGTACAGTTGTCATAAAATAATGGAATAACCAAATAGAGTAAACCCTCCATGTGCACAAGTGACTATTTGCGTGAATTCGAATCCACACGCACTATCTTTAATGACCCCTTTTTTTGCATGCAAGCTGAAATTCAAATACACGAGTTAAGCCCAACATTTAGCTGCCACTGTTGTTATAATAATGAGATGCCCACATATGATAATTTACCTACTGCTGTCATTATAATAATGAAATTTAGTTAGCTACCACTGCCATCAATAATAACAAGAAAAGAAAAGAAAGGCTGACATACAAGAAAGGTACTTCCAAAGGTACATGAAAAAGGAATTAATGTAGATGTCCTTAAACTGGAGCCATGTTGGCATATTAGGAACAATAATGCTCTACGTGAATATTTGAGCACTCCAAAGGACTTTTAATATTTTAACTTGTAATGTACAGCTTATAAATCGTGAAGATTAAATAATAAAAATAAATAAGAAAAGACAACCAAGATAGCCATAAACATTCTAAGAAGTGTTTTGTCCACAAATGCTACATTTTTAGCCATGTCTACATTACAATCTAAGTTAAATTATTTGCCTCTTGTTAACTTTAAAAAAGTGCAATTATGCTTGGACCATGAAGGAGAAGAGGAAGATGATGAACTTTGAGATAATCTCAAGCTTCTTCTCTAAGACTGAAGCCAGTAAAGGAGCATCAGCCATAGGGCATGCATTTGGAATTAACAAATCCATGATGTGGACCATTCAAGCAAAGAAGGAGGTCATAAAGGCATTCACAGATTAAGTCTGTGTGATTATTTTGTACAATTTTTTAAATTTTTAATTTCTGTTGTATGTACTTTTTACAAAAAATGTCATAAAATCATTTCTTCTAAAACTTTGTTTTTTAATCAGTTTTTATTTGCATTATTTTATGTAATTTACATAAAAATATTATTATAAAAATTTATAAGTTACAATATAAGTAACTTATAAATAGTTTACTAAAATAACTAGTTATTTTAGTTATTAAATAAATAACTAAAATAACTAAAAATTATTTATTTACTAAAAAGTATATGGATGTAATTTCAAGCAATCCCGGAATCTAACCCCTTATTTCCTATTGTTTCTTGAGCTCTGTTTGTGTGAATTTAATGTGCACGAGGTTTTTGGGGTAAACCCTTGCATACATGGAGGGTCAAGTGTAATTATCTAAGAAACTATTATAAACAGTTGTGAAAACTGCAAATATTTTTTGAACAGTTTTAACTTTAGATTAATCTGCAATAAGGAAAGCATTAAATTTTGGAATGACTGAGACCTGTTCAGTGATCATAGGTCAGGGATTCAATAGTTGCAGCACAGCCAAAGTTAATATCTTGACTCTCTTGCTTTTCAGTGACTTTCTTATAAAGTATGTTATTCAAGTCTTGAAGTGGGGAGGGGGTTTATAACCCCAACTCCCTCCTCCCAGTATGCCACTGTTACATAACATGATTTAGTTCTATTATCAATTTTAATAATTTAGAAATACTATTTTCAAATATGACACTGAATTAAAGACCAGCAATTATTAAGCTACACTTTTAGATGATCATATATTTTATGTTTGAGTCATTCAATACGGACGATTCTCCTCAATATCTTCCTACTGAACAGCATTAGTGCTAAAATTCATATGATAATTATTTGGGAAACATACAATATATTCCCACCATTTTCAGATACTTTAAACACTTATATACTAACAACTTTTATACCAAATTTTAGGATGATCAGATATTTAATGTTTCGGTAATTCAATTTAGAAAAGGATCTTTAAATAATATTTTACACTGAATAGCATTTAGAGCTTGAAATTTATATGATAATTATCTGCCAAATATCCAGTATATTCCCAATATTTTCAAATATGATATGGACTATTACAAAAGCAATTACTGCTTGAAATTTCAGGATAATCAGACTATTTTTATGTGAGTTATTAATTACGATCTTTTCCTTTTTTTTACTTGCATTTGAACTACTGTGCACTGTGATGAAAAACTGAAACAGTAGCTGCAACATCATTGACAAACTACAGTCTCTTGAATTATTATGATGCAACATCCATAACTGTTTAGCAGATACATGTACAAATTTTTTTCATTTTCAGTTGTCAGATTGCCTGTTGTCAGAAAGTCACCTTGCCACTGTTGTTGCAAAATTTCCTTTAACAATGCGGCATGTCATGATTGTTGTTTGTGTGACATTTTCCAGAGAACCACCCAATCAGATAGCCAGATAAATTAGTTTTATGGTAAGTATAAATGCATTATTGGGGAAATAGGAAATATTTAAAAATATTAGATTATTAATTATTTCATTAAAATAAAACATACATACCTATTCCATACTTGATGCAATAAAATTCTTTTGTGAATGCATCACAGTCATACAAGAAAAAATTACGATTCAATACACATATTGTTTTTCCAAGACCCAGATCATAATCCCTATAATGTGTTATTATTCTTTCTTGTATCTATGGTGAAAATAACAAAACAAATAACTTAAAACCTGATTTTTCATTCATGAAGACTGTTTTAAATCATTAAATGAAGCAATGGTATATTGTTACTAAAATGAAATACACTGGTATTCATGAAAATCAGAACATCAAGGACAACCAATCAGAACATGCTCATATTTTAGGAGTTCAATGTATCTTTATTATAGTAATAAATGATACAATATGGTCCAATTGGAGAGTTCCATACAGAGTTGTTTAATAATGACTGTGTCCATCCCTTGGTTGTATGATCTGCTGTACACGGTTAGGTATGGAGTCAAACAAATGTTTTATACTGGATTGTTGATCACAGTTGATCTTCATTTGCTGGGATGTGCTGCTATTGCTG
This sequence comes from Ryuthela nishihirai, assembly GCA_038380435.1. Lineage (NCBI taxonomy): Eukaryota > Metazoa > Arthropoda > Arachnida > Araneae > Heptathelidae > Ryuthela > Ryuthela nishihirai. Next base: position 26,039,596 of record JAWZYU010000009.1, on the reverse strand, counting down.
CAACCTCCATTTAACCACATTACACACATTTTCGATGGGTGACAAATCAGGGGATCTAGTGGGCCATGGAATGATATGCACATTGTTTCGTCTCAGGTATTCGAGAGCAGCAGCTGCTGCACAGGGTCTTGCATTGTCTTGCTGAAATATGGCATGTGGGACAGTCTATAAGTATGGAAGAGCTATTGGCTGTAAAATGCCTTGGATGTAATGAGCCCAGTAATGATAGTGTGGATCCCTACTAGGCAGATTTGCTTTCAGAACTGATCATACCCCACACCATAATCCCACACATTGGTGCTGTATGGTTTATCTGAATCCACTCCTCTTAATGCCTTTCACCAGCCTATCAGCAGACAAGGATTTTGCCATCAGATTTGAACAAATAGAACTGGGATCCATCAGAAAAGACTATGTTGTACCACCCATTATGCCACTGCTATCACTCAATGCACCACTGTAATCTGACTGCTTTGTGTTGGGGTATCTGATGTAGTCTTAGAGATTGCTGGGCAGGCATGTAGTCCGAATTGTAATAAACAACATTTAACTCCTACTCCAACATTGATGTCAGATGTGTTATTGACCTCCACTGTTGGGCCAAGGCTGTAGATGGGGCACAGCAATACATTATATCCAGTTTCTGAAGATGGCAATCTTCTCTTGGGATTGTCTGTGAATGAGATGCAGAACCTTCCCAAAGTGTTCAGTGCCCATCTTCAAACCATTCTCTGCATATTCGATGCACAAGAGATACACAATGTCCCCCACAAATTGCAATTTCTTGATACAAAAGATTGCCTTCTCTTATGCCAACAATAAGCCCTCTGTTGAATTTACTCACCTGGAGATATGGAGCTCACACTGGTCTGCATGCCATATCTTAACAACACCCTGCACAAGAACTGATCAGCTGAACATGGCTACCACCCCTTTAAATACCTGTGAGAAGGGTCCAGACACAATCTTTCCAGAATGTTCTCATTGGCCTGTAGCCAACACAATTGCACCAATGACTAGAAACTATAGTTATTTCTTCAGTAGTAGGTGCTAAACCTACTACTGAAAAATGCCTCTTTCAAGCCAAGGAAGTCTTACTCATTTTTTTTCTTTTCTGATTTTCATAAACAGCAGTGTATATAAAAGTTTACACTATTAGCAATCAATTTTGAGTTTATATTATCAGAGCTTTTGTCTCAGAATGAATTATAATTTCCAATGGATGTATAGAACAAGGTTGTCAAATTAAATTGCCTAATCTTAAAATAACCAAAATATTTTTCTCAAGCTGACAACTAGTACCCAGTATGAAATTCATATTAAAAAAAAAAAAGTTTTGCTGTAACATTAGGCAAATGTGAAAAATTAACCCAGTTGTCTCTTAGATTTAAATATAGGATCTCCTGGTTATGCACCAGTTGCTTTAACTATTTAAGCTAAAGTGATGGTGTTTCATGCCTGTTTAAGTAATAAGTTGTAGATCCTTTTGCTGGGCTGCTTACATACTGCATTATTTAAACTGATGGTAAACTATATTTTAAAACTCTCCTCATTTATTGTTACATAGTGTATGGCATCTTTTACTTGATGGAAATTATAATCTCTTCATGCCTTCAGTAGCAAATAATTGTTGTAATGTTAGAAATGTGAAGAAAAAAATAAAATGGCAGGATGAATTTTTCACACTTGCCTAATGATACAATATTTATCTGTCACTAACACAAGGATCTTCTACTGTAGTGACATTTTGGCATAAAGAGTAATATAAGAAAGAAACATAGTTTAGTGGCAATGCTAAAAAAATTTAAATTTCTTACAAATAAAAATTTCTAATATTAATTTTACTAAATAAAAATTTCTTACAAATTTTCTAAATAGGTCCCACCTGGCAATGTTAAAAAAATTTAAATTTCTTACAAATAAAAATTTCTAATATTAATTTTACTAAATAAAAATTTCTTACAAATTTTCTAAATAGGTCCCACCAAACCCCTGGAAAGCAGTACCAATTGTCCTTTTTTTTTTGGAGGGGGGGAGGGGGGAATTTCAGTCATCTTGGAATTTGCAAAGGTTTGAAGCTTGTTTGATGATGGGCTTCTGTAACTATAGAAATAAGACTATACACCAAATATTGTGTTTCTAATTCAGTAATAAAGAATCACAGGATGTATTCTGTAGACATGGAACTCATGAAATAATAAACTGGAAAAAATTGGTTTTGCCATGAGTGGGATTTGAATTCATGTCTCCTGGAAATGGATAGATGGCGCCACTGTGCAAATCAAATAAAAAAAAAAAAAGTTTATATGTCACACTAGCTGAAAAAAACATTAGACAATGATGGTGTAGTTGTTAGCAAAACGGATATGTTTCCAGGAGACATGGATTCAAATCCCACTCATGGCAAAACCAATTTTTTCAGCTTATTATTTCACAAGTTCCATGTCTACAGGACACATCCTGTGATTCTTTATTACTGAATTATTGATTTAATGCCACGAGTGTGAGTGACAAATATTAAATTAAATCTCTATGTGACAACACAGTTGTCCACTTCCCTGACAGATGGTGCCACTGTGCGAATCAAATATAAAAAAAAAAAATCCGGAAAGTTTATATGTTACACCAGCTGAAGAAAACGTTAGCCGATGATAGTGTAATGGTTAGCATAACTGGATGTTTCCAGGAGACGTAGATTCGAATTCCACTCACGGCAAAATTAAAATTTTTCAGCTTATTATTTCACGAGTTCCATTCTACTGGGCATATCCTGTGATTCTTTATTATTGAATTATTGATTTAATGCCACAGGCATGAGTGACAAATATTAAATTACATCTCTATGTGACAACACAGTTGTCAACTTCCCAGATAGATGGCAGCACTGTGCGAATCAAATATAAAAAAATCCAGAAAGTTTATACATCACATTAGCTGAAGAAAACATTAGTCGATGATAGTATAGTGGTTAGCATAACTGGCATGTTTCCAGGAGACATGGATTCGAATCCCACTCATGGTAAAACCAATTTTTTTCAGCTTATTATTTCATTGTGTTTTGTTTGCCATTTTCAGAATAAAATTATTTCTTACAGATTTGATTGTTGATAAAAACATATTTCTCCAGATAACATAAGTTTTCAAGTATATAAAGTAAATTATTCCATGGAGTAGAGGTGGCTCATTTGGTAGTGCACCAGGCTCATAATCTGCAGTACCCAGGTTCAAGTCCCACTTGGGCCAGCACTGAGATTTATCTCTGCAAAACCTTGTCCACAGTCAGTAGGGGACACCGATGAGCTTGGAAAAGGCCACCATCCATTGGATGAGACATTAAACCATGGCCCCATGTGCAGGAGAGCCAAATCCTGTACACATTAAAGAACATGCTGGATGGCCTTGATGGGAGGCTATTATGTCTCCTAACAGCTGTACAATGGGTCCCCCCCAACTTTCTCTGAGCCCTCAGGATCCTTGTGACCTGTCCATTTAGCCCATTGTGTGAAAAAAGTGCCATTCAGAGGTAAAATAACCCAATCATTCTGTAAAAGACAACAAAGGCAGTGTATTGTATGCATTTTTGTACAACTAAGGATCAAGTAGTTTATTAGACCTGACATACAAAATTTGCTCATATTTTAATTTTCTTTAGCTATAAGTTTACCTATGCCTAACAAATTGCACTCAAGCAACCCTTATGGTTATCTATGGTATGAAAATTTTTGGAAAAAATTCACATGGAGGATAGATTGTAATGATTTTTGTGCCAAATGGAAACTTGCGATGTAGGGAGTGAAATCTAACAAACTTTAGAGCAGGGTTTTCAAACATTTTGGCACCATACCTTCCTTTTGAGAAATCCTCATGCTTTTCCACCTCTCATTCATCACCAGCCAATTGCCTATTATGACAATTTCAATTCATAACTCAAAATTAAAAATAAACAAAAAATTTCACATCTTTGCACCCCATGGAATGTCTTCATGCCCTCCAATTTGGGAACCCCTGCTTTAGAGTTTCAACTCAAACAATGTTGGGTAAATTTTCTAACATTTAACACTTTCCTATGATCATCATCATCATCATCATCATCCTCAAGCAGCCATGGGCTACGGAGGTCCAACCAGACCGTGCAATTTAGTTCTCCAAGCAAGTCTATCCTGAGCTACATTTACTGCATCTGGCCACTGCACACCAATTCTAACAAGGTCTTGTTTGACATTGTCTGCCCACCGCATCCTAGGTCTCCCCTTCTTTCTGAGGCCTTTAGGATTTTAGGTAAATGGAGTAGGCAATAGGTACTGATGAAACAGTGTTATGTTGCACAGCAAAACAGTTTTAAACTTCTTTTGGAAGAGTCTACAAAAGTATTTAATCCATAGGATATTTTTCATTCATTTCATTCACAAGACATTTTACATTGTCACAGCAAACCAAATTATCTTACATTGAACATTGAGATATACTGAGAACACTGTTCTTCATGATGGTGATACCAAGAAAATGTGGTTCCAGATAAATTTCACTCCTTCAGCCTTGAATCTAGTAATTCGGCACAGTGTTTACGCAAATATAGGTTTCTTACTTGATTGTTGAGTTCATTTTGTGAAATTAGGTACAGAGTTTCATCCCAGTCATCAAAATCAGAATTTATTTTTTCTGAGTGAGACTCTTTGGGTTCCGAAACAGATGCACAAGATTCTGAGATTTGAGTGTTTTATTTTGTGCATTGTCTTCTTGGTAAAATCTTTCATATTTATCAAGCAAAAGTAACAGTCATTATGATGCTTCTTTGGCTGCTGCAAGATCATTGGACTACCGAACAGCATACTCATTTTTTCCTTAAAACATTCTCTAAGATGTTGCATGCATGTTTTACACACTATATGAGGTGCCCAAGATTTTCTTGATCTCTAGTTTGTAACCAAAGTAAATTTTGTAAAATTTCTTACACATTTCTGTAACCTGCAGCTTCTGATCACTCACAACGAAGTTCACAAAACAGGATTGTGTTTGGAACTCCTGGACATCTCGATACACTTTCAACACATTAGCATCAAATAAACACTCATTTTCAAAACATTAATATCAAAATACCACTCACTTTCAAAGCATTAATATCAAAATAACACTTGCTTTCAGTGTATGCACATCAGAATAATTCTCCCTCTCTGGATATATAAAACATGGTGATGATCTTACCAATGATAAGGCAGGAAAATATAATTTATGAAATGAAATATATCACTCAAAACGATTAGGAAAAAAAACTATGTTAATGGAAAGCCACTTTAAAACATCATACTCTGAAAGTAAAGTTTTTAAAATACATGTTACTATTTTTTTTAAATATATATGTTACTATTTTTTTTAAATAAAAACTAGTTTTCTTTTCTAAAAAATTAAAAGCCTAGAAACTTTATGTATCTTATATAGATCTGTCATAAACATTCAAAAATGCACATACAGGGCATTCTCACTGTATAGTTGTCATGTTCCCTGACTATTATACAAGTTAGGTCCAGGGCCTTGCAAAGATGGTTTGTGGCTTAGGCCATTTTATACTTTTGAGGTCCTCAACCCAATTTTATTTTTATTGTTTTACTTTATCCAAAATACAAAGATTTAATGAAGATTTCCTTTATCTATGTTTATTAATACTCACAAAATCTGAGACCTAGGCCAATTGGCTCACATAGCCACCTCTGTGAAAGGCCCTGGTTAGGAATATACATATATGTAGACATTACAATCATGTGACTTTCATATAAATAGAAAACATACAGGATTATTATCATAGGTATAGTCCTTCTCATTATTCCTCAATCCAGTTAAATTAAGAACTGTTCTTTCAGCTATTTCACCTGGTTTTGGCATCTGTTCAACATTCTGTAAAGAGCCAAAAGGTGAAAAAAATGCATTATAATGAATGGACATTTTAAAATATTTCATAAGGTAAATTACATTATAATAACTTTGATTAGCAAGGATTAATATTTGATAAATTAATTTTGCAAATAAATGTATAAAAAATGCTAACTATAGTTTTACATACACACATATAATTTCATCATTTTAAATACTTGATTTAATACAAGTTTTTTTTTAGGAACTGTAATAATGAAAGTAAATTTACACCAATAAAACAAAATGATTAAAACAGGAGTAAATGTTATAAAAATGCACGTGTTTATCCTATTAATTGCAACAATTTCACACACGCACTCTTTAAGGAAGTAAAAATCTTATAATGCGTCAAGAGGGAGGGAGGGAGGGAGGGAGGGAGGGAGGGAAGGAGGGAATAAATATTACACTCATAATACTTAACTATTTCAGTTTATCCAGATCCTGAGAGTTCTTAATTCTAACCGAACCAGAACCTTCTTCTTTTCGCATAAAAATCATAGAATCTTTGACCCAAATGTAGTTGTAGTCCAGTTCATGCTGTTTTTCTTTTGCCTTAAATAATAGCTGTTTGTTTTCTTGCGTCAAGAGATCATTAATATAAATTCTTCCATCTTCATATTGATCATCAATTTCTTTCGCTGTTAGTTCCTTTTTTTTCTTTCCAGGCCCTAATCCAGAGATTTTTAGTCTTCCTTGATCCAAATTGTACAATGATAGGTTTTATTTTATTTTTATTTGAAACTGGCACCCTATGAGCAGCATCAACATCCAGATGTTTTGCCACAATTTTCAATTTCTGAGCAAATTTTTCGACAATTTGCAGAATATTTTCCTGCCCTCTCTCAGTAAAACTTACCAATTCTATGTTTCTGTTTCTGCTATATTGATGCATTTCATTTAATTTCCATTTCAATTCAAAAACCTCTCTTTCCAGTACTGAAGTAGACTCTCCTAATTTTTTGGTCTGACACTGTACTTCAGAAATTTGCATAGTAATTTCCTTGAGCATTTTTATGTGTTCATCCAGCTTATTGGAACAAAAGGAAACACTTTTATTACATTTCTCAATTTTGTGCATAATCTCCTTGTGAAAATTTTCATTCATTGCCATAATTTCAGCTCTAAAAATGCAGAACTGTTCTTTCACCATATCCTCGAAAAACTTCTTTGTATATGCATTGATTCTCAAGTCACCTACCTCATTTCCAGCTCTTTCCTGGGTTGAGGTCTCAACATTTCCCTTTCCATTGTTACACGTTTTACATTTCAGTTTTTTTTTGCGATCTTGTGGCATTTTTCAGAAGTTAGACTCCTTTAGATTGAGACAATAGAAATGGAAATTATTTCCACAACTACAGCATTCAACACAATCAGAGATTCCAAGAATTTCATTTCCATACAAACAGCAATTAATTTTTCTATGTCAAAATTACTTTTATATCCACAGCTAAAAATAATTTTTGTAAAATAGAAAGTTTAGTCCGGAGACAAATCCACTCTAATAAATGATCATGACCAAACAAACTATCATCCACAAACTTGCTCTTACCTCATAGCAATTATGCTGCAGCTCTAGCAGGTGATAGTTCTTGCCAGGCCACATGGGAAATCGTCACTCAACGTGTTGTGTGCTTCCCCTTCCCTTCTTCTGGTACACATAAGCTCAGTTACAAAATTTTCAAATTATAGATTCTCAATTACTAATTATAATAGTAACTTACTCTCTATCTTTTCATTTCCATTAGATGTTTATTCACACTAACAAAAGATTACAACTTCCCTATGTAATAGAAATAACTTCAAAATTAAACTCTTTTACTCACATTAGAAATCACTACATCTTAAACATTCACAGCTGTTGCCACTGTTTCTCATGTGGCAAATTCAAAAGATAATATTCATATCACAAAATTTTGTAATATTCAGCAGAATCTGAATAGACTATTTCCCCTTGATTCTTGATTGTAGAGAGAATAATTGTTTCTTTTTCCATTTATTGTACCTCTTCTGTTTTCTGTGCTTTTTTTTGTATTTATGTAACAAATTATTATTATTATTTAAAAAATTATTCTAAAAGAAATAAAATTTTGAAAGCAATAAAATTAGCTTTCAAATACTTTTTAACTTTTTTAAGTTTGCACTTTTAGAATCTATCAATAATTTCCATTTATTTCTTTGATTTCTCTTATAGTATTGGTCTAAGTGACCATCCCGTGGTCGAGTGGTTAGCACGCTTGGCTACTGATCTACGGGACCTGGGTTCGAGCCCCGGGTAAGGCATGGATGTATGTGTCGTTTTTCTGCTGAGGTCCTGCCATCCTCTCAGACCTTCTACTATGGCATATAAACTGGCAGGCTCCTGTCAGACCTCTGTGGCAAGTAGCTGCTTGAGGGGGTATTTATTTATTTTTTTTTATTGGTCTAAAGTGTTGTTTCTAATCACATAAAAGAAGTTACCTAAACAGTGATGATAAGTTTATTACATGTGAATTATATATATATATATACTACACTGTGCTCAAAATTAAAGGATAATGTATAAATTCGTACATAACTCAAAGTATTTTAAGGGAATGCAATGAAATTTGGTAATAAGGTTTAGTATTACATTACAAATGTAAATCATGCACAAGAAATTCATAATCATATAATGTGCATGCATTAAGATCATAATCATGCAATTGACATGAAGGAGTAGTCCATGGAACAATACTTAAATTCTGTTATGTACGATATGCAGTATGTTAATATGGAATATGATCACCCCTGACAGCCATGCAGCTCAAGCAATGACTCCTCATATTGTTTATGAGGGTACTGATGAGGTCTTGAGGGATTAATGACCACTTCTTGACAAGTATTATTATGAGTTTGTGGAGTGTTTTCAAAGGGGACTGGCGAGCTCCAATGTATCTCCCTGGAGCATCCCATACATGCTCAATGGGCTTGAGGTCAGAAGATCTGGGTGGCCACTCCATTCAACGAATATCTTCACCTTCGAGAAAATCGTCGACCCCATAAGCTCAACAAGGGGGGCATTATCATCCATAACAATAAAATCTGGACCGATGGCTCCCCAGAATGGCATGACATATGGATTCAGGAACTTCTCTGTACCAAAGGGCAGTAACAAAGCCACTGGAAAGATGTGCAGGTCTGTATAACTGTTCATCAAAATTCCTGCCCCAACCATCATGCCACAGTCACCAGAGTAGTCCTTTTCTCTGATGTTCGAGGGACTGTTGTGGGTCCCTGGTTCTCTCCAGATGCAAATATGTCACGAATCAGTACTTATGCTGAATTGCAATTCATCTGTGAACATAATGCACCCACTGGTCTGGACTCCAAGTGTGATGTTGGTGACACCATGTTAAATGAGCTCGCTAGGCGGTGCAAGTTAGAGGGACACAAATAATAGGTCTCCTGGCATAAAGACATTGCTCACAAAGTTTCCTGTAAATAGTATACCTTGAAACCCTCGTTCCTATAGCTGCTGTAAGCTCCAAAGACAGTTGCCTAGTGGTCATCACTCTGTTCTGTCTGGCAGTGACTCATATAGCAATCGTCTGCAGCAGTTGTGGCTATGGGACGGCCTTGTCCTGGTCAGCGATGAACATCTCCTGTCCATTGAAACTGTCTCCAGAGTCTTTACAGGACATTTTGTAGAACATTCAATGCTCTGGACTCTTCCATCTGGGACTGACCTGCTTCCATCCTTCCAATTGCTCTCCACTGCTGAAAATGATCCTGTGGCATCGGCATGTATGTCCTCAATCCCATTGAGCATATGGTGTTTTTGGGACAAAATCAGCTCAATGTGCCACTGAAGTTAAAGCAAGTGTTGTCTAGAACAGTTACAAGCTGCGAGTAGACTCGGGCATCTTTTTAATGCATTCCTAATTTGTATATTTTGGCTTACATGCAGCAACTGTAAATGCAGGATAGTATTCAGCGTACAGTATTTTTCATGTTCGCCTATTTTCAGTGCATTCTTTTACATATATCTGCAGCTATATATATGTTTTTGCTGATTATCCTTTAATTTTGAGCCCAGTATAGTTAAACCCACACCAAATTTTGGCATGAAACCTATGTGTATTGATAACTATTACTCGATTCACAGCTTTCCACCATACTACTCACAACATACTACACCATTCACAAGGCAGACAATGGTAGCACCCCCAGAAATTTCAAACACTTTTTGAGGGATCACTCTCAAACCACAACAACTAGGAATGCGATCTGTTACCCTAACAGGGCTTAAAACTAAGTGGGACCACCTTTTCAAATTTGGGACAGATTGCTGAAGTACCCATGGAACCACAGGGAAACTGATAATTTCTACCACCTATGATGTCATACAGTCTGCTCATTTATTTGTTTGTTCGCCAAGAATTATGGCTATTATATAATATGATACTAGTAAAAAGTCCATCAAAATTCAACAGACAAAAACTGAAAATTCAAAATGGTGAATTACAGAGATCGGGTAGAAAAAGTGGTTCCAGGTTATAAAATTGGGTTCTGTTACAGGAAGGTTGGGTTGAGTTGCTTTACCTTTGAGTAGCACTTTTTTTGCACACAATGGTTTAAATGGCCAGGTCACAAGGACCCCAAGGGTTCAGAATAAAAATACTGTTAAAATAATGTTTATTATCTAATTCATTTAAAATGCAATAAGCATGGAAAATATTTATGAAAACGAATTTAAAATTGAAGTCTATAAAAACTGGAACTGCAGTAATAAATAATTATAAGAATGAAATTTTCAAAATTTAATGTGCAGCTTCTATAAGTTCAAGAATTTCAAAATTATTCTTACTTTTGGCAATGGTAAGCGACGAAGAAGAACATTAGTGTCATCTCTTCCAGAATTGGGAGGTCGTCTTTCAATTATCTCTATGGTATCATTATCAAGATAATAATGAAGGTCAAACTTTCGTATATCTCCAAACATGTTTTTCCTGTCATCCCAAATACAATAAAATCGAAGAACTTTAGGATGGAACCTCAAAAACTGCCCAAGTTTGTCTATCTTCTCAAATGGCTTCCTAGGAGCTACATTATCATCCATCTAAATGGGAGAAAGCAAATTAATTTCTATTATTAATCATTTTGTGCTAAATTCCCTATGAATATCTGTTTAAAAAAGGTTGTAGCACTTTAAAATGTTTAAAAAATGAAGCAAGTGGTAATTGTTAATCATTTTAATCAATATGATTTAATATTATCTAGAAATACTTCAGAAAACATAGAATAAGCTCTGAGATAATAAGCTTATAATCCTCTGCACTTTCTATTTTTCATTTGTTATTAGTTAATTGTTGCTGTCCCGTGGCCGAGTGGTTAGCACACTTGGCTACTGATCTAAGGGACCTGGGTTCGAGCCCCGGATTAGGCATGGATGTGTGTCGTTTTTCTGCTGAGGTCCTGCCATCCTACTGTGGATCTCCTACTGTGGCATATAAACTGACAGGCTCCTGTCAGACCTCTGTGGCAAGCAGCTGCTTGAGGGGGTAGTTATATATTTTATTATTTATTAATTAATCAATATTAAAATCATATTTTTAATGTGGCTAGCATGTCATTGTTTCAACACACATATTTTTAAATCTGGTATTTTAGTGACCCCTTTTATATAAACCATATATTAAATTTTCAAACATGCAGTGGTAGAAAATAATTTCAATCAATCAGAAAATTAAAAACAAGATTGAAAGTTAATGAATTTATTTTTAAAAAATTTCATGTGCTTAAACCTAATATATAGTCAAATCAAGTTGTAACAAGATTGGTTTCTCCCCTTTCGTGGATATGTATTCATGGTTCTGAATGCTATATTTTCTCAATAATTGCAACAGAAGAAAATGTGCAGTAAAGTTGAGTCATTACTTAAATAACCTTTCAGCTTCTATTATAGAATAAAATACACTTAAAAATATTGTAATGAAAGCCAATTTGTAATTTTTTAGAATTACTTATTGATGATTCCAACAGCTTTTAGCAAGTTTGAATTATGGTAACTAGGTGTTCAGAGGGTAAATGTGGATAATGAAGTGCTTATATGGGTTATCATTAGTTATGGAATTAAGAAATATTTTGCAATGGACTGTTTATTTTTATCTGATGGGTATTCTACTAATTTGTGTGCTACTGGAAGTTGATGTAGGTGCATAGATACAATGCTGATACAGTTGTTTGAATTATAATGTTGCTAATACAACTGATTTATTTCCATAATATCACTGTTAAGAAAATTAATGTCTCCTGTGATGCAACTTTAGATGTTAAAACTATTATACATTGTTTTAGGTGATGTTACTAGGTTGTTTTCAAATATCTTGAAGTGTGGCAGTTTTACTATCCGCTGATGTATAGAATGTTGATCACTTTAAAACATAGAGCAATTGTTTATCGCCGTGTGCTTCAGGATGTCTTGCTATGGGGCTCTGCCATAGTGGTGTTTTTCATCAAGCTTTAAACTAGCTGATATTAGAGGGTAAAAGGGATCTTTTGCTGATATACAAATTTGGCATTTAGCTGCAAACATTATGGATTTCATTAGTCTGTTTGTTTTGACATCTTCAGATGACATCAATTCTTTGGCAGATGGGGTTGCTAACAATATTCTGTAAATATATGTTCATTGTCTATGATGGGGAATTTTATTCATTAAAACAGCATATTCCAGTAATATGTTAATAAAGCTTAGTGATTGGTTATTTACTGTTGGTGGCTACTTTAAGTGTGAAATGGAAATGTCTTAATGAAGAATTTCTGTTATTTGAACTAGTTGTCTCTAATTGGATTATTCTGATACTAGAAAAATTGCCTGCTATTGCTCAGGTTATTGCTGAAGCCAGCACACGCTGTCATAGCCCATTGCTTCATTTCTTCAGAAACTATCAAGAATTTTATTTCCATTTTGAGAGATTTTGGTCCCATGTAATTCAGGAGATATTTCACTAAATGGTCCTAAATTTCATACTTGGATTCCATCTGTGCAATCCCATATTAGAAATTGCAAATGGAGAGCTATGAATGGAGAATGGAGGAGAAAGATAATTTACCTATAATTTTAACTATCTAATGAAATTTTAATGACCTATTGAACCTATCAATATTTTGCACTGCACATCCTTGTGCTATTCTTAATCTTCTGCTGAAGTTTCCAGTTCCTAGCCTTTTAATTTGAAGAGTTATGGCAACTATAGAGAGACATCTTTCATTATAGATGACATTGTAGCAAGGCAGCAGCTCCATTCCACACTTAAAAAACATCAGTAAAAATATTCTATTTATACTAAATTTAATTTCTTGTCTCACATATTTATCCCCCCCCCCTTAATTTTAACTCATCTCATGTTTTCTAGCTACAAGTTGGATGCTGTATATATTTACTGGCCCCACCTATTTAGCTCATAAGCCATCACTGACCAAATATTACCAAGAGATCTAACAAACCTGACCAGGTAATTAAATAAATTACACATAAAATACAAAAGGCCACATAGCCTGGAATAATTAAATGTTTAAGTATATTAAACAAAATTTTCAAAATCATTTTATGAGGTGCAATCCAAAAGCTCGCAGACTGTACAGATAAAAAATATGTAGGCTTACTTTAAGTTGTAATAATTGTTATTCCCTTCAAAGTAATCCCATTGGAAGCTAATGCAACTAGCCCAATGCTTTTCCCACTGCTAAAAATACCTCTGAACTCCTGTTTTCAGATGTTTAGCACCTTCTTCAATTCTGCCTGAATCACTTCAGTCAAATCATCAATCCTTAAGGCTTCATCATGGGAAACAGGAAGAAGTTGCAGGGTATGAGGTTGCAGGTGTGTATGTGGGAGACCACATTATTTTTGGCCAAACACTGCTTAACAGACAGAGTGGTGTGGGTGTACATATTGTCATGATGCACCACCCAGTCATATGCATGCAATTTCCTTGCATGTTTCAGTCACATACTCTTTGAAATGCTTCAGGACCTCAATGCACAGTTGTATCAGAATAATATGACCACCTACCATAATATATGTATGGTAGGTGGTCAAATTATTCTGATACGACTGTGAATAGAAGAGTTGATTCACTGTCTGGCCTATAGGAACAAACTCCTTGTGCATGATTTCCCTCTACATCAAAGAGACAAATCAGCATGCTCTTCACCTGCCTCACTTCTTTCGGTCACAGTGAAGTGAAACTTCCACTGAAATGATTGCTGCTTTCTTTCTAGGTCAAACCTATAAACCTAGCATTTATCCCAGTTATGATTTTAGATAGGAAGTTTTAGTCCTTTTTGACTTGCTCCTGAAGGTTCATGCACACAGTGAGCCGATATTGTCTTTAGCCCTGAATCAGCAGTCAAGGCACAAATTTGGTAGCAATACACCTCATGTTGAGTTCCTCATTCAAGTTCATTAGCACAATCCATATGTTAGTCCAACAATTCCACATATGACATTAATTTTTTGTCAACAGTCCTCATGGATGGCCTGATGCACTTTCTCCACATTCTCATCTGTTCAACCTATTGAGCACTGACCAAAATGTTCAGAATCTTCCACCAATATTTGCTCACGTTCAAAATGCAAGAACCAATCAGAAGTCTGAGTATAGCCCATGGCATCGTCATTGAATGCTTGTTGAAGCATTTTGTGAGTTTCTGAAGCAATATTACTGAGTTTGAAACAAAACTTGATGCAAACATGCTGTTCTTTCATGTATTCCATTTTTCTGTTTAAAAAAAAAAACACAAAGCAGCACAAACACAAACACATTAAAATGCTTGTAAAGAAAACTTGATTCCAACTGTCAACATGAAATTTGCCAGACTGCTTGACAAAGAAGTAGGCTTGTGATAACTAGAGGCAGAAGTCAGAACTACACCTAGTAAGTCACTACACATGGTAAGTCCAGGAATTTTTAGATTGCACCAGGCATTTAAATATTCCTTTAAAATAAAAAAAAAATCACTCCTCAAACAACAGCTTGTCAAGAGGTCTGACAAAAGCCTGTCAATTTAATACACAATATAGAAGTTCTGTGAGGAAAACGAGACCTCAGCAGAAAGACAACTCAAGCATCCATGTCTTACCTGCACCCAGGTCCCTTTGATCAGTAGCAAAGCACACTAACCACTCAGCAACTTACTTAATGTTTTTCCAGAACTTCTCAAATCAAGGAGAGTTACAAAACTCCATGCATTCTTATTCACCTTCATCACACACAGATCAAATTATGGCCACCTGTGGGTGGCCATAATCTGCTCTGAACCACAAAGCTGGGCAGGTGAAAATTAAATTTATTTCACCCCACCCCTCTAACACATTAAACAAACAACTTACCCTACTGCAAAGACAACAGGTGCTTGCTACCAACTGACAAAGTACCCACATTTAAAAACCATCACACAAACAAAACGTGTGGTGGATATTAAAAAGCACTCTATGTATACTCCTATAAGTATCATCAATCCTCATTGACCCTACTACAGTCATGAACTATCAATGTGTCAGCAGAAGAAAAACTAATTTTAAGCAACAAGCTCAAACTATATCAGTATCTCTCACCATCTCTCTACTTTGAATGTTCTGTATCCCTGTGCTCACCATTAAAATCTGTTTTACAGTATGATCTTGCCACTATCAACTTTCATCTCCCAAGGTCTTCTGATTAGTAATTCACTGGTACGTAAAAATCTCAGTCATTCAATATTGTTGATACTAGGTATATAGATATTTTATGGAAGTGCTCTTAAAATGAACCAATCATAAAGAATTAAACACATTTACAACTACTAATCCATTATCAAGATAGATATCACTCTGAATTTAATGCTGATCTATGTTAAATTCAGGGTGATATCTTTCTTGACAGTTGAACAAATACATCGAAAAATCTCTTCAATTTATTCAATTGTATACTAAAAACATACTTGCCATCCACATGACATACTTGTCATTGTTTATTGAGGCTGAAAGCAGCTGGAACAATACCTTCATGAGACACAGAGAATTATGTACTGTTGGTAGAAAGTTCATAACATCAATTAGAGGAGATCTTGATCGGCAGCCAGTAGCTCAGCAGTCAGAGCACCTGACACGTTATCAGGAGGTCGTGGGTTCATATCCCACCTGGCTCAAGACAAATTCTCTTCTAAAATTGATCAACATTAAATTCAGAGTGATATCTTTCTTGATAGTTGAACAAATGCATCAAAAAATCTCTGGTTAGTTTTGAGGGAAGTTCAAAGATCAAGAAAAAGTTGAATGGCAACAACTCAAGTATGAGAAGAAAGAAATCAACAACTACAACTAACTAGCTATCTGTGAAACTTTAAGTTGGAAACATTAAAAGAAAACAACTAAAATGCTCCAACACAAAACAAAGTTACAGTAATGGCTGCAACAGCAGTGTAATGTTGTTTTTTTATTTATCCCAACTTTTATGGATATTTAAATCAAGAATACATTATCATCAAATTTACATAAATTTACACGATTTAAAAAACTTTTAAAATAGCTGCTTTCTACATAAAAATATTAAACAAATAAAACGTTAAAGCATATTGTCTTGAATAGGGAATAGCAGTTCCCAATGGATATGACACTGCATTTGGCTCTGGAAAATAAAGTTACTTCTGACACTTTAATGGCTTAAGGCTTAGGCTACCAATTACTTACCAAATAGGGAACTTAGATACAATCTTTACAGAAAACCTTTCCAAGTATCAGTTGAAAGAGAAGCTGACCTGCCTGAAACATATCATTGCAGTTTAGAATTAATGATGTTCCTAGAAGAATTGTAATGCTCCAAAGAAATGCAAAATACTTTTAAAGTTTGGACCCTTTTTCTGATCCAAATAGTTTTATGCTCCGGATAGCTGAGACGGGCACCAGGCAATAATTAACAAATTGCCAAAAAAATAGAATAAGTTAAATTAGGGTTCAAAATACCAGCGAGCATTAATGAGTAAGAATCCAAAAAATGCTTGTCAAGTTAAATATCTAAATATAATCAAAATTTAATTCACGTTGCTCAAGAGAAAAAATTAGTAAAGACTCAAAAGGTTTAAATAACAAACAAATTCATTTCCAAAAATCACTCACCAAAACTTCAATGAAGAAGATACATCAACTGAGCACTTTTCCGTGCTACATGCATAGACATGTGCTCTACTCACTGTCTATCTGACTCTCGCTATGTGCTACTGTGACTTGTGCTATGTGCTCTCGCACTACGTGCTATTATGACTAGCATGTCACTGGTTTTAACAAAAGCCGAACGTGTCATGTTGCACGCCGGGCAAGACATTTACATAAACTGATGAGCGACGCAAGCTATGACACAAGAGGGGGCATGTCCTTTTGCAGGCGCTTTAGTGGGTGACAGTCGGAAGATCGGAGTTGCGCATGCACAACACCTAACTTTTGGAAATGAGTGCTGTGATGCCAAAAAGGAAATAAAAAAAATGATGATAAAAAATAATGGATAAATATAAAATAAAAAATAATGGATAAAAATAAAATGATAAATATAATGGAAATTAAGCAAAACTGGTTAAGGTAAAGCAAAAGTGAATGAGGGGCATCACAGAGTTCATGTACCTATAATGCCCTCTGATCAGGATCAGCTATTTTGATTCATCAAATACAGTATATTGTCAGACAGGCATGACATCTGACAGTTGCATTGTATTGATGATGTAAAGTGTGTAGCAACTCTTTTTCTTCAGAGACCAGATTTTAACTTAAAATTTTAATGACAATCAGTTGGTTAATACTTTAGCATTGGGTAAGTTATGTGTAGTTATGAGCTACCCATCACCAATATATTTTCAGTTCAGTAATAATGATGTCGGTTTGGACCGGCCTCTGCTGTACTCATATTGCTCTTGAAACAGAATATTTGGTGCCTGTATTAGTTTTCAAACGACTTGCAATTTGATATCAACTTGGAATCCTGCTATGCAAGGAAATGACCCCACTATGATTCTTTTACTGCAAATATAGCTATATGTTGATAGACAAGAAAAAAAATGAACTGTTCTGTTACCACCCATCAACTTGCTGAGCTCAACTTTCAAATTCACTTGGCATAACAGTATATGCATAGAACATATTTACAATTAAGCTCACACTGTGATTAAAATATTTAATTTTTTAAAAGACTTATTTTAACATTTTATGTTTTACAAATATAGAGGTAAAATTATCATTAGTTGGGTGGGATCTGAATCCATGACAGGCTGATAACATGTCAGGTGCTCTGACTACTGAACTACCAGTTGCCAAACAATCATCCTCTATTAGTAGCTTTAAGCATTATACCACAGAATTAGTCATTGGAAATGTATCTGACTGTAACTGAAGACTCTGGTCTAGAGGGTACTTTCCAGGTTAGTGCACATGACAAGTCCACATCAAATGTCAAGAGGCATAATATTTTTATTTTTTAAGCCAACACACCAGATATCAAGTGTAAGAATTATTGTTGAAATAATAGGATCTCACAGATATGCACCTGTTGGTGATATGTTAAATATAGAGGAAAAATTGTCATTAGCCTGGTGGGATCTGAACCCACATGGTCATGTGCACTAATGTGGAAAAATGCCTTCTAGACCAGATTCTTCGATTACAGTCGGATACATTGCCAATGACTAATTCTATTGTATAATACTTAAAGTCACTATTAGAGAGGATGATTATTCAGCAGCTGGTAGCTAAGCAGTCATATACCTGACATGTTATCAAGAGATCATGAGTCAGATCCTATTATTTCAATTCCATGTTCCTATTATGCTTCAGAATATTTTTGCATTATAATAAACACCTTTTTACATTGGCACAAAACCGACAATGTAAAAGATTGGGGGAGGTCCTTGCCTTGCAATGACTTCCCCCAATAATGATGATGACATAATTCAATTACATATATATATACTAACTAAATACAAATAATATATACATTACTAACAAAATACAAATGAAACAAAACTACCAAAACAACTACAATATTGGATCAAATTTCTCTCTTATACATAACATTGCTACATTAATAATAAATATACTAATATAAATAAAATGCTCTAAATCTTGATTACAAACAAATTATAGATATACTTATTTTTAAAACAATTTACCTCCTTTCTGTTTTGTGTATATGGGTCTAGTGGATCAGGTTCTGTGGGCTTTACATCAATGCCTATTTCTGTTAGGAAATCACGTGTAAATTTGTCACAGTTGATTATTGTGTATGACTGGCCATAAATTTCTAATGTGACACCTACGTTGAGATCTTCTATTGTATAGTAGTCTCCACCCTGCTTGAAATTCAGCTTTGGCTTTTGGAAACGATGTCTGCTAATTAATGTGCCTAAAAAATAAAACACATATTATACATACAGATCTTTCCAGTACAATATACTCGGACATCAGGGTTTACAATTTAGCACATATTTTCTATTCTAGTATTAAAATATATGTAGCATGGTTTTTGACACTTTTTGGGTTCTCTTGGCACTATCTAAATATTCTTGTGACCTAGCTGTTTAACCCATTGGACTTGTTTTAGAACAAAGTTTGTTAAAGGAATTTACGTGGTGCTCAGAGGTAAAACAATCCAACCCAGCAAGAACATTTACTTAAAGAAATATATATATATATATACATTTATCATAGAATATTTAGCATAAATCAATTTTTAAAGTTTCCCCCCCCTCCCACTAACACCCATGAAAATATAATATGTTGCTTAAAAACCCTCTATCTTAAAAAAACAAATCAATCTTACAAAACTCCATTGTTCATCTAATTATTTTTTCTAGTCATCCCTAATTCAATGGCACTTCAGTGTATAATGATATAAGCAGTGAGGAAAATGTGCTAGACACTATTACTTCTGATGGTTTTCTTTTACTTGTGGGAACAAAATTTTACACTCAGGAATAAGTGCTTATCGTTATATTCTTTACTCAGTGTATTTTCGTTCTATGGCCTCTTCACTGCTAGTAATACGATTGTTTAGGATATTATTTGTAGAATTTTCCAAGAAGATGAATATTGTTTCTAATGTAATATTGAGATGCATTTTTAATTAGTTTAAATAGCATATTTAGTGGGAGGTTTTTATGGAAGTAATTTTATAGAAATAATTTTATAGATTTTTATGGAAGTAATTTTATAAACTTGACATAATTCCAGAAAAATTTAAATTTTTCGTCAACATCAGTCACCACTAGGAATCTAGAAGTTGAACATTCCATTAAGATGCAATACAATATTGTATCATGTTAAAAAAAATGGTGTTTGAATGCCATAAACTGCAGGTCTACTGATTAAGGAACTTTTAAGGATGTTTGATAAAAAAAAAACTAAGCCTTTCTTGGGCCTGTAAAAACTCAAAACAAAAATTAAGCATTAATAAAATTTTTTTAATAATTATGATAATTTTATGACAGACCAATAATTTTAATCATATTACAATATTTAAAACACAAGGATCAACTTTTGATGAAAAACAATATAGGCCCCCACCCTTGCTTAACAAGATGTATGCATTCTTGGCAGTTCCATATTAAGTGAAATCTGCATTTGCCATAGGTATTACAGTATGTGTTTCAAAGGTATATACTATGAAGCCCCAGCCCAAGTAAATTATTATAACTCATAAAATGCAAACATGTATAGCAGAAAAATAAAAAAAAACAATAAAATTTTACTTATAAATAAAATGAAAACTAAACATGAAAAAAATATACATGAAAGCTCTTGGAGCTTGCTGGGTAACCAAACTAATGCTCTGGGAAGGCTTTCACCCAAAAATGCATCCAGGATTGACTATTTGGTTTCTCTTGGTATGCAATATTCATTTATAGCACTCTGGCATTGCATCACAACTATATTTCATGGCACTCTCTCATGTGAAGTCATAGTTGTGCCCTTTCAACAAAGCCATACACTGATTATGGAAAGATAGTGCCTCTTCAATGATTTCAATATTCAAACCTTCATGGGATGTTCCACTCATGATAACAACACATTACGAATAGACTGCTTCACCAGATATGTGTTTCACTTGTTTCCATAAATTAAGGAAAAATGAGAAAAATCGCAATAGATTCTCCAAAAAATTGTGCGATCCTCACCAAACTTGTTCATGTAAACAGTAATGTCAAGTAAGCATATCATATGAAAATTAGTCTAGGTTGTGTCAATTTGTGAAATTGGATAGCAGCATAAAAACGGGCATTTTTGAGTGGATTATTTTGTATTGTAAATATGAGTAAAGAAATTCGAAATAGCCATTTTGTAGAAATGACCTCCAGACATTATTTGCCAAATGAACTACAGTGGACAGCTATTGGCCGGCTCGAAGCATGCCAAAGTCAGTCAGACATGCCATGATAGCATAATGTGAGTCCTTCTATAGTCCATAGACTGTGGAATCAATTTCTTAGCATGGATTCCATGTCTTGGAGGTTTAGCTGTGGCTAGAGTTATGACTGCTGTAGAAGACCGATATCTGCGATTAACAGGATGGAGGAGCAGGACGTCTACTCCCTCTCAGCTACGATCCTCTCTTGCAGCAGCCACTGGGAGGGTTGTATCAACTACTGTGTGTAGAAGGCTTCACGAGAGAGGTCTGTATACTAGAAGGCCAGTATTTGTGTACCCCTCATGTCACATCACAGGAGAGAGCAGTTGAATTGGGCATGCACGCATGTCAACTGGATAGAAGAGCAATGGAGGTCCGTAATCTTCACAGATGAGTCCAGATATTGCTTGCAGAATGATTCCCGACATTTTTAGATATGGAGAGAATGAGGTCCCTACTATCATCCTAGTAACATCCATCAAAGAGACAGTTATGGTGGAGGTAGCTTATGTGTTTGGGGTGGCATTTCCTTAGGTGGATGCACAGACATCTATATATTGACGAGTGGGAACTTCAATGCTCAAAGGTATAGAGATGACATCCTGGACCCTTATGTACATCCTTACGTTGGTGCAATAGGTGAAACATTCATCTTACAAGACGATAATGCTCATCCACACAGAGCTAGAAGTGGAACAATACCTTCAAGATGATACCATTATGCACATGGAATGGCCAGCTTGATCTCCCAACCTAAATCAGATTGAGCATGTGTGAGATGCTCTAAGGAGACGTGTTGCTGCCCTCAACCTGCCACCTGAAACGAAGGGGGAGTTTATTATTGCTTTATAGGAACAATGGTCATTACTCCCTACTGAGCTGATTCTCAACATCATAAACAGCATGCAACATTGCTGTCATGCTTGCATTGCTGTAAGGGGTGACCACACTCCTTATAAAAGAACTTTGCCCATTGCATTCTGACACCTCATTTTTGGATAAAAAATGTTTCTAGTGTAAAAAATATTTTATGCCATTCTGAAACTAGAATTGTAAGTCATGTTTCCATCAAATTTCATTAAAATCATTCATATAGTTTTTTGTTTATCATAATTTTTCTGAGTTTTCCTTAATTTATGGAAATCAGTGTATTTACACTACATAAGAAATTATTTTGATAAAAAATTTCCTTTTACTTTTTTGACAAATTTGATGGGTGGGAGAGGAGGAAGAATAATTTTCACACCATATTATAGCAAATCACTGTTGGGTGGGAGTGTTAATCAGGGATCCCTGCATTGAAAGAATAAAATATTATTTGTGGACCAAGTGAAAGATAAACTGGTATATCCTTTTAAGTAGGTACTTGCTGATTACATATCAGCTACTCTCCAAGTCAAAGTTATAGATTAAATAGTACCCATGAAAGCTACATATATCCGCTCAAACCTTTTCAACTCTCAGTAAAATAAGGAATTTAATTTTAAGGAATCAACAATAGAAGCTGATTGGTTATCTCTGTTGTCCTAAATATTAAACAAAATTCTGATATTATCTAAATAAAAAATTCCAATAATTAATAATACCTTGTGAAATTCCACTATTCCTTTGTGATGGTTCTATAATTTGCATGGTATCATCTTCTAAGAAATAAATAATTTTGCACTTTCTATATCTGTACTCCTCAATAGGACTTGTATATATTTGTTCACGGAAATATGCCTGAAAGCACAACACCTGTAAAAAAACAGATATTTATGAATTTTTAACAGTTTTAATATATAAAGTTTTAACAATTTTAATATTTGTATAACACTTTTCAATATTTATTATTAACTTTTCTAAAATATGAAAAATTTAAAAACAGCATTTATTTTTTTACATTAAATATAAATTTTTCACACTTTTTTTTTGTTATTTAACTGTATCCTAAGGGCTTTGGTGTTTAATTTTACTTCCTTTGTTACTAATGGAGCTCCAGCATTTTAACACTGCAATTCTTTTTGCAATAAGTGAAATATTATATAAATCCCTAATAGCTGAGTAATAGTTAGACAACAGAAATAATAGAAATAAGTGTAAAACAGCTTCAAAGTGAAAATACATTATTTATTTTAAACAGTAATTACTGACCTTTTACAATACAATTTTCACACACACAGCAAATTTCAAAAATAAGAATCTAACCAATAGCTTTAACTTACTCCTGAATGCAGAATTTCCCCATAAACTTCATTGACTACTCTACCTGTATTTTCAATCCTACCTAGAATTTGCATTAATTATGGTTAGTCTTTCTACAGTAACCTTGACTCAAATGAGAAAATTTAAATATATTAAAATATTTAAAATAGGACTTGTATATAATTGTTCACGGAAATATGCCTCTACCTGTATTTTCAATCCTACCTAGAATTTGCATTAATAATGGTTAGTTAAAATCTACTTAAAATTACCAAAATATTGATATGTATTAATGCAAAAATATCTCAGTGCAACATTATGCATTGATATTCCAAAATGTATAACTATCTCGCATGCAGGTGATGCAATGTGTGCTTCTGAACACCTCTGTATAATTGATGAACATGCAAAAATAGCACTATCAAAAAACTTAACAAATAATGGATGCCCAATTTGGAAATAATACCAATTTAAAATTCTAGATCAATTTAAATCCCACACTTAAAAATGCAGTTAAAGAATCCAGTAAAATTTGCAATAATAATAGCAAGTGTAACAATAGCCCACTAATAACACTAACAAGAAAATATTTCCAATGCTTCCCTCTTCAGATGTCAACAAAATTTGGCATAAAGATAAAACTTAATGAGATACTAAAAGATACACAAAGAAAACTGTATTTGACATAGAAAAATTAAAAACTTGTGTGCTGGAAAAGAAAAAAAAGGCCTAAATAATGCAAAACAAAGCATTAAACTAGTTATGTAAAGAAGACTGGAATTGAATAAGGAACTAGTTTCATTATACTCTGCAATAAATGTTCGGAACATAGCGGTTGTTAAGTAAAAAAAAAAAGTGGAAAAAATTATACAATGATTTAAATAGGAACTACTTTTATACCAAGCCCATCACAAAAAAGATAATATTATACTGTCTAAATAATGTGATGATAAAGACAGAAGTCAGCAGGAATATAAAGTTTGTCAAGTTCAACTGGAAGAGAATTAGGGTGCAATTTTAAAACATACCAATGCATATTCTTTAAAATATCCAGGAAAAAATCCAGAGGATTAATTATGGTCTTCCCATTTCTAGTTCTTTACAGTTTGTGTATGTGTATGATTTTCCCTTCTAGTGTTGCTTATCAATGATATATCACTAAATGCCAATCACAAATCCAGAAATAATGCATTACAACGGACAGCACATTGCAAGGCCTAGAAGAATAGAAGAAATTGTACAAAGCATGCAATTCTCTCTTTCCCTGTCTTTCTTTATTTCAAAGACTGAACCATAAAGTACAGAACTTAGAATGTGGCCTATAAAAATTGATCCACACTTATATTGTGGTTCTTGATCAAAATAAGAGTTTCAGAAACATGTTTTCTTGCCATTCACACTATTGGCATTGTTATGTCTAAGATCAATTCATAATGAATGCACAGTATTCCCTGCTAAGATAGACATCAAACATTAATTAAATGATTCTGAAAAAAAATCATCACCGACATGGTGGGAATCGAACCCACATCTCTTCAGATTCATGCCAGAGTGCGCTACCATTGTACCATGCATCAGACAATGAAATTTTTCAGAATAAGATCTTATAAATCTTCTTCACTGAGACATGGCTGGGACAGAGCCATCTATGCTCAAGAAGATGCAACTTTTTCAGTTGTTGCTATTGATTATCAGATGTTAATGAGAAGGTTGCTAACACTAAAGCGTATATATGATTAAAAATCAATCCATAGTAATGCACAGTATTCCCTGTTAAGATAGACATCAAACATTATTAAATGAGTCTGAAAAAAATTCATCGCCATTCAATTCCTGCCATGTTGGATCTGAATTTTTTTCATAATAATTAATGTTTGATGTCTATCTTAACAGGGAATACTGTGCAATCACTATGGATTGTTTTTTAATGAGAAGGTCGCTAATGCTTTAGTGACCTTCTCATTAACATCTAATAATCAATAGAAATGACTGAAAAAGTTGCATCTCCTTGAGTATAGATGGCACTGTCTCAGCCATGTCTCAGTGAAGAAGATTTATAAGGTCTTATTCTGAAAAATTTCATTGTCCGATGTGAGGTACAATGGTAGTGCGCTCTGTCATGAATCTGGAGAGATGCGGATTCGATTCCCGTTGTGTCGGCGATGAATTTTTTTCAGAATCATTTAATTAATGTTATGTAAGTGTGTAAGACTACAAGATTGCTTAATACTTTCAACTTAGCGAACTCCTGTACTCTCTAATGCACACTATGAATATATTTCTTTGGTAAAACTGGATCATCTGCAATAATGCATTTTCTGTCAAGAACAGTCAGATCATGTATTGGCAAACTGATAAATGATTTAGCTGCATCTGCTGCAAAATTCGTCTGATACATTAATATGTGATGGTAAGTTTTATACATCAAAAGCTATGAGGGAGAAATTTTGAGTATTTTAACTGAAAAGTGGACATTCAATTTCTACCATTGGTCATTAACTTTTAGGAAAAGAATCAGAAAATTATTTACATTTGTTGTGATGAGTGTGTCTCATTTTATTTTGCACTTTCACTGTCAAAATTATCTAATATAATTAACCTTTTTCAAGGTCTTTTCAATAGAAGTTGATAAGGCTCTTAGCTATTTTTGTTTCATGCCAGAGTTTAAGAGCTGTTTATATGTAGGTGGAGTACACAAATGGATTTTTTTTTGCTGTGGCTTGTGAAGATATTAAGTTTTTGTGCTAAAATCTTTCCTTTTTTTTTTGGAATAACGTTTTTCTTGACAATAGCGATCACTTACACTGATAAGGTAAAGTGCTTTTGTTATTTCTAAATAGTTGCTTGTTGTTAGTCCATAGCATTAAAATAATCGATGAACATGTCACCTATCTTCCAATTCTTGTGTCATTATAGTACTGACACAATACTTACCATAGAGTACTTGTTCATTACTTACTGAAGAAACTGAAAGGATTGATATCTGACATCTTACATAAAATATCAATTACTGTTGTTTCTTTCTTATATAGTAAAACAATGTTAAAACTCTTTGAAGCACAATAATGATATATACACCGCTGGCCATTAAAAGTGCAACACCAGAAAGAACTCATCAGATTGTCCCAAAATATGCAAGATGGGTAGCCCATGGGAGAACATGTAAATGATTCAAAGCGCAGCACATACATATATCATGCGTGACAGTATCACCCCCTAGAGGAGGTATAAGAGGAGATTACAAAGAGCCGGTGTAAAGCACTGGAATTGTGTTTGTTCGCAGTTCTTGCCCACCAAAGGATCAAGTATGCCGCATCGAAGAACACAGCATCCATATGGCCAGGTTTCCAACTTTGATCAAGGGAGAATTGTGAGATTACAGGAAGACAGATTATCACACTGAGACATCAGTGCAATAATCACCTCAGGTTTTTTTTTTAAATATAAAAAAAATTTTTTTTTTTTTTCATATAAACTGACAGGAGCCTATCAGTTTATATGCCAATGTAGAAGATCTGAGAGGATGGCAGGACCTAAGCAGAAAAATGACACATACATCCATGCCTTACCTGGGGCTCGAACCCAGGTCCCTTAGATCAGTAGCCAAGTCAATAACAAAGACTGAATTGGAGAAAGGGTTCCATTTTTATCTTGTTTTCAAAGAAAACGAGATAATAGTTTCGCTTTGTCGTCTGTCTGTAGACATCAAACCTTTTTGTTTACAGAGATAAATTAAAAATTATTTTTGTGTTGGATAGGTATTGATGAAATATTATGATATGATTCTTCCAAATCTCTCTAAAGCTATAATTACGCCCTCTAGCAGTGAAAAAAGTTGAAAATTCCAAAATTTCAAACAAATATTGAAAACAATGTATTTATGATAGAAATTTGAAATTTTGATAATGGAATGTGAAGGTCACAAAGTTCCCATTGCCAACAATGAATTGACCCCTTAGATCCAGAGGGGGTAGGAAAATACACCTTTTTAGTTTTAGCAGATAATTGTTTGTTTTTAGAGATAAATGAAAAATCTTTTTAGGTTAGATAGGAATATATAAAATACTATTATTCACACTTTTTAAATCTTTAATTGCACCCTTTAACAGTGAAAAAGATTGAAAATTCCAAACAAATATTGCAATGATTAGAAATATATTTTGGTGGTGAAATGTGAATGTCATGAAGTTTCCATTGGAAACAATGAAAATGATAATCAAAAAACTCTTTTTTTAATTTGTTTGGTACTAATGAAATATTATATAACTTGCATTTTTCAAATACATAGCAGTTTTAATATACAGGGTGTTTCAAAATTCTCTGTTCAAATTTCAATGGGAGATAGGGAACACCAAGACAAACCTTTTTCGTCTATGAATGTATATCTGCTGACATAACCCTTCGATGCTAGAGGGCGCTGACAGAAATATCGGTGGAGCTGGTACATAAATGAATGGAAACAAGTGTGAAAAACATGCTTATTTAAAGAAGGTGCTCAAAGTTGCGACTGATAACAGCATTGTATGCATGACAGCATCGAAGCATTGACTGCTGTATGTTGAAAGATTCTCGGAATTTTGTGAACAGTTGCAGCGGCAACAGTGATTCTTGTGACCAGATCTTAATCTGAATCAATGGGAGTCTTGTAACAAGGTTCTTCATGTGTCTCCAGAGGAAGAAATAAATACATGTTAAATCGTGCAATCTTGGTGGCCAGGTGATGGGTCCACCATGGCCTATCCATTGGCCCTAAAAGTGGTTTTGAGATAATCCCACACATCATTGCTGAAGTGTGCCAGTGCCCCATTGTGTTGAAACCACATTTGTCTGCAAATAGCAATGGGAACATCTTCCAGCAGTCCTGGCAACATTTCTTCATGAAATACCCGATAAATCTGCCCTTTGAGTCTGGGAGGCAGCAGGTATGGCCCAATCAAAATGTCATTGACGATACCCCAATACTGACAGCAAACCATTGTTGATGACCATGTGCCATTGTGGCATGTTGATTTTCATGCATCCAAAGGTGCATGAAAAAAGGTGTGTGAAAGAGGTCTCATCTGAGAAGAGCACATGAGCCAGAAAATCAGGCTACATCACAGTCTGCTGCAGAAACCAGTGCATGAATTCCACATGAAGGTAATCCTGAGGTTGCAATGTTTGGACTCTCTAATGATGAAATGGATGTAACTACTGCTCGTGCAACACTCTCCACGTGAGGGCCTGGTTCACACCAAGGCTATGTGTAACAGCTTGAGTGCTTGTGCCTGGATTGTCCTCAATCCCCCATAGGATCTCTTCTTCCATGTCAGGAGTACACATGG
This sequence comes from Ryuthela nishihirai, assembly GCA_038380435.1. Classification (NCBI taxonomy): domain Eukaryota; kingdom Metazoa; phylum Arthropoda; class Arachnida; order Araneae; family Heptathelidae; genus Ryuthela; species Ryuthela nishihirai. The sequence continues at coordinate 26,010,792 of JAWZYU010000009.1, read as the reverse complement.
TTCTCTCCCGACCAGTGTCATGTATGTTTGCATGGAATGTTCGAGTTTCTTGAAGTTGCCAATGAAAATGTGCAAATGTTTGGTGGTTGAGCACATCTGTTTGGGAGGCACTGTTGGTACAACCTCACAGCAGCTCTTCCATTTCCATTGGCAGCCCCATATGCCAGATGCATGTCAGTCATCTCAGCAGTCGTGAAACACTCCATGTTACATGAAATGTGTCTGATTTATGAATGCCGACGGCAAACACAAATCTGTTCTCCATTCCAACTTCACCCCTCTAGCCAATTGCAGCAACCAAACAGTGTCCTCTAGCACCGAAGGGTTACATCAGGGGACCCTTCGGTGCCAGACAAAAAAAATTCACAGACGAAAAAGGTTTATCTTGGTATTCCCTATCTTCCATTGAAATTTGTACAGAGAGTTTTGAAACACCTTGTATATAAATATATCTTTACAGATCACTGAAATGATGAAATGGCAGAATTGTTATCAAGTTTTACAAATAATATGTATAGAATAGAAATTTGAAAAATAAGTGTAATTTCTAAGAGTTATATTCCACTGACAGCAATAATCTACCCACTTTTCAGAGGGAGAAGTGTGGGAAATGCAACTTTTTAGATTTAAGAATTAAAAGATGAATATTTTTATGTTGTATAATTACTAATGAAATACTATTTGCATTTTACCTATCATTCACAAGTCCAAATTAAAACTTTTAAGGAATAAAACAGTAGGTAAAGGAAAAACTTCTCTTTGTAAACAAGATTCTCATGTGCACCAGAGGTGATATGTGTCCTAGTTAATTTATATCTTGACAGTAGAGACACACTTAGATTTTTAGCAGATGGAGCAAAAAGGTAAAATATATCTTTGCACTTTTTGTACAAACATTATGTAGAAACTTACACAAATTCACTTGTGAAAGTAAATGTGCTTTGTTTATAGCAATGTATAAAACAATGCGTGAAACTTGTACACAAGAAATCATAATGCTGGTAATATCAATAACACTCACACAAAAGTGTTAGTGATTTATTATTTTGTTATTAATCAGTTTCTACTTGAACATGGGTTTGGAATTTAAATATTTTGGGCTTATTAAATGTCCATCCACCAATCTAAAGAGTAAAACTATAGTTTATATATATATATACATTAAAAGGACCTTCTTGCTCAGAAATTAATTAAAATAACTTAAAATTCTCTGTCATTCAGCAATAAAATTTTTAAGCTTATCCTTCAAACTATTTGCATGTTGAAAGTTTTTAGGGGAAACCTCAGAAGCTTTTCAGAGCAATGACAGTGCTCCATCTTCAGTGAAGTGACACATAGTGTCAGGAGTAATTAGAAGATTTTAAGTTATTTTAAGTTTATATATATATTATTTATACATAACTATTATTTAATAGAATTAATTTCCAAAACATTTATATTTGAATTTATGTGCAAATAATGCAATAAAGTTTGATATATATATATATTGTCTTGTATTGAGTGGTATTGGTGTTACTAGCATTATGAATTTTTTTTTGTGCACAAGTTCCATACACTGTGATGCTATATTCAAAACACATTTACTTTTTGTACTCCACCTCCTAAAAATCTGCAATTGTGTCTCTACTATCAAGATATAAATTTTAAAAAATTAAAATTTTTCTTCAATTTAATTTTTTTTATTGACTTTGTACTTATTACTTCATCTTTTTTAACATCATATCAAAACCATCTTTATCTTTTGCACAATGCTAATTTATATCAGTGTTATTAGTCAAAGTTTCATTATTGAATATTGTGTATATATATATTAAAAAACCCACAAAAAAAACTTAACAGATACTCACATATTTATCAAATGCAACCCATGACGGTTTGTCAAGTTCTTTTCCAACCAAAGCTGTGGCAAATGAATATGGTTTTCTTGGCTTACTGTCTTCATCAGTTTCTATTTGAACACGGTTTTGGAATCCAAATCTTTGGGGCTTGTTAAATGTCCTTCTTCCAATCTAAAAAGTAAAACTATAATTTATATATATTTATACATAATATAACTAATATTTTTAGAGTGAATTTTAAAAGCATTTATATTTGATATTATGTACAAATAATGCAAAAGTTATAGATATTTATTTACAAACTACAGAGTGGTAGGGTGATTTTTTTTTACACGACGAAACTATATAATCTATAGTGCTAGCTGGCAAATTGCAGGGTTTTTTTTTTTGAAGAATTATCGAAACCCTTACATTGTTGCCTCATTATGAAACAACTAATGAATGAAATATTTTATGTTACATACTAAAAGAAAGAGCATTTAACCCTTCCCAAGTCCAGCTATTTTTTCACTCTGATCAGGCAAAAAAAATTATAACTTTAGAGCTTTTTTGACAAATAACTAATGAAAGGAATTATGGCATGTTACATGCCAAATTAATCAGCATTTAATTCTGGATTTCCTGAAAATAAAATGTTTAACAAAACAACAACAAGTTTTATTTTAATAGGACTTTTTTAGAGTCACATAGTAAAAAAATGCATTTGGCAACACAAATAAAAATTTATTAAAAAAAACTAATAGAAATGATTATAATGCACATGAACAGAAATAATGAAAAAAATAATTTTCTTGTTTAAAGTAAACTTTTCTTCTGTTTGTAACTGTAACAAAACCTGAAACTTTGAGAAAAGTCCAGGCTTGTTGCAGAGTCCAATAAACAAGTCAACTTTAGGATATTTTTAATGAATAACTAATCAACAGAAATAGGTCATTAATAGGTCATAGAATACACAATTATAATTAGATATATAATCACAGAATGTTATATACCAAATTAAAGAGAATTTAATTGTGAATTGTATTGAAGTAAAAAATATGAACATTGCAGTAACATATTAAATTGCAGCTTATTTGCAGTAACATATAATAACACTTTTTACAATGGTATACCAAAAAAAGGTACATATTTCATAATTACTTCCAAAAACTTCCACTTTTAAAAATAGCAGTTTTTTTTTGTTAGTTATCAGGTGATTTTAAAAACTTTAAGGAAAAATTTGTTGATAACAGTTCATATTAAACTTCTGAGCTTAAATCAGGTGATTGATTCAATATAGAGTCATGTTAACAAACAAGTCAGCAATACTGCATAGAATTTCAAAAATATGGCAGTCAGATGGCTTGATTGAATTATTTATATTGTAGTTTAATAAAATATACATCAAATGAAAAAAGAGAATATTATTTTTCAAGCTTCAATTACTTATTTTTAAAAAATATATGTATGATAATTTTAAAATGTCAATTTAAAAAAAATCAAAGTTTCGCATGTTGTACAAAAAAAGTCTATAGACATCCTTGACCCTTGATTCTAAACAAAAAAAATACACTGCTGGCCATTACAAGTGCAACACCAGAAAGGTGTCATCAGATTGTTCCAAAATATGCAAGATGGGTAGTCCATGGGTGAACATGCAAATAACATGAAACGCAGCACATACGCACATCATGTGTGTCACTAACACCCCTTGAAGGGTGGTATAAGAGGAGATTACAAAGAGCCGGTGTAAAGCACTGGAATTATGTTTGCTCGCAGTTCTTGCGCACTAAAGGATCAAGTATGCCCCATCGAAGAACACAGCATCCATATGACCAGGTTTCCTACTTTGATCGAGGGAGAATTATGGGATTACAGGAAGGCTGATTATTGTACTGAGACATCAGTGCTCATGTTGGACAGAACGTTGCCACAGTGATGAGAATATGGAATCAGAGGGTAAGGGAGGAATGAGCTCACCAACGTGAGGGATCTCAATGGCCATCACACAAATGAATGAGAGGACAGACATCTCATGCATATGGCTATGAATGATCATACAGCCATATCAAACAATCAAATATCTTAGGACACTGGAACCATACGTGCAGACACTGGATGTGTTGCACATCAACCAGTGTCTGCACGTATGGTTCGACATCATCTGCAGCATCGGGGCATCTTTGCTAGGCGGCCATTGCTTCAACTACCATTGACTCTACAACATAGGCATATGTGACTGCAATGATGCCAAGAACATTGTGCATGGATTTTCAAATGGCATCACATCATCTTTTCAGATGAACTCCACTTCAGTATGCAGCACCATGATGGATGAATCTGTATCTGGCGGAACTGCAGCAACAGGCTCAGTGAGACATGCATGATGCAGTGCCCTACAAGTTCAGCCCCTTATATTATGGTATGGGGTGCCATTGGACTCTACTCAAGCATGAACCTCATACACATTGCTGGTACTTTGAACAGTCAGCGTTACATCACTGAAGTGTTGGAGCATGTGGTCGTACCTTATCTTCAGGGGCTCTCTGGTGCCATTTACTAACAAGACAATGCCCGACCACATATGGCATGCATTGTCCAACAATTCCTGGATAGCCACCATGTGACACTTCTGTCTTGGCCTGTGCGTTCACCAAATCTGTCCCCAATTGAATATGTCTGGTCCATAATTTCACAATTAGATACGCACCAGATACGAGCAGCTACTACAACAGATGAACTTTGGCCACATATCGTAACTGCATGGACTGACATTCCCCAAACACACATCCGATGTCTCATCCTCTCAATGCCAGAACATGTAGCAGTGGTTATTGCCGCTCATGGTGGCTACACAAGATACTGATTTCTTTGTATTCCACAAGTCTAACCAAGTTGCATTTGTAATCATTTGATCCTTGTAACATAAGCTATGTAGTCACTAAATATGGCTTTGATATCTCTTGTCTTTCCTGGTGTTGCACTTTTAATGTCCAGCAATGCATAAAAATTAAAAGCAAAAAAGAAAGGTAGGTAAGCATAAAAATCATGTTGCAAGTTCATCTGTAGATACACTCAGATATCAATAAATATCTGAGTACTTAAAATTAAATTAGTATCTTTAATACTCTATGACACTGTGGAAGCTCTACCTTAATTTTTGTCATTTGAGTATTTTAATAATATATTCCTGTAAATGGTAGCTAGGCGTAAACTGGAAGGAGAGCTGTGTACCAATCCCTAGTGATGATGCACAGAACCGGCCAGGTCTAGCACCTAATGTCCGACCTCTCCTTTTCGTGGTGCAGGCCGTTAGTACCTTTCAAAAGAGATATTCTCTTTTGGAAGGGAACGGAAGGGGAGGGCTGCCAGTTCAGTATGGCCTTCTGATCTGGTCATCTATGGCCACTTTTTTCTTTTTTTTTCAACCCTGCTGAGGAGTGGTCAACTTCATAGGGTCCTGGTGCTGACCATTTATACCTACTAGACTGGACTTGTTTATGGATTTGAGCTTGATTATTGATCCTGGACTTTGTACCAATCCCCTAGTGATGATGCACAGAACCGGCCAGGTCTAGCACCTAATGTCCGACCCCGCCTTCTCGTGGTGCAGGCCGTTAGTACCTTTCAAAAGAGATATTCTCTTTTGGAAGGGAACGGAAGGGGAGGGCTGCCAGTTCAGTATGGCCTACTGATCTGGTCATCTATGGCCACTTTTTTCTTTTTTTTTTCAACCCTGCTGAGGAGTGGTCAACTTCATAGGGTCCTGGTGCTGACCATTTATACCTACTAGACTGGACTTGTTTATGGATTTGAGCTTGATTATTGATCCTGGACTTGCTGCACTGGTGGGCCTCTGTTGAGGGAGAGTCTGCTGCTGTGTTTTCTGTTTGCTTCTGGGTTGCCAGCTCTAAGTGAACAGAGGCATGGGATACCTTATATCAGCTGGTGGATAATTCTAATCAGAGGCCATCGCAGGTACCTGAACCTTACTTAGCTAGTTGGGCATCGTCAAGCCTAAACTGGAGTAATGTGTCTCAGGCAGGCCATGTGGCTCTTGAAAAGGTGGTGCCTGAAGTTCCTACCAGCATCGGTGACTTCAGCCTTTAGCGGAGGAGGAACAGGTCTTTGCCCCATGCCTGCAATCAGGGGGCTGTTTGATATTGTTGGCCCTACCAATCTCAATAAACCTAATTTCTTTAAAAATCCTACTAATCATTTTCTCTCTGCAGGAACGTGGAACGTGAGGACATTACATAGAGATTATTCTCTTGATGTCCTCATGCAGGAATTCCAGCGCTATAACCTAGATATTCTAGGCTTGCAAGAGACCAGATGGACAGGTAAAGGTGAGCTACTTAAAAATAACTTTAAATTTCTCTTTACAGGGAGGGAGGATGGAAAGCATCACCAAGGTGTCGGTCTGCTGCTCAGCAGACATGCTAGTGATGCTCTTCTAGGATATGAGTGCATTAATGAAAGGTTTCTTACAGCAAAATTTCAGACAAGCATTAAAGACTTGAATGTTATCTGCTGTTATGCCCCCACTGAGGATGCTGATGAGGATGAGAAGGATAGGTTTTACGAACAACTTCAGGATATTTTGAATTCTGTCAAGAAAGGAGATATTACCCTTGTTCTAGGTGACTTCAGTGCCAAAGTTGGTACTGACTCTGATCTTTGGGGAGGGGTGATAGGCCCTTTTGGTATTGGTAGCTGCAATGACAATGGGCAACGTCTCCTACAGGTAAGTAAACTCAATGGTTTCAGAATAACTAACACTTATTACAAACACCGTGACATACATAAATACACATGGGTTTCACCTGATGGGCTGCATAGGAATATGATTGATTATATATTAATTAACAGCAAATGGGCCAGTTCTGTTAGAAATACCAGGGCATATAGGGGAGCTGAAAGTGGATCTGACCATTACTTTGTTAAAAGTGTCTTGCAACTTAAACTTAAAAAACTGTTGTGCTAGGGTTAAAAAATTTACCTTTAATACTGAAGCTCTGAAAGATCCAGTTATAGCTAAAGCTTACCATGATAGGTTACTTAGTCATTATGACAGTCATGGTTTGCTTAATACTGAAGTTGAGGAAGAATGGGGCCATTTTAAACAGGCTTTTTTGGAAACTAACAGTACTCTTTTAGGGAAAAAGGTGCAGAGGAAGCAGAATTATTTAAGTGATAAGGCACTTGAGCTTATTTCAGAAAGAAGAAACTGCAGGAATGTCTTAATCAGTACCCTACTAGTCCTAATAAAAAGGATTACAGAGAGCTTAATAAACGTGTAAAGGATCAGTTAGCTACTGATAAGAATCTTTGGCTTGATGGCTTGGCTGACAAAGCTGAGGAAGCAGTTAGACAGCACAACAGCAGAGAGCTGTACCAGATAGTTAATGTTTTATGTGGTAGAAAACTGATAGGCATACAAGGATTGCAGCATAAACAAGGTAAGGTTATAGAAGGTGAGGATTCTGTCATGGCTAGGTGGGCTGAGCATTTCAGTGATGTTCTAAACAATGTGGTTAGTTCTACTCCCATTGTTTGTAATGATGATAGATGCATTGGCAGCTTTAATGTTGGCCCTATAACACAATCTGAAGTTATTTTGGCTATCTCTAAACTTAAACTTCATAAATCCCCAGGGGTAGATGAAATTACTACAGAAATGCTCAGAGCTGGGAATGTTTCGGTTACCACTTGGATGACTGAAATTTTGAATAACTTTTATGATAAAGGCATGGTTCCTAAAGATTTTACCAGAGCTATTATTATCCCTATTTTCAAAAAAGGTGATCGCAGTTCTTGTGATAACTATAGGGGTATCAGCCTATTCTCTGTTCCAGGTAAAGTTCTTTCCATGATTGTACTTAATAGAATTAAAAATCTGGTTGACAGGCAATTGCGTGATGAGCAATGTGGATTCAGAAGTGGTAGGGGATGTGTAGATCAGATATTTTCACTTAGGCAGATTCTTGAGAAATGTTTAGAGTTTCAGAAACCTTTGGTTGCTAGCTTTGTTGATTTCAAAAAGGGTTTCGACTCTGTTGATCGTCATAATTTGTGGTTGATTGTGAGATCATATGGTATACCTGACAAGTTAGTTAACATAATGAAAGCTCTCTATAATAACACTGAGTCATGTGTGAGAGTTGGTTAAGTCTTATAGCAATTGGTTTAGCATTACTTCTGGTGTTCGACAAGGGTGCATTTTGTCTCCTTTTCTCTTTAGCTTGGTTATTGATTAGATTATGTTATGCGAAATTCACTTCAAGGGAAAGATTTTGGCCTTAAATGGGGTGGAGATAAGAAAATTTATGATTTAGATTATGCTGATGATTTAGCCCTTTTGGCAAATGATGTTGATGAGATGAACTCTTTCATTCGAGCTGTTGATGAGACTGGTAGTAGAGTAGGTTTGGTTATAAACAGAGAGAAAACTAAAGTGATGAAAATTGGTCAGGCAGGTTTTATCCAGTTAATCTGAATGGTTGCAGTCTTGAGCAGGTGTCACAGTTTAATTATCTTGGGAGCTATGTAACTGATACTGGTGATGTGCGGCATGAGATTAACAGACGAATAGGGATTGCTGCCGGGACTTTTAAGAATCTATGGAGATTGTGGAGAAATAGGCGTATACACCTAAAGACTAAAATTAGACTGTATAATAGTTTGGTTCTTTCTAGGGTTAGTTATGTTAGTGAAACTTGGACCCTGTGTAAACAGGATAACAGGAAACTAGATGCTTTTGATTCTAGATGCTTACGCAGTATCTTGGGCATTAGGTGGTTCAACTTTGTAACTAATGATGAGGTTAGGCAAAGGAGTCTGCAACCTCCTTTAAGCAGCATATTGTGCAGAGAGAGACTCCGCTGGTTTGGCCATGTTGCCCGTATGGATAATTATAGATTGGCGAATAGGGTTATGAACAGTGTGCCTGGAGGCCTCAGAAGGAGGGGGAGACCTAGGATGCGGTGGGCAGACAATGTCAAACAGGACCTTGTTAGAATTGGTGTACAGTGGCCGGATGCAGCAGATGTAGCTCAGGACAGATATGCTTGGAGAATTAAACTGTGTGGTCTGGTTGGACCTCTGTAGCCCATGGCTGCTTGAGGATGATGATGATGATTCCAAATTAGATAATTTTAAAAACCAATTACTTCCATATGGCAGCTTTTAAATTTATAACCTCTCCACACTATAAATTCCAAATAAAAGTTCTTGAAAGGCATGAAAAACTATCTTTTTTTAAAGGCTGCCATTTCCATTGCTGACTGTTCATTCTTAAAAAAGAGGAAACTGATATTAATCCAGGTGGGATCTAAACCTTCAGCCTCCTGGTGACATATTAAATGCTCTTATCTACTGGCAGCTGGATTAATTTTTTCTTTCATTAACTAAGCAAATTACTATGAGATATTACAATTTATTTCTCACTGATAATATTCCCTTGTGTACTTGATTATTTAGAAATAACACCTTTCTAAGTGATATGCATCCCCTCACCTATTAATAAATATATATATATATACCATTCAATGCAATTCTATGGGATACTTTTTATTCAAAATTAGCAAATAATATAAGAGGAAAATTACTCAGTAGATAAAAAACACTCAACATAGTATCAAGAGGTCATGTGTTTACATCCCATCTGACTCAAAACCAGTTAAAAAACTTATTTTTTAACTGGTTTTGAGTCAGATGGGATATAACTTGTTAAAAAACTTGTCATTCTTAAGATGCACACAGGATGTGAATGATATAATATTATCAGACATTATAGTCATGGTGACAATAAAACCTATTTCTATAGAGTTACACCATCAAAGCCTGTAAGGTGCCATAATTTGTAATCTTGTCTTACACATGGGTACTATAGATGTGCACTTTTTTAACTCAATTTACTGCTACACAAACTGGCTAATAGTCCTACAAGTATTTGATTGAAATATATTTGTATCATCGCATTTTCTTATCTCACATGACCTTTCAAACCCTGATATATTAAATTATAAATGAATGAGGGTTTCCCATCATCATATTGGTATTATAGTATTACAAACACTGCTCAACAATGAAATCTCAACAAAAGGAATGAATGAAATCTTCTGAAACTTATGAAGACACAGTTGATCTGATGGGTAATTATGATTAAACATTGCACTCTGGATATTTTGTAATAAAAATGAAACTTTGGCTCATTCTTATTTCTGGTGGCCTGGGGTTGTCAAAGGCATTGAAGAGTTTGCAAAAACCATAGAAGTTGGATTAAATATGCAAGAAATCCTTCTAAAGTAAATATACATCTTTGGGCAAACTTTTTTTGTTTCTTCATGAAAATTAATCTTGTCCAGATGGTGCGATGAGGTTATATACTTTGATTTTTATATTATAATGGAGGAGCAGATCTACTTTTACAGACTACATAGGAAAAATGGTGGCACCAGTACACTTTGCAAAATAATTGCCCCACAAAGTATTAATGGGTAGAGCTTTATGGCATCGACAAAAAATATTTAAAACAATAAAGGGTACACATAGAAGCTCTGCAGAAGGATAGTAGGGTACGAAAGTTGTAGTCGTGAAACTAAACTTTGATACAATCCCACTGATCATATGATTAACAAAACTTTGCATCTATAAATAAAAATGGGACTGACAGGAGTTCATTAGTTTACTATGCCATAGAGATTTGTGAGGAAGGCAAGAGCTCAGAAGAAAGACAATACAAATATCCATGCCTTACCCAGGGTTTGAACCCAGGCCCCTTTGATCAGTGTTGTTGGGTTGGGTTGCTTTACCTCTGAGCAGCACTTTTTTGCACACCATGGGCTAAATGGCCTGGTCAATGGACTCTGAAGGCTCAGAGAAGGTTGGGGGAGGGAACCCACTGGAAGCAAAAATTTACTGAAAGCAGATTTTGATTTTTCGATAAAGGGGGTGTGAATAGCATAATGGTGAAAATTTTTAATATCTTTTCCTAATTCTGAAAACCTTAATCATTATAGTCAACATTTGATTTCTGAACATCTACTATGCTAAATTTTGCTTTACTTCTTAGTAGAAATTCAATTCAGTGAATTATTTTTTAATTGTATTTTATTAAGAAACAATTTACTTACGTTAGGATTGAAAGTATTTCCTGGTAGCAAAGGAAGAGCCATGGTCCTTATAAATTTCTGTTTTTCTGTACCATTAAAATTTATGTTAATTTTAATCTAAAAAAATGTAATTCATTTTAATTTCCATGCCAATCATCACAGTTTGTGCAGTTAATATTAATAAAGCATATTATGCAAATTTCCATAGTGACATGAGCACTAGCTTTGATTACTAATGTATCCCAAGAAACTAGTCTAGCCTACAACGTTGTTATGACAACCATAAAATTATTGCCAGATTCCAGTGCATACTTTAATAGCAATAAATATTAATATAGTTAAGTTAAAATATTTTTTAATCTGTTTAGAACTACATCTACAAAAATAATTTACATTTAAAATTATTTTTCTGTATTTTTCTACATGTGTTTAAAACCAATAAAATAATTCAATAGTTCATAGACTTGCATGAAAACGAGGCCAGTGTGCTACGTGAGGAGTAGCACGAATGTTGTCCTACAAATGTTTATAAGCAGACTGCGGCAGCCAAAACGACAACGGTAGAGAGACGACGCTGATGCAATTGGTAAGCCGAAAACATAGAAAAGCGTTGTCATTTATGCACTAGAAATACCTAGTTCATCGTGCAATATTAATTTAAAGCAATAAAATGGGCTGTGGATTAGTACCGTGGGCATCAGTTTTATGTGAACTAATGAGACCTGACCCATGCCATGTTCCTGCTTGCGATATACAAAAGTGTTTGCAGGGTAAGTTTGTTTTGCAATTTTCATTAAAATATTACGATTGAGATTCTACATCACATTTCGAAACTAATTTGCATTTAATCGATCTCGTAATATTTTCAATTAATAAAATTACTACTGAATGTTAATGCTAGTACGAAGTGAACATTTTGTGTCTTTTAAATGATATCTACTGTGCATCATTCTTCGGTGATATATAGAACCAGCCAAGCATAACTAACTGCATCTTCTCATGGTGCAGATCATTGTGAATTGCAAGCCTACAGTGAATAGGCACATAGTATTTATATCAGCTAATGAATAATAGCGAAGGCTGTCGCAATACATGAACCTTTCATTTCAGGACCATTGTCAATTTTAAACGAGAATATGTCAAGTCAGTTTATCTAGTTCTTTAAAAAGGCCATTGCAAAAGTTGCACCTTAAATTCCTGCCAGCATTGATACCTTTCATAGAGGATAATGAACAGTCCTTTACTTCATATCTCATTAGTGGGCTACAATGGAAGGAGAGGGATAATCCACATTTTCTAAGGAAGTCAGAAAAATGTAGTGAAACTCAAGTTGTCAACCCCAAGCCATTGAAAGTTTCTAAATACACCACTATTATTTGGGTAATAGCCACTACTATTATTTGGGAAGTATATGAACAGGTACTTGAACTGTGTTCTGTTATTTTAATTTAACATGTGATTGAAATAAAATATTGGATTAGGATTAGAATTGCCCCTCTCTGGGTTTAAGTGAGTGATTCGTATGATATACAGAAGTATTTAAATAACTTTTTTTTTTCACCAATTTTCTCTTTGAAAGTGTAACAGAATTTATCAATAACATATAAACATAACAAGAAATCTATTGCAAAAATATTTTGTGTAGTGGGTATATACATGTTACAACAGAAATGAATTAGAATAATTAATCAAGAATGAGCATTGCACTAAACTAAATTTTGATATGAATTCTCACGTCTCTGATCACAATAAGAGAGGAATTACATTTATGCTGTTAACTGAGTATTGGAATTGTTACTTTTATTGAATATACATATACATACAAAATCCTCATGCAGCCATGAGCTTATGGAGGTTCAACCAAGTAGTATAATTTAGTCCTCCAAACATTTTTGCCCTGAGCTACAATTGTTTTATTTTTATGAAAGAGCCAATCCATTTATAATCAATTGAATAATTTGCATATTTGGAAATAGAAATAATTATGAATGCTGATATTTTTTCTTTTTAAAATGGTCATTTCTACTAGTATATAAAGTCCTCAATTGTCTCAATTTGATGCTCTGTTCAACACAACTGACCTAATCAAATATCTCCAGGTCCTTAGAATTGAAATGGTGATAACCCTGATTAAGACACACTTTTCTGACATATTTATGCATTGTTTATTCCTGTTTGGAAATCTGAGATTTTAGTATGAAATCAATGATAGATGAAAGTGCTGGAGAAATAGACTTTAGTTCTTGCAATAAATCCTGCAGCAGTAATAAAATCACAACAGAAGAGCAGGGACATGCAGTAAGTTACAACATATGGCAGTTGTTTTTTTCCTAAAGTTCTTTATTTTAATAAATCCGTGATGATATTGTAGAAAGCATTTACATTTTGTTTAACCCCTTCCAAAGCTCTCATTGATTATACAAGTCTCCAGAATCTGAAGTGAGAGGCCCAAGATGGATTTTTGAAATACAGAAATTGCTGTTTGAAAATTTTCTTACTTGCGTCTTAAAAAAATACATAAGTCTGAAAAATAATGCTTTTTTTTTATTTGATGAATATTGTATTAAGTTGTGATAAAAATAATTTGTTAAAGCCATCAGATTGTCGTTTCTTAGACCCAATAAACAGCAATGCAGACTTGCTTGTTTTTCTACACTGAAACAACCTCCTGATTTAACTTCGCGAGTTTGATTGGGACAGTTGCTCAGTCTGGAGTATGCCAGGCTCATAATCTGCAGTTCTTAGGTTCGAGTCCCTCCTGGATCAGTGTTTTGATTTATTTCTGCAAAACTCCCCGCCCTGCCCTCAGTTAGTAGGGGACACTGATGAGCTGGGAAAGGCCACTGTCTGTCAGATGAGATGTACCCTGTGCACATTAAGGAACGTACTGGATGGCCTTGAAGTGAGGCTACCATCTGTCCCCCAACAGCTGTACAGTGGGTCCCCTTCCTGGCACCTTCTCTGAGCCCTCAGGGTCCTTGTGACCTGGATTTATCCATTGTATGCAAAAGAGAGCCACTCAGAGGTAAAACAACCCACGAGTTTGATCTGAATTGTGTGCGTGTTTGTATGTGAGATTTTACTCATTTCTGCTTTAAGCCTGTTTCAAGAATTATTGTTATTCTTCCCAGCATTCATTGTGCCATTTTCCAGGATTAAAACCAAGCAAACTAAGTTACGGTTGAATGCAAGTTGCGAACTCGCCAATTACTTAATGCAAGTTATATGTTTGGTGGCTTGCATAGCGAGTGTTTACAGTGTCGGCCCAATTGCATATTGGATATCATTTCCATTCATTTAGTTAGTATTTTAGTTATCTTTTAGAACGTTGGGCAACAAATTTTCATAAAAGTCATGCCTCTGAGGTAAAAGTAGCCATTTCTTAAAAATTTTGAGGTGCTCAGCACAATTATGCCAATAAAAATGCAAAATTGGCTATGATTTTTTTAAGAAATCCACAATAGTTTTTTTATATAATAAAGTAATACGCACATATGACATATTGGTAAAACTCTGCTGCTACTTTCGGTGTCGCTTGTACAGCTGCTCGGGATCACTCTGGCAAGCGTCCAACAGTAGTCAGTCAACATTGAAGTGGACGTTTCCCTGGTATCGTTTCTCCATGTCCTGGTGAAAATGTTCGCCGTGCTCATCACTAACCATGCCACAGTTGGGGAATGGAGAAAGTGGATCTTTAAGAACATATTGCAGCCAAGTTTGTGATACAGAGACATGTCCTTAACCAGTTTCTTGTAATTGTCTGCCCTGACATTCCCGAGGAATTTAGTTGACACCAGACGAAACATGTCCAAGCCGTATCCCAAGCTATTCGTCACCCTGAAGCAGGTTGTCGAACATCTGGTCTCTGAACAGCTTGCAAATCTGAGGACCCACAAAAATTTCCTCTTTAATTTTTGCTTTGCTGAGTTGAGGGAATTTGTCAGCCAAGTACTTGAAAGTTGATGCAGTCCAGTCCATGGCTTTTATAAAGTTTTTCATCGCACTGAGTTTGCTGTGTAGGGACAGTAGCAGGATTTTATGCATTTCTGCCAGTGCTGGGTGTTCCACTTTCTTCCCTCCAACCTTCAGAGATTTGCTCTGAGGCCAGTTTCTCTTCATGTAGTGCAAAGTCTTTGCTCGGCTGTCCCATTCACATATGAAACAGCAGTATTTCATATATCCCAGCTGCAAACCCTTCAACAGAGCCACTACCTTCAAGTCACAACAGAGATGCCAGCCATATTTGCTGCATTGAAGATGGTTCAATGGCTGTTTTAGGTTGTCATAGGTTTCTTTCATGTAGACAGCATGTCTGATCAGAATGGATGGAAGTCTATTTCCATTATGCAGCAACACTGCTTTGAGACTCAATTTCAAAGTCTATGAACTACCATCTATAAGGTAGTATGTGCTATAAGCAGTATTTCTGTCATCCATTCCAACATATTTTGAAGGTATTTTATCATCTCCAATATACTTTGTTTGATTTTACAATTATTGTGCCTTCCACTTCCATCGAACTTTGAAAATATTCTCACTTTCACTGCAATATGTGTGCATTTACAATTATTCCAACATCCATTTCACTGCAATTTAGTGTCTTTCAAGCAATTCTACCAACCATTTCATTGTTTTTTTAATTCTGAGGGAGGTCTTTTATGCATACATTTTGATGGAGGTGGCTCAGTCAGTAGTGCACCAGGCACATACTCTGTAGTTTCCTGGTTCGAGTCCCAACTGGACCACTGTTGAGATTTATCTTCGCAAAATTCTCCGCCCTGCCCACGATCAGTAGGGGACACCGATGGGCTTCGAAAGGCCACTGTCTGTCAGATGGGACATTAAGCCATGGCTCGTATGCAGCAGAGCCATACCCTGTGCATGTTAAAGAACACACTGGATGGCCTTGATGGAAAGCTACCATCTGTCTCCCAACAGCTGTTCCAGTGGGTCCCCTCCCACAACCTTCTCTGAGCATTCGAGGTCCATGTGATCTGGCCATTTAGCCCATGGTGTGCAAAAAAGTGCCGCTCAGAGGTAAAACAACCCAACTACAGCTGTTCCATAGCATGTGCCAATATGTATTGATCAGCTAACAGTTGAATGTGTCTTGATTGGCTGCCTGCAAATAGGTGAATTTTGATATGAAGCAGTCCACTCACTGTTCCATAGCAGAGATTGTAGTATTTGATAAGTTCCAGTTTTTTGATAATTCTTAATATTCTAGTGCCAGATTTTTCATGAAGTTCTACTCTAGTTACCATGGAACTGACAGTCTAAGCATAGGACAATGGTTTGCTTTACATGTGAGGGCTGTTCAATATGTAGCACCTAAAGGGTTATTATGTGTTGACACAATAATATGAGTATATGTCCTAATGAAACAAAAAGAATGCTACATAAACAGTTGATTGTTCTGGTGATTATATGGAGAAATAGACATTTATCTCTGTTATAACCAGCTATTTGATTACTGTGCTAAACAACTCTGGGCTTAGTATGCCAACCTACTAACATATCTCAGTTGTCACCTCATCATCACATCTAAAATTTCCTTCAAAGTGCCAAATTTGCAAAAGAATACAGCACAACTTTCATAAAACTAACTGAAAAATAAAGGCTCTTGTTTAAACAACCCCAATTAAAAATATTACACTTTAAGAAGTAAAAAGTTATTTTTAGAAACTTTAAAGTGCAGTAGTAATTAATTTTGAATAATGACTTTAAATACATATAAATATGCATTAAAGGATTAAATTTGTGAATGTGATTAATCACAAATGCTAAAGTAGCTTTCATATTCAGAATTCCAAAAAATTAAAAAGTGAATATAAGAATATGAAAAAAAAGTACTTCTATTAATTTTAGGTAATGCTGCCATCCCGTGGCCGAGTGGTTAGCGCGCTTGGCTACTGATCTACGGGACCTGGGTTCGAGCCCCAGATAAGGCATGGATGTTCGTGTTGTTTTTCTGCTGAGGTCCTGCCATCCTCTCAGATCTTCTACTGTGGCATATAAACTGACAGGCTCCTGTCAGACCTCTGTGGCAAGCAGCTGCTTGAGGGGGTATTTTATTTTTTTATTTTTATACTTTAAATTTTCATTATCCACTAAATCTCTGGCATATTTTTATAGTGTGTATCTTCTAATTCTGCAATTTTTTTTGTGCATTTCAGATTTTATTTACAAGTACTTATTACCTTTCAGCAAACAAGTATCATGAAGGTGTATGCTTTGGAGCTTTGCAAGCTATGGAACGATGTTGTTCAAGATGGAAGCAAAGCTCTGATTGTTGTCTAACCTTTGAGAAGACTCGACCTGGTCATTTTACTGGAACAGTTGCCGAGAGGAAAAAGATGCACGATATCCCATAGTATTGTACAGATATGGTTTGATTACAAAGGCTAATTGCAATTTAGTTTTGACATGAAAGCATCTTTAAATACTAGCATTGCATGCTAAACATTTTGTTCATATATTTATATTTCCGTAATTGTATACCCTATTGTCCTATTCAACATCTGTGATAGAATTTCCATTAGTTATCCTTGGAATGATTTCTTAGTTACAAACTATTTCAAAGTACATGGCAACTATAAACATTAGACTAAGTATGTTTTGTTTGTAAAAGAATCTTTTTTTACTAGGATTACAGTACTGAAATAGTATTTAACTCTTAAGCATGACTTATATACATGTTTCTTATTAAGTGATTTATGAGTGGATATCTAAACTTTGCAAAAATATCAAGTGTGCATTTTTCACAGCACTAAACATTTTTCTCTAAATGTTTGTGTAGGTTTTTTTTTCCATTAAATATAATTAAAATGCCAAAAAATAGGGAGAGGTTTTTTTTAACTTGTAAATATTTTAAATATTGTCTAATTTTTGGAATAGGTTTAAAATGTGCAGTGTGGTAAATTTTAAATGTTGATTGTTAAGTAAACCCTCTTGTCAGTAGTAAATACCTCAAACTTTTTGGTGTTTTTTAAAGAAAAAACAAAGGTTAAGTTTTTGTTACATTCCTTTAATATGCATTTTTAACTGGTTTTAATTTTGAAACTTGATAGTGCAGGTAAATAATTTCATTGTGTGCATATGACAGTAAAATATATTGGATTTATTTTTTCTTTTATCATGGATCAGGAAAGATATCATTTAGTTAGTCTTGTATTGTGATAGCTGATTTAATTGAAAATGGCTATGCTAGTATATCACTAAATTATAATATGTACAATTATGCATATTCTCCATGCCTTTATGATTATGCCTTATTTTTTATTATGCATTGTATATATGCTTTATTTACAAATTGATGTAAAGAATTTTAACCCTCCAAGTGGTTGGGATGGGTTCTCCCTGACACAACTATGTGGTCCCATAGTGTTACTGATGTGGCAGAACTACCACATAGCCATTGCTTATGACTTTACTGTGACATTTAAGAGCCCAACAGAGGAATAGAAGTGTAATGCTTGGGGGGTTAAGAATCTACAGATTAAAAAAAACTAAATAAAGTAACTGATGAGATTTAAAATTGTTAAATGTGCTTTATCAAAATAAAAGAGATGGACTTAAAATTTTAAAGGTAGTTATTAAATGCATATTGTATAAAGTAATGCTTCAGGAATCTGGATTTTATATTGGTTACCATTTAATAGTAACTTTACCTTCTACAATATACATTGCAAACTTGTCACTTCCAGTATGTAAATTTCATAATTTGGAAACCATACCAAAAAGAATATAAATTTTGAATGTAGAAATAAAATAAATATTATCAATTGCAAGCCAGAATTATAGTATTCTTGATAAGAGTGTAACATGTATGTTATAAGTCAGTTTATCAAAAAATATATATATATTCAGAAAAGATGCAAAAATTTAAATTCAAAGAAGAATAGTTGTATGTTAAATACTTAGTGAAATAAGTGAGTTATAGCTTCAAATTAATCATTATATAATCAATTAATATAATGTTCAATTGAGTCTTTCACCCTATAAGAGTAGAATAAGGTAAAAATGACTTTTATAACTTGTGCTAAATATATATAGTAATTCATATCCTTTTAATTCTTTTTCTTTCAGATGGCTTTTTTTTTTGTATCCTTTTTAACATTTAAACTATCAGAAACTATAACTGTACACTGATATATTCATATATTGCCTCAGTGTCAAAATGTGTTTGCTATAAATATTTGCTCAGTCAAATGTAATATGCACAATATTAAAATGAGTAGAACTAATAGCCACCAAATGCTTTGCAGTGGTGATAATGGTTGTTGACTTGGGGAATTTCCATACCCTAATAACTGGAGTTAGCATAACAATTTTAATTTATAACAATGTATAGGAGACTTAATAGAGCAAATTATATTTAACAACTCTCCCAATTTATAGATGTGCAATGCAAAAGAATTAAAGGCATTCTGAATAGATATTACAGAGAAAAATAACTTTGACATGTTTTTTTAATAGTTGTAGAAAGTCGTTAATTATAAAATTAATATATTGAAATACGGGAATATGAACATCAATATTCTAATTGAAGAACTAAAAAATATCTAAACCCAAAGAGCACTTAGCAAATACAAATGCCAGAATTCATGACTTAAATGTAATACTATAGTAACGAGTCTGTTTCATCTAAGTACACAAGCTCATAATACTGCATGTTATGAATCAAGTTTCAGAGTTGCATTCAACAGACAATGTTCTTATTTGTGTGTTAGTGATAGCATTAATAGCTCTAAGACTTGAGATGGGGATGGTTCAATAGTTAGCACACCAATCTTGTAATCTGCAGTTCCCATGTTCAAGTCCCAGCTGGGCCAGCATTGAGATTTATCTCTGCAAAACTTCACCCTGCCTTAGGTCAGAAAGGGGACACCAATGGGCTTGGAAAGGCTGTCATCAATTGGGTGGGACATTAAGCCATGGTGCTGTGTACAGGAGAGCCATACCCAGTGCTAGTTAAAAGAACACCCATATGGGAGGCTGCCATCTGTGCCCTAATCTGTTCATTGGACCCTTATCCACAACCTTCTCTGAGGCCTCAGGATCCTTGTGTTCCGGCCATTTTGCCCATAGTGTGCAAAAATAGTGCTGATCAGAGGTAAAACAGCCTAAAATCTCTTAAGCTTTCTATGGTTATTTTAACAGATATGCTTTTTTGCTGAATTGAAAAAATTTTACTACAAATGAAATGCTCCTTTTTGAAGTAAAATTTTACTTTCAAGTTTCGAAGAAAAATTTTTTGCACTGAAAACGTAAGGATGCTAGTTTTTCTTTATTGTAATTCTAAAACAATTCTAAATGTGCAGCTCTTGGGTACAGTTTGTATGTGCCAGACTAACAGCTGTATTTAAATAAATCATTTTGCCATAAGCTTTTCGAGAAATTCTGCAATTTGCATATTTTTCTGCAAAGTCAGTTAATATTTTCCAATCGTTTAAGAATGTTGTACTTTTAAATGTTCAAACTTTTGAGGGAATCGGTGTGCTAACTGGACTACAAAAATCATAGCCTGCAAGCCAAAATAGTTGAAATTAAAATTAAGCTGTGCTGAAGCTTTTAAAGCAAGTATAAATTCAAATAAATTTCCTTGACTTCTACAACAGTCAATTTATATCAGTAACTAGAAGAATGTATATATCTAGCGAATATGGGAATCCTTTTTCCAAAGAGAATGAAGTTTTTCGTTTACCTACTTTTGCATTCTTTAACAGTTTTAATTCGTACTAATGGATGATTGGGAAAATGTAACTAGTTTTAGTTTATTATTAGTACTTATGCAACATAAAAAGTATTTCTTTTATTCCTTAAAGTTGCTTTTCTCACATCCCTCTAAGAAAAGGAAGCAGATTGTTGCTGTTCATGGAATATCCATTGATACTGTACTACTGAAACATAATATTTATCAACACATCCAACACAAAAATAATTTTTAATGCATCTCTAAGAAAAGTTTGATGTCTACAGACAGACAAAGTGGAAACATCTTGTTTTGTGGGGGTTTTTTTATTGAAAACAAGATAAAATGTTTTTAGACAGAATTTATTTTTTTTAAAAAAACTATTTTGAAAAACATCATTTTTCAGCTCATTAAGTGAATTTGAAAAAATATTACAGCATCTAGTTTTTAACCATGGAGATGGAGTAAAACATCAAAAAACATAACTTATAAAGTAGATGAATTGCCATCATGCTTACAATTGTAATTAAAGATTAATCATCCACTTATACAATCTGTTATCCAAGCTGTTAGGACTTTAAAAAAAATACTTAAAAAAAACTGTGACTGATTTATGTTTAAAAAACACTCAAAAATTGATAAATATTATTAACAGACTCACAACTAGAAATATTGACTAATATGAAGATTGGCATTAATTTTCTTACAATTATCTCATTTTTACAATACTGAAATATAATCGTGAAGCATCGCACAAATTTTATGTGGCAACTTAAATTCATCATAAAGTGTGAGACTCCTTAAAACTGACCTGGGGGGGGGGGGGGGGAATATATCTTTCAAACAGCTTGCTTGCCACATAGGGCTGACAGGAGCTTCAGTTTAATATGCCATAGTAGAAGAGCTGTGAGGATGGCAGGACCACAACAGAAAGAACAAAAAACAATTATCAAAATAGGCTGAAAAGTAAAATCTAAATAAGCCTTTACCTTTTTTAGATATTCCTTTACCTTATTTTAGAATCAATTCAGTAATTCAACCATTGTTTCTAATAGATTGCAAAGATATTTTGCTTATATTTTTGGAAACTATTGTTACCCAGTATGTGTGTATTTACCAAGTGAATGATAATTTTATCAAAATTGTTTACCTTGATTGACAAGAAACTTCATGATATTAAACTTCAGTACCAAGAACCTCTTTCCCTATATATATATAGAACATGCAATTATTTTAAAAATATGATAAAATCGAAGAAAATGCAAGAATATATGTGCAAAATACAAAAACCTTGAAAAAACATTTGGTACATAAACTAATTGCTTCAGATGAATTATTATGAATATGTAATTACATAAATATGCAATCTTTTGACTAGTGTTAAGGGTTTTTTTTTTTTGGTATATTTTTCTCAAAGAGTAATTTTAAGAATTGGGCAAAAGGCCAGAACTCTCCAAAATGCAAGGGATACAATGGATAAATGAGAATTTGATTCCAAAGAAATTTATTCGCGACAAAATAGGAAAATAGTATATACAACTTTTCAATGTATTTTCCATTAATTGCAATCCACTTGTTACAACGTTCTGGAAACTTCTTAATTCCGGTTTCAAAGAGGGTTTCTTGATGCAACTTTCCACAGTTGCCTCATCATTGTCTCAGAATCTCCTGCCCTCTAAAAATTCATTGGTCCAAACAAATGGAAATATGGTGAAAACAAGTTGGGACTAGACTGTAGATGAGGCAGTACATCCCATTTCAGTAGAGTCTCCATCGTTAAAACAATAGTGTGAGGACAAGCTTTGTCCTTGTGCTCTGATGACAGAGGCGTGGGATATCCTCAATTCTGACATTTTGAGGAGTGACGGAAGTTCTTGGTCTGCGAGCATAAGGTTAATTTTTTTACAGTTCTGAATGATTTGACCCAACTATAGATCCTTGCCTGTGAAAATCTTCCCCAAACTGGGCTCAAAACCTGGTAAAAATTTGGGATGGCATGACAGCTTCCTTCATGAGATATTTTATAATTGTGCACTGCGCAACAATGATGGTCATTTTTTGGTCCGACATCTTTATTACTATTGCCTGGTAATATGGAAGTGGGGTATGTCTAATGCTATTCACAAGTTTGAACATGTCTTGCCAATGAATATCAGTCTGCACAAGTCGATTTGTGCTCGAATGGTACCTAAATTCTTGTTTATATTTGAACACCTTACATATTATTAATTGTAAAATAATTAATGCCATATTTAAAAAAATCCTCAAAATATAATTGCAAATTATTTTTTGAGGAACTTAATTTGAAACCAGCACCTTCAGTCTATTAAACATTTTCAAATCTATTGTCTACGATTTCAGCCAGCCAGATCACTCTAGTAGCAAATCTTAATTGTGCAGCGATTCTCTGTGGCCCTTCAAATAGGTTTGCACAGCTATTACAATCTTTGATCACAAGGTATGTAAGGAGATCATAATTAAAAAATGGTGAACATTATTTTTCTAATTTTTTTCATTCATATAGGTATGAATTTTAACAAAAAAATGTTTATCATTAACTGTGCAAGATCAAATTTTGCACCTGGCTAACAACATTAATTTTAGTTGAAAATTTAAAAAAAAATATTTACTTGTTGATAATTTTGAACATGAAATAATCGTACTTTTTCAATAAATTGGAATTTGATGTATATTTTTCTGTGAAACCTAAAGGTTCTGGTTTATTATTACTTCAATGTGTTAAGAGTTTGTTGAGGGAAATGTGCCACAGATGACAATTTTTTAATAACTATCTTCGTCCCGTGGCCGAGTGGTTAGCGCGCTTGGCTGCAAATCTAAGGGACCTGGGTTCGAGCCTCGGGTAAGGCATGGATGTGTGTGTCGTTTTTCTGCTGAGGTCCTGCCATCTTCTCAGACCTTCTACTGTGGCATATAAACTGACAGGCTCCTGTCAGACCTCTGTGGCAAGCAGCTGCTGGAGGGGGTATTTATTTTTTTATTTATTGCAATTGCATTTCATGTTAATCAAGGCTTTTGACAGCAATTGGTAGGCTGCAATGTACAAACTAAAAGAATATCGATATGCCAAAAATTTAAAGAAATTCTGTAAAGAGATTAAATAACAAAGTTTTCTATTGGACAATAAAATTTTTAAGTTTATCTTTCAAACCAATTGCATATTAAAAAGTTTTTAGGAGCATATTCGGAATCTTTTTCGTAGCAAGGATAATGCTCCATTGACAATGAAGTGACACTAGATCTTAGAAGATAGAGTTCTCTCCTTGCTCTGAAAAGCTTCAGAGTTTGCTCCTGAAACCTTCTTAATATTCAAATGGTTTGAAGGAATAACTTAATTATTTTCTGAGCAATAAGGTCTTTTAATTATTTAAAACGATCTGTACAGCAAAACTTGAAACTGACTTTTCCAAAATTTCAAAACCAGTTAGTTGGTTTATCATAAGTAGCCATTCTAAACTCTGCCTTAACCTTTGGAGGACCATCCATAAAAAAAATCTTAGGTTACCAGTATATATATATTACCACTCAAGCAGCTGCGTGCCACAGGGGTCTGAACCTTCATATCGACTTCAATAAAATTGAATCAAGCCTACAAAAAGCAGTATTCAAAATATAAGAATTTTCTACTAAATGAAACTGTGAATTGGAACTCTTAAATTTAATCCTTCCATTCATCAAGCTAAAACCTAATTTAACCTGAAACTCCCACATTATTTTGGCTGGTCACAAGTTTTTTTTTTTTTTTTTTGGGGGGGGGGGGGAGTTAAAACTGCTGGTATGTCCGAAATATAATTTGATACCACAAAAATTCATGAAATTATACTTGGATTCACCACTATTCTGGCATTTTCATATCAACAATGCAATTATTACAGACTAAAAAATACTCATTATTCATATGAATCAAGATAACTTACAAAATATCCCAATCATCCAATAGTTCCAAAATTTGAGCGACATTAACTTGCTTCGAATTATACGAGGTGGGTCGTTGGTAGCGCTCCAGGCTCGTAATCTAGTTCTCAGGTTCGAGTCCCAGCTGGGTCAGTGTTGAGATTTATCTCCGCACAATTCTCCGCCCTGCCCATGGTCAGTAGGGGAAACCAATGGGCTTGGAAAGGCCGTCAGATGGGATGTAAAGCTGTGGCACGTGTGTGGGAGAGACCATACCCTGTGCACGTTAAAGAACACGCTGGATAGCCTTGATGGGAGGCTACCATCTGTCTTCTAACAGCTGTTTCAGTGGGTCCCCTTCCCCAACCTTCTCTGAGCCTTCCTTGTCCATGTGACCTGGCCATTTAGCCCATGGTGTGCAAAAAAGTGCCGCTCAGAGGTAAAACAACCCAACCTCTGATCGGCACTTTTTTTTGCAAACAATGGGCTAAATGACCAGGTCACAAGGACCCCGAAGTTTCGGAGAAGATTTGGGGAGGGGACCCACTGGACAGCTGTTGGGAGACGAATGGTAGCTTCATATCAAGGTCATAACTGTAAAGCAGCTGTAGACTCGAGATTTATTGATAAAATTGCATTGTCAAAAAGCAGAATTGCTACTTTTCGCAACATAAAACTAAAAAAACAAGAATTTCTAGATCTACAAATTGCATTCTACTTGATATATCTTTAAATAATAAGTCGTAGCTGAAATATTTTCAGCCGACAAATAAATGATATAGTTAATATCTGTTACAGAATATTTTCGGACACAAGTCCGAAAGCCCTATCCTATACCTGGTCTAGTTGTTGACCAGGGGTAGAGTACCTGACTACTAAACCAGCGGGCATGTGTTTGTATGTTGTACGAGAAGTCAGGAGCAAGCCCAATAAAGCTTCTAGGAATAGTAAAGGCGATTAATATTATTTACAAAATATATTTAAACTTATCCAAAATATCTACAACGAAACAATTTACTTATATATATTATCAACTATTAGAATTACTGAATATATTCAAACAAAAAACGTGAATTTTTTTGCTAAGAAAATAAGTTCAAAAGTAAAAATTTTGAGAATTCTATCAGTTTTTATTGTAAAAATTCATTTGTCTGATCCCGAACTTCTTTCTTTCAGACCCCTATTATCAACTGCTATACTCGGCTAACTTTTTAGGTTTCTACAGCTCATAATTTCCAATTTGGGATAGTTGAAAATTGAGTGATATGTTACGGAGTTGCAGTAGACTACGTGATAAATATGTACTGTCTTTGCTAAAGTTCGATTTTGAAGTGAATCTCTAAATCGAAATTTTTGCAATCAGATTTACAGACATTTCAGTGTGGTATTCTTTTAGCTGTGATAAACACTTTGGTGACGGATTAAGTTAATGATGCATTTAGTATCCAAATCGTTTGTTTTTTAAGCTTTTGTATATTTCGCTATTGATTAATACAGGATTTATTTTATTGTAAATATATTGCAGTAATATGAAAGTGTGAGAAAGTACCCTTTTTTCATCTGATTTTGCAGTGTAGTTTATGTGTTATCTGATAAGACTATGTAGTCCTTAAACTGTGGATCATGTGTGCTTCCAGCACCAGCAAGGAATGAAGAATATCTGTATTTGTCTTACACTATATAATAAATGATATTGCTAAATGATTTCCAGCATTTGAATATTTCTCCTAATACACTGCCTACCTGATTATTAGAATCTCTGTTATGTCAATGGGAATCTAAATTTGAACCTCTATAAATTCTAAAATATGCATTTAATGGAAAACAATGCGACTGAAGATAGAGGTCATATTAAATCTTGTTTAAGTCTCGATTTTCAACAATATTTGTTCAGTTTAAAGTTATGGAAGGTGGGTTGGGTTGTTTTACCTCTGAGTGACACTTTTTTGCACACAATGGGCTAAATGGTCAGGTTGCAAGGATAGAGAAGGTTGGGGGAGGGGATCCACTGGAACAGCTGTTGGGAGACAGATGGTAGCCTCCCGTCAAGGCCATCTAGCGTATTCTTTAACGTGCACAGAGTATGGCTCTCCCGTATACGGGGCCACTGCTTGACGTCCCATCCGACGGACGGCGGTCTTTCCAAATTCATCTGTGTCCCCTATTGATCGAGGGCAAGGCGGTGAGTTTGTGGAGATAAATCTCAACGATGACCCAGCTGGGACTCGAACCTGGGAAGTACAGATTACGAGCCTGGCACGCTACGGATTGAGCCCGCCCCATATGGAAGGTGGAATATATATATATCAATAAATTACCTTGTTTTATGGAAAAAAATTTCGTAATTGTCTAATATTGAAGTAATCTATATTTCTGAGGTAAATTCTTATGATCATTACTGTCGTGAAACATTCCATCTTCGCTAACTCTTGCATGCTATCAATCTCGTCTTGGATCATGCTCAGTGAGGCATTGACCGCACTCTGTTCTTTCAAGTATCTGCCAACAGCTTCATCTTGTGCCAGCCACAGCGTTAGGATCAGGGCAAGTGACTTGGCAAACGCTCCTGCCAAGATGACCACGCCCCTGTCCAAAACACTACTGGTTCCATACTTGGAATTTCGGCAATGTTTTTCCACTGAGCTCCGGGCACAGTGTACATGATCTTGGTCGAAGCAGATTGGTAACAAACTCTTTTAGATTAGGTCTATTATCAAACTGTGACAGTCATGTTTTCGCAGGATTCGCGAGGAAGTTTTATTTGCTTCGCTCCATTTAAGTCATTCGTTTATCACATTTTTTTCTTCTACAGGCGGACAACGAACCTTAATGCGAGTTTTGTGACATCTTTGATCTTGAATAACGTTTCTATTTTAGCTTTCACTATTTAACGTCCTACACTGACCATTTATACCTACTAGACTGGACTTGTTTATGGTTTTGAGCTTGATTATGGATCCTGGACTTGCTGCACTGGTGGGCCTCTGTTTAGGGAGAATCTGCCGCTGTGTTTTCTGTTTGCTTCTGGGTTGCCAGCCGTAAGTGAACACAGGCATGGGTTACCTTATATCAGCTGGTGGATAATCCTAATCAGAGCCCATCGCAGGTACCTGAACCTTACTTAGCTAGTTGGGCATCGTCAAGCCTAAAGTGGAGTAATGTCTCAGGCATATGGCTCTGGAAAAAGTCCACTTGAAAAGGTGGTGCCTGAAGTTCGTACTCGTCTCTATCAGGGCTTTCCAATGGAGCAATCGCCAGTGCTCTAGATCAATTAGGGGGCGACCACATTGTTACAAGTTTTGGACTTTTCTCGTCAACCAAAGGTCGGTTGACCTTTCTGTAAAGGGCGTATTACTCGCCTCTATGAGGGCTTTCCGATGGAGCAATCGCCGGTGGTCTAGTTCAATTAGGGGGTGACTACACATTGCTACACGTTTTGGCCTTTCTCTCGTGAACCAAAGTTCGGACGACCTTTCTCTAAATGGAGCATTACTCGTGTCTATGAGGGATTTCCAATGGAGCAATCGCCAGTGCTCTAGGTCAATTAGGGGGCGACTTCACATTGTTACACGTTTTGGCCTTTTTCTCGTGAACCATAGGTCGGATTAACTTTCTGTAAAGGGCGTATTACTCATCTCTATGACGGCTTTCCGATGGAGCAATCGCCGGTGCTCTAGGTGAATTAGGGGGCGACTTCACATTGTTACACGTTTTGACCTTTTTCTCGTGAACCAAAGGTCGGATGACCTTTCTGTAAAGGGCGTATTACTCGTCTTTATGAGGGCTTTGCAATGGAGCAATCGCCGGTGCTCTAGGTCAGTTAGGGGGCGATTTCACATTGTTACACATTTTGGCAAGTTCCTCGTGAACCAAAGGCCGAATGACCTTTCTGTAAAGGACGTATTACTCGACTCTATGAGGGCTTTCCAATGAAGCAATCGCCGGTGCTCTAGGTCAATTAGGGGGCGACATCACATTGTTACACGTTTTGGCCTTTTTCTCGTGAACCAAAGGTCGGATGACCGTTGTGTAAAGGGCATATTATTAGTCTCTATGAGGGCTTTCAGATGGAGCAACCGCCGGTGCTCTAGGTCAATTAGGGGGCGACTTCACATTGTTACACGTTTTGGCCTTTTTCTCGTGAACCAAAGGTTGGATGACCTTTCTGTAAAGGGCGTATTACTCATCTCTAAGAGAGCTTTCCAATGGAGCAATCGCCAGTGCTCTAGTTCAATTAGAGGGCGATTTCACATTGTTACACTTTTTGGTCTTTTTCTCGTGAACAAACCGTTTGGTCTTTTTCTCGTTTTTACACAAAGGATGACCTTTGTGTAAAAAAGGATGACCCTGTGTAAAGGGCGTATTACTCGTCTCTATGAGGGCTTTCCGATGGAGCAATCGCCGGTGCTCTAGGACAATTAGAGGACGACAACACATTGTTACACGTTTTGGCCTTTTTCTCGTGAACCAAAAGTCGGTCGACCTTTCTGTAAAGGGCATATTACTAGTCCCTATGAGGGCTTTCCAATGGAGCAATCGCCGGTGCTCTAGGTCAATTAGGGGGCGACTTCACATTGTTATAGGTTTTGCATTTTTCTCGTGAACCAAAGGTCGAATGACCTTTTTGTAAAGGGCGTATTACTCGCGTCTATGAGGGCTTTCCGATGGAGCAATCGCCGGTGCTCTAGGTCAATTAGAGGGCGACTTCACATTGTTACACGTTTTGGCCTTTTTCTCTTCAACCAAAAATCGGATAACCTTTCTGAAAAGGGCGTATTACTCGTCTTTATGAGGGCTTTGCAATGGAGCAATTGCCGGTGCTCTAGGTCAGTTAGGGGGCGATTTCACACTGTTACACATTTTGGCATTTTTCTCGTGAACCAAAGGTCGAATGACCTTTCTGTAAAGGGCGTATTACTCGCTCCGATGGAGCAATCGCCGGTGCTCTAGGTCAATTAGAGGGCGACTTCACATTGCTACACGTTTTGGCATTTTTCTCGTGAACCAAAGGTCGGATGACCTTTCTGCAAAGGGCGTACTACTCGCCTCAATGAGGGATTTCCAATGGAGCAATCGCCGGTGCTCTAGGTCAATTAGGGGGCTTCACATTGTTACACGTTTTAGACTTTTTCTCGTGAACCAAACGTCGGACGACCTTTCTGTAAATGGCGTATTACTCGCGTCTATGAGGACTTTCCAATGGAGCAATCGCCAGTGCTCTAGTTCAATTAGGAGGCGACTTCACATTTTTACACTTTTTGGCATTTTTCTTCTGAACCAAAGGTCAGATGACCTTTGTGTAAAGGGCATATTACTAGTCTCTATGAGGGCTTTCAGATGGAGCAGCCGCCGGTGCTCTAGGTCAATTACGGAGCGACTTCACATTGTTACACCTTTTGGTCTTTTTCTCGTGAACCAAAAGTCGGATGACCTTTCTGCATAGGCGTATTACTCGTCTCTATGAGGGCTTTCCGATGGCGCAATCGCCGGTGCTCTAGGTCAAATAGGGGGGCGACTTCACATTGTTACACGTTTTGGCCTTTTTCTCGTGGACCAAAGGTCGGATGACCTTTCTGTAAAGGCATATTATTCGTCTCTACGAGAGCTTTCCGATGGAGGAATCGCCGGTGCTCTAGATCAATTAGGGGGCGACTTCACATTGTTACACGTTTTGGCCTTTTTCTCCTGAACCAAACATCGGATGAAATTTCTGTAAAGGGCGTATTACTCGTCTCTATGAGGGCTTTCGAATTGAGCAATTGCCGGTGCTCTAGGTCAATTAGAGGGCGACTTCACATTGCTACACGTTTTGGCATTTTTCTCGTGAACCAAAGGTCGGATGACCTTTCTGTAAAGGGCTTACTACTCGTCTCAATGAGGGCTTTGCAATGGAGCAATCGCCAGTGCTCTAGTTCAATTAGGGGGCGACTTAACATTGTTAAACTTTTTGGCCTTTTTCTCGTGAACCAAAGGTCGGATGACCTTTGTGTAAAGGGCATATTACTCGCGTCTATGAGGGCTTTCCAATGGAGCAATCGCCGGTGCTCTAGGTCAATTAGGGGCGACTTCAGATTGTTACACGTTGTGGCCTTTTTCTCGTGAACCAAAGGTCGGATGACCTTTCTGTAAAGGGCGTACTACTCGCCTCTATGAGGGCTTTCGAATGGAGTAATCGCCGGTGCTCTAGGTCAAATAGGGGGCGACTTCTTATTGTTACACCTTTTGGCCTTTTTCTCGTGAACCAAAGGTCGGATGACCTTTCTGTAAAGGGCGTATTACTCGTCTCTATGAGAGCTTTTCAATGGAGCAATCGCCGGTGCTTTAGGTCAATTAGGGGGCGACTTCACATTGTTACACGTTTTGGCCTTTTTCTCGTGAACCATAGGTCGGATTAACTTTCTGTAAAGGGCGTATTACTCATCTCTATGACGGCTTTCCGATGGAGCAATCGCCGGTGCTCTAGGTGAATTAGGGGGCGACTTCACATTGTTACACGTTTTGACCTTTTTCTCGTGAACCAAAGGTCGGATGACCTTTCTGTAAAGGGCGTATTACTCGTCTTTATGAGGGCTTTGCAATGGAGCAATCGCCGGTGCTCTAGGTCAGTTAGGGGGCGATTTCACATTGTTACACGTTTTGGCCTTTTTCTCGTGAACCAAAGGTCGGATGACCTTTCTGTAAAGGGCGTACTACTCGCCTCTATGAGGGCTTTCCAATGGAGCAATCGCCGGTGCTCTAGGTCAATTAGGGGGCGACTTCACATTGTTACACGTTTTGGACTTTTTCTCGCAAATCAAAGGTCGGACGACTTTCTGTAAATGGTGTATTACTCGCATCTATGAGGGCTTTCCGATGGAACAATCGCCGGTGCTCTAGGTCAATTAGGGGGCGACTTGACATTGTTTCACCTTTTGGCCTTTTTCTCGTGAACCAAAGATCGGATGACCTTTCTGTAAAGGGCGTATTACTCGTCTCTATGAGCGCTTTCCGATGGACCAATTGCCGGTGCTCTAGGTCAATTAGGGGGCGAATTCACATTTTTACGCGTTTTGGCCTTTTTCTTGTGAACCAAAGGTCGGGTGACCTTTCTGTAAAGGGCGTATTACTCGTCTCTATGAGGGCTTTCCGATGGCGCAATCGCCGCTGCTCTACGTCAATTATGGGGCGACTTCACATTGTTACACTTGCTTTTTCTCGTGAACCAAAGGTCGGATGACCTTTCTGTAAAGTGGGTATTACTCGCCTTTATGAGAGCTTTCCAATGACGCAATCGCCGGTGCTCTAGGTCAAGTAGGGGGCGATTTCACATTGTTACACGTTTTGGCCTTTTTCTCGTGAACCAAAAATTGGATGACCTTTCTGTAAAGGGCGTATTACTCGTCTCTATGAAGGATTTCCGATGGCGCAATCGCCGGTGCTCTAGGTCAATTAGGGGGCGACTTCACATTGTTACACCTTTTGGCCTTTTTCTCGTGAACCAAAAATCGGATGACCTTTCTGTAAAGGGCGTATTACTCGTCTCTATGAAGGATAGTCTTTCTGTATAGGCGTATTACTCGTCTCTATGAGGGCTTCCCGATGGCGCAATCGCCGGTGCTCTAGGTCAAATAGGGGGCGACTTCACATTGTTACACGTTTTGGCCTTTTTCTCGTGGACCAAAGGTCAGATGACCTTTCTGTAAAGGCATATTACTCGTCTCTATGAGAGCTTTCCGATGGAGGAATCGCCGGTGCTCTAGATCAATTAGGGGGCGACTTCACATTGTTACACGTTTTGGCCTTTTTCTCGTGGACCAAAGGTCGGATGACCTTTCTGTAAAGGCATATTACTCGTCTTTATGAGGGCTTTCCGATGGCGCAATCGCCGGTGCTCTAGGTCAATTAGGGGGCGACTTCACATTGTTACACGTTTTGGCCTTTTTATCGTGAACCGAAGGTCGGATGACCTTTCTGTAAATGGCGTATTACTCGTCTCTATGAGGGCTTTCCGATGGCGCAATCGCCGGTGCTCTAGATCAATTAGTGGGCGACTTCACATTGTTACACCTTTTTGGCTTTTTCTCGTGAACCAAAGGTCGGATGAACTTTCTGGAAAGTGCGTATTACTCGTCTTTACGAGGGCTTTCCATTGACGCGATCGCCGGTGCTCTAGGTCAATTAGGGGGCGACTTCACATTGTTACGTATTTTGGCCTTTTTCTCGTGAACCAAACATTGGATGACCTTTCTGTAAAGTGCGTGTTACTCGCCTTTATGAGGGCTTTCCAATGACCAATCGCCAGTGGTCTAGGTGAATTAGGGGGCAACTTCACATTGTTACACGTTTTGGGCTTTTTGTCGTGAACCAAAAGTTGGATATCCTTTCTGTAAAGTGTGTATTACTCGTCTTTATGAGGGCTTTCCATTGACGCAATCGCCGGTGCTCTAGGTGAATTAGGGAGCGACTTCTCATTATTACACCTTTTGGGCTTTTTCTCGTGAACTATTGGGGCAAACACTTTGCAACGAGAAGAAATTGCTCGTCAGTCAGTCAATGCAGTCCTACAACAAGCTGTTTTTAATGAACACTCCTAAGGGAACTGCATGTCCTGGATATCTAGAGCTCTGCACAAAGCTACACAGCTACAATGGGTGCGACACTACGAAGACTGGACTGTCAATTCTTCGAAGTGTGTGATCTCAGATGATTTTTCAATTATCAGTCATGAATTTAAGCCACGTTTTTGCTTGTACCCGAATGATGCAACCATCTTGCCGAACTGCTAATCGAGTACATCATAAGCCACATGAAGCCTTCCATGTGGACTGTATGCAAGCTGGAGAAGGCTCTGATGTTCTGGGGATTTCACATACGAGGAAATGGGTCCTTTGGTTGAGTTGATGTCACACTTGAACCAGAAGGGCTATATGGAGCTACTGGACGACCATTTGTCTTTTGTGCAGCATCTCCAAAGTGAACGCCAGAAGGACCCCCCCCCCCTCCGTCTTCCAAGATGACAATTGTCGCATACACAGGGCTCGAAGTGTCAGATTGGCATGACGAGCATTCTGAAGCCTTGTAACGTTTCAACTTGCTCGCCAAATTCCCAGATTTGAATCCCG
Source organism: Ryuthela nishihirai (assembly GCA_038380435.1). Lineage (NCBI taxonomy): Eukaryota > Metazoa > Arthropoda > Arachnida > Araneae > Heptathelidae > Ryuthela > Ryuthela nishihirai. The sequence goes on along the minus strand of JAWZYU010000009.1, from coordinate 25,977,152 downwards.
TAGAAAACTTGTGGGATTATTTGTGACGAGTGAAGTGCCGTTCCAGCCATCTTGCCTAACTGAGGTATTTGCTGCTGGAAGAGTGGATGAATATTGATGTGTACTACATCTGCACACTGGTGGCATCCATGATAGACAGGATTTCGGCTGTTCTTCAATTGCAAGGAGGCATTATGTGCTATTAGGTGACATTCTGCCAGTTGTGACTAATTTTTTGTCTGGTGAGCTTAATGTTTATCGAGTTTGAAATACACTGAAGTGCCATTGAATTAGGTATAGCAACCTAATAACGTGTTGGACCTACTCTGGCCCTGAAAACGACTGCCACATGACGAGGCAAGGACTGCACAAGCTTGCAAAAATGTCCATATATATGGCGACCCATGCATCCTCCAGAGCTCTCCACAATTCTCTCAAGGCAGTCGCTGATGGGAAATGGGCCCAAACACTCTGCTCGACGGAATCCCAAAGATTTTCGATGGGATTTAAATCTGGGCTTCTAGGTAGCCAATTCATTATTTTAAAGTCAGCAGAATGCACCTGCAACCATGCAGTAGCTAACTTGGACCAGTAAGATTAACAATTGTCTTGCTGGTAGACGCCATCTCCATTGGGATGTATGAGAGCCATAAATGGATGTAAATGATCAGCCAGGAGTTTTATTTACCAGGATGCATTGAGTTGTCAGTACACATACCAAAGGTCCCACAGATGTCCAACTGAAGACACCCCAGGCCATCATTGAGCCACCACCAGCTTGTACTGTTCCGACCTGACATGCAGGATCCATGGCTTCATTCGGTTGGTGCCATACCCCGTCTCCCATCAGCGCAATGAAGTTTAAATCAATATTCATCATTCCAGGCTATCTGTTGTTAATTTTCCATGTCCTTTAGCCCAGGCAAGCATTGAACCGGATATCGTGCCATTAGAAGTGGGACTCTCGTGGGTAGGTGGCTCCTGAAGCCGAGACAATGAAGTGAGCAGCGTTGCATGGTGCATGCATTGAGTTCCTGGCTGGAACCCTCGTTGAGATGGGATGTGATTTCAGATTATCTCTGGTCCTTATCGGTTCATACGATATGGGTCAGATGGCAAAGCAGATCATCATTCAAGGACGGTTGTCCTTTACAGTTTGTCCAGGTGCTTTTTTGCTGGAATTTTCATATTCCCATCCACTGGGCACCTACGATCTGCCCTCTGTCAAATGCACCTATATCTCGAACCTTTCCCATTATGATGTTTACGACAAATGCTTGGGGAAGCCAAAGCTGACAGCTATATTCGACCAGAGTTTCAGGCATGCATGCGCACAAATGCAGGACCGATTTTGGATGTCTCCTATCCTTATTTCAATGGCACTTCAGTGTATTTATGAGAAAAGATACATTGTGAAGATCTACTATAGTTGCTGCCATCATGCTGGGTCAGGTGAGGTTAATGAAAACCACCACCAACCTTTACTTCTTTCTGGAAGTATAGGTACAAAATAAAAAATAAATACCCCCTCAAGCAGCTGCTTGCCACAGAGGTCTGACAGGAGCCTGTCAGTTTATATGCCACAGTAGGTATGAGAGGATGGCAGGACCTCAGCAGAAAAACAACACGAACATCCATGCCTTACCCGGAACTCGAACCCGGGTCCCTTAGATCAGTAGCCAAGCGCGCTAACCACTCGGCCATGGGACGACTATAGGTACAAATCTCCGTTTATTTGTACCTTGCTCAAATCTCTTTCTAAATGTATGAATAAGCCATCACCCTGTGCTAGAATACAGGAAAAAATACGATTTCTTTAAAACTGTTTATTACTAGTAAAAAAAAAAATCGTCAACAGCTGCCAGATTTACATTATCTTGTAATAATTCCATAATGGATATGTTAATAATACATGTATGCATCTGATTACAAAAGCGGTATACAGTATTGTCACATAAATAGGGTGGTTGAATTCATGGGTGAGAAAATTTTTTGATAGAGTTGCAATGAGCACAATTCAGATCTAGACCCACATAACTTACAACTTTGAGAAATACAATTATACTTATAACTCTTTTTACAGCCAGTAATACTTTAACTGATGCCATTGAAATCCACAACCTCAAATACAACAAAAGAATTACTGGGTAGTGATACTGATTTTACAATTTTGCCATTTATAAAACCAAAATTTTGATACCTCCCTTCAGTAAATTCATTTTTTCCTAGGCGTATATGCAAGATAGCACTTTGGGTATAATTTCAGTACTTCAAAAGCCCACAGATAACTAAAGGTTTACATAAATTTTATTTTTAGCTTTGAAACATAATTTAGTGCCACAAACCAGCTTGTCAAATCCATGCATTCGAATTTCACAGGTGCAAAAAGTATAAACTTGATGTGCGCAATAATGCATGCATACAGACAAAAAAAGATGCTAATAAATCAGTAGTAAATAACCACAGGATAAGTCCTGTAGACATGGAACTCATGAAATGAGCTGAAAAAAAAATTGGTTTTGCCATGAGTGGGATTGCTAATAAGATTCGAATTTTATTCCTGTCACCTGGCACAGGGAATGGTTTTCCCACATATGAAGAGCTTTATATCCCATCCGACTGATGACAGCCTTTCCAATATCTTCAGTGCCCCCCCCCCACCCTCCCCATGGACTGAGGACAGGGTGGGGCTCGAACATGGGAACTGCAGATTACGAGCTTAGCACGCTACCTACTGATAATTCTGGAAAAAATATCTTGCTACATATAACTAGAAAATTAAAATGGCTTCTGCAGTCCCCCTACGAGTCTCAACGTTTAAAACTATTGAGGCTTATTTCCAGGCAGATTAGTGACCTTGCAATGTAGCAATTATTGGTACTTGTCATGGAGAGATTTTACATATATAATTTCTATCGCATTTCACCTATTTACAGGCAATAGTCCTGAATAGCTATGTGCTGCAAAACACGTCAACGGAAATAAATTTTATCTCAACGATAATGTCGCGCGTTGAATTGATTAGAGAAAATTTTTTATTTCTTTGGAGCGCTACAAAATTTTTATTTGCATCTGAATATAAAGTGGGGGGTGGGGGACCATCAGCAATAAAAAATTGAAAGTAAATAATTTTATACATAGAAATGTATTAAAACCACATTTCTATTTTTTGCGGTAATCTAAAAATTTTCAGTAGAAAAAAAAAACTACCTCTTAAAAACTAACTTTACTCCTTACCATGCCATGGGCGCCTCCTACGTTGCTGAAGGGCAACTTGTAGCCCTGGATTAGGACAATGTATGATACACCTTTAGTTTGTATATTGTGTGAGAAACCAGCGAAAAAAACGGAATCCTATTATTGAAAATCGATGTAAATTTTTTTTCCTCTTATTAGTAAAGGTTAATAAAAATAAACGATTTGCTTCCGGGATAAAAAGAATACGTAAAAAAAATATCAAAATTACACCTTGTTAAGGAAAAACATTAATTTTTGTTATACCGGATAATAGCATATAATTTTTTGATTAATTTTTTCGGAAGGTGAGAATCCCCCCCCCACCATATGTTTAGCAATCCTTTGCATCATCAAGTTACAAGGAGCATCACTAAGTGCATAACTCTAGAAATATTTCTAGATATATGCAAGGAAATGTGCGAAGTACAGAGTATCCAAATTTGTCACGCAAGATGGTCTACAGGGGGTGCTAGCACAGCCAAGCTGGTCTTATCAATGCGTGGCATGATGACTTACTCAAGTTTTATGTGCGGATTCAGACCGAGTTTCTAAAGTTGATGTAGGAAATCAACGAACATATCTACTATCAAATTTTTGAGTATGAGGTGACCGCGATCACTGATGACAGACTACGTATGATCTACTGATGAATTCCGTTTTCATAGCAATGGGCATGATAATTTGCAGAACGTATCTAGGACACAAAGTCCTTGCAAAATATCTGTGCATTCAATATGTAGCGTAATGAAACAAATGCAAAATATGAAGCTAATTTTCTTTTGGGGTACATTAACTTCTGACAGATGTACCGATTTTTTGTCGATAAGACAATGGCGAAATCTGCTTGGCGACTGTGGAAACGTATGTGACAATGACACTCTTTAGTTGTACTGCCAGTTCTCATAATTGACTGATTAAAACTATCAATTACTTGTCAATCAACCAATGATCAAGAAATTAATGAATGATTGTGTCCTCAAATAACTAGTGATCTATGAGAATTGTCGATGTATCAACTATGCAATCATCGTGTTCAAAGTTTAGATACTGCAGTGGATATCAAACGCCAGCCAACTGCAAGACTACTTCCGAAAAGAATTAGGTCTGGAATTATGTCAATGAATATAGAAAATTGAATCTTTTTTTTTGGAAAGTCATTTCAAAGTTCCAGTGGATCGTCCCACCAGGTCTACTTATACGAGCAATCTCTTATTGGTTTTTACTTGTAAGGGCAGAATCTTTTCTGACAATCGCCTAAAGCCAGGTACTAGAAAAGAACGTCATCTATGAAGTGTGCAGAAGTCAACACAGATTTTCTGCAGCAGTCTGAGACATGCATTGGTTAGAACAGTACTTCAAAGCTGTCGATTGTTATTCCAGCATTTGAATTTAACTGCCATAGTGGTTATGTAGGTAAAAAAAGGATGGGGGGGGGGGGGGTTTGCTATTTAGCATTATTTTAAATAACATATACTTTTGAACGTGGTAAAAAAATTTAAATTGGTAAAAACATTATTATATTGTAAGATGGTATATAAAGATTAATGCTTTTATTTACTCCTTCATGTTTCATTTTTTGATAATACTGCACTGGCCGCCAGAACTGCTTAATCCAGCCGTAGCAGGCACGTTCTTGTTTAAGATAATACAAACTAGTAGTTTCTAGGAACCTTCTCCGTCTTATAATAAATCCCTCGTGACAGGAATGCAAGCACAGTGTCACCAAATTTCATTCATACTTGTAACAGACAATTTTGATAAGAAATTTGATTTGAAATATATTTCGTGCACCCTTATGTTCCTGTCCTTTTCAACAAAAAATGCTCTGTCTATACTACTGTTGCCTCTATTTTCCTGAAATGTACTGGTTTATATTTAGCTTAATTGGCCATAGGTAACCTGCAATATGAAATGCACATATTTTTCTCCTTCCGACTTTTAATAGTGGTATATATTTTTTATCAGTAATTTTTTAGGTTTCTAAGTCAATTTCCTTTTAAAATGATAATCAATGTTTCACTGTATCTGTTAACAAAATCATATTTTGACATTTCTATTTATATGTGCATAAATGCTTTTAGTAACCATCTTTGCCAGCAAGGCAACATAGAAAAGACAATCATTTCGCATTAATTTTACAATTTTTTAGTAGGCTATGAAGAAATTAATGTGTTTAATTGAACAGATATAGAAGTAAATATTTCTGCAGCTCAAATGAAAAATTCAGAACAAAAAAGAGACTGTTACCAATCATTAAATACAGCACTTCCACATAACAAGATAATGAGCTAGTCTAAAAATATCTGGGCATGCATGGAAAATATTTAGTTTAATCAGGATTACATTCAAAGGATGCAAGTTAGTGTTACATTCAAAGGGTAGTAATAGACATGTTCGGGCAAAAGCCTGTCAGACTCAGTTGTATCTCCAATTTTGCATCAATTGTGGGTAATAAAAAGTAAAATAATGTAGTTTGATTGTGCATTCAACATTTTAATCAGTATTTACTAATTAAATTCATGTGCACTATTTAGCTTTTGATTATTTTTTTAGGTATTCTCTTTCGCTATCACTCTTGGCATAAGTTTGGTTGTTTCATCTCTGAGTGGTATTTTTGCGATTGCAAAAGGCTAAAGGACAGGTCACAAGGACTCCAAAGGTTCAGGGCTGCATAAAAGATTGGACAGCTTATTATAGAAAAACAGAAAACTGCCATCAAGACCATCCAGCATTTTAATGCGCACAGAATATAGCTCTCCTGCAAATGGGACACTGGGTTATGCCATCCAATGGATGGCAACCTTTCTAAGCTCACTGGTGTGAATTGTTCTTAGCATTTAAATGAAGTTACTAAAGAATTTTCAGTTTGTATGAATTACTTTTAGAACTTTTAAATTCTAAATAACATTGATATTTTAATATTGTATTCAAATAATTCTAACTATTTTCTAGTTTGTATAGTCTGCAATACAAATTTTTTTTTGGCAACATGCATTTCGGTGTATGTGATTTAAGATGTGTAAGAATTTGTTTTTTCTCTAGCCTGGCTGAAGCTTTTGAAATTTGAGCTTAAACTCATCTCGTATAGAAATAATTATTGAAGTTAGCAATAAAAATATTTAAAATAGCGAAGTGCACCCAGCAACTTTAAAAAAGCAAGTGCGACAAGATTTGCTTTAAAAGTGAGGATGCAAAACTCACTTGATTTGAAAACGTGAGAGTGGGACAAGACAGTTAACAAAATTGATAGGTAAATGTTACCTCAATCACCAATGAGAATTGTTGCTGCATCTGACAGCCACATTGTTTCAATTACTTCTAAATTTGCCATATATGATTTTCTATTATTTAATTTCAACATTTTTAAAAACAAATTTACAAAATACCAATTCCTGACAGATGCTGTACAAACTTTGGTAGTGAACAAGAACACTAGTGTACTAAATGGCCAATTCGCAGAATTTAATGTGCAAAGGATATCATCAGAAATTTTGTACTACTGTTTATAATGAAAGCAACAGGTCAACAGTGACCATCATATGTGCATGGAACTATTATTTCTGCTGAAAAAAAAAACGATCACTTTAAATTATATGATACCAATTGCCAGTCTACAGGTTATGTCACCTTAGCTGCCACACCAATTACTGGAATTAGGTCTGAAAGCCTTCCTGCTTGTTCTATCTGCAGTCACTGATAATTAATATGTGCAATTGGGGTGCTCAACCTTTTCTCATTGGTGGACTATTTTTCAGAAATATAGAAAATATGAAGGCCAGAATACTAATGCATTACATTACAACATTACAACGTATGAAAATTTAAAAGCAGCTCATTTTCTTTTGGAAAGTTTGTTTTTTCATATAATTATAGTGGTTAGTGCCTTGTCTACTGATCAAAGGGACCTGGGTTCGACCCCCAGATAAGGCATGGACACTCATGTCGTTTTTCTGCTGAGGTCTCACTGTCCTCACAGACCTTCTACTATGGCATATAAACTGAAAAGTTCCTGTCAGACCTTTGTCGCAAGCAGCTGCTTGAGGGGGTATTTTTTTTATAATCGAATTCAAACGTTTTCCTGCAGTTATCTGTAAAAGTAAACATAAACTGCTTTCAACTTAGTGCCACTTCCAAATCATGCAAAAAATAGCATTATCCAATGAACTTCATTTTGGTGGCTCAACAATCCTGCTATAAAAGTTGGATCTGGCATGTGTGCCCTAGGTTGAAATGTCCTTAATGTACATCCTTTGAATGTATCTACTAGATACGGTAATCTACTATAACAATTTCTAGTTAAGATTTTTTCTCTATATCTCTGTAATGGTCGGAAAACCTGATACAATTAGTTAGAATTATTATTATCTATGAAATTACCTTGGTTTCTTCTTGGGATGATATCTGATAAATGGTGAATCTATTGTCCTGAGGTGGGTAGAACAGTCCAATTATTAAGAATTCATATATGTTCTTGATTTTGCCATAGTTCTTGTTGGTGGTTCTTTGCAGGGTTTATATCAATTTGGAAGTGGCAGTGAGAGATGAAATGTGTTGTTGGAATCTATGATTTGCTGCACACGTTAACCAATGCATTTGTAGATTTCCATAGTTGTTTTGCGCTAAACAACTGCCGCAAAACAACTATTTCACCTGACAGTTATGACATACACTGGAAATCTATAAATGCACTGGTTAATGTGAGCAGCAAATCGTTTCCAACAATATATTTTGTCTATCAGTGCCACTTCCAATGATGTCAACCAGTTTATCCCACTATCATTGTCACCATTCATGTCAACCAGAAATCCCACCATCATTTGTCAGACACCCAGAACATCAATAAATGTGGATTTTGTATTTTGCACATTTCATTATTCATATAAAATATTTTGAGACATAGTTCACTAATTACAAACCAAACATTTAATGATTTCCACTTAACTATGCACTAACCTGCAAAGAGAACCACCAACAAGAACAGCAGCAAAATCAAGAATATATGTCAACTCTTAAAAATTGGACTGTACTACTCACCACAGGAAAATAGATTTGCCACTTATTGGATATCACCCAAGAAAAACCAAGGTAGTTTCGTAGATAATAATTGCAACTGACTGTCTCAGCCTTTCCGACCATTACAGTGATATAGAGAAAAATTATTCATTTTAAATCAGCACTGTGACTTAAACCACTTTCTTTTAATTTCTAGTTTATGCAAGAAGCAAGGCATGGAAGGTATGGAAAACATTTGATATCTGATATTACTGTATTTTGGAAAACACTGGTTTCATATTGGCAAAGTACCATAAAAACTTTGGCTAAGAAATATATGCAAGCAATAAAATTCAAAATAAATATATTTTAGATATGTATATGTCATTAATACTTATTTTGTGCAATCTAGTAAAGGAATTCTCTCATGTAACAGAAAATAAACTAATGGGCAAAATTTTCTATATTGATATCAAGCCAAATTCATAAAATATTCATTTTAAGTATTGGAAAAATGGTAATATCAAGATGAGCATATTTGAACTCTAATGAATATACTATTTACTTAATGCTGAGGTGAATAAATTGCAGATGCCCAGTCACCTAGAGAACTGTTATATGATAATTCATACAATTGTTCCTAGGAGCAATATTAGGGTACAAATATTTTTCCACTCCTGATTTGGTGAATATTAAGAATACAGATTTCCTGTTTCTTTTGCTCCTTAATAATAGGCTAAGTGACTTTATCATTGCTAAATTTTATTTAATTGCATTAATCCCTATTTATTGTCCACACTAATGCAGCCAAAAATATTTTTTTACTTATATTTTGTTGAAAACTTCACAAACGAAAAACTACATTGCACAATACATCAGATTTCAAAAGCATGGATAAGTTGCACGTTTTTTAACTGCATAACTCAAGTAAATCAAACATCAGTTAATCTTAATCTAACTTGAAAACTTATAAAGTACCATTTGACATATAGAGTGTCTGAAAATAATGGTGGGGTTTCGAGAACCAATATATAGGAAAATACACATCTTCAAAAAAGTAATATTTTAATTGAAAGTGTAACTCAAATAGTTTCAAACCAAATTAGTGAATGCTCACTGTTCGTGACCCTGCATATGTCCCATCAGTACTTCACTTCTTCCCATACACATTGCAGATCCTTGATGTCATAGAATTGGACTATCACTGCAATCAATGTGTTAGGATATGCTGCACTATGAACTTCTGTGCCACCTCTTGAGAAATGTGGCAGTGTGCTGTCTTGCTAGTGGTTACCTGTGAAATTGAGTGAAGAAATATACTGGTACAATATTCATTGTGGTGCCTTTTGTGCATTTGGAGTCAGTGCTTTCCAAAATCCCACCATCATTTGTTAGGACACCCAGAGCAGAACTTCAATATATGTGGATTTTGTGTTTTGCAGATTTCATTATTCATAGAAAATATTTTGAGACATAGTTCACTAATTGGAAACCAAACGTTTAATGATTTCCACTTATCTATGTGGCTTACTGTAATAATTCACCTATACAGGGTGAATCTGAAAAAGTGGGCAAAACTTTACGGGGTGGTAGAACGCAGCTATACGAGCAATATTCATCATAGAAAGTATGGGCGGAATGCAAACGGTGAGCCGCTAGGTGGCGTTGGAAATGGTATAAAAGGGTCGGTCCTCGCACCCAACGGCATTTGTACCATGGATTGCCGAGAGGATGGCTGGTTATACTAACCACGAAATGGCGGATATGCACTTTGTGTACGGTGCGGCAGACGGGAATGCAAGTGAGGCACAGAGACGTTACCGCGACCGGTTTCCGATGAGATGCACTCCAGATCGGAAAACCTTCGAGAGTTTGCATCGGTGGCTGTGTGAAACAGGATCCTTCGCCGCGGCCAAGCAAGACGCAGGGTGTGAAAGGAGTGTCAGGACGCCGCAATTTGCAGAGGACATTCTGCGTAGGGTGGAAGAGCGACCGGGATGTAGCACGTGAGCGGTTTCCTGTGCAGTACACGTGTCCCAAATGTCGGTTTGCCGTGTGCTACAGGAGGAAGGAATGCACCCCTATCGTACGCAGAAGGTACAAGCGTTGTCACCGGTGGACTATCAGCCACATGTCGATTTCGCACGTTGGTACCTCCAGCAGAATGCAGCGCAGCCGGATTTTGGTGCACATGTTCTGTTTATGAACGAGTGCACTTTCACCCGTGAGGGCGTTTTGAATACCCACAATTCACACATGTGGGCATCTACGAACCCGCATGCCACACGTCCTCATTCGTTCCAGCAGCGGTTCTCCGTAAATGTTTGGGCAGGGATCCTCCATGACCATTTGGTTGGCCCATACCTCCTGCCACACGGTCTGGACGGCAAATCGTATAACACATTCCTACGAGAGGTGTTGCCGGAGCTGCTGCGTCCGATTCCAACCCCCAGCAGGTCGAGAATGTGGTTCCAGCACGACGGTGCACCTGCATACTTCAGCTTAGATGTGCGGAACACTTTACATGCAACATTCCCAGGGCGATGGATTAGTCGAGGTGATCCCATAGCTTGGCCACCAAGATCACCAGATCTCTCGTGTTTGGACTTTTTCCTGTGGGGCTATATGAAAAGACTAATCTACGAGTGCCCCATTGAAACCAATATGGATCTAGTCGCCAGGATTGCCGTTGTTGCCAGCGATATTCGGGAAATGCCTGGTGTCTTCGCAAATGTGCGTCGGTCCCTATCCCACAGGTGTGAAGCCTGCATTACACCTAGTGGCAGCTCTTTTGAGCAATTTCTTTGAGCATGTACCTCAATTACATTCCTGTTAATAAAATGTTTTCTGAAGTATCTCCTCTCCTTCTTGTGTTCATTCTTTAAATGTGACAGTGGAAAACTACCTTTTAACTTCTCACCGCTTGCGTTCCGACCATCTATGACGAATCTATGACTATCCATTCTATGACGAATATTGCTCGTATAGCTGCATTCTACCACCCTGTAAAGTTTTGCCCACTTTTCCAGATTCACCCTGTATATTGAGAAGTAGTATCCATACTGTTTTATACACTATGGAATATGTGCACCATCCACTCACATATACAGAATCATAGAGTCCAAACCAAATTTTTCCAGCATCATGTAAACTTCATCTGTCCATTCTGTAACTGTTATTTTCTTTATGGTGAACTTGATTTCATGAGCATAGATCCTAAAAGAAAAGTGAGTGGTATTGAATCTAATGAAAAGAGGCAAAAAAAAAGCAAGTAATGAAGTTTAGCATTTCTGTTGAAGAAAAAATCAGACAATTTGTGTTCACCAAGTTCTTAAGTCTTACATTAAACAGTGACAATTTTTCAGTATGGAAATGGTTAATGATTTGAGTGCAGCAGAAGCAAAGGTGTTGAAACAATATTTGCTACATGGAGTTTCTGTACATTTTGAGAGGAACTTGTACCTGCATATTCCCCACTGTTTTCCAGGCTACAGTTTGGAACTTGCAACTGCAGCACATTTGTTACTGCAGTTTGCAATTGCAAGTTCCAAAAGTGAGCATTCCATAACATGGTACCTAAACTACTTCAGATGCATGCATACAAAATCCAATTTATGCAACAAATTATGTTGGATGATAAATCAAAATGTGTGGAATTTGCCAATTTCAAGACCTGAATCATTTGAAAGCCAGAATAAGGAAAATAATTGAGCAAGCAACTAGTGATATGTTGCAAAGTTTATGGCAAGAAATGGAATGCTGATTGAGCATATGTAGGTAGGGTAACAAACAGTGCATAAGGGAAATTCACTAATTATGTTCAAAACCATTTGAGACACACTTCAATTAAAATATTACTTTCTTGAAGATGTATATTTACCTACATATTGGTTCACAAAACCCAACCATTATTTTTCAGACACCCTCTATTTTGAGGAGAAAAATTCTTGAACATTATGCAAGTCTTATACTAATGTACTTAGAACTGCATCCCCCCCCCCCCAATAAGCCTTTAAAGCTCATGGATTTACTATCTGTACACTCCCACAATCAATGAAGTATTGTAAATATGTAATAAAAAAATCTATCAGCTTCAAGATAATCAAAGTCCTTGACCTTAAAGTCTAAAAAAATTCTTTTGACTCTCTTAACAACTTGTTCATATCCATCCAATTTTTTGTATGGGAAATTGAACAAGGTACTTTTTTAATATACCACTATTAAAAAAAAAAATACCCCCTCAAGCAGCTGCTTGCCACAGAGGTCACACATACATATTTAATAAGGCTAACAAATTAAAAACAAAATCTAAATTCGATTTGAAATGATTTTGATAAATTTGGATAAGCTTTATTCATAGAACACAAATAATGCTAATTATTAGACTTCATAAATTAATAGCATTAAAAATGGAACTGCCTGAGTTTGAGGAATAGAAAACTGGGAGACATAATATACATATTTCAAATTTCTGCAATTTGTGAACAAATGCATGTAAAGTTTAGGTGTAAGCTGAAAGACTATGATTAACTTGTATTTATATACTTGTATTTCTAAAATAAATGTTTTATGATAAAATATGACTGAGGAAAATTTAAAAAGTTCAGTTACATCTGTGTAAATCTCAATTTTCGACAATATTCTTTCAGCATTTAAACAAATATGGAGGTTTAAACATTTTGGTGCAGTGATGCATTCTAAAAAATTTATCAAAAATTTTGTAAATTAAAAAATTATGTAAAAAATGAATATTGAAAGAATTATTTATATGCACTTCTAAAATACAGTGAAGTTGCATCATACACGAATTTAACTTATGCAAATTCAACTATATGTGCTCGGCCAAAAAAAAATATTTTAAGTAGTGCAGCAATTTTGTTCTCCATTCCACTCAGTGGTCATGGAGTGAGTATGAGATGAGAAATGTGAATCTGCTGTTTCTGCATGCCTCTCTGAGTGTGGGCATCTTACCATGCTGAGGGTAATTCTGGTGGTTAAAGATGGTGGTTTAATATTTTCACATAACATGATTCCTAAACACAAATTAACTGCTTCATCTGGTGCTCAACTGAAGAAAAGAGATATGTTCTAACACTGGAGGAAAATATGCAGTGTTGGACTAATTGAGTGGTGTGTAAATATGGCAGCAGAGAATCTAGCATCTGTGCTATCAAGTTTTGAGAGAAATTCATCCAGCTGTGCATCAAGTGCTCCAATAACTGCTAAGGTCACAAGTCAAGTGCATAATCAGACATTAGTGAAGTCTGAAAAGGCATCATACATCAGGCTGGAAGACATGAACTATAAACGTGCATATTGATGACAAGACTGTGAAAACAGGCTCTTAGCCTCTGTGAGCTGTTGCAACCTACCTTCATGGTTTAAACCTTCTATGGAAAAAGGACAACCTTCAGTATTTCCTTACTTATTCTTTCATCTCCCTCTCTCTTACATAATTAAAAATACCATGAAATTACTTTTGCATGTGTACTCTACATTGCTGTATAGATTATACAATTATACATATTACTGTACAGGATTGTATACAAAAAACTATACATACTGTGCTTTATGGGCAATTTAAAGGATTTTCAAGGTTAATTTTGAATAAAATAACCTAACCCTGCATAAGATGCGACTCCACTGAATATATTTATGATGTTTTGAAATAATGCTTCATATTTTAATTTTAATTAACTTTAAAGATAAATTCTTCTGTCTAACATTGCTGTAGTTGAATGTTCAAACTTACTTGATTCTAAATACTGAAGGAATGTTGAAAAATCAACATCACATTTTCCTATAAAGCCACTTATTTTAAAGGTTATAGAGCTATGAAGTTTGTGTTCCACTGACAACATGGGGTGGTCAAAATTCAAAGATCACTCAATGTATAAATCTGATGACGAACATGGAAGCTACTCTTGAAGCAACATTTGCCAAAATGGTCTGATAGTAACTTGCCAGTATAGTCTGTCATAGAGAAAATCTACAAGATGAGACCACAGCAGAAAGAAAATATCCATGCCTTATCCAGGATTGAAACCCAAAAAATCCTTTTGTTTCACAGCAATATAACTGCTCAGCCCCTGGATTTACAGGGGTATTATAATGCCCCCATTGGGTTGCATTATAACTGCTCAGCCCCTGGATTTACAGGGAATAATTTCAAGATCCAATAATGATTGAAACTGAAAAAACTTCTGAGTCAATTTTCCTACTTAAGATTTATATATTCATTCAATAAATCATTTCAAAATACAACAGAGTGGCAAAAATGTGTTTTTTAGGCTTTTCAAATACATGTGAAATCTTGAATATATAAAATATTCCAATATTGCAATAACAGAAAACGTTAAATACACTGTTTGATTATTAGACACTGGGTTGTTTTTAAACCTGAGTGACATTTTTTTTCACAAAATGGGCCTAAATAGCAAGTCTCAGAGAAGGTTGGGGGGGGGGGGGGGGGACCCATTGGAGAGCCGCTTAATATTTCATCCAAAGGACAAAGTTTTTTCCACTGATGTCCCCTAGTGACTGAGGGCAGGGAGTTTTGCAAAGATAAATCTCAATGCTGGCTCATCTTGGGACTTGAACCTAGGAACTGCAGACTGGAGTGCTACCAACCGAGCCACCCCTGCCCCATTGGGTTGTTTTACCTCTGAGCGGCACTTTTTTGCACACCATGGGCTAAATGGCCAGGTCACATGGACCCCGAAGGCTCAGAGAAGGTTGGGGGAGGGGACCCACTGGAACAGCTGTTGGGAGACAGATGGTAGCCTCCCGTCAAAGCCATCCAGCGTGTTCTTTAACGTGCACAGGGTATGGCTCTCCCGCACACGGGGGCACGGCTTAACGTCCCATCCGACGGACGGCGGCCTTTCCAAGCCCATCGGTGTCCCCTACTGAACGCGGGCAGGGCAGGGAATTTTGCGGAGATAAATCTCAACGCTGACCCAGCTGGGACTCGAACCTGGGAACTACAGATTACGAGCCTGGTGCGCTACCGACTGAGCCCCCTGCCCCATTGGACACTGGATTTACAACTAAGTGCAAATTTACTATTATGGGCCCAATATTTTGTGAACAGCATTGAAGCAATAAATCCCACTGCCTATGCCTTTTGGACATTCCAATTTCAAATCTTGTAAAATTTAATCAAAATAATTTTAAGGCTAAACCTCTGGCTCCATGAACTGTCACTTTGCCGTAATTAAAAAATGTGTTCATTGAAGTAAATATGTTTCCTGAACTATTTAAAATTATTGAAAGTATTAAATAAGTGGTAATATCATAGAAAGCTTTCAAGTAATTGTAGGAATTAAAAAAAAAATGTAAAGGGTGCCAAATTTTAGACTTTTATTTTTAATGTTAATCCAGAACATAACATAAAGCTCAGAGTTATAATATTAGATAGAATAGTTTCTTTGCAAGAACAATTTATCAAATTTTATCAAAATCACTGCAGATCTAGTATCATTATACACTGCCTTACCCAAATATTAGAGGAGGGATAAGCAACTTTTTTTAAGGCTGACCACATTAGAACCATGGAATTTTTAAGTGGACTGCACTAAAGGGGGTACAATTGTGTACAGAAATAAATGATTTTTTTTTATATGTCGAATATCTTTGTGATTATTAAGATCTCAAATAAAAATAATATTTGAATACATTAAAAAAATAAGAAAAACTCTTAGATATGTCTAATAAAAAGAAATTTTTATCTAAAAATATTAATGAGAGGCTTGATATTTTAAATCATTTTTGCCAATTTAGTAAAAATCAATTTCAAAGCCAGTAGTACTAGCCCTTAATGTCCTATCTTTACATAGACTTATGCCATGGTAGGCATACTGAGCACTATCACACAGTTCTTCGGCACATTAGAGCAGAATCAGTGATTCCCCACAGAAAGAAAGCAGCCACGTCCCCACAGGTTCATATGAGGCATATCATACTACAATACATTTTAAAATATCACAATGTCCTGTCCAAAATGTAACAGTATTAGATGGAAAAATAAAATTATTTTACATTGTTACTTAAAAAATATTCATTAGCAATGCTGCTGGTGGGACAATTTTACTTCATAAAACCCAAACAATTCACGGGCACTAGAAAAGGGACAGTGGGCCATATGTTGCCGACGTCTGTATTTGAGAATTTCCATGTTATGTCAAATGAAAGCTAATTTCAAAGCTCTGTAACTTCTAAAATATATATTTAATAGAAAAATGTAACTAAAGATAAATTAAAGATATAATCAAATCTATTTAAATAGTTATGGAAACTAGAAATATTTTAAAACAGTAATGCATCAAAAAATTTGCCTCAGAATTTTATTAAAACTTGAATAATAAGAATTGTTTCATATCATTAAATAAATATACATTTTAGAAGTTTGCCTAATGATTATTTCAATATTAGGCAATTATGATTTTAATGAAACAATAGTTTATTGTTAAATATTCTAGATTCCATAACTCTTCAAATACAGAATATTGTTGAAAATCAAGATTTAAAGAGATTTGATATAGTCTTTATATTCACTCACATTTTTCCATTAAATGCATATTTTAAAAGTTACTGAGCTTCAGAGCTAGATTCCCATTGACATAACCCAAAAATTCTCTAATATTTTCATAGGCAGTGTATAAACTATTAGAATTATATTTAAAACACATATGTACACTTCAGTTAAACAGAAAGATGATGGAGAATATTCTTTTAACCTTCTCAGTGCTGAGTTTGAATGTTACAATCAGCTACTCTCTATTTTAATTCCCATTTTCTATCAAAATTTTACTACATGAATTAAGACTTTACTTCATTATATTAATTCAAAACAATTAACCAGCAAAGTAGTAGAAGTATGAAACAGTGTAACATTAATACTAATGGCAAGTCATAAAATGGCTACAGTCCATCACTGCATTTAAAGGGTTACATCAGTCACAACAGGTCATTGGTAACTATTGCCTAATGGCTTATTTTTAAATATTAGATACAAAATGCAGTAGCAAAAATACATCAAAAAGATTCATTTGACAAATTTAATCAGAAATTATTCATATAGATCTATTTGCAAAATGGAAAATTTCTATGGCAATTTAGTTTTTAAGTCAAAATTTCACAACTTTTTTTTTTAATCTATTGGCAATTTTTCCCACTTGTGGCCAAGCACAAATTACATGCATGAAACTGAATTCTAAATAGATATAAACAAACAACAACAAAACATTTACCCTATTATATACATAATTTGGATCGGTGCATTTCAAATCTTCGCCAGTGTGTTAAACAGAAACATTCCATTAAGGTTATGTGGATTAAGCTTTATGAGCAAAATTTGCTGTTGGGATTTTAAAAACAAGCATCGTGGAAAAAACTTTTTTTAACACTACTTTCAAACAATTATAACTATTTTTTTCACGCAGTTACAATCTCTGAACAGCAGCAAACATTACAAGATTACATTTCTTACATATTTTAAGCCATTTTCTTAGATTCTAAAACATAGGAAAATAAATAGTTTAACAAAACTGTGGATACCATGAACATTTTGACATTTCAGTTGTTACCAATAGTTTAAACCATTTCAACTGCTACAATAATATCCATTGACTTTGCTACTTTCATTATGTTGTTAACATAACCAATAACCCAACAAAAAGATACTGATTAGATATTTAACATAAAAAAATGCAAGTTCAATGGCCATTAAGAGTTTAAATAGTGCGGAATATTAGCAATATAAGGTAAAACCACAATAATTATAATAATTTCTGTTCTTTTCATTAATCAACAATGAATTCAATGCCATTACATTTCCATGCCTCCAAAACAGAATATACTGTTAAGCATTCTAGGATATAAAATCACATTAATTTCATGCATTAGAGTCTTACACAATTTCTCTTCTAATATAGCTCACCCTTCAAAAGTGAGATGGATTACTAATTTCTCAGACTCCTTTTATTGGGTCCTTCTAATAGACATACAGAATTGGCTCTTAGAATAGTAATTCAAATGGCTACAACTCTTCAATTAGGTAAATCACAGATAAAAAGAAAAAAAAAACTACATTACCCTTCAGAAATTAAAGCTGAAACTTGTTGAAATTGATATATTTATATTTAAAACATCAATATTTTCTATAAAATTTAATAAGGAAAATATTTAAATAATATTAATAATGAAATTAAATCAATGAATACAATGTAATGAAATTAACATTACATCAAAATTATTATTTCTTTGTTATTACAGTAATATTTTGATTTCAAGCATAAATAAAAAAGCATATTATTAAAAAAAGTTTTTAGCATGAAAAAACAGGAAGTCTACTTGTGGGGGCTTACAAACATTAGGTTGAGAAATGCTGTGGCCAAAAAAATCACCTGAAACTATCACCATCCTTAAAGATTTAGCTGTACAACAAGAAAGTTCATATATTTTATTCAAATGTTTATATAAATTATTTCGGGAATCAGATTAAACTTCTTTTGCTTTGAAAACAAAGCTAATAGCATTTTTATGGGACTGACAAATATTTAGTCCTTTTCCAATTATTTCATTTGCTATGTAACTTGGGGAAGATATTATATCTGTGCAATGCTATAAAATAATCACTAGATTCATTGTCAAATATTTAAAACTACAATTTTTTTTCTGAATGGCAAGCCATTTAGATGCTTAAATTTTGTGATAAACAAATACTAAATATTCAATGCCTAAATACAATTGTTTGGGTTGTAAAAATTATAGTTGTTAAAACTGGCAGTATTTTATGACTAATGAGTCTACTCTACTGTAGAAACACTAATTACTAATGCATATATCATAGCAGTTAAAGTGTACAGACTTCACCTGACTAGCTTATCCAACAACAATAAATATGCAAAATAGGTACACAGACAATAGACAATACTGTGCAGACAATTAGAAAAAACATTGGCTGTAAATTAGTATAAAAATTATACTTTTTAATGCTTTTCAATATTAATCTGTTTCGATTTTGAAGCTGCTACAGAATAAATATTTCTTTAGCTACACTCATAAAAACGCAATATGATTGAATTGTCTTAAACAATACACATTTATACTACCTGGACTGGATTATACATCAAAAAATAAAAAGTTTTCCAAGCATGTTTTTTTTATTGTACATAATATAGTTGAAAAGTGTAAATTTTTTATGAACTTCAATATGTAATAAAATTATTAGCTTCAGAGAAAAATCAAAGCTCTAATCAATGGGTCACAAATATTTTTTTTCTTAAAATTCTTTTCCACATAAATTGGACAAATACAAAATACACAGATGAGCATTCATTCACTGATGATACCTGCTTCTGCCATGTACCCATTTACAGATGCAGTTAAAGTTACACTTCTCTAGTTTCAAAGCTTTCTGAATGGTTTTATAAGATACAATTTTTCACCATCTGGGCCTGTATATATGGGAGCCCTTTTGTAATGCTCAACAAGTTCATCTAGAGAATTGAATCTTCTCTGGCCAATACAGTAGACACCATCTTCCATATGCACACGGAAATGTTTATTTCTAGTTGGAGCTTTTAAGGATACTGAGAAGTCGCCAGCCTACAGAAATAAAATGGCATTTAATAAGTGCACACTTAATGAAACTGATATTTATCATAAAAGAAGGTCAAATATTTCATTGTATTAAAAATTTCTTCTGTGCAATCTTGAAGAAAAATTATACAACACTGTGTTCATTACAGTGAATTTATTTCAAAAGATGAAAGCATCTTTCTTAAAAATATTTGTACATAGGAAAAAGCCAAAACATTGCATTCTGACAGAGGTTGAATTACTGATGACTTTAGGAAGACTGGAATGTTATCAAAGATGCTGCATTTTTTGTTTGGAATCATAGTCAAATGGTTGAAATGGGGCCAATTGAACATTAAGAATTAGTGGGCAATTAATAGGCGAAAAATGTTCTGATTAAATGAAAATTTAATTTCATCAGCTGGGTGGATGTCTGTTCTTAATGTTAAATTCTTCTCCCTATAATATTGAATTAGTATGCTTGGTCCAAAATGTTTTTCTACAGACACACATACTTTGCTTTCCAATCAAGACATGACCTTGTGTGGAATTATCATTTGATCAGATCTCCATGTAGCTATGTAGGCAGAAAAAATTGATAGTAAAAGAGTTCAGTATTTAAACACATTAACAGCCTATCTCAATATGGACTCATAAAAGAAGTCAGTAACATTATATTTTTGCATGAATACATTTTTGTATGTGATATTTTGGACTTTTCCCTATGACCAGGTATTTGTAGGAAATTGTCCATCTTTCAAAATAAAATTCACTGCAAATGTAAATATGGGCCTATAAAACAGGGTTCAGTTGTTTTTACTCCTAAGAGGCATTAAATGACCAAGTCACAAGGAACAAAAAGTTGGGAAAGAGAACCCAACTGGGCAGCTATTAAGAGATAGATTGAAGTCTGTCAAGGCCATCCAACCTGTTCTTTAATGTGCACAGGGTATTGGTATTCTGCACATAGGAATTATCATTTGATCACTGGTTGTGGCTTAACATCCCATTCAAAGAACAATGGCCTTTCCAAGCCTATCAGTGTCCCCTTTCTGACCAAAGGAAGGATGGGGATTTAGCAGAGATAAATCTCAATGCTTGCCTAAGTGAGACTCAAACCTGGGAACTAAGTGAGACTCAAACCTGGTGCACTACCAACTAAGCCAACCCCCATAAAACAAGCCAATAGCATTCTATTTTTCCATGAATAATCTGATGCTACACAAGAAATACTTTATAAGTGTGCATACATTGAACTAACAGAACAATTTGATATTCAGTGAACAATACAAGGGCCTATGAGTATTTATCTACCTCAGAAGGATATCAAAGCTCAGGAACTCCATGTCCAGTTAACTGAAAGTGGGACTTTCTGATCTAGCCATTAATGAAAAGTAACTTCACATCAGTATTCACAGTATTAAGAGCATATGATATATCATAGGTAATAATTTCATAGATGATAATCACAGCATGACCTGATCTCTTTTGGCATTGATAAATCAATAAATATTTAGCAGAAAAAATTTTTTCCGCTAAATATTTATCGATTTATCAATGCCAAAAGAGCATCAGGTCATGCTGCGATTATCATCTATGTTTAAATCATTAATAATGCTAAATAGCGTGATGAGACTATTATTTATATCCATCTGACTCTGTGCAATATATCGGTAATGATTGCCACCCAAGATCATAGATGGCACCAACGGTTGGCCCACAAATCTTCACAAATCTTGAGGATGAGTTTAGTCTTAAAATAAGCAGAAAAAAGACGAGCTAGCATTAGTTCAACTGGTAAGAACACTCTGGCATGTTTCTGGAAAGATGCAGGTTCAATTCCCGTA
This sequence comes from Ryuthela nishihirai, assembly GCA_038380435.1. Lineage (NCBI taxonomy): Eukaryota > Metazoa > Arthropoda > Arachnida > Araneae > Heptathelidae > Ryuthela > Ryuthela nishihirai. Next base: position 25,955,514 of record JAWZYU010000009.1, on the reverse strand, counting down.
TGTCGGCGAAAATTTTTTATGCTAAATATTTATTAATATTTTTATATCCCACCCAGAACAAAAACAAAATTTTCTTCCAACTGAAAAATGGTCAAGGTGGGATAGTGGGATAATTAATGATTTTGTAATAAGCAATATATCAGATCACTATAGCCAGTAAGGAAATGAGTTCTATGACTGTGGATTAATCAGTGATCATCATTAACAGAAGATTTTTGGAAATTTAGCAATATTTATGTTATCAATTTTTTATTACTGCTATTCTAATACCAAGAGAGAGAAAGCTCAGTTGTTTAAAAACTCATTCTATGGTGTTCCTGAGGATCCGTTAAATCGGATAATGATTTTAATTGATCTTGTTTGGCATTCATCAGATACAACTAGCACATGAACTGATCTTTAAAAAAAATTTTACTTTTGCAAAAAGATGTGCAATTATAATTTTCATATAACAATATCTTAAAGTGTGGTTAACCAATTATTTACAATCAATGATGTGCACAGTAGCTATTTCAACAGTAGCTAGGATGCAGGAAAATATACCAATCCCCAATTTTATGCATTTCTAATGGGTTAAATTTTTTTAAACTTCCACGGTAAAAAAAAAGCATAGATTTACAGACAATGAAAACTGTTCCATTATTAAAAATGAAAGTTTGGTATACTTACATTTGTCTCACTGTCACGAATTACAAAATCACCATCTTCTGCAAATTCATTGAGCATCCTGTCACATTCACTACGAGTTATACTTCCAACATACCATGGCCTATCACAACTACTAGCTCCTTTATTCTTATGTTTCACAACAGGAGAACCTCCACTAGCACCAAGAGGTGACTTTGAAAGTTCATGCTGTGCACCATTCACAGCCATTCCAAGATTACCTGCATCTCCAGCATCTACATGTTTGGGAACTGAAGAATCAGAACCACTAGATTCTGTTGTTGACCTTCCTGGTGAGACTATCTGTAAGTAATTTTTTGGTACCAAACCAATCTGTCCAATGTTATTGCGAGCTCTCCACCAATCAGGATCATTTGAGGGGCGTTCTACAATTTCTAGCTGCTCTCCCTTTTGGAAGCTAAGTTCTTCATCACTTTGAGAACTGAATGAATAGAGAGCAACCACCACATCATTCCCTTGCAGAATATTTTGATAAGTTACTGTTACAGGTTCTTCTTCTGGAGGGACATTACAACTAACTTCAGTGACCTCTTTTGGCTCTTCCTGAACGTAATTGGATGGAAACCAACCAATCTGACCATTAGTTTCTCCTTTCCACCAACCATCACTAGATTTTTCCATTACTACAACTCTAGCTCCTTTAACCAAAGAAATTTCATCAGATTGTTGGGCTTCGTAATTATATTTAACCATGGCTGTAGTATTCAAACATATTTTATTTGCTGGAGTAGCAATTTTAGGAGAATTGGCCTTTGCATCAGATTCTTTGGATGCAATACGAGAAGATGGAGATGACATTTTAGGTTCACTTTTCTTTCTGACTCTTTTGCGAATGCTGTCAAAAATTGATGGTTTTTCCCTTTTTACATAATTAGAAGGTACAAATCCTGCTTGATTTCTAGAATTTTGAACTTTCCACCAATGTTTACTATCATCTAGGAGAACTAATCTCTCATTTTTTTTTATATCTAATTCTTGGCTACCTTGTGCTTCATAATCATATTTGGCAACAACAAAAACTTCTTCACCTGATTTTCCTAGAAAGATAAAAATAAAACTTATAATGAAAATTCAATTGAGTTTTCAAATAATAAGTGTACTACATTGGTATCCAAAGTTAAAGGTACAAATAACTCTAAAACTAGTAAAATAGTGTCAAAAACTATTTTCCTTCAAAAACAAGATTATTTAAATGAATAATACATAAAAAGAGGTAAAGAGCTGTGAAAATAATTAAATTAAAATATTTCAAAGCATATAAAGTTTAATAAAACTACTGAAACTGAGATTGACTCTTTCTAGATCAATTTACAGTAAGTACAGTTACATAAAAGTTAAATTTCAAAACATTGGCAAAAATTTTGTTTGAAAAATCACAATTTCTTAATTCAAGTTATTCAATTACTTTAAAATAGTACAAAGTCCTTTTCTTTTAAAATTGAAATTTTTTGTTACAATGTCCTAATCTGATGTCTCCTAAAATAGCTGCTATTTGAGGTTACATTTGCCTAATGATTTCATTTGCAGTCAAGTTTTAGATTATTCTTTTCAATTGCAGTATATATTTGAGGAGCAAAATAAATAATTCTAGAAGTAGCAAAATGGAAACAATATAGGTCACTAATGTTATGCTCTACTTGGAATTAACATCCCACTTCTGAATCAAAGAAGCCTAAAAATTTGTCTAATTGACTATCAGATTTAGGCTGTTTTACCTCTGTGCCAAATGTTAATATTATTTTTAACTACTATAAACACATATCAACATATTTCAGAAGAAACCTGACTTAAAACTTGAAATGATCTGATTACGTCAGTCAGAATAAAGATAAATCTGATTAAAGGTAACATCAAATTACCAGCAGGGGTGGGCAAGAGGGGCGGTTGCTCCCTTCCAGAAAAACTTACAATCCAGGCATATTCTAATTACTAAAATTAGAACATGCCTGGCAGCAAAAGTGTCATCTGGACTGTGCCAATGGCAATTTGAAGAATCACAAAGGTTTATTACCTTCTCATGACTCAAGTTGAGGGAATAAATTGAAGAGATTAGAATTATTTAGGAATTCTGTAATGTCTATTTTTTAATAATATAAACTACCGTGAAAATTACCTCAAAAGTTAATATTTTAAAAATATTAAATTTTTTGTTCTGCTAAATTACCACCATTAAGCATTTTTCGCCATATATACAATCTTGGTAATGCAGCTTTGGCAGTGTAAGTTAACTTTAAAAAACAGTTAACTGATTTTGATCATTTTGAATAGCTTTATCCTTAAAGTGCCCAAAAGTCAGTTAATCCTTTTTATTTTAAGATTCCCTTAAGAGCCAGAAAATACTCACACCAAGCTCTCATACTGCTACTGATGCTATTAAAGGAGGCAGAAACAAATTCCACTTCTCAGTGAGTGTTATTCTGAGATCATGGTGGGTTATGGACTCAATGTGCCTTATTCTGAGATCATAAATTTCTTAAAATCAGTGTTGGAAACGTTATTGTAATGTAATGAAATAGTGGAATAATGAAATGATTTTTGAATAACGTTATTAATAATGTTAATGGAATTTTGAAATATTTATAATGACAAAATGTAACAAATAATGGAAAAAATAATTTGGTTATTTCATTATTTTCACTATTTTTGAGTTCTGTTACATTTCCAATTTTTCTTTTATACGATACACTTAGAAACTTGGTGAAACAGACAGACATACAATTTACTTTTATGATCAACGAACAAAGCCCTTTATTGGCACATTCCAAAAGGATTTGGGAAGCACCTGTCTTATCCATCTTTATCGCAATTGGCACTCAGAGAAAGGTCTTTATGATAGACAGATAAGAGCTGCAGTGGAAAAGAAAGGGAGTCTCCATTCATGCAGAAAGTAAAACAGTAATTATAATAGGGTGAAAATCTCAGGTATATTACATTCTCTGTGATCGGCTTAGACATTTAGAAAAGGAACTATGTAGGTGGGATAATTTGGATATAGGATAGAGAATTGGAGGAAGGAGGCCATTAATTTATTGACAATAGTCAAAATGTTTGGTTTTGATCTTACCACCAAACCAATTTCCCCTCTCCACCCCCTTGAAACTTTTCATTGTGTATGTTTGCAAATCTGTTAACAATAAACCTCATCTTGCTATATGATGAGAAAAATAAAGGAGGTAATTCTCATATTTCAATTGAGCAGTGATGGTGCATATCTCGTATTTCTCTACAGTTCCTTTAAATTTATACACTTGTGAATTTTTTTTAATATTAAAGTTAGGTTGGATTGTTTTATCTCTGACTGGCATTTTTTGCACACAATGGGCTAAATGGCCAGGTCACAAGGAACCAAGGGCTCAGAGAAGATTGGGGAAGAGATCCACTGTACAGCAATTAGGAGATAGATAGGAACCTCCAGTCAAAACCATCATGCATGTTCTTCAACATTCACAGGATATGGAGTCTCTTGCTTACATGAACAAGATCATCCCATCTGACAGATGGTGGCCTTTCAGAGTCCAATGGGTTCCCTTTTGAACCGAGAGAAACATGGGGGGGGGGGGTAGCAGAGAAGCTAACTTGAACCTACTACCATTTGAATTTTTTTTTAAATCTACTATCAGAAAAGTTTTGAAAATACCATTTAAATGAAACACAACTTGTCTGACAAATTTTCATCACTTTACTTTTTTTTCTCCCTATTTATCACCAAACCCACTCTGTTACCAGTCTCACCAATAGCTCTAATGAAAGAGCTTATTGTGTCATCATTTGCCAAAAGGGCCAAATCATCACATTATCTAAATCAGAATTTTAAAATATCTACACTATTTAAGGCCAAATTCTTTCCCTTGCAATTAATTCTACATAACATAATCAATAACAAAACTAAAGAGAAAAATGAAACAAAATGCACCTTTGTCAAATTATAGTAGCAATGCTAAACTAATTGCTACAAGTCTTAGCAACTTTCACACAACTCAGTGTTATTACAAAGAACTTTCATTATGCTAAATTTCCAGATATGCCTTATGATCTGATGATCAACCACAAATAATGGCAAACAACAAAGTCAAAAGCCTTTGTTTAAATTTATGAAGTTAGTAACTACAGGTTTCAGGAACATTACACATTTCTAAAAAATCTGTTCAAGTTAAAATATTTGATCATGGCATCCCCTCATCATCATCATCATCATCCTCCTCAAGCAGCCATGGCTACGGAGGTCCAACCAGACCGCGCAGTTTAATTCTCCAAGCATATCTGTCCTGAGCTACATCTGCTGCATCCGGCCACTGTACACCAATTCTAACAAGGTCCTGTTTGACATTGTCTGCCCACCGCATCCTAGGTCTCCCCCTCCTTCTGAGGCCTCTAGGCACACTGTTCATAACCCTATTCGCCAATCTATAATTATCCATACGGGCAACATGGCCAAACCAGCGGAGTCTCTCTCTGCACAATATGCTGCTTAAACGAGGTTGCAGACTCCTTTGCCTAACCTCATCATTAGTTACAAAGTTAAACCACCTAATACCCAAGATACTGCATAAACATCTAGAATCAAAAGCATCTAGTTTCTTGTTATCTTTCTTACACAGCGTCCAAGTTTCACTACCATAACTAACCCTAGAAAGAACCAAACTATTATACAGTCTAATTTTAGTCTTTAGGTGTATACGCCTATTTCTCCACAATCTCCATAGATTCTTAAAAGTCCCAGCAGCAATACCTATTCGTCTGTTAATCTCATGCCGCACATCACCAGTATCAGTTACGTAGCTCCCAAGGTAATTAAACTGTGACACCTGCTCAAGACTGAAACCATTCAGATTAACTGAATCACAACCTGCCTGACCAATTTTCATCATTTTAGTTTTCTCTCTGTTTATAACCAAACCTACTGTACTACCAGTCTCATCAACAGTTCGAATGAAAGAGTTCATCTCATCAACATCATTTGCCAAAAGGGCTAAATCATCAGCATAATCTAAATCAGAAATTTTCGTATCTCCAGCCCATTTAAGGCCAAAAGCTTTCCCTTGAAGTGAATTTCGCATAACATAATCAACAACCAAACTAAAGAGAAAAGGTGACAAAATGCACCCTTGTCGAACACCAGAAGTAATGCTAAACCAATTGCTACAAGACTTACCAACCCTCACACATGACTCAGTGTTATTATAGAGAGCTTTCATTATGTTAACTAACTTGTCTGGTATACCATATGATCTCACAATCAACCACAAATTATGACGATCAACAGAGTCGAAAGCCTTTTTGAAATCAACAAAGCTAGCAACAAAAGGTTTCTGAAACTCTAAACATTTCTCAAGAATCTGCCTAAGTGAAAATATCTGATCCACACATTCCCTACCACTTCTGAATCCACATTGCTCATCACGCAATTGCCTGTCAACCAGATTCTTAATTCTATTAAGCACAATCATGGAAAGAACTTTACCTGGAACGGAGAGTAGGCTGATACCCCTATAGTTATCACTATATCAAGAACTGCGATCACCTTTTTTGAAAATAGGGATAATAATAGCTCTGGTAAAATCTTTAGGAACCATGCCTTTATCATAAAAGTTATTCAAAATTTCAGTCATCCATGTGGTAACTGAAACATTCCCAGCTCTAAGCATTTCCGTAGTAATTTCATCCACCCCTGGGGATTTATGAAGTTTAAGTTTAGAAATAGCCAAACTAACTTCAGATTGTGTTATAGGGCCAACATTAAAGCCACCAATGCATCTATCATCATTGCAAACAATGGGAGTAGAACTAACCACATTGTTTACAACATCACTGAAATGCTCAGCCCACCTAGCCATGACAGAATCCTCACCTTCTATAACCTTGCCTTGTTTATCCTTCAATCCCTGTATATCTGTTCGTTTTCTACCACACAAAACATTAACTATCTGGTACAGCTCTCTGCTGTTGTGCTGTCTAACTGCTTCCTCAGCTTTGTCAGCAAGGCCATCAAGCCAAAGATTCTTATCAGTAGCTAACTGATCCTTTACACGTTTATTAAGCTCTCTATAATCATTTCTATTAGGACTAGTAGGGTACTGATTAAGGACATTCCTGCAGTTCCTTCTTTTGAAATAAGCTCAAGTGCCTTATCACTTAAATAATTCTGCCTCCTCTGCTCCTTTTTCCCTAAAAGAGTACTGTTAGTTTCCAAAAAAGCCTGTTTAAAATGGCCCCATTCTTCCTCAACTTCAGCATTAAGCAAACCATGACTGTCATAATGACTAAGTAACCTATCATGGTAAGCTTTAGCTATAACTGGGTCTTTCAGAGCTTCAGTATTAAAGGTAAAATTTTTAACCCTAGCACAACACTTTTTAAGTTTAAGTTGCAAGACACTTTTAACAAGGTAATGGTCAGATCCAATTTCAGCTCCCCTATATGCCCTGGTATTTCTAACAGAACTAGCCCATTTGCTGTTAATTAATATATAATCAATCATATTCTTATGCAGCCCATCAGGTGAAACCCATGTGTATTTATGTATGTCGCGGTGTTTGTAATATGTGTTAGTTATTCTGAAACCATTGAGTTTACTTACCTGTAGGAGACGTGGCATCCCCTACCACTTCTGAATACATACTATCCATCAACCAAACTCTTAATAATATTAAGTATAATAATTCAAAGAACTTTACATGGAACAGAAAGTAGACTGATTCCTCTATAATTATCACAAGAACTATGAACACTGTTTTAAAAGTACGGATAAAAGTAGCCCTGTAAAATCCCTAGGAACATCTTTATCATAAAAAAAATGAAAAATTTCAGTCAGTTATGTGACAGCAGAAACATTCCCAGCTCTACACATTTCATTAGTAATTTCATCTACCCTGGGTATCTATGCAGTTTTAATTTAAAGATAGCCAGAGTAACTTCAGATTGTGATATAGGGGCAAACATTAAAGTCAGTAATGCATCTATCCTCATTACAGTGAGAGTAGAACTAACAACATTGTTAAGAACATCTCTGAAATGCTCAGTCCACCACCACCACCACAGAATTGTCACCTTCAGTAACTTTACCATGTTTATCCCTCAATGGTTGTGTGCCAGCCTGTTTCTTCCCAACAAAACATTAGCTATCTTGTACAACTGTCTGTTGTGTTATCTAGCTACTTTCTTTGCTTTATCAGCCAAGCTATCAAGACAGATTTTATCAGCTATCAACTGATTCTTTAACAATTATTAAGCTGTCTAATGCAGTTTGTTAAAATCAGCTGGGCATTTTTCAACTGAGCTCTGCACTCCCTTTTTGTCAAAAATAAGCTGCAGAGCCTTATCAATGAAATATCTTCCATGCTCCAATTTTCCCCAAAAGTTTAAAAAAAAAGCCAGTTAAAAATTTTCATTCTTCCACAACTTCAGTAGTATGCAAACCATGATTGTCATTAATGACTAACCTATCATGGTATGCTTTAGCTACATCTGAGTCTTCCAGAGTTCAGTGTTAACCCTATAAAGTCCAAGAAATTTCAAAAATGGGTAGAGGGTATTAAAGACAAAGGAATAGAACTATTTGAATGAGTCCATTTCAAAATGTTGGCCGTTTTGGGCCATATGAGCTTTAAAGGGTTAAAGGTAATTCTTCTAACCTGAGCACATTTCTTAAGCTTCAGTTAACACTTCAGACAAGGTAATGGCACACCAATTTTGGCTCCCATATATGACTTGGCATTCCTAACAGAACTAACCCATTTGCTATTAATTAATATGTAATCTATCATATCCCTCTTTCCATTCAGGGCACAAAACAGAAAACAACAGTAGCTTGGTACTGAATTCATATTCATTTCAAAGGAAGATAGGGTGCTGAATTACTTACCTGATTGCTGGTGCCTTATCTTCCTTTGAAGTGAATAAGAACTCAGTAACTGGTTACACTATTGATATGCTTTAGGTTTATTTTGTACCTTTTAGGGTGCATATAGAAAGTTGGGTATTTTTCAAAAATTTTAATTTATTTTTAGCACAACAAAAAAAAATATAAATTGCCATTTGAATTTTTTTTTTTACATAATAAAAGTATGCAATTCAAGCTTGAAAACTTTTTCCTTTTTTTCATTTGATACATATTTTATTAAACTACAATATAAACAATTAGTTAAACCCATCTGATTGCCATTTCTTAGAAGCACTACGTGGTATTGCCAATTTGTTTGTTAACATTACTCTACGTTGAAGCAACCCCCCTAATTTAAGCTCACAAGTTTGGTTCGAACTATTATCAATAAATCTTTCTTTAAAGTTTAAAAAAATCTCCTGAAAATTAACAAAAAAAATTATTTTTAAAAACTAAATATTTTGAAAATAATTACAAATACCTCTTTGATTTTTGTTTTTCCCCCCGTTTTACCTTTTTCTGCCTTAAGCCGATTTCAATATTCCTATCATTATTTTTATCTTCTATATAATTTATCTGAACATCGTATGCATTGTTCATACTCCTCAAATCGAAACTATAAAAATAAAATATAAATAAATTAAAAAATTTAAATACCTATCTTCCTATAGGGCCCTAAAAAGAGGAAATAAACCTAAAGCATATCTATGGTGCAATTGATCACCGAATTCATATTCACTTCAAAGGAAGATAGGGCACCAGCAATATTATTGAGTTGGTAAATCAGCACCCTATCTTCCTTTGAAATGAATACAAACTTTGTGATTGATTGCATCATCAATATGCTTTAGGTTTATTCCCTACTTTTTAGGGGCCCTATAGGAAGATAGATTTTTTTTTAATATCTTCAAAAACTCTTATTTGATATATAACTCATAAACAACGACCACATTTTCTCCCCCTATAGAGTCTTGTTTGAGGTAGCCACAACATGGAGGCATCATAAGCTTTGAGATATGACTCATTAAAGTCGAACCCCGCAAAAAACCGTCCCCCCTTTTATCGGGGGAATAGTGGGGACAAAATAGTTTATGGCAGTCATTATATGAGTTTTTGACACCTAACTTGTAACTATAGGCCCTCGTGTTCAGAAGATATAGGAGAACAACTTTCATATTTCCTTTTTAGGGAGCAAGAAAGCATGGGGGTCAATTTTTTATAGCCTATGATCCTCTCTGCATCACAAGCTTTCATTCGACACATAATTTACTTTCTGCACTCACATTCAGGTGATATAGGGGAACAATCATTTTCATATTTCTACTTTTTCAGTAGAGAAGAAAACATGGGGGCAATTTTTTATAGCCTATGGCACTCCCCACTTCACAAGCTTTCATTTGACACATAAATCATTAAGTAGTCTCCATTGCTTTTGAAAGATATGGTGGAATGTTCTGTCAAATCCACAAACTGACCAATGTCAAAGCCAAAAATATTAGAAAGTTAGGTAAAAAAGCCTTCACAGCCAGAGCTTGTTTAAGACTGCCTGCAGCACACAGTTTTATGGAAGTTGCAGGTATTACTAACTGCTCACTCATATGTGTCAGAGCTGTCTGCTAAGTAGTTAGATGGTAGATATTAACATTGTCATATACGACGATATATTACATCGACGATTTAAGTACAAATACTCCCTTCCCCACAGTTTGGATATCATCTCCCTTTGTACAGTTGGCATATTTTTTCTTTTTTTAAACTTAAACCTTAGTTTGCATTTCTGTAGATTTATTTCTGATCTTTCAACCTATCAATTATTTGCAGTAATGCTACATCAAATGGCAGGATTACAACTTGTTACTATATATATTTAACATAGCATTAACTCAAATTAAAATAGTGATTAATTTATGTGCTATGAATAATAACATACTGTGGATATTTAATATATCATTAACATGTTAATTTATTCTTTCATTATTTCTTCATTTTCCAGTAAAAAAAAAATTTTTATCCTGTATAATTTCCTGAAAATGAATGAGTTCTTGGATACAGAAGCAAAAAGGACTTTCTTGATGCAGAAATCAGTTCTCATGTACAATGGAAATTTCAGCAAGTGTTTTTAACCCTCCTAATACTGAGGGCATCTTTCTCCCCCTTTGGCAAAATTTTACTAAATGTAATTTTTTTACTTCAGATTGAATGTTTTTAAAAGATTTATCCCCACCCCCCCACACACACACTTCAATATCTTGGCTATGACACAGTGATCTTTTTTGTTGTTGTTGTTGTTTTGTTTTGGTGCACTAACTTTTTGTTAATTAGCCAAAATCCCCAAAATTCAACACCCAAAGAAAAAATTGCATAATGTTTAGTAAAAAAATGAAAGCGTTCCTCCATTTCATAAACAAGACAGAAAATCCCATTACTGTGAGCAGTCCAAGTCACCTTGTATAGCACTGGGCGGTGTTTTAAAATATACCATGTTGGAAAGAATCGTTAAACAAAACAAAAATGATGTTTCAGGTAAATTATAATATATGGGAAGAATTTCCTTTCAATTAATATATATTATAGCTGTTTTTGTCACGTTTTCTTAAAATAAGCCTTAATTGCATAAGTCTGATCTATTTTTTTTGCTCATCCTCCTCCTTCTCAAGCAGCCATGGGATACAGATGTCAAACCAGACTGTGCAATTTAGTTCTCAAAGTCAGTCCTGAACTACATCTGCTGCATCTGGCCACTGCACACCAATTCTAACACGGAAATGTTTCACATTGTCTGCCCACCACACACTAGGTCTCCCTCTCTGAAGCCTTGAGGCACACTGTTCATAACACTATTCACCAATCTATAATTATCCATATGGGCAACAAAGCCAAACCAGCGGAGTCTCTCTCTGCACAATATGCTGCTTAAAGGAGGTTGCCAACTCCTTTGCCTAACCTCATCATTAGTTACAAAGTTGAACCACCTAATGCCCAAGATATTGGGTAAGCATCTAGAATCAAAAGCATCAAGTTTCCTGTTATCTTGTTTACAAAGCATTAGAGTTTCACTACCATAACTAACCTTAGAAAGAACCAAACTATTATACAGTCTAATTTTATTTTTAGGTATATACAAGTATTTCTCCACACTCTCCATAGATTCTTAAAAATGCTGGCAGCAATCCCTATTCTTCTGTTAATCTCGTGCCGCAAATCACCAGTATCTGTTGCATAGCTGCCAAGACATCTGCTCAAGACTGCAACCATTCAGATTAACTAAATCACAACTTGCCTGACCAATTTTCATCACTTTAGTTTTCTCTCTGTTTATAAACCAAGCTCCTACCAATCTCATCAACAGCTCAAATGAAAGAGTTCATCTCATCAACCTCATTTGCCAAAAGGGCTAAAAATTTAAATCAGAAATTTTCATATCTCCAGTCCATTTAAGGCCAAAATCTTTCCCTTGCAGTGAATTTCGCATAACATAATCAATAACCAAACTAAAGAGAAAAGGAGACAAAATGCACCCTTGTCAAACACCAGAAGTAATGCTAAACCAATTGCTACAAGCTTACCAACTCTCACACACGACTCAATGTTATTATAGAGCGCTTTCATTATGTTAACTAACTTGTCAGGTATACCATATGATATCACAATCAACCACAAATTATGATAATCAACAGGGTAAAAAGCCTTTTTTTGAAATCTACATATCTAGTAACCACAGGTTTCTGAAACTCTAAACACTTCTCAAGAATCTCCCTAAGTGAAAAAATCTGATCTACACATCTCCTACCACTTCTGAATCCACATTGCTCATCACACAATTGCCTATCAACCAGATTCTTAATTCCATTAAGCACAATCATGCAAAGAACTTTCCCTGGAACAGAGAATAGGCTGATACCCCTATAGTTACCACAAGAAATGCAATCACCTTTTTTGAAAATAGGGACAACAATAGCTCTGATAAAATCCTTAGGAACCATGCCTTTATCATAAAAGATATTCAAATTTTCAGTCATCCAAGTGGTAACTGAAACATTTCCAGCTCTAAGCATTTCCGTAGTAATTTCATCTACCCCTGGGGATTTATGAAGTTTAAGTTTAGAAACAGCCAAAATAACTTCAGTTTGTGTTATAGGGCCAACATTAAAGCCACCAATGCATCTATCATCATTGCAAACAATGGGAATATAACTAACCGCATTGTTTAGAATATCACTGAAATGCTCAGCCCACCTAGCCATGACAGAATCCTCACCATCTATAACCTTACCTTGTTTATCCTTCAATCCTTGCATACCTGTTCATTTTCTACCACATAAAACATTAACTATCTGGTACAGCTCTCTGCTGTTGTGCTGTCTAACTGCTTCCTCAGCTTTGTCAGCCAAACCATCAAGCCAAAGATTCTTATCAGCAGCCAACTGATCCTTTACACATTTATTAAGCTCTCTGTAATGCTTTCTATTAGGACTAGCAGGGTATTGATTAAGGACATTTCTGCAGTTCTTTCTTTCTGAAATAACCACAAGTGCCTTATCACTCAAATAATTCTGCCTCCTCTGCTCCATTTTTCCTAAAAGAGTACTGTTAGTTACCAAAAAGGCCTGTATAAAATGGTCCCATTCTTCCTCAACTTCAGTAGTAAGCAAACCATGACTGTCATAATGACTAAGTAACCTATCATGGTAAGCTTTAGCTATAACTGGGTCTTTCAGAGCTTCAGTATTAAAGGTAAATTTTTTAACCCTAACACACTTTTTAAGTTTAAGCTGCAAGACACTTTTAACAAGGTAATGGTCGGATCCAATTTCAGCTCCCCTATATGACCTGTTATTTCTAACAAAACTAGCCCATTTGCTGTTAATTAATATATATCATATTCTTGTGCTGCCCATCAGGTGAAACCCATGTGTACTTATGTATGTTATGGTGTTTTTAATAAGTGTTAGTTATTATGAAAACATTGGGTTTACTTACCTGTAGGAGACGTTGCCCATTGCCATTGCAATTACCAATACCAAAATGGCCTATCATCCTCCCCAAAGGTCAGAGTCAGTACGAACTTTGGCATTGAAGTCACCTAGAACAAGGGTAATATCTCCTTTCTTGACAGAATTCAAAATATCCTGAAGTTGTCCGTAAAACGTATCCTTCTCATCCTCATTGGCATCCTTAGTGGGGGCATAACAGCAAATAACATTCAAGTCTTTAATGCTTGTCTGAAATTTTGCTGCAAGAAACCTTTCATTAATGCACTCATATCCTAGAAGAGCATCACTAGCGTGTCTGCTGAGAAACAGACCCATGCCTTGGTGATGTTTATTGTCTTCCCTCCCTGAAAAGAGAAATTTAAGATTTTTTTTTAGGAATCTGACCTTTATTTGTCCATCTGGTCTCTTGCAAGCCAAGAATATCTAAATTATAACGGTGGAATTCTTGTGTGAGGACATCAAGAGAAAAAGCTCTGTGCAGAGTCCTCATATTCCAACTACCTATGGAGAGAAAATAGTATTCCATATTCCAACTACCTATGGAGAGAAAATAGTTAGTAGCATGTTTAAAGAAACTATGTTTATTGAGAGATGGAATGGCAACAATATCAAACAGCCCCTTAATCACAGACATGGGGCAAAGACCCATTCCCCCACTAAAAGGCTGAAGCCATCTACACTGGAAGACTTCCTCCAATGTAGAATTTGATGATGCCAGTAGAAGCAGAGTTCAGGTGCCTGCGATGACGTCTGCTCAGGATTATCCACCAGCTGATAAACATATCCTGTGAATCTATTCACTTGGGGCTGTCAACCCACAAACAAACAGAAAACACAGCCGAAGATTTTCCCTCCACAGAAGCCCACCAGTGCAGCAAAATCAGGATCCATAATCAAGCTCAGAGCCATATATCTGTCCAGTCCAGTGGGTTTATATGGTCAGCACCAGGACCCTGTGTGGTTCACCACTCTTCAGCAGGGTAGAAAAAAAAGAAAAGTAGCCATAGTTGTCCAGATCAGTAGCCACACTAATCTGGCATCCCTCCTCTTCTGTTCACTTCCACAAGAGAGCATCTCTTTTGAAAGGTACTAAGAGTCTGCACCACAAGAAGGCGGGGTCGGACATTAGGGGCTAGGCCTGGCCGGTTCTCTGCATCATCACAGGGGATTGGTGCATAGCTCTCCTTCCAGTGACTACCTATCTACCATTTAAAGACCTATATCATGTGAAAAGATCTTATAAATATCAAAGTTAAATTCTTTCATTATTGAGAAATAGAATTTCTATTCATTTACATTATAATTACTTTCATTAGTTTTTTTTTCAAATAAATTTTTATTTGCATTACCAGATGCATTTTTTTTTTTGACTACACTGCAGTATAGGGTCTCCAATCACCATGTTGTACTTTTCCTCAGGAAAATCTGTAACATTGAGTTGCAACATGATATCCATCTACATGTTCCAATGTTTATGACTGATATATGCTGTTTAGAATAGTTCTCTCTAATGAGATTATTTGTTTTTGGGGCTTTTCTTGATTCTTGATATTTAATTTTGATATTTATTTTAGGGGCTTTTCTTAAGTGAGGAACAAGGTTTCATTGATTATTTTTGGGGCTTTATTTCAGTAAAGAACAAGGAGTTATTTTTTAGCAATAAGAGCTGTTAATGAAATCTAGTTTTGGTGAGAATATTAATTTTGGGGGCTTTTTTTAGCACAGAACGAAGGTTTATTCTTTAGTGATAAGAGTTGTTAATAAAATCTAATTTTGATGAAACTGTTTAATTTTCAGGGGGGTAACAATAAGCATTGTGAATAAAATCTTGTTTTGATGAGATTATTTTTATAAATTTTTTTAAGTGTAGAAACATGATTTTCTTCCATACAGCATTGTATATTTCTTTTATATATATCCTTTAAATTATATATATATATCCTCAATATGCATCACAAGGTAGATACAGAACAGACTACTTTTACCATTCAAACTTCCTTTTTTCACTGCGGCAAAATGAAACAAGATGGCAGCTGAGGACCGTGTACTGCAGTTCTGCCTTTTTTTACTACATGCCTCTATAAAAGCCCTATGAATATAAAACTAAACTTCTTTTTCGTAAATGTTTTATTTTCAGCAAATCCAGAATTACATGCTGATTAATGTCACATATAATATGCCATAATTCCTTTCATTAGCTATTTGGAAAAAAAGTTTAAATTTTTATTGGCTGATCACAGTGAAATATAGCTGGCTTCTGGACCAGTATTTCTGGCTGGATCCTGAATGGGTAAACATTTTGCAGAAGTGTTTTTAAAATAAACAGTGTTGTAGAGAATTACAGATATTAACTCAATTGTAAATTACTGCAATGTGATCAAAGCTCATTTATTGAAATTTGATTAATGTTGTAAATCAACGTTAATTATAAAATATACTTATAATACAATAACCATTGGAATAATTTTAATTTCTACACCATCTCAAATATGGGAATAACAGCAGATTACATATAAATGATGTGCTACTAATGGGTGTTTCTAAGCTTATAAATAAAAATAAAATTAATTAGATGTCTTTTTGGTGTATATTTTTTTTGCTATGTTTTGTATACTTTTTAGACTTTAATAAAAGTCAAATAAAATTGTTTTCAATTATAAAAACAGAACAAAATTAGTGTTAAGTTTAGAATTTTTGCGGTAACTTACCAACTTTGGCGTTAGACATTTTTACTGTCTTCTAAAAATGAAAAAATATTGACTAAAACATTGATGAAAATAATAGATTTTTGTAACAAAATAAGAACCCAACTGTTAAGACTTTATATATAAATAAGTTTTTAAATACATGAGATTCTACAAAACACAGCCATTTCCTATCACAATTTTAAGAACTCCAGATTTTCACGATCACCATTGACGTTTCAACGGTATTGCCAACAATAATATCCAAAGTTTCATATAGCAAAGTGATTATTTGAAAATTTTACCTCTGGTGGTCGCCAGAGAATTTGTAGTTTGCAATCAAGCAAACACAAATAAAAATATTTACCACTAATGTAAAATTTCCCAAAAGAAACGCAAAATGTCTAATGATTTAAAATTAGAGATCCAAGCAATGTAGTAATTGTCAAAAAGGGTTCAAAAGTCAAACTCTATCAAATAAATTCTCTACTAAAGTATTTATTAAGTATCTGTGCTTATAACTATAATTACTGTTCAAGAAATACATACAGCGAGAAACTGAATATATAAAAATAGTTCATTCAAACTCACCAAAAACAAAATGCGGCAAAATGATGAACGTTATACGAGATCATATATATAGTAAACGGGAATTACTAGTGCACTGAGGATCAACGTTTGAGAACACACCCTAAAGGGTTTATCCAGTGCAAATGCTTGAAGCCATTTTGGAACACTGATGAAATGAACGGAGAGAACTTTTCTGGATTGTTTTTCCTGTGAGCAGCACTTTTTTGCACACATTGAGTTAAATAGTCAAGTGAAGGGAACCAATTGAACAGCTTTTGGGAGACAGATGGTAGCATGCGGTCAAGGCAATCCAGCATATTCTTTAATGGGAACAGGGTATGTTTCTGCTGCACACATGGCTTAACATCCGATCCGATGGATGGTGGCCTTTCGAAGCCCATCGGTGTCTCTACTGAATTATGGGCAGGGCTGGGAGTTTTGCAGAAATAAATCTGAATGCTGGACACATCTGGGACTTCAATCTGGGAACTGCAGATAACTATCCTGGCTCGCTACCACCCTATATTTGGGTACTTCAACATGATATCTGCTTTGGATTTTCAATACGAGCTGCTGCACCTAGGAATTTGATTAGTTTGGTACGTTTAAAAATGAATTTCTTATTATTTCTCTAAATTTAATTCCTCCTAATTTCATTTAGTTCCAACCATATCTAGAATACTTAGAAGCACGTTATTTATATTTTTATTTTATATAGTTTCGAAGGGCTTCTCTTCCATTAGGCCACCTGAGACACTCCCCATAAAAAAACACAAATTAAAAGAAATAACAAACGAAGATCAATTTAGTATCATTATTTGTCAGATGTAAATCAACAAAATACCATTTTTACATTCGTTCTTTGGAAATTATTTGCCATATCACCTGAATAATTATAATAGTAATTACTCTCCGAATCATACTCCGTCATCTCCTGTAATTTATACAATTGGAAGTTTTCCATTATTGCCACAGGTCGGAATCCGAATCCGTGTTTGAACCTCATCTATTATAACGATGACATAAATACGCATGCGCTGAAATAAGATAGCGATGAACTGCAGGAGGTGGGTCACTATTTTTAATGGCCGTGACATTTGATTGGCCGATTCAACCAGAGTAATCAAAAGTGAAAGATCTTGTGTACACATTCACTGCATATTTTGCTCATGGATCAGATGATAGCGGGTTTCTCAGATCCGCTTACAAAATGATCCAGATGTCGAGGAAGGATGTTTGATGAAAGATCTTGTCACTTAGCGAAAATTTTCATTTGACTATTGTCAGGCGCAACAGGCCTAAACATTCCTGGCAAAGTGTTCTATGCCCAGTAACAATCGTGGCAAGGTATCCATGGTGTTTGGTGTTTGAACCAACTAGATAGTGCATGACCAGCATTTTCCTGCTGTGGCAACTTGGATCGAAATTTCTTACAATCGTGAATCCAGTTTGACACTAATATGGTGGTTGTTTAGTTAGTAATATTTGTATCCAGAATAGAATTTGCAAATTTTATATAATATCGTTGATAGAGCGCCGTTTTACATTTTCCATCAAACGTCCCCAAGATATTAGAGCTACGAGACATCTTGTGCTTCTATAAATTAACCTTAACCTTAAAAACCCCTCAAGCAGCTGCTTGCCACAGAGGTCTGACAGGAGCCTGTCAGTTTATATGCCACAGTAGGAGATCTGAGAGGATGGCAGGACCTCAGCAGAAAAACGACACACATATCCATGCCTAACTCCGGGGCTCGAACCCAGGTCCCTTAGATCAGTAGCCAAGCGTGCTAACCACTCGGCCACGGGACGGCTTAAGATTTATATATTCATTCAATAAATCATTTCAAAATACAACAGAGTGGCAAAAATGTGTTTTTTAGGCTTTTCAAATACATGTGAAATCTTGAATATATAAAATATTCCAATATTGCAATAACAGAAAACGTTAAATACACTGTTTGATTATTAGACACTGGGTTGTTTTTAAACCTGAGTGACATTTTTTTCACAAAATGGGCCTAAATAGCAAGTCTCAGAGAAGGTTGGGGGGGGGGGGACCCATTGGAGAGCCGCTTAATATTTCATCCAAAGGACAAAGTTTTTTCCACTGATGTCCCCTAGTGACTGAGGGCAGGGAGTTTTGCAAAGATAAATCTCAATGCTGGCTCATCTTGGGACTTGAACCTAGGAACTGCAGACTGGAGTGCTACCAACTGAGCCACCCTTGCCCCATTGGGTTGGGTTGTTTTACCTCTGAGCGGCACTTTTTTGCACACCATGGGCTAAATGGCCAGGTCACATGGACCCCGAAGGCTCAGAGAAGGTTGGGGGAGGGGACCCACTGGAACAGCTGTTGGGAGACAGATGGTAGCCTCCCGTCAAAGCCATCCAGCGTGTTCTTTAACGTGCACAGGGTATGGCTCTCCCGCACTTCTACTAAAAGCTGTGAAAAAACCAAAATATCTTGTGACATGTAAATACTTTTTAGAATAATATAGTTAGCAACTTAAGACAAATATATTCCTTATTTGTGAGTAAATATATTAATATTTCGACCCCTGACTGGGTCGCCATCCGAGAAAGTTGTAGCTTTGTTAGAACTTTCTTTCTTTTGTAATCTTTCCAATATCTGTTTTGTAATTGTTCTAATTGTGAAAATCAATTTTTTAACTGTAATAACCGATTTTATATTTTTCTCTGTAGCAATGCAATTTTTTTATTGATAGAGATTTTTATTTAGTTGTATATTAATGGGATGAAACGAGCTATATGGAAGAAAAAATACAAATAGAATAATTGCATTCTCTATTTTAAAATAAACATCTACCCCTCCCCCCAAAAAAGTATGCTTATTATGCTTGCTCAAAGCAAACAACTGCTTGTTTAACTTACCTCGATCGCGTCACACTATACTTTAGTTTTGAGAGCATTTTGAAAGAAATGCAAATATGTTTCTTTAAATTGCAAGTTATGACATTACCATATACACGGGGTCCAGAAAACCTCTGCATGTAAGTTGTATATTTTGTGGAATATAATGTATTTTGAAATGTTAAGAAGAACAATGATAACAGAATACAGTCCTTCTTTTAGGACTATTAAAAAAAATGTTTATTTAGGTATAAAATTTTGATTTACAGTGCACTATATTTTCCTCACTATATTTACATTGAAAGAATGGCTGGTAGCTTGGACACCATGTATACTGTCTAGGGTTAAGGATGCAAACTATTAATTTTCTTTCTTTTCCAATTTCCACTGTAAGCAGTTAATCCTTTGTGTATCATAATGGGAAAAAATTTAATAACAATAACTCGTAAAGGTAAAAATTTCTTTCTAGAAATATTGTGAATCGGTTCTTTTGACAAATTCTATCAATCATTCAAAAATTTAAATGAAAAGCAATAGGAAATCATTTAAAAATAAAATGCAGCGTTTACTTCTAGAATTATCCGTCATGAGATATAGTTGATATAAATACATTTTAATAAAATTTAAATTAGTTTAATGAATAGGAATTGCGTACCAGAATGAGCTTCCTACCACTAAAATGGCAGTCTCTAGCAAAGTAGTTTATAGTTGCCAACTTTTCATTTTAACTAAGGGAGGATATTTATGTGTGAATAATTTAAAGTAAAATTAAATATTGGAATACAAAATATGTTGGGAATTTGCTTTACAACTGACTACTAATAATACATTTTAGGACAAAACTTTATTAGCAATGCTTAACTCAGTCTCGTTTGACTTGAACTCAAAGGCAGTGTTGCCTGATGGATGCCTGTTTTCCCCTTTAGGATCAAATAATCCTAGACTTGGTGATTATCAAGAAAAATAAAAAAAACTAATTCTTGAAATTTTGCTTCAATCTGTTCTAAACCGATATAAAAATTTTCTACCGCACAAATTTTTCTTGATAGAATTTCGAAAAATTTCGGCCTCTCTTTGATTGAAAGTAGTACTGCATTGTCACCTAAATAATGGTTTAACTACAGACTGAAGTTAACATAAAACATTAAATGTCTTTAGATTGAATAAATCCCAAAGTGGACTTTCGATAAAAACAATCGAGAAAATTGAGCTTCATAGAAAAAAAGTTTTCAAAGCAAATAATTTAAGTAAAAACAGTTAAGTGTTATTGAATCATAGGTATCAAAACTGAAAATTTGAATGATTTTAAGAAATTTCTCTGCTTCCCTATAAATTTTTATCCTGTTCAATATTTTTAGAAAGTTTTTAGAATACTGCACATATTGAGAATCCATAGCAGATATCATGTTGAAGTACCCATACGGGTGTAGTAGCGAGCCAGGAGCGTAATCTGCACTTCGCAGGTTCGAGTCCCAGATGTGCCAGCATTGAGATCAAAACTCCTTGTCCTGCCCTCGTTTTAGTAGGATACTCATTGGCCTGGAAAGGCTGACATCCATCAAATGAGATGTTAAACCATGGTTAGTGTCTAGAATAGCAATACTATGTGCAAATTAAAGAACAATTTTTTAATTTAATTGACAAGAGGCTACCATCTATCTCCCAAATGCTGTCCAATGGGGCTCCTTCCCTCAACCTTCTCTGAGGCCCCAAGATTCTTGTGACCTGGCCATTTAGCACATTGTGTGAGAAAAAATCTGACTTAGAAGTAAAAACAATTTAAGAATTTAAAAATATTTATCTTCCTGTATGGGCCCTCAAAAGTAGAAAATAAACCTAAAAGCGTATTGATGATGCAATCAGTCACTGATAGCGTATTCACTTCAAAGGAGGATATTGTGCTGGCAATCTTCTTGTGTAGGTGGGTTGGGTTGTTTGAGTTGTTTTACCTCTGAGCGGCACTTTTTTGCACACCATGGGATAAATGGCCAGGTCGCATGGACCCTGAAGGCTCAGAGAAGGTTGGGGGAGGGGACCCACTGGAACAGCTGTTGGGAGACAGATGGTAGCCTCCCGTCAAGGCCATCCAGTGTGTTCTTTAACGTGCACAGGGTATGGCTCTCCCGCACACGGGGTCATGGCTTAACGTCCCATCCGATGGACGGCGGCCTTTCCAAGCCCATCGGTGTCGCCTACTGACCGTGGGCAGGGCGGGGAATTTTGTGGAGATAAATCTCAATGCTGACCCAGCTGGGACTCGAACCTGGGAACTACCGATTACGAGCCTGGCGCGCTACCGACTGAGCCACCCCCGCCCCTTTGTGTAGGTGATTGGGTGCCCTATCTTCCTTTGAAGTGCATACGAACTCATTAACTGATTACACCATCAAGATGCTTTAGGTTTATTTTCTACTTTTTAGGGGTCATATAGGAAGATAGATGATTTTTAAATTTTTTAATTAATTATTTTTGACACTAAAAACATGTATTGTCAAAATCTTTCATTTGATATATAACTCTTAAACATTGATTATATTTTTCGCTTTTGGAGTCGTGTTTGAAATGTTTGAAATAGCCCATGACACTGGAGACATCACAAGTTTTAATTTAAGATACAACTAATTAAAGTCTAACTCTATGAAAATCCCTTTCCTTTTATCAAGGGGGAAGGAGAATTGTGTGGTGTGTGTGTGTGGGGGGGGGGAATCATTGATAACAGTATTTATATGAGCTTTCATTTGACACCTATCTTGTAACTGTAAGCCTTCGCATTTGGAAAATATAGTATAATGACTTTCACATTTACCGTTTTTCAAGGGGGAAGAAAGCATGAGGGAGTAATTTTATGTAGCTTATGACCCTCCTCACATCAGAAGCTTTCATCTGATGAAACGCTTGTTATTTTCTGAACTTGCATTCAGCAAATATAGGGGAAGAATTGTTTTCATATTTTCTGCCTTTTTAATGGGGGGGGGGGGGAGAAAACAGGGTGGTGAATTTTTTTATAGCTTGTAACACTCAGCAATTCTCAAGCTTTCATTTAATGTATAGCTGGATGCTTTCAACATTCACGTTCTGGAAATATAGCAGAATATTTTTGGCATTCTCCCTTTTTCAGGGGAGCAAATAGAAGGGGTCAATTTTTTACAGCTTATGATACCTCCTGCATCATAAGCTTAAATTTGATGCATATTTTGTTACTTTCTGCACTCACGTTCAAGAGATATAGGGGAATAATCGTTTTAATATTTCCCCTCATTTTTGGGGCGAAGAAATTATGGAGGTCATTTTTTTATTTCTTCTTGCATTCACGTATCTGAAGATTTCATTTGATGTATGGTTTGTTACTCTCAGAACTCGAGTACTGGAGATATAGTGGAACAACTGCTTCCATATTTCCCCTTTCTTAGGGGGAAGAGAGCATGGGAGTCAATATTTTATATCCTATAACAATCCTTGAATCACCAGGTTTCTTTCAACACATAAATCATTAAGTTTCTCCATCGCATTCGAAAGATATGGTGCAACAACTGTTTTGAGAAATTCACAATCTGAAAAAAAAACAAAAAAAAACAAATAACTGACAAACCAACAAATGTCAAACGAAGAGCAATTGGAAGATAGGTAAAAAAAAATTCAACTCTAATAATATATATATCATAATTAACATCACGGATTTGAATGAAGCACTGGACCACCATCACAATACAGAAAAATCACTATACCGTACTAAAACATGTTATAGAGGCCTATTCTGTAGTGTCAGAAATGAATTATTTCGTTCTTTAGGAACTATTTTCAGTTTTTTATTTTTACTTCGACATATAGGATGCTGAAGAATTCTGGAAATCGCTCTTAGCTGTTACAGGCCATCTCATACAAGGACATGCCTACTAAGAGGGAAGTCACTCTCACCATAGCCTCATTAGAGCTAACCGAACACACAAATTTTGCTTTGTTGGAATAGTAGGCTAACTTCCTAACCATTATGCCAGTTAAAGCTTGATTTTTTGTTTGAAACAATAACTGTAGACAATGAAATAATTTCTATATTAGGATTATGCAATAAATAAATACTATTACTACTTCAATGGGTGAGTACAAAATTACCTTTATCTTTGACAAGTGTAAAATTATAAAAAAAAATGCTAGATTAAATAGAGAAAATGCTTGATGTTTTGCGATTTTAAAATTCCAAATCAACGTTTTAAAGGTGCGAAACTCTTGTTAAGTTCATTCATTAAATTTGTTAAAATCATTCAAATTTTCTGTTTTGATACCTATGATTCAATAACACTTAACTGTTTTTACTTAAATTATTTGCTTTGAAAACTTTTTTCTATGAAACACAATTTTCTCGACTGTTTTTATCGAAAGTCCACTTTGGGATTTATTCAATCTAAAAACATTTAGTGTTTTATGTTAACTTCAGTTAACCATTATTTAGTTTAAAATGCAGTACTTTTTAGTTAAACCATTTTTAGTTAACCATTATTATACTACCTTTACTGTACTTTTTAGTTAAACCATTTTTAGTTAACCATTATTAACCATTAATAGTTAAACCATTATTTAGGTGAAAATGCAGTACTACTTTCAATCAAAGAGAGGCCAAAACTCTTGCATTTTCAAGATGCGAAACTCTTGTATGGCGAAAGTGGCGCCTTCTGTTTATCGCTTCATTGTCCATTTCAGTGTTCCCAATAGTTCATCTGACAGTTTCAAGGGACCAGGAAAGGAAAGATTATGTAGGAAAAATTAGTACAATAAATTTATAATGATTTTAGGTATGAAGGCATTATTTGTTGCATATAGTGGAATTTTGTTGAAATTTTGAATACCTGTTAATAATCCTAATTTCTTTATTGTAAGCTCCAGGTTAGTCAGTAGGTAACAGAAAGCATTCTGAGTAACTCCAATAGATTTATTCAGTAGATATATCCCATTTACGAACTGGGTACTTTTGGCATTATAGCCTTATTAATGTAAAATTTTGTGAGCATTTTTTCTTGCAATATGAGTGGATACGCTTTCGTCTTTTTAGACTGCCATTGACTGAAAGCTATCTTTAAGATATTTTGCTGTAAGTTGCTCATAGTACTGAACAACTTTGTTTTCAAATTAAATCACGTTTTCCATTTCATAGGGATTGTAGTAATATTCAACAAACACAATAATGTAACTTTTTTTCGTCAACATCTTAAAATTTTGCCTATTTTAAATAGTTACTTTTATTTTAACATGTTCATTCATTCATAGCAGAACTATGCTTATCTACGACCAAAAAAAAACGTATTCTTTTGTATGCTAACTGCTATTAAAATACAATTTTTTTCTTCAGATACTTTATGAATGCTGTTAAATTAGTGGAACATTGAGACTAAATGCTCGTTTAAGCTTTAATATTACTTATTTTTATTCAGTGACAGTAAAATTTGGAATAGCAGCAGAGTTGTGCAATGAATCCTATAATTGCAAAATCTCATTGCTCAGCAGCAGTATTGTTTTAACACAAAGCAGATATACGTTCATATGTAATAAAAATAATGAAATAAAGAATATAATAATAAGAAAAAATATATAAATA
The DNA here is from genome assembly GCA_038380435.1 of Ryuthela nishihirai. Taxonomy (NCBI): domain Eukaryota; kingdom Metazoa; phylum Arthropoda; class Arachnida; order Araneae; family Heptathelidae; genus Ryuthela; species Ryuthela nishihirai. Next base: position 25,930,239 of record JAWZYU010000009.1, on the reverse strand, counting down.
TAATAATCATATAGTAATGCAATAATACATTTTATCCATGTTTATTCGTAGATCTTGAAATTTCTGTGTGATTACTTTGTTTATAAAGAATGTTCAGTTACATTCGTGGCGCCATCTCGTGAGCTGAGCGATTCAAAATGCAGAAGTACTACTTTATCAGCATGCACACCATATATGCTATCAATGAAATTACCACTTATATTATTAGGAAAATGATGTACAATATGATTTAATCAGGGATGGGTTTTTTGGTTTAATTTGAGCTTCAATTTCTCTTTCACAGCACATCGTATTAAATTTAAAATAGGTGGGAAATTGATCATGCGGTATTTGAATTAAAATGGTCAAAAAATATTAAGGTTGATTGTTTACTAACAGTGCTTTTTGATGATGATATGCATCAGCATGGCACACCAACACCTTTTTTTAACAGAAATGTATTATCATATATTCTTTAAAACAAAAAATCAGTGCAGAATATCATCAGAATATTCATTTATTTCAGTTTATTTTTGTAAAAAAAATAGTAATAATGAATCCATTGTAAATAAACAAATTACATGAAGATATATAATTTAATAAATAATTATTTGAAAAAAAAATATTACCCACAGCATGGGATTCGAACGTACAACTCTTCAGATACAGGTCAGGACGCTCTACCAGCTAAATCACCACCAAACAAAAATTAGATTACAGGAGGAGACCTTTATATCTTTTGCTGAATGTTGAGGACCTTATGCCATCTGTAATCAGAGAACACAACTTACTTTGTAATTGTTGCTAAAGAATCAGATGTTAATGAGGAAGTCACTCACGTTTAAGCATTATTAATAAAAAAACAAATTCATAGTAATACACAGATAACCTGTAGATGCATAATTCAATAAATAATTATTCGAAAGAAAGTATTGTCGATTGTTGCTGGATTTGAACTTGCGATTTTCCAGATACATGACAGAGTGCTCTACAAGCAAAACCAATCATTGGACGATAATTTGCCTTCAAAATATGACCTTTATATCTTTTGCTAAATGCAGAGATCCTTGCAGCATATGTAATCAGTGAAGCCAACTTATTTTCCGATTGTTTCTAAAGAATCACAGATGTTAATGAGAAAGTCACTCACACTTAAGCGTTATTAAGGAAAAATGAATCCACACTAAATAGACAGATGTGCTTTGGCATGTATCTAGATAGTCAGGAGTTTGTACCTCACAACGTAAATTTCTCCAAATAATTATTTTTCGTTCATCACAACAATAATTTTTTCCAAATAATTATTTTTCGAATATATATGGTACCTAGGTAGTCACTGGAAGGAGAGCTATGCATCAATTCCTAGTGAGAATGCAAAGAACCAGCCAGCCCTAGCACCTAAATTCCGATCCCTCCTTCTCATGATGCATGTCATTAGTTCCTTTCAAAAGCGATACTCTCTTGTGGAAGGGAACAGAAGTGGAGAGCTGCCAAATCAGATGGCCTACTGATATGTACTACTATGGCTAATTTTTTTCCTACCCTTCTGAGGAGTGGTCAACCTCCCATGGTCCTGGTGCTGATCCTGACTGAGGTCCCATCCAGTCATTGGCACGTACCAACATTCAGTTGACCCCCACAACTGCCCTCATTCCTACCTCTGGCTAGAAGAGATGAAGGTAAGGGATGTCTCAATAACTGAATGATCCATGTGGGCCAGCTTAAACCTCCCATTTTTTTAAAGCAGAAGTCGAACTGGAGTATTGAATTTTCCAGTTTCTTGAATCTCAGCCACCAGGTTTCCCTTTTACACATTACGGATCTCCACCCACGGCCTACAGGTGAGCCACTCCTAGGCATGGTAACTATGATACATATCTCCTCCTTGGCCCACTCTGGAGCCCTTCCGAAATTGCCTAAGCATGCTGATTTGCCACACCCCCTATTAGAGATGTTGCTCAATATCAGCAACCTAAATAGCCAGTTCTCAATCTCAAGTCCAAATGCAGGTAGGAATGGACTCAGCACTCACAGCTAGAACCCAGAGAGGCTTGCCTCCCTGGTTCTAACTGTGAGCCCTGGGTTCATCAGGGAGGCTAGCCTCCTGGGTGAATTTTGCCTAGGAGGTGTCCCTTTTTGAGTCTATATGGAGCTCGAAATTTTTTCAAAATTGAAAACACAGAGTGGCTGTGCCACTCTGCTTTTGCGTTGGTCCATGTTAAGGTATGACTCGAGGCGTTAGTCACCTCAAGAGCTCACGCTGACTACCACCAGAGATCTTTTTTCTGCAGGATACAAAATCCATCTCTTCTGTTCATTGGACATGGTCCCGACGGGCTTCGATGGCTTAAGGCCAACTGATAACCACGCACAAATATGTGTTTGCCACCTTTATGGATGTCCTCTCTGAGTGGGAACTCTTAGTCTGACCCATTGAGTTAGTAATACTAGAGAGAGGACTTCGATTGTGACTATGGCTACCATTGACAGCCATGATAACAGGTGGGTGTGCTTGCAGACCGCTTAAGGAGGCAAGAATACCCATAATGCCTTGCTAATGGCTGGTAAACGACGATGGATACTATTAAAAAATGTGTACCAAATGATTGAAATGAAACAGAACTTTGCTGTTTTTTTGTTTTTTATTTCAATGAGATTATTCCATTGTAGTGATTAAAACGAAAAAAAAAAAGATTTAATTAATGCACATTTATCGATTTATATCGGATGAAAAGCGAAGACGCTGGAAATTACTTCTCTTTCAAATTGAGGTTTTTATCGAAAATTTAGAAAAAATTCGATGTGCTCTTAATATATGATTAAAGTTGAACTAAATTGACTGTAAACTTAGTGGACTTTACTTTGAGCCCGTTTAAAACAGAGAGAATGGTAAACATATTTTAAAATCTAATACATGATCAAATCTTTTAGATTAACCAAAAGACCTCAAAATTTATAGATCTTAATTGTGCAAATCCGCAATTAATTAAATAATTAAAAAAAAAAATACGTGAAGTGTCAAATTTATTTTCTACTTTCATTAAAAAATATTAAAAATTAAAAGAAATAATCAAATAGTGTAAACTTTGTTTCAGTTCAGCTGAGGCAGGAAATGAATTCCTCCCCCCCACCACCAATAAATGACATAATTTAATTTCATGCTATAAAAATCCCAAATATTGTAAGCTTGTTATTTCAGCTGTAGGAAAAGTAAATTCAAGCCTCCCTCCGCCCCCCACACACAAATGACATGATTGAAATTTGATGCTAACGAAAAACAAATATTGCAAAATTTTATTTCAGTTAAGGCAGAAGGAAATCGAAGGTCACAAACACACAAATGACATAATTAAAATTTCATGCTATATATATATAATTTCTCATGTTGCATTTTATACCTCTTTTTTCTTCAGAAAAATAATCTTTGCTGTGATATTCTAAGTAACAGACAATTGAGAAACTAACCCAAGACTAATGATGTGCCCTTGATCATGTATAATGAATCATGTATAATGTATATTCATAACATCTGCTACCACAATTGTTACAGCCTTAACATTTCAACTCATAAATTATTTTATCAAATATTAAAAGCAAATTTTTAGGCTTCATTTATCACATGCAAAGTTACAAAATCCCAATTTCAAGCGTTTGGTTTGAGAACAAAAAATCAAAAAACGGAATTTGTGTTATTTTGGCAAAATAAAAATGCAAAGCAGAAATTTCATAAAATTATTGTGTAAGTTTAATATTTCTCTTTGAAACAACATTCAAGAAAATATTCTATAAATTTCATACTGTTCTAATCTGTAAATCACCTTCTTTTTTATGCAAATATTATTAGTTTCATATATGAAAAAAATCGTGGACTTTATTAGATATTATACTAAGACAAAACAGTATTATGAAATGCTTTATTTATTTTCAAGCTTCTCTGCTTTAACAATTTCAATTTAAAAGCATTTCACAATTTTCGCAAATTACTAAACTATAAAATGTCGAATTGCTGCTTTTATAATACTCTTCATTAATTAGTACACAACTCATGTAAATCTAAGATCGTCGTGAAAGATCTATCCAAAAACGCCTTCTCTCTGCCTCTCTGAGGAGTAGCTTAAGATTTTGTACAAGTTCATTGCGTCCATTGCTAGTACTATCTCCAGTAATATTCGATGGTCTGACCTTTCAATCTTGGGTTTCCTGACATGCGCACTGAGGCACTGAGGTACACAAACCCCTTCAGCATGATAAGGTGATTACCTTCGAGGGGAACCATGTACACCAACTGAAATTGAATAATGGTTCTAAGCTTGATTATGGATCCTGAATTTGATCGACTGGTGGGCTTCTGTTGAGTGAAACTCTTCCGCTGGGTTTTCTGTTTCTTCGTGGGTTGACAGCTCCAACTGAATAGATTCACAGGATACTTTTCATATGCTGGTGGATAATCGCTATCAGAGGCCATCGCATGTATCTGAACTTTTCCTTCTATGGGCATTGTCAAACCTATATTGGTGGATATCTTCCAGTGGAGATGTCTTCAGCCTTTAGTAGTGGGAGAAACCTTGTGGGGGGGGGGAAACAGATCTTGCCTCATGCCTGATATTAGTAAGCTGTTTGATATTGTTGGCATTTCCTCTCTCAAAAAACAGTTTCTTTAAGCATCCCACTAACCATTTTTTTCCATAGGTAGATGCAATATGAATACTCTGCACAGAGATTATTTTCTTGATGTCTTCACATAAGAATTCCACCGTTATAACTTAGCAGTACCGTCGACAGGGTGTAGAATAGAGGCAGCCAGCCTTACGACGCCTGTGATGGTCCATGCATTCACTTTTACTTTTCCTTAACCAGTTTTGCTTAATTTACTTGTTTATCATTTTGGGGATTTATAAATTCATTCAATTAATATTATTATATAATTGTTTTGCATTAATGTGTCTCTTGTAATAAAAACATAACAGCAATTGGAGAATTTCTTATATTTTAGTCTTATAATTCATCAGGGGCGATATTTAATTGTTTGCTTCAGGATGCGATGTAATCTGGCGACGGCCCTGTAACTTAGATATTCTTGGCTTCCAAGAGACCAGATGGATAGAAAAAGGTCAGCTACTTAAAAGTAATCTTAAATTTCTCTTTTCAGGAAGAGGAAATGGTAAGCATCTCCAAGGTGTAGGTATACTTCTGAGCAAAGATGCTAGTCTGGGGCGTAGGGAAGAAGTATTGTTGGTGGTGGGGGAGTGGGAGAGAATGAAAATTTTCGAACTCTGTCAGGAATGTAACCAGAATAGCTCTCTGTGTGTGTGTGTGGTGGGTGCCAATCTCAAAGAGCTTTACCGAATACCTCATTTTTGCAACTGTGATTTTTACAAAAGAAATCCCTGTTTAAAATCTAACCTGAATTAACTTGAAAATATAGTAGCTCATGTAGATTATAACAAGTTCTTTTGATTTTTCCAACTCTTCTTAATTCCACAAAGCAAATTGCGATTTTACAACTTACTGGTATTTCACCAAGTGGCTTCAAATTTTTGCCAACTGCCCTAGATTTTGCCATTAGCCATAATTTTATGGAAAATTACCAAATTTTTCCCTCTCCTGAATTTACCAAATCACTGCGAATTTTACCAAATCTCCTCGAGTTTGCCAACTCTCCTTGATTGCATAAATACTATTCAAATTTTTCAACTTGCCTGTATTTTACCAAGTGGCTTTGAAATTTGCCAACTGCCCTAGATTTTACGAACTTGCCATAATTTTGCAGGAAAAAAAATTCCAATTTTTACATCTGTCTCGAATTTTGCTAACTCCCTAAAATTTTGCTAAGTTGTCTCGATTTTCCAACTCTCCTTAATTTCACAAAACCAATCCCAATTTTCATAACTCCCCGCATTTTACAAATTGGTTTTCTAACTTCCCTAGATTTTTCTAACTCCCTAAAATTTTGCTAAGTTGTCTCGATTTTCCAACTCTCCTTAATTTCACAAAACCAATCCCAATTTTCATAACTCCCCGCATTTTACAAATTGGTTTTCTAACTTCCCTAGATTTTTCTAACTCCTCTTATTTTTCCAAAAAAAAGTGCTCAATTTTCTAGAATTTACTTAGATTAGGGGTTCTCAACGTGGGGTATGCAGTAAAATTTTTGGGGTATGCCGTGAGAGCTCAAAAGTCGCTAGATCTAGTAATAAAGTCAGTGTTTTATTTTATTCCCATTGTTATACAATAACTGTAGTTTCATTTGGCTATACAAGGGGTACACCAATTACATACACATTTCTATGGGGTACATGAAGAATAACAGTTTGAGAACCACTGACCTAGATAGACACGTGACCTACACTCAAGGCATGGAGTCAATGGGTTGCAAGTACCGTTCGGCAGGGATGGCAGCCCACACATCCTGCAGTGTGGACCATAATTGTGTTGCATTTGATGGTGCTGGATTCATGGATTGTAAGCTTGTTTCCATTGTGTTGCACAGATGCTCCAAGGAGTTCACCATGGGGGCCAATTCATGGTCGTCAAGTCCGTGGAGTGTTCCTCCATCCACCTCCTAGCAACCAAAGACTGGGGACACGTTGCATTATCCTGTTGGGTTGGGTTGTTTTACCACTGAGCGGCACTTTTTTGCACACTATGGGCTAAATGGCCAGGTCACATGGACCCCGAAGGGTCAGAGAAGGTTGGGGGAGGGGACCCACTGGAACAGCTGTTGGGAGACAGATGGTAGCCTCCTGTCAAGGCCATCCAGTGTGTTCTTTAACGTGCACAGGGTATGGCTCTCCCGCACACGGGGCCACAGCTTAACGTCCCATCCGACAGACGGCGGCCTTTCCAAGCCCATCGGTGTCCCCTACTGACCGTGGGCAGGGCAGGGAATTTTGCGGAGATAAATCTCAACGATGACCCAGCTGGGATTATCCTGTTGGAATACCCCTTCACCATCAGGGTGTTCGAGAGTCATGAAGGGGTGCAGGTGGTCTGCGAGAATGTTCACATAGCTCATACCTGTCAGCAATTGCTCCAGAGGAGCCAGAGAACCCAACGTAAACCACGTGAACATGCCCCACACCATCACACAGCCGACTCCAGGCTCAAAAGCCAGACAGGAAGAATCCATGGCTTCACGAGGCATATGCCACACTCTAACACGCCTGTCAGCGCAAAACAACTGGAACCTTGATTCATCGAACCATGTTACCCGACGCCACTTTCTACAGTCCAATTTTGATGTCTTCAGGACCATTCCAGTCGTTGAGCTCTGTGACAACCTTAAGCAACGTCTGTGACAACGGACACAAGTGGGTCTTCGGCTACCAAATCCGAAGAAGTGCACGTGGTGACGGACAGTCTTTTCAGAAACGTTTTGTCCGCATTCAAAATGGCAGTGATTTCATGCACTGTAGCCCATCTGTTGGTTGTTACCATTCGTGACAGACGACATCGAGTTCTGTTTGTCAATTGCACATGGCCGTCTTGAGCAATTTACATGTGTGGAAATGCCATCAACAGAATACTGACGATAAACTCTTTACACCATAAACCTGGGAAAACCGAATTCCTGCACGATCTCCGATATTGCATGATCCATCCTTCTGGCACCGACGATCAAGCCACGTTCAAAGTCAGACAACTCACGATGTGCAGCCCAGTATTGCAGCCATGATGAATTAACAACTACTCTGTAATGAATGTTGGGTTTGTAGGCTACTTAGAGCGCCATTCTGCGGTTGATGTCTAACGCATTGGTTATGAGTACAGTACGGTAGTTCTACTTTCATTTCTGTTCCCATGACTTTTGGCCTCTCAGTGTAGCATAAAATACAATGAAACATGAGAATTTTCCTCAAAAATTAAGTAAAATATAAATATCAAGTATTTTTAAAAATCGTTTAATAAATATATATATTTTTAAGTTTGTGTTATGATTATTCCAATATTAGATATTTATGAATGATTTTGGAAAAAAACATAATATATTGTTAAATATTCCAGGTTTGATAACTCTTAAATACTGACCGAATATTGGGGGAAACGGGATTTTTATAGATTTAATTGTGATCTTTATCTTCAATCATATTTTTTCATTCATAATTTAGAAGTTATAGAGCTTTGAAGTTTGATTCCTACTGATATAAAATTGGAATTCTCCAATATTTTGGTAGGATCAAAAGACAATTTAATGCCCATAAAATTTAATTTTTTCAATGCTTAACGTAATTCTTTTTCGATTCCTATAATTTGTCGGAGGGGTCCTGTTAGTACGGGTTTGCGAAAAAATCAGTAATTATTCTTACAGTTATCAAAGGCACCACACCATTTTATCAGCTTTTTCCATGAGGAAACCAGTTCGTTTTTCATATATTTTTAACTAGTAATTAATATATCAAAGGTATTTAAACAGGTATTGAAATATTTATATGTTGTCATAATACTCTTTACGCTTACTGCAGCCGAACTGGTGCCATCTTTTTTTTCCTGACAAAAATGCTGTAGAACAACACCGGTGTGAACTGCTTTGAAACGACAGTTGAACTGGAATGAAATAGCGCAAATGTCCATCATTGAACGAGCTATATGGGAGTCACACATCTGTTCCTTTCCCATTCTGTGCATGTTTCCATTCCGGTGTAAGCTGGACTTTAACGGTGTCTGCTCTTGGGCTTCATATTCGTCCTCCATATCCACGCTACAACTAGTTAGAGGCTGGCCTGCTTCTTCTTAAACATCCTTCATCTAGTCTGGACCTATTTGTAAAAGGGGCATCAGCCCTCTTATCATCAGGTCCATAGGCCATCTCGGTGATTCACGGCCATTGGTTGATTGAGTCACATGGTTTATGGGCGCCATGTTTTGTCGTACAGTGAGAGGAAAACCTATGAGTTAGTGTGGGTACCAAGTTAAAACTTCTCAATTGTTATAGTTTTATACATTTCTATTATTTATTTTGTCTATGAAAGTTATCATATTTCATGAATATCTCACTGTGCTGCATTTGAGTGTAAAAAGTTCACTCAAAGAAATAAATTTGTGAATATTTTTTTCGGAGAAACTTCATCAGAAGACAACAATCGGCTGCAAAAATGAAATGAGCTAACTGAAAATCAACAAAATATTTCTTTTAAGTTTCGTTTGACAAACGAGCTAATACTTACACTTTGTCGTTTGACTATACCAATATTTGTTCGTCTGTCTGTCCGCCTTTCTGTTCACTGTTGTCTGTCCATCTGTCTTTCCACCTATCTGTCCGTCTATAGACAATCAATTTTTTCACTTTTAGAGGTAAGTGAAAAATTCTTTTGGATAGGTGTCGAACAAATATTGGATTCGCAATTTTTGAAATTTTCAATAGCTTTAATAGCGTCCTCTAGCGATGGGAAAAGATGGAAAATGATAAAATTTCAAACGAATATTACAAACAAACTATTCACACTGGAAATCTGAAATTTTGGTAGTAGAGCGTTATGGTCAGAAGGTTTAAAATGACAACAAGGCTTTGCCGTCTTATCCAAAAAGGGGGAGGGCAAAAATGAAACTTTTTTAAAGAGATAAACGAAACAATATATATATATTTGTTTTACAGGCACTAACAAAATAATGATTTAAACAATATTTGATAAACTCAGCGTTACCTGTAGACGTTTAAACGTCTATACATCAATAAATTATTTTTGTGAAAAAAGCCGGCGTCAGTTCAAGAGATTAGAATACTCTGACATGTTTCTGGAGAGATGCGGGTTCGAATCCCGTAAGTCGGCGAAGTTTTTTTCCACAAAAATATTAATATTTACATTTTTCGAATCGCCATCAGTGAAATTTCCAGTGTTAGAGAGTGCTAAAGGCGGTATATAAAAACTGGAAATGCGACCTCTAACGGAGGAAAAAAGGTGGAAAATACCAAATCTTTAAATAAATATTACAAACATCTATTTTTGATAGAAACTTAAATTTTCGGTCACAGAGTGTAATGGTCAAGTGGTTTACCCTAATGGTAATGATTTGTCCCCATTGGTAAAATGCAACTTTTCTGCTTTAAGAGATAAATGAAAAACTTTTTTTGCACATTGCAGGTAGTAATAAAATATTAATAGTTTATTTTTCCAAATTTATAGTATTTCGAATTTCTACTGTCAGAGGGTACTGAAACTAAATTAACTGGAAGAACGCATATCGTCTCTGGCGCATATGGGAGTCACATTTTCAAAGAAAATGAAGTTCTTCCTTTGCCTAATTTTTCAGTCCTTAAAAGTTTTAATTATGGATGTTCGTGTTGTTTATCTGCTGAGTTCCCGCCATCCTCATGGACCTTCTACTATGGTGTATAAATTGACAGGCTCCTTTCAGATCTTGGTACAAGCAGCTGCTTGAGGAATTATTTATTTATTTTTTAATGTATGATGGGGGAAATGCACATAGTAATATTTTATTAGTAATTAATAAACAGAAGTGTTTGTCGTTTTGTCGTTTAGTTCTTAAATTTAAAAAGTTGCTTTTCTCTCATCATCATCATCATCATCATCATCATCATCAAGCAGCCATGGGCTACGGAGGTCCAACCAGACCGTGCAATTTAGTTCTCCAAGCAAGTCTATCCTGAGCTACATCTGCTGCATCCGGCCACTGCACACCAATTCTAACAAGGTCCTGTTTGACATTGTCTGCCCACCGCATCCTTGGTCTCAACTTCTTTCTGAGGCCTTTAGGCACACTGTTCATGACCCTATTCGCCAATCTATAATTATTCATACGGGAAACATGGCCAAACCAACGGAGTTTCTCTCTGCACAATATGCTGCTTAAAGGAGGTTGCAAACTCCTTTGCCTAAGCTCATCATTAGTTACAGAGTTGAACCACCTAATGCCCAAGATACTGCGTAAGCATCTGGAATCAAAAGCATCTAGTTTCCTGTTATCATGTTTACAAAGTGTCCAAGTTTCACTACCATAACTAACCCTAGAAAGAACCAAACTATTATACAGCCTAATTTTAGTCTTTAGTTGTATACGCCTATTTCTCCACACTCTCCATAGATTCTTAAAAGTCCCGGCAGCAATCCCTATTCATCTGTTAATCTCATGCCGCACATCACCATTATCTGTTACATAGCTCCCAAGCATAATTAAACTGTGACACCTGCTCAAGACTGCAACCATTCAGATTAACTGAATCACAGCATGTCTGACCAATTTTCATCACTTTAGTTTTCTGTTTGTTTATAACCAAGCCTACTCTACTATCAGTCTCATCAACAGCTCGAATGAAAGAGTTCATCTCATCATCATCATTTGCCAAAAGGGCCAAATCATCAGCATAATCTAAATCAGAAATTTTCGTATCTCCAGCCCATTTAAGGCCAAAATCTTTCCCTTGAAGGGAATTTCCCATAACATAATCAATAACCAAACTAAAGAGAAAAGGAGACAAAATGCACCCTTGCCAAACACCAGAAGTAATGCTAAACCAATTGCTACAAGCCTTACCAACTCTCACACACGACTCAGTGTTATTATAGAGAGCTTTCATTATGTTAACTAACTTGTCTGGTATACCATATGATTTCAAAATTAACCACAAATTATGACAATCAACAGAGTCGAAAGCCTTTTTAAAATCAACGAAGCTAGCAACCAAAGGTTTCTGAAACTCTAAACATTTCTCAAGAATCTGCCTAAGTGAAAATATCTGATCCACATTTCCCCTACCACTTCTGAATCCACATTGCTCATCACGCAATTGACTGTCAACCAGATTCTTAATTCTATTAAGCACAATCATGGAAAGAACTTTACCTGGAACAGAGAGTAGGCTAATATCCCTATAGTTATCACAAGAACTGCGATCACCTTTTTTGAAAATAGGGATAACAATAGCTCTGGTAAAATCCTTAGGAACCATGCCTTTATCATAAAAGATATTCATAATTTCAGTCATCCAAGTGGTAACTGAAACATTTCCAGCTCTCAGTATTTCTGTAGTAATTTCATCTACCCCTGGGGATTTATGAAGTTTCAGTTTAGAAACAGCCAAAAAAACTTCAGATTGTGTTAGAGGGCCAACATTAAAGCCACCAATGCATCTATCATCATTGGAAACAATGGGAATAGAACTAACCGCATTGTTTAGAATATCACTGAAATGCTCAGCCCACCTAGCCATGACAGAATCCTCACCTTCTATAACCTTACCTTGTTTATCCTTCAATCCCTGTATAACTGTCCGTTTTCTACCACACAAAACATTAACTATCTGGTACAGCTCTCTGCTGTTGTGCTGTCTAACTGCTTCCTCGGCTTTGTCAGCCAAACCATGAAGCCAAAGATTCTTATCAGCAGCTAACTGATCTTTTACACGTTTATTAAGTTCTCTGTAATGCTTTCTATTAGTACTAGTAGGGTATTGATTACGGACATTCCTGCTGTTCTTTCTTTCCGAAATAAGCTCAAGTGCCTTATCACTCAGATAATTCTGTCTCTTCTGCTCCTTTTTTCCTGAAAGAGTACTGTTAGTGTCCAAAAAAGCCTGTTTAAAATGATCCCATTCTTCCTCAACTTCAGTAGTAAGGATACCATGACTGTCATAATGACTAAGTAACCTATCATGGTAAGCTTTGGCTATAACTGGATCTTTCAGAGCTTCAGTATTAAAAGAAAATTTTTTAACCCTAGCACACTTTTTAAGTTTAAGTTGCAAGACACTTTTAACAAGGTAATGGTCAGATCCAATTTCAGCTCCCCTATATGACCTGGTATTCCTAACAGAACTAGTCCATTTACTGTTAATTAATATATAATCAATCATATTCCTATGCAGCCCATCAGGTGAAACCCATGTGTACTTATGTATGTCGCAGTGTTTGTAATATGTGTTAGTTATTCTGAAACCATTGAGTTTACTTACCTGTAGGAGACGTTGCCCATTGCCATTGCAGCAGTACCTATACCAAAAGGGCGCCAATCACCCCTCCCCAAAGGTCAGAGTCAGTACCAACTTTGGCATTGAAGTCACCAAGAACAAGGGTAATATCTCCTTTCTTGACAGAATTCAAAATATCCTGAAGTTGTCCGTAAAACCTATCCTTCTCATCCTCATCAGCATCCTCAGTGGGGGCATAACAGCAAATAACATTCAAGTCTTTAATCCTTGTCTGAAATTTTGCTGCAAGAAACCTTTCATTAATGCACTCATATCCTAGAAGAGCATCACTAGCGTGTCTGCTGAGAAACAGACCCATGCCTTGGTGATGTTTATTGTCTTCCCTCCCTGAAAAGAGAAATTTAAGATTTTTTTTTAGGAATCTGACCTTTATTTGTCCATCTGGTCTCTTGCAAGCCAAGAATATCTAAATTATAACGGTGGAATTCTTGTGTGAGGACATCAAGAGAAAAAGCTCTGTGCAGAGTCCTCATATTCCAACTACCTATGGAGAGAAAATAGTATTCCATATTCCAACTACCTATGGAGAGAAAATAGTTAGTAGCATGTTTAAAGAAACTATGTTTATTGAGAGATGGAATGGCAACAATATCAAACAGCCCCTTAATCACAGACATGGGGCAAAGACCCATTCCCCCACTAAAAGGCTGAAGCCATCTACACTGGAAGACTTCCTCCAATGTAGAATTTGATGATGCCAGTAGAAGCAGAGTTCAGGTGCCTGCGATGACCTCTGCTCAGCATTATCCACCAGCTGATAAACATATCCTGTGAATCTATTCACTTGGGGCTGTCAACCCACAAACAAACAGAAAACACAGCGGAAGATTTTCCCTCCACAGAAGCCCACCAGTGCAGCAAAATCAGGATCCATAATCAAGCTCAGAGCCATATATCTGTCCAGTCCAGTGGGTTTATATGGTCAGCACCAGGACCCTGTGTGGTTCACCACTCTTCAGCAGGGTAGAAAAAAAGAAAAGTAGCCATAGTTGTCCAGATCAGTAGCCACACTAATCTGGCATCCCTCCTCTTCTGTTCACTTTCGCAAGAGAGCATCTCTTTTGAAAGGTACTAACAGTCTGCACCACAAGAAGGCGGGGTCGGACATTAGGTGCTAGACCTGGCCGGTTCTATGCATCATCACAGGGGATTGGTGCATAGCTCTCCTTCCAGTGACTACCTAGCTACCATTTACATTTCTCTCGCTCCTCTGAAAATAGTGGGCAGATCATTGCTGTCAATGGAATTTCTACTATAACAGAACTCTACACGCCAAAATTTCTACCATAAACAGATCACTTGAAACGTTGAATTAAAAGTTTTGCAGTTTTGATATTTAGTGATCTCTAATGATATAATTTAAAACTACCTTTGAAATTGCGATTTATATTTCATTAGTACCAACTAAAAAAGAAATTTTCAATTATCTCTTAAAACAAAACCTTTCCGTTTCTTACCTACGTTGGGCTTAGGGTCAACTCAATGTTGTCAATGAAATTTTCAAGACTGTCACATTCCAACACCAAAATTTCAAATTTCTAGCATAACTACATCGTTTGCAATATTCGTTTTAAATTTTGAGATTTTTAGAATTTTTCCACCGTGATAGGGCACAATTATAGCTTTTGGGAAATTCGCAAAATCAAAATTATAATATTTCATTAATACCTCTCTAACACAAAAAGAATTTTTAATTTATCTCTAAAAACATACACTTTTCTGTTAAAACAAAAAAAGTTGCATTCACCTCCCCGTGGGTCTAAAGGGTGAAGTGATTGTTGTCAATGGTAACTTCGTAACCTTCACATTTCAACATCAAAATTTCAAACTTCTAACTACATCTTCTCTTTCTTTTCTACTACATCTTTGAAATATTCGTTTGATATTTTGGAATATTCAAAATTTTCCACCGTTAGAGGGAGCAGTTATGACTTTTGGGAGATTCGAGTAATGCAAATCATAATATATTATTAATACCTATCTAACACAAAAAGAATTTTTTATTTATCTGTATAAACTAAAAAGTTCGATGTCTACAGACGGACAGACAACAAAGCGAAATTATATCATTTAAAAAAAAAATCCCTAAAATTTACTTTTCCTTGTTTAGCCGTTTTCTGCCATCATCCAAATCTCAAAATTGAATATTCTTGTGTTGTGGAAAATTCCCGAACACAAACTCATAGCCGTTTTCTAAAATGCTTCTAAACATGAACAGTGAAATCAGTATCAAATATTATCCTTCCCCTTTTCCGGAATCCATAAGTTCCGTGCAATATCATTCAGCTATGCACGCTAAACAATCCGAGCGACGACAAACCATGGCGTCAAATGTTGAGATGGCCAACCTCTACCTATATAGGGCCTCTAGTTACAACCGGCATCACTTAAATGGTTTGCAAAAATAGTATGGCAATGGCCATTTTTCACAGCATCCGCCTATGTAGTTATTGAATCTTTTGTACGCCCTCCCTAAGAAAATTTTTCTTCTGTAGAAAAGATAACTGTTATAAAAACTATTTAAATTTGAAAATAAATAATATTTTGGTAATTTGATTTTAAAACTAAAATCTTAAATCATGGTTTATATAAATCGCTGAAATGCGGTAATGAAGTTGATATTTTTGGTTAATATCGGGGACAACGATTGAACGTAAAGCTAGCTTTATTAGTTCTCATACTTGCTCCTGATGAGGATGTTCATTGATGTATAAGATTTTCACTAGGATAGTGAATGGCGCTAATTTCTTCACAGGAAATTTTATATTTTTTGATAATTTTAAATGAAATGAGTTAACAACTTGTTCTGGTAGTATGCAGTTCCAATGTATAATGAACTGTTGATGCTGGAAGGTGAGTTCAGTCACCCAGTATAGTTGCAACTTGATTTATTTTAGTTTTGTATATTTGTAGCGCTGTTGAAAATGTTATGTGGATAATTTTTACCTATATGTAGTACACGGTTGTAAGGAGAGAAATAAGAATTCGATAACGCTCTGTTTCGAAATTTTTTGTAAAGAGTAGAAAATGTTTGTAGTAGTTATAGTTAATTATAAGTTATATATAAGTTTCCATCAGCAACTTTTATACTGAAATGAAAGATGACGGTTTTGCTAATCTGAATAGCTAATGTATAAGTGATAATTATTTGATAGAAAACACTTAATGAATAAATAAACAGATGTTGAATTTTAAATTATTTTCCACAATTTGCCTGTTTTTTTAGTAAATGAAAATATGATTATGATAGAAAACATTCATTGAATAAATATGCTAATGCATAATTCAAAGTATTTTATAGTTTTTTTCATCAATAAAGGAAAATGTGTAATGAAATAGCTAATATACATGACCAAAAAAAAATGCCTCAATATTGTGTATGACTACCTACTGGTAGTCTTACAAAAGGTGATTGGTGTGGTGTGGAACCATTTCTATTACAATATAGCATGCATTTCCTTCTAATGATAGGGCAGTGGAATCCTTGCCTTTATGCAACATTCCAGTATATTTCAACTTTTAGTGGGGGTTTAGATCAAGTGTTGACATGGCCAAGAAGATGTCTGAATTCTCCTTGATGTTTCTCAAACCAGTCGCATCAGATTTTGCATTATCATTAAAAAACTGCCTCCATCAAGAAGAAAAGCATGACAGGATGTATATGATTGGATATGTTTAAATATGCTTCAGAGACTCCAAAAATCTAAAAGTCAAGATATACATATTTATTATTCTAACTGAAGGGAATTAAAAAATACTATTAAAAATTATAGTATTAAACTTCTAATACAAATCTACAACTGCTATACAGCAAAATTGAAAATGCTCTTTTTTTTTTAAGGCCTCTTGCATTATGAAGTTTTAAATTGTAACTTTGTGTATACATGTGTCTGGCCTGTATAAACTCATCATTAATACATTACTCACATCTTGACTATCCCTTTTAGCATTTTGTGCAATGTCTACAATACATGAGGTTGACACCACACTCTAGCTATGCTATCTGTACAAAAGACAGTTCATTTGACCATGTAAGCTTTTTTTTCCTTTATAGTTTACTCATGCCTCTCTTAACATCACTGAAACCTCACTTTGTGAGTTTTATGTAACACTAAAGGTTTTCAAGTAGGGTACTGACTGCTGAACCGTAAAATGTTTATACGTTGTTCAAGTTGGTATAGGTTGATTTTAGCTTATGTTGAAAGCAATAATTATTTGGCATGCAGTTGAATATTGATTTGACTTCACACATGCTACTCTAATGCTCTGTTGCTCTCCTGTAGTGTGAGACATCTGTCACAGGTATTCCTTCTAGATGTCTGAAGACTGCTATCATTTATACACTAGAAATGTCTGGACAGTCCTGGGATTTTCATAATTTTGGTTATAGTTGACTAGCCTTTAAAGCACCAATAATCTCTATTTGGAAGTCAAATATTTCACATATCTGTCCCATCTTGTGGTGAAGTGTTGGACAATGGCTGTGCTTTTTATATTTAAGACAACTTGGAGACCTAATTTGCATATCTGTGCTTCCCATTGCAATTATGGTAAATAGTGCCTTGATTTCTATTTTTTTTTGCCCAGAAGTACAGTTAATATGTAAATGATTTTGAATAGGAATGATTCACTGAATAAATATTCTGATACATAGTTTGAAATTATTTTTTAGATTTTGTCTTTTTTTTTTATCAGTGAATAAAGAAAAGCATATTTTGTAATGATTAAGTTTTCATGATATATGATTTTTATCAAAAAATTGCTGTTTTATATTTAATAGAAGTCTGAAAGTTGGTAATATAAGTCCCAGACCTAGAAGAGAGGAGATATTTCTTGCCTATGAATGCCTGATACATGGGCATCTTTTGAGGAGGGTCAATGTGAATGACCACTTCTCACCAGAATGGAAAATATAATATTGTACTGGGCTTTTACATGAAACAAAAAGTAGGAAATTTCAAGACTTACCCTTCCAGAATTCCACCTGAAAAATTGGAACTGGTTTACATCCAGAGGCCCAGCTACTTTTTCACTATGATCAACCAAAAAAAAAAAAGGCCCGTGTAGTGATTACGGTCCTGCCATCCTCACAGACCTTCTACTAGGCATATAAACTGACAGGCTCCTGTCAGACCTCTGTGGCAAGCAGCTGCTTGAGGGGGTATTTATTTATTTATTTATATACACCAAATTAATTAGCATTTAATTCTGGATTTTCTGAAAATAGGATATTTTACAAAAAGCAGCTAGTTTTATTTTAACCTTTTTATTTTAACCTTTTTACTATCACACTGGCCCAAAATTTCCCAAGCTGCAGATAGGAGATAGTGAAAAGGAAGGAATAGCATTGGTTGGGTGAGTCCATTTAAAATCTCGTTTTGGGCTGGTATGGTAGTGAAAGGGTTAATAGGGCATTTTAGAGTCATGTAATAAAAATGCACTGGCAACACAAATAAACATTTGCTTAAAAAAACATAATTGACAGAAATAATTACAATGCACATGAATAGAAAGACTCCTTTCTGAATAGCAAAAAAAATATTTACTTGAAGCAAGAAAATTACTCCCTTTTGTAAATTTTTTTTTTTCCATAATTTGAGAAAAGTCCAGACTTTTTGCCAACTGTGCTGAGTCATATAAACAAACCAATTTCAGAATTTAAATAAAAAACAAATAACCAAAATATGTCATATACCAAATTAAACTTGTAATTAAAAACAAATTACTGGGAGTGGGGGTAAAAACACTTGTTGAAATTGACCTCCCACATTAGGACTGATTTCCTTGTCAAGGAAGCACATTTTGCTTCTATATTCAAGACCTCGTTCATTTTCAGGAAACAATAATACAAGATCACATTTTTTAATGGAAGACTAAGTAATAAAATAAAAATTAACGTGATGTGAAGTATCCACAACAACAAGATGTCTGATCTAGCATAACTTTGAAAAATCGATAATTATCGATGGCTGAAAGATTGATAATTTATGGAAATTTGATCTACAGAAATGAAAACTAGGGTTTAATTATAAAAAAGGAAATAAAATACTAACTTTATGAAGTGAGTAGCTAATATGTTGGGAGGAAGTATTTGGACTTAAATCATCCATGTAAATAACTCCCATGCAGCCACTTAGCAGATGGCTCCTCCCACTCTCACATGTGTGAGCAATTGGAACATCAGTAACTTCCTGTGACGTGGCTCTTAAGCTGTGGCCAGTCTTGAAGAAGCCTGGCTATGAAGACTTTATAGTTTTGATTTGAAGGGTGGGAAATATGCATAGAATTCTGAGATAAATGATAAAAATAATTCCAGGAATAGTGAAATAGGTTTAAGGCAGAAAAGTGTATAAAATGGGGGAAAAATAAGTACATATTTTGTAATTCAAAAAACTTCAGTTTTTAAAAATAGTAGTTTTTTTTGTTAATTTTTCAGGAGATTTTCAAACCTTTAAGGAACAATTAATTGATAATAGTTGAAACCAAACTTGTGAGTTTAAATCAGATGGTTACTTCAGCAAAGAGTAATGTTAACAAACAAATCAGCAACACCGTTTAGCGCTTCTAAGAAATGGTAATCAGATGGCTTTAACAAATTATTTATATTATAGTTTAGTAAAATATGCATTGAATGAAAAAAAGAAAATATTTTTCAAACTTGAATTACATATTTTTGAATGACATGTAAGAAAAATTTCAAATGGAATTCTATTTCTTTAAAAATCAAAGTATTATGTGTTGTATAAAAGATATCTATGTTTGTCATGGGCCTCTCATCTCAGATTCTGTTAACATCTGTGGTTGTTGGGGACTTTGGAAGAGTCAAAGTATTGTGAACAATGTTTTTTAAGGAACTATATTCCTTTACCAATAAAAGCCAAGTGCTGTGAACTAAGTCAGGTGAAAACTGTATCATGATTTAAAAATGTTTACTAAGAAAGTATATAAGAATGTGAATTATATATATAATTATATTACCTCTCTTCCCTGCCAAAAGTGGGGACAGGGATGACTCGGTAGCACGCCAGGCTCATAATCTGCAGTTCCCAGGTTCAAGTCCCATCTAGGCCAGCATTGAGATTTATCTTTGCAAAACTCCTCCCTTGATCAGTAGGGTACACCAATGGAACACAAATGTCTTTTTTCCACTAAAAAGACAGAGCTGGCATTAGTTCAACTGGAAGAATACTCTGGCAAGTTTCTGGAGAGATGTGGGTTCAAATCCCGTATGTTGGTGGAAATTTTTTCTGCAAAATATTTACTGATTTATCAATGCCAAAAGAGCAGCAAGTAAACGCTGTGATTATCATCTATGTTTAGATCCTTTACATGTTTATTAAGCTCTCTGTAATGATTTTTATTAGGACTAGTTGGGTATTGTTTAAGGACATTCCTACAGTTCTTTCTTTGTGAAATAAGCTCAAGTGCCTTATTACTCAAATAATTTTGCCTCCTCTGCACCTTTTTTCCTAAAACAGTATTGTTAGTTTCAAGAAAAGCCTGTTTAAAACTGTAGCATTCTTCCTCAACTTCAGTAGTAAGCAAACCATGACTGTCATAATGACTAAGTAACCTATCATGGTAAACTTTAGCTATTGGTCTTTCAGAGCTTCAGAATTAAAGGTAAAATTTTTAACCTTAGCACAACATTTCTTAAGTTTAATTTGCAAGATACTTTTAACAAGGTAATGGTCAGATCCAATTTCAGCTCCCCTCCATCCTCTCAGACCTTCTACTATGGCATATAAACTGACAGGCTCCTGTCAAACCTCTGTGGCAAGCAGCTGCTTGAGGGGGTATTTATTTATTTATTTTTTTATATGACCTGGTATTTCTAACAGAACTAGCCCATTTGCTGTTAATTAATATATAATCATCGTATTCTTAGGCTGCCCATCTGGCGAAACCCATGTGTATTTATGTATGTTGTGGTGTTTGTAATAAATGTTAGGTATTCTGAAACCATTGAGTTTACTTACCTGTAGGAGACATTGCCCATTGCCATTGCAACTACCAATCCCAAAAGGACTTATTACCCCTTTCCAAAGGTCAGAGTCAGTACCAACTTTGGCATTGAAGTCATCTAGAACAAAGGTAATATCTCCTTTCTTGGCAGAATTTCAAATATCCTGAAGCTGTCTGTAAAACCTATCTTTTTTATCCTCGTCCTTAGTGGGGGCATAACAACAGATAACATTTGAGTCTTTAATGTTTGTCTGATATTTAACTGTAAGAAATCTTTCATTAATGCACTCATATCTTAGAAGTGCATCACTAATGTGTGTGTGTGCAGAGAAGCAAATCTTTGCCTTGGAGGTGATTTCCATCTTCCCTCCCTGAAAAGAGAAATTTAAGATTACTTTTAGGTATCTATCTTTATCTGGCTATCTGGTCTCTTGCAAGCTGAGAATATTTAAGCTATAATTTGGAATTCTTGTGTGAGGACATCAAGGAAATGGTTAGTATAATGGTTAAGAAATTAAAAAAAAAGAAAAATGCCTATCTCCTGTATGTGCCCTGAAAACTAGAAAAATAAACCTAAAGCATATGGATGGTGCAATAAATCACTAAATTCATATTTACTTCCTAAAGGAAGATATGGCACTGATTTACCTATCCAACAAGAATGCTGGTGCTCTATCTTCCTTTGAAGTGAATACAAATTGAATAACTGATTGCACCATCAATTATGCTCTAGGTTTATTTTTTACTTTTTAGGATGCATATAGGAAGATAGATATATTTTTAAAATTTTAAATATATATTCATTAAAAGTTTTGTTTGAAGTTTAGATAAGTTCACAATACATACTACTTTAGTTCATTGCACTTTTATTGTGTTATTGAATATAGTTATTTTAGTTGTGAAAAAGAGTCTAGGTGAACTTGGTGCTTTTGAAAGCATTCTTGGGCAAAATTCCCCTTCCACTCGGGCTCAGCTGCATTATGAATGATACCTTAGAAAACTTGGAAGGAATCTTTCAAGTCTTGAAATGCATTGTGAAAGTTTTCCACTTGTAGTTGATTTGAAGTTGCATAGAATTAACTAATTTAATAGTATAATGAAGTTGACATTGGCATAATTTCATTATTTGAGAATAAGTAATGTCTGATAGAAGCATCAGATCAGCAAAAGGGGATATACACTCAAATGCAAAAATTAAGTTGCACATAGGGTTTTTTTAATGTTTTGAAAAATATATGAATTAAGAATCAGAAATTAAGTTACTTATATGATATCCAGTGGTGGATATGTAAATCAGAGGTAAAAGCCACTTTAGAGGCACCAAACAATCAAATTGAACCATCAAGTGCAAAAGCTGCTCTCTAGCAGAAGTGGGCACTGTGCATCGCTTATTCACAAATTGTGGATTGCAATTAAATTAAAAATGCATCAAAGATGTTGGTTAGTTTACTCATACTTACTATTAACATGGTGCATCATTGGAAGAATAAAAGCTGACCATTCTCAAGCCCTATCTGTCCTGTGGCTGAGTGGTTAGCTCTCTTGGCTACTGATCTAAGGGACCTGGGTTCGATCCCCGGTAAGGCATGGATGTATGTGTTGTTTTTCTGCTGAGGTTTTGCTTACAGACCTTGTACTATGGCATATAAACTGACAGGCTCCTGTCAGACTTCTATGTCAAGCAGCTGCTTGAGGGGGTATTTATTTTTTATTTTTTTTATTCTCAAGCAAATGTAGCCAGATGGTTAAATGTGTATCAAATGATGGTGTCTAGGTTCTGCAGACAATTTCAGGATACAGGTGATGTCACTTGAACATCAGTATAAAGTTGCTTAAGAGTCATAACATCTTCAGATAACTGACTTTAACTGCTAGGCAGTGGTGTGCTGGTAAATTTTTAACAACTGGTTTACTAAAAAAAACAATACCAAGAACAAACATGTATATATTTATTGTAAGTTTTACTGATTTACAACAATATGGAAATAAATTTCAAACAATAATAAAATATTAATATTTTTATTGTAATTTCTATATAACCAATTGATTCTCACAAAATGTTTTCATTGACTTTTGCCGAGCATTTGTATCCATAGCCAATCTATGGCTGCGATTCATCATGATTTGACAAATGGAGTTGCATCCCATTCTGCTAACTCCTTTCCCACTAAATTTATTGCCATTAAATCAAATATGTAATCTATTGTTAAACTATTTCTCACCCTCGTCCAAATTATGTTCATTAAATGGGGCAGGATCAGTCAGTAGTACACAAGGCTTGCAATCTGCAGTTCCCAGGTTCTAGTCCCAGCTGGGTCAGCATTGAAATTTATCTCCGCAAAACTCCCTGCACTGCCCATGGTCAGTAGGGGACACCGATGGGCTTGGAAAGACTGCTGTCCGTCGGATGGCATATAAGCCATGGCCCCATGTGCGGGAGATCCATATCCTGTGCATGTTAAAGAACACACTAGATGGCTTTGACAGGAGGCTGCCATCTGTGGGTCCCCTCCCCCAACCTTCTCTGAGCCTCCAGGGTCCTTACCTGGCCATTTAACCCATTGTGTGCAAAATGTACCGCTCAGAGGTAAAACAACCCAATCCAAACAACCTGTTCATTAAACTAAATCTCTTTCAGCACTGCTGACTGCAATAGTGCTAACTATCTTTTTAGCATTCTGAATACTTGCAGGGATTGAAGCATTTTTTGATTCTATTATTATCTACAAAATCCCAAAAATTGTTCAAGTCAATTTCATTTTATAAAATTTGACTTAAATGGCACAATTGTTTTTACCAGCTATCTATGGTGAAGTTAGTTCTCATAAATCGAACTAATTTAAAATGTTTTCATCATTATTTCTGTCTGATAAAAGACATAAATTTATGTGCTGAATTATATTTTCTAATAATATGTTCCTAGGAAGAGCAATGAATTTATTATTTTCATTAAATGGAATATCTTTAAACTTCTCTGATTTATTCAAATATTCAACTTCAGATTCATGATTTCCAAGATCAACCTTTAAAATTTTCAAAGCTCTTATTGTAAGTGTAATTTTTGTGGTTTCTGAATGTTAGTTGATCTTGACTGAAGTGCAGTTGAAAGTAATGAAAAATTCTTCATTCATTAAAGTCTATCATTAAACCAAGGTCTTGCAAAAAAATGAATGTTAGTTAATCTCTTTGCCATACCAGAATAAGAAGAACTTAAAAAATTAATATGTAATGCAGGATATGCGTGACATACAGCTGTAGTAGCTTGTAAACCACATGCTTCCCATCGTGGTCCCAGTATTCCACCAATTTTAATAATTTCAAGTTCTTTAGCTACAGTCTAGCTCGGTTTGTTTTTTATTAGATTGGTGATAGATAGAATAAATTTTATATAAAAATATTTTAAAACGATTAACTTGTTTTATTTCAGATCGTTGAGTGATAATTGCCATTGATGATTTAAACAGTGCCAAATGACGATTTTAAGAATATTTTTTAACAACTTAGTAGTTACTCCAGCCTTTCTTTCCAACATTGTATTAGCACCATCAAAACAAAATGCTATTAAATTCATAGTAAAGAATCATCACAGGATATTTTTCAAATATTCATTATATAGCCAACAATCATTTAAAGTAGATAATAATGTAGTAGACTAATTCTTTTAAAGTGACAAACAACATTACTGGTGTGGGAGCAGATTGAATTGCACACTGGAGATAAATCAGTAGGATGCTTTTGTTTTTTTCAAAATTGTAGATTCTTTGTCAATTATGATACAGATTTTGGCATTTTCTTCTATAACATTCTTAAATATCTTCCTTTAATTTTATTTGTGACATGTTCCGCTATTTTTGTTGCGCTGAATCGTGTATGCAAACAATTGCCTATATCTACATCATTTTTTTCTCGTAATTCTAATACCGCCTCAATATTGGATAAAGGAATGTTACATTTTACCAAACTATAAACAGTATTGAAAACCTTTACAGTAGCATCAATATTATTATTATTTACTTTGTGTGCAAAATTTGAAATTGAGTCATTAGCCGATTCTTTTAACAAATCTTGAATTTTAATATGGGCTTTAGAAACATTGTGTTCCCTAATTTTTTTTTTCATAGAGAAGCTTGCCTACTAATTTTATTACTGCCATTTGTGGTTACTAAACATCTGCACCATTCCTTGGACAAATGGACATGATTTTCTGCTGTTACTCCTAAATACTTAACTTTTGAACAATTCTTACATCCTAATTTGCCTTCTTTTGCTTCAAGCCATTTGTACTGTTCTGTTAACACATTTGCTTGTATTTTGTTCCAACAATCTGGGAAGGGTAGATTATCTATTTTTTTCAGTGACAAACATGATAGTTTTTCTTCACTGATTGGTCGTTCAATAGATTCAAAATTTGGTTTATTTGATTTTGATGCTCCACAATGATTTTCAATAATATCATTATTTTCTGTGTCTGTTTTCACCTTCTTCACATTTAAAAAACTTAATAAATTACTCTGCCGTTTCGACAGTTTTGGAATTAGAATCTGAAAAATCATTTATGATTAATTTTTAATAGATTAATATAGCAGTATTTTATATATATTTAATATATACTTATTTAATTTATATATGTAATAAAAATAAATACAAAAATAAAATAAAAGTAGATGAAATAAATGAAATTCGTTGATTCATTAAAAAACTAGTAATCACCATGTTTTTCTGCGCCAATGAATGGTTGCTGATACATATTTGCTGGACAATGTTTTTGACTCGCACCTCACGTCCAGATGGCTGTCAAGTTGGTTTGTAAGTCAAATCCAATTGCACTTCTCTTGCTGATGTTTTGCCCAAAACCTGCCTGTACTCCTCAGAGAATGAACCATAGTGTACTTATAGTCGTGCTTATAGTGTGAACAGCATCAATCATGCTTCCTTCCCCACCCACGCCACCTTTGGAAATTACGTCGCATGTTCTCCCTATGTTAGCATTAGAATCCCCCTCCCCAAAGTATAAACGAATTCCATTATCAGCAAACATCTGCTTAATTTTGGGCTGCTTCTTAGATAATCATAGACAAGGGGGGCAGTGGAAAGATTGATGAAGTGTGTCTGGGCTAGATTTTCTGTGTCACCATATACAAGCTTATTGCTCAAATGCTGCTAGCCATTATGGATTGAAGTGCATGCCCCTATACAGTTTATAGTCATTGTCGATTTAACCGGTTTACAAAATTCTTGAAATACGACAATCGGCTCTTGCGAGCTGGCTCCAGCACACTATTGCTGCTAGGTGTCATAGAGTACTGATGGTTCCCCAACTTTGAAGAAATTTTGTTCACAGGAGGAAAAATTTCAAGGTGGAAGCTTTTGGGAGAGAGGACTATATGCAAGATGACCAATGGTATGTGATATGTGTCCCCTTAACTCCATCCCATAGAAGAAACTATCTGAATTAGTCTTAGTAATATGTGCATGATACCCAGAAACAGTGGGTGGTTGTTCTCTTCACGGATGAGACTGAATTGTAGTGAACATTCATCTGGAGAGAAGGTAGCATACAGTATCTTATCTCTAACATCAGGGAAAGGAATCAATATGTCGTTGATGGTGTGATGGTATGCACAGACATCAATATTAATAGCCACACTGATTTCCTAGAATGGTATGATGGAGAATGTATATGTACATAATCCTAACATTGCCCTTTGGAACTAGCCTCTTAGTATAGTGGATTAAGGCATTGCCTTTTTCAGTGGCACTTGTGGACTTGCTATGGGGGTTCTCAGTTCGATCTCAGCCAGAGGGAACTTCATCTTGGCATGTGTTCTCTTCAAGCGGTGCTGCATAAGTCTGATCTGACTGATAAGCTCTTGTTAAATGTACAGATATTCAATTGGAGTTCTCTCGTTACGCAAATGTTTATAAAATATTAATGGCTTTTAATTCAGATGTTGGTTCCCTGCTCTGTGCCTGTATTGCTTTATGGATCGAAGACATAAGAAATGAAAGTTTTAAGAAATAAGAAGGTAGTAAAGTAAGCTTATAGATGGCAGCATGAATATACTCACCATGATATAAGATGAAGATTGGAAATAAGGAGGGAATAAATGCATCCAGTTCTCCAGTTAAGTGCTCACCATTTACGTTTTTGGGGATACGAGTTTGAAGAAAATATTCCATCTCTCAAGAGATATACAACAATTTTTGGAGATAGGTGATTTAAAAAAAAAGTTCCCCTATTAAAATTAAAGAAATATGAAATGCAAAAGTGATGCACCAAATTTCAGAGTCTGCACTTCATAAAAGGGGGGATCATGCAAACATTTGTTGTCACATCTCCCTAGCAGTCAGTAGATTAAAATGACTTGATAGGTTTGCTGTAAATGATTATCTCTTAATCTGATAGTAATTGTGCATTAGTCTTCTAGCTACCCTATGTGCATTTTTGTATGCTGCAAATGAGTTATGCTTTTGCCTACTTGTCTAGCTGGTCTTGAATGTTCCCAATTACATGGACAAAATGATTATGCCATTGAGCAATGTTTTTCATTGAACCAGTCCTTTAGGTTTTAGCATACTGTACTGATTTATTTTCTCTTGTATGTTGCATTACTTTTTTAAATTGCATCCTATATATGTTTTTGAAGATGAATATTCAAAGTGTGTTTTGGTAAATATGGATGAGCAATTATGAAATTTTTATGTTCTGTCCAAACATAAAGTATAGAATTATGAAAAACAAAAAAAATTAAGAAATAAAGTAGCCCTAACTGGCATAGTGGTTAGGCAGCTAACAACTGTTCCAGCCTTAACTGGCATAGTGGTTAGGAAGTTAGTGACTGTTCCAGCAAGGCAAACTTTGTGTGTTGTGTTAGCTCTAACTAAGGCAGTGGTCAGCAGTGACTTCGGTCGTAGTAGGGCATGTCCTTGTATGAGAAGGCCTGTAAAAGCTAGGAGTAGCTTCTAGGATTCTTCTCTGTCCTATATGTAATAAGAAAAAAAAAAGCAAACTTTGTGTGCTGTGTTAGCTCTAAGTGAGGCAGTGGTCAGCAGTGACTTCGGTCTTAGTAGGGCATGTCCTTGTATGAGAAGGCCTGTAAAAGCTAAGAGTAACTTCTAGGATTCTTCTCTGTCCTATACATCGCAAATAAAAAAAAAAACATTTTTAAAGAACATAGCATAGCTGTAGACTAACGTACCAAGCACATGCATTTGTGGTGACCAAAAGAGGCATACATACTTTGGAATGCAAGATAATTGAAAAAAGTATTTTTATTGCAATTGAAAATTATATTTTTTCTCTTTATGTATATAGTGTCTTGAAGAGTTGGAGTGATGGTGTGGTAAAGTAATCCAGAATGTCTTCACATGGAGGAGGGGCAACTTTGCCCCATTCTCAGAGCAGTCCAAGTGGCATGTATCCTGTACCTTCTTCTCCAGAAGGTCGTAGCTTAGGCAAAAGAATGTCTGTACAGGTTCACTTTCTTGATGATGCAGTGGCAAACTTTAATATTCAGGTAATTCTAGTTATATTTCTAAGAAAGACTGACATAAGCATAAAAATATTAATTGTCATTTTATAAGAAAGTCATTAATGCATCTGTTTTGGTAGTTGATGCTCAAAAGTTAAAAGTTAAACAATTAATTTGTGTTGATGTGAAAGTTTTTAGATAGTTTATGGGGTTATATATTAAAGTAACACAGTAAGGTTATAAAAATT
Source organism: Ryuthela nishihirai (assembly GCA_038380435.1). NCBI lineage: Eukaryota > Metazoa > Arthropoda > Arachnida > Araneae > Heptathelidae > Ryuthela > Ryuthela nishihirai. Next base: position 25,901,632 of record JAWZYU010000009.1, on the reverse strand, counting down.
CAGCCATTCTCTTTGATTATTAGGAAATTTGGCATACATGTAATGTAGCTTATTCTAAAGAATTCACAGGTATTGAGTTTTATTTCAATATTTGTGTATTCTTTAGAATTGCATGCTTCTTGTATGTTTCAAATAATTCACTAAAATACTAGGCATATTTTAATCTAGTGAACACATTTAAACACTTAGAACTCAGTTCCTAATTAAGCTAGTAATGTTATTTTGGTATCATTTAAAAGCTCTTTGACAATACAGGGTTGTTTCAAAAAGCATGCAACCCTAAATATAAGAGAGTAGAACTTGTGTCCATGTACATTTTATGCCATAATATTAGTCAGTTGGCATTACTATACTCAAGGTTAACAGCCTTTAGCAGTCAAAATGACCTTGTCATGCACTAGTCTCACTCAAGCATTCATTCCTTTGTGTTGTGTCAGCTATGTCATTTTCCAAAAATGCATGTTTATTTATTGTTGAGACATTGTGCGTACAAATCTTACAAACGTGAGAGAGGAGTTTGAGTTGAAGTGTCCTCAGTCTGCAGTTCCCAACAAGTCAACAATATCTCATTTGATTGATAAATTTCATGACACTGGGTCTGTACAAAATCGAAAGAGCCCAGGCTGGCCATCACTGTTAACTGCCGAAGTTCTTGATGATGTGTCTCAGCATTTAACTCATTCACCCAGAAAAATCTCTTAGAAAGTTATCTTCACAGGTTGGACTGTCACCAGCTACTGTTTTCAGGGCTACAAAGAAGTTAAAATTTCATGCCTACTGCATTGGTGTCGTTCATGAACTGAAAGAACCAGACCATGAAAAATGTTTATAGTACTGTTGTTGGTTTCGTTCTTTTGTTGATGAAAATGGAATTGAAGTGTTGTGCCGTGTTTATTTTAGTGACAAGGCTTAGTTTCACTTGGATGGGTATGTGAACAGTCAAAACAGTTGAATATGGAGCAGTGAAAATCCTCACACTTTTCATGAACGACCATTACACACACAAAAAATTGGTGTTTGGTGTGCAATTTCCCATCATTGTGTGATAAGGCCTTTATTTTTGACTCAACTGTAACTGGTGAAGTTTATTGTGACCTCATTCAACAGTTTATTGCACTATTGGATGTGAATGAACGAGAGTGTTGGTTTCAACAAGATGGTGCGACTTCCCATACTGCAAATCACACAATGGTCATGTTGCAGGAATTGTTTGGTGATCATTTGATTTCAAAAAATTTGTGACCACCAAGATCCCCAGATCTTACTCCTCCAGATTTTTTCCTTTGGGGATATCTCAAATGTGTAGAGTTTCAAAACAATCCTCATACACTTGAAGACTTGGCTAACATTGAAAGAGAGAGATTTTAAACATAAGAAAACAAACATTACGAAAGGTGGCTGCAAATGTCATGAAACGGATATTAACCTGCATCCAGGTTGCAGGAAATCACTTTCAACAACTGTTGTAAAGGTAGATATATGTCTAATTTGTGTCTTTTGTAAAGTTTAAATAGAAAAATACAATAGAGGGTTGCATCCTTTTGAAACACCCTGTATATATATTGATAAATTTTAAACCAAAAATATGCAAATGTTGGAAAAGTGATCTTTGATACTGGCAAGCTTTTATCAGTAAAAACTGAAAATCACACATAAGTATTAAAAATTATTAAATAAACACTAATGTATAATATAAATATTAATGTGATATTACTTAATAATTAGATATTTGCTTTAACAAATTAGTCTTCAAGCCAGTGGAAAGATTAAGTATCTGTTGTTGACAGTGAGTAGTAGCAGAAAAGAGCAGAATTTGAAAGTAATAATTTGCTAGTAATTTGAATGAGGTCTATTCACATTTCATGAACAAGATCCCAATGAAGTATCAGGATTTTTTAATTTGTGGATCCCAGATCAAAATATTAAATGTTGATTGGAGCACCAAAAATTTGGGATTTTTTGAAAATTCTATGTTTTTACCATAATTGAAATTTTTGATATTGCTTCAAACACTAATCTTTGTGTTTTCCAAAACATTAACAGGCATAATGCTTTTATTTAAATGTCTTATTTGAGTGGAACCACGGGATAAATTAAATATAATTTTTTTATGTTGTGTATGCCTATCTTTGTTCTCAATACATTTGTAAAAACATTTTAACCATTCTATAGGAATATTTTAAGATTCATAATATTTACAGTTGTAGATTACCATCATTTTAGTTCACTGTAAATCCAAGGTTCAATGTCAGAATTCCTTTGTCATGCTACAGTTTTGAAAGCACTTTTTTTAGGCAGACTTTTTTTATTGGTGCTCATATGATCTTGCACTAAAGAAACAGTATTATTATTTATGTAATAAAAAATTTATTGAAATGTAAAGCAGCAAGAATTTTATGTTTGCACTTCATTTTGTAATCAGTCCTGTATTTGTATTGATAACAAAATAAGTGACAATAACGAAGTAAACTAATGAAAAAGAATTGGGCATATTCATCACCTTATTAATTCCTAGATATTTTAAATGCAACTTTCAGAAATTTTTCATTACATTCAGCATTGTAACTGTTAAAATATAACTTGATTTGTAAATTTTCTACTTTAGGTACATAGTTATCTATATTGTAACAGTAATGCAGTTATTAAATAATGATAACACTTTATTAAAAATGACAAATTTAATGAAGAAAATCTAACACTATTAAAAACAGTACTCAGTTTGCACTTATAAAATATATGTATGTTTTATAAATGCTAAAATTATGCCCAATCCCTACTTGCATAAAATGGTTGTGCAGCCTTTCAATTAATTTTAATTCAAAATTAATCTAAAGGTCAGTTAACTACAAATGAGAAATTAATTGGAATTAGCCCTATAATAACAATCTTCTAAACAAATAACTAAGAAAATAAAAGTAAAATTTTTGGAACTTTATTGAAAGCATTGTAATAACTTAGGTTGATACAATAACATGAAATATATTTCTGAGTATTGTTAATGAGACAGATGAAACTGTTTCCTAAGCATCAAGGGAAAAAAAGCAACCCATGATATTTTAGTGGTTAGAACACCTGGCATATAATCAAGAGACATGGGTTTGAGTCCCACTCACAGCAAAAAATATTTCCTAAATGCTAAATGAATGGAGACGATATCTAGTGTTTATGGAAATCAGACTGGCAATGTAGGACAAGCATGCATATGCATTGCATTTTGCATCCAGTTAATGACATATGCATTTTGTGCACTACTGTGATGTAGTTTGTGGAGGGCATTCAAAAAGTTCTTGACAGGTGTCTAGATTTGTCAGCATTTCTCTCTTCACTAATGGTGTGTAAAGTTCGGTCCATGAAATCTGTGTTGATGCTATGGAGCCTACTAAAGACGGAAAGATTTTACATTTTCATAAGGATGCAGCTCAGGGATGAAGTGAAAAAAGTCATGCTAATTTATCACAGTTATATGGGGATCATGCTTGTTCATGTGGCACTGTTGTGGGGTGGATGCCAAATTCAAAGAGGGATGGCAGAGCTTCGAAGACCTCCCTTGTGCAGGAAGACTGAAGGAGGCCAATTAAAAAGGAACTTGCTGGGAAGCCTTTTTCAAGGGTTGACCTTGCAAAATGTGTTCACTCAGAAATGTGAAGTATTCACCAACAGGAGTATCACCAAGCATTCCAGAATTGGCATAGATGTCTGCAACTATTATATAGATGTCTGCAACTATTGTCTGCAACTTTGCATAGATGCTGGAGGGGAGTTCTTTGAAGGACAGTAAAAGTTTTGTTGAGGTAAGTGCAATGGTTTTTGTTTTGCAGATGCATGCCAAAAATTTTTTGAATGCCTCTCATACACAATATATATACCCAGAAACTAGTGGCTTCAGTTTCAATCCAAAAAATTGTGAATTGCTGTGGACTTAATTATATTTCTTTCTTCCCTATTACATTGATATCTTGTTTGATATCACCACTAGCTCCAGACCATGCTTCACAGGATTCTAAGAGTTGAGGGATTGCTAATCTTCTGAGAACTTGACCTCATCATCATACTCAGTATGCTTCAGTATCTTTCCTTTGAAACTTCAAAGGACTTCCAACTTACCACTGTACTCTACAATATCAACATTAATCATAACTGTTCGTTACATTGCGTTTCTCTTAAAAGATGCTAACTTCTATCAATGTTCTTTCTTTAACTGATATTTAGAAACTTTTTACCTGAATTTCTTGAACCAACTTTTGGTAGTGTTACTGTTTCTTAACCCTTCCAGTTTCCAGGCTGAAAAACAGGTTTCCATCCAGGGGCCAAGCTATTTTCTCACTGTGCTCAGCCAAAAAAAACTTTAACTTTAGAATTTTTTCGTCAAATAACTAATGAAAGGAATTATGGCATGTTGTACACCAAATTAATCAGCATTTAATTCTGGATTTTCTGAAAATCAAGTATTTAACAAAAAAAGATATGGTTTATTTTAATAGGACTTTTTTAGAGTCGTGTAGTAAAAAATGCATCTGGCAACACAAATAAAAAATTTATTTAAAAAAAAATAATAGGAATGATTACAATGCACATGAATAGAATGACTATATATTTCTGAATAACAAAAAAATTACTTTTTTGGTTTTAAGTAAATATTTTTCTCATTTCTTAATTTTTTTTTCTCAGTACCATACTTTGAGAAAATTACAGGCTTTTAGCCAACTGGGCTGAGTCAGATAAACAAGTCAACTTTAGATTTTTAAAAAAAATAACCAATCAACGGAAATAGGTCATGTTTTATACCAAATTAAACAGAATTTAATTACGAATTTTATGAAAATAATGTAAACAAATTTGCAAGCATATTGATTTTAATAAGCCTTTTTCAATGTGATATGGTGACAAAAAAAGATTGCACTATACAATTAAGGCTTTATTTTGGAAAACCCACTGAATAAAAATAGTTAAATTATATATTTATCGAAAGGAAATTTCCTCCCAAATAATATAATATTCAACCTGAAATATGATTTTCATTTCTTTTAATGTTTCTTTTCAGTATCATATATTTTAAACACGGCCAGTGTTACACAACAATGTCTTAACCTTCTCACATTCACGGGATTTTCTGAACTGGTTATGAAACAGAAAACAAAATTTCCTTGGCTGCTTTTTTTTACTAAGCATTATGAATTTTTTCTTTGGGTGTTGAAGTTTGGCGATCTTGGCTAAGTGCAGAAAGGTTTGTGCACCAAGGACTAGCCCTTCCCGAAATTGCCCTCCCAAATGATGCCGATTTTCATAGCAAGAAAGTCTATTTTGCTTCAATATCCAAGACATTTAATTTCAGAAAATGGTACAAGCTCAAAGTTTTTTTATTAAAAAAACAAGAAATAATAAAAGAAAAATTGCATATAACCTAATGGGATGTTAAATAAAATATTTGCAACAACTTTTAAGCTGGCTTCCGATCTAGCATAACTCAGAAAGATTATTAAATCAGCCAATTGAAGATCGCTAACTAACGGAAGTAAATATACAGAAATGAATTTGCTTTCATATCCAAGACCTCATTTATTTTCAGAAAATGATACTATATCAAAGTTTTACTGGAAAAGTAATAAATCATAAAATAAAAATTAACATATAACCTAATGCGATGTTAAAATATCCACAGCAACAAGTTGTAGGCCGGGCCATACAATATAACTATGAAAAAAATCAATACTTATCAGTCAGCCAAAAGATCGCTAATTTCCAGAAATAAATCTACTGAAATGACTACTAACTAAAGTTTAAATATGAAACAAATACTAACTTTACACAGTTCCAAACTAACTTATACAAAGAGTTTACAAAGAGTATATCCAATATGCTGCACCAAAACTGTAAAAATCATTTGTAGCACACGGAACGGAGATAGCATGTGTCAGCCATCTGCGTCTTGTTTGACTCAGTGAAGCATAACTGATTAAATGCAGGTGCAACCAGAATTTCTATGAAGAATACGTTTATTTTCAGTTTCGATTTGAAGGATGCTGGGAAAAATGATTAAAATAACTTGGGAATACTGAAATAGGTTTATGACAGAAAAGAGTGTGAAACAGAAAAAAAACATTGTGGTGCGTATTTTGTAATTACTTCCAAAATCTATCATTTTTAAAAATAGCAGTTTTTTTGTTATTTTTAGGAAATTTTCGAAAATTTAAGGAAAAATTTGTTGATAATAGGTTAAATCAAACTTGTGAGCTTAAATCAGAAGGCTGCTTCAGCAAATAGGAACATTAACAAGGAAATCGGCAATACTGTTTAGTGCTTCTAAGAAATGGCAATCAGATAGCTTTATAAAATTATTTATATTGTAGTTTAATAAAATATGCATCAAATTAAAAAACAAAATATTATTTTTGAAGCCTGAATTATTTATTTTTATAATAAATAAATAAATAAATAAATACCCCCTCAAGCAGCTGCTTGCCACAGAGGTCTGACAGAAGCCTTTCAGTTTATTCACCATAGTAGAAGGTCTGTGAGGATGGTGGGACCTCAGCAGAAAAACGATACGTACATCCATGCCTTACCCGGGACTTGAACCCAGGTCCCTTAGATCACTAGCCAAGTGCGCTAACCACTCGACCATGGGATGGCATAAGTTATATGTAAAAAAAATTTACAATGCCAATTTTTATTTTTAAAAAATTGATTTTTTTTGTTGTATTAAAAATGTATACATATGTCCTTGGCCTCTCAATTCAGATTTTCTGAACATATACAGACAACATGGATATTGGAAGGGTTAATCATATGCACTACATTGATCATCTTTTTTTCCAAAATTTCTGAGAGGGGTTAAAGCCATTTAAAGTAGGGAAGTGTATATAAATTGTGATTTAAAGCTGAAGTTTTTAATTTTTTTTTTGTTCCTATGGAAGATAAGGACAAATTTTATATACGACTTGGTAAACTTCAGGGGATAGTGTATTTCATGTCACCTCATGCACTTTCTTAAGGAGTACAATTATCAGTAGCACAGGTAAACCATCCATATATTTTCATTATCTAGGAAATGACCATACTTCAGCTTTTATACAAAGGTTCGATAAAATATTATGTGCATATTTTTAAGTTTGAATAATTTCAATTCATTCCCAATTTTTGTGAAAAACTATGCAAATCTGAAATGTTTGTACTTTTCCATGTTTACCTTCAACATATTTCAGAATAGTAATGAAATTTAAGTCATCCATAAAATTAATTAATAATTATCATATATTACTTTCTTTCAGAAATGCATGTAATAAATGCAGTGAAATCAGTAAAATGATTGGAACTTAAAAGTTACTTCTGGTTTCACTGTGAAATGCAACTTTGATTTAAAACATTCACATGCAATCATGACAGAAAGTTTTACTTCAGCTACCTTTCTTTCAACTCCATTTTGATAATAGACAGATGTGTAGAATAATTTTCTGATTTTCAATGATTACGTTTCAGATTTAAAGTTTATGTTAAACATAATGAAGATTTATAGCTTATTTTCACTTTATTGCTTAAATATATGTATATATCTTAGTGTGAGAAGAAATGATTTTAGGAACTATTTTGCTACGGAGTAATTAGGTATAAATAGATAACTAGCCAATTGCTGGCTAAGTTTTGCAGTAGTGATGACATCATTTCTGCCATCTCTTGATAAATGGAGTATAGTATCAAATTTAGTGTTCTTATCATAGAAACAAAATAGAAAAATATATTTTTTTTACTTAAGTTCTCAATTTATACATTTCCTTTTCTATTTTAAATGACTATAACTTGTTTCAGAAGGGGCATGGGTTGGCTCATAATCTGTAGTTCCCAGGTTTGGAAAAGTTGCCATCCATCAGATGGGATGTAAAGCTGTGGTTCTATGTGCAGGAGAGCCATAACCTAAGCACATTAACATGCTGAATGGGTTTGATGGGAGGCTTCTGTAAGAATCCTAACGGCTGTCTCTAGTGATGGGTCCTCTTGCTCAACTTTCTGTGAGTTCTTGGGGTTTCGTGACCTAACCATTTTAGCCTGTTGTATGGAAAAAGTGCCATTCAGAGGTAAAACAACCTAATCCTTCAGAACCCTTTAAAAGAAGTTGTGCAACTCCTAATATTTTGGGCAATTGTATATCTTAAATGTACTAACATTTATGTCCAATTTCATTAAATCTCTGATTGGTGATGAACTTTTGTAAAATTTTGGCATGTTGTATGTGTTTTCTCAAACCTCTGAAAGACCAGGGACCCATTTTCTCATATAAGGATATGCTCAGCAAAGGAGTAGTCTGGGAGTATGATTGCTGCATCAGAGCTGACAACATACAATGCTATTATACCATATGCATAAATTATTTCACATAATTTTTTTGGTTCTTGAACTACATAGTCATATAGTGTTACCATTCCTAAATATTTTTATAGTCCCAGATAGGGGGCAGGGGTGACTCAGTCGGTAGCGCGCCAGGCTTGTAATCTGTAGTTCCCAGGTTTGAGTCCCAGCTGGGTCAGCGTTGAGATTTATCTCCGCAAAATTCCCCACCCTGCCCACAATCAGTAGGGGACACCGATGCGCTTGGAAAGGCCACCGTCCATCGGATGGGACATTAAGCCATGGCTTGTATGCAGCAGAGCCATACCCTGTGCACGTTAAAGAACACACTGGTTGGCCTTGATGGAAAGCTACCATCTGTCTCCCAACAGCTGTTCCAGTGGGTCCCCTCCCCCAACCTTCTCTGAGCCTTCGGGGTCCATGTGACCTGGCCATTTAGCTCATGGTGTGCAAAAAAGTGCCGCTCAGAGGTAAAACAACCCAAAAGTCCCAGATAATTATTATACAACATATTTAATTTTTTAAAGACTTGCTCCAAATGAAATGGATAGATTTTATTCTTTCAGAAACTTCCCTGACAAACATGCAGAGTGCATACAAAATTAAAATTTCATGAAAGTGTCCAATTCTGAATGTTTGGAGAATTGGATTTAGTTTTTGATTGAGCAGCAAAAAAACGTAAGGAAATCTTTATAGCTAAAAGGTAGACTTTTCATGGCTGATTTACTGATTTATTAGTTTAACATATTTTCTTACCAGTATTAAAATATAAATCTATCTTTTAGCTGTAAAGATTTTCTGTGTATCCAATCTAAGTTAAATGATTTTGTTCACTCTGTATCTTCTGTTTTCCATCTTGTTCAGTATTTAGATAGTATATTGTTTTTCAAAAACTACTAATTTCTAATTTAAAGTTATTAAATTTTTAATATTGGATTATTATATTTTTGTCTGTGTAATGTTATAAGTCATACTTTTTGTGTTCAGTTTAAAGCTTTGGGAAAAGTACTATTCGATCAAGTATGTAAATTGTTAAATCTTTTGGAGACAGACTATTTTGGACTTGAATATATAGATGCTGTTGGAACTAAGGTAAATATTTTTATATAATATGAAAATACTATTATAAAGCCATTCCAATGGCTAAGTGGTTAGTGTGTTTAGTTACTGATCAAAGGGATCTGGGTTCGAGCCCTGAGTAAGGTGTGGGTGTTTGTCTTTCTGATGAGGTCCACCTTCCTCACACAACTTCTCAATAGCATACAAACTGACAGGGTCCTGTCAGACCTCTGTGGCAAGCAGCTGCTTGAGGGGACTATTTATTGAACTATTATGAACCACTAGAATATGAAGCTACAGCAGACTCGCATGTGACTGTTCACTGATTTCTTTCAGAACATTGGCATCTTCTGCAAGGTCTAATGTCTTTTTATCCTCATCAAAATTAGTATAGTTAATAGTTTCAAAAGATAGCTGAGGTAGTATCCTCTGCTTTCTTGCCCTCCTGTTGTGACTGGTGTAGGGGAGCCCCTCATTGGAGGCTAATTTCACCATGAACTTACAACACCTTGAATTTGAACGGCACATATGCAAATACCATTGTAAAAATCTAAATAAATTACTTCTCAAACAGCTGCTTTCCACAGAGGTCTGAAAGGAATCTCTCAGTATAATGTACCATAGAGACATTTTGTGAAGCAAGACCTGAGCAGAAATACATCACAAGAAAAGAAACGTCCATCACTTTGATCTGCACTCATAACCCTTACCATTTAGCAACTGGAATGGTAATACCATTATTTCATTAATAAATTTCTGAGGGTTTTTTCAGTTGAAATATGAAGAATTTCCTGAGAGAGAGAGAGAGATTTCTTAATATTTCAACAAAAAACTTATAAATTGAAACAGTAATAATTAAAATTATATTACCATCAATTACAAATATGAAATAATTTTTAACTAATGTAACAGGAATGTTTTGTATGAGCTGAAGCAAATGTAACTATGGTTTAAAAATTTATGATGTGTCTAAGTGATATCCTTATTTTATATACTGCTCACAAAAATTAGGGGATATTTTTATCGCTTCATATTCATTTTGAAATATCCCCTAATTTTTGTGAGCAGTATATATTATTTTGCCTATAAATGATGTACTTCATAACATCTGAATTTTTATTATATGAAAATGGATTGATTAGATTTCCTTCATTAGGTCTTTTAAGTTATAATTGCATATTTTGTAGTTTATTAATACCAAAATGGAAATAGAACATTCTTTTCATGTTGATATACATTTGGTTCAATAGGAAATATTCATTTATTTGAATTACAAAAAAAAATCCCAATTAACAATGAAGGAGATCTAAACTGGGGTTTTTTTTAGACCCAGTTGGTGAACTATATTAACAAATAACTTTTTGTCAAATTTGTCAAAAATAAGTTTCTTCTATGTTATAGACTAAGTTTAAATTTATCCCACTCTCCCATTAGCTTACAGAGAGCTCCACTAAGTTGACTTGTTTATTAAAAATGTGTCCATCTGTGTTCTCAATAAAATGAAACCAAATACCAAGGGAATGTTTTTTTTATTGGAGAAGTTCGGTGATTTGCACAAAAATACAGCCATGTAGGTTTTTGCTTCATTTTAGATATTTTGCAATTAAAAACTATTTTAATTTTTCTAAATTATTTTTATCTCTTATCAGATATATTTTTCAAAAGGAATACGAAGCTAAAATTCAATATTTCTTTGATATCATGATTGGCAATGTGATCGGAGTCTGATATGCATGATCAACAAGCATCTAGTTTTGGTTTGAAACTTCTAGTGCCTATGTTAGGCTGCATAGATTGGTATTTTGTGAACACAGTGTAAATATCTGTTGTTGTTTTTTTGCATTTTTGTTTTGCTGATATCTGATGAAATATGTTTTTTAAAATTTAAATAAATTTTTGCCAAATACTGCAATTGATATTTTACTTAAAGTTCAACTGGAAAATTGTGAGTTTTTTTTCTTCAAAACGTTTCTTTGATTCTGACAGTGATTCAGAGAATTTCTTTGATTCAGAGCATGTTACCAATTTAAATCAGAAAGATATTGAACAGCTCTTTTTATATTCCAAATTCTTGGGTTTTCCCGATCCCTCAAGTACAATTCCAGTAATTCTGAGGAAGATACTGATTGCAAGTAATGTTTGCATTACGAGATGGGTTGAGGTTACGTTTGCAGATTGCTCTGCTTTGCCAATATGACATGATTTTACAGGTAGCTTGGCAAAAAAATTAAATGGCTAAATCACCATTAGATATTAAAAAAATTTTATTAGTGATGAAAGCATAGCACTGATAACAGAGCAGACAAATTTGTATGGCCAAGCTTTGATTGATATGCAGGAAACTGCTCTTGGACATATTTCTTCATGGACAAGGCCAATTTAGGGGAAAAAAGAACACTACCACATCAGAAGAAATTAAAAGTTTTTTAGCTTTAGTCACAACAACTGCACTTTTTCATAAACAATCATTATTTGAGTACTAGTCTACACATTTTGTTGTTCAGACTGATTTTTTTTTCAATTGTGATGCCCAGAAAGAAATTTCAGCTGTTGCTGCAGTGCCTGTATTTAAGTGTCAACAGCATCATGAGGCCAATTAAAGGTAAACCTGGCTATGACCCTTTAGCCAAACTATACAGCTGTTTCTTGACATTAAATAGTGCTTCAAAACAACTTACATCCAAACAGGGAAATATACATTGATGGATGAATAGTTGGCTATAAAGGCAGAATATATTTCAGAGTATATCATCCACTAAAGCTAGAGGGGCCGTGGGGGTGGTTCGGTCGGTAGTGCTCCAGACTCGTAATCTGTAGTTTCCAGGTTTGAGTCCTAGTTGGGTCAGCGTTGAGATTTATCTCCACAAAATTCCCTGCCCTGCCCACTGTCAGTAGGGGACACCAATGAGCTTGGAAAGGCTGCCACCCGTTGGATGGAACATTAAGCCATGGGTCCTTGTGTGGGAGAGCCATACCCTGCACACATTAAAGAACATGCTGGATGGCCTTAAGGGAGGCTGCCATTTGTCTCCCAACAGCTGTTCCAGTGGGTCCCCTCCCCCAACCTTCTTTGAGCCTTCGGAGTCCATGTGACCTGGCTATTTAGCCCATGGTGTGCAAAAAAGTGCTGCTCAGAGGTAAAACAACCCATGTGATGCCCCATCATTCACTTTTACTTTACCTTAACCAGTTTTGCTTAATTTATGTTATATTTATCATTTTGGGGATTTTTATTTCCTCTTTGGCATCACAGCGCTCGTTTCCAAGAGTTAGGAGTTGCGCATGCACAACTCCGATCTTCCGACTGTCACCCACTAAAGCATGTGCACAAGGACACGCCCACTCTTGCATCATAGCTTGCGCCGCTCGTCAATTTATGTAAATGTCTTTCCCGGCATGCAACATGACATGTGCCGGCTTTGTACCTCTTGTGATATACCTGGTGACATGTTAGCACAGAAGTGAGTGAGCTCAGTGAGCTCGGAAGTGAGAGAGACAGAGCTAGAAGCTCAGTTGAGCGCACTGTAGCGCAGAGAGTAGTAAGCATGGAGGAGCACAGTTACTGCAATGTGTAATCAGAATTGATGTATCTTCTTCATTGAAGTTTGGTGAGTGATTTTTGGAAATAAATTTGTTTGTTATTTAAACCTTTTGAATCTTTACTAATTTTTTCTCTTGAGCAACGTTAATTGTTTGATTAGCATTTATCTTTACGTTTTGACAATCATTTTTGAATTCTTACTCATTAACGCTCACTGGTATTTTGAACCCTAATTTAACTTTATTTATTTTTTTGGCAATTTGTTAATTATTGCCTGGCACCCGTCTCAGCTATCCAGAGCATAAAACAAATTGGATCAGAAAAAGGGTCCAAACTTTAAAAGTATTTAATTTTCTTTGGCCCGTTACACCCCCAACCCACTAAAGTGAGAAAAAAATTATGTTCTGTGTGAGAGTGAAATAAAAAAAATTATGCCACTGATACTGGAATGTCAAACAGGATTGACTTTCCTAAAGAGCATTTAAGAGAAAAGTTGAAAAAAGAGATATATGGATGATTTCATTCTGAATAAGTTCCCTTTTAGTTGTGAATGGCATGTTAAGAGGGGTGTTATCATGCTTTTTTCTTGTCATGATGCTAAAATGACAGAGGTTCATCGAAGAAGGGATATCCTTGAAGTAGCAACAGTGAGGCTGTTTACAAACACAAGTGTGTTTTGAACTATAATGCTCAAATGGGAGGGGTTGACTATGCTGACCAGTTTAGGAATGTTTTGGTCACAGAACTACTTGAAGAAGGGTACACCCGTACACGAGGATCTGAGATGCCCCAAGGCATTCCACCTTCAACTTTCTGCTTAGCTGGTTGGCCTTTCTCAAGAGAAATCTTCAAATCACATCAGCCAAGCAGATTTGTTGTGTGTTCAAAAGCAAGGCACAGAACAGAAAATTCTTATGAATGTGAACAATGTGGAGTGGCTTAATGCAAAAGTAGACCATGCTTCAAAGCATTTCACATAGAGAAGAAATACAAAAAAGTAATTCAGGTAAAAAGGAATTCCCACATTATGTAGAACCTTATTTTTTATTCATATGTGCTATAATTATTTTTTTAATCACAGTTTTTTAAAGAAATAAATTATTAGTTACATTGCTGGATATTTTTTTACTATATCATCCTGGAAAATTCCTATTAAAATGAAAACTTCACTTTTTATGTTAATTTTTTACATAAAATTCAAGGAAGTGGGGTGATATGTAATTTGAAACAGTGAAACTTACTTATTTTACTGGGAAGAACTGAAAAAAAAATAGCATCTTACTAATTTATGAAGTGGTAAAAGTAGATGTAGCTCAGGATAGACTTGCTTGGAGAACTAAATTGCACGGTCTGGTTGGACCTCCGTAGCCCATGGCTGCTTGAGGATGATGATGATGATGATGATGAAAAGGGATCTGAAACAGTAAGATTAGTAATAGTAATTCATTCTGAAATTATAGAATCATTATGTTATGTATTTTATTGAGGAAATTTCATTATATAGAATTGACTAGTTTTTGAAGTAAATTACTGTTTTCTTTTCCAATCCTACTAACTGAGATAATTTTTCAGTATTGGTTAGATTACGAAAAACCAATGTGCCGACAAATGGGTCTCTCTATGGTCAACCCCGTGATGAATTTTTGTGTCAAATTTTATACTCCAGATCCTGCCCAGCTAGAAGAAGAATATACAAGGTAATTAGCATGTAATACAAACAGAGTAATAATATGTAATGTGAAATTTATTAAAATGCTTGCTACTTTAACCATTTATAAACTTTTTTTGTATGAATTCACACTATTTGAAATTATTGCTGAAATTGTTATACTTTGATATTCACAAAAGAAAATTCTACTTCATTCATATCACATTTTGGCCTAGAGGCAAAAGCTACACTGGTTTCCATAAATTAAGGAAATCCCTATGTTAAGTCATTGGGAAGCTAACGTTAAAGCTCTATAACTTCTAATATAAGTTTTTTCGTTTTGAAAAATGTGATTGCAGATAAAGATCTTAATCAAATAAATCAATATCTTGATCTCCAACAACATTCATTCAGTATTTAATGAGTTATGGAAATTTGAATATTTAACAACAGCAATACCAGTCTTAAGAAACTTATACGAAACTGAAGAATAGTGAAAGAATTCTTTACACAAAGTTCTAAAATACAGATTTATTTTATTAAACACTGTGATACAATACTTATTACTCTGGCATTGTTATTGCTGAATATTCAAACTTCCATAACTCATTAAATACTGAACGAATATTGTTGAAAATCGAGATATTGATTTTTTGGTTGAGATCTTTATCCGCAATCACATTCTTCAAAACGAAAAACTTATTTTAGAGTTATAGAGCTTTGTTGACGTTAGCTTCCCATTGACATAACATAGGGATTTTCCTTAATTTATGGAAACCAGTGTATATAGTTTATTAATTTCCTTCAAGCAGCTGGTAGTGGTTGTAATATATTTTTAATTTGCACACACTCTGACATTTGTTGAAAAGAATATAGTTACATTTATAATAGTTTTACTCAACATATGGTATATTTATATATATATTCAGTGTCCCTCACAAGATGGGCAGGGTGGCTCAGTTGGTAGCATTCCAGGCTCATAAGCTGCAGTTTTCAGGTTCGAGTCCCAACTGGTCCAGCATTGAGATTTATCTCCGCAAAACTCCCTGCCACACCCTCAGTCAGTAGGGGACATAATTGGGCTTGGAGAGGCTGTTGTCTGTTGGATGGTATGTTAAGCCATGACTGCATGTGTGGAAGAGCCATCCTTGTGCATGTTAAAGAACAGGCTGGATGGTCTTGATGGGAGGCTACCATCTGTCTCCCAACAGCTATCTAGTGGGTCTCCAACCTTCTCTGAGCCCTCGGGGACCTTGTGACCTGGCTGTTTAGCCCATTGGGTGCAAAAAGTGACAGAAGCAAAACAACCCAACCCTCACAAAGAAGAGGACTGCAATCCTAAAAGCTTTATATCCTACCAAGTGGGACATTAAATTGTAATGAGAATTTGCAATAACTCATCTAATGGGGCACAGGGCTTCAAATAGTTAAGAATTGTGTAGGCCTACCAAGAGCAAGGTTTTTTAGAAATTTATAGCTTCCATTAGCAAGCTGTTAATGCTACTATAAAATTTTTTTTATCATTCTTTTAATGGCTGTTTGGCTGTTCTTGGGGCTCACTTGATAGCATGCCAGGTTCTTAATCTTCAGTTCCCAGATTCAAGTCTCCCCTATACCAGCATTGATATCTATCCCTGCTAACCCCCACTTGCCATCAGTCAGAAACGGGACATTGATGGGCTTGGAAAAGCCACTTTCCATTGGATGGAATATAAAGCCATGGTCCTGTGTCCTCACATTGCAACCACCTATGGAGAGAAAATGGTTAGTGTGATGTTTAAAGAAACTATGTTTATTGAGAGAGGAAGTGCCGACAATATCAACCCCCTAATAATAAGGCATGAGGGGCAAAGACCTGTTTCCTACACTACTAAATGCTGAAGCCATCTACTGGAAGCCTTCCTCCAATGTAGGTTTGACTATGTCCATAGAAACAAGGGTTCAGGTACCTGCTATGGCCTCTGATCAGTATTGTCCACCAGCTGATAAAACATATCCTGTGAATCTATTCACTTGAGGCTGTCAACCCAAAAAAAAACAGAAAACACAGCATAAGATTTTCCTCTAACAGAAGCCCAACAGTGCAGCAAATTCAGGATCCACAATCAAGTTCAGAGCCATTGTTTCATTCCGGTTGGTGTGTATGGTCAGCACCAAGATTCCTTTGTGGTTCACCACTCCGTAATGGAGTAGAAAAAAAAATGTAGCCATAATAGTCCAGATCAATAAGCCACACTGATCTGGTAGTCATCCCTTTCTGTTCCCTTCCACAACAGAGTCTAGGCCTCGCTGGTTCTGTGCATCATCACAGGGGATTGGTGCATAGTTTTCCTTCCAGTGATTACCTAGCTACCATTTACAGACCACACATATACACATACACTAAAAAAGGCAATTCAAGAAATTTCAATATGATAATTTTTATAATTAAAAATATCATTTATGAACAAGTAATTTTTTAGGTAAACAGTCTTCATAACTCACAGTAAAAGGCAAAATTATTCATATATTGTTGCCATATCCCATTAGTACAACAACAATTAACAATGTTAACCACCATTTCTTTAATGCAAAAAAAGTATTAATTTTATTAAAACCAATCCACATGGTATGCTTTTATGGTAACATCCTCAAAATGATTGTTATCTAAAAGATGTGCCACAAGACAGTATTGAAAATCAAAGATGTGCCATGAGGATGTGGGGGGGAAAAGTTGGAAATTACTGCTTTAACAAATACTATAATTTCATTGCACAAGTACATGAACTTTCTTTAATAATTGTCTTGCATTTTTCTTCTAGGTATCTTTTTAGTTTACAAATAAAGAGAGATTTAGCTCAAGGTGTGTTACAGTGCAATGATAATACAGCAGCTCTAATGGCTTCTTATATAGTTCAAGGTAAGCTAATTCTCTTTAGTTTTTTCATATCTTTTGAAATTATTTAGTATGCAACTTCAGTTTAAAAAGGCAGCATTTTTAATTCGAGCTTTCACAAGTTACAGCTACAATACTAATGTGAAGTCTTAAATTTGGTTTTTCTGAACACTAAGTCATGCTCTTTACTTATGTGTTTCTATCCTGTTGGTCTTGAACACTCAACTCATGTGGTGAGTTTGTTAATACTTTGGATCAATCCCAGAACATTTTATTGATGGAATGATGCTAAAATGGGATGGAATTGCAACCATCTATACTGCAGTAACTCACTGGTTATGTTTAATTGGAGAAGTCTGTATAACTCATGGAAAGCTAAAACTTATATCAGAAATAGAGACAATTATAAAAATTGGTGTTACTGACATTAGCTATCTGTTGAGCTCAAAAGTATTAAATATTTCACTAATCAGAAAATTCAGCAGTTGAAACTTAATATCCAAACTAATATAACAAACTGTCCTATATGAATGGAAATTTCCTTATAAAATTACCATGCATACCAGCATATTCCCATTAAATTTCTAAAAAAATAAAACTTTATAGTGTTCAGAAAACCTAGCACCAACTATTTTTTGAATTGATATTTGAACTACTTAGCTTCAAATACCAACACAGTGTCACCTAACATGAAAAAATTCAAACATGGGATCCATAGCAAACCAACATACCAATGTGAACTCAGTAGAGTTAAAAGTGGCATAAATATTACAGAATATAAGTAAATAACTTTGAAAGAAATTAGATGTTCAACATAACAGATTTCTGTTGTTCTCATTACACTATAGATGAGCTTGGGCTTAAAATAGCACAGACAACTTCAGGCTTGAGCTCAGAATAATTTAAATTACAAATATTTCTTGTTAATGTGGAAAAAATAAGTAAAATTGTAAAAAAATTTTAAATTATTATTTAATCAGCCTATAGTTATTAAAAATAAGTACCATGTGGCTTTTGTTTATTTTTTACATATTCTCTGTCTTATATAATTATCTCTTTGTATTTATGTTGATGTTACCCATAAAGTTTGTTTCTACTAGTATTTCTAGCATTTTTTGTTCCAAATAAGCATTAACATTTTAATTTTGTCATAAAATGATTATAATTAATATTATAAGAATGGAATAAATTATTAACAACATGCATTTCTATATATATATTATGTTTTATTATGATATGTTAGAGAAATGTTTTTCAAAATTGAGCTGGGTCACTGAACAGTTGGTGAAATGGTTCAGCCTCGATTAGACGTGGGCTAAAATAATTGAGCCAAACTCATCTCTACTGTATGCTAAGAAAATGTAGAAACTTAAACAGCAATGGTAATGACAGGAACAGAAGTAACACAATATGATAATTGAGTCTCAATTGAAAAATACTATCAATTGCAGCAAAAATTATTTTTTGTAAGAATGGGAAACAATAGAATCAATATCAAGCCCCTCTTCCCCCCTAAGAATGCTAGTAACCAGAGTGGAGGTGATAAAAAATTAAACTTATATATATTAACCATATTTGTTGAGAGATTTGCTAACAATCACTAAAATGGAGAGAAAATATATACCAGAATAATGTTGCAGTTCATTTTGGCCTGCTCTTTGCCTACCTCCCACCCACTCAAGTAACTTGTCCCCTCTCCTATTTTTTTTTCTAGATCTGGGCCTGGAGAGCTACATTTAATATGCAGAGAGTTAAAATATATGAATATTTTCACTATGAATTTAAAATTAGTTATGGAGACCATCATAATTGTAACATTTTATTGGAGAATACCTAGTTAAAAGTGAATAAGGTGTTTGTTGTACTTGCAATATTTACTGTGATGCATAATATGTAACTGAATGTTACAGGTCAATTTTTATTACATGCAGCCTGTTTTCAGACTAATTGCAGATGACTTGCACCACAGTAATTATTGTACTTGAATGACACTGGAAAGTGTCAAGGACAGACTTCACAGTAGTTAGAGTATTAATTTTTTGGCTAGTAGGCTTATTATATTCTAAGTACCAACTGTTGAATCTGAGCATTCACTCAAAGCTTTCAATTCCTTCCTAGACTTCTAGTATGCAATGCTAAATATAGAATTGTTAAATTCTAATATAATAATAAATTTAAATTCTATACATGAATATGCTGTTTTAGTATGTTTTTTTTTTACAGCTGAATGTGGAGATTTTGTGAGTGAAGATTATCCTGATCATACCTATGTATCATCTTTCAAGTTTGTACCTCATCAAGATGCTGAATTTCAGCATAAAATCATGGAAAATCACAAAAAACATGTGTAAGTTTGATCTCTTTCTTGCTTTGCTGTAGGATGTTTGAAAAAAAAATTGGGGGGGGGGAGTTTTTATGTTTTTATTAGTTTCTTTTTGTACACTAGTTTTTAGAACCTGCAATGTATATTTATGGGAAATTATTCTGCACTTAAAAATAGTCTGCTTTTTTTATATCATTGTTGCCATGTCAGATTATATATAAATAGCTGAAACTTTTAAGAGATAGCTTTTGATTGGTTACAAGTACTAACAATTCAAGCCAAATTTATATCACAAGCTTGTGATTATTTTTAATGAATTATATTAATTTGAAGATTGGTTATGTAACAAATTATATAACAGTCCAAAAAGTGCTAAAATAGCAGTTTGAAATAGTTTTATGACACTGGAGCAATGAGAGTGGTTATGGTTGCATATGACCTGTCAGTGTCATATGTCATAAGATGAGTAAAAAATATTGTGAGGAAGGTGAGACTTCAGCAGAAAGACAACTTATATCAGGAAGAAAACTAATTTGTAAAGAAATAATTTTTTAAATACATAATATAACACTTATAACTTAATTGACAGAATTGATCTCTGTTCTAGTTGTAAAATTTAGAAGCATAAAAAATGTTCCACTGAAGATTATTTTGGAATTTGTAATGGGCTAAATGTTTAACCCATTAATGCCCAGAAAATTACAGAAAAGGGTGGAGAGTATTAACAACAAAGAAATAACACCATTTGGAAGAGTCCATTTCAAATTTTGGACATTATGGGCATTAAAGGGTTAATGTTATGTGACTGCACTAATGCATTACCTGAAGTGAATATGGTATTTTATTTGTTGAGTGAAGTGTAACATTTTTCTGTCTCATGATTATTGTTAACAGTAGATATGCTTTCGTATGGAAATGGCTCTAAAAATTTTTCTAAATATATATAATATTTTAATATAATTTCAGTGTGTAATGCAAAAATATTTAGCTTATGAAATCAATTTTGGTTTTATAAAATGTTTGAACATTATTGAGTTTAATTAGGTACATGTTGTGAATGTAGCTATTGAAGTGTGTGTTACTAGTCGAATACTTGTTGCTTTGTAGTGATTTAAAAGAGTTTGAGAATCATTTCCTCTGAATTCAGATAGTGTCTATCATACTTTTTTTATATATTTTCTTGATATCTTTTTCGTCACTTGTATAAGTGTAAAATATATAATAAGTGTAAATCTTTATAATTGTAAAAAAAAGAGTAATATAACATAAGATGACTACAGAATAGAAGGGTTTAACTTCTCTATCAATGTGATATAATGTAATACTTTACCTCAATAAATCACTGAAATATTAGGTATTTTTCTGATAGTAGGAAAATTTATGTTTTAATATGGTTTTGTTCATTTTTACACCTTGCTGTCAAGAAGAAAAAATAGCAGCACCAATTTGCTTTCTATACACTCTGATTTCACCTGAAAACAGTGTAATTTCTGCAGTTTGATCTTTTGACAAAAAACTAAATTTGGAAGAAGAAACAATTTTGTTGAATTCAAATTACTACATGTTCACACTCGAAATTGCAATTTAAATACCTAAAAAACAATGCTATTCATATAAATTTTGCATATTATGTGATACTTGATATTCAGTCACTTCTTTCCATATGCAAACATCTTGCAGGAATATCAGCTTCCCTTGGGGGATGACTCTGTCACAACATGTAAATTGACAAAACATTGGGTAGGTGATGGTGGGGTGTTGGCTCATTTGATAGTATACCAGGCTCATAATCAGCAATTTCCCAGGCTTGAGTCCCACTTGTGCCAGCAGGGCTGGCACTACCGCATATGCAACTGGCAACATTTTTCTAGGGGTGGCAAATTTACCAATAAACTAATGACCATAGTTGGTGGAAAGTTGACCGGTATAAGTAGGACCTATTTTACAACAAGATGATCTTCAATTACTTTTACAATGGCATAAACTTTAGCTAAATTAATCATTAATAGTTAAGAGTAACCCTGGAGAATGGGGCAGAAGTCCAAATTTGGTATGGGTGGCAAATATTGAAGTTCATTCCAGGCAGCAAAATAGCTAGCACCAATTTGTGGGCCATTGTTGAGATTGATTTTCACTAAATCCCTTCTCTGCCCTTGGTCAGAAAGGGGATGCCAATGAGCTTGAAAAGGCCATTTCCATCTATTGGGATGTTAAGCCATGGATCTCAAGTGCAGATGAGCCATACATGATATCAAGTGCAGATGAGCATGTTAAAGAACACTCTGAAATATTGGGGGAGGCTTCCATCTGTCTCCTAACAGCTGTCTAGTGGACCCTTTTTCCCAACCTTCTCTAAGCACTTGGGGGGCCTTGTGATCTGGCCATTTAGCCCAATGTGTGCAAAAAAAGCTCAGAAGTAAAACAGCTCAACCTGACAGAAAGTTGGGTTATAGATACTCATAATTGCCATGTTACTTTGCTTACCTGACGAAGTGTCTAGCTTGTCATGTTGCAAACTGTGTTGTAGGACTGGCAACCAGCAGTTATGGTTGACTCTGTCATCCTATCTGGGTAATGCAGCAACTTGGTATTGGTAAGTTATGGTAAAGATATGTGACAGTGATCAACAATATCTACCAATTCAATGAACTCTATGTTCACATAACGTATACATTCTATGGATTGTATTAGGTGTCCAAATAAGTTTATACATTTTCACATGATTGAAGTTCTTATGAAAATGGACACCTAATACATGCATATGAACTATATACTCTAATGTACTTTTCATCAGACTTTATCTACATGACAAGATATCACATCTCTATATAACACCAAAGAATGATTAACTTTTTATTAATGCCTTCCAGCTTACGCACATTATATATTCATAATGTTATGTAATAGTTATAGGCAGGCTCAACAAACGTTACCAAGTCCTGTTTGGCAAACAAAAATGCCTACACCTCTCCCTATAGAAAGAACCTCCTAAAGAACTATAAAAAGTCTATTCTGAATAGTAGGGTAAGGTCTCTTTGAGCAGTAGGGATATAAAATTAACAATCATTCTGAGGAGAAAATTATTATTTTTAACAGCTGGTTTCCAGCTATCAATATCAACTTGCCATTGGCAAACAGGTAGCAATATTTTTCAAGTCCTTGTTATAAGAATAAACTTAAGATTAATTATCATATATTATTGCAATTTGATTGCTGGTTTTAATTTTATAAGATGGTATACAGTTTTAAGTGTTTAAACAGTTAATAATTTGAAGAATTAAAACTGCTAATAAATTGTACAAAAATTTATATTGACATTGATATTAAGTTTTAGTACACTGCATGACATTGAAATTGTCCCACCCAGAAGGAGTGAGGGGATAGGGGTGAAATGTAGCACACATATACCAGTACATATTGGCATACCATGATTCAATTTGCAGCCACTTACAGCAGTTAGAAGATGAGATAATGCAGCACAATGTGACTGCCTCAGTAGGTAGTTGCGCCACTGTGAATGGCAATACAAGCAGCAGAATGGCATGGAGTCATACAGCTGATAGATATGGTCCTGAGGAATTGCACACCAAGCAGCGTAGACTTACTCCCATAATTCATTGAGTTTCCACACCGGCCGGTGAGAGAATTGCACATGTCCAATGTGGTCCCACAGATTTTCTGTCATTATGGGGACATCCATGGTTGCTGACACAGTCTGTCGAATATCACCTGCAGTGCTCTGTGGTGACAAACAAGCATGTTGAATTTTGCACCAATCAAGCCATGCTGACATCTGTCAGATGACACCACTCCCTCTGTTATGCACGCTAGAACCTTCATTTCACCACTGTTGCCAACAGCATCCAACAGTTGGTGCATACCGATGAATATGGGCAGCAACACGATGTGTAGCTGCCCATATTCATCCATACCATCCAGCTTCACATAGTCCTATAATTCTTCCTCTCTCAAAAGCATCCAAATGGTGATAAACCTGCCAATGGCATGTACCAGGCATTTTTGGCCTTCGCTGAACAATTTCCATGTGAAAACACCTAATCTGAACCTTTCGCACGACTTCCACCTGCATGAGCACAATACCATCCCTGTTCCTTCTTGCACCTTTATCTCTTGAGCCACACACATCATTGGCTCTGGATTATCATCATTTTCATATCTCAACTGTGCACACCCACCCTTCTATTTGCATGTTTGTATAACATGTCCTTCTGGGTGGGGCACTTTCAATGTTGAGCAGTGTATGTTAACTTTGTAAGTAATTTTATCACAGACATGCTGTACATCAATTATTCGTAAAAATAGTTAATTTCAGTGAAAATTTTTTTGTTTTTTTTTTTTAGAATTTTAACCAGTAATATGTATTTTTTTTTTAAAGTGGTCAGTCACCTGCTGAAGCAGATCTTAATCTCTTAGAAACAGCACGACGATGTGAACTGTATGGAATCAAAATGACACCTGCTAAGGTAATGTTCTAATTGAAACAGTTAATTGTCACATAGAAATTGATATTTAGTAAGTATTTAATCTAGTTAATATTTGGTATGTCCAATTTTTATATATTAGTTGAGCCACATACATTTAGAAATAAAAATAAATTACCCCTCAAGCAGCTGCTTGCCACAGAGGTCTGACAGCAGCCTGTCAGTTTAATATGCCATAGAGAAGATCTGTGTGTGGAAAGTGAGACCTCAGTAGAAGCACAAACATCAGTACCTTATACTGGGGTTTGAACTCGAGTCCTTTGATCAGTAGCCAAGCACACTAGCACTCAACCACTGGTATGGTTGTATGAATATATATTAGCCTGAACCAGTGATGGTGAACCTATGACACACATGCTAAAGGTGGCACACGAGATGACTTTTGTTGTCTCACCATTGAGAAGTGAAAAGAAATACATGTCTGTGCCTGATGTAGAGGGAAACAATTTCGGTAGCAATTCAATACATATTTGTGGGTGAATTGCTGGTTGCAAGAAGTGATTGTGTTGTTACAATTAGTACTTCAATTATGCACCTGTATATTAGAAGGATATCATCAAATAACAGATTACATTACAAAATATGCTGCACTATACAATTATGTGTATTAAACCTATCATTTATACAGAAAGTTATACAGGAATATGATGGATTATATTTTAATTAAGAGTAAATAAGCTACTTCAGTTAGGAATACCAGATCATATAGGGGAGCTGAAATTGGGTCTGGCCATTACCTGGTTAAAAATGTCTTGCAACTGAAGCTTAAGAAACGTTGTGCTAAGGTTAAGAAAATTACCTTTAACATTGAAGGTCTGAAAGATCCAGATATAGCCAAAGCATACCACGATTGGTTACTTAATCATTATGACAACTGTGGTTTGCTTACTGCTCAAGTTGAGAAAGAATGAGATCAGTTAAGCAGGTTTTTTTTTTTGAAACCAACAGTACTCTTTTGGATAAAAGGGAATAGAGGAAACAAAATTATTTGAATGATAAGGCTATGGAACTTATTTCTGAAAGTAGGAAGTGCAGGATTAATATGAATCAACACCCCACTAGTCCTAACAGAAAGCATTACAGCGAACTTAATAAACGTGTAAAGGATCAGTTAACAGCTGATAATAATCTTTGGCTTGATAGCTTGGCTGACAAATCATAGGAAACAGCTAGACAGCACAATATCAGGGGGTTGTACCAGATTGTTAATATTTTGTGTGTGAAGAAACAGACAGGTACAAAGGGGTTAAGGGATAAACATGATAAGGTGGTTGAAGGTGAGGATTCTGTGATGGCTAGGTGGGCCGAACATTTCAGAGATGTTATAAACAATGTGATTATTTCTCACCTTTTTTTTTTTCAGGTTCCACTTACAAGAAAACTTTTTTTTTTTCAGGGAAAAATATTTCCTGAATTATTTTAGTATTATGACCGTATCCCATTGTAATGAGGATAGGCACATTAACTGGCCTTAATGATAGTCCTATATCACATTCTGAAGTCGTTTTGGCTATCTTTACCTTAAAATCGCATAAATCCTCAGGCGAGGATGAAATCACCACTGAAAGGCTTAGAGCTGGGAACACTTGTGTTGTCACATGGCTGACTGAAATTTTGAATATTTTTTTTATGATAAAGGTGTTCCTAAGGATTTTACTCTAGAGCTATTATTATCCCTGTTTAAAAAAAATGTGATTATAGTTCTTGTGATAATTATAGGGGAATTAGTTTACTTTCTGTATCAGGTAAAGTTCTTTGCATGATTATACTTAATAGAATTAAGAATTTGGTTGGTGGACAACTGTGTGATGAACAGTGTGGATTCCAAAGTGGTAGGGGATGTATTGATCAAATATTTTCCCTTAGGCTGATTCCTGAGAAATGTTTAGAGTTTCAGAAACGTGGTTACTGGCTTTATAGATTTCAAAAAGGCTTTTGACTCTATTGATCAACATAATTTGCAGTTGATCGTTAGATCATATGGAATACCTGACAAGTTAGTTAGTGTAATGAAAGCTCTCTATAATAACACAGTCATGTGTGAGAGTTGGTAAGGCTTGTGGCGATTGATTTAGCATTGCTAGTGGAGTAGACAAGGGTGTATATTGCCTCCTTTTCTATTGAGTTTGGTTATTGATTATGTTATGCAGAATTCTTTGCAAGGGAAAGATTTTGGCCTTAAATGGTTAGAGATTTCAAAATTTGTGATGTAGATATGCAGATGATTTAGCTTGTTGGCTAATGATGTTGATGAGATGAATTCTTTTGCTATGGCTGTTGATGAGACAGGTAATAGAGTAAGTTTGGTTATAAACAGAGAAAAAACTAAAGTGATGAAAATTGGTCAGACAGATGGTGCTTCAGTTGCTTTGAATGGTTGCACTCTTGAGCAAGTAAGTGTCTCAGTTTAATTACCTTGGGAGTTATGTATGTATGTATGCATAGCTGCAGGTTGGCAAACAAGATTATGAACAGTGTGCCTAAAGACTTCAGGAAAATGGGGAGACCTGAGATGCTATGGACAATGCCAAACAGGACCTTGCTAGAATTGGCCTACAGTGGCCAAATGCAACAGCTGGTAGTTCAGGCAAACATGTCTCGAGAGAAAAATTACAGTCTGGTAGGATCTCCGTAGCCCATGGCTGCATGAAGATTATATATATATGTATGTATTCTTCATGAACAGTACCATCTGAAAAATATTCCCAAGTTTGAAGGCAAAAAGTCAATGGAGCCTTATCAGAACATCTGGCTTGCATCGTTCAAGTCCCACTCACAGTGAGACTGCTTTTTGCAGCAAAAAATATTTCTCGAATTGTATGTTTACATGTAATTCTGTGCCTCTACTATTTATTTGTGCATTCATAATGCTAATAGCATGATTGGCTTTCTAATTATTCAACATCATTTGTAGCAACTAGGTTGCCTATTCCCAATCATAGAGAGTCATGAGTGACAAAAATCAGAAAGATTTATAGTTAGTAATCCAATGTTACTGACTATATCTTTTTGCTGGACACCGAGTGAGCCGCTGATAGTTTAGTAGTTAGTATACCTGGCATGTATTCAGAAGACATGGGTTCAAGTCCCACTTACAACAAAACTTTTTTTTATGTGAAAAATATTTCCTGAATTATTTCAGTATTATGACCGTATTAATCTTCTGGTATAATTTATAGTTAATCCCAATTGATAAAAATTCTCCTAGAGAAGGCATTATTGCCTGTCTAAATGATTGATAATTTTTTTAAATGTACTTTATATTGTTAAAATTTGAGAGTATTGTATTGTTCAAAGGGTTTTAACTTGTTTGTAAAATTTATGGAACAATAAATAGAATTGAGACATGATTGTCAGTAACAGGAGTAATGACATAATTTGTTCATTTATGTAATGATCTCTATTTAAATTGCAGTTTAAAAGAATCCCTACTTAACCTTTTCATAATAATCAGGCAGATTATATATGTATAAAATTTGTTTCAAATTTGAAGGAAGAGCAAATGTTCCTTTTCCATTTCTGGGAACATCCATTGGAAATGATTGTGATTTTTTTTTTGCTTTATCTAAGGCAGTAGTCAGCAGTGACATCCATCTTAGTAGGGAATGCCCTTGTATGAGAAGGCCTGTAAAAGCTGAAAGTAGCTTCTAGGATTCTTCTCTGTTGTATATGTAAAAAATTTTTTAATAAAAATTGGATTTAAAAATGCAAATTGAAGATTTAATTAATGAATTGCAATGTATCATTTTTGATGGGCATTTAAGCTAAACCTTTTACAATTGTGCAATAGATGTTCCAAATTCATTATTCTAGGATCCTTCTTTCAATAAATTGATATGTTCTTGTTATATGAATGATGCTCAGTATAAAATATTTGCATACTTGTTTGAGAAACTAAAGAAAATTAGTTTATTAGTCAACTCTGAAGTCTGATATGTTAGGGGTAAGCATATTGACAGCACAAAAATTATTATTTATTATTGTCAAAAAATTTTTGGACAATGGAATGTTTTTGTATCCATATATAAGGTGAGGGCAATGTCATTTCTGAGTAATTTATTAAACTTTTGCTGTGTTAAAATAAAATGAAATTAAGTTCAAAATATATTAGTTATTGTTAAGAATTATTACTGCAGCTTACACAATTAGGTTATATTGTAAGAATGAAAGCTTTTCTTGGTTAATTGTTCTGTATTGTTTCACAATAATTTCTATATATATTAGGATAGTGAAGGTGTGCCCTTGAATCTTGCTGTAGCCCATATGGGTGCATTGGTCTTCCAAAACTACACCAAAATAAATACTTTCTCATGGGCCAAAATTCGAAAAATCAGTTTTAAAAGAAAGCGATTTCTTATCAAACTTCATCCAGAAGGCTATGTAAGTACTATTTTCAGAAATATTTTCTTTTATTGTTATTACATTTGTGTTATTAAATATAGTAAATAGAGCTTTGAAGTGTTACACCCACTTCCTTGGTATAAGAAATAATTAAGAGTAAATAGTAAAGAAAAATGTTTTGAGTGTGTAGAATTAAAGTCACTTAAATGAATAAAATAAATTCAATGTAAGAAAAAAACCCAAAAATTTAAATGTTTTATAACACTAGTTTATGACATGCCTAAAGGAAAAATCAAAAATCTACGAAGGAAATCAAAAATGGAATGCATTTAATTCTCTCATTCTATAATGAACAGCACATGTCACACTTCACTTCCATTTAAAAATATAATGCCAGCAATTTCACTGTTAATTAAATGTCTAAAAATAGTGTATATGGAAATTCAGTTTTAACAGAAACTAGGAAATCTTAATGTCCATTGTTGAAGAGAATGGGAGAAAGATATTGATCTCAAGTAAAACCATTGCATCTTCATAAATAATTTTATTTAAACTTCAAAGTGTTTGAAGTTTAAAAAAAAAAAATCATATCATTAGAAGGAATTTGCTAGTCTGAAGTGGGGCAGGGGTTGCTCAATCAGCACATTAGGCTCCTAATCTGCAGTTCCCAGGTCCGATTCACAATTGTGCCAGCATTGAGATTTATCTCTGCTACCTGGGTTCGAGCCCCCGGTAAGGCATGGATGTTCGTATTGTTTTCTGCTGAGGTCCTGCCATCCTCTCAGATCTTCTACTGTGGCATATAAACTGACAGGCTCCTGTCAGACCTCTGTGGCAAGCAGCTGCTTGAGGGGGTATTTATTTTTTTTTTAATTCCTGTTCTGCCCTCAGTGAAAAAAGTATACCAATGGGTTTGTAAAGGCCACTGTCCATTGGATGGGATGTTAAGTCATGGCCCCTTTTGCAGGAGAGCCATCCCCTGCATATGTTACAGAACACGCTGGATGGCATTGACAAGAGGCTTCCAGCTATGTCCTAATGGCTGTTCAGTTGGTCTTCCCAACCTCTGAGCCCTTGAGGTCCTTGTGACCTGGCTATTTATTCCATTTTGTGCAAAAAAAGCGATGCTTAGAGTTAAACCAACTGAACCCTGGTCCAAAGTTGTACTATTGCTGGCATAGAGTTCAAAGAAATGTATAGTGGCAGTCATATTTAAAGACAGTTTTTAAGATTTTAACTTAAAATTTTTAAAAGTACTGGTCAGAAATAATGCTTTACTTTCATATGCTGTTGGAGGAAACATCAGCATCAGGAATATATAACATTCAAACTGCTTTATCTGAAGTAACCTTGGATTGGTATCATGCTCACAATTTGACCTTATAACAGTGGAGCTGACACTACCCCTCAAGCCAACACTAAATAATTTGGTTCAACTATAATATTGGTGTATCATCGTGAGTGTGCCAGTAATACTACAACTTCAGACAAGCAAATTCTTTCTGGTTTAAGAAGCCTTCAGCAAAAGATACTTCTGTTTTGAACAGTTTGCTTCAGTAAAGTTATTTATGTAAGTTTCAACAACTCTGAGAATGACATCTTTCTCCTGTTATCTTGAATAATAAACAGTTACAGATTTCCTCATTTCTGATAAAACTTCTAATTAATATATTGTTTTTAAATGTATTTAGTTAACTCAGGATTACTACTCATATGTAGAATGACACTATTACTACCTGTGGTAATGATGTACCCCAAAGAAAAAACCAATAAATGCTTGTGATAAACATTTTATACTATCTGATCAAAAGTATCTGGATACCCCTCCTTGTAGTTGCTGATATATACCACAGGCATGGCCCAAACAGGTATAAAAGGATGCACGTGGCCTGGCAAACTTCATAGACACACTGGCTGTAAGGCACAGCTCAGTGACTTTCAATGTGGTATAGTCATAGGATGTCACCTTAGCAACAAGTCAGTTCGGGATATTTCAGTCCTGCTGCAGCTGCCCTGATCAACTGTAAGTGATGAAGATATTGTGAAGTGAAAAGGCCTAGGAGCAACAACAGCGTAATGCCACATAAAATGACAGAGCAGTATTGCCGAGTGCTGAAGCAGGTGGTGTGACAAAATCACCTGTCCTCGGTTACAACACTCACCACCGAGTTCCAAAATGCCTCTGGAAGCAACGCCAGCATCATAACAGTTCATCATGAGCTGCACAGAATGGTTTTCCATGACTGAGCAGCCGTACACAAGCCTAACATCATCAAGATCAATGCCAAGTGTCAGTTGGAGTGGTATAAAGCATGGCGCCAGTGAACTCTTGAGCAGTGGAACCATGTTCTCTGGAGTGATGAATCATGCTTCACCATCTGGCAGTCTGATGGATGAGTTTGGGTGTGGAGGATGTCAGGTGCATGCTACCTGCTTGACTGTGTTGTGCCAACTGTGTAGTTGGTGGAGGAGGCATTATGCTCTGGGGCTGTTTTTCATGGTTCAGGCTGGGCCCCCTAGTTCCAATGAATGGCACTCTGAACACTGCAGCGTATAATGACATTCTCAAGAATTCTGTACTCCCAACTTTATGGCAACAGTTCAGTGATGTCGATAGAACTGATAATAGAGTAGGTATCAATAGGTTACTTTCCTGTACCAACATGACAATGCCCCTGTACACAGTGCGAGGACTGTGCAAGAATGGTTTAATAGCATGGGTGTGGAAGAATTTGACTGGCCTGCACAGAGCCCTGATCTCAACCACATGGAACTGACATATTAAACTGACAGGCTGCTGTTAGACCTCTGTGACAAAGCAGCTGCTTGAGGGGTAATTTATTTCTAAATGCATGTGGCTCAACTAATTATAAAAATTGGACGTACCAAATATTGACTAGATTAAACACTTACTAAATATCAATTTTTATGTGAAAATTAACTGTTTTAATTAGAACACTACCTTAGCAGGTGTCATTTTGATTCCATACAGTTCACATCGTCGTGCTGTTTCTAAGAGATTAAGATCCACTTCAGCAGGTGACTGACCACTTTAAAAAAATACATATTACTGGTTAAAATTCTAAAAAAAAAACAAAAAAAGGTCACTGAAATGGACTATTTTTTGCAAATAATTGATGTAGAGCATGTCTGTGATAAAATTACTTACAAAGTTAACATACACTGCTCAACATTAAAAGTGCCCCACCCAGAAGGACATGTCATACAAACATGCAAATAGAAGGGTGGGTGTGCACAATTGAGATATGCAAATGATGATAATCCGGAGCCAATGACGGGTATGGCTCAAGAGATAAAAGGTGCAAGAAGAAACAGGGATGGAATTGTGCTTATGCAGGTGGAAGTCGTGCGAAAGGTTGAGATTAGGTGTTTTTACTTGGATATTGTTCAGCGAAGGTCAAAAATGCCTGGTAGATGCCATCGGCAAGTTTATCACCATTTGGATGCTTTTGATAGAGGAAGAATTATAGGCCTATGTGAAGCTGGATGGACTACACATCGTTTAATCAATGTCAAAATTAATGTTAATTAGTTATTTGGCAATTACCTGATCGTGTCGCTGCCCATGTTCATTGGTATGCACCAACTGTTGGATGCTGTTGGCAACAGTGGTGAAATGAAGGTTCTAGCATGCGTAACAGAGTTGGATTGGGTTGTTTTACCTCTGAGTGGCACTTTTTTGCACACCATGGGCTAAATGGCCAGGTCACATGGACCCCGAAGGCTCAGAGAAGGTTGGGGGAAGGGACCCACTGGAACAGCTGTTGGGAGACAGATGGTAGCCTCCCATCAAGGCCATCCAGCGTGTTCTTTAATGTGCACAGGGTTTGGCTCTCCTGCACACGGGGGACACTGCTTAACGTCCCATCTGATGGACGGCGGCCTTTCCAATCCCATCGGGCGTAACAGAGGGAGTGGTGTCATCTGACAGATGTCAGCATGGATTGATTGGCGCAAAATTCGACATGCTTGTTTGTCACCACAGAGCACTGCAGGTGATATTTGACAGGCTGTGTCAGCAGCCATGGACGTCCCCATGACGACCCTAATGGTAAACCGAAGGTTGCATGAGGCACATCTGCGCTCTAGGCAACCATTATGTCCACTGCCATTGACTGCAAATCATCACAGCATTCATCTGACTTGGTTCTGAAGTTGTGCAAACCGGGGTCATGAATGGAACACTTGTGTTTAGTGATGAATCCCATTTCTGTCTGGTACTGATGATCGATGGGTCCGTGTATGGTGACAACCTAGTGAGAGGACAGATCCAGCTTTTGTTCGCGACCATCACACCACCTGTCAGATAGGCATAATGGTATGGGGTGCTATTGTATACGACAGGTCACCTCTTGTCTGCATCACAGGAACACTGACAGCTGCATGATACCTTAGCGCAGTTCTGCAGCCTGTATTATTACCATTCCTGGGAGGCATGCAGCAGCCCATTTTCCAGCATTACAATGCCTGTGTACACACTGCTAGGGTCTCCAGGCAATGTTTGCAACATGTTCAAGTATTGCCATGTCCAGCACGATCTCTAGATTTATCCCCAATAGAAAACCTGTGGGACTACATTGGACGACATGTACAGTCCTCTCACCGGCCGGTGCGGAATCTCGAATTATGAGAGCAAGTCAACGCTGCTTGGTGTGCAATTCCTCAGGACCATATCCGTTGACTGATGACTCCATTCCATGCTGTATTGCCGTTCACGGCAGTGCAACCACCTACTGAGGCAGTCACACTGTGCTGCATTTCTCATCTTCTAACCGCTCTAATTGGCTGCAAATTAAACCATGGTATGCCAATATGTATTGCTATGTGTGTGCTACATTTCACCCTTAACCCCTCACTCCTTCTGGGTGGGGCAATTTCAATGTCGTGCAGTGTATATCTAAAAAAAAATATTTCAAAGCATTTAAAGTTTTACTGAAGTACTGAAATTGAGAATGAATTGTTTTAGTATAAAACTGCATAACTGCTATAGAAAAGTTAATTTTTTAAATTTTTGCAAAAATTTTGGTTAATTTTGGTTGCAAAATTAATGTTAATTAGTGTATTTGGCTAAAATATCATTAACATTATCACTAAAATAAGTTCTACCTTTTAAAAATCGCACTTTTAGGATAATCATATAATTCTATAATTCTTCCGATATTAGTCAGTAGCTTTTCCCTGGTCAAGGATGTCTAAAGACTTTTTTTGTACAACACTAAAACTTCATTTTAAAAGAAAATTGTTGTTTGAATAATTTCTTACACATATCTTTTAAAAATGCATAATTCAGGTTTGAAAATAATATTTTCTTTTTTCGTACGATGCATATTTTATTAAACTACAATATAAATACTTCGATAAAGCCATCTGATTGCCATATTTTAGTAGCGCTATATGGTATTGCCGATTTGTTTGTTAATATTACTCTGTATTGAAGCAATCACCTGATTTAAGCTCACAAGTTTGAATTGAACTATTTTCAACATATTTTTCCTTAAATTTTCTAAAATCTAAAAATTAACAAAAATCTGCTATTTTTAAAAATGGAAGATTTTAGAAGTAGTTATGAAATATTTACTTATTTTTTCAGTACACTACTCTAAGAAGTGTTATTAAAATTAATATGTTACTATAATATTCATATTTTTTATTTCGGTAAAATTCAGAATTAAGTTCTCTTTAATTTGGTGGGGCGGGGGTGGCTCAGTCGGTAGCGCGCCAGGCTCGTAATCTGTAGTTCCCAGGTTCGAGTCCCAGCTGGGTCAGCGTTGAGATTTATCTCCGCAAAAATTCCCCGCCCTGCCCACGGTCAGTAGGGGACACCGATGGGCTTGGAAAGGCCGCCGTCCGTCGGATGGGACATTAAGCCGTGGCCCCGTGTACGGGAGAGCCATACCCTGTGCACGTTAAAGAACACGCTGGATGGCCTTGACGGGAGGCTACCATCTGTCTCCCAACAGCTGTTCCAGTGGGTCCCCTCCCCAAACCTTCTCTGAGCCTTCGGGGTCCATGTGACCTGGCCATTTAGCCCATGGTGTGCAAAAAAGTGCCGCTCAGAGGTAAAACAACCCAACCCAACCTTTAATTTGGTATATAACATGACCTATTTCTGTTGATTAGTTATTTATCAAAAATATTCTAAAGTTGATTTGTTTATTGGACTACAATATGCCTGGACTTTTCTCAAAGTATGGTATGGAGCAAAAAATTTCAATATTGAAATGTTTACTTTAAAACAAGAATTTTTTTGTTATTCAGAAATAAATAAACTTCCTATTCTGCATGATAATTTCTGGCTATTAATGTTATTTAAATAAATTTTTATTTGTGTTACCAGATGCATTCTTTTGCTATATGACTCTAAAGAAGACCTATTAAAATAAAACTAGTAGTCTTTTTTGTTAAATATTTTATTTTCAGAAAAACCAGAATTAAATGCTGATTAATTGGCATGTAATATGCCATAATTCCTTTCATTTAGTTATTTGGCAAAAAAGTTCTGAAGTTAATTTTTTTGCCTGATCAGAGTGAAAAAATAACGATCTGGGAAGGGGTAGAGATAACTGGCAGCTTCATTATTGATCATTTCAAATTATTCTTTATAATTGCAGTATAAATTTGAAAAGCAGTAAAAAATAATTCCAGAAGCGCCAGAGTAAAAAATCTGAAATCAAAAGTCTGCTAAAATATTGACGGAGAGCATTCAGCAAAGTTATAGGATGATGGAATTTCTAGTAGTAATGAAATCAATAATTTAATTAAAAGTTTAGAAAGCATTAGAACTCTGCCACAGCTATAAATAGGTCAACATACTGGAAATAAAAATCTGATCAATAATCTACTATGTGGAGGCAGAATAAAAGCATAACTAAATCGTCTATACTTGATGTTATTTATGGGGATTCAACATGTGTGTATACAATCACTACAGGCTCAAAAGAGTTTATTTTTAAAACTTTTTCATAATTTTTTCAAGCAGAATCAACATGAATAAAATATATATATCATAGATTGAAATGTTATTTTCAAGATTTGATTAGAAATGGGGTCCTTGTGACCTGGCCATTTAGCCTATATATGTAAAAAGGAAGAAAATAAGTAAAATAGCCCAACCCTTCCCCAAACTTTCTCTGAGTTCTTGGGGTCCTTGTGACTTGGCCATTTAGCCCATCGTGTGTAAAAAAATAAAAGTGCTGCTCTGCAGTAAAACAACCCAAACTTGCCACAGTAACATTTCATTCTATAAAAGAACCTGGACAAGCTTGGAGTAGCTTCTGGATTCCTTTGTCCCTGTCATGTATATTGCTTAAAAAAAAAAAACAGATGGAAAAATACACCGAAGAGCCAAAACATTATGACCAGTAAATCTTTATGCAAATCAAAGCAACTGCAGGTAAATGACGGCGCGTGTAAAGGTCATGAAATGATATAAATAACACCTGATACTGAGCTCTGTTAATCAGTGTTATATTTGTTTTTCAGATGAGAAAGGCAGTGGACTTGAGTGAATTTGACAAAGCCAAAATTGTAATGGCCAGACGACTGGGTCAGAGTAATTCTGAGACAAGCAAGGCTTGTGGGTTGCTCATGGTCAGCCATGGTTAGCACTTTCAAAAAGTGGTCAGAAGAGGGAAAAACCATGAACCACTGGCAAGGTATGGGCCAACCATGGCTCATCAATGCTAGAGGTGAGCGAAGTCTATCCCATATGGTACGGGCCAACAGAAGGGATACCGTGGTTTAACTCGCCCCTAATTTGAATGCTGATGACAGGAGTAATGTGTCATAACACACAGTACATCAAACCCTGCTGAAAATGGGGCTGTGTGGCTTCAGGCTGGTCTGAGTGCCCATGCTAATCTCGGTTCACTGTTGAAAGCACCTACAATGGTCATGCGAGCATCAAAACTGTACCTCGAATGATTGGAAGAAGTTTGTCTGGTCTGGTGAATCATGTTTCCTGTTGCACCATGTGGATGGCTGGGTATGTGTGCATCGTTTACCTGGGTAGTATTGGCACCAGGATACACTGTGGGATGAAAGCAAACCGGTGGAAGAAGTGTAATCCTTTGGGCAATGTTCTGCTGAGAAATTGGTCCAGTCATTCATGTGCAGGAAACTGATGTCTAGCACCTACCTAAATATCATTGCAGATCAGGTACATTCTTTCATGGCAATGAGATATCCCTCTAGTAGTGCCTTCTTTTCCACAATCTGGGCAGTATGCCATGACACACTGCCCAGATTGTTCGAGAATGGTTCGCGGAACATGAGGAAGACTTCCAGGTATTGCCATGGCCTTCAAATTCACCAGACATCAAACCAATTGAGTATCTGTGGTTTATGTTGGAACAGCATATCTGATCTGCAGCGGCTCAACCACGTAACTACAGGAGTTAAAGGATCTGGTGGTAAAATGTTGGTACCAGATACCACAAGACACCTTTAGAAATCTTGTAGCATCCATGCCTCACCGGGTAAGAGCTGTTTTGGCAGCACATGTAGGACCAATATCATATTAGGCAGGTGGTCATAATGTTTTGGCTCTTTGGTGTATTTAACTCTGTTAAGAACAATAATGGGCAGAACTTTACCTGGAACAGAAAGTAGAATGATTTTCTTCGAATTATGAGGGGCATTCAAAAGTTCTTGACATGCATCTGCAAAACTAAAACCATTGCACTTACCTCAGTGAAACTTTTACTGTCCTTCAGAGTACTCCCATCCAGCATCTATGCAAAGTTTCAGATGTCTACACCAATTCTGAAATGCTGGAACTCTTGGGGAAT
The DNA here is from genome assembly GCA_038380435.1 of Ryuthela nishihirai. Taxonomy (NCBI): domain Eukaryota; kingdom Metazoa; phylum Arthropoda; class Arachnida; order Araneae; family Heptathelidae; genus Ryuthela; species Ryuthela nishihirai. The sequence goes on along the minus strand of JAWZYU010000009.1, from coordinate 25,864,193 downwards.
ACTCTGCAATGCTGAATGAATGCATTTTGCATTCATCTTGCATTTTCGTTCTTGAAAAAGGCTTCCCAGCAAAGTTCCTTTCTAATTTTTGGAAACAATAAAAAAAATATTTATTCAGAATCTAGTAAGAGTAATTAACAGAGGCAAAAAAATTATTAAACTTATTTATTTTTAATTCATTTTTCATGAAAATTTTTAAAGAGCTACAAACTGGAGGGGGAAATGTTATACTGTATTGAAAATCCTGTCCCTTGCCCTCTCCCCACACACAGATTTTTCAGGCTCAATTTTGCGTAGCTTATTTGTTCAGTGTGAAAATTTAATGACCCCTTCTAGGTCAGTATAATACATACCCCAACTAGGGAAGATGACAAAACTTGTTATTCTGTTTTAAGGGTAATTTGGAACCTGAAGAGGTCAGGCAGCCTTGAAAGAAAAGCGCATTACTTCAAAAGGATTAACTTAATTTTTTTAGGGGAAAACAGGGAAAGAAGTCAATTTAGACTACTCCATATGCCCTGACTATAGGACATGTAATGAAAAAAGTTAATTATATTGGTAAGAATGGAAAAAAGTATTCGTAATGAAAAGTACATGTAACATAGTTATAAAACTCAAATTGAAGGGGAATGAATGGGCTTTGCTTTATTATATCAGTAATTTAATTATTATCAACTTCGTTATAACTGAGTTTGAATATATATCTAAAGGTTTTTGTGAGAATTAAATGTGTAATACTCCAGTAAAATAAAAATCTGAAACAAAAAATTTTCTTAGCTCCATGAATTTTAGTTACAGGTAAGTTTGACTGTAATTGGGGTAACCTTGAAGCAAAGAATATGTAAGGAGAAGAATGAAAGTCCTATTGTATCTGGAGCTGAGACGCTACTACTGCCTCTCAGCTACAGATACACGCTCTGCTGTGAAATGTGCTTACAGGGGCAATGCAGCAAACCGTTGTTGGTAGTCTAGGATTAAATTATTTCTGTGCATGAGTGATCTGTGGCTTTTTAGCACATTGCTCCTGAATGACAGTGGATATGATCTCAAATTTCAGGTATATTGAACATATTTTTTCTCCTTCAGCACTTTTATTTGATACATTTACTACTCGAGAAAAAAAAAATGTTAGTAACATCTTGATTTATAACAATGCAAAAGTAGTTTTCCAAATGCAGTCTTCCTTACCTGATGCACATGGTTTACCTTAAGCCTTACCACCATGTTGGCTGTTATGACAGATGATGATTTGTAACATGTTAAGCAGTACTTGTTGCTATTCCCTCTATAACTGTGGGGTTAATTCCAGAAGTATATCTAGCATTAATAAGTGACTGATGCTTACATGATGATTGTCAGTTTTTCATAATTAGCAGTTAAGTAAACTTGCATTATGATAAAGCTAATGCTTGTGGCAGACTTCCATCCTGTTCGTACAGTGTACTCTGGTCCTGCTCCTGCATGCTGTGATTCCAAGGTGTCTTCCTCACCACTATCGCAAAGTAATAAGGAATATGGATTATATTTTCAGCATATTTGCAATTCACATGAAAATTGCATGAATTTACTATCTTATCATTTCTTTATAATTGCAAAATTTGAGAGAAGTTTGATATTTTGCAAATGCTGCAAATGAAATTTTTACCCATTGGCATAATTTGTTGTAGCCAACTTCTCATGCTGTGACCTCGGTTGAAAATATATGATATTAAATAAATTTTCTTAGCTCACTTCTTAAAATTTCTGTGTTTTTTTATTTTAATTATATTCATTGCATATGATACAAAAAATTAAATAATCATCATGTCAAAAAAACTTTTATCAGATAAATTTGTTGAACATAGCGAAAAAAAAAGTGGAGTGAGGAAGCTGGAGGGGTTAGTAAGGAATGCTGTGCATTTGAAAACTATATTATTAAAAATTGTATCAATCAAGATTTTACTAATATTTCAGGAATATATGTAAAAGTGCTGAAGGAGGGGGAAAAAAAAAAAAGATGTTTCATGCGATGCGAAAACATTCCCATATGCTTATAATAATATTAAAAAACTTATAAAAGTTATGACACTAACAACATCTGCCGAACCTAAAATTTCTCATGGGAACAAATACACAAGTACCTTAGCCCCTGAGATCATGAATAACAACTTCCCTGCAGCACAGTATATATATATATCTGTAGCCTTGTGGTGCTGCAGTCAAAAGTGTCTTACATTGTGCCTATGGAAGCTTTCATTCTTATCCTTACATATTCTTTGCTTAAAGCACATTCAGAGTTTTAGGTGACTTTTTTTTCCTTTTTAAAAATGAAATTCAACCTAAATTTAAAATGTTTGTAAACTGAAAAACAATTTTTCTTTCACTAATAGGGATATTATAAGGATACCGTGGAGTTTGTGTTTGATGGACGTAATGAATGCAAGAATTTTTGGAAAAAATGCATCGAAAACCATGCCTTTTTTCGTTGTATCGAAGTTAAAAGAAAGCCACGACAAAAGACACGTATATTTAGTAGAGGGTCATCTTTTAGGTAGGTTATAAAGAAAGCAAAAGTTTTAGTTCTTAGCCTTCTGAAATTTGTTTAAGGTATTAGAAGTTAAAATTTGTAATTTTCTAAAGTCGTAGATAAGTTCTTATGAAAAGGTGATAAAACTTTCTTATGCTGTACCTAATTGTGCTTTAAATTTAAAACAAGTTTTTTTGTTGTTGAGTTTTCTGACCATTGAGTGCACAACATTTACTGTGCATAATTATAATAATGTATTAAATATGCAACCATATTATTTACATTAACATATTTGAGTATAGAGAATAAATTGTCTTGATCTTGGTTGGATACAGCAGATCTGCCAACTACTCAGATTTTCTCGAATTTTCTCCGAATTTTGGTTTAAAAATCAGAAAATCCGATTTTATCTTTGAAAATTCGATTTTTAGGGATTTTTCAGTTTTACACTTACAAAAATCTATGAAAATCCTGCAAATTGTACAGTATATTTGACCTTTTCCTAATAGTTGAATGTTAATGAAAGGGAAGAATTGTTTCTAATTTAGCTCTTTTACTGTACTAAAGGTGCAGCTGTGTCTCAACTCCCTAATCTGTGCTTGCTTGTGGGCTCACCTGCACACCAATTAGAGGAAATCTATGACCCCAGCTGACCATTTCTGGACAAAACACATTACGAAGTCGAAGTCCACACCTAAATTCTTTTACAGAACTGCAGATTGTTTCTAAATGGATGTTTATTGAATCTATACCTAACTCTCTTGGCTCTGACCAACTAAATGCTAATTGGATTACTTAGAATCGGAAACTTTAGAGTGAACGAAATAATACAGATTAGAGAACTTTCCTATCAGTGGGCCATGATTGACATTGCAATTTGAAAGGGTCTTGTGCATGTCTGTTTTGGCAGTAACCCTGCAGTTTACAGCACAGCTCAAGAGTGGCTAACTTTCTTAAGGTGGGTAAAGTAAGGTTAAAAGCCCTAATATTTATTTTTAGTAGGATTAAAAAAAAACGTAAGAGAATTTATATAGTATGATGGCTTTTCATCACATCGAACGATTTATTTGTATGTTTAACCCTTAACAACCCTAGTGTCCAACAGACACATTTTCAAATTGATTTACATACAGAATCAAAAGAGTTTATTTTATTGTGAAATCACTTTGTATAATTTATTATCCCCTTTGCTTTATCTCCCAAATTATCTTACCAAAGTTTTCTAAAAGAATTTTTTTTTTAACTACTGGTCAGTTACAGTACAAAAGCATACTGGGTTGTTAAGGGTTAATGTGGCCTCTACTTCTTGATTTTTTTTTTAGCAGGTCTAACCTAAAGTGAATAAAAGTATTTTTTAAATGCAGTTTGGATTTAATTCCTATATAGTAGAATAAAGATATAAATTTTACCTCAGTAAGTGCTGAAAGTTGCAGATGATTTATGATATTTAATTAACCTTTAGCAATGTTTTAAATTCTCCATTTAAAATAGCATGTTAAAAAACTCCTTTTAAAATAGTTGTCTCTGATGAGATTATCTTGTTCTGTTTAATAATTTAATTGTTTAATAATGCAAATGGCTGTGCATTGTTTACAATCATGTGTTTTAGGCTTGTTTCCTCTGATGGGATTATTTATTTCTGTGGGCTTTTTTATACTGTGGATCGGTGGTTCATTATTTAGGATAATTCATGTGTTTCAGGCTTGTTATCTTTGATGGGATTATTTAGTTCTGGGGTCTTTTTTATTACTGTTGATTGGCAGTGAATTGTTTACAATTTTGTTTTTAGGCTTTGATCAGTAAAAAGGGCAGAGCAGTTGTTTGGCAGTATGTTTAGGTTAAAATGGTTATCCCCAATAATTTTTTACTGGGGTTTTCTTAAATTGTGGAATGGCAATTCATTATTTAGCAGTATATGCTTTTTTGAATAGCTGTCTCCTATGAAATTATTGATTTTTGCAAATTTTTTTTTAATTACAGAATGAACATTTGTTAGTGGTAATAGGCTGTTGAAACAAGTAGCCTCGGATGGTACTGACCGACATTCTCTATATAATGATATGCACAGATAGGAAAATATTTCTAGATACTATTACTTCTAGTGGGAACAAAATTTTATGCTTAGGAATAAACATTTATCATTATATTCTTTACTTAGCATATTCTCATTGTATGGCCTCTTTACTGCTAGTAATACAATTGTTTAGGTTATTATTTGTAGAACTTTCCAAGAAGTTGAATATTCGGCAAAATGCTGATCCGAGGACTCATTTTCAAAAAATAAAGGTGGCGGCCATTGCCAGTTGGCACTTTTGTCGAATATTCTTCCTAATGTAATATCGAAATACTTTTGTGAAATCACATATTTAGTGGGTTTTTTTTTATGTAAGTAATACTAAGAAACTTGGTATAATTTTGGAAAAATTAATTTTTTTCGTCACCACTAGTGATCTGAAAGTTGAGCATTTCCGTCAGACACAATGCATTATTGTGTTGCATTAAAAAATGGCACCTGAGCAACATAAACTGCAGAACTGTATGACTCTGATTTCCTCTAATTTTTTACTCTCCCAAATCTTAATTTTCATCATGCAAGGTTGGCAGCTCTGGATAACAGAATCAGTATTTTCTCCATACCCAAGATAGTTTCTTAGAAGTACCTGTAGACTACAAGTACTTAGCTATGATTGCTTGACATTTTGCATTAACATTTACAGTCATTGACCACAATCAAAAATATCAGTAAGAACTAATTAAAATAAAGAACTAAATGTAATATTAATAGACACAAAAATCACCATTATTATTAAAATGCTTCTTCACTACAAGTTTTGTAGTGAAGTACTCTACAACCATTGCATAAGTCAATCTTTCAATATTGCTTTTATTCAAGGTTGATGATTTCTTTAGTGTAATAAAAGAGTTTGCAACATAGTTCTCTTTAAATTCTCAAGGCTATTTGCAACAGGATGCTAGCATAGTAGGAGTTTAAAGATATATTACCAGTTCTTATATAGGGACAAGGCTGGCTCACTCAGACACTAGGTCCAAATGGAAGATAGTTGCAGGGAACCCATGGGGTTGGATGCGGTACCACAACTTCGAAGTGCCACAAGTGTCAAGAGACTAGGCTTTGTTGGTAATTGACGTTGAAGAGAACTTGCCATACTCTACACAGATGTTGAGGTACTTCCATATAATTAGACATCTCTAAAAGGATACTGAAAATTTTCATACATTTCCGAATCATATTCCATAAGGTTCCAGGAGATTTCAATAATCATTTTCTCTCTTAAATATTTCATAAACATTTTATTCACATGAACTGCTAAATTGTTGTAACTGTCCACCCCATTAATTTTGGCTTAATTGGTGTGAAAATATATGTTAATTGCTTTGATCAATGAATAATATCCCAGAATTACCTGTTGACTTTTTAACATCAATGGTTTTGTGGAAAAAAGTTTCGCTGACGTGCAGAATTCGATCCCACATCTCTCCAGAAACATGCCAGAGTATTTTAAGACCACTGAACTACCAGTGTTAGTTCAGTGGTTTTAGAATACTCTGTCATGTTTCTGGAGAGACTTGGGTTCGAATTCCACATGCCGGCAAAACTTTTTTCCCCTCAAAACCATTTATTAATTTGTTGAACCTTGTAATTCAGATTTTGTCCCTATATCCTCTGCATGGAAACTCATTTTCTGGGATTACAATCTCAGAATGATATTCAATTACCTATTCATATAAATAGTGAGCCACTTGCCAGAATAAGTGAGAAGTGACAGGCCCTTTCCTTAGATACCTGTGGTACAAGTGCAAAATGTGTTGCATTTGTATCATTGATGCACCATGCTCAGTTGTGATAACTGTTGCATCATTTTACATGAAATTTAAAATTTCTTTATGTTTTAAAATAGTTGAAGGCGAATAGGTCTTTCAAGCATAAAATACTTACATATCATAATAATTAAAAAAAATAAAAATAAATACCCCCTCAAGCAGCTGTTTGCCACAGAGGTCTGACAGGAGCCTGTCAGTTTATATACCATAGTAGAAGGTCTGAGAGGATGGCAGGCCCTCAGCAGAAAACCGACACAAACATGCCTTACCCGGGGCTCGAACCCAGGTCCCTTAGATCAGTAGCCAAGCGCACTAACCACTCGACCATAATGCATATGTGCTAAAACCAAATGGGTGAACTATGGCAAATTCTTCAATGATGTCAACAGTTTTCTCATCTACACCTAAGAACTTTTCATTGTAAACACATTAGACTTCAGCCAATATCTGGTACCTCAATTGATATCTTTATTACCTTTTGAAATATATAGCCTGAGTTATGCCCTTATGAAATATATAGCCTGAGCAACTAGAATGTCCATGACATTTCTGTAACTCGGCTCATATATTTATACATGGATGCTCATCTACTATTGTTGTGCCATAAAATATCACTTCAGGACATTTTGCATTGGGATATGGGACATTGCTGTATTAACTCTTTACTACTAAAGAAATGTAAGAAATCTGTTTATCCTTCATTAATACATTATTATTTAAAACACCACAATCATTGTGTCATTGATTTGCATAGTTGTTACCATCATAATGTAATGAAATTGATTTTGATTATATAGTTAGAATTTTATTAAATCAATAACTTTAAACACATATTTTAAACTTTTTAATACTTTGGAGTTAGTGGTTGAACAAGATTTAAGAATGGCAATTTCAGCCAAATGCTGATGCCCAAGCTAGACTTGAACATAGCTTTTAACATTAATTTACCATGAATGCAATTTGAGCATATTTTTTTCTTCCTTGTTCTCTAAACACTGTAATAAAAATATAGACAGCACTGCAATACATTTGGATAATATTTTTTCCATAATTCTGTTTTGATAGCGAATATTGCCAGCATGCTAGTTTCTTGTTGTATTGAACTATTACAAGTATTTTTTTTCCATGTAATAATCATCTATTTATATATTTTTTGCATATTACAAATTGCTTATTGTATTAGTAATATTTCTCCCTTATAATTTTTATTAATATAATTTTCATTTGGTATATTTTAAACATGATACAGTAGCTAAAATTAATTTGCTCTTGCTGAACTTTTTTTATATCAAAATAGCAACATTTTAAAAGTTAAACACCAAAAATAAATTCATACACAGCATAAGATTTTTACTTTATTGAAACTACATTTTGTTTTAGAGAAAGGAAAAAAAAATGGAGTTTATAATAATTAAGCATTTTTTTTTTAATTGAAAAGTCAGTGCAAGTCTATTTATCTTGGATGCTGGACGATTCCTACTTTAGCATGCTTTTTACCAAAGGTGACAGTCTGTGATACATAAATAATGCTCTTTTTATTGTATATGAGCATCAATTCACACAAAAATTCATGGGATATATTGATCAATAAATTATTAACTAATGTTGTCCACATATTGATAATTAGTTATTAATTATCAGAGATAAATTTTATTTTCATTAATATCATAAGTGTGCATGGTGCAGACTTCGACCATTGCTGCTACAGCCCATTGCTTCTCGTGCAGTATGAGGAAGTCTGTCCTACCTCAGTCAGAGTACTTTTTCAGAAAAGCAAGGTAGGGGCTGAATGGCAGTTCTTTTTGTTCTCTCTGTAATTACAGTGCTAATTTGATCATTATATCGATTAAGTGATTATTAATCGATTATTGAATGATTATTAGTTATTAATATTTAAACTTTTATTTTCATTGATATAAAGTACACATGATGTGGACTTCGATCGTTGTTGTCGCAAGCCACTGCTTCCCTTTGGGCATGACATGGTCTGCCACTACCGAATTCCAAGCCTTTTGGAAAAGCACAGAAGAGGCTGCATGACAATCATTTCTGTTCTCATTTATTCAATATATTAATTAGACAATTGCTAAAGATGATTGGTTCCTATTGATGGATTATTAATTAATTATTAGTTTTTAACTTTAATTGGAAACATAGTGTAAGCATATGGTGGACTTCAGTCATGCACCTTCCTGGTCCCACTCTCAAATTGTTGTGTGTAGAATCCAATATTGGCCCCCCTGTCCCCACAAAAACGATTTCAGCTCAATGAACGATGGTCATTTTACAGCTCTCATTAGTGGATTATCAATGAAATATTTGCTTTACCTAATAACAAGGAGACTAAACCTGTTTATATGTATGCAATAAATGACCAATTGTTTTTTTTCAACTCTGGTCTCATACTATAGCCAGTGGCAAAATAAGGACTGGAAGAGTGGTGGTTGCTACCTGATAATTTCTCTCCATTATGATTCCAGAAGCACAAATTAAATATGTGAAATATGAACTGGGTTGCATTCATAGCAATTCATTTGTGACAACAATGCTCAAAATGCCAGCTGTTATAAGTGAGATAGAAGCCAAATGCAAGGGAATGTATATGCAATGGCCCATGATTTAACATTCCATCAGAAAGATGATAGGCTTTTCAAACACATTGGTGTCCCCCTTTCTAATCAAGGACAGAACAAGGGTTTAGTGGAGAAAACCAGTTCAGTGGTGACATATCTGTGCTGCAGTTTGGTGGTCTTAATTCTTAACTCTATTTTATATAGTGGCTTGCATCCCCCCCCCCCCCCCCTCTCCATCCACATTATAATATGCACTTCCAAGATCAAATCTTCCTATAAGGTGAATTCTGTAGCAGCTAACCCCCATTCTGCTCTCTGTGAGAAAGAGGATGCCACTGTGCTTGGGAAAGCTGCCATCCATTTGATGGGAAGTTCTATATGGTCCCTTATACAGGAGAGAGACATCTTGTGTACCTTAATTAATATGCTTGATGGCCTTTACAGTTGGATTCCATCTGTCTCTTAACAGCTGCCAGGAAATAAGGAATTCCCTTTGCCAAATGCCTTGAACCCTTGGGACCTAACAATTTAGCTCATTTAGTGATGAGTGGAGGTGTCACAATGTCACCATTTGTGTGTGCATAAATGAATAATTTTATGATGATGCTATTGTGTAATTTACAATAGAAATTTGATTTTCTGAAGTTAATTTGGATGCACCTTGTGTGTCAGTTTAACTGGAAAACTTTTGAAAAATCGAATGAATTGAGCAAAGTTGTTTGAAACAAAAACCATATTCTGCCATTTCTTTAGCTCTTACCTGAAAATTTATTTTATCTCAGATGATTATAAATTCCTTGCCTCTAATATCAACACAACTACAATATTTATAAAGCAATGGAACAAAGCACATAATGCATTCTGATAAAAATACACAGAGTAGGTGATCTCCAAGCCTACCGTACTTCAGGGCTTATGTTATTTGTTCATGAAAATTGCAGTGCGATCATAAATAAGGATGGGACTTCCCAGTGCATGCTTCCATCAATGAGAGGGGAGGGGGGAGTGGTTTAGTTGGTAGCGTGCCAGGCTTGTAATCTGCAGTTCCCAGGTTCAAGTCCCAGCTGGGTCAGCGTTGAGATTTATCTCCGCAAAACTCCCTGCCCTGCCCATGGTCAGTAGGGGACACCGATGGGCTTGGAAAGAATTAAGCAGATAATCAATGATAGGACAGAATAAGGGCATTTTGTGTGCCCCCTCCTCCACTTTACAGTCTTAGAGATGTATGGTTAAAATTGTAATTTAAAGGTAGAATTTCATATCTAAATGGGTGGGTCATTTTGCCTCTGACTCTGAGCGGCACTTTTTTGTACACTGTGTTAAATGGTCAGTTCACAAGGTTCAGAGAAGTTTAGTGAAGAGTATCCACTGGGCAGCTGTTAAGAGGCAGATGGAATCCTCCTGCCGAAGCCTTCAAGTATGCTAATTAAGGTACACAGGAGATCTCTCTCCTGCTTATGGCACATGGAAGAACTTCTCATCAGACAGACAGCAGCCTTCCCAAGCACAGCAGTGTCCTCTTTCTCAGAGATGTCAGAATGGGAAATAGCTACTAGAGAATTCACCCTATAAGAAGACTTAATTGAACCTAGGAGGTGCAGATTATGAGGTGGATGGTGGTGGAGGTGGGGGAGGGGAATGCGAGCCACTATATGAAATAGAGTTAATGATTAAGACTAATTTGCAGCAGAGAAATGTCCCCACTGTGACTGTTGGTTTTCTCCACTAAACCTTGCTTTGTCCTTGGCTAGAAAGGGTGACATTGATAGGTTTGAAAAGTCTGCTTCTTTCTGATGGGATGTAAAGTTATAAGCCATTGTGTATACATTTTTTTGCATTTGGCTTCCATTTCACTTGTAACAGCTGGTGTTTTGAGCATTATTCTCACAAAAGAATCACTATGAATGTAGTACAACCCAGTTCATGTTTCAAATATTTAATTTGTGCTTCTCAAATTGTAATGGAGGGATATTATGGGGTATCACCCCACTCTTCTGTAGTCCTTATTTTGCCACTGGCTATAACAAGAGACCTTGTTAAAAACATTAATTGGTAATTTATTACTGCCAAGTAAATAAACGGATATAGTCTTCCAAATATTTTATTGATAATCTGCTAATAGGTCCTACCAGACGATAGTTTTTTTCACCAGCATGTCTGTCGTGAGCTGCAAGTGCCACATTTGGCCGCTGTACATTTGACATTGGCTGTTTGACATTGTCTGCCCACTACATCTTAAGCACACTGTTCATAATTCTGTTTACCAATCTGCAGCTTTGGATACAGGCAACATGGCCAAACTGACACAGTCCCTCTCTGCGCAGTATGCTGCTCAAAGGAGGTTGCTGACTCCTTTGCTTAACCTCATCATTATTTACGAAGTCAAACCACCTAATGCCTAAGATACTGCATAAGCATGTAGAATCAAAAGCATCAAGTTTCCTGTTATCTTGTTTACAAAGTGTCCAAGTTTCATTACCATAACAAACCCTAGAAAGAACCAAACTATTATGCAGTCTAATTTTAGTCTTTAGATGTATAAGCCTATTTCTCCACACTCCACAGATTCTTAAAAGTCCTAGCAGCAATCCCTATTCATCTGTTTATCTCATGTCGCACATTATCAGTATCTGTTACATAGCTCCCAAGATGATTAAACTGAGATACCTGCTGAAGAGTGCAATGATTCAGATTTTCTAAACCACAGCCTGCCTGACCAATTTTCATCACTTTAGTTTTCTCTCTGTTAATCACCAAAATTACTCTATTACCAGTCTCATCAACAGCCCTAATGAAAGAGTTCATCCCATCAACATCATGGCCAACAGGGCCAAATCATTTGCATTAATCTAAATCAAAAATTTTGAAATCTCTAAACCATTTCCATCCAAAATTTTCCCCTTGCAAAGAATTATAATAACATAATCAGTACCCAAAATACAGAGAAAAGGGGACAAAATGAACATTTGAAATAATAGAATCTCGCAGCTACACCTGGCAGTTATTTGTTAGATAAATATAGAGAGGAAAAAACCACATAGCTGATGACAATTTTTCCTCTACATTTACCTAAAATGAACCTTTAATTCCACTATCAATGCTAAACCAATCGCTACAAACTTTACCAACTCTCACATGACTCAGTGTTATTATAGAGAGCTTTCTCATGCTAACCAACTGTCAGGTATTCCATATGATCTAACAGTCAGCCATAAATTATGATAATCAACAGAATCAAAACCATTTGTGAAATCCATAAAGCTAGAAACCACAGGACAAGTCTCACTCATAACAGCTGGTGTTTTGAGTTTTGCTGTCACTATGAAGTTAATACAATCTATTTCATGTTTCACACATGTAATTTGTGCTTCTGAAATCATAACGGAGAGAAATTATGAGGTAGCAACCCACAACTATTCTGTAATCCTTATTTTGCCACTGGGTATGACAAGAGATCACGTTGGAAAAAATAATCAATCATTTATTGCTGACATGTAAATAAATGGATTTAGTTTCCTCATTATTAGATAAAGTAAATATTTCATTGATAATTTGCTAATGGGAGCTGTAAAATGACCTCCTTTGTTGATCTCGGGCTATTTTTTGGGGGATGGGGAGGCCAATATTGAATTCTACATGGAATGATTTGAGGGTGGGATGGACAGGGCAGGTGCATGACCGAAGTCCACTACATGCTTATGCTACGTTTGCAATTAAGGTTAAAGACTAATAATTAATTAATTAATCCATCAACAGGCACCAATCATCTATTAATAATCAGTTATTCAATATATTGAATAAACGAGAACATAAATAATTGTTGTGCAGCTCCTTCTGTGCTTTTACGAAAAAGTGCTTGGATTTCGGTAGTGGAAGACCTGTCATGCTGCACAGGAGCAACGGCTTGTGGCAATGATAAGTGAAGTCTGCGTGATGCATACTTTATATTAACCCATTTCTTCCCAAGTGTTACGTGTGCGCAACACTGGGAAGAAATGGGTTAATTAAAAAGTCTAAACATTAATAACTAATAATCATTCAATAATAGATTAATAATCCCTTAACCCTTACAGTGTCGGATTTTTTTTTTCTAAAAATGCAACTCAACTTCTGAGCCTCATTATGAAACAACTAATGAACAAAATAGTTTATATTACATACTAAAATAAAGAGCATTTAATTCTGAACAAAAAATATAAAAGTTAAAAGGAAAAAATGGTAAGCATAAAAAAGCATGTTGCAAGTTCATTTATAGTGATTTTCAAAAAATGATTAATCAATTTTTGACACTTAAAGTGTTAATCGTTATAATGATCATATTAGCACTGTAATTACAGAGAGAAAGAAAGAATTGCCATTCAGCCCCTACGTTGCTTTTTTTGAGAAAGCACCTTGACTAAGGTAGGGGCAGACTTCATCATGCTGCATGGGAAGCACTGGGTTGTGGCAGCTATGATCAAAATTTGCATCATGCATACTTTGTGATACTAATGAAATTAATTTGTAATAAATATTAACTGATAATCAACACATAGAAAACATTAGTCGGTTAATTGATTAATCAATATATCCCTTGGATTTACACTCAGATATACTAAAAAGATGAGTGGATTTATGTGTCACAGCATATTGTCTTCGGTGAAAAGAATTCTAAAGCAAGAATTGTCCAGCTTCCAAGATAATAGATGTGTCCAAAAAGTCATGAATATAGGCCATCCTCAGGGAGGGAAAAAATGAAGTCTGGGATCATTTGACCCTAATGTGTTAAACACTGTGTACACATATTGCTTTTGCCAAATGTTGTGATCAATTTTTACATGTAAAGTAAATGTAAAAGTTGATCATGACATATGGCAAAAGCAGTATATTTGTTAATTTTTTAGAAGTTTTATGAGTTACTTTTATAATGATGTTGTTTAAGGCATTTTATAATTGATTGCAAAGTAATGTTGTTGTTGTTTTTTCTGTTACAGGTATAGTGGCCGGACACAAAAACAGATGGTTGAATATGTTAGAGAAAATTATGTTAAACGTCAGCCATTTCAAAGGTAGGGCATTGTTATTAACATAGTTTACTAAAAGAAAGTAAATAATAAAAATGAATAAGAATTGGTATAACAATGCAAACTAATGTAATAAAATTTAGAATGAAAGTTGCTGTTGTCCTGATGAGATACAAATAATTTTCTATCATGTTTTATGCTTAGAATACATGAATTCAGCCTTCAATTTAGAGGTTGTTTAAACTTTACACTGCCATGACCTTGAAAATCCAGTTAATAAAGCCTGTATATATAGCCATGAATGATAAACTCTGTCATTAGTACAATGAAAAATTAAGATAAAAAAATGTTTAAGTTTGAATTAACTTTTTTTTATTTTTATATAAATATGTGTAAAATAGACATTTCAGAGCTCCTAAAAATGCCAATTTTTTCAGTTTATTTGTGAATTTGATATGTCAGAAAATAAAAAGCCCTTACTCGTGCTCAAACTGCTATTAGCACAGTCCAGATTATGCTATCTCCATAGCTACTGTTCTATATTTAGAACATTCCCCCACTAGCTGCTGAGAACTCCAGTGAGTTAATTGAGTTATTTAGTAAACATATGACCATCTGTGTTCTCATTAAAATGAAGTCAGATGCCAAGGGAAATTTTTTTTTGAAGGTTTTTCCATGATATTCACGAAAATATAGCCATATATGTTTTTGTATCATTTTAGCATATTTGCGATTAAAAACTATTTTCATCATTATCATTATCCTCAAGCAGCCATGGGCTTACAGAGGTCCAACTAGACCATGCAGTTTAGTTCTCCAAGCATATCTATCTTGAGCTGCGTCTGGCTACTGCACACTAATTCTAACAAGGTCCTGTTTGACATTCTCTGCCCACCGTATCCTAGGTCACCCCCTCTCTCTGAGGCCTTTACGCACACTGTTCATCCCTGTTTGATAATCTCTAATTATCCATACAGGTAACATGGCCAAACCAACATAATCTCTCTCTGCACAATGTGCTGCTTAAAGGAGGTTGCCGACTCCTTTGCCTAACCTTATCATTACTTACAAAGTTGAACCACCTAATGCCCAAGATATTGTATAAGCATCTAGAATCAAAAGCATCAAGTTTTCTGTTATCTTGTTTATAAAGCATCCAAGTTTCACTACCATAACTAATCCTGGAAAGAACCAAACTATTATGCAGTCTAATTATAGTCTGTAGGTTATACACCTATTTCTCCATCTCTCCATAGATTCTTAAAAGTCCCAGCAGCAATCCCTATTCAGCTGTTAATCTCATGCTGCACATCACCAGTATCTGATATTTAAACCCCCCCCCCCCCCCAAGATATTTAAATTGTGATACCTGCTCAAGAGTGAAATTATTCAGATTAACTGAATCACAGCATGCCTGATCTATTTTCATCACTTTAGTTTTCTCTCTGTTTATAACCAAACCTACTCTACTACCAGTCTCATCAACAGCTCGAATGAAAGAGTTCATCTCATCAACATCATTTGCCAAAAGGGTTAAATCATCAGCATAATCTAAATCAGAAATTTTCGTATCTCCAGTCCATTTAAGGCCAAAATCTTTCCCTTGAAGTGAATTTCGCATAACATAATCTAATCAATAACCAAGCTAAAGAGAAAAGGAGACAAAATGCACCCTTGTCGAACACCAGAAGTAATGCTAAACCAATTGCTACAAGCTTTACCAACTCTCACACACGACTCAGTGTTATTATAGAGAGCTTTCATTATGTTAACTAACTTGTCTGGTATACCATATGATTTCACAATCAACCACAAATTATGACGATCAACAGAGTCAAAAGCCTTTTTGAAATTAACAAAGCTAGCAACCAAAGGTTTCTGAAACTCTAAACATTTCTCAAGAATCTTCCTAAGTGAAAATATCTGATCCACACATCCCCTACCACTTCTGAATCCACATTGCTCATCACGCAATTGACTGTCAACCAGATTCTAAATTCTATTAAGCACAATCATGGAAAGAACTTTCCCTGGAACAGAGAGTAGGCTGATACCCCTATAGTTATCACAAGAACTGTGATCACCTTTTTTGAAAATAGGGATAACAATAGCTCTGATAATATCCTTAGGAACCATGCCTTTATCATAAAAGATATTCAAAATTTCAGTCATCCATGTGGTAACCAAAACATTCCCAGCTCTAAGAATTTCAGGAGTAATTTCATCTACCCCTGGGGATTTATGTAATTTAAGTTTAGAAATAGCCAAAATAACTTCAGAATGTGTTATAGGGCCAACATTAAAGCCAGTACTGCATCTATCATCATCACAAACAATGGGAGTAGAACTAACTATATTGTTTTCTCAGCTTTGTAGCCAAGCCATCAAGCCAAAGATTCTTATCAGCTGCTAACTGATCCTTTACTCGTTTATTAAGCTCTCTGTAATGCTTTTTATTAGGACTAGTAGGGTATTGATTGACATTCCTGCAGTTCTTTCTTTCTGAAATAAGCTAAAGTGTCTTATCACTCAAATAATTTTGCCTCCTCTGCTCCTTTTTTCCTAAAAGAGTACTGTTAGTTAGCAAAAAGGCCTGTATAAAATGGTCCCATTCTTCTTCAACTTCAGTAGTAAGCAAACCATGACTGTCATAATGACTAAGTAACCTATCATGGTAAGCTTTAGCTATAATTGGGTTTTTCAGAGCTTCATCTCCCCTATATGAACTGGTATTCCTAACAGAACTAGTCCATTTGCTGTTAATTAATATATAATCAATCATATTCTTATGCAGCCCATCAGGTGAAACCCATGTGTAATTATGTATGTTGCGGTGTTTGTAATGAGTGATAGTTATTCTCAAACAATTAAGTTTACTTACCTGTAGGAGATGTTGCCCATTGCCTTTGCAGCTACCAATACCAAAAAGGCCAATCACCCCTCCCCAAAGGTCAGAGTCAGTACCAACTTTGGCATTGAAGTCACCTAGGAAAAGGGTAATGTCTCCTTTCTTGACAGAATTCAAAATATCCTGAAGTTGTCCTTTCAACCTATCCTTCTCATCCTCAGTTGAGCATAACAGATAACAACATTCATGTCTTTAATGCTCGTCTGAAATTTAGCTGTAAGAAACGTTTCATTAATGCACTCATATCCTTTTATTAATGCACTCGTAATCAGTGTCTGCTGAGAAGCAGCACACTAGTGATCCATGTCTTGGAGATGTTTTTATCTTCCCTTCCCGAAAAGTGAAATTTGAGATTTTTTTTTAAGAATCTGACTTTATTTGTCCATCTGGTCTTTTGCAAGCCAAGAATATCAAGATTATAACAGTGGAATTATTGTGTGAGGACATCAAGAAGATAATCTCTGTGCAGAATCCTGACATTCCAATCTACAGCTATTTGAATTTCCATATTCAATAGGAATTATATATAATCTTGCATTCTAAGGGTAAAAAAGACCAAAAACAGAAGGAAAAAAATGATTCTGGAATGGCATTCTGATTCATTTTGACTGAATTTTGAACCCCCACAACCTTTATTTTTTCTAGGTGAGAAAAAAAGCCAAGATCATACCTATGTTGCTGAGCTGTTCAATATTTGAAAATAATCTGAAATTCTTTTTTGATATGTTTTGAATTCAATCTGAAATTAGCAAATAAATTTTTAAAATGAAAAATTACTTGGTTTATTCTTCCTGTTTACAATGGTCTTTCCTAACCTTCTAAACCTTGTTGCCTTTTGCTACCTCTAATAAAATTAGTATGCAACCACTTGATTTGAGAACAAAGGGCTCTGAGTATATACAGAATCGGGAATGAGTGGACTACCAACACTTTTACTAGTAGGCCAATATAGCACATATTTAATAATAAAATAACAATCAGTACATGACGTTATATAATACTTCCTGCTTACAAGAGATTGTGAGCTTTAACAGTTTCTAACTCGAACACTCAGTAATATAATTCAATCAGGGTTGTCTTCTCACAGTTGAACCTGAGCAGCAAGGGCTCTGCAGGTTGATACTCTGGCTGTCAGATGGAGCTATGCTAAATACCACTGATAAAAAATATACGTTTTCAGTTATTGCATAATGCTTGAAGTAGAAAAAGTTTAAAAGTTATTAAATTGCACAATTACCTTCCCCCACCACCATCATTCTGGAATTATATCCTGATTATTGTTCAGATTTCATAGAAAATAAAGATGCATCATTTTCAAGTGTTAAATCTTTCAACAAATTCCATATGGTTTTGAATGTAGGGGAAAAGTAGTGGAATATGATCATATATATTCTACAATCCCACTTCACATTTCAGCTTGATAGCCTTCCAGCTATTGAATATATAATTTAATGGCTCCATTTCTTCACCAATTCTCATTACCAGTGCCACAAATTTATTGTATTGTTTTAATCTTAATGATAGTTTATCAATAGTGTATATATAATATGTGATGTTCAAAATTGCTGTACCATTAAGCAAGTAATTATTAGGGCTGAAATAAAAAAAATGTATTTGAATAATTAAAAGAGATTTTCAGAAGCATTTGATATTTCTTCTGTTGCCACATCATCATAGCTGATGCTTTCCAAAAATGCTCATGTAAATTATTTTTTTCCCATTTTTGGGCTTAGTCTTTTTATTTTGACCTTCTAATAGTAGTTTTTAAAAGTCAGTTTGTACTGTATGCATGCTAGCAATGCTTTAATGTTTTCTTGCATTTGATATAAATTTTTCATTGTTGTTTTATATATTTCTTGACTTTTGAGTTTAAAATGTATTTCTTCTCCCACATGCCCCTGTCCCTGGCAGATCCACTAGCCTCCGCGTCCAGAGCACGACTCGTCGAAGTTTAGGACTAGTGGGTACATCCCTCTCTGCTCAGCCATTGCTGCCAGTCAGCAGTAGCCTATCCTGTGGCTCAGTGGTTTTGACTCATGATGCTGAAGTGTGTGCTTCCCCAGCTTCCAAACAGATGTCAGCATCTCAGCCATCTTCACCTAGAGTTACACAGGAGTCAGCACGAATGGTTGCCAATGGAACTGTTTGTGGTGACAACAGGGATACTCATTCAGATCGACGGGATCTTCCACCAGGTTTGGTATCCTCCGAATTTGATAATACTGGAGCAGGTCTCCACAGTCCAGAATTTATAAGCACATGTAGTGATGAAAATATAACAGATGGTAATTTTAGCGATGACTATACAACGGATGATAATATTTCTCATGATTCTTACTTGTTAGACAATAAGCATTCCATTTCTGATAGTGTTGTATATCGAAATAGTAGAGAAGATTTAAATCATGCAGATAACAATTCAGACGATATTTCTAATAAAGCATCTATATCAAAAGCACCACTGGTGAATGGACAGAGTAGATCAGGTAGTGAGGGAGAGGTCATGACAGGAGAAATCACACATAACATAATTGAAGAAACAACCGAAATATGTAAATACAACACTACAGATGTTAAAGATGATAAAGAATCATTAAATAACATGAATACTGATATTACCTACATTTTACATAAAGTAGATATTTCACAAAAGCCACTTACAACATGTACACCACCACAAAAACCAAAATCACCAAAGCCAATTTTAAGGGTTGAAATGGAACACTGTAAAAAGGGTCAAGGAAGTCCCATTTTGTTTGCTCGTGCCAGTTGTTTTTCTTCTGGTAAAAACAAACAAGGGCACATACCTTCAAAACTAATGCTTAATAAAACTGTTGATTTTGTATCGGTACATCAGCTTCCAGCTGCAGATAGTTTTTCTTCACAAGATGACTCCTTGGAAGACAGCATTGTAGAAAAGGAAATAACTGAGCATCTGCGAAAGAAAAAATACAGTAGTAGTAAGGGAAAGAGCAAATTAACAAATCAAGACAATAAAAAAGATGCAGTTGAATCTCATGAGATAGATCATGTTATTTCAAATCAAGATGGTAGCTACTATCATTTTAGCACAAATGATATCACTGATAGTATTGAGATGATATCAAATACTAAATGCCAAGGTAATGATTTTCCACAAGTAGGTGATGAACTACTAGAGAGTTGTTCTCTAAGAGATATGACTGGTGAAAATCTTGAGGTTAAAGAAACTCCAAGGGTTAAAAAAGCTCACAATGGAAGCACTGCAACTGATTCTGAACAGTCCAAAGAAAAGCAAAGGCTCAATCAGAATGAAAATTCCCATGCTTATCAGGAGTTTGATGCAAATGGTGAAAATAAAGAACACTTAAAAAAATCAATCAATAAAGATGAATGGTTAAGCAAGAATGAAGACTATCTTTCAGATTCTTCATCAGGAAGTGGCATTTTATGCTCAGGCAGCAGTAGTGGAAGTTTGGATGATATGCTGCAATTGAGTGACATAAGGTTATATGATACTCATCTATCATCATCAGAAGATGATCCCACTGTTGCAGATGATGATGAATTTGATCAAAGTCAGGTTGAAGCCGAATGTTTTGAAAATATTTCAATGGATGCTCCTGTTTCAGAAGCTCGTTGTGCATTTGCATCTTATAAATTTTCCAGTTTTGACGAAAGCAGTTCTGCAGGAGGGGAAATTGCATGTGATGACAATAGCCTGAATGAAGGTATGGACATTTTAGAAGATATTACAGAACACACTGAAACGTTTTCAGAAGAGGAAACTGCACAAATCATAGATGATATTTTATCTTGCACTAGCAGTCATTCAGTGGACTCCCTTTCTAGTACAACAAGTAAAAATAATTTTTCATGCCTTGAAGTAGAAAGTATTGCTCATGTTGATATAAATTCTCAATCTAATTCACCACCATTACCTCCACCTTATCAGAGAGAAAGTGGTCTTAACTTCTGAAATTAAAGCTTGTCTAGATTCTAAAGATTGCCTAGAGTTATAAAAAAAGATACTTCTTATTTATTTTTATAAATAGCATATATATTGCAAATATTAATGTAGTGTGCTGTTTTCTTCATTACATTCCTTTGATCATTTTTATTTATATATTTTAGATAAAATATAATTTTAAATTTGAAACAATGCTAGGGAACTTACAGTAATGAAAAAGCTTATATTAGTATTCAAATTGAAGCCATTCACACAGATATCAGACATCTAAATATAAAAAATTTTATTTTACTCTGTTTACTGTTTTATTTGTACTTGCAAATATTAGAAGTGGAGTTAATTATTACAAATAGTTTTATAATTTTGCAATTAGTCAAAATTTTATTAATTGTTGCATAATAAGGGATAAATAAATTGGAGGAAGGTGGTAAACAGCAGTTTCAGAATAAGGGAATTTCATTATAATGAAGTATTGGCAAGTTTAAAATACATTATTTTAAAAAATTATATCTTAAATTTATATTAAGTAAGTACAGTTCTTAAGTAGGAATTGTAATTCATTTCACATTACAACATTAACATGCATCTTTATCTAAAATAATTCGATTAATAGCTCATGATATGATGAAAGAACTATTTTATTTGGTTATTTTTCAGGCTCTTTTAGGCATTTGTAAATTTAAACATTCTTTGTATTATATTATTAGTCATATCTAATGTTAATAGGCAAAAATATTCACTAATGGTAGTTTTTAAGTGAATATAAGTATAATAACTTGCATATTGGCCACTATGTATTGGTAATGTTCAGGGTAAAAAATATCCATAATTATTAAAGTTTTTTATTAACTATTTTAATATTTTATCAGTTTTAAAAAGCAAAATACTTTTGCATGCATTTACTTAATTTTTTTAAATAGTAAATAAAATTTTTTATAAATCTTAAATTTTTTTAATAGAAATATTGTTGGTTTAATGCAATGAATTTCTTGTTGTGGTACATTCAGTAATGTGAAAAGTGTTAAATTTAGTGATATATTTAAGATTTATAAAATTTAAAAAAAAGTGAGTTGAAGAAACTAATTTTTACAATATTGAATAGTTAATTTTCATATCTAAAGGGACTTTATTGAATAATATAGATTATTATTGTTAAGTGGTGGTGATAAATAGTACATTATATCTTCATGTTTGTCACACTGTATTGAAGTTCAAGTAATGGTCATCATGCAGGAATAAATAATTTGTTTGGGAAAAAATACATAATTAGTACATACTATGAATGTCATTGTATTTTTCCTATTTTTATGGTAGGGAATGTATGGGTCGTTTTTCTGCTGAGGTCCTGCCATCCTCGCAGACCTTCTACTATGGCATATAAACTGACAGGCTCCTGTCAGACCTCTGTGACAAGCAGCTGCTTGAGGGGGTATTTATTTATTTATTTATTTTAACCCCTGTTTAACATGGTTTCTTTTTTTTTTAGTAAAACATAGTAAAAAAAATCTTAAAATCATGTACATTAGAATAATACATGTAAATATTTGGTGTATCAGTCCAGCTGTTTTTTGTGACATCGGTAAACTGCAGAATCATACATGATTAATTCTTGTTTTAAATGAATATGTCATCTGTGTTATAAAAAAGCCACCATTAAATGTAAGGGCACAAGGAAATGATTCAGTCAGTTGTGGAATCCTATATTCAAGATTTCTTGTTTTGTGTGATTCTGTTGGTAAATATCATTTCTGGACATGAAAACCACAAAAACTAAATAATTAATTGCTTTACGTGATTATCAACACTAGTTACTATTTTTATTTAATTTTTCTAAGACAGAAAAGAAAAAAATCTGTTGCAAATGCAACAGTTACTCCAAGAGTAAAAGCAAAAATGTACTTAATTTATGTAATTTTTTTTAATAAAAATTGTGAATTTTAATTATTTTTCATTGAAATGAACCATTATAATATGAAGAAAAAATATTAAAAAAATCGATATATTCAAAAAACAATCAAAAATATTTTGCTGTTTAACACAGAAATTTGTTTAATGTGAATCTCCCTGGAATGCATTTCCCATGTTAAATGGGGGGTGGGGTAACCTGTAATATTTTAACAACATAACCTTTATCATTTATATCATAATAGTTATATTACATCACTGTTTTGATTGGTGATTTTAGTGTAAAGTACAAAATTTTAAGCATAGGGCATATAAATAATCAGTACTTTAGTTGCCATGCCTTTTAAGCACGCAGATACTAAAGTTAACAAATGCAATAAATGTTGCTTATTACAGTTATGCATATTTTGAAAATTCATTAATCTGTTAACTGGTTGATTTCAGTACATGGTAACAACATCATGAGTTGAACTGCAATATTTGAAGGAAGGGATGAGTGGAATGTCTGATCATATGGTTTGAACTGTAATATGCGAAGTCTGATTGCAAGTTTTTCACTAATTCATGCTCTGTAAATGTCCTTATTGTTCTTTATTCTAACTTAGTGTTAGAGATAAATTCTTTTCTTAATACTGGTTAAACATTCTGGGTAGTTTATTTTTATCATAATTTGTACATTGGTTGCTCACCAAGCAGTTTTTTTTACCTTTCAGCTTAGTCAAAGATTAAGAAAATAATACTAGAATTACACATACACATATATAATCTTCAGTATATGGAGTGTGGTGGGTTTCGTGATCTAGCCAGCTAAAGACAATTTTTGCATTAACCTAAAAATGCTTATGGATTGTTAATGGTGAGTTTCCCAATTATAACACTGAATTTTGTGATGGGCTAAAAAATATCATCTTTCTAAGTAACGCTAAATATGTGTATGATTAATACCTAAAGCCATATACTTGTGGTTGTATCCAGCCACTCAAAATTTCAAAATTTTAGTATTTTGTTTTGGGAATTATAATTTTCATAATTTTAAAGAAGACAATTTGGAAATCAAGTGATAAAAAAGTACTGCTTTGAATTGTCTTTAATAGGCAACAGTAGCATGGTTGATTAAAGTAGCTTTACTTTCAATTATTCAATGTTTAATATTTTTAATTTCTAAATGTTTATTGGCTAGAAAATGATACAATGTGACCACCAATACTTATGTATAATACTGAAAGATATTATATATTGAATTACATTAAACTGAAATATTTTAAAAATTTTATAAATGGAATATTTTACATTATATATGGTACAAAGCACCAAAACCCAGAAGTATTAAATTTGGCAATTTTAAAAAATACGTCTAGAACACATTTTAAATTGTTATTTTTTTTAAGTAAATATATCATTCCAGTTCTTTATTTTATTTTTTTTTTTTTTGCATTTTATTACTTTCAGTATTCAATTAATATTGAATTTTTTGCTTTTTCCAAGATGGTAAGACTTGTCAGCAATGGAATTTTCATTCTACACATATCTAAATTTGCCAAGGAATAATAAAGTCTGTTAATTATCCAGAAATGTTACTGGCTGACATTTTTTATTTCCTGAACTAAAACATAAAAGTAGTTTTCACCATAAGATACTGTTTAGACTATATATTGGTAAATAATGAATATTGATTTCTCACTTAAATTTAAATATACTTGTGAAAAACATTTTTTTGAAATAATGCACAGTGCTCTAAAACATGGTCACCTAGTCATCAGTGGTAACCAAAATTATTTGACTGGCAACTAAGTTTTATCTAAAGAATACCTACATTATTCAATAAATTTAAGTTTCGAACCAAAATGCAAATTATTAAATACATAATTTTACAGAGCTAATGTATATATATATATATTTCCTGATAATAACAAATGACTAAATATGAAGCTGCTAGCACCTTGATAAACATATGCATTCATACAGTATTTGTATTGTCTCTAAGCATATTCAAGTTAGTAAAATTGGAACACGTCCATCTTTTTCTATTGGTTGTGTTCGTGTTTGTCTGAAAATAGATAATATTTTACAAATTCACATATATAATATCTATTCTGTGTCAATCAGTGTTACCAGCTATACTATAATTATAGTATTTGTAATATAATTTCATGCCCATATACTATGTGCTGTAGTGGCCAAGCTATGGTATGAAAAAATATATAATTTTTTATAAAATGCAAAAAATAATTGTTACAACTAAATCAAAGTCAGAAGCTCAAATGTTTAAATTATATAAGCTCACTAGACAAAAAATTAGTCACCCCTGGCTGAATGTCACCTAATAGCACATAACGCCTCCATGCGACCCAAGAACAGTTGAAATCCTATCTGGCATAGATGCCACCAGTGTGTGGATGTAGTGCACATCAATATTCATCCACTCTTCCAGCAGCAAATGCCACAGTTCTGCCAGATTGGCTGGATGGCTGGTACTGCACTTCACTCATTGCCCCAAATAGTCCACAAGTTTTCTGTGGGATTCAAATCCAGGGATTTGGTGGGCCAGTCGAGATGTTCGAAGGCTTCAGAATGCTTGTCATGCCAATCCGACACACTTTGAGCCCTGTGCACGTGACAATTGTCTTCTTGGAAGACTGGGGTATTCTTCTGGTATTCACTGTGGAGATGTTGCACAAGAGGCAACATGTGGTCGTCCAGTAGCTCCATATAGCCCTTCTGGTTCAAATGTGATGTCACCATAACCAAAGGACCCATTTCCTCGTACGTGAAACACCCCCAGAACATCACAGAGCCTCCCCTAGCTTGAACAGAACCTTGCATACCGTCCGCATTGAAGACTTCATGCGGATTACGACGTACCTGTCACCTTGCATCATTCGAGTACAAGCAAAAACGTGACTCGTCTGACGAGATCACATGCTTCTAAGAGTCTACAGTCCAGTCTTTGTGGCACTGTGCCCACTGAAGCCATGCAGCCTTGTGCAGAGCTGTTAACTTGGGTCTTTTCCATGGTACTCAGCTCCAGATATCTATGTCATGCAGTTCCCTTCGAGTGTAGGCCAGCAT
Organism: Ryuthela nishihirai; assembly: GCA_038380435.1. NCBI lineage: Eukaryota > Metazoa > Arthropoda > Arachnida > Araneae > Heptathelidae > Ryuthela > Ryuthela nishihirai. Next base: position 25,838,437 of record JAWZYU010000009.1, on the reverse strand, counting down.
TGACTGACTAGAGCAATTCCTGCCTCGTTGCAAAGCGGTTTGCCCTAACAGTGCGTCACACTGTGGCAGTCCCTATTGGTTAGTACAGTCTTTCTGCTGCAGTTCTGGTGATGATTAGCAGTGGACTTGCAATGTATGCCACTGCTGGAAGACACTTTGGACAGTACATTTTGACACACCTGCAAAGGCAGCAACTTCTTGTACACTATGCCCTTTGACTTGGCCAAACACAATAACACCTTTTTTCCACTTATTCACATCTTTGGCGCGACCCATGTTTCACGGAGTGATTAACACGTGGCACACAACCACTTCTTGTCACTGTATGAACCCAGTAGCACACGACACGGATATTTGCAGGATGCACTTATTACTTGTGTGCCCTCTGTTGCTGCTGAATGGACGTAACTCTCTTATGGTGGGAGATGACTAATTTTTTGTCCGGTGAGCTTATATACCATATAAAAAGAAAAGTGAATGAAGTGACATTTTAATGTGAAGAGTTTTACATTTTACTAGGAATTCAAAAGGTTGTAATGTGGTAGCATGATTTTTGAAACGTTTTTCTGTATGTAGATCCCCCCCCCCCCCCACCCCTCTTAAGATTGGGGCATACCCCCCTAGCCACCAGTCTTTTTCCTCAGATGACTAGAAATTTTGCTGGCTACCAACTTTTCAAACAGTTTTGTAGGACTGATGATGCATATATTTAAAACATGGAAATTTGGCTCCACAGTTAAAAATCATCAGAACTCAATATACAAAAAACATAGCTGAAAGAAAGTGGCAGGCACAGAGCTCACACTGAGTGTTTCACAGGTGTCTTGAGTGAGCTTCATCATGGCAGTGTTACAAGGAGTCTGAGGCACTTATGTGGTTCACATGTCTACTCTTCAGTATGAAAAATTATTAATTAAGCTTTATTATACCTTTTTATTAACTTTATAATGTTTTAGACTATAAGGTACTAACTTTTTGCAATATGTGTATGGATTGCAGTGGTGTCCAAGATTACAAACAATGCATACTCTGAGTTACTAAATATATTTAGTTATTTATTAACAATTGCAATTAAAAATTTTTAAATTAAGTATTTTCCTATTAATAGAGTTTTTAAACAAAAATATTCAAAATGTGGTACAAAATGAGTTTAAACTTATTTCATTAAAATTACATCCAGTATTTAGGAACACATTTACTATTGATGTAATGGAATTATTTTCCTCCATGTCCTAATTAGTATTAATGGTTTAACCATATTCCAAGTTAAAGTGATATCATAAATGGTATCGAAAACTGTGAATTGCTTACCACAGTTAATCTGTAAACCAGTTGATCTGCCTCCAGATAATTGAGAGTTGACTGTATTTTCTGTGTAAAAAAATTAAAAGAAGGTAGAACCTTATCCTGAAGTAGGAAATTTACAACTAGGTCATGTTATCATACAAAATGTAATTTTTTAATTTTCATGATTTATTAAAAAAAATTTGAAAGGCCAATTTCTGTTGAAAAAAAAGAGTGCAAACTTGCACATATAATTCTTTGGGAACTGTAGTGTCTTTTGCACTTCAAGAATTTAAACAACTTCGGATGCAGACTGATTTTCACCACTTTTTATCATTTTTTCAGTTGCCAGATTATTATGATTAGTTGTAATTTCTGAGAAGTTGCAAATATTCTGAAAACTAAGTTACTGGATATGTTTGTTGTAACAGTGATGCTCTATAAATGATGTTCACTTCAAAGGCAGTAAAATAGTTCCAAGTATAATGTATGGAGTAGGGTTAGGTTCAGTTTGGGATTTGAAGTGTTTAATTTTAATCATTCAGTTCATGCTCAGCTTTGCAAGTTTTATACAGTTCATTGGTTTTAGGTTAGCATTGTAGTTTGGGTCCTTCTCTTCAGTTTTTTAAATTCTTTCAGTCCATTTCACAAAACCTAATCTATCAAATTTTCTTAATGAATTCATTACATGACATATTTCATCTATTGCACTCTTTCTTTGATGTAGAAATTCTGAATACACATATGAAATCTAATGAGGAACTAAGCTCCCTATATTATACAGTAATTATTGAAAGTAACAGATTGTCATGAAATACAGTCTTATTTGTTTGCAATATAGAAAGTACAATTTCAATTCTATTCACTATTTTTTATTATCTTTTGGCAATTCATGTATGGACCTAAAATGATAAAGATCTTTATGCTGTAGGACAATAGAATATTTAAATTTGGAAAAATTAGATGTTAGGTCACATAAAATTCACTCATGTTTTCAGCAATTGCTTTATTTTAATCTTTTATTTTTAATAAACTGTCCAAATTATGTATATTATGCAAAATCGGTATATTTGGTGAGATATAATGCAATCATGATCAAAACTTAATGATTATATACTTTTTGTTCATCAAACATATAAATAGCAGTTATATTAATTTGTAAATACAGAGATCAGTTTATTCTTATATGAGAAATTTGTGGTGACATTATACTATATCAAGAAATAACAATTTAGCCTTTAATTTGTGGCAATTGTGTTGAATAATATAATTCACATAAATCTAATATATAAAGAAGAAGTTTGTGTATCTCTCCACTTTTGCACTCTGCCCCCAGAAGAGCTAGAGTCTCCAAACTTTGCATGAACATTCTCTTCACCCAGGGGAACAGGGGAAGAATATAGGCAATTTGCGAACCCGCTGGGGTCAACCAAAATTGGGATCGGCAGGTTTGAATTTCCCAAAATCCCCATTGACTTAACATTAATGGTTGAAAGTTATTCAAAATAAGTATTGCCACCAATAAATTTGAAATAATGAATGCATCAAATTAATTTCTTTCTGATTTCGCATGTTAAACTCATTGTTCAGTTTGTTGGCTCAAGAGTGTGAGGGTTATGGGTATTGAAGTCGTTCAAATTAAGCACGAGTGGAACATGAGATTCTTTGTTGAAATGAAAGCTTCAAAAATTATGAATTTGTATTGTAAATTAAAATCATTAACTTATTTTATAAAATATGTAAAAGTTAATAAATGTAATATATTATTAATAAAAGTTTTAATATGTTAAGTAAAAAAAGTTTTTTTAATAATAATAATAATTTTTTTGTAGTACTTATATATTTTTTGGGCAATTCAGACCATATTTAATTTTATTTTTCTGTAAAGTTACATATGCTTAGCAAACTCTATCCAAGGGACTCTGGTAGGTACGAAATGATTTGAAAAGTTCAATTATCTGAGCGAGGCAATTCCCTTTTTTGGTTTAGAAATTTCTGACTTTGGGTAGTTCATAAGGTATCTCAAAATATGCCCATTTATTTCGTTCCCTGAAAGAGAGAGAGAAAAATTAAACTGGAGGGAATTAATGGTAATTGTTTTTTATGCCAAATGAAAGCTTGCAATGTGGTGAGTGCCATCTATTCTATATTCTAAACAGACCCAAGCAATGCTGGGTAAATCTGCTTACTCAATAATTCTAAGGACATTCTGTTTTGATTTATTTCCAGATGTTTTCCCCAAGGATGTTAAAATGGCTCATTCAGTCATTTAATTTTAACAGAAAAAGTGAAACTCAGTTGAAATTAAAAATAGTCACCAGATGGGGTTGATTTCCTATGGTTGATCTTTTTTTTTCCTTTTAGTCAATTTTTATATCCATATTAATGTAATTATATAGAGGGTGAGACACTTAGAAAGTTCCAAATAATGCATATCAGTTAGACAATGGAATGAAATATAATATATATTTTTTGATATAATCATTCTCTAAATTAAGGCATTTGTCCCATCACTTGACTAAAAGACCTGGAATGTTATTGTATAGAATTTCTTTGTTGTTGCCATAACCAAAGAATGACAGCATTATCCTCTTCTCCATTGTACAAGAAGTATTTACTGCCAAAATGATGATTCAGTAGTCCTCATAAGTGGAAATTTTAGAGACTTGAGTCCAGACCAGAGGGGATAAGTAAGAACCTTGCATCTAATAGTTGCAATGGTTTCTTTATTTGTGTGAGCACTATATGATGTTGCATCATCCTGTAAGATTAGCCTACATCAGTAGCTCAGGCCCCCGCCCTGCCCACGGTCAGTAGGGGACACCGATGGGCTTGGAAAGGCCCCCGTCCGTCGTATGGGATGTTAAGCCGTGGCCCCGTGTGCGGGAGAGCCATATCCTGTGCATGTTAAAGAACACGCTGGATGGCCTTGATGGGAGGCTACCATCTGTCTCCCAACAGCTGTTCCAGTGGGTCCCCTCTCCCAACCTTCTCTGAGCTTCGGGGTCCAGGTGACCTGGCCATTTAGCCCATGGTGTGCAAAAAAGTGCCGCTCAGAGGTAAAACAACCCAACCCAGTAGCTCAGGCCATTTCCCACAAATTGCATCCCTAATTTTGTGGAGAAGGACATGTATCATGTAACGTTAACAGTCTCTTGGCTTCTGGAAATGTACAAAAATAATGTCTTTCACATCCCAGAAGACCATAAGCACAACGTTTCTTGATGAGAATACAGCTTTAAATTTATTTTGTATTGGTAACCCTGCAAGCTTTGACTGCATTGTTGCCATTTGAATTCAGGCTGGAAATGATTAACTCCATGATATGTGACATTTCTTCTGAGCATGCCATTTCCTTCTCTGTTATAGAGATGTTTCAAAGCCAGTCCCATATGTTTCATTTTGTGGGCAAGTGTTAGCTCCCAAGGTGTCTACTTTGCATACACCTTCCAAAACTGGAAATGAGCATAGAGAATGCTATGGGTCAGCTGAAAGATCCACTATTTCATAAACATGAAGATGTCTCTGCTCAAACCATTGTTTCCATTTGTGCCACATTGCTAGTTGTAACTGAATTTGAGCATCATTATCTAGCTTTGCCCACAATTTCTGTCCAGTGTTCTTGAATATTCTGCACTAGTCATGAATAGCTGCACAAGACAAACACTTTTCCATATATGGGCAACTATTTATTGTGAATATCTTTGGGGTCAGTTTTGGTCAACCATGTGACAACACAAATGTTCTCAGCTGTAAGCATTTCAGTGGGGATATCCATCCCTGTGGATTTATGCAGTTTTAATTTAGAGATAGCCAATGTGACTTTGAAAATGAGATATAGGGCCATCATTAAAGCCGGTAATGCATCTATCATCATTACAAACAATGGGAGTAGAACTAGCCACATTGGGGGCGGGGGTGGCTCAGTCGGTAGTGCGCCAGGCTTGTAATCTGTAGTTCCCAGGTTCGAGTCCCAGCTGGGTCATCCCCGCCCTGCCCACGGTCAGTAGGGGACACCGATGGGCTTGGAAAGGCTGCTGTCCGTCGGATGGGACGTTAAGCCCTGGCCCCGTGTGCTGGAGAGCCATACCCTGTGCACGTTAAAGAACACACTGGATGGCCTTGACGGGAGGCTACCATCTGTCTCCCAACAGCTGTTCCAGTGGGTCCCCTCCCCCAACCTACTCTGAACCTTTGGGGTCCATGTGACCTGGCCATTTAGCCCATGGTGTGCAAAAAAAGTGCCGCTCAGAGGTAAAGCAACCCAACTAACCACATTGTTTAGAACATCTGAAATGCTCAGCCTATCTAGCCATTACAGAATCCTCACCTTCAACCACCTTGCCATGTTTATCTCTCAATCCCTTGTGTACCTGTCTGTTTCTTCCCACATAAAACATTAACAATCTTGTATAACCCCCTGCTGTTGTGCTGTCTAACTGCTTCCTATGCTTTGTCAGCCAAGCTATCAAGCCAAAGATTCTTATTAGCTGTTAACTGAACCTTTGCACGTTTATTAAGCTTGTTGTAATGCCTTCTGTTAGGACTAGTAGGCTGTTGATTCATATTAATCCTGCACTTCCTGCTTTCAGAAATAGTTCCATAGCCTTATCACTCAAATAATTTTGTTCCCTCTATTCCCTTTTATCCAAAAGAATACTGGTTGGTTAAAAAAAAAAAACCCTGCTTAACTGATCCCATTCTTTCTCAACTTCAGCAGTAAGCAAACCATGATTGTCATAATGACTAAGTAACCTATTATGGTATGCTTTGGCTATATCTGGATCTTTCAGACCTTCAGTGTTAAAGGTAATTTTCTTAATCTTAGCACAATGTTTCTTAAGCTTCAGCTGCAAGACACTTTTGACCAGGTAATAGTCAGAACCAATTTCTGGTATTCCTAACTGTACTGGCCCATTTGCTGTTAATTAAAATATAATCTATTCCTGGGCAACCCATCAGGTGAAACCCATGTATATTTATATATGTCCCGGTGTTTGTAATATGTGTTAGTTATTCATAAACCATTAAGTTTACTTACCTGTAGAAGACATTCTCCATTGCCATTGGAATTACCAATGCCAAAGAGACCTAAAATTCCTGCTCAAAACTTTAGCATTGAAGTCACTTAGCACAAGAGAAATATCTCCTTTCGTCACAATTTTAAAATATCCTGAAGCTGGCTGTAAAACATATCCTTCTCTTGCTCATCAGAGCCCTCTGTGGGGCATAACAACAGATGACTTTCTCAAGTCTTTAATTTTTGTTTTAAATTTTGCTGTAAGAGTCATATCTAGAGGAGCATCACCGGCATGTCTGTTGAGAAGCAAACCTACACCTTGGAGATGCTTCCCATCCTCACTCCCTGAAAGAGAAATTTAAAGTTATTTTAAGAATATCACCTTTACCTGTCCATCTGGTCGCTTGCAAGCCTAAAATATCTAGATTATAATGTTGGAATTCCTGTGAGGACATCAAGAGAATAATCTCTATATAATGTCCTTACATTCCACCTTCCTGTAGAGAGAAAATGATTAGTAAGATTTTTAAAGAAACTAGGTTTATTGAGAGAGGTAGGGCCAACAATATCAAACAGCCCCCTGATCGCAGGCATGGGATAAAGACCTGTTCCTCCTCCGCTAAAGACTGAGTCACCGATGATGGTAGGAACTTCAGGCACTGCTTTTTCAAGTGGACCTTTTCAAGAGCCATATGACTTGCCTGAGACACATTACTCCAGTTTAGGACTGACGATGCCCAGCTAGCTAAGTGAGGTTCAGGTACCTGTGATGGCCTCTGATCAGGATTATCCACCAGCTGATATAAGGTATCAGCTTCCACTTATGGCTGGCAAACCCACAAGCAAACAGAAAACACAGCGGCAGATTCTCCCTCAACAGAGGCCCACCAGTGCAGCAAATCCAGGATTCATAATCTAGCTCAATTACATAAACCAGTCAAATCTAGTGGGTATAAATGGTCAGCACCAGGACCCTGTGAAGGTACCACTTCTCACAGCAGGGTTGAAAAAAAAAGAAAAAAGTGGCCATAGATAACCAGATCAGTAGGCAACACTTAACTGGCAGCCCTCTCCTTCCATTCCCTTCCAAAAGAGAATAATACTAACAACCTGCACTACGAGAAGGCGAGGTCAAGCATTAGGCACTAGACCTGGCTGGTTCTGTGCATCATCACTGTGGATTGGTACACAGCTCTCCTTCCAGTTTATGTCTAGCTACCATTTACAGACCATGGTGGGTAGACAGTGTCCAATAGGATCTTGTTTAGAATTTACTTGTAGTGGCCAAAAGAAACATCTGTAGCTTAAGAAGCATGTCTTAAGAAAGCTGTAGCTTCAGAAATATATAAGAAACATGTGTTTGAAGGATTGAATTACCCAGTCTGGTTGGAACTTTCCATAGTTACTTAAGGATTATATGTGTGTGTGTTGTTATAGTCTTTTATAAAGCAGTTTGAATAAATAATAAGAGACTGCCAATAATTATATAATTTATTCAAAATTAAAAATATATTAAAGGGTATCAAAACAGTTTTCACACATTTGAAAAAAGTTACTGCCATCCCTAGCTATTAATCTACCTGTTGTTTCAAATAAATTTGAGTGTCATTGCTAACTTTTGTTAAAACCTTTTATAATGCATATAGGAAAATAGCTATTTTTAGATTCAATTTTATTCTTAAATTCTTTGCCCTATTAAAATGGAATACATGGGAGATTTGAAAAGAATTTCTTTTTTTCAATTTGTAGTTTGTATGATAGTTGCATAGGAACAGAATATCAACTTAATTGAATTTCCATAATAGTATCACACGTTGTGTCATTAATCAGTTACTAGTAAGCTCTGACCAGTAATAATTTTACTTGCTGTTTCAATAATGGTAAGTTAATCAACTCATTCTAAAAGTAGTTATTATTTGTAGGTGTTTTAAAACTGGCTTATATTCTTACAGTTATGGCCATACAATTCTCCACTTGTCTTCATGGTATGTTTTGGTTTTTGAATTTCTAGCTATTAATCTAATGCTTAGGAGTTTAACTTTTCTCCAAAAAATTCATTTGTCCAGACTCGTTGCTTCATTTTTATTATTTATCTGTAATCTCTATCAATCAGGGCAAGAATTTCTGCGATTTCTTCTTTTATGAATAGTTATGATAATTTTTACATTAGCAAAATTTTTAGACTTATTATAGCAAATTTTTCATGTGATCTGCAAACAATCAGCAAGATTCACAGGCCATTTAACTCTTCTCTGCCCAGCCTGAAAAACTGGTTTATGTCCAGAGGCCAAGATATTTTTTTCATATGCTCAACCAAAAAAATAGTTAACTATAGAACTTTTTTTTGCCAATTAGCTAATCAATGAAAGGAATTATGGCATGTTATAACCAAATTAATCAGCATTTAATTCTCGTTTTTCTGAAAATAAAATATATAAAAAAAGACTAGTTTTATTTTAATATGGTTTTTTAAAGTCATATAGTGAAAAAAAATGCATCTGGTGATGCAAATAAAATTAAAAAAATAAAATGGAAATAATTAAAATGCATATGAATAAGAAAGACTGTTTTTGAATAACAAAAAAAGAAATTTTCACTTGAATAAGAGAATTACTCTCTTTTTGTAATATTTTTCTCAGTACCATACTTTGAGAAAAGTCCAGGCTTTTTGACAACTTTGCTGAGTCATATCAACAGTCAACTTTAGAATTAAAAAACAATAACCAATCAACCAATAGGTCATTTCATATGCCAAATTAAACAGAATTTAATTCTGAATTTTATGAAAATAAAATAAACAAATTTACAAACATATTGATTTTAAAAAGACTTATAATTGAGACAGTGTTAGAAAACCTGATCAATAAAAATAGTTAAATTATATATTAATTGAGAGGAAATTTCTTTGCAAATAATATAACATTTACCTGGAACATGATTTTTATTGCTTTTAACGATTCTTTTCAGTATGGTATATTTTAAAACGTGGCTAATGTTATACAAGGTGATTTGGACTTCTCAATTCACGCAATTTTCTGTTCTGATCATGAAATGGAGGAATACTTTTTTTTACTAAATATGATTTTTTTTCCCTTTGGGTGTTGAATTTTTGGAATCTTGGCAGATTGCCTGGTTTTAAGGCAGAAAAGAGCATAAAATGAAAAAGAAAATAGAGGTGCATACTTCGCAATTACTTCTAAAATCTTCCGTTTTAAAAGATAGCAATTTTTGGGTAATTTTCAGAAGATTTTTGAAACTTGAAGGGAAAATTAGTTAATAATAGTTCAAAATCAAACTTGTGAGCTTAAACCAGGGATTGCTTCAGCATAAAGTAATGTTAGCAAATAAATTGGCTCTACCTTATATTGCTTCTAAGAAATGGCAATCAGATGGCTTCAACAGATTAAATATATCCTAGTTTAATAAAATATGGTTTAATTGGAAAAAGGAAGTGTATTTTTTAAGTATTAATAGTCTATTTTTATAAGATATGTGTAAGAACATTAAAAAAATATTAAAATCATTGTTATACTAAAAACTGATATAGGTGTCTCTGGTCTCTTCATTTTGAATTCTATCAACTTGTATACAAGATGTGCGCCCTGGAAAGGTTAAAGCTTTTTCATAGCTAGTCACAAAAGATTTTTCAAAAATGTTTTTGAGTAGAAAATAGTTTCATTGTTCAGCATGAGTTATATTTAAATGAAAGCTTCTTCTCTACTAGATAACTAATATTAATAGTTGTACATTTTTAATTATTTGGAAGGCTTAAAATCCTTTAGCTTATTATATTAGTTTCCAAAGAATTAGTTTTATTATTTAACATTTTTAATCATGTACATAATTAGATTCAACATGAATTATAATTCTACAGATTAGTCTTTGTTCTCTGTAGTAATAAATTTTGCTAGTGTTCTTTTTAGTGAAAAACATTCCATCATACTTTGAAAGCTTTTTACTCTCATTGGTCAACTGGTGATCATAGAACCCCATCATGGATTGACCTATACATAGCAAAAAATAAGAGTGACCATTGAGGGTTAATATGTTCTGCTTTTTTAGCATAAAACCCGGGCTCCATGCTTTAGTGATGTTATCATATTTCAGCTTTAGTTTATAAACGAATAGTGAGATGAATATTTGACCAGTACACAGAAACGGTGTGCAGTATATACAAGCTAACAGAGGAACAACAAGAACACCAGAAGATGTATGTGCAACTAGAATATATGGAAGATACTAAGGAATACATGAATTTCATAATTGAGCAGTAGTAATCTGTACTACTTTGTATTAGCTGAGAGGATTTCTTTAAATATGTTTGGTATCACCATCTTAAAAGCCATCAAGTAAACATTAAAAGAATTTTTTATCACAAAAATGCTGAATAAAAGGAAGAAAATGTTATCTTGAAGCTTTCTTTACCATACATAAGAATCATTCTAAAAAAATATATATTGATCTGCATATCATTGATTTAGAGTGACTATTTTCTCTTCTGTTTTCTGTCACAGTTACTGGTTTCAGGATTGAGGCTATAACTCAAACCTCTAAATATTACAAATTATGTGAATGAAAAATTAAAAATGTAATTAGCCTATAAATAGTAACAGATATAGTAAAACAATCAAACTGTTAATTTAGTTTAAAATGCATTATATACAGTTGGGAAAAATTGTATTTTCTAAACCTCTGTGTTTTCTTCTTCAGTAGACTAACAATTTTCATATGTATAACCAAAGCAGCGTTAATAAAACATAATTGCAATATCTATTGAATGAAGTAATAAGGTGTTGTAAGTTCAGAAGTTAGATAACTGAAGCCCATTGATCTTATGATGAAACAATCATATACAGTGAGAATTACAACAACTGATGATGGCTAATGTGTCCTTCATTGAATCGGTAACTCTAACAAGAAAATTTTTTGTATCATATGAATATCATGTTTCACAAACAGATGGCTGTAAGGCAGTCATTTAAAAAAAATAAAATTCAGTAAAATTTATGTGCGAAGATATCACTGAAAAACATAGACACAACAAAACTAACTGCTGATGGCATTTGCTATGCACTGCAGTGCCTGTTTTTAAACATTGATATCTTTCTGCAAATTTTTTGTGAATTTCAGGAATTAAAAAAACTTTTCTGCATCCTGTTATGAAAGACAAATAGTTACTAATGTAATGGAGGACAAGTTTACCATTATAGGCTGTTTTAGTTCTCACTATTTGTTGTTGTTTTATCAATGGACTTAAGTTACCACAACAGCTTTTTTTGTTACCACTTATATTAATATTATAGTTTTTATGCAAATATTATTGTTTACTACTCTGAAGATGAGGGCATGGAATCTTTGAAAATACTAAGAATATTTCTAAATGTAATAAATTAGCAAACCATATATTACTTATGACCAATCATCATATCCTGGAAATTTTTGCCCCAGTTTATGTTGCCCATAAATACACTGACAACTATTTTAATAACTTTTTGTAGAATACATTTTCAGTAATCTGCAAATACATCACGAATAGAAATTTGTATATCTGAATATATTATGATATTTTTAAGTATTTTTTCCTTGCTTTTGATACATTTTAATGGTAATAATTTATATGCAGTAAAGATGGAGATTGGACTCAATTATTGGAGCCAAATTACTTCATATTTAATGAGCCTGAGTCCAGTTGTAGAAAAAATATTTTTTACATATTTGTAAAATATATATGGTTATGCATGCCACTTAACTATTTGTATTAATTCTTTTTATTAATATATGCTGTTTCAAACTTTAAAATTATTGTTATTTTAAGACAAAAATTAAAATCGCAATGCTAATTGGAATTAGTGCATGGCCACATTTCAACCACAACCCATCTACCACCATACATAATCATAAAAAAATTTAGAGAAAAACCATTAGTTACATTCAAAGCTGTACTAAGTCATGAGCAATTGGACAACTGCCCCATGTGCAAATGAAATCTAGGGTAAATTTAAATTTATTAAATTAAAAATAAATATCACCCACTCAAGCAGCTGCTTTCCACAGAGGGCTGACAGAAGCCTGTCAGTTTATAAGCTAGGTCAAAGATCTGTGAAGAAAACCCATTGATTCAAAGCTGTACTGAGTCATGGGCAATTGGACAACTGTCCCACATGCAAATGAATTCTAGGATAAATTTAAATTTATTAAAAATAAATATCACCCCCTCAAGCAGCTGCTTTCCATAGAGGGCTGACAGAAGCCTATCAGTTTATAAGCTAGGGCAAAGATCTGTGAGGAAAGTGAGTACATGGCTAATTTTATTGCTTTGTACAAACACCAAGTTTTCAATAGATTGCAAAATAACTTGCTCCAGATAAGAACATCTTTTTCTTGCTTGCCCTGAGTACAAAATAGTTAGCCATAGCCCTGGTTACATTATTAAATGCCTCATTTTGCTTTATGTAGATAAATAATAATCATGCAAACAAATAATGGTGCATGTGAGTTTTCAGTGTCTGCAGATATTTAATACTCTTTTTTTCATTATTCCTTCTGAAAAAAAGATGTTCTTTTTATGTTGTTTCAGTATATGCACATTTACAAGACCAGGACACAATAATGATATATACTAGGTATGATTGTTTATGCGTGTATATATATATGCATATACACACACACCATATATTTATATTAATAGCTTACAGAGATAAAAGTTTCTATGGGTTAATATTTTTAGTTTTTCATGAATATTTGGCAAGTTTCTATATGTAAAAATTGATGGCAAATTAATGTTCTAAATGTTAAAATATTGGTTCAAAAATTTTCAGATGTTACTAGGAAAGCACTGATACGATTACTTATAACTTAACAGTAACTTCTACAGATTATATTAAACATATTATTATCTATGTGAAAAAGTAATGATTTATGACTTTGTTATTTTGTCAAGCATAAATATCACTGGAAAGTGTATAACTAAGATTTCATAAACAATATATGAATCATGAAATAATGAAAGAGGCAACTGGAAGTGGCAAGGAATTGTTTACCTTTTTTGTTATGTGCAGGTTTTCAGAAGTTAGTATTACAGATGTTTATACAGCATTAGATCTTTTAACCCCTTGTAAAAATTAAGAAATTTCGAAATTTAAAACTGTACATCAATATATTAATACTTGAAATATTAGCTAGTAATTAGTTTAATGTTACTGGTTTCTTTCATGCTTATAATAGCATATAAAGTGATTTTTCATAGTTTTCAACAATTCTTGATATGTACACTATTTTAAACTTTAAAGTTGTTTATGTGTGTTGGGGTAGCTGTATGATATTAACTCTATTATTGTACTGTAGACCACAATATTTTGCTATTTATTTTTGTTGTTAAGGATATACAACTTTTTAAAGCTATTTTTGACTATTCTCTTCACTTTATGAGCATTACTTTCACTGGCAACACCACTTTTCTTTTTCATTCCTTATAAGTACATTTTGACATTGTGCTAATTATATCATGAAACTAAATTTGTAAGCTACATTATCTTATAAATTCTCATTAATTTCAACACTATTCACATCAAGTCAGTCTTGTTATTTAATGTTTCTAAATTAAATGTCATTTAATTGAAAGTATACACACTGAAGGGTGATATTTTAGAACTTAGTATCTTTTATTTCTAATAAAAACATGAAACAAAAGGCATGATATATAAGTAGATATCATCCATCTAATCTTTTATCTTTTTGCTGATAAATAAAATGTGCATGATTGAAATCTAATAAATGCACGTATTCCTTTATACACTCACTAATTTAGCAATGGTTTTTCAGTCACACCCTCTCTCACTACCATTGTTCCTCTGTCTGCATGCTGTCTAGCAACACCAGATGGTGCTTAATTCATACTGTTTTACTAATATCTGATGAAAACAAATATTAGCATTCTTTTCTGTGCATTAGAATTTCTTTATGATGTAATAAATGGCAATTCTTTATTTTCCTTTTTGTTAATTAAACAAAAATTGTATTGCTTTGTGGAAATGTTGTAAGTTAAGCTATATTAACTTTTAACATAAACAAGTTTTTAACATTGAGGTCACACTAAGTTAAAATCTTGTTACAGAGTTAATGGAAGTAATTTGTACACTTAAAATCTTTAATCAATGAATTTCAATAAAATTATAAATATGAAAGCAATTTTTAAAAGAATATCAGGCATTCTTTTTTCTTTTCAGGTTTTGGCCGTCAACTCGCTGTCTCTTCTCCTAATCTTCTCTGAACTTTCAATAAACCGTAATCAAAATTTCTGACTGAACTTGCTTTTCCTTAGTGTGACCTTGTCAAATTACAGTGTACATTATTTATCTAATGTGTTTTGTAATTCACTGCCATATATAGTTTTACAATGTTTTATACACTGTTGAAATGTTTCAGTAATTACATTATGGTATATACTGTACAAAACTAGAGATTGTGAATCAAATGAATTTCTACATCACAAATTCCTAATTTCTAATGATGTTTCATTCTTTGACAAGTTGTATGTAATATTTTAAGCTTTGTCATGCTCATCATACATCCTGTTTCAATAGTTACTGTAAACTGTCAATGCATTAAGAGAATGAATTTTTAGAAAAAGAAAGAAATTTCGTATACTATAATCAGTATAACATAGGAAGAAACATATCATTCGACATGTATTTTTAAATGAAAAAAAGCAACATTCACAATAAGATGGTTCAGAATGCAAAGGTTAGAAATATGAGTGAAAATGTTGTTCTAGACCAAGTATAAGAATGCGAGTATTATGAAGATAAGGATTTATTTTAGGAAAATAGCATTTTATATATTAGGATTTACCCAAGTTAGTCTTTGCTATCTTATAATGTCATACAGTTTGAACTAAAAAATTGCATTTTGACTCAATCAAAAACTCTTAGTTAAGTAAGATTAAAACATTCGCAATTATTTCTGTATCAGTTTAATTTTTGAATTGTGTCAATTATAAAATGAATTAATATTATTTCTGGAAAGGTAATTCATTATAAAATTGTTGAAAGTATCTGTAAATTCAATGTTCTGTATTTTATAACTAGATTACTGGAACTTTAGGAAGTGTAAATATTGCATTTATTATAAAATAGCACTAATTGTAGTGATGCTGTTTCTGGCAGTTGTAAATTATTAACAGCTAAACTAAATATATTTTGAAACCATAAACTTCTAGTTTCTCATGAATAATCTAATAATAAAAATTATTGTGCATCTCATACTCCTAGATTTTTATTTTTTACAGAGCAACTAGGAGAATTTTGCAAGTCCTCTGTTACACTGAATATCACTTAGTATACAATTATCCCTCAAAACACTGTATAGAAGTGTATTGCAAAAAAGTATTTAATGGCTTCACTACATCTTAAATATTGAGTAGTAGATATTTTTTTACCAGCAAAATATTGGATTTGACTACTTTTGTATTCGCTTTTCAGTTTAATAATATTTTTAATAACTGTAAAAGTCGTAACTGTAATAAGTTGCATTGCAAGAAAGTGTTAAAACCAGTTTACAGTAGTTTTAAAGTGATATGTCATTCACTTGGGTGCTTCCAAAGGCTAGATGTATTTTAAATTCATATTAGTGAAGCAAGCTGTGAACTTTCAAGTTCTATAATGGATATATTATACTATGAATGTAATGCCAAAAAAAGGGGGGGGGGAATTATGAAGTAAAATATGTGTGCATTTTTTTTGGCTTTATCTCCCTGCCCCAAGGGAATGTCCTGCAGACACCAGTGATAGTTTATTTTGTTGCTCTTCTTCTATTATTCTTTTATGTTCTGTAAAAAAAAATTGGAAAAGCAGTATTTTAAAGGGTTGAGTCTGTTCTTTTCATTTCAATTAACATTATGAACTTTGATACACAATTTTCGATTTCAGCACAAGCAAAGATTTCAGCCTCAAAAGGGCCAGCAGTACATGATAATCACTATTCTGAATTTTATTAGTGCTTTTATATAATATAACTGAATGGTTAACATGCTTAGCTGCCAATCAAAGGGACCTGGGTTCATATCCTGAAAATAAAGCATGGATGTTTTCTTTCTGTCATTCTGCCTGGGTCTTGCCTACCTTACAGACTTTCTTGATGGTGCAATTTTGCTGACAGGCTTCTGTTAAATCTCTGTAGCAAGCAGCTGCTTGAGAGGTAATTTATTTTTATTTATATAATTATTTGTGAGCAGTTATTGTATCATCTTTATAATTTGATGATGCTAATAATATTAAAATTTCGAGTTATTCTGAAGGTAGAAGTACTGAAATATATGATTGCAAACCAGAGCATTATTTTCTGTCCCTTACAAATCTGAATAATAATATCTCAATAGCTTTTGTCTAATTTATCTAGTATGTAGAGTTTTTAGATCTATTTTTTGTATCACTGACTGATATAAACAATCATGATTATAACTAAGCAACATTTAGGGGAATTCAAGGATGCAGTTGATTTCTAAAAAAATGCATGATAGTGAAATATATCCCATTGATTTGAAACCATCCTTTGCAAAATGCAAAAATATTACTTATGGTTATAAAACTATTATTGACAGTTTGATATCAAATGGGTAGCTTGTTCTGGATGCTTAGTTCTGACTTCTGCCTACTTTTTTTTTGGAAGTTAGTCTTTAGTTATTGCTAAGCTTGACCTTATTGCAGGGATGTAGTTATACGTTTTTAACTTTCCTAAGTTTTTTTTTGAAGGATCAAAATGAGTAGAAACTTTGTCTCATAATGACATTAAGCAACTTTGTACCCTAATGGCTGTACAAATTGCCATATGAATTCTATTATTTCCTAGAACAGGGATTGGCAATCTTTTCCGTGGCACATGCCAGTTTCCATTTATTTATGTACTAACGGAACGGCACCTGGCATTGCCAGGGTGTCACTTTTAACCTGTATATTCTTATTTTCACTGCACTAAAATGAAAGGTTTGTAAGTACTACACTCCCACCCAAACACTTTGGGGAAGATTCAATATCAAGAAAATTTCACGCTGTTTGCCTGTGTTGTTGCTGATGTCAGCATGCTCTCTCGTAGCCCATGGCTTAATTTCTTCCTAAATTATCGAGCTTTTTATTTCTCTTATGATAGATTTTGCTGCCCTATGACTCCCTTGATGCCCAGTGGTTGGTTTACAGATCAGGTTCCTACTTGGCCCATGGCTTCATTTCTGCACAAATTGTCACAGCTCGTGTCTCATCTTTACAGTCTCAACATGAAGAATTTCCCAGTGGTGCAAAGGTCATTGCTGACTCAGCGCACACTCTCAGCCCATGGCTTCATCTCAAACTATCAAGATTTTTATTTTACCAGATTTGGGTATTCTGTGTGCCCAACATACTTGACCAAAAGGTCCCAAATTTCATAGGTGGATTCCCCCTGCCTGACCCCTATTTGCAATGGGACACCTTAAATTAATAATGCCTTTGGAAATGTTCGGAATCTGGCAATGGCAACAGATTTAAATATTATCACGACTCTTTTAGGTTCACAGTTAGAGCAGTAAAGGGCAATAATAAATTTGACAGTGATTACTGTTTCTCATAGAAATAGCATGGTAGATAATTTTGCTTCTATCAAGCCCCACTTTTGGAATTTCAACTTGAAATTTAGCACTGCAACCTGGACCACAACCAGAAACATTCTGTAAAAATTTGAAGTGTCTACCATGATTTCCCGATGAGTTATTGCTGTGACAGACTCACAGACGGACACTTTCTTTTACCATTCTAGTTTTTTTGTAACATAGTATTGCTAGTGTACTTTAGGCATTTCCTATCCCTAATTTTCTGTATTGCAAAGCACTTGTATATTATGCTTTCTCATTGAAATAGCATTTTGCATCACCCAGTGACAGATCATAGACTGCTAACCATTGTTCTTGAAGACTTTAGGAAGAAGTTACAGAATTTCTTTTCCAGTAAAATTACCAGTTCTGTTGTCAAGGGTAAAGGATATCTCAATTGGATTCTATATGTGAGAACATGCCACACCTTGCTATTTTGTTCTTTGAACCATTTTTATCTCGTTTTCTTTATAGTGAAGCTTAGTTCTGACCTAAGATAAATTACAGAGATAAATTAAGAATTCCTTTTGTGCTGGATAGGCATTGATGAAATATTACAATATGCACTTTCTGAATCTCTCTGAAACTATAATTATGCCCTTTAACAGTGGAAAGTTTGAAAATTCGAAAATTTCGAATGAATATTGTAAACGATGTTTTGGTGGTGGAATGTAAAGTCATGAAGTTTCCATTGCCAACAATGAGTTTACCCCTTAAATCCAAAGGGGTGGGAAAACACACTTTTTTTTAGTAGTAATTGTTTGTTTTTAGAGAGAAAAATAAAAAAAAAATTTTTTTGGGTTAGATAGGAATTGATAAAATATTATGATTCACACTTTTTATAGCTTCCAAAAACTATAATTGCACCCTCTAATGGTGGAAAAAATTTGCAGATTACAATATTTCAAACAAATATTGCAAATGATGTATTTAAGCTAGAAATTTTAAATTTTGGTGGTGGAATGTAAATGCTATGATGTTTCCATTGGCAATAAGAATTGACCTCTTACAGGTGGGGGGACACACACACACACAATTTTTTGTTTTAGCAGATAATTGTTTGTATTTAGATATAAATGAAAAAAATCTTTTTAGGGTTAGATAGGAATTGATAAAATATTATGATTCACACTTTCAGAATTTTACGAACACTATAATTGTGCCCTCTATGGTGAAAAAGTTTGAAAATTTCAAACAAATGTAGCAATGATGTATTAATGATAAAAATATTGAAATTTTGGTGGTGGAATGTGAGCATCATGAAATTTTGATTGGAAACAATGAAAATGATAATTAGAAAACTCTTTTTTTAGTTTGATTGGTACTAATGAAATATTATAATTCACATTTTTTAAAAACCTAGTAGTTTTAATATATATATATATCTTTACACTAAATATGAAATGGCAGAATTTCGAGTTTTACAAATAATATGTATAGAATAGAAATTTTAAAAATTAGTGGTAGTTTTTAAGAAATATTCCACTGAGAGCAATAATCTATCCACTTTTCTGAGATAGGTCTAGGAAATGCAACTTTTTAGATTTAAAAATTAATAGACGAATGCTTTTATGTTGTATAATTACTAATAAAATACTATTTGCATTTTTCCCATCATCTGCTAGCTCAAATTAAAACTAAGAAATGAAACAGTAGATAAAGGAGAAACTTTATTCTCTTTGAAAACGAGATTCTCATATGCACCAGAGGTGATATGCATTCTTCTAGTTAAACAATTGCGACAATTGCAAATAGTGACATTGTTATCATGAAAGTATTCAGTCAGTAAAAAGTAGCTTATAGCAGAATATACATACTCCTATAAGATGTGAATGTACTTTCCAGCACTGCCTTGCAAAATAAAAAGTGGGCCCAAATGTAATGTGAACAACCCTCTATAGGCTTGCACTGTTCAAATGATTCATGACAGATTCATTACTTTTTAAGATTCGCTCTTTATGTGCTGCTTATGATTTCTACGGAATAATCTGAAGTATGTTTTGTCAGACCTTAGCCTTTTTTCTAGTTGTCCACAGTTATTGTTGATACTTTTTTTCATTATTACATACATTTCCATCTGTTTATTTCTGAGATGAAAGGTTTTCAGATGAGATAACAACTACCCAAAGACTTTTTCTGAAGTTTCCTCTACACATGTTGTGACTGAGTATGAGCTTGTTCCTACTCTCATTAAAAGTGGTAACTGACTGCAATACATTGAATTGTGTGTTTCCATATATCATAGTAGTTAGTGCCATATGGTTCCTTTGCTGAAGACAATATAATGTCACAATTTCACTTCCTGAATGCGCTTTGTTTTGTTGTTTGCAACTTTTGGTTCCAATAATGTTCATGGTGTGCTGAAATGATGTACTGACAGTTTCTATTTCTTTTGGAACTGTGTGTCTGTGATGTTTTTTGTCTTTGCCATCTTAGATATGCACACATGACAGTTGCAGGGTGTGTGTGCAAATGTTATCAGGCAGTATCTGTGGAGATGTTATTGTGCCATATGACATCTTACAGCATTCCTGTTTATGCATCAATGCACTGATTGTTACACAGGTGGTTTTTGAGCAGTATATGTATTTCTTAACTTCCTGAAATGTGTTTCAGAAGTATATTGAGTTTGTATAATGATTTAAAGTTGGCTGCAAACTTTTTGTTGCTAATAGTTATTATATTGTTTTTTTAAAAAAAGCAACAAGATAATAGTTTTGTTTTGTCATTTTCTCTGTCTGTAGACATCAAACTTTTTGTTTACAGGGATAAATAAAAAATTCTTTTTTGTGTTGGATAGGTATTGATTAAATATTATGATTTGCACTTTCTGAAATCCCTAAAGCTATAGTTGTGCCCTCTAATGATGGAATAAGTTTGAAACTTCCAAATTTTCAAACGAATATTGTGAATGATGTATTTATGCTAGGAGTTTGAAATTTTGGTGATACATATGAAGGCATGTAGTTTCCATTGCCAACAATGAGTTGGCCACTTAGACCCAAGGTGGGTGGGAAAACAACTTTTGTGTTTTAGCAGATAACTGTTTTTAGAGATAAATGAAAAATTCTTTTGGGTTAGATAGGAATTGATGAAATATTATGATTTGCACTTTCAAATTAATACTCCATACTGATAACTCTGATAACTAAAGATTATATCATCATTACTATCTTCCAAAAAACTATAATGCCCTCTAATGGTGAAAAAATTTTAAATGAATATTACAAATGATGTAGTTAAGCTAGAAATTAAAATTTTGGTGATTGAACATCATGAAGTTGTTTGCAACAATGAATTGACTCCTTAGATCCAGAGTGGGTGGGAAAATGTGACCTTTTTGTTTTAAAAGATAATAGTTTGTTTTTAGAGTTAAACTAAAAATTCTTTTTTTGGTCGGATTATAATTAACGAATTTATGATTTGCACTTTCCGAATATCTCAGAAGCTGCAATTGCCTGCTCTAAGGGCGGAAAAATTAAAAAATTTAAACAAATAATGCAAATGATGTATTTATGATAGAAATTTGAAATTTCAGTGGTGGAATGTGAAAGTTACCAAGTTTCCATTGACAATAGTGACTTGACCCCTTACCCCAAGGGGGGGGGGGGAACACAACTCCTTATTTAGTGATAATTGGAAAATTCTTTTTTAGTTGGATGGTGCTAATGAAATGTAATTTGCATTTTTCAAATACTTAAGTAGTTTAATTTCTATCGGTAGAGATCACTAAATATGGAAACTGCAAAACTGTTAATGAATTTCGCAAATGATCTGTGTATGGTAGAAATTTGAAATTTTAATGTAGCTTTTCAAGAGATATTCCACTGATAGCAATAATCTATCCACTTTTCTCAGCAGGGTGTGGGAAATGTAACTTTTTAAATTTAAGAAGTAAAAGAAAGATACTTTTTATGTTATATAATTACTAATAAAATGCTACTATTTGCATTTTCTCCATTCCATTAATCAAATTAAAACTTTTAAGAAGTGAAAAAGTAGGTAAAGAAAAAACTTCATTCTCTTTGAAAACAATATTCCTATATGTGTCAGAGGTGATATGCATTCTTCTAGTTAAAACAATTATTTACATAATATTGTATAGTTTTTTATTGGTAGTTTGTGAACTTTTACAGAGATGGAGCCAAGACCAATAATAGCTCAAAGAGTTCTATATGAACGTTTCCTGAAACTGGATAGCTACTCATGTTTTATAAACTTATTTTTATAGATTTTCTGTTTGTTATAAAGATTTACAACAAAAAGTTTCAAGTCATTTAATATATACAGAAAATCAGCCTTTGTCCTTAATTTTATTTTTTTTAATTAAAAATTGTTATTTATTTGAATGTCATTAATGTATTGTGAAGTTTCTAAAAGGTACCACTAAAAAAATTTAAAGCACAAATAAAAATAATGGGAAATAAGTAGTATCCTCCTCAATGATGGACTAGAAAATTTTCCAGTTAGGTTGTTTTAATGAATGTCTGGGATATGTTTGTAACTTAGTTCCCTTACAAAAAAAAAGTTCTACTATATCATTACTGCTATAAATTTCTAATATTACTGTAAATGAAAATCAGGCTTCAAGTGGGGATGTGTGATTATCTCCCCTTCCTCTTCCTCAATCTGAATCAATTTCACTATATGTACTATAGATTTTAGATTTTTGTTTTAGATGTTCCAGATATTTGTTTCAAAATTGGTTATGTGCTCATTTTTCTGTTGTTTGCTAATTTTTGCAGTGAATATACTTTGTTTAGAATGGCTCTGCATTTTAATTCAATAAAACTCTGTGACACTGCTCTGCATTGCTGAGAGCTATACAAATTATTCTTGTGAATTTAAAAGCTATACAAATAATTCTTATTACAAAGAGTTCACCCCTGGGGGATGTTGCATGTCATCTGAAAACTGCTGTCTCAAAAGAGAGGATCACACGAGCATTGGCAAGCTGAAAAAGAGTTTATCTAAAAATCTTATTAAAAATCAATGTGTTAGACTTAGTTTTATAACCTGATGCTTGCTGCTGTTCTATTATATCTAGACTAAAAGTAGCTAGTCATAAATAATAAATATATAGTAACATTTTATAATTACAAATGAGATATAGCCCTAGACTTAGTGTTTTGTCTTTGTACATTTTGTGCAGAAATGACTGCTTTAAAATTAAGCAAGAAATTAATACTTCATACTGTTAACTAAAGATTAAATTATCAACTCTATTTTTTGCACGTTCTTAAATTGAGCATACTGTAAGCATAAAAACTTCTTTCACTACACATGAAATGTATAGTCAGTAAATTTTTAACCTTTAATCATCAGCATATTTTAAATTGTTTCGAAGATGTTTTTTTAATTTTTAACAATTTGGCTTTTTACTTTTTATTTTAATGTTTTACTTTTAAATTATTAATATCTCTTACTGAACTTACAAAGCATTAATAGATATTTACAGCAACTACTCATAAGCTTTCTCTTAGGTAAAAATCTAATGATAGATAGGTACTCAAAGGCTATGTAAGATTTAATAATGAATTAAAATCTAAAGAGCCAGTCATGTAATATTGCTCATCTATAAGAGTTCTGAATGATTACACCTGATTATTACTGCATAAGATCATAGGTGCTGACTTTTATCATGGGGACAAAATAGTTATATCCAAGCTGAATCTAAGAGGCAACCCCCACCCCCCACCCCACCCCTGAAAAATGCTACTAAGGGTAATGGAGCAAAAAATTATTCAACTTGTACACATTTCATGAATTTTTCAAGAAGTTTTTATTAACCTCTAAAATGGTTGAGGGGGGAAATATTATACTGCATACTGCAATGGAAATCTAGTCTCTTCATCTCTCCCCCCCCCCCCCTTTTTTTTTTTTGCATTTTTCTGATTCAACTGTGTTATATTTGAATATTTATGACTTTTTGTGAAAAATGATAGAAAAATGTCTATTTGTTCTGATGAGGACTGTGATGAGGAAAAATCAGGCAAAATATTTAAATCTTTCATATTCAATATACTGTCTCACAAGTTATTAATAATATTTATGCATATCTTCAAATATAAGCATTTCCTCTGAATAGCAGTATTTGACCCTTTAAAATGTTTTAAAATGCTGCTTATAATTTTCAAGATTATAAATGTGTCAGCTTTTTCTATTTATTTTAGAAATACATTTGCTTTTACCTGACACTTGCGCTGCATTAACTGAGAACACACGAACCAGTTAGGCAGACCTCTGACACTACCTCAGTGCTTCCACAGCACAGATCAAAGCTTCTACCTCTATTCAGCATTGCCAGCCTCAAAACAAAAATGTACCTTGACATAAAACTGATTCTTTCAGAGTTCACTGTTGTACTCATACTAATTTGGATTTTGTTTTGCACTATACAAGATACAATGTATAATTTGTGTTTTTTAAGCTATGATACAGGGGCAAAAAGATACTTTTGCTGCTGTGCGTAAATATGCACATGGTCATTCACTCTTGTGAAGTCAGCGCCTGTGATGTGATTCCACTGTTGATTGAAACCATTGTAAAAAGCAACAGAATCATATTATTTAGGCTGTAACTGGCTGGCAGTTTGATAACTTGCTGTGGTTTGCCACTTCCATTTGAGTGAAATGGTGAATATGAGGTCTTCTAATTCTGTTCTGTAAAGGTAATCAGAATTCAAAATGATTTCTTTTCCATAATTTTTCAAGATATTTGTAAATAATTGCAAAAGATAAAGTAGAGAAGTTCAAATTCTTTGAATATAAAACTTAGTATAATTTCATATCAAGACAGTACTAAGTGAATTTTAATAGCATTTTTTTACATTAGTATGAAATTGTCGATTTTAGATTTATATACACTACAGGAAAAAAAATTGCAGCATCTGGAAGGATTAATGCCATTTCGTTGAAATGCAGGCAGCTGTTAGCATACAATGAAATGTGTGATTGATTACATTATCAAAAAAAAAAAAATATGGGAAATTACCACTTTACCTGCCCGGTAAAGTCGTATAATTGATATGATGTTCAACTGCCCTGCGCAGCAATGCATTCATGAATATGGTGGGGAAGGTTACCGTACAGCTCTATAACATCCTCCTGAGGGATAGAATGCCAAATAGCATGAAGTCGCTGTTCCATTTCAGTGACAATGTTTGGTGCACCTTTTGGATGTTGTTGGAGCTGTCAGCTCATCATGTCCCATATGTGTTCAATAGGTGAAAGGTCCAGTGGGTGTACTGGCCATGGTAGTACCTGAACGTTTTGCTTGTGTAGATACTGCAGATTAATGCAGGCTCTGTGGGGACAGATGTTATCTTGCTGGTAAAAGGTTCCATGCAGCTGAACAAATGGGACAACACTCACTGCAAAATGTTGGTAACATATTGTTGGGCAGTTAGAGATCTCCTTATGATGACCAGCTCTGACCAAGATGTCTGACTAATGACACCCCACACCAGGTGCTGGAACTGTGTGACAATGTTGCACGCACTGGGTGGCATTCCTTTCCCCTGGATGATGGTGAACACGTCTACCGTCGTGCTGACCGAGACAAAAACGAGATTCATCACTAAACACCACAGTATTCCACCCTTCACCATGGTACTCCACTCTTGTTCATTCCAGTTCTCTTTGAGGCAACACCATTGAAGATGTGCTTACACGTCAGCAGATGTGAGAGACAAATACAGTGCTGGACAATAGGTTTGCAATGAAAACTGTAAAAGCCTGTTGTTGTGTGCCTAGTAGGTATTTGATGTGTCACCTTTTGCCAATCCCTTTACATATGTGTTGTTGTTGCGAATCTGTCACACAATGCCCTGCATCACAAATGGCAGTCCTGTTGCTCTGTGGTCATATATAGTCTTCCTGATCCTTGTCGGCATGTTCTGGATCCTTCTTGAAACCACTGGTGCCATATGTTGTGTACAATGGTGCTGGGATTGTGGCCAACCTGTATGATAAACGATGTATATGTATTGTGACACATTACTCCCGTCACCAGCATTCAAATTAGGGGTGAGTTGTGCCACAACTATACTAACTTGTACTATACAAGATAGCCTTTGCTCACTTCTAGCATCAATGAGCCATGATTGGCCCACATCTTGGTGGCGGTTCGTGGTTTTTTCCCTCCTCTGACCACTTTTTGAAGGCACCACAGCTGAACGTGAGCACCTCACAAGTGTTGCCATCTCGGAAATGCTCTGACCCAGTCATCTGGCCATTACAATTTCGCCTTTGTCAAACAAAAATAACACTGATTAACAGAGCTCAGTATCAGGTGTTATTTATGCCATTTCATGACCACACACCCCGCCATTTACCTGCAGTTGCTTCAATTTGCATAAAGACACTGGTCATAATGTTTTGGCTCTTCGGTGTATCTGCACTAACCCCCCCACCTTACCCTAGGCCAGAAATTGGATACTGATGGGCTTGGAAAGGCTACCATCTGTTGGATGGTACATTAATCCATGGCCCCACATGCAGGAGAGCCTACCTTGTGCACATTAACAAGCTGGGTGGTCTTGATGGGAGGCTGCCATGTGGGCCCCCTTCACCCTATTTTCCCTGCACTTTTGGGTGGGGAGGCTCAGTTGGTAGCGTGTCAGGTTCATAATCTGCAATTCTCAGGTTCGGGTTCTAATTGGGCAAGTGTAGAGATTTTTCTCTGCCAAACTCCCTGCTCGCAGTGAATAGGGGTCACTGTTGGGCTTGAAAAGGTTGCCGTCCATCAGATGAAACATTAAGTCATGGTTCAGTGTGTGGGAGAGTCACACCCCACGCACATTAAAGAACATGCTGGATGGCCTTGACAGGAGACTAACCCCCTTTTCCCAACAGCTGTCCAGTGGATCCCCTCACCCAACCATCTACAAAATCATGAGAGCTTCGAACTTGGACATCTGTCCCAAATATCTGATATTTAAGTAGTGAATATCATGTTTTTAAAAATAATAGAGCTCGAATTTACTCCTTAAAAAATGGAAGACTTTCAGCACAATTCATGTACAGAGTTGCAGCAAAAAATTTAACCATAATGCTGCCTAACTACATTGGCAATAAATCCTTGGCACAGTTAAAAATTTAAAAGTTCCAAAATGACAGATATTAATGACTGACAGATTTCAATAATATTATAGTAATGTAGATGATAGCCACTCTCTCTGCTGCTTCGCAGCCTTAATGTCAATGTTCTGTTAGGCCTCAACCAGCACACAAGGTGGCTTTTGGTGCCTTCCATAAGATGTAGCACTGTCCTGTGTAGTGGAACGTTGGATGGCATCATTCAATCATACTCAAGCACCTTTGGTGTCTTTGTGACCTGACCATTTAATCCATTTCGTGCAAAAAGTGCTGCTTAGAAGAAAACAACTGAACTTACATTTAGTTCAATTTTAGTGCTGCTTTTTGTAATTGCTTCCCATATTTATAAACACACACTTCAGTCACTGCCTTTGAGTGTATATGAAACTCATTTGATAAGCCATCATATAAGTAAGCATGATTAAATAAAATATTTTGCTTAAAAGAAAAAAATTTCAAGTTTAATAGAAATATACAGTATAATTTATTTTGCAGCTTTGTTATATATTCTATAACGTTTGCCTCTTTTAAACCAATCTGTTAAATTTTAATAACCTTTGTTAGTTGATTATTGAAAGTCTTTCTGCTTAATTTGTAAGCTATCTTTAGCAAATGGATTTTTATACTATTCTTTTTCAGTTTTCACTTCAAGTCAATCAGAGCACACTGTGTGTCCCTGTATCTATGATGCCCTATACTGCCAGACTCCATATACTTTCACTCTAAGCAAGTGTAATGTTGTCTGAGTCATTCAAGTTTTTTTACCATATTTTAAGCCTCTACTTTGAATTATAAATTTTTAAATGTTTGATTTACCAATTAGAAAAGTTTGCTTAACTCAGTGGAAAAGTTTACCCCTCACAACAATCAGAAAATATCGAACCAATAATTTCCAGTGAAAATACTTGAAATGGAAACTGTTAAGAAATTTATCTTGCAGAAGATAGGTATGAATTAAGCTGAAAGATTTTCAATGGTCAACTGAAAAAAAGTTAGTAAAATTTAGCATATCAGCTTAAAAGAAGCAAAGAATTGTATAATTTAACAAAAATATTAGGACAGCATTAAAAACTAACCAAATTTTTTGGCATTCAGCAATGATTTAAATAAAAATATGAACTCCTGACAGGAACTAAGACTGCTGTTGGACATTTTTAAAGAACTAATGCTAACTTGAAGTGATTTCTCTCTCTGTTAACTGCGAATTTCATGAAACCATTGTTAACTTATATGTAAGCAAAATGATAATCTTTTTAAATCTAGAGAATCTTCCTAAATTCATGATGAATATCTAGGAAATGCAAAATATGTTTCACAATCAAATGAATTAGTCAATTCATTTGATTTGCTAATTAAATAAAAAGCGTAATTGGCTGCAGTAATGAGGAAAGTATAAAATTCAAAGACACAACATCTCTAATACATCTGTAGTATTTGTTTAAAATTTGGTGTTGACCTTTTGAATAATAAGTCACTGAGAAGGCAATAACCATTGTTATCATAGAATAAAATTAGCTGACGTTTGGCTGTGGAGGGCATCAATTCAGCAAGACACAAGTGTATTCAAATGCATTTCTAGTCTCCAGCAAATTTTAATTATCAAAGGCTATTATAATTGAGTATCCTAAGCAGATATAAAGGGAAAATGAAAAATGGCTGTAGAGATTAAAATTAGCAGATATCAGGCAGGCAGCTTTCTTGTCTGCTTTCTTTTTGAAAATGTTTTTATGGTTGTAAGGTATTTTATTAAAGCATTCTGCTCCATTGGGAGAGTTGTTGCTAAGCTTAGTTATTTTTACATCATCTCTTGAGCATAATGCAGTGTATTGCTTCCTTATTTTCAGCATGTGTTGATAGCTCAAGGGAATACATTAAGTAATTACCACTTTTGAGTAGATTCAAATTTTTAGAGGAAAAATTGTTTTCAGCCAGGTGGAATACGAACCCATGACCTTCTGATAACATGTCAGTTGCTCTGGACCACTGAACTACCGGCCGCCGATCAAGATCTTCTCTAATTGATGATATGAACATTTTCTACCTACAGACATATTCCATTATGTCACATGTAGGCATTGTTCAGGCAATCTAGCCACAAGCAGCAGACAAATGCCATATAGATGGAAACTATATATTTCAAGTATACAGTTGATTAAATATTGAATAAACTCGACTTTTTTGGTGTACACTAAGTAATCACTTTTGAGTTGATTCAAATTTTTAGAGGAAAAATTGTTTTGAGCTGGGTGGGATACGAACCCATGACCTCCTGATATCATATCCCACCCTGCTCAAGACAATTTTTTCTCTAAAAATTTGAATCAACTCAAAAGTGGTAATTACTTAGTGTAGTGGTTCTCAATCTTTTATGCTTCACATACCTGCTGGAAATGTGTATGTAACTGACTTACTCCTTATATAGATAGATAAAACTATAGTTATAGTATAACAGTGGGAATAAAATAAAACATATATATATACACATACACACATTAAATTTTGTATTCATAAATTACATATACCGATAAACACAAAAAATGACAAACAATTTAACAAATCTTGTAAAATAATAAACATTTTACTGGGTAATCAGATCTAGCGGCTTTTGAGCTCTCACAGCGTACCCCAAAAAATTTTACCTCGTACCCCACGTTGAGAACCCCTTAGTGTATTCCAAAAAAGTCAAGTTTATTCAATATTTAATCAACTGTATACTTGTAATATATACTTTCCATTTATATGGCATTTATCTGCTGCTTGTGGCTAGATTGCCTGAACAATGCCTACATGTGACATAATGGAATATATCTGTAGGTAGAAAATATTCATATCATCAATTAGAGAAGATCTTGATCGGCGGCCGGTAGTTCAGTGGTCCAGAGAACCTGACATGTTATCAGGAGGTCATGGGTTCGTATTCACCTGGCTGAAAACAATTTTTCCTCTAAAATTTTGAATTGACTCAAAAGTGGTAATTACTTAGTGTATACCAAAAATGTTGAGTTTATTCAATATTTAAAGCTCAAGGGAAGACTTATGGTGATGCATATAGCAAACCTAATAATAAAAAGATGATGAAACAGCAATCGACTGAGAAAAAAATTAGTTATGCATTGGAGAGGGATGTTTAAAATATATATTGTTAAAAATAATCTTTTTATCACTGACTAGGTGATAATATTAAGCATCGTGTATTATTCCTATGATGCATATCAAGTAAGTAACATAATTATTATATAGCATAGTGATGCAATGGATAGATGTGAAATAAAAGTCCATACAGTATCCCAGATACAGTAGAATGAAAGGTTGAATGTGTTATTAAACACAAGTAAGTAGAGTACAGTATAACACAAAACTTGAAGATGGGTATATTACATGTTATATTGGACTCAATTGTGATTACTATAATCAATTTCAGTCTTTCATCTTACTACATATGGGCTGTTGTAATAATTTTTACTGCCTTTCACAACTATCCATACATAATTATGCAAGATGACACCTCTCTTATTAATCTGATAGTGTATCGAAGCAATGAGCAGTATTCTTAATATTACCAACTTGTCAAGTCATAAATTCATTTTGATAGCATGTTTAGTGGGCTTTTTTACCAATTTACACTGTGAAATCTTTTATATTCAGAGAGAAGTTTGTAATAGTTGAATGCAGATGCAGCTTATGGCTGAGTGCAATTTTACTACCATTTCAGAATTCCAAGCAGA
Organism: Ryuthela nishihirai; assembly: GCA_038380435.1. Classification (NCBI taxonomy): domain Eukaryota; kingdom Metazoa; phylum Arthropoda; class Arachnida; order Araneae; family Heptathelidae; genus Ryuthela; species Ryuthela nishihirai. Next base: position 25,807,693 of record JAWZYU010000009.1, on the reverse strand, counting down.
CATTACCTAACATCATTGCTCATGAATACCTTAAGAAAACTGCATAATTTTAAGTAGTAAAAGATTAAGGGCACAGAGTGGTAATAGTTTGCCCATTTTGAATTCAGCTTTCTAAAGCATAAAATTTAGTCACCTGTTATACATTTATATATGCTTACTATATGTTAAACATCTCTTATTTGATATAGTTTGTAGTATTGAAAATTTTTGAGCAAATATGGCAAATGTTTTAAAAATAATTTTTGTGCTTTTTCCTAAGAAATCTGCAGTATGTGCAGATTTTGTTGGGAAAATAAAAACTATTCTTTGCCTTAAAACTGTTATGCACTTTTTGTGAATTCACTAATGAAATATCACAATATTATAGATAAATTTATTAAATATGAAACTTACAACCAGTAGCATTTATGTTACAAAATTTGTGTCTGTTTTAACATATACTGAAATAGCTAACAAACTGTCTAGAATAAACTTAGCTTTAATTGTAGTAATGAAAACAGTTAGCCAGTTGTTTTTTCTTCTACATATGTATTGATTTCTTAAACCCTAGATACTCTATAGACCAACATGAGATTAATTAGATGAAAAGCAGGCATTACTGAATATGTGAATATGATATCTTTTTTTCAAGAAAGTACGTTTTTGTGTCTACAGATATTAGTCCATATCAAGTACTTGATATCACATTTGATCTTCAATCATGATATCAAGTACTTGATATCATGCTTGACTTTAGTCTTGGGTTTCAGATATGACAAGTTTCTTATTGTGATTCATAGTATCATAGAACTTGACATGAAAATGATATCTCTATCTATACTTAACAAAAATTATATCTTGTTCTTTACTTCAGCATGGTTAATTTTCTCTAAGGAATGTCTCATTATAATTAAACTATTGTAGGATAATTCAAGTTGTAATTGTTTCAAATGTGCAAAAATTGGGAACAGGGTAAAAATCTTTTAATGCATTGCAATATTATTTCTGTATTACTTTTGATATTTAGTATTGGTCAGCAAAAAGAATAGTTAGAAACTTAGTAGGGAAAAAAATTCATTCAAAATAAAATTAAAATTTATTTCTAGCTAATAAAAATATACGGTATGTGTAGATCTGTCTTTTAGAACAATAAAAGAACCTTATGCAAATTTGGTAAATAACTGCTAATTGATGGAGAGAAGTTAGGTCTCCCATTCTATTAAAACCTTTGGAATTTTCATTTGTGGTTAGCTTATACATTCTGAATTAATTCAAAGAGTTATTTTGATTAAAAAAAATAGTGGTAGGAAATGACTGAGCGACATATAATTAATAATATATAATAGAATTCGTTTAGTTCCAAGCCCTAGACAAGTAGAGTAACCATTTCATTATTATATGTTTCATTCTTTTGTAATTATTTCTTTTTCTTAGATGAACTTCCTTTCAAATATGGGCTTTTTAAAAGCAAGTTGTCCTGTGTTCCAACTGGACAGGCATTTGGATTTTCATATGATATTTTCCTGTTTCCATCTGACAACTATTTCATTCAATTATCAATTTTACTTAGTACTGCAGTACACTGGTTAGGCAATAAAAGTATTTCAATGGATTAAAAATTAGTAATATTTGCATAAATCTAACTGCACAAAGTCTGTTGGCCAGCAACCCATTAATATTAATGAATTGATGTTAAAGTCTGAAAGCATGAATTCTGTGTGAAATTTCCATATCTCTTTCTTGCTAGAAGTCTACAGTTACTGATTTCTTGGAATTTTTTTTTTTATGAATACATTGCACGTTAGCTGAAATAATACAATATTCAATAGTATGTAAACAATGTACACAATAGTAAGTTAAGAGTTCCCAAAGTGTGGAAAGTGTATGTAAAAGTTATCAAGCACTTTTTAAAAAAATTATCTCAAGAAATGCTTTAATGTGGAAGTTTACTTTTTAGCTGTTTGCTACAAGCACAAGACATTAGAATGAAAGCTATATATAAAAATATAGAATGATAGAATAAATTATATTTTATAAAATAAATAATTTATATAAATTATAGCAGTAATTTCTTTTGAGTGAGTAGACTGTTGTCAGATGACAGCTGCTGATTTTCCAACAATGCATGTTGACCTAGAGCAGCGGTCAGAAACTTTTTTTTTTTGGTCAAGAGCCAAAACAGCAAAAAAAGGTAAACAAAAGATTTTGAGAGCTGCAAATTATCTGTATTGGGCCAAGAACCATAACAGGAAAAAGAAACTGTAGAGTATTTTACGAGCAAAAATAAAACCATAATGTATAACTTTAAAAAAGATATATTCAAGTGTATACAATAAAGCTTTTGAAAAGAATTATTAAAAAAATCTGCCAATCATCAGGGTGACTTTTGAGTTTGTCTTCTCAACCAACTTAATCAAATTTGGAGTTATTTGGTGCATTTAAATTGAATCAGTGCCTTCAAACTATCATCTGACAACCTGCTTTAGTCTTTGTTCCTAATGAAAATCATTAAAGTTTTTCATAGTTGAATCAAAAAGCATCAAGAGCCACTTTATAGAGTTCTCAAAGCCACCAGTTTCCGATTCCTGATATAGAACTTGGAAATTATCACAAGGTACATGCCCAATAGAGGCAGTGCTCCTTGATCTAATGTTTAGAATTTATTACATTTTTTAACAGATTTTGCCCCCCTTCCAATAGTTTCCCAAAATGTTTGATAATCTTCAACCAAATAAACCAAAAAAAAAACCTGGTTCTAAATTTTATATCTGGGTTTTTCCCTTCATTATCTTTCATTGCTTTCAAAAGCAGTCTGTACCAATAATATAACCTGATTTTGAACTTTGGATCCTTTCAAACTTCTGTTGCAAGCAGCTCCTTGAAGGGTAATTTATTTTTATTGCTACCTATAATAGAACCCAAGTTTAAAACCATGTTTATTATTCCACTATAAAGATCCATTGATTTTCAATGGTAAATTTACTAATATGTAATAGCCATAATTTCAGGCGAATGAACGATGAACTGGCAGGTGGACATTTTGTCAGATAAGTTAGCCCTGTTGGGGTTCCAGATCCGATTCCTAGCTGTTGTAGGTCAGGAGTGATTTCTCAAAAAGTGTTGAAATTTTTGGGGTACTCTGTTTCCTACCTTGTGAATGGAGTAGTACAGTGGATAGCTGTGAAGGAAGTAAGAGTTATGAATGGACATACATTTGGTGCCAAATTTTACTGTGGGTATAACTAGTTTATTAATATTTCATGAATGCAATGTCATGAAAGCAATGCAGTGGATGATATTAACATCCTGTTCTCAATTTTTAATAACTCTTATGCTGTATGACATAATGTTGACTCAACGTTCAATGAGTTAATTAACTCTGAAGGTGATTTTGAACTTCTTGATGGGCAACTTGCTTTTTAGTTTGTATGTTTGATTTTGAAATTAGTAGATTAATTTTAAATGCCATGTATATTTTTTTTTATTCACAGAATGAAATACATGGCAGATGTATTTTGTGCACATTTCTTCAAGATGTAGAAACCTGAAATATAAATACATTTGATATTTTTCAGATTCGTTCAGGGTGTAATGATTTAGACATAGACTTAATTTCCTTTCAATAGAGGAAAAAAGATGTTGATTTTTATTAATAGTACATTTAAATGTTGATCCATAAGTATTTTAAAATGTGCCAATTGAAAACTCAAAATCTCTCTCTCTATATATATATGTAAATGGAAGATATATTTTGAATAATTATAAGGAGTGCACATGTGTTTTTAAATGGCAAGTACTAGATGAGTTCTGCAAAATGTGATTGTTCCAGAGTGTAATAATTTTTGAGACACATTGCATGAAATGATCTTGTTTTAAGAATCTTTTTTTTCTTCAAAGCTTTTGCCATTTTTATTGCTGGTTTCATTGTACAGTTTTAAAGATGCAAAATTTTGAAAGTTTCTATTTATACAGTTTTTGTGGTTGTGTGAGATTTATTGTGTATTACAGAATGATCTAATTGTGATATTTTTATAAGCTGTTGTTTTATTTACATGTGGTTTTTGTTATAGTTAATATCGTATGTTGTTATTGCAACTTTTAGGAGAGCTAATGTTTAGAAATTTGAATGGTTGTGCGTTTTTGTATGCTTGTTTTAGCTTCCTTTTTTGGTTAAATGAGTATAAGTGTATATATTTATAGACAATTTGGAAAATAAAAATTTTTGAACATAGTAATTTTGTGTTTTTCAAGCATTTTTCTTAGTGATCTTTATTGAATTGAAAGTTTATGACAAAATTAGAAATACTTTTGACTTCAAAATATTTAAACTTTTGAAGAATTAGATTTTACTATTGTCAGAGATAGAAGGACAAAGTCACTGTATACAAAATAAGATTGTTCTGGGTTTTATTTATATTTCTCCATAGCAACACTAAAATATATGTCAAATATTGAAACAAAAAGAAAGTTAAAACATATGCTATAAAACACTAGGTTTTTAAAAAAATAAACTTCTCTTTCTAACTTTGGAATTGCTTAAATCTGGACATGGGAATAACATGTTTTTCAGTCTCACTCAGAGGCTGCTTCAGTTGTTTTGAAATAGCATTCTTGTAAAAGGATGAAACATTTGTATAACATAGTACAGATGTAAAGTTAATAATTTTCTCTTTTGGTCCAATTATTTGTCTGTTCTACCAAAAGAAGGCTACCACAACAATCTTATTTAGTATTCTTCCTTGCTCTTGATAACAAACAGAAAACAGACATAAATCACAGAAAACATTTCCTTGCAGAAACACAGGGAAGTTTTGCATTTTATGTATATTGTTTTATAACTGCCATCTTTTATCACAACTCTAATATATATCATCTAAATTTTCTTGGTTTGCTAATAAAATCAATACATAGCAGATTCACTTTAGTAATAATATATATCCATATAGTAACTGCAATTTATTATTTATCCTAAGGGATCTCCTGACTTTTCTGGGGCAAACAACTGCCTTTCACCTCTCCCCCACCTTAGGTCATCCAAGATAAGTATAGAGACAAAGTGGAACCCCCTTACCCAACAAAAAAATTATTTAGGGACCCTAAAATTCTTAATTTGGCTTTGACTACTACTAATCCCTCATGTGATTTTTATTCCTGTACAGAATTTTAAGGATTATGTTGGTGTGCAACAGTTAAATTACAGCCCTTTGTTAAGTCAATGGAAGCCAACTTCAAAGTTGTATTACTTTTTAAATTTTAATGCTAAAATGTGGCTGAAGATAAAGATTTCAGTCGAATCTATTTAATCTCAAATTTCAACAATGTTTGGGCATTTTAAGGTTACAAAAGTTTTGATATTTAACAACAATAACAGTCATAAGAATTTATTTCAAAAGTTAAAATTTGAATAATTTTTTGTCATTTAATAAATAAGTGTATTTTAGAAGTTTGTATAATTCTTTTAATATTTGTCAATTTTGTTTTTCTTTCCAGTGGCATTTCTGCTGTTAAATATTCTAATTTCCATAACTCTTTAAATACCAAATGAATATTGCTGAAATTCAAGATTTATATAGAGCTGCATGATTTTACATCCGAGCCCCTTACACTCGGATATCTTTTATTCGAAGACTCTGTTTTATCTGCTGTTTTTGCTTTCTTACATTTTACTGGATATTTTAACCGTCTCTGATTTTTACCTTTTGGCATTTTTTTACATGGGTCGTATACAACCATTGTTATTTTTTACATATTTGTTCTGTTGTTTTTTGTTTTTATACAGATATTTTCTGCGAAGATTATAGTTAGGTTTTGGCGAGTGCTGGACTTTACTTCTATAGTACTGTTCAGCCTTGACGTTGGATAGTGGTAAATGTGGCATCTTCCTAATGATGTAGTGCAGCCTCGAGTTGCGGAGCATTGGGTTTTGTCATAAATTATATTACCTGCCATTTAATGTTTTAGTGTTTACATTTATTGTCTTTTACTTTTAACATTGGTTGTGGATTTTCTTGACCTTTTAGATATTTATTTTACCCTTTACATCTCGTTTGGCACATCATGGCCTTAGTTGCCTTTGCACCATACAATCCCAACCAACCAACCACCCAACCAAGGTAGAGTTAATTGAGATCTTCAATTTATTCTCTGTCACATTTTTCCATAAAAAGTTCATTTTAGAAGTTATAGATTTTAAAGTTAGCTCCCCACTGACATGAGGTTTTTTGAACACTAGTATACGTTGTAATCCATTTGTCTTTCACCAATTTATTTTCATTTTTGTGAACATTTCAGTGGGTTGTAACTGTTATTTATGACATTTATCTGATATGATTCCTTTTAACTGTTGAAGCACTTGATACTGGTCTGTAGCATGATATTTAGAAAAACATTAATTTTAACTAGTGCAGCAGTTTTTAGTTAGTTGGAAAATTGATATTGACCCAAGTGAGAAGTGGATCCATGGCCACCTAGTTAGGTATCAGGCACAATCAATTCTCTGAGTTAACTTTATTCATGAAAAATCTCAGGCGATGTATACTTATGAATTTCTAGGGTATAATCTATGTGCTTCTTTTTGAAGCATATTAATTATAAACATCCACATTTTATGACTTAATGAGACTACTGATGTTATAAACATGCAGGAAATACACGATAAACTCCAATTAATAAATGTGAATAAGATGCTTTGTAGGAATTGTATCTGGAATTATGACATGGCCAGAGAATTTATTATGTATGTTATATCAGAAGGTAAGAGTACTGGAACTTAACAATCTAAGGGTTTTATTCCATTTTGGTCAAATTAAGTTCTTGCATACTGAAACAGTTTCATCTTTAAAAGTTTTTTTTATGTGTGTGGTATCATCCTTTAGTAATTTGACTTTATAGCACATTCACTTAATTTCTAATTTAGATGTATAAGAGTAAATTTAATTTAAATAATGCTAAAGAGAATCAGGACAAATGGTGCAATATTGTCAGAACAAGCTTATATACTTATGAATTTCTCTGCTATATCACATTTCATACCTGTTGGCTTCTCTACATATATAATACAGAGTAACATTATTTATCATTAATATCATTGACACTTTAGGAAAAATGAGTTTCAGATGGTGCTTTTGAATGGTGCTGTATAATTAAAAAAAAAATTAACAGGTCAAAAATATTTTTACTAGCTTTCTTCTTATAAGACACTTTCAGTGGAATGCTATATGTCTGAGTTTATAATATGCAAAAGCTGAACATCTTTAATTTCTGAAAGTATAAGTATGAACTGTTTTTATCTTCATATCACCCTCACAATTGATATGCTTGCTTGTTTTTTTTTACATTTAAAGAAATTGTTTATTTCTTAATATTTAAACATACTGCATGATTAATGTTCTTTGTGATTGCATAATTTTGTTTTAAAAATATTTACTTACATTATGCTTGACGTTTTCTTTATTTTCGCCTCTCAAATTATTCAGAAATATTCTGAAATAGAAATCCTTTCAAACTTTTCATTGTGTAACTAAGTTTTCTGTAGAAGAAAATATTTTCAAACATAGTACTGTCTTGTGATAATATTAGAACCTGCATACCATTTGTTTGGTTATATATATTAATATACCATATTTTGGTTATACTCATTAGAAATTGCATTGCAGTTGGTTATTGTATCCAAGAGTTATAAATTGTGTTTACTAACCCCCCCCCCCCCCCCTCATCTTTTAAATAGTTTTAAATATAATTTATTATAATCGATTTTTTAAATTTAAGATTATTAACATCTGCTGATATTTTTATGTTAAGAAATTTAATAATATAAAGAACTTAGAAATTCTTTGTCAACATTTAATTTAATTAAAGTCATTTAATTGACAAAGAAATTAGAAAATTCTTTGTCAAGCATTTCAAATGTTTTATTGTTTAAATAAGTTTACTATAAAAGTCAATATTTTGAAACACAGTACTTCCCTGTGATAATATCAGAACCTGCATGCCATTTGTTTGAATATTTTGGTTATATTCATTAAAAATTGCATTGCGGTTGTTTTGTTGCATGCTAGAGTTATAAATTGTGTTTACAAAAAAAAAAATAACCCTTTGAATAGTTTTAAATATGATTTGTTATAATTGATATTTTAATTTAACGTTATTAACATCTGCTGATATTTTGTTAAGAAATTTAGTAATATAAAGAACATAAAAAAAATTCTTCAATATAGTGGAGATAAAGGAGATAATTACAGATCTGGCTAAGTATGATCATATTATAGCCTCTAGATTCAAAACGTCAAGAATGACCCTGTTAGATTAAGTCTGAAAATTTAATATTCTGCAGGGATCAATTCCTGATTAATCAGTCTGTTCTGTCCTCAAGGCCCACACTTAGTTGTTCATCAGTTAAAGAGATATCTACAGCTCTCATGTGTAACTTTGCTTATCTCAGAAGAAGGAGTTCTTGCTTTGGTCTCTATAAAAGTCATTCATGGTCAACAATCTAGTATGATCAAAATGGAATATATTCAAAATTTAATGGTATAAAAAGCTATGGTAAAATTAAGGAACTGCATTGGTTAAATCAGACATCAAATTTATTTTATACTGGTATGGTTTCAATTTCTTAGAACAAGAAAAATGGGTATTTTTAGTCATTTATTTATTCTTTTTTGCTTTCAATAATACTGTCTATGTAACAGTCACCTAGAGGGTCAGGGAAGACCTAATCATGGAAGTTACAAGACGTGCTTCTGTGCCTATTACAGATGTTTAACTTTATAGTGAAACAGAGAAATGGTGAGTGATCATCATCAAAAGGAATATCAGAAAATTCTTGGTGAAATTATTGTAAGATGTACAGTTAGGATATGAGTGATAATATAATTCAATGATGCTATCATGAGATAAGTTTGGTGCATTATAGCAACAGTTGCTCTTACACCATAAAATCCCAACCAACCAACCATGAGATAGGTTAAACATTTCTGCAATATTGGATGTATTCCTGCTTTTAAAAAAAAAAATATGATAACATTCTATATGAGGGTTGATTGAGTCAGAATGTCAATTTCTGAAGTTAAAAAGGCATATCTGCAGTATCTCTTGGAATGAAGGTGAAAGAATATATTGGAAACAAGGTACATATATCTTGGATTGATTTTGTTGCAACACAGAACATTTTTAGGACACGTGATAGCAGCTGGTCAAAGCCAAACATATGAAATATTCAAAAAGTATCTTGAACACTGATAAGATATAAAGAAATTATAGCAGTTTTTGTCTTCTATATTTGCCTGAAAGGAAATAATAATTATTTAGATTGAAGCTTATTATATGATGAATTTCTGCAAAATAAAATATAAATTATATACTGGAAAATTGTTTGTTTCTATTCAAGGAATTTTAAGGCACAATAAACTTGTTTTGAAAGAACAAAATGCTAAAAAATGCATAATGATCAATGTTCATTATTATTTCAATTGCAAATTTTCACTAAGGCCATTCACATTTACAATGACTTGTTATTGTAATTCAAATGAAGTTTGTGTTGTGTTGTTCACATATTAAAATTCTTTGAATAAAAAATCACTAATATTTTTCAGTTTACCAATGCTTGTGTTCTGCAGAATTTCTTCATATAAAATGCTTCATTCTAGATTATCATCACTTTCTAAAAAAATATGCAAAAATAGTTTGTTGTAATATATTAACCTCTTATTATCAATGCTAAAGAGACTATATGAATATTTAATGCAAACTTATCTCTGAGCTTACTAACAAGCAAACACACTGTAAACACATATAGGCTTTAAATAATCTTGATCACAGAGTAAAAATTATTTTGGGTTTGGGGCACACATGAGCCTATAACATGTGAGGCACTCTGACTGTTGAGCTAATGGTCACCTATCAAGATCTTCTCTATTTATGGTTTTAAGCTTTATACCATGGGCTTAATCATCAGAAATTGCCTTGACTGTAATTGATTCTTCTTGCCTAAGCACATCCAAATATATGCATTTGACCAGTTACATTTCAAGTTGTAGCTTTTATGGTATTTTTTTTTATCCAATTACATAATATAACATAAGGATGATATGTGTACTAACAAGCAAACAGCTAAGCACTTGTGGGCTTTAAACATTTTGGGTTCATATCCCAACCAGCTCAAGACATTTTTTACTTTATAATCAAGATTATTTCTGAGTTCTATTGTATACCACCCCAGATCTAGAAGAAAAAAAAATCAAAAACTAGAATGCTATTCGAGTATGTAATTTTTCCTTGTTTTAGGTCTTTAAAATGTTTTCTTGCAAAATATATGCAATATACACATGTTTAATATTTTTTCATCACTGTTCCGATTAGTAATATTCTTGGGGGGTGGGGATGCATGTCCCCCTAAATCTGATCCTGTTGCAGACATATTTTATTCCACAACATTTCATAGCTGTATAGTTCACTTATTTTCCAATGTGCATAGAGCAGAGAAAGATTCAAAACTTTATTCATTTAGTTAGATGACAAAAATAGAAAAATGCAGCAAGAAAAACATAAGCTAACATATATCAGAGGTGAGTTTGCAGAACTGAGTCTCTTCTGAAGTATTGTGTTTCAAATAAGTACCTTGCAGTGGATGACTAGCTGATCTCATTTTGAGATATTGTCTATTTGGAAATTATGTGTAATTGGATAGGTAAAATGTATGCAGGTTATATTTGTGAAGAATTTTATCTTGTATAAAGTTCTTTGTTGATTAATTCCTGTTTATAACAATATAAAATAATTTTTTACTGATACAGTAAAAAATTATTGTATTGCATCTGAGTACAGTAAATTAAATCTGTGTTCTACTGGACCCAACTCTGTCACTACATCATTCATTTCAGTCAGTCACATAAAGATTAATAAATTTTATTAATATTTCCAGGCAAATTTAAATAGTTTTTATTACATGCTGATTTACCACTGTTGTAACTTCAAGCATATAACTTTAGTAGTTATTGCCAAATAAATTTTATTAATATTTCCAGGCAAATTTAAATAGTTTTTATTACATGCTGATTTACCACTGTTGTAACTTCAAGCATATAACTTTAGTAGTTATTGCCAAATAAATTTTATTAATATTTCCAGGCAAATTTAAATAGTTTTTATTACATGCTGATTTACCACTGTTGTAACTTCAAGCATATAACTTTAGTAGTTATTGCCATCTTATCTTAAAATGTTTTATGCCAAAGGAAAGATCTCATTTCACTATCTCTTCAGGCAACACACTACTTTTGACACAAATAATACATTAGTATAATTCCTTTATCATTCCAGTACTGAGGTGGGTTGCCTTGTGGCCTCCTTCCTCCCAAACACTGAATGACTGTTTCACCCTTTCTAAGTAAATAATTTTATATGTACAATGAATGAACTAAAATATATACTGATTTATATATATAATATATATGTAAATGAGATGAAAATAAGGAATTTGGCCACAAGTACCTTTGGCACATACACTTGAAGTTGAAAAAAAAAAAACTGTAAAGATGTGTGATGTGCAGAAACAATCTGAATTTTTCTGATACCAGGAAAAATAATGTATAATCAGTGGGTAGAGCTTTTGTGGAGTAAAGAGCCTTCTAAGAGGACAATACATCCAGGAATGCAAGATGCTACATTTCAAAATATTCCATTAAAGAAATAACAGATGCTATCCTACAGTATTTCACATCATGCTGACAGAACATGGCACCATGGACCTTTGACATTCACAGCAGTTGGTGTTATATGAAATTATGCTTGTTTACTATTTATTGGAAAATCTGAGAATATGTCTTGCCAGGGAAGAATTAAGTTATTCAGGAATTAACATGTGATGTTGCCAGTATGTAAAGAGAATTATTCAGCCAGAATGTAGGATTTGGTGATCTTGCAATATAATGACAATAGCATGAAGAATGTGATTAATATATTGCTTTGTTGTCAGAGCACTTTGAATCTGTATCAGCAAAATCTGTGAGGCGGGGGTGGCTCAGTCGGTAGCGCGCCAGGCTCGTAATCTGTAGTTCCCAGGTTCGAGTCCCAGCTGGGTCAGCGTTGAGATTTATCTCCGCAAAATTCCCCGCCCTGCCCACGGTCAGTAGGGGACACCGATGGGCTTGGAAAGGCCACCGTCCGTCGGATGGGACGTTAAGCCGTGGCCCCGTGTGTGGGAGAGCCATACTCTGTAAACGTTAAAGAACACGCTGGATGGCCTTGACGGGAGGCTACCATCTGTCTCCCAACAGCTGTTCCAGTGGGTCCCGTCCCCCAACCTTCTCTGAGCCTTTGGGGTCCTTGTGACCTGGCCATTTAGCCCATGGTGTGCAAAAAAGTGCCGCTCAGAGTAAACAAACCAAACCAGCAAAATCTGTTTTAAGTGATGCCACCTCAAACCAATACATATCTAAAAAATTGAGAAGGGTGGTGTTAAATACAAGTAGTTTTTTTTGCCTCTTGGCCACTGTAAACATAATCTCTTGAGGTATCCCAATAGACAGACAATAAAGGTATTGAATTTGTATAATTATATTATTATACTTTATAATTAAGTATTAATAGACAATAAACTAACAAGACACATTTTGCATTAATCTTAAACTTGTTCTTTATGGTTAGTAGTAACCAAAAACCCCTTAGATATGCTACTGCCCCAGACAGGGGCGGGGGTGGCTCAGTCGGTAGCGTGCCAGGCTCGTAATCTGTAGTTCCCAGGTTCGAGTCCCAACTGGGTCAGCGTTGAGATTTATCTCTGCAAAATTCCCCACCCTGCCCACGGTCAGTAGGGGACACCGATGGGCTTGGAAAGACCGCCGTCCGTCGGATGGGACGTTAAGCCGTGGCCTCATGTGCGGGAGAGTCGTACTCTGTGCACGTTAAAGAACATGCTGGATGGCCTTGACGGGAGGCTACCATCTGTCTCCCAACAGCTGTTCCAGTGGGTCCCCTCCCCCAATCTTCTCTGAGCATTTGGGATCCATGTGACCTGGCCATTTAGCCCATGGTGTGCAAAAAAGTTCCGCTCAGAGGTAAAACAACCCAACCCAACTGCCCCAGACTCCTGGGTTAGTCTCATGTCACTTTCTTTGACATGTGATGGATGGGATTGTTCTGATGTATGAAGTCTGATGCATTGTTATGCATTGCGGTTCATAATCAAAAGCAAGATTCATACTGAATGTTATTTTTTTTCTATCAGTTTTCCCTTCCCTGTATCAGTGGAGCCTTGCTGCACTATTGAAGAATCAGAGCAACATAACAAAAGCTACTATGATTATATCAACTTCCTATAATCTCCATTTTGATCACTGATCACACACATTCTGATTGAACGAACACATATTCTCATATTAGCTGACTGAGTTGTTAGTCCTCGGATGGGACGTTAAGCGGTGGCCCTGTGTGCATGAGAGCCATACCCTGTGCATGTTAAAGAACATGGTATATGGCCTTGATAGGGGGATACCATATGTCTCCCAACAGCTGTTCAAGTGGGTCCCTCCCCCCAACCTTCTTTGAGCCTTCTGCATTCTTGTGATTTAGCCTATTGTGTGCAAAGAGTGTCACTCACAGGTAAAGCAACTCAAACCCATATCTGTGTTATTCAAAGTCTCTTGGTCCAAATATGATCATCAATGAATTTTACTTTTTAATTTTAATAGGAAACCATCACTCCTTTTGCCAAAATCTTCTGGTGCCCCACGACGCTGAAGATTTGGTTCTTTTGATGTGATATGTAAAAATTTCAAGTAAGACAGAAAGAAAGCAAAATAAATTCTACAAAAATGTTATGAAATTCATCTTATTAATAGGAAGGTACTGAATGATTGAGCAAATTTGGTTATGATGGGTAGTATGTTATATAGGTTGAACCTCAATGCCATGCTGCTTGAGGATTACATATTTATGAGTGCTTGATGTGAAAGATAAGTAGAATGCCTGAAAATACCATGCATTCTAGTTTGGTTATGATATGTTGGTCAAATTATTGTATCTGGTTGCATAAAGAAGCAGTAGTAACAAAAGTGTTTGGAAAATTCTAATAAGTGAGCTCTATTTGATTGAATATTTGCTGGAAGTTCAAACTCAATATGTTGATGATCCATGAACTGTAAGATAGAAAAATAATTGAGACTAAATTATAGCTGTGGGCTGAATACTCACACCAGTATAGGTATTAAGCTGATATTTATGAGATCAAAAATGTTAAATCAGATGAAGGTAATTGTGGGCCACTGAAATTCACCAAAGATTTGTGAATACTCGACATTCTGTAGTGATAGAGGTCACATGGTTTATGCCTGCATAAAAGTGCTATTTTTTATTTTAAAATGTTTCATACCTTATTTTTTGTACAGAACTATAATAAAAGTTAAATTTTTTCCCATTTCATGTTTTTTATCAATTTAAAATAATTAAATTTTCACTAAAATGTATTATTTAATAATTTATGTGTTGAGTTAAATGTTTTTATGATTTAGTATCTTTTAGATATTAAATATACAAAAGAATATTTTGTATATTTAAACTTGTAAAATGTTTAAGAGAGCATTGGTTAATTTTGGTTAATTGTATTATTATTAGTTTCTAAATTATTTCAGTTAATTTTTTTTCTTACTTTTATTATCTATGTGGCATCTCTATTTCACTCACTTGGTTACACACTTGACCATGGTTTAGAAGGAAAGCATAATAATTTAAGTTCTAATTAGTAGTTAGAAATGAGTTTAGAATTTCTATTGGCTGTCTTCCACAGCTTTTGAGTCACCACCCCCCTACCAATCTCCAGCTAAGGACCTGTCCAGCCCCACCAGTCAGCCCAGGAGTAGCAGTAATGTCCATAGTGAAACAACTTCTATTTCCACAAGATGCATATCCAGTGATGAGGAAATGAGTCGTTCCCCTACCTCACCTCTTCGCAGTTTAAGAGAAGAACACAGCATTCCAGCTTCTCCAAGATCAGAAACGGACACTGAAGTCAGAAGAAAGGTGAGATGTGATGTATTAATTTTTGATCTGAAATAACTAGATTAAATTGAATTAAAATATGATTGCATGCATAAAACAGTTCTCAAGCATTTTTGATAACTTTCAGCAAGACTCTGAAAATGCTATGGATCGGGCATGTTGAAACATTTTAACTGGCATACAAAATCTCAACATTTGGAGACATCACATGGGACATTTTTCAGTGAAAAAGACAGCATTGAGAAATAATTTAAATGTAACACTATTTATTTATTTTATGTCAAACAAATAATTTTGTGTATTTACTATTCATTGATTATTTCATTTAATAATGTTTTGAGCAGGAGTGACTCCCTTATTTACATCATATTCAGAGCAACATTGGGAAAAGAAGTTGCTACTCCTGATCATACGTGGCACCATGGATGACATGTAGGATTTATAAGTCACATTAGTGGATTAATGTATAAAATATAATGTAAAAAAAATTATCTGCCAAACTGGCAATACGTGCCTGGAGCAAAACATGTTGCCAGTACACCAGATCACTTTTTTTTGCATGAGCAATGAGTTTTAATAAAGATTGATTGTTTAATGTTTTTAACAAAAGTTAAATCATTACTTGGAGGGATTAAGACAAATCAGCAGCTCAAGTCTGAAAAGGCCAAATTATTTGCTTAAAGTAGAAGCATACTGTAAAATGGTGGCAACTAAGCTTATAGCAGTAGGTGCTAACAAGGACTGGCTGGGTTGCTTTACCTCTGAGCGGCACTTTTTTGCACACCATGGGCTAAAATGACCCTGAAGGCTCAGAGAAGGTTGGGGGAGGGGACCCATTGGAACAGCTGTTGGGAGACAGATGGTAGCCTCCCATCAAGGCCATCCAGTGTGTTCTTTAACATGCACAGGGTATGGCTCTCCCACACACGGGGCCACGGCTTAACGTCCCATCCGATGGACAGCGCCTTTCCAAGCCAATCGGTGTCCCCTACTGACCGTGGGTTGGGTGGGAAATTTTGCGGAGATAAATCTCAATGCTGACTCAGTTGGGACTTGAACCTGGTAACTACAGATTACAAGCCTGGCGCGCTACCGACTGAGCCAACCCCGCCCCACAAGGACTGGTATATGAATGTCAGTAAACATCAAGTGGATCTGTGTGATCCACTTAATGTGATTCTGATTGTTGAGTTGTTGACTTGATTCAGACTCTGATCTAGTGACTATCAAGCAAGAGGTGAAGGTAAACAGCAATAACTATAGGAGAAATAAACTTCCAGAGTGCGAGATGTCCAGCAGAAGAAAAACTAAACATCTGTCTGAGCCAACCAAAACAGCCAGGCTAATGGAATATGTAATTAAGCTAGTTACTTTGGAACTTTTTGTCATAATTTATAAAGTATCTTTCAGTAGTAGCAATTAGCTTGCTGCAGAAGTTGCATATGAAGCAATGAGTATAACATCAGTGTTGTGACTGTGATCCCAAGGAATGTTATTTAACTTACTTTTAATATAGTATAATTGTGAAAAGGTTAAATGTTTTTAAAGAGTTGCTTTGTTTAGATAAATTTTTTTTGACACCTATGTGACTGCAAGCCTATGAAGACCAGTTTACTACCTATGACCAGGTTACTACAAATGTATGTCATCACCTTGGAAAGCACCATCAACCTACATTGTTACTACTGTCAGTGTTGTTCTTCAAGAGACTTGAAAATATTTCTTTTTGATTATTGAATCTTTGATTTTTGGTAGAGACATGCATGTTCAAAGTATTTTGTCATATAAACAATCAGAAATAAAATATAAATAAAAATAAATAAATACCCCTCAAGCACCTGCTTGCAACAGAGGTCTGACAGGAGCCTTTCAGATTATATGCCATAGTAGAAGATCTATGAGGATGTCAGGATCTCAGCAGAATGAAAACACAAAGAACCATGCCTTACCTGGGGCTCTAATCCAGGTTCCTTTGATCAGTAGCCAAGCGTGCTAACCACTCAGCCATAGGACTTAGACTAAAATATTTGACTATTTTTGATCAAACACAATTGATCATTGAATTAACCATTTTGTATCTAAAATATTGTTCATTTCTAAAAGAAGTAATAAAATATTGTATCCATGACTGTTTTCAGATAGTTCATTCTTTATTTTGCAGACAAGTTTTTTTTCTGATAATATTTCGAATTATCCTTCCAATTTCACAAAAGCACTGTGCTTTTATATGCATTTTTTTGTAATTTTCTTTTTTTTCTTTTTTAATCATACTGAAAAAAATGAGGTAATAGTTTCACTTTGTCATTTGTCTGTCTTGTCTGTCCATCTGTAGACAGATTTTTTTTTTGTTTATAGAGATACATTAAAAATTCTTTTTGTGTTGGATAGGTATTGAAGAAATATTCAGATTTGCACTTTCTGAATCTCCAAAAGAAAAATAATTTTTTTCTTCTAATGGTAGAAAAAGTTGAAAATTCTGGAATTTCAAACAAATGTTGCAAACGATGTAGTTAAGCTAAAAACTTGAAATTTTGTTGGTGGAATGTGAAGGTCATGAAGTTTCCTAGTCCCAGCTGGGTCAGCATTGAGATTTATCTTTGCAAAACTCCCCACCCTGCCTATGGTCAGTAGGGGACACCGATAGGCTTGGAAAGGCTACCGTCCATCGGATGGGACATTAAGCTGTGGCCCTGTGTGTGGGAGAGTCATACTCTGTGCATGTTAAAGAACACATTGGATGCCTTGACAGGAGGCTACCATTTGTCTCCTAACAGCTGTTCCAGTGGGTCCCCTCCCCCAACCTTCTCTGAGCCTTTTGGGCCCATGTGACCTGGCCGTTTAGCCCATTGTGTGCAAAAAAGTGCTGCTCAGAGGTAAAACAACACAACATGAAGTTTCCAATGGCATCATTGAGTTGACCCCTTATAACCAGAGGGTGGGGGCAATGCTACTTTTTTGTTATAACAGATAATTGTTCGTTTTTAGAAATAAATTGAAGATTCGTTTTAGGTTGGATAGGTGTTGATGAAATATTATTTGAACTTTCTGAATCTCCCAAAAGCTTAGAAATGCACCCTGTAATGATGGGAAAGTTAAATTTAAAAATTAAAACAGATATTAGAAACAATGTATTTATGCTAGATATTTGATATTTGGTAGTGGAATGTGAAGGACATGAGTTTCCAATGGCAGTAATTAGTTGACCCCTTAGACCCAAGGTGGGGGGAATCAAACTTTTTTGTTTTAAGAGATAATTATTTGTTTTTAGATATAAATTAAAAATTCTTTTTAGGTTGGATAGGTATTGATGAATTTTACGATTTGCACACTCCAGATCTCCCAAAAGAGATATAATTGCACCCTCTAATGGTGGAAAAAATTAGATAATTCCAAAATTTCAAATGACTATTGCAAACAATGTAGCTATGCTAGAAATTTTAGTGGCAGAATTTGAAGGTCGTGAAGTTTTTATTGGCAACAATAGCTTGACCCCTTATCTCCAGGGTGGTAGGAAAGTGCAACTTTTGTGTTTTAAGAGATAATTGTTCATTTTTAGAGATAAATTAAAAATTCTTTTTTGGTTTGATAAGTATTGATGAACTATTACAATTTGCACTTTCCAAATATCTCAAAAGCTATAACTGCACCCTCCAATATTGAAAAAAATTCAAAAATTCCAAACATTTAATAAATATTGCAAATGATGTATTTATGCCAAGAAATATGAAATTTTTCACCCTTACACCTAGGGTGAGTGGGAAACACAATTGTTTTGTTTTAAGACATAATCGGAAAACACCTTTTTAGTTAAATTGGTACTAATGAAATGTAATTCACATATTTCAGATACTTAATTTTAATTTATAGTGTTCATCATCATTATCATCATCATCCTCAGGCAGCCATGGGCTACGGAGGTCCAACCAGACCGTGCAGTTTAGTTCTTCAAGCAACTCTATCCTAAGCTACATCTACTGCATCTGGCCACTGCACACCAATTCTAACAAGGTCCTATTTGATATTGTCTGCCCACCGCATCCTAGGTCTCCCCTTCTTTCTGAGGCCTTTAGGCACACTGTTCATCACCCTATTCGCCAATCTATAATTATTCATACGGGCAACATTGTCAAACCAACGGAGTCTCTCTCTGTACAATATGCTGCTTAAAGAAGGTTGCAAACTCCTTTGCCTAACCTCATCATTAGTTACAAAGTTGAACCACCTAATGCCCAAGATACTGCGTAAGCATCTAGTTTCCTGTTATATCTTGTTTACAAAGTGTCCAAGTTTCACTACCATAACTAACCCTAGAAAGAACCAAACTATTATACAGTCTAATTTTAGTCTTTAGGTGTATACGCCTATTTCTCCACACTCTCCATAGATCCTTAAAAGTCCCGGCAGCAATCCCTATTCGTCTGTTAATCTCATGCTGCACATCACCATTATCTGTTACATAGCTCCCAAGATAATTAAACTGTGACACCTGCTCAAGACTGCAACCATTCAGATTAACTGAATCATAGCATGCCTGACCTATTTTCATCACTTTAGTTTTCTCTCTGTTTATAACCAAACCTACTCTACTACCAGTCTCATCAACAGCTCGAATGAAAGAGTTCATCTCATCAACATCATTTGCCAAAAGGGCTAAATCATCAGCATAATCTAAATCAGAAATTTTCGTATCTCCAGCCCAATTAAGGCCAAAATCTTTCCCTTGAAGTGAATTTCGCATAACATAATCAATAACCAAGCTAAAGAGAAAAGGAGACAAAATGCACCCTTGTCGAACACCAGAAGTAATGCTAAACCAATTGCTACAAGCCTTACCAACTCTCACACACGACTCAGTGTTATTATAGAGAGCTTTCATTATGTTAACTAACTTGTCAGGTATACCATATGATCTCACAATCAACCACAAATTATGACGATCAGCAGAGTCGAAAGCCTTTTTGAAATCAATGAAGCTAGCAACCAAAGGTTTCTGAAACTAAACATTTCTCAAGAATCTGCTTAAGTGAAAATATCTGATCCACACATCCTCTACCACTTCTGAATCCACACTGCTCATCACACAATTGACTGTCAACCAGATTCTTAATTCTATTAAGCACAATCATGGAAAGAACTTTACCTGGAACAGAGAGTAAGCTGATACCCCTATAGTTATCACAAGAACTGCGATCACCTTTTTTGAAAATAGGGATAACAATAGCTCTGGTAAAATCCTTAGGAACCATGCCTTTATCATAAAGGATATTCAGAATTTCAGTCATCCAAATGGTAACCGAAACATTCCCAGCTCTAAGCATTTCCGTAGTAATTTCATCTACCCTGGGGATTTATGAAGTTTAAGTTTAGAAACAGCCAAAATAACTTCAGATTGTGTTATAGGGCCAACATTAAAGCCACCAATGCATCTATCATCATTGCAAACAATGGGAATATAACTAACCACATTGTTTAGAATATCACTGAAATGCTCAGCCCACCTAGCCATGACAGAATCCTCACCTTCTATAACCTTACCTTGTTTATCCTTCAATCCTTGTATACCTGTTTATTTTCTACCACATAAAACATTAACTATCTGGTACAGCTCTCTGCTGTTGTGCTGTCTAACTGCTTCCTCAGCTTTGTCAGCCAAACCATCAAGCCAAAGATTCTTATCAGCAGCTAACTGATCTTTTACATGTTTATTAAGTTCTCTGTAATGCTTTCTATTAGGACTAGTAGGGTATTGATTAAGAGCATTCCTGCAGGTCTTTCTTTCCGAAATAAGCTCAAGTGCCTTATTACTCAGATAATTCTGTCTCTTCTGCTCCTTTTTTCCTAAAAGAGTACTGTTAGTGTCCAAAAAAGCCTGTTTAAAATGATCCCATTCTTCCTCAACTTCAGTAGTAAGCATACCATGACTGTCATAATGACTAAGTAACCTATCATGGTAAGCTTTGGCTATAACTGGATCTTTCAGAGCTTCAGTATTAAAAGTAAATTTTTTAACCCTAGCACAACACTTTTTAAATTTAAGTTGCAAGACACTTTTAACAAGGTAATGGTCAGATCCAATTTCAGCTCCGCTATATGACCTGGTATTCCTAACAGAACTAGCCCATTTGCTGTTAATTAATATATAATCAATCATATTCTTATGCAGCCCATCGGGTGAAACCCATTAGTACTTATGTATGTCGTGGTGTTTGTAATAAGTGTTAGTTATTCTGAATCCATTGAGTTTACTTACCTGTAGGAGACGTTGCCCATTGCCATTGCAGCTACCAATACCAAAAGGACCTATTACTCCTCCCCAAAGGTCAGAGTCAGTACCAACTTTGGCATTGAAGTCACCTATAACAAGGGTAATATCTCCTTTTTAGACAGAACTCAAAATATTCTGAAGTTGTCCGTAAAACCTATCCTTCTCATCCTCATTGGGGGCATAACAGCAGATAACATTCAAGTCTTTAACGCATGTCTGAAATTTTGCTGTAAGAGACCTTTCATTAATGCACTCATATCCTAGAAGAGCATCACTAGCGTGTCTGCTGAGAAGCAGACCCACGCCTTGGTGATGCTTATTGTCGTCCCTCCCTGAAAAGAGAAATTTAAGATTATTTTTAAGAATCTGACCTTTATCTGTCCATCTGGTCTCTTGCAAGCTGAGAATATCTAAATTATAACGGTGGAATTCTTGTGTGAGGACATCAAGAGAAAAAGCTCTGTGCAGAGTCCTCACATTCCAACTACCTATGGAGAGAAAATGGTTAGTGGGATGTTTAAAGAAACTATGTTTATTGAGAGAGGGAATACCGACAATATCAAACAGCCCCCTAATCGCAGACATGGGGCAAAGACCCGTTCTCCCACCACTAAAGGCTGAAGCCATCTACACTGGAAGACTTCCTCCAATGTAGAATTTGACGATGCCAATAGAAGCAAAGAGTTCAGGTGCCTGTGATGACCTCTGCTCAGGATTATCCACCAGGTGATAAATGTATCCCGTGAATCTATTCACTTGGGGCTGTCAACCCACAAAGAAACAGAAAACACGGTGGAAGATTTTCCCTCCACAGAAGCCCACCAGTGCAGCAAAATCAGGATCCATAATCAAGCTCAGAGCCATATATCTGTCCTGTCCAGTGGGTTTATATGGTCAGCACCAGGACCCTGTGTGGTTGACCACTCCTCAGCAGGGTAGAAAAAAAAGAAAAGTAGCCATTGTTGTCCAGATCAGTAGACCACACTAATCTGGCAGCCCTCCCCTTCTGTTCACTTCCACAAGAGAGTATCTCTTTTGAAAGGTACTAACGGTCTGCACCACGAGAAGGTGGGGTCGGACATTAGGTGCTAGGCCTGGCCGGTTCTGTACATCATCACAGGGGATTGGTGCATCTGCTTATTATAGAAATTTTGGTGGTAGAATGTCAAGAGATATTCCACTGACAACAATAATCTACACTTTTCTCAAATGGGTGTGAGAAAAGTAACTTTTTAAATTTAAGAATTAAAAGACAACTTTTTTGTGTTGTATAATTGCTAATAAAATTCTACTCTTTGCATTTCCCTTATCATCCTTTAGCTCAAATAAAACTTTTAAGGAGTGAAAAAGTAGGCAAAGGAAAAACTTCATTTTCAAAGAAAATGCATTATCTCCAGAGGAGATATGCATTTATCTAATTCATTTATAAAACTGTATCTTGTATAAATTGTTTTATTCTTTTTTGTAGTACTTTTATTGCAATTATCATCATCATTCTGAATTTGTGTTATTAAATCACAAGAAAATATTTCAGTAAATCTTGTTAAAGTTGCAACTTATTTGTATTTCATAGAGAATACCTTCAGACAAAGCTTATTTCATTGCCAAAGAGTTATTGATGACAGAGAGGACCTACAAAAAGGATCTAGAGCTAATTAATGTTGTAAGTATGCAAAATTTCTGATAATTACTTTAAACTAGTAAATTTTCTTTGCAATTCATTGGGCCCTTGCATTGAGCAGTAAAAGTGGTTTTAAACTCTAACTCAAGTTCTGTCAGAGATAAAGACGAACTTTTGACACAGTATGGGGAAGGTGGGGGGGACCAAGGCAAAATTTGGAACTTGGCAATCAAGTACCCAGGAAATTACAGGGGGGGGGGGGGGATTTCTTAAAGTCATAAAACTCTCCAACACTAAGTGCACCCATACACCCATATTCCCCTGGAAAACTGCTCAGCTACATTTATTGTCACAGAAAGTGGAAGACTGATGGCAGATGGATGCCTAAACAATTTTGTGGATATTATACATGTAATGTTTTCAATATTTTTTACTTTGCAATTGCATTGTAAATGTTAATGCATCAATAATTTTTTTAATTGGGTTTATCTAGTTCTTCCCCTTTTATATTATTATTGATAATTAAATGCTCTTTCATTTAGTGTTTAACATGACCTATGTCCTTTTCAATTACTTCAAGGTAAGATTTTTATCCTTGGTTGCTTTTCTGCTGAAAAAAAGTTGAAAATTATCTTGTCCTTAAAAGTATATGATTAAAAACTTGAAACATTTAGGATTAAGTATTTTGCAAAGAGGGAATGAGTGTTTGTGCATGCCTGTGATTAGGGGACTGTTTGAAATTGTTGGTCATACCCCACTTAAAGCAGTTTCTTTTGAAATCTTACTATTTTTTCCCACACTGAGCTGTAATGTGAGGACTCTAAATCAAGATTATTTTCTTAAGTAAAATTTCCATCTGTGTAATCTGGAAATTCTGGGCTTGCAAGATACCACCAAATAGATAGGCACAGTCAAAAATTAAAAATAAACCATTGTTTTGGATCATGATAATGACACACATTGATAAGGTGCAGTTACGTAATAGTAATGCAAACAATGCTTTTTCAGGATATAATATGAGAGCTCATATCTGAATACGAGTTTGGTTCATAAACTCATAGCTATAAGGCCATTGGTATGATCAATGTCTTTTCCTAGAGAAATTAAGTGTATTTAAAAACAACGGTAACGTTGGTGATTATCACTGAAATGAGTTCAGCCCCTACAGTTTGCCCACAAAGCAAGGTCAGTCTTCCATCCTTGTATACAATCTGTTCCCCTTCTATTACTATTTGCTAGATCAGTGGTTCTCAACCATTTATGTTTCACGTACCCCTTGGAAATGTGTATGTGACTGGCGTACCCCTTGTAATAGATAGATAAAACTATAGTTATAGTTTAACAATGGGAATAAAATAAAACATATATACACATTAAATTTTGTATTCATAAATTACATATATCGATAAACACAAAAAGACAAACAATTTAACAAATTAGTAATAGTGTTGCCAACTTAGCAACTTTGTTACTAGATCTAGCGACTTTTGAGCTCTCACAGCGTACCCCAAAAAATTTTACCACGTTGAGACCCCTATGCTAGATGATAGTAATTATTGCATTGGTATGGGGATTTCAGTATTTTTAAAGCATTGTGTAGTAATTTGATGCATATAAGGTTCTTGAGGTAATTTTAAAATTCATTTAGTAATCTTAAAAATATGCAATATATTGAAAAAAAAGCATTTTTTTGCATGATGAATTTGAATGGTGTTGCTATTTTCAGTAGTTTCTTTTAGCTATTTTTTAATTTGTTAAAAGAAGTTATTCTTATCACATTAAACTTTTTCAAAAATTCTGTTTAGTTCAGATAGGTACTAATAAATTATTATTAATCACATTTTTTGAAATTACCAGCAGTTTTAAAAGGATTAAATAATAATAAATAAATACCCCCTCAAGCAGTTGCTTGCCACAGAGGTCTGACAGGAGCCTGTCAGTTTATATGCCATAGTAGAAGGTCTGAGAGGATGGCAGGCCCTCAGCAGAAAAACGACACAAACAGCCATGCCTTACCCGGGCTTGAACCCAGGTCCCTTAGATCAGTAACCAAGCGCGCTAACCACTCGGTTAACACAGTATAAAGTATAAAACAACTATTATTTTGCTGTTAACATGAGTTGCCATGTAATGACTTGTACACACTTATAGTGGTATAGGAATTACAGTCCATTAAGTATGCAATGGTGTATCCAGTCTTGGTGAATCAGCCATAAGTAAGCTGCAAAACATGTCAAACTCTTTTTAAAATTTTCTTTAATTTTAAGTTAGAATTATTTGTTATTATGTAGTGCAATCCAAAAGTTCTCTGACTTACCATGTGTAGCAACATTTAGGCATAGTTTTGATTTCTACTGCTAGGTATCACAAGCCTACTCCTTTGTCAAGCAGTCTGGCAAGTTCCACATTGATAGTTGGAACCAAGCCTTCTTTATGAGCATTTTATTGCATTTGTGTTTGTGCCTCTTTACTATTTTTTTAATGTTAAATATGTAATATATATATAATATGTAATATATGAAATGTAATATATGTAGTGCAATTCAAAAGTTTCCTGACTTACCATGTGTAG
This sequence comes from Ryuthela nishihirai, assembly GCA_038380435.1. Taxonomy (NCBI): domain Eukaryota; kingdom Metazoa; phylum Arthropoda; class Arachnida; order Araneae; family Heptathelidae; genus Ryuthela; species Ryuthela nishihirai. The sequence continues at coordinate 25,782,262 of JAWZYU010000009.1, read as the reverse complement.
CAACATTTATGCATAGTTTTGATTTCTACTGCTAGGTATCACAAGCCTACTCCTTTGTCAAGTAGTCTGGAAAAGTTCCACACTGACAATTGGAACCAAGCCTTCTTTATGAGCATTTTTTTTGTGTGTTTGTGCCTCTTTACTATTTTTTAAAAAAGGAAAGTGCAAGACATGAAAGAACAGGAAATTAGTAATGAAGACAAAACCCAGATGCTCCGCTATACATGGACAGCACTACATCTATAGGGATAATGCCATAATCTCCACTATCTACGTCGAGGGCAAGACAACACCATATAGATGCAGCCTTCCCCACCGACTACCTATGGCGAACAGTACTATAGAAGGAAAGTTCATCCATCGGTCAAAACCTAAATTTAATCTGCGCCCCGGTTAGCCACAAACAAAGATATATAGATCTAAGTTGCCTCGGCTCCCATGGTGGGAACTCTTAGGCCTTACCAGGCCCCTCCGATGGGCTTGGAAAGGCCGCCGTCCGTCAGATGGGACGTTAAGCCGTGGCCCCGTGTGCGGGAGAGCCATACCCTGTGCACGTTAAAGAACACGCTGGATGGCCTTGACGGGAGGCTACCATCTGTCTCCCAACAGCTGTTCCAGTGGGTCCCCTCCCCCAACCTTCTCTGAGCCTTCGGGGTCCATGTGACCTGGCCATTTAGCCCATGGTGTGCAAAAAAGTGCCACTCAGAGGTAAAACAACCAACCTACCAGGCCCCTCCGCTGGGGTCTCGTCCAACCTAGAGGTGCCCCCTCAACACCAGTCAGTGGGACCCTCAACTTCATTGAGGCCCAGCCGTTCCATTGGGTTTCCGTCCGACCAGATACTCCCCAATACCAGTCAGCGGAGCCCTCAACTTCACATGGGCCCTCAGCCCCCCCCCCCCCCCACGACAAGATGGTTCCCTCTTGGGGGGGGGGGGACATGAAAGAACAATTTAGTAATGTGTGGCAATCCAGGTGTTCCGCTATACTGAGACAGCACTACACCTTGAGGGAGTTGCCACGAAACCACAATCCACTAGCCAGAGAATATTTCATAGATCTTGCCTTCATGCGGGAGAAGATCTGTGGAAGAGAGAGACCTTACTTTTAGAAACAAGTCTGTTGAGATAATCGTTAAGATGCAGTGAGTGGGCTTTTCGAATTTTGATCATTGCCTAATAGAACCAAATAACTCACTGGATTTAGACCACACCAATACAGATAAGATGGTAATTTTTTAATTTAGATGCCGAACTTCAATTGGTAATCCTAACTTTTTTGCATGGGGAAGCTATCATGATGGAGAGTCCTCAGGCTCTCCCATCGACAAGTCACACTTAATAGGGCCGCACTCTCGTTCGGCATGTCCCTTGACTTTGTCCTCTCCACCGGGACACCAACTGGTGCCTCCCCATCAATACCTCGAGCCCGAACTTCACATGATCGGATCCCACATGATCAGGGACTCCAATTCCAGTCTGCAAGCCCTCACAGGGCCACTCCATCCCTACTTCATGACACCCCAGACTTCACAGGGGCGATAAAGGAGCCCACTCGATTGGGGATCCATCCAGTCGGCAGGCCCTCAGAAAAGCCTCTCCATCGGGGTACCAAGACAACCTAGGACTTCACAGGGGCCGGCCGATAAGTCCGTTTGACACAGGACTTCAGTCCCAGTCGGCGGACCCCCAGCCAGCCCCTCCATCGAGGCTGCAAGGCACGCCAGAAACAGAAATGCTTAAACAAGCATTTAGTGATGATGCCATTCTCATGTTTTAAATGTGAGTGAACATTGGTGGAAGATTCTGAACATTCTGGTTGGCTGGCAACAAGCCAAATTGATAAGACTGGAGAAAGTGCATCAGGCCATCCATGAGGACTCGCATTGAACAATTAAGACATCTGTGGAATTGTTGGACTAACATAAGGATCATGCCAATGGATACTAATGAAGAAACTCAATATGAAGTGGATTGCTGCCAAATTTATGCTTTGACTGCTGACTCAGGACCAAGGACAATATTGGCTCACTGTGTGCAGGGACCTTTAGGAGCAAATCAGAAAGGATTGAAACTTCCTTTCTAAAGTCATAACTGGTGATGAAAGCTGTGCTTATGAGTATGATCCAGAACCAATGCAGTAATTATCCCAGTGGAAGAGTCATCCTTCTACTGTGACCAAAGAACCCAGTGGAAAGACCAATTATCCCAGTGGAAGAGTCATCCTTCTTACTGCAATCAAAGAAAGTAAAGATGGTGAAGAGCAGTGTGAAGAGCATAATGATTTATTTCTTTGATGTGGAGGGAATCGTGCATGGAAGTTTGTTCTTGCAGGCCAGACAATGAATAAACACTATTATATCAAAGTTCTGACGTGTTTGAGGAGAGTATGAGACTGAAACATCAGGAAAATGGCATGTACTGGACTGGGTGCTGCATATGACAATGCACTGGTATACCTCTTAGTCTGTTCAGCAGTTTTTTGGAGAAAATAATATGATGGTGGATCATTCCACTCCCTACTCACCAGACCTTGTCCCCTGCAACTTCTTCCTGTTCCCCAAGATGATGTTCACCTTAAGGGTCAACAATTTGACTGTGCCAAAGTGATTCAGGTAGAATCAAAGGAGGTGCTGAACAACATCTCAAAATGGAAGTTTCAGAGGTGGTTTTCAGCAGTGGAAAATTACAGTGCATTAAGAACTGGGCTCACTGTGTTAGTTCCCAAGGGAACTACTTTTAAGTAGATAACAGTTATTAAAACTTAAAGTAAGTCTACGTTTTTTTATAATCAGTACATCCTGGGAACTTCACCTCATATAACTAATGTTGCTACATATGAATTCATATTGCCATTACAAATGATGAAAGTTTCATCTGTGGTCTGAGGTAACATTTTAAATGGTTTCTGTGCTGCTATGAGTTCCCTGGAGCTTGAATATTCATCACTTGTCAAATAATCTGCGTCATCAATCACTTTAACATTTTTATTGATTTCAACTTTACCATCAACAGTGGAAATAGCAGTATAAAAAAGTGATGACATCTCTCCAGATAATTCAAAACAGCAATCTTTTTACACCTATGGAAACAGTATTAATATCCTATCAAGAACTTTCAGCAGATATCTTAAGTACAGTCATGTGGCTATCAACAGATGCAGCCAACACTGATATGCAATAATCACCAACTGTGAGATTTGGATGTACCATTGTATGCTTAATGGACTGTAATTTTCATATGGCCTTAGATACGTATGAGTCGGTATGCAACAGCTCAACTGTTAATAGTACAAGGTGGGAGATGTTTTAAACAGTCTTAATCCTTTTAAACCTGAAATCATTATGGTTTTAATCTTAATTTCTATTAGTTTGAATTTCTTCCATTAGAGGGTGCTAAATCAGAAAAATTGAGAAAGTTTTTTTCTTTTATAAAATTATCATGTTTGCCAGAGGCAATTAGATGTAGTTATAGTTTTGGTGGTTTTTAAGTGTAGTTTTAGATCAGTTTCCAAATTAAAAAAAGAAAAGTTTTGTCCCTAATAGGCAATTGTTTTATGTAAAGTATTTTGTTCAGACCTACAGTAATAGAAGTATGTCCTGTATTTCAGTATCCAAGTGGAGAGATAATTTTGTAGCACTTGCCATTTATTACAATACTTGGAATGCTTATGTAATATGAGAATGATGTTATATGTTTTTTTTTTCCCTCACATCACACATGATCTAGATGGAACCAAGTTCAGTCCATGAACTGAACTTATTTCAGGCAAGATTTACAAATTGTATTTCACAGTGTCTTATTCCCCTTCAAGCATTAGATTTTATCTAAGAGGTGAAATGAGAAACATCACAAAAAATGTCTTGTAATAAATAGAAAATGAACAACATAAGTAGATGGCTCACTATAGTTTTCTTTCCTGAAAGCTTAAGAAAAAGGACTGAACATTTGTTATGGGAATGAGACCCTGCAATTGTATTAATGCATGATTTTTTAAAGCTAAATTTAAAATAGGGATTAAAGTCTTGAATGGTATTTGCTATATGACCCAGTGAAGAATTCTGTTAGACTTCTGTTCAATTTTCAGTATGTGTCTAACAAGTCATATATACTTTTGTTTCACTTTACTATTTCTGTTCATGTTCTTTTTTAAAAAAACAAAACTTGGAGCATGAAATCTGGTAAATGAACATATCCCTTTAACCCTTTAACACTCATAACAACCCAACATGGCCGACAGTTTGAAATGGACTTGCCCAAATAGTGCTATTCCTTTGTCTTTAATACTCTGTACCCTTTTCTGAAATTTCCTGGGCGTTAAAGGGTTAAATGGAAAATTGCTACTTAGAATAGTGTTTTTTAAAGTTTTAGTTGTTTTCAGTAATGGCTTTAACAGTAATAATGGCCTATTAAAATGAATCTTGTTTCACTTGAAATAAAATATATTTATTGTTGTTTTAAATCTATCAAAAAATGGTAAATGTTAATGAGTGAAGAGCAGAAGATCACAAAAGTAATTCATCAAATTTAAGGAATATTTAAATCTAGCTAACTCATCAGTGGAAATATTGTTTAGTTGTGTTGTATATTTTGATAGCATTAGTTTAATAAAATGTAATATATATCTTTTTTTTTTTCAGTGGTTCCGTGATGAAGTTAGTAAAGAGGAGAATATGCCAACAGAAGCTTTAGCTGTTTTGTTTGCAGTTGTTGATCCTTTGTATGAATTTCACTGCTCACTGCTGAGAGACTTGGAACAAAGATTGGCTACTTGGTTAGTGTTTATGTTGTTAGATTTATATGATTTTTTTTAGATGTGATTCCTTTGTCACACACATGTTTGCAGATTACATTATTCACTGTTATAAGTATTTATGATTATAAATAATTCAGATTGTGTTTTGGTGAATGCAGACATGCACATACTTTTACTGAATATCTATCCACTATCAAGCTGTTTTATGTAACAGGAAGAAGATTGGTGTAGAAGAAAAATTGTCTTGAGCTGGGTGAGATCTGAACCCACACACATATACTACTGAGCCACATCATTCATGAATGAAGTGCATAAATGACAAACTAATTTTAAAACTTGAGAAAATCATTTTTATTCTATTCTATTTGCTTTGCTTTAGCAGTGCTAGAAATTAAACCTCTAACAAGAATGGAATACTTTTTTGCATAAGGAATTTATGATTAAAAATTGTAAAGTGTTTCAAGAGAAAGTTCAATTGTCTCTGATGTATTTTTCTTTTTCTTCTGATGAATGTTTAAATATACATGCACTCTACCTTGCTGCTCCTTTGAACAAACATGCTATAAGATGTATATGCAAACACAATATAGTTCTAATGATGTTCTTTTTTTTTTGCTTGTTTTGTACTACACTATTGACTATAATATTTTAATTCCAGTCTTAAATTCTTTTTGCATTCATTCCAGCATGTAAATGAATATTATATTCTTCAAAATATATTTCCTTTGATGCTTTATGTAAGTAGTACTATACTCATTCTCTTGTTAAACTCTGCTATGACATCCAGAACACGGTTTAATGAGGAGAAGAAACTCAAGGTTTGCAAAGTAATATTTAAGCATAATTATATATTTATTTCACTATGATTGGAGATGATGGAAATTGATTATCTTGAGTATTAAGTAAGTGATAAACATGTAGAGGATCAATTAATGCCTGATAGGAATCTTTGGCTTGTTAGTTTGGCTGACAAAGCAGAGGAAGCAGCTAAACAACACAGCAGCAGGGAGTTGTACCAGATAGTTAATATCTTGTGTGGAAAGAAATGGACTGGCATACAGGGATTGAGAGATAAACATGGCAAGGTTATTGAAGGTGAAGAGTCCGTCATGGCTAGATGGCCTGAGCATTTCAGAGATGTCCTAAACAATGTGGTTAGTTCTATTCCCATTGTTTGTAATGAGGATAAATGCATTACTGGCTTTAATCTCGGCTCTATAACATATTCTGAAGTTACTTTGGCTATCTCTAAATTAAAATTACATAAATTCCCAGGTGTAGCTTAAATTATAATTGAAATGCTTATAGCTAGGAATGTTTCTGTTGTCACATGGCTGACTGAAATTTTTAATGTTTTTTTTATGATAAAGGTGTTCCTAAGTATTTTATTGGAACTATTATAATCCCTATTTTTAAAAAAGGTGATTGCAGTTCTGGCTGATAATTATAGGGAATCAGTCTACTTTATTTTCCAGGTAAAATTCTTTGCATTATTGTACTTTAAATCTTCCAGGGCCCATGTCAATTATATATGTTAACAGAATCCAAAATAAGAGTCCAAAGACAGCTATATCCATTTTTTCAAACTTCAATTTTTTTGAAAATAGAAATTATAGTTTTAAATTTTTTTATATATCTTATAAAAATACATAATTCAAAGTTGAAAAATAATGCTTTTCTCATTTGATGAGTATTTTATTAAGTGAAACAATATAATGGAACATTATTTATTATATATAGTTATATTTTTATTTCATTATGTTTCGAACTGAAGGAAATCAATTATCTTTAGTGTTAATCACCATGGTAATGACAGATGCATCTGTGTCAAGGTTTTTCTTAATATATGAAGTTGCAACATCTATGAAAGATGTTTTTTAATGAAATTTTGAAAAAAAAACATTTTTTTTTTGAAAACATAACTATTGTGAATGAAAGTTTTCAACACAATAATTCTTCTGGATCACGAGTTCAAATTTCTTTTCTTCATTGTTATATTACCACAACATAATATCTATTGTTGCCATGCGTAGCAAATTTGCATGCATAATTTTTATTGTTCTACTGTACTGATTCTTCGGTTGATTTTCATTGGCAGGTGACTTTTCAGTAAGATTTTGCTTGTGCCTCAAAAAATGCTTTTAAGGGGTAAAACAACTGAAGACCCCAAAATCGTTATTTCTTCTCTTACAGTAATAAACTTTAATTAGTTTGTAATATAATGTAGGGGTGGGGGTGGCTCAGTCGGTAGTGCGCCAGGCTCGTAATCTGTAGTTCCCAGGTTCGGGTCCCAGCTGGGTCAGCGTTGAGATTTATCTCCGCAAAATTCCCCGCCCTGCCCACGGTCAGTAGGGGACACCGATGGGCTTGGAAAGGCTGCTGTCCGTCGGATGGGACGTTAAGCCGTGGCCCCATGTGCGGGAGAACCATACCCTGTGCACGTTAAAGAACATGCTGGATGGCCTTGACGGGAGGCTACCATCTGTCTCCCAACAGCTGTTCCAGTGGGTCCCCTCCCCCAACCTTCTCTGAGGTGGTGTGACCTGGCCATTTAGCCCATGGTGTGCAAAAAAAGTGCCGCTCAGAGGTAAAACAACCCAACCCTAATATAATGTAAATTAAGTTTCTGTTGTATGTTACATGCAATAGCAATATTAAAGCTGCATTCTTTTGTTGGTGTAATCTTTAGGGAAGGAAGATCTGGTACACCTGTTCAACCATGTGTTCAAGGAATCGGAGATATCTTACTTAGAAAAGTTCAGATGACTGAGGTAAATATAGTTTGAATTTTAGTTAGTGTGTGTTCCTCTATATTTAACTATTTTCAAAGAATTTATAACTGTACTTTGGGAAGGGAGATACGATTGGCAGAAGTGGCATATTCTAGATAACCAATTTCATTGTACAAACAATGTCCATTATTCAGCACTCCAAAATATCTCACCATTGAGTAAGTATAATCCATTCTTCATTTTTAATTGTATTTTCCTCAAAGAGTAATTTCCAAACTCCTGGTGGGAGGGTATTGTCATGGCCTTCCCTGATTCAAGGAAAGATCCCATGATTCTTTATAATTATTGGCCAGTTGCATTGATCAGCTGCATGTACTAGGTGATGGATAGAAAATTTAGTGCCAGATTCATCTGGCATTTAGAGATCAGCAATCTTTTAACACCCAGTTTGGCTTTCACAGGCGTTAATGAGCTTTAGCCCATCTAATTCACCTTAAAACGACCACCAGGAATTATTTGTTGAGAAACTTGGTGCTAATTATCTACAATGTTGAAAAGTGTATGGCACAGTGTAGTGATTTGGCCTTCTTTGTGACCTCTATGCCTTTGGCCTGTGAGGTCACATGGTAGTCTTTATAGCCTATTTTCTTCTCATTCTTTTCATGTCCACATTAGAAATACTCTGTCATGGCCGAAAGACCAGAGATTCCACAAAGCCGTGTCTTGAGTTTTTCATTGTAAAGATTGATTCTGTTCCTCTGACTATAGAGCCAAAAAAACCCTCTATTGTTATTTGTGTTGATGATTTTAATATTTTATATTCTTACAACATGAGGATTGTTGAGTGACAGCTGCAAACTGCTGAACAATCTGTGTTTGGTCAATAGCCAATGAGTTTTGGTTCTCTGTACAGATTGCCATTTGCATGCATTTTACTGCAGTTGAAATCTACATGTGGATACCAAACTGTAATTCAGGAATTCCATCATATCTCTTGTGGAGAAAGCAATATTCTTTTTTACATTTTTGACCAGACAATCATTCTTTTTTCTTCTGGCAGATGACCCATCTATGTGTGAGTGTGATACCAATTATTCATTCATATTTTAATTGCTTGTCCAGGTTTTAAGCTGAACATACTTAATATTTTGTTTCTTATCATTTACTGTCGCTGTCCTCAGGGGTGTAGCGAAGGACTATGGTTGGGGGGGGGGGGAGAAGGCCAAAATTTGCAATCTGAGTAAACTTATGTAGATTTACGCTCCATGTGTGTGTGTCGGGGGGGGGGGGGGGGGGCTTCGCAATATCTAGGACAGTTGGAAAATCTTGGGGGAGTTGGCAAAATTCGGAGTGGCTTTACAAAAATCAGGTGTGATGTAAAATTGGGATTTTTTTCTGTAAAATTGTGGCGAGATGACAAAATCTAGGGCAGTTGGCAAAATTCGAATCCACTTGGTAAAATATTGGCAATTTGTGAAAATTGGGATTGATTTTGTGAAATTAAGGAGAGTTTATAAAATCGAGAAAACTTTGCAAAATCTGGGGAAGTTGGCAAAACTGGAAACCACTTGGTAAAGTACAGGTGAGTTGTGAAAATTGGGATTGGTTTTGTGAAATTAAGGAGAGTTGGAAAAACCAAGATCTTGGCAAAATCTAGGGTAGTTGGAAAAATTGGAAGCCACTTGGTAAAATACAGGGGAGTTGTGAAAATTGTGCCTTTCTTGTGCAATTAAGGAGAGTTGATAAAATTCGAAGTGGCCTGGCAAATTCAGGGAAGATGTAAAAATTGTGTTTTTTTTCCGAAAAATTATGGAGAGTTGGGCAAAATGTAGAGTAGTTGGCAAAATTCGAATGCGTTTGGTAAAATATAGGCGAGTTGTGAAAATTGAGATTTGTTTTGTGAAATGAGGGAATGTTGGATAAATTGAGGAAACTTACGGAAGTAGGGCAGTTGGCAAAATTCGAATCCACTTGAGAAATATGGGCAAGTTGTGAAAACTGGGATTGGGTTTGTGAAATTCAGGATAGTTGGCTAAAATCATTTCAAACTTTCAAATTCCCCAAGATTTTGCTAAGTTTAACTCGATTATTTTTGCTCAGAAGTAAAACAACCCAACCCCCATGAGTTCATGTTACTCTATCCAACCCTTGAGGGATGGTCATCAGTGACCATTAAACCCCCATTAAACCTTTCTAGAATTTTTTATTTCAGTTATCTTCTTGAAACAGTTTCAAAAATTACCACCAATCCAGCAATCTTATTGGAGGAAATGCAGGCAATAGAAAGAAAGAACATTGAACTATGGAGGATGCATCATAATAAGAATTGAATATCAGAGTTTGTATCCAGTCCTCTTGGTATTTTTCAGCAGCATTGCATGCACAATGATTTCTGATTTACAGTCAGAAAATAGATGAATTGACAGGTCAGTTGCCTATGAATTGCATAGTACCAGTAATCTGAACTCTGATTTGTAGAATGTATTGCATAAAACCACTACTTCATATCTGTAAACAGATTTGGTCCTAATTAGCTGAAGGTGTCACATCAACAGAAGTACCAGAAAGTGATGATGGTCCCCAGACCAATGAATGAATAGTAAAGGAACAACAAATATCACTGAATGATGGAATGGTAGGGCAAATATTATAAATGGCTGAATTGCAAAAAAAACTTTTTTTTGCTCTGTGATGGTAAAAATTAATTGCTTTTTTTTTATATTGAAGAGCTGGATGACAGCAGGTCTTGTCCTTTGTAAATATTATAATATATGAAATCTGTAATTCTGGTAGAATCTGTAAATGACCCTGGAAGATGTTTCAAGAAGTATTGTATTTTAGGTGTGAAACTTTCCTTTTACTTTTGCTTGTCTCTGATAGTTATGTATTTGTTTTTTTTTTATACTTTTAAGTTTGTGTTCTAGAACTACAAATCCACAGTCAAATTATACTAGTGTTTTATCTTTTGCTGAAACCAATTTCGTACTAAAGAACATGGAGTATTGCCCTATAGATCGAAAATATGCGAACATTTTAGGTATTCACTTAAGTTGCTCATGAGTTAAAAGAAAATTTACATTCCTTGATTAATTTTAGTGTCAATATGTGAATTATGATATAGCAAAACTATGATGTGTGAGTTAGTGATAGTTGAGAACTTATTGTAATTGCACTATCAATATATCTTGAATATGCTCAGTAATAGATATTATTGTTTAATACTGTCTCAATAATAAATATTATTACTTAATGCTATCTCAATAACAGATTTATTAATGAGATGCTTCTATCAAAGAACATTAATGTAAGTATAACAATTTGCATAATTTGACATTTGTGCAATAGATTTCTAAAAGTTGTGAATAATAAGTTTTTTTTTTGCTTTTTTTTGTAGTTTTATAATTCCTACATCGAAAAATTGCCTTTAGTTCTTGAAAGGCTGAATAGTGCCTACTGCTTTAATCCTCATTTTGAAAGGATGTATTGTGACTTTGAAATGCAGAGAGTTTGCTATCTTCCTTTGACATCATTCTTACTTAGACCAGCTCACCGTTTAATGCATTACTGCAGCTTATTAGAAAGTAAGTTAATACTTTTAAGAATATATGTAGCATCTAATTTGAATTAGGAATTCAGTATTTTATTGCTAAAAGAGCGTATTATATTGATCTCAATGTTTACACTATTTTTTAAAAACAATATTTCTTCATAGAAATGCAGTTTCATTTTCAAGTAGTACTTATTTATTCAGTTAGCTGTCCTTAACTAGGAAGTATGCTTGTATTTCTCATTTTGTTCCTCTGCATTTTTGGATGATCGCAAATTCTATGGCATCTACATGTGCCTACACACATGACTTTGAGTGTTCCCATTACATAGAAATAAAAAAGATTTTTGCCATTTGAAGAATGCATTTCACTGTGGTGGTGTGAAAAAATCATGTTTGGACCTTTAGAGACATTAATTTAGTGCACTAACATTAGTTTTTTTTTTTGCTTTTTCCTGTTTTATTTGGTTTCTATTTTTGTGGTTGAACATTAATAATATGTTTTGGTAAACTATGGATGCAAAAGCCATATTAATATTAAGTAATGCAAAAACATTAAATTTCATTTTATGCCATTGTTTTTTCCTTCATATTTTATTAACATTAATAATTAAAAGTTAACAATGTTAGCATTTTAATTTCTAAATTTTTTTTACATTATCACTGAAATGTAAGGCATTTAATATTGCGTTCTTTTAAAAATGGAATTATAAGAAATGAGGCAAAAATGAAAACAAAATTGCTTAGAGCAAAATAGTTTAAAGAATGTTAACATTCAGTTATAGGTAATCAGTAGGCTGAATGCATATGCTGATGGGAAAAAAAATTGATGTGCTTACTTGTGGGTTAAGCTTCATTGCTTCTTATTGTTACAACGAAACTGGAACAGAACTGTTTAATATTATTAACATTTTAGGAATCCTGATTAAATCTCAATTCTTCTCAGTGGCTAAGCATGTTCGACTATAGAGCAAAAGTAATGAAATGGTGGTTCAAATTCTATCTGAGACATGAATTTTAAGATTTGTTCTAAGACATCAGTGTTCTTTCTGCTGATGTTTTACCTCTTGTAGCACATTCCTATGGTGAATTAGATGTACAATTTTCTGTCATACTTCAATGACAAGTGTCTGCCTGAAAAGAACTTCAATATTAATTTTATTATTTAAATCTCACTGCACAAAAGCAAATTGCAGTTTTCATATAAAGTACAAAATATCCTTTTAAATTGCTCATTAAATTTTTAGTAACACATTAGGAATTTTTTTTTCAGAGACAGAAATAATGATATTGTGGGATGCGCTTAAAAATATCAATAGGGGTATTACTGGATTCTCATTGCATTCTGACTATGTATGTATACTTTTTGTAGTGCATTACTACTGTGTATACAGAAAAAAAAGGTAAATAATATATACACTCAATTGCATAAGAATTGCTCCATCTTGAAAGAGTACTTAGATTCACCTGAAAAATAATGTGCATGTATGTCATAATGATAAAATGCAGATGATCAAACTACTGAATATTTTTAAAGACAAAAAAGGTGCCAAAGAGCCAGAATTTCATAGCAGGTGTTCTTCAGAGAGTTGATGGAATATGTTATAAAAACAAAACAGCAGTGAAGCTGCAAATGTGTTTAGGAATGGTGATCACAACCATAGTACAATCTTTTATAGCATATCAAATTTACATGAAATTGAAGATGTTAATATTTATTATGTCTAAACTATATAAGATATATGTATAAAAAAAATGGTAATTTACATTTTTTTTTAATTGAAGTTTCATGTGTTGTACTAAGAATGGTGGGGTGGGGGTAGCTCAGTTGGTAGCGTGCCAAGCTCGTAATCTGCAGTTCTCAGGTTTGAGTTCCAGCTGGGTCAGCATTGAGATTTATCTCCGCAAAATTCCCTGCCCTGCCCACGGTCAGTAGGGGACACCGATGACTTGGAAAGGCCATCATCCATAGGATGGGACATTAAGCCGTGTCCCCGTGTGCAGGAGAGCCACACCCTGTGCACATTAAAGAACATGCTGGATGGCCTTGACAGGATACCATCTGTCTCCCAACAGCTGTTCTAGTGGATCCCCTTCCCCAACCTTCTCTGAGCCTTCGGGGTCCATGTGACCTGGCCATTTCTCATGGTATGCAAAAAAGTGCCGCTCAGAGGAAAACAACAACTAAAGAATGAAACCAACAACTAAGAATGAAAATGAAAGAGTCCTTTTGAAATCTGTCAATGTCTGAAGATGATGGGGACCCTGGAAAGGTTAAATGTAGATTAGTTCAAGTGGTTTTAATTTGCAGTAATGATAATAGCAATGGCCGGATATATTGTACATTGTATAAAGTTTCATATTTATTTAATTTGAATTTTTTTTTTACCTTTGAATAATATTTAGATTACAACACCTGAAAGAAATGGCTTCCAAACATTTTAAGGTTTTGACCTCTCTACGCTTGATAGTTTTTGCATGACATAACTCCTTACCTTGAATTTTCCAGTCTTAATATGCACCTTCTGAATCTTCCAGCTGTCATGTATCTTTTACTTATGAATTTTCTGGTGATCATACGTTGAACCATGGTGTGGGATGAGGGAATTGCTGTAAGTGACAATTTTGGTGACTGCAAAAAAATAATCCTAAATCATAATGTTTCTTTTTTTGGATGTCAAAATTAAACTTTTTATAGGACATCTGAAAGGTTTGATGCAAGAGATATGTAAATACTTTTCCACGTTTTGAGAAAATCAAAACAGTAATAAAAATGTAGGCACTATTTTATGTACCCACGCTTTTTTAATGGTCAGACCTTTATGGTTTTTAAACAGAATGACAAGAAAATTTTCTGCAAAGCATGGCATGAATCATTTAGTTTTATCTTAAAGCAGAGCTATTTGGTTCTTGCACCATCCTTTGAGTTATAAAATATATAGGTGCCAAACTGTTAAATGCAGCAATGATAATTATTATTCTAAAGATTATTACTTTCAGTAGCAATCGTAAATTTATGAGAGAGGCAACTACCATAAACCTCATGCTAGGATTTTGCTGTTCATTTCTTTATAATTACTTTTGAGTTGGACTGAAAGTTTGGTACACAAAACTTATTGAGACAAAATAAAACATTATCATCAGTAAAAGTTTAAATATTTTTGAGTTTTTTTAGTGCTAACTTTGAAAACTGGTAATAAATTTCACTTGGTACAATATTGTATCACTTTAAATACACAATTAAAAAGATCTTCTTGCTCAGAAATTAATTAAAATAACATAAAGTTCTCTGTTGTTGAGCAATAAAATTTTTAAGTGTATATTTCAAACTATTTACATGTTAAAAGTTTTTAGGAGTTTTAACATGCAAATAGTTTGAAGGATAAACTTGAAAATTTTATTGCTCAATGACAGAGCACTTTAAGTTATTTTAATTGTATCACTTATTACTATATTAGCTGTCCTGTGGCCAAGTGGTTAGCATGCTTTACTACTGATCTAAGGGACCTGGGTTCGAGCCCCGGGTAAGGCATCGATGTGTGTTGTTTTTTTGCTGAAGTCCTGCCATCTTCACAGACCTTCTACTATGGCATATAAAAGATAATAATAAAAATAATATAATAATATAATAATATAAAAGATATAATATATAAAATAAGAGGCCCTGTCAGACCTCTGTGGCAAGTAGCTGCTTTAGGGGGTATTTATTATTTAATTTTTACATTTATTGCAGGGTGACATTTTAATAATTCATATCAGTTATGAATTGATATATATATGTGCTGGCAAGACTGCAACATACATCACTTTTTAGGGGACCGTAGTAATCTTTTGATTGAAAACTATGTTTTTTTTTAACTTTGTTTTTGCATATTTTTGAATATAGCATTCATTCTGTCAGGTCAGTGGTTTTCAAAGTGTGGGGCACAGCTAATATTTTTTTTTATTTGCGACGTATAGGACAGAGAAGAATCTTAGAAGTTATTTCTAGCTTTTACAGGCCTTCTCATACAAGGACATGCCCTACTAAGACTGAAGTCACTGATGACCACTGCCTCAGTTAGAACTAACACAGCACACAAAGTTTGCCTTGCTTGAACCGTTGTTAACTCCCTAAACACAATGCCAGTTAAGGCAATTGGTTGGGGGGGGGGGAATATTGCAGTACTTTTTATGGAAGTTTTGTGGTAAAATTAAATTAATTACGATTCTTAATATATCCAGAGATTGATTGCTTAGTATCATGCATTGCTTTTAGAAACACAGTCCTCTCAGTTCAAGATCTCTCTGTTCAATGAAAAGTTTTCTCCAGTCATTGTATCTCTGCACAATTTGAAGTTCATTATAACAACAGTACATGGTACTGTTATGATACTGAACTTACATTATGATATAAATATAATTACAATGTGATATTGAACTTACAATGGACAAGATTGTCACATGCATTCACCATATATATATATCGTCATCACCATATCTTAACGTCAATTCTTTGCCACTTCACATACATTTGTGTGTGTATGTGTGTGTAGGGGGGAAATAATGATATTGATGGCTGGTATGATGAAGTCTTGCTAGATTGAGGTGCACCATTATAGAAAGTTTGGAAACCACTGGCTTAGGTGATTGTATCTCTCATCATTTATTTATGAGTGCCAACATTTTATAATTACTTTTTTGATGTTTTTCTAATGAAATATTTATAATAATATTACCAAATTTATATATATATTTACTCATCTGATGCTCCTTGTCCTTAAGTTTTTGCCTTTGCTCCTATGGCAGGCTGCAGTATGCCCATATATTTTACAATGTTCTTAAAAGA